>JAWNLD010000320.1:3877500-5315773 GCA_035041545.1 Drosophila colorata | reverse complement strand
CCATCAAAAGCTTCAAGAATCTGCTGAACATCAACATCACCGATTCGGACACAATGTCCGTTTTCTATATAAGTCTGCTGCGCCTGGCGCGTTTGAGCTTCGAGCGTGGTAACTATGAGCTGTCCAAGCAGGCCTACGAAATGTGTGTACCCTCTGTGAAGACGGATAAGAACTTTCTGGCCAACTTTGGCATGGGCTTATCCCTCTACTATGTAGGTCTGACATGCGACAGCCTTGGGCACATCTAACCGAAATATCTGTAGTTGAATAGACTCGAGGATGCCATTGAGTATCTGGCCCGCAGCACAGAGGTTGATATCTTCCTGCCCGATCCCTGGGGCTATTTGGCCATCATCAATTTGCGCTTGGATCGCAATAAGACGGCATTAAACTGCTGGAAAATAGCTAAATTGGTATGTATTTAGAAAAAAAAAACGATCTCAATTTGGCGTTTAACAAATTAAATTGTTCTGTGGAATGCAGTATCCGGAAATGCCCTTGAACAATCGCGTATATGAGGAGCTTGAAAAGATCAAATATTCCGATGTCTGTTTACTGGTGGAAGACGATAGCAAGCCAACATAGAATTAAACTTTTCTTTGAGCAATGTCAATCTTAGAATTCTGTATGCAATAAACGTAATCGTATTTGCGTACAACTTGACAACTGCATAGATTTGTCATGCTCTATGCTTTGATTTTATAAAATTGTGAAGGCACAGCTCAGAATACATAATACTATTATCTACGTTCTACAGATAGTTCCGGTCGGAACTGGTCCCTTTGCCTGTTAATGCCAAAGCTGTCCCTTACTTTATCCTCCCTAAAACACACATTTTATTGTAGATTTAAAATAATGTTTAGGACAACATAGGTGTGTGCTTGCTTTTCATATGGTTTATGGTTGGTAGCTAGTTAAAGGTTGATGAGTTTACTCGGCTGAGAGTATCTGTTTGCACTGAAAGGCTTTTTGGGATATGTTTTATTTGTTTAGATAGCAACACGGCGGGACATCCCACCGAAAACACTTCAATGAGTTGACTCTCCTGAGTAAGCAAAGTCGTTGTGAGACCGCATTTATGTTCGTGGTAAGTTCTTTGAGTGTCGCTTGTTTGCCGTTGTGTTGTGTGTGCACTTTTTATAGCCATCTACACACACATTTTTATGGGAGATGGCAAAGCCATGAAGTAAGCTTTGGCAAAGTGTTAAAAAATACCTCCTCAATAGTATATAGATTTTTAAAGATGAAGTAGAACAAATGTTTACGACTGCTGCTGCTGCTGCTTAATCCGCGTGCAATAATCGTGAAGAGCTGCGCCTAATTTCAGCGGCCAACTGGCGGCAGAAAAATCCCTCAAAATGCAAATTGCAAGCAAAGTGCGAAATGTGAAAAACATAACAATTAAAAGCAACGTTCAACGGCCCGCGAGTAATTAAATGCAGTCGTGCGATGCTGGACCAAGTGCCTATAAATTGAGTAGCATGCGCAAAACTAACAGCCGAAGAAACTCAATTTATATGATTTAAATTTTCGCCCGGGTCGTTTCGTGTTGGCGGAGCTGGCCAAAGTCGGAGCGATGCAGTTTTTAAAATTAAACTTGCAGCAAAGTTTGTCCATAAATATGCACACACCTAAAACAAACACAACGTCTGTGTGCGAGACAAAAAAGGAACAGGTGAACAAAAATTAATACTTGACCTGTAACTTCCCAAAGAACGCACAACCTGGCAACCGGGGTCAGCTGCAGCGGCATCGGCTGCATGTCGAAAGCGACTGAACTCGAGATACTCTACTCGTGAAATATTCTAGGGTCGAGTTGGGCGTGGCGATTAATAAAATTGTTGCCTATATTTAGTAGATGGCCCATCAAAAGCTATTAATCTTTTCAATAATATTCATATTATATTAATATTTATTTTATATTCGGTTTTATTAGTTGTAACTCGCTGAAAAGCTTGGCATATACCTGGACTCTACCGATATACCCCATCACTCTGTTAAACCAAGTTTTAAATATTGTAAATTTATATGTATGCCGCAAAGTAAACGCAGTCTCGTGTTCCTCGAGTATATAAATGGTGGTCGTATATTGCATTTATGCACAACGCTCCGAACTGTTTGGCAAATACGCCCAAAATTATTATTATGTGGGTCAGCCGTATTAAAATTTGCATAGCATACTTTCGGGGTTATTGCTGTTTGAAGTAAGTTGCAACGCATTTATTGACGCTATTTTACAGTCACCATAAGCCGAAAGTGTCAAAGGCACAAAACCTGCTATTGCCACAGCGCACAAAAGTTACTTAAAATGCAACGTTCACAACTTTAAATTAACTTAATCCTTCTGGGGCGAGTGTGTGTCTATGTGTCCGTGTGTCCGTGTGAGTGTATGCTGTAACTTACGAATTATGGCGTTAATACCACTGTGTGCTTTTGAGGGCCCGTCTGTACCAGCGTGTGTGTATGTGTGTGTGTGTGTGTTTGTGAGCTCTTGTTACTTTAGCAAGTTGACTTAAGGGATCATCATTAGAGAGGTGCGTGTGTGCGCAGCTTCCTTTGAGCCGCTATTTGAACTTGCGCTTGGAGTCCTTTTGAGAAGAACACATGACAACAACGGGAAATATAATACTTGAAGTTTGCATTTAAAAATAAAAGGCGGCTGTACAAACTTCGAAAAAAATTGTTAATCGGGTATACCAAAGCTCATATAGTACAGCACAACTTTATGGTTTTATTACGGAGCTATGTAAGCAAGCTCCTGGTACAAAATATAATGAGCAATTAATTTATAACTTTTAAGTACAAGTTTTAAGTACTTTATAAAACTTTAATCATAAACCAAATTGATTTCCCGGATCTAGGTAATTACGTTAAGAGGGGAATAAGTTGGACTCTATTACGTCCAATAAATAAATAAACTATGATTCAGAGGCAAACGGCTTAACCGAAAACAACTAGAACATATTTCTTTTATCACATAAAATTCGCAATGTGGATATTTAACAGCGTTAAATAAAGCTAACGCTACTATGCCTAAAACTAATTAGGTACAACATTAAATTTAAATTAAGTATAAGTTCAATAGTGGAATCTTTGGTGCAGATTGACTAAAAATGTGATTTATCACACAGTTCTCATATATATGTTATAATTTTTTCAAAACAAGAAGCCTTAAGAGCAGCACAATTAAACTTTTCCTAAACCGCCACTGGAATATAAAAAAAGATGTAATAATCTTGTCAAAACCTGGGACGAGTCCCTATATAAAAAAGTTACACGGCTTGACTCAGTCCGGAAATAATTAGAATCAGTGGAAAGGGAACCGCAAAGACGCAGACACAGTCGACGTGGCCAGAAAAAAGCACTGGAAGACAGGACACATAGGACAGCAGGTAGCAATCAGCTAACATCCCGGCTCGCTCTGCGCTAGGTACACACACGTACACGGCGCGCCCGATTACGGAATACTAAAAACGCAATTCGAAAAATGTCACGTATGACATTCGCTGGCAACTAAGACGGAAATTTACCACTAAATGACACTCTGGACGTCGCCACATGCCGCCGACCCCAACGCGGTGCTGGCCAAAGCGCAAAGCGGACAACTCGCAGCAAATTATTGTAAGGTTTGTTTTAAGCAAAATCAAAGGGTGTCTGCAGACAGAACATTTCAAATGAATGGATAAAATATCCAGTGGATGCAACCAATGGACTGTATAAAATGCTGGTACCAAAGCATCCAGAAACTGATGCTTTTACTTGCAATATCAGTAAAGATAGTACACGTAATTAATCATAATTTTTTTGAGTTTAATATAGCTTTAATGTTAGTATGCATAAAACCTACAGAAATGCAATCTTATGTATATTAAATCAGCTATGGATGTGTGATTGTGTTCTTGGCCAAGAACACATATGTGCATATTATAAAAAGCTGTTATTTGTCCACGACCGAAACTTTTATTACTCCATTCTATAAGATATATAATTACTCAATTTTAAACTTTTGGTTTCAATACAATAAATTTGAATCAGACCAAGGGGTCCAAGTCGATATCATTTGTTCTGTTGAAGTAGATGGGTGTGATCATGGTGTATCCAGGCCAGAAATCGACATTATTATTATAGATCTGCGCGCATGGATCCCCGCTTCGTTTGAAAGGATCCGTACAATTAGAGAAGGGATTCATATTGCTCTGGGCTATGCCACCTTGGAACAGCCGCATCTGATGTTGCAGCAATAGTTGCTGTTGTTGCAACTGTTGTTGTTGTTGCAACTGTTGTTGTTGTTGCAGCTGCTGTTGTTGTTGCAACTGTTGCTGTTGTGGCAACTGTTGCTGTCGTGGCAACTGTTGCTGTCGTGGCAACTGTTGCTGTCGTGGCAACTGTTGCTGTCGTGGCAACTGTTGCTGTCGTGGCAACTGTTGCTGTCGTGGCAACTGTTGCTGTCGTGGCAACTGTTGCTGTCGTGGCAACTGTTGCTGTTTCTGCAACAGTTGCTGTCGCTGAAGATTCAGATGTAGCTGCTGCTGTTGGTGCTGCAGAATCGGTGTCATCTCGCGTGTCTGGAACGGCGGCGCCTGCACTGCCAGTGGCTGAATAAATTGTTTTTGCAGCTGGCGCTGTATCCGCTGCTGTCGCCTTGTTGTTGCCCGGGCACTGCAATTTTGGGGTACGCCCGGCAAGGACTTGTGTCGAATCCCGCAAAGCCCAGCCGTCAGCATTGGCACCCCATCGACGAAGACCGGATACACCTTGCCGTCAAAGACGATACCGCCACCGTTGATGTTGATGCCGATGCGGTCGCCTGGTGCTTGTCGGACTGACTCCGTTCGGATACGCTTCTGATTGTTGGCCATGACTGTTGAGTTTACGCCGAAAATTTAGTACACCAACTAATTTAGCATCCAAATAAAATCGAAGCCTGCATATGTGAATATTCAACAGCTCGCAGCTATTTTTCAATGTATAATGAAAAGTCACAAAACAGTATATCAAAGTGAATTATAAAGCCTGCTACTTGTTATAAGTTGAAAAATACTTGGCAACGATGAAACAACAAAATTTCCCCACACATCAACGATAACACTCGCAAGCCCCCCATCCCCCGCAATGGCTGTAAGTACTCATTAATTTGTCCTATGCAGCATGTAACACTGTCAAAAGCTCTGTCAGGCGGATAGAGACAGCCCTTTGTTTGGCAACTGCCTTATCAGCACGTACACTCGAAGGCAACACTGATTACAATATGTGTAGCACTCAGCTCAGCGCTGAGGCCTTTTAATTAAAATATTCCTAAGCTCGAACTTGAAGCAATAGCTGGGTGAGTGAGGAAGTCGGCTTAAATACACTGGCATTTGCATGAACAAACGACGGGAACATCAACGTAAAAATTTCAGGTTCTATCTAAGGCAGTGAACAAATGTAAAATACCATATGAAAATATTTTAAAAAATTATATAATTGCATACAAATTTTATAAAAAGTGCGTTTTTAACTTGTATTTAATTATGTCCGCTTTTGAATTTTTAGGTCATAAATAGTTTCTTAAATCGTCGTAATTCTATTTATTTTTGTGAAGCTAGAAACATATAACATGAGTATTATCTTTATAAAGTATCCCATGTGAAAAACGTTATTTTACATTTTTAACTTTGATAACGAACGAATTTTTATATTCAGTTTGTGTTCAGTTTTGGCGCAGTGCAGAGCCTTTTGTCAAAATTCCAGGGCAATGGTATTTCTTAAAAATTAAATAAACCCAAAGTAATTAAGGTTAAACATTTATACAAGGGCTTAAAACTCACACACGCGTTTGTTTTCTGAAGTTCCTTTCTCAGACTGTGAGTAAACAGATGTAAAATTCCGTCAAAAGACCTATTTTAACTGCAACTGTAGAAAGTTTTGACACTAGACCATATGATTGATAATGGAGAGCCCTTTAATCCGTTTAACATTGGCCGACCTCAAAAAATGAAATACACCAGGATACCCTCATCCAAACAAAAGTCATTCAGAAGGGATAAAGTGGCTAGTTCGAGAGTCGTCAAGCAAGAATTATCCCCATCCAAGAAGCGGCCACCTGATGAAAGGCACTACGGTGCGGGCGGCAGATCCAGACCAAACCTGCCGAAGCCTCCTTCAATAGCTAAGAAACCCTTGAAAACTACGATGTATCCGAGGAACGGGCTCTTCTTGCCAAGTGAATTCACCCAGCCGTCTTACGCTTCAGTCGCGACTTCCATGAGAACTAATTACTCTCAGGCTAGCTCAACCAGGTCGCGGTCCAGCAGGCGCGGAGACTCCAGCACAACGCTTAGAGCAAATGGAGGAGGCTACTCCACAAGCTCTCGTAGCACGCTGAAGCCCCCGGCGAACAGGGTTTCCCGTACCTCGCAATATTCCCGAGCGAGTAGTCGCCCAGCGGACAACAGCTCTCGGGTCTCGGTAAGGTACAGAGCGAGTGACCATCGTGCGCACAATTATTCCGTTGCTCCAATGGAAATATATCCAAAGAAAGCCTCACGACCAAGTGTCCGGGGAATTCAGATCAGTGGCTCCAGAGCATCAACCTACCTAAGCAAGGTCACACCGTCGCTCCGAGATGTGGCTGATTCAATAAGGAAACAGCTCGTCAAGTCTCTGAAGACCTCAAGATCGCTGGCAGCAAAGGCGGAAGAGCTGAGCAAACGCCTTAAGGCTGTTAAGTTCAAATAGTCGAAACGTTTTCGTTCTCTGGAAAAATGCTGCGACCGTCGTATGCCTCATTCATTTAACGATACAGTACTTTCATGGATAATTTCTTTTTTCACTGCTGCCTAACTGATCTCGACTGAATATGAAATACATAAAAACCCTTGTGCAAACCTAAAATTTGCGAGCAAAAAAATAAAAATAATTTACCAAAATACATACGTGTGTTATTTTTAGTTGCGGTCTCGATTAAGCCACAACTAGTTGGAGGTCTTTAGGAAAAACATGTTGCCAAGCAAATCAAAGCAATGTGCAGCTGACGCATCCTGATGAGCTTGTGCAGAACAGTCGGGGAACTTGTGGCTCTACAATAGTACCACCGTGTTTTTCTTAAGAACTAAACAGCTCAAAGGTAAAAATAATCGAATTTCTTTTTAATCACTTTTATAAATTAATTTTCTTCCATAGTATGCCAGGTGAAATATTTATTGTAGGATTTCAGCTGGGTATATTTCCATTCAGTTGATTTTAAATTTTCGTTGGCGTATTGTAGCTTTCATTTTTTTTTTTATCGTACTTCAGAACGATAAAAATGCACTGCAGTTGAAACCATTCCAACTAATTTTGGCACACAAACACGCAGAAATAAGGCTTAGAATCTTGCAAACTTATTTTGGACACTGTGAAATAGTGGACATTGAAGATAGACGCCAACATATCCGCATCAGTATCAATCGTTTGTACAGCAAATTTCAAAATCAGCCAAAATGTTTTTCGATGATGGGGTGCCCTTTGACCCGTTCAACATTGGTGTGCCCGCACACGGAGAACGCCTGGACTACGCGGTACCCAACACTCCGTCCTATCCGCCACCTGTCTTTGCCACTTGGCCACCGCCAAAACAACATACAAACAGATCAGTCTCACAGGGCACTTTGGCCAAGCTGGAATCGGCTAGTAGGTCTTATGCCCTGAAAACTGTCCGCTCGTATATGGGTGAAGTGGGCCTCTCAAGAGCCATCAACGAGGAGATGACCGCTTCCAAAAGGCAGGTTGCTAAAGGAAAGCGTTACCACGGTAACGGCAAGTCCAAAACATCTCTTTCAATGGGACAGAGATCTGGGACAACGGAAAAGTCCGCGCGGCATCGCCGACTGGCGTCAGAAACAAATGAAATTTTCCAGCCGAGTTGTGCGTCAAGTTGCAAGCAGAGCTCGGCCAGGTTGCAAGGTAGCCATGCTGCTAAAAATATATCGCCCGCAAAGCGAGTAAACGCTGGTGGCCGAGGAGGCTATGCAAGTGGTCGAACAAGGTCAGAGGAGTATCAGGCAGATAAGGTCTCCCGTGTCTCGACAACTTCTCCAGCGAAAGCTCAGGCTGATCAAAGCAGCCGTGCCCCGAATACATCAAGGAAAATTTGCAGGATCACACCATCGCTGAAGAATGTGGCTGATTCGATCAGAAGGGAGCTGGCCCAGTCTGCAAAGACGTCAAGGTCATTGGCGGCAAAGGCGTCTGAGTTGAGCAAACGCCTGAAAGCTGGTTACGAGTCCCATCACAGTCTGGAATAAGTACCGCACAGATCGCATGTCCTTTGTTTTAAGAATGATGTGCATGCCCAAATAATTTCTGCATTTACTGATGCCAAAGTGATGAACTAACTTAATATATTTCAAAAAATCTGTGCTTAGTTATGATTTTGCAATAAACAGACTATTGAAACAACAAAGAGTGGTCAACTTGAAGTTGTCTTATTAGGAAAAGTTTCGCACTTCACTCAGAAATCGTGCCTATTCTCTTTTCTCTCTAAAGGCCTTCCGCCCGTGACATACTTTTAACCAGACTCGATGGGTAGAGGATGTTTTATAAAGGGGACTTTTAATTTGCATGTAGGGCATTTGGCAGTCAAGTACTCTCAACTCGAGCAAATAAAGATTTATGGATTGCTTTGAAAACGTAATCAGCCGAGTCTATTTAAACTCAATTCGTTTAGAAATTTCAAATAGAAAAGAGTCGTGTTTTTGTCAAATTCCAGGAAAATAAAATGCACTGAAGTTTAAGTGATACAAAAATATATTTTTCACATCATAAATACGCAGAAAAAAAAAACAGCCAACACTCGCGCATTCTCCTTCTGTGTGTTTAATTCCTGGGTATACGATTGTAAGTGAAGCGACCCCAAGCAAAGGCAGCACATTCTAACAAAGATATCAATTGTATTGCAGTACAGTAAATTATTAGAATAGCCAAAATGTTTGTTGACGATGAAGGTGAACTCTTTAATCCGTTCAGCATTGGCCCACCAGCAAGCAACAATCGCTTTGAGTACAAGATGCCAAAGGGTACGACGTATCCTCAACCCGTGTTTGCCACAAGACCTTCGCGCGAAAACGACCAACATCGTGGATACGAGATACCAAACGCTCCCTCATTTCCGCCGCCTGCATACGCTACATGGCCGCCACCAAAGAAACATAACAACCGATCGGTTTCACAGGACACGCTGGTCAAGCCGGAAGCTGATGATGTCAGATCTAACAAATCACACAGGGGTGAAATCGCAATTTCGAAAGCCATCAATGAAGAGATGGCGGCTGCAAAAGAGCTCACAGCTAAAGAGCAGCGCATTATTGCGGGCGGCAAGTCCAAATCAACTCTGTCGGAGGCTGGGTCTGGGGGCAAGTCCGTGACAACGCTGATGCCCGTCAGGAAACAGCGATCAGCATCTAAATCAAGTGGGACGACCCTTTTGAGCAGCGCTTCGAGGGCGGCGTCCACAAAAAGTGTTCACTCCCATCTCAGCACCAATAAGTCGCAGGGCAACCAAGCTGCCGATAAAGTTTCCTCCAAGTTGAGCACCCGCTCAAATGCCAACAAGCACGTAGAGTCCCACAGCTCACTAATGGCCAACACTGAGCTGCGACAGTTAAAAGGGTCTGTAAATATAACCGAGAGCAAGGAATCGAGTGCACCAGACAGTGTGTCGCGCTCTTCCCGAAGAGCAGATGCTGGAGCTCTTGCAACGGAGCGAGGTTCGCCTGCCTCTATGGGGTCTCAGGCAGACAGGGTTTCCATTAGGTCTAAGGCGAGTGCTCAGCAGGCAGACAATATTTCCCGAGTTTCTGTCAAGTCCAAAGCGAGTGCTCAGCAGGCAGACAATATTTCCCGTGTTTCTGTCAAGTCCAAAGCGAGTGCTCAGCAGTCAGACAATATTTCCCGTGTTTCTGTCAAGTCCAAAGCGAGTGCTCAGCAGGCAGACAATATTTCCCGTGTTTCTGTCAAGTCCAAAGCGAATCCTCAGCACGCAGACAATATTTCCCGGGTTTCCGTAAGGTCCAAGCCGAGTGATAACCGTGCAGATATTTCTCGTATATCGGTCAAGTCTAGAGCGAGCGCGCATCAGGAAGATACCATTTCTCGCGTATCGATGCAGGCCCAGGCGGGCGATAAAGTCTCTCGCATCGAGGGACGCGAGGCAGGAGAAATATCAAAGGCCAAGAACAGGAGCCAACCCTCGCTGAAGGAGGTGGCTGAAACGGTTAAAAGAGAGCTGGAAAAGTCGATGGAGACCACTAAGTCTCTGGCCAAAAAGGCAGCAGAGCTAAGCGAACGCCTCAAGGCTGGCAATCAGTTCAACCACAATCGTTTTGAATCCCTGCTCCGCATGTACACCAACACTGAGCCCTTGAAGCGCTGTCGTGAAGATCGCATGTCCTTTTGGTTTAAGGACGCAGTTCTCTCTTAGACGATTTCTGACCTACCTGATGCTTAACGAACCGACTAAACATTTATTGTTCAACATTTCAATAGACTCAAAATTCTGAAAATTATGAATTTTTGCCAAACAAAAAATGCAGTTTAAGTTGCCTAAATAAAATAAGCCCACTCTCTAATGCAGAAACAAAAAAAAATAATATGTTCAGCATGATTTGCGGTTGAACATTTTGCTGACATTTTGTATCATTAATTTAAATGCGCTAAATTCTGCGGTCGGTTGCGGATTGTGCAGTGAGCACAACGCGCTGGATCATAAAATATGCAAAAAACATTTGTTTAATTTGCACAGAAACTCACCGAAACAGTAAAAAGAATTTATAATGGTAATCGCAAATTTTGAATATGCTATCAGCGCTTGGCTTCATGTCAATAGATATGATTGTCTCCAATCTCTATGTATCTATCAACTTTTATTTAATACTGAAATATGTTTCGGGCTACTTTAATTCGAAATTCAGAAAATGTTCAATGACTGTTGTAAAAAATATATGCATATGTTGAAATAAAGCAACTTTTCAATATTTCATACATACTTTAAGCACTTTAAATTTTTTACTTAAATTTTTGAGCTAAATTTTTATGTATTTACATTATATTTTGTGGTGGGGACATTTCGAAACCATCAAAGAACTTGCATGACTCCTTGCCTGGAAGAGTATGGCATAATTGTGTCGCTCTTGACGGGGAAACTGTAGTTATCTGGGACAACATTGTTGACCATGTTGTTTGGAGCATTGTGGTTAATTTTATTTATGGCAGCGCAACATGCTAATTGCAGCAGCACCAAATTGGCTGCTGGTTGCCTAATCAGGGTCTGCTTTTAGCCGAGTCGCTTTAGCAAATTTCGCGCGAGTTGTTTTCGCTTGGGACTGGCAATTATAACAAATTGCATGTCAACTTGAAAGCCACAGAAGCACTTTCCCCCTTTCTTGAAAGTAGGGCATATTAAATGAGGCGCGAGCGCCCGAAGTATGTAGATACTTACATATGTACGCAAGTATATCGCACTATAAAATATATTTATATCTATATGCAAATGCAAACATTTTTATGCTCACTAGTACAATAAAGGAAACAACTGCAATAATGGCAACGAGCGCATAAAGTACCAGAAATAATAGCAACAAACAACTTTGCAAGTGCAAAAACCACCACAACAACAAGAAAAAAATTTCAAAAACAAAACAAAACAAAATGGCAACACCAACAACAATCGAAATGAAACAATCGCAGCGCGCGGCATGCGAAACAAACCAGAGAAAAATATATTTAATACGAAAAGTTTTGCAATAACGGAAATGAAATGGAAATGGACGCGCGCCAATAGACATAAATGTGTATGAGGTGCCGCAGCCGACAGGATGCAAATAGGACACGGCAGCAGCCAAGCGCCATCAACAATAACAAGAACAACAACAACAACATGAACATAACCTGAACAAGAGCAACAACAACGCAAGCAATCTGAATGCAGGCCGTGTAAAACAAAGGAGCCACAAAATGCAAACAAAAACCAAACCCAAAAGTAAAAACTAACAACAATATCCGACAAAAGCAATTGCAGAAAGCATAGTGATATTATACACCATCAGGCTATAAGAAGGCTTGCCTGAAAAACATACAAAAATCCAAAATATGTTTGCGCATTGGCGGAGGTGTTACCCATACAAATGAATGAGTTCAGCCGATAAAGTTCTTTGGCTCCACTTCAAACACTTTAATTTGCTAGAACTGTAATATTAAACAATTCGAGAGGATTTTAGAAAATTAAAAAATATATATGTATATTATATTATACATATAAAAATATATTATAATTCTCTTAATTATATTTCTCCTTCTAAGACCATAAAATAGTATGCTATAATCTCAAAGTATTCTGTTAACTAGTATTATATTGATGCAGTATTACTTGTAAAGACTTGGAGGAAAACAAATCCACACTCATAGACCATTGATTAATATTGATTTGAACTGAAACATGAAGTAAGATTAAATAGTTGAGATGTCATAGGTCAAGTGCGGGCTATTGTGCTAGATGCAACTGAAGTGTACATCCAATAGATATATTAGGTATACAATCAACTATAGTAATTAATTGATGCAGCAGTACATGTGTGTGTGTGTGTGTGTTTTAAGTGTTTGGTGCGTGCTCAGAAGCAAAATATGTCTGTGTACACTTGCTACGAATGTACAATTAAAGCTGCCGCAATGCAGGAAACATGCAAAAAGTCGAACTTGAAGGGACACTTGAATTGTACTTACATCGTGTCATAGTGGGCTGCACACGATGCTTATGTGTAATAAAATTGAATTAATGCTAAGCTGAGGAGCCATTTTGTGGCACATTTTCGCCTTCGGCTCGTGTGCTAGTAAATAATGCTCCGAGTTGTCTCCGTGAGTGTGTGCGTGCTCGTGTTTGCGAGTGCCTTTATTGCCTATAAATGAAATCATAAATTTGAGACAAACTCACCTCACACACACACACACACAGAGAGAAGTGGCCTGCAGTGCTTTCAAGTTGTCTACTGATGTACTTGGAAATTATTATTAGTTTGACTTCGAGTTTGAGGTCAATTTACTATGGGGCTGATATATATAGAAGGAGCAAAAGAACATGCGATGCAAATATTGGCCGGCCATTGTTGAGCGGCAAGTGGCGTTATATTATCTTAATTTACGACCAACATGTTTATGCCCGCTGTCCAGCCAAAACTAATCCAAGTTTATTTGCATTGTTCTCAATGCTTCAACCACTTGTTTGTCATTTAGGCTTAAGACCAAAAGATGACAACTGCCCAGTCAAACATTGGTTGCCCACACTGATTAAATTTACCTGCAAAGTTTTGCTAGAATCCATGAGTAGCAGCAAATGAGCCACCTTGCCAAATATAAGTGTATGACAATTACTCTAAAACATTGTCAAACATACCCATATAGAAAATATAAAAATACCATTATGAAGCTTAGAATAAACCAACACATATTACCTGAATTTTAAAGACTTTATCAGAGAAACACAAATAATTAATAGACAACATCTCCTGCAATTAACCGTTATCACAAAAAAATTAATTGAATGAAAACACGTAATAATAATAAAAAATACATCAAACTGTTTAATTCCGTTTTATGCATTTTTTTTTAATATTAAATTAGTTTGAAAGTGTTTTAACGATTTGTTATTCATTTTGTAAATAATATTAACACACGCTTGATTATAAACCATAGCAAATTATGAATTTATTCATTTACTATTCAGGCGAATGTGACGATAGAGCGCAGCGTTACAACAGATTTTGCATAAATTAAATTTAATAAATTTAATGCAAAACTAAAAATGTAGTTAAGCAAATTTTTTCAATTTACCCCAAATGCAGTTGATTAACAAACTGCAATTTATATACAAATTCTTAGCGAATGCAGTGAAATTGCTGCTGGTCGTAATTATTTACATTGGACTAAAGCAACCACAATATGCGTAATTAAATTTTCTTTAAAATTTTACATATATAAAATTAATTAATAATTTGCATAATGATAAACGAGCGAACGCTTTAAAATTGCTGCAAAATCAGCGCCGCACTGGCAAAAGTGAAAAGTGAAATGTGAAAATCAACACAACGAGAAATGATTCATAGTCCCATTGTGGCCGACAACAAGAGCCCGGCTCTGATTCCTTAGTGAAAGTCAACTGAGTCATTTGTCGTCATAACTTTTGTCATTAAATGGTAGCCGGGTCTGATGCCGCCTGATATGAATATGCCAGCTCCTCTTATCCTCTTCTCTTCGCCTGCTCCTGCTGCTGCTGCTGCTGGGACGTGCCAGGCAGACAAAGGCGACGCATTGGAGAAACCATATCCAGTCGAGCCGGTCTGTGTATACATTTTTCATAACATGCTAAATATGGATAGACGCACGAGCCAACACATACGCCTACATTCATGCACACATACATGAAGGCGTATGTACTTAGAAGCAGGCTGGCAAGTCACGTTTCTTAATATGTCTATGTGTGTGTGTGAGTGTGTGTCTATTTGTCATTGTGTGCTAAGCTTCACACATTTTTAATTTATTTTCATGCCACTTCTCTGTTTATGTACATATGTATTCATCTAGCTTGACTGCAATTTTAGCCACAGCCCCAAGCAGCGGGTTAAAAGCCCTTTTGAACCCCTGAGATCCGGTCAAGCAGTGTCTCAGTCTTGTTACCAGTACCCACTGTGGCTGAGGCTGCCGCCCAAGTTGTCCCACGAGCCAGAGCATGTGTGAAGCTGAGATTTACACATACTAAATATAAAAGTGAAGCTCCAAGCAATACATTTCTCAATTGAAATCAAAGCATGCCTGCTAGCACTTAATGCCAAAATAAAAAAAAATATTAAAAAAACGAGTACAGAAAACATCGAGAAAGACTAGTACAACAAATTTAATTTAATCGTTTAAGACGTGAACTGTTTGGCACACAAATAGATAAAGCAAGACCGACAGTATGTTGAATACAACAAACATTTTATCTAAAATGCCGCTGCTGCAAAGCCTGGAGATCTCGGACAATGCACATCTCTTCATCGCCGTGGGCATTGCATTGTGTATATTGCTTTGGTACGCGCCCAAATTCGAAAACGATCAGATCCTGAAGGATGTACTGCGAAAAAGACAAAAGCGACTGCAACAGCAGAAGCAACAGCACAGGCACCAGTTAAAGCGGCTGCAGAAAAAGGCATCGAAATCGGAGGCAGCAACCCCAAATCCAGAGGAGCCATCGGCTCCACATGCACATCAAACATTTCAACGCCTTAATCCCATCCAAAGTGTTGAGCGACAGCAACGCAAGCGTTCAGAATCCGCAGCTGCATTAATCGCAGCGGATGACGCAGCAGCAGCAACGCCTCGTTTATGTCAAAATTTTAGACGCCTCAATCCCGACCAGAGCGTTGAGCGACATCGACGCATGCGTTCCAATGTGAAGAAGGATGTGGATATGAAGAAGGATGTGCCACATTTCGCTGTGCTGGCAAAATACGAACCCAAACAAAAGACAGACTAGTAAGCACCCGAAAATTTTCCTTTTTTTTATTTTATATGTACATTGAGATGTAGTTACTTGTAAAAATAATATACTAATGATTCGCGGAGCAGAATTTTTTCGATAATGGAAAATTATGCATTTTGTATTTGAACTCCGATTATTGGAGTTTTGTCAAAAAATTTGTTTGAACAAAAAGTTTGCGTAAAATTATAATTTATGACCGATAAATCACACGTCATATGCTTGATATAATAAACCCAACTCGGCTGATTCCAATAATTCATCGGTATAGAAATAATCTGACATACAAGAAAAAATACAGACTTAGCTTTGGCATCCTTTACTAGAATATCAGAGATGACACCTGCAACACATTGCACATTTCAAAAATACGTAAGGGGCACTGATATTTCTATTCAGATTAGATTTCAAACAGTAAACAAAATTTGTATTTTATTTCCTTTACATTTAGGAAATATTTTGAGCCAGCGAACACAGAACGCAATGCCTGGAGCACTGACCTTATTTGTCTGTCAGGGAGTTGCATCTGCTGACATTTACCACGCCCAACGCCCATTCTTTCCGCATTTGTTTGTATTTGCGTTAACACTTACTTCATTTAGCAGCCGGCAGCAGCAACAGTTGCATAAAATAGCACGACGAGTCCTGCATGGGACAGCAAGTGCAGACGCCGCTGGCTGCAGGTTAAGGACCTTCTTTTGAGTTTTAAAATGTTTGCTTGCTGGCCATGTGGGTGACAGTCATGTTTGAAACTACAGCTGTATAAATCGTATGTATACCCTATAATTCATCAGCACACATGGCATGTATACTTAGCGAGACCATTATGTACGTATACAAATATTAAGGATGGATAGCATAGTAGCTAAAATAAATAAAATTACTTGTTGTTTTTGTTTTTGATTTGAGGCTCCATAGAAATATTTCAACAAAATATTTAACAATGCAGACATTCTTAATTAATTTATGCAATTATTTATTTATTTTATAAAATGTTTCTTGAAATAAATTTTAACTTTAAATAATTGCCTTGTTTTATGAGGATAGATTGGCTCAGTGACTATTAAAAAGTATTGGATGGTCGACTATGCTTGCTTAAAGCGCTTGCCTATGTATTATTTTGTTCTCTTTCTCTGCCTCCGTCGCTCCGTGTTTGTGTTTATATTTGCTTTGTGGGCTTAACATAGTCTCCAGCCCATGCGCTGCTTTTAATCTTAAGCGCATTTCATTTACCACAATGGCCATTAAAATTGTCTAGGCTGGCGGTACACACAAACACAATCTCATGCACACACTGGCACTTTACCAACACTGGCCGCCCGTGTGTTGCCAGTTGCCCACTGTCAAGTTAATATTTTTTCCGCTCTGCACACTTTTACCTGGCGACTTATGGACGGCTTATGTGCTCGCAAAGCAATTAAAAAGGGCAATGGAATGGTAAATCCCGGCACTAAGGCATTGCCTACAAATTAATTTAAAAGGATACAGATGCATTTGATATTCGGCTGTGTATTTGGAATAATAAACTACCTCCATTGCTAAGGGTTTAATTTTGCTTTACATATAATTATCGCTTTTTATGCCCTTACAAAGGGCAGTTTGATTTATGCTTAGACATGTATATATGTATATATATGTATATATATTTGTCATTCTTATAACTGAAGAAACTATAATCAAACTATATGGCAAGCGTTATGGCGAGTATGCAGTTAATTCAATAAAATACCAGAAGCGGCGAAAATAAATTAAAATTATGCAAGAATGCGCCCGAGCCACAAAAAAAAAGAAGGAAAAGAAAGAAAAACCCCACAATGTGGAACAAGCGAAACGAGTTGAGTTCTGGGCAAATGAAACCGCCAGCTTTACCCACAGCCACATATTTACTTTTATCTCAGCGCAAGCAGCCAAAGCCAAACACGCGCAAACAAATGGGTTTGTCGGTCTTCGGGGTGCTGTTGGCTGATGGCTACTGGCACGGACAGGGGCCGAAGGGGTGTACGACCGGGTCCAAGACAGACATATAGAAAATAAATGTGCATGGTGCGCTGGCACTGACAATGCTTGGCGATGATGCTCTCAAATTGTCGGTCGTTTAAATACATTTAAATATAAATGCAGGCAGCGCAGCGCAACGCAGAGATAAGAAGCGCCAGACGGGAGGACATGAAGGACATTGAGCAACTGCAGCTGCAACAGCTGCCTACTGAGGCCAGCGTAAGTGAATATTTCATTCATTCATTTTTATTCATTTGGCATAGCTGCTATTCTATCAACGTGGCACATCGCATACGAATGTGTGTGTGTGTGAGTGTATGTGTGTGGTTTGCAATGGTTTGCCACAGACATTTTAAACGGGCGCGTATAAGCGACAAGCAAGCAAATATATATCCAGCCCATGTGCCGCACATTTTTAAATAATGAAAAATCTTCAACGGAGTCAACTTTACTCCGTTTGTTGCTGTTGCTGGCGGATCCTGACAAACGAAGTATGAATTTAATTACATATTTCTTTGAAAAACGTATACGCCTCGTGGTCCGTCTTGCAGCCAAGTCAGCGCACATGAAATTCATTTTAATGCTGTTGTTGTTGCTGCTGCTGTTTCCGTTGCCGCTGGTCGTTGCCTTGATTACATTTTCATTTTAATGCACGATTGAAGATGCATTCGGCGAAATTAATTGAAAACGCAGCCAGTTGCAGAGCTAATATTTGGTTTTCTGCAGTGCACAACTCCATCTCCACACACGCAATCGCGCGCCACCTGCCACCGCAATGTCCATGTCGACGCTTTAACGCTTACGCGATGCCCGTGGCTGTTGCATGCGAAATGAGCTGCTGATGGATCTTTTATTGACAGCTGCATTACACGCAGATGGAGTTTTATCTTACTTTTAAATCGAACTTCTTATGCCATGTACTTGGATGCTGGACACTTGTGATTTATAAATTGCGGCCACTAACATTTAATGTACTTGTTTGTCTTTATCCGAGCAACGTTTCGCAAGTCGTCTAGACATTTGGCATTTAATGAACTCTGTTTGCGAGAGACTCTGACGGTTGACTGCTCAAGAATTTAAACAACAAACACAGCCAGTTGATTTGTAGTTGTGTAACAATAAATGCGTGAGGACGTACAGCTGAAATTTACTGCTGCATTAGCGACTTGGTTGCATAGCTTAAATAGTGTTTCAATTCCGAAATACTATTTCTTTTGTCGGTGTCATCTTTGTTGAGTTGTCTAACTGCCGAACTCCCTAAGAATCAGTGTCTTAATTATCCGATTAATTATCTTTAGTGTTTAATTAGAGAATTTTTATTATTCACTTTTTTGTGAAGAAAAGTTTTTTTTTTAAACATGCCGAATTAAAGAAAAGACTTTTTCAGTTATTTAATAAAAAATGTGATTTACCATTCATTGATTTGAAACTAAAAGTTATTATATAAAAGTTCCAATATTAAATTCGTATAATTCAATTTTTAAGAGTGCAATTTTTATTTTCAATTGATTAGCTCTTCAATGCATATCAAATACAAATAAAAGCTTTAATAATTGAAAAACCTAATGGTGAATTTTTAATATGTTAATACTGGCAGATTTGCTGAGGCTTCTGCCTGTCTTATTTATGTCTTGCTGTTGCTCACAAGAATTGCAATAATGTTCAACAAAGGACAATGATGTGATTATACAATTATGACGAGGACAGGCAGACAAAAGGACAGACACAGCAAGACTTAGACAGCAATTTCCCAGGCTGATCACATATGCGAATACACGCCGAACACACGAACACACGAGGTTAACAAGGCGAATTTAATATGCAAGGCACGTCATTACATTGTCCAGGAGGCATGGAGGTTGACAAAGTGCTTTGCCAGTCTACCACTGAGTGACTGAATAACTGACTGACTGGCTGACAGACTGACTGACTGACCGACTGACCGACAGACAGCCAATAAGTTTCACGTTATCAATGCTCAAGTGCGAAAATAGGACTCAATCCTCTGTCTTAAAACCACCACCAAATCAACTCCTAGGAGACGGAAGCTGCGAGCTCTCTAAAGTGCCAGTTTATAAACTCGAACTCACATGTCACAAATAATTGACAATGATGAGCTGATGAACTTGAACAGACAGTTCAGGAAATATAAATGCACACACACAAACACACATGTAAAACATCACAAAAACAAGTCCAACACAAATAGCGCTTTTATACAGGCAACTGTTTGCAGTAAAGGTGTACTGAATATTTTTTAATGTAATTTAATAAAACCAGAGCAAAAATGTATTTATTTACATAACATTTTGTGGGTTTGTGAACAAAGTGAAAAAATATTTTACCAATAGGTATATGGTCCTTGTAGTAGCCAGTATATATATATATATAAATATATATATATAAATATTTTTCTTTCTTTATCAGACACAGGGTTCAATTTGTTTCTGGACCATTATTTCAACAACGCTGTTTTATTGCTGCTTATTTCTTTTGTCGCTCTTTCCTGGAACGATACCGTTTAAATGTTCGTTGTTCTGTCAGACTGTGCAAGCAGATATTTGGGGAGTTGCTCTTTCTGTTTATATATTCATATTTTGGGCTTTTCATTTATTTGTCTTATTACCTCGAAGAGCTCCGAGTTCAATGCGCATAGCAGTAGCTACTGTTGCCTAGTTGCCTACCTATGCCTAATAGCTATAACCCGCACCGCATCTGAATCCTAATGAAACGCCATTACATGATTTGTGCGCGGGAGAAAAATTGTTATGTGCCCACATAATGCTAGTAGACCTGTTTCGAAAACAGTTTGAGTTTACTAATTAAAGGAGGAAAAAAAAATAATTATCGACTACACACACACACAATGCGCACTACATAAAAAGCATAATTTATTAAAATTCCAAGCGAAAGGTAAATATTAAAGTCCTCGCGTGTAAACGTCAACTATGCGACTCATGCGTAACTTTTCATAAAATGCCTCATCATTACCAAGGTATGAGTGCTGCATAGCAATTACCCACTTAGTGCCACTGCATCCACATATTTAAATGCACCCGATGGGTGTCAAAGTTAAGCAAAGCTAAAATAAGTACGAAGCCGAAGCGCAAGTGCAGACTTTTCTGACTGGAAGCTATTTGAACAGCTGCTGATGTGAGTCGCGGCGAGAAGAGGGCTTTGAATTGAATGGTAACAAATGCAAGCAAACAAGCAATAAGCTACGTGGAAATTGTCGCCTTAACTTAGTTTATTATAGTGCCACTTGAATGGGTTTGCAACGACTGCAGCATGCAATAGACACGAACATACATATGAATATGTATGTGTATGTCTGATATATCCATTCATTTATGCTCTCACACGTTTGCTCGTTGCAGGCAAGGCAACGAAATAATAAGACTACAAGTGAATGGCAAGATGTATGTGCAACACAACAATGGCACTGCCAATCGAGCCTGGAGAGTGGATACAGCTCCTCGGAAGCGAATATGGTTTACATAGCTAGCTGGCTATACGAGCTGAAACAGCTGCGGATGCAGATGGGCAGACGGGGTGGCAGCATTCGCAAATAGCGCCAGAAACGTGAGCTGTTTTTATACCATGTACTATTTACCTTTGTGTGCAATTTGCCATTTACTCAATTTAAATTTGCTCTCTATTGTGAAACGGGAGCTCGCGACAATGCCAATCGTAAAGTCAGGCTCAACTGAATTGACAATATTGCGCATAATAAGCTCTTCTCAACAATGGGTACCATTGTCACAAAATGTTAATAATAACAAAATGTCACCATTCAAACATCAAAAGCAAATTAAATATAATTGCAATTACTTTCACAACAAAGTCAATTGTTTTGATAAGTTCTTTGGCATAGATAATAATAGTAAGTACTTAGCATAATAACCATGACGTGTATATCAAGTAATAAATGTATGTGTGATTTAATAACAAATTATGAAATGCAGTAAAGTCTGAATTTTTACCAACACTGTGACGAAAATTAGTTTGAAAACGAATGCAGATTGTAGTACTGCATCACTCTTTAATATATTTAAATAAATTTTTTAATGTACATTTAATTTTATGAAATGATTATTTTGCAAGAGAAATGATTAATACATATTAAAGTGGATTACATTTTAATTTAATCTAAATGTATTATTTCACGCGGGTGTACCCGAGTATATATTCCACGAAAAAATTGCGTTCATACGGACAGCAAGACGGACATTGCGCAAACCCAGTACACTCTTTTTACTTCGTGAAAGAGTATACAAATTTACTATTTATATGAATTTAATAATTATTTATGGTATTTATCGAACAGTAAGCCTGATATTTTAATCCATCAAAGCATTAAAGGGCATGTCCTGCTATGCCGTTGAGTAAATTAATTAATTATATAAAAATGTATTTGTGCATTTGTATATTTTTCTTTTAGTTGTGCGTGAATGTGAGTAATACAAGCACAAACAATAATAATAAATACATGCATAAGTGTTATAAGTAGAAGTGAGAACAAAAAATTAATTGAACGCTTTGCCGACTAAATCCAATTATTCAATAAAAATGTATTATACGATTAATATATATAATATTATAATGCTTAATATCGCGCCAATGCATTTAAAAAGCTTTAAAAACAAAACGCCTGCTTTCAAAAAGCATTTGGACGGCAAACAAAAGCATAAAATGCATAATATCAACAGAGTTCGTCCAAGTTTTGGCAGCACCCAAGTTGCATAGACTGGAGAGTATATAAGTACTATATATACATAACGTATATGTGCATTGGTGTTTTTCTTGGCCCGGTTACTTGTCGAAGACATTGGCCAACAGCAGCTGACTACTTTTTGCTTACTTTGTTAATTAAAAATTTCGTCCCTGCTTATTATGTGCAGCAAACAATGAAACGTGAGAAATATAATGAAGTGGAAACTATAACGACCCAAAAATGTGCTACGCTACGTATACGTAATATGTACAACTTTAATAATTTCCAAAAATTATACAAAAATATGAACTCGAAATAATATTATTTGCACAATTTATTTCTTTGAATAAGTTGCAATATAAATTGCGAAATGAAATTGTGATTACTGAGCTCACCTTTGGTAAATTCCCTATATCGCATATTTTAAATAAATAACAGGCCAGTATTCTTATGTCAACACTCAGCCTAGTGCAATAAATAATCGATTTTAAATCATTTGCATTTTATGGCTTATTACATTTGTAATCGTAAGTAATTTTCATAGCTATTCAGTTAGTTTTAGCCGCTCAATGTGCTATTGAGAGCAGGTTTTTCTGACAGGCGCGCACAACTTGCACAGCAAATTTTTGTCAAAATTGTTCGATGGCTCACTTGAAGATACTCAGCATCTATATTATTAAAGAGTATATAATATAAAAAATGATTCTTCGGTATGTCATGCGCCCAAAAAATTTGTAATGTGATTTCATAGAATCAAGCTTTGTATCTGTTCTTTGAAATTTAAAACTTGTTTTGACACATATTCAAATTTCATAGCAAATGAATGCTCTCATTGGAAGCCTTTTCACCCATTTATAGGGTGTATAAAAACAAAAGGAGAAAATAAGCAATGGAAAGTAGCTACGTCGTCGAATATAATTAACTTTTTCAAAAGTAAATAGAATCTTAGTGAGAGAAAACTAAAGACAACAGCTGTTAATGAGTGGAGTTTGTGCGCAAGTTGAATGCGAACTTCAGTTGCAGCGCCAGAAGGCTTAGAGGGCAGCAATTGCTGCTACTGCTGTTGTTGCTGCAGTTGCACTTGGACCAGCTGTAAGGATCCATTGAGTGCAAGTGGCAAGTGCAAGTAATTTACGCTACTCCTGTCGCTGACTTTTGCGTGCCTTATATGAAGTGGCAAAGTTTGAGGCAGCGCTGAGGTTGAACTTCAGCTTGAGCTTGAGCTTGAGCTCGAGGTAACCCTGCGAGTGATATGGGTAAGGAATATTGATTAAATGTTGGGAAAACACAAAGCATCGACTAGACCTCCTGACGCTAACGCTGAAGCTGACGGCAGACGATGCGTCGCCGCTGCCATGTCTGCCTGCTTTGCTGTTGTTCTCGCTACTGCCACTGCCACTGCCACTGCTGCTGGCAGTAAAGCGGAAACGGAAGTGCAAAGCAGCACCGACAGCGACAAATACAAAGCTAGCCAAAACCACAACAACGACAATCCCTGTAAATAGCTTTCAGTTTTTGTTTTTTTTGTTTTTTTTTTGCAGCTGGCAGACAGACGAGTTTTGTTGCTGTTACTAGTCACAGGCAAATGTTGGACATTTTTACGGTTTCGGTTACTGGCAAATGTCAACGGTATTTTATAATGACGTTGTTGTTGTTCCAGTTGCAGTTGTTGCTACCTTTGTTGTTGCTTTCCACAAGTTAACAAAGGAAACGCTGGCCGTCCAGACAATTGTCTGACATTTTATTTATTGTTTCCTACAGCGGCGAGGCGCTTAAGCTTCGTATTTCAACAGACACCAAAATCGCAACTAATTTGCGGTACATTGAGCCAGCAATTATATCACTCAGTTTCGCAACATTAAGTGATAAAGTCACTGGCTGCCTGCCCCGCTGCAAAAATAGAATGAAATAATAAATGAAATGCATTCATAGCTACTATCGCGGTGCTCTTTCTTCTGTTTTTCTACTTTCACCTGGCAACGGGCATTGAATTTCAAATTCGCTGAATGCTTATTAAGTTGGACATTTAAATGGAGTCAGAATTGCTCGTTGACTACTTTCATTTCATTTTGTAGGAATTTCAGCAATTGTTTCGGTGTACTTTGTCTTCATTATATTTTTTCGTTCAAAATTGTGTTTCAGTGGAATTTTAAGGAAACTGTCAGACATTTTTATTTTTATATTTTACCAATTCTAAGAAATGCGACATACATTTACTTTTGAGGGGAAGAACACAGACAATTTAAAAATCTGTGATTATATCTTTTATATAACTACTTTATAATTAAATTGAGAAGATACTAATAAGGCAGTGTTTATTTTGGTTTTTCAGAATCAAAATATGAATGTATAACTTCGCATTAAGGGACTTTTTCCCATAATATTAAGCTAATGTATTCTTGATCAGAATCTGCAGAATACAACGAGATTCTCTGTTTCTGTTAGCAGTTTATATATAATCTTTTTTTATCAATTGTTGCAATTGATGTCGACGTACTTAAATCTAGTGCCAATTTTAAACAACTTGCCTGATGTGAACTGCGCGTTGAATGTGTTCACAAGATGATGCTGCATTAAAATTTCACATCGAAATACAAGACAAGAAAGTTTTAAGCCAGCATTCAACATTCAGCGCTCAGACAGCCAAACAATAGAGCCCAACTTGAGGCTCAAGTGCAGCAGAACTCTTATCAAGAAATAAAGTGAAGCAAAACTTTTAAGCGCCTTTGCACGCATAAAATTTCTCATGAGCATCAAATACAATTGCACAATAAAATATATACATACATATAAATATACACAGTCGCAGATATATAGTGGGGACGAAAGCCGAAAGGGATTTCAGAGTGAATGCAAAAGGAAGCTTAAGCGAAAGGATTTTAAGAGCAGCGCGCCTGGCAAAGGTTTTTGTCGTCAACGCTGTCATTTTACTAAAAGCAGAAGACAGTTCCAAAAAAAAAGACGAAAACAAAAACAGAAAACGAAAAAAAATTTAAAAACAAAAAAACAACGTGGAACATGACGGCTGCTTTGCCATAATGGCTGCCTTAAGACAACGTTTTTAAATGGCGGCTGACGCGCAGTTGCTGCAGCTGTTGCCTGGGCCATTGATATTTTTATTGCACGCCAAACTGTTGCCCCAGAAAGACTTGAATGAAATTAAAAGCGCGCTGACGAAACTTTGGCCATTAAAAAAAAGGTAAGTTCTGCTCGGCGGAAGCAATGAAATCGGCATTCATTTTATTAACTCTTTGAGCCGTCGCTCAAGCGAATTGCCAATTAAACTGACACTCCCACTCCCACATGAGAACAATGACAGCCCCATCAGCTACGTCACCGGGAACAAAAGCACGGTGTCAGTTGTCAATTACAATACAGCGAAAGTCTGCGCTCGTCTAGGCAGCAGCAGCAAAAGAAAGACGTTGGGATCGAATACGAGCATTGGGACATGCAAAAAGCATATGCCTAATCTTATTTTATATGGGGAAAACTAAAAAACAATAGAAACTGAAATGGCAGTGTTAGATAAATTTTAATTTTAGCTGCCGCATATACGTTTTCACATACATAATTTAAAAGACCGAGCGCCAGCAAGTCAGGCGCTTGGCCATAAAAATGGGTGTTGGGCAAATAAATTTCAAAGTGAAATGCTTGTAAATGAAAACAAATGGAGCACATATAAAATAAAAACAATAACTGCTAAAGGACACCAGCTTCTAGCTATTGGCTACTGGACACAAGCTGAATTTCGATATTACGTATACGCCGTGTTCAACGAAGTGCAATAAATATTGCGTGTCAAGGACATTGGCCAAAACCATTTTACGGCTTTAGCTAAATATGTACTATAAATGTGCTATAAATTGTACATTACAGTTCATAGCACGGACGTAGGCCAGCCCAACTAAACGATAAACATCACAAATCAAGTAAGAAGCTCTCATAAAATTTGTATTCAACTTAGCAACTGCATTTGGTTTAATTAAAATGCAACTGGACTGGGTAATTTTTGTCTTTGTCAAACATAATTAACCGCTTATATAATTTATGCTTTTATAAACACAAATTATAATTTTATTAATATTGTATTAATTTTTATTTCAATGTTGGTTTTTCAATTTATTTCACGCACCAAGTACCAAGGACTACTAAAAATGCTAAATTGTAGCAGCCCAGCAAAATAAACATTTGCATATTTATTGCAAATTTTAAATGTATGTGTAGGCAGTGTGACTTTTATTATGTTGACTATATAAACCACATTTTATAATCTGAATTTCGCGTTTGATTATTGTCTATTCGGTTTGTTTGTCTGATTGATAAAATTAAACGCACAATGAATATATTTCGTTGTGCAGTGTACAATAAAATATTTTAATAATTCGTACTGCACATTATGAACCTCTCAGACAAGTCACTTGTTTTGTGTCATTCTCAATTCACTTTGAAAATCAATTATACAAGTATGATCTATTTATTTTGCATCCCATTATGGACAAATTTCACATTTGCATTTCTAATTAAAAATACAAATAGAATGCGTGCAATAAAGCTAAATCAAAAAAAAGGTTTATACAACTGACATATAAAAATAAATATAAAACATTTATTCATTTGCATATCGATATACAGATTTATCATATGCTCCTGTAAACGTCAATGAAAAAGCCCTTTTTATTGTTGCCCAGTGAAAAAAGATAGAGATAGATTTTAAGCAGACTATCATTAGACCACGATATAAAATTGGTTAGCTTTGCCTTACAATTGCGGGATATTTTATATGACAGACATATGCATGTTGCATGGACACAAACCCACAACCCAATCTGCCACAAAGAGAAGTTCCTGAACAGCAGTAGCGCATAAATTCAACTGGCAACTTTGTCTACATCAACAAGAAAACAGAATTTAGTTCACTTCTATTATAATTATTTTCATTATTCAACTGCAAATAATTTTGAAAAACGTTATGCAAAATTCATAGTACAAAGCACAATAACTTTTACAGTTATCAACAAAAATGCAGCTGCCCGAAGAACATCTTTTTGTTATTCCACGTTAATTATTTTCCATTTCAGTTTGTCATAACTTGTAAGCAAATGCTGACTTACAAATACAAGACCAAATCCATACATAGATTATATGTATGTACTTTACTTTATATAATCTCATTCAAAAAAAACTTTGTCTGCCAATTTTGTGCATATTAAGAAAGGATGTTGCTTTGTAGCAACTCCTTTTAATGAGTTCGACATTAGCAGCTATGGGTGACTGTAAATAAATTACCAAATTAATTGACTGCATAGAAGGGATTCTGTAGAGGAGCGTTGAGAGAGAGAGAGATAGAGAGAGGAAGGGGCTGGCATTTGAATGCCAAATAAATGAAATGAAATATTGATGCGCCAGCGTTGGGCCACTCACTCAGCTGCCAAATTATAATGTGACGCACATTAAGTGCTACGTTCTCATCCGCTTTATCATTTACATGCTGGCAGAGAGCTGTGGGCAACGTAATCATCAACGACATAGAAGGCAGAGCAATGGAGCAGCAGCAGCAGCAGGACGAGCGACAGCAGAAGCAGGATATCCTGTCACGTTTTCAGTTGACTTGACTGCTGTGGGAGAGTGCGCAGTACTTAACCGTTCAAGTTGCCGGTCTGAGTCTCGAGCTTACCTCCAGTTGCCTCTGGGCCACTGTTGTCAATGTCTCACTGGCTTTTACAACGTCTGCTGTGTGTGGTGTGTGTATGTACCTAGGTTGGGACTGCCACCTTGTTGTCTTGTAGTGGCGTGAAAATTAAAGGAATTCCGTTATTATTTCGCCTTTTTTCCAGCTGCACACTTTCCACAGCACTTTGACGCAAATTATGTCGGCGCAGCGAAAACAAATGTTGCATATGCATGCGACACGACATGTCACAAGTGCTTAGCAGTCCCGAGTGCTACGGTTTCTCGTCTGCAATCCCCACCACCGACACCACCGAAGACTGCCACATTGAACGCCCAGCAAACTAGGGTTTTCAGCCTCAGCTTAAGGGTGTAAGTGTATGTGGATATGTTTGAGCATGTGAAAGCGTGAAAGTAATTTGCAAAGTAGACTTTCTGCAGTTGCAGTTGCAGTCAAAGTCACTGCCTGATGGCTTTCGTTGTTGTTGTCATGGCAGCTCATTATGTGGCGGCTTCTGTGCCGTCGCTCATGTGGTTCCTGGAGGTACGTCAGCTAGGAAAGTTCGTAATATACGAGAAAGGAGCACGAAACAAATCTGAATGCGAGGCTTTGATTACGTGACTGCCTTAAAAACAGAATACACATTTTATAGTAATTTTATGAATACATAGGTACAGTGATAAAAAATTGCAGTCCATTATATTTAAAAGAAACATTTCTTGCATTGATTACCATAGTAAATATGCTTATTGCAGAACTTCTGATATTCATTATTTGCTACATATTTCTTAAACATCTATAAATTCAAACTATTATTTAAAAACTATATAAAATTAATTTAATTTAGTAATTGGGTTAATTTCCTTCGTAACTTTCATGGTAACATAAACGGTTATAATTAAATTTTGGCAATACGAATTTTCATTATAAAAGCATATGCAGTTGGAATTTACTCATTTAAATGATCTTTTTGAATATTTAATTTTACTCAATTTAAAATAGAAAATAGAGAGGTAAATTTACTTATTCAAGTTAAATAATAGTTAAAGCCCAACTAGGACAATGGCTGCTCTGAGCAGCCATTTATAGACAGCGAACCAGTCAAGCGTTTATAGACAGGTCTACGGGTTTGGCTTCATACAGAGCGCATAAAAAATGGCCACCTAGCGGGGTGCCATTGGTACGCCATTGTCATTGTCAATGCTCGCTGGTGGCAGTCAAAAACTAAAACGGATTTAGTTGCCAAACGGCCAAATCGAATGTCACCAGCAGCAGGCATTGGGGAAGGACATGAAGCTGCCTGCAGACTGCAGTTATCAAATAGAAATGAAGCCGGAGCCAAGTCCTGAGCTCCACTAAGCTGCGCTGCCTGCGTCTAGACGGCATTTGTCATGCAGCCAGAGGTACTTTTTTTTCGCCCGAACCTGTGGGAACATGGAGCCGTCTACATGCTCCCATAATTATTTATAAAGCTCTGGGAGCATTGGAGTCAAGCTTTACAGTCTATTATGCAGATCACCTCTGACTGTGTCGAACGCCTTGGATTTCAACATTATTTGCACCCGCTGCCGGGCTAGGGCTAATTAACCCAAGGGCTTTAAGCGCTTTGGCTGGCCCCAAGCGAATCATTAGGCCGCTTTTCGGTATTGACTGTTGATTTAAATTCAAATGGCACTTAATGCCGGCAGTACTTGTACTATTTGTGCGGTCATTAGGACAAGGGGTTGCCAGTTTTGCGGCAGTAGTTGTGCTGCAGGTGGCAATAATTGAAAAACTTTGGCCGGCCTGCTCACTAATTAAAAGTTTTTGGCCTAACCGCCCGCCTCCTCATAATCATGACGTAGCTGTTGTACTGGGAATTCAACTTTATTAAGATGCTGCTCTAGTGTATATTGTTACAATTGTTGTTCTTGTTTAAGACTTTGTACTTGCCGTCCATGGCCGGGCTTTATTAAATTAAAAGTTTCACCTCTGCTGTTGCTGCTGCTGCTGCTGGTGCTGCTGGTGTCAGCCAAGTTGTTAATGCGATTATGTAAGGCGAGGCCGCCTCGCGTCTAATTCTAAATTATGACAACAATTTGTGCCAGCCGAAATGCCATCGATTGCCAAATGCCGAACTGAGCTGAGCCCTTAACAGTTGCTATTGCGATTGCATTTGTCGTCGGTCGACAGTGGATTACAGCAATTGAATGCTCAATGCCAGAACAATGCGATGCAGTCATCCCAAAAGATGCCTCGTTGCTGCCGCAACTCCGGCCACAGCACAGTTTGAGTTTGGGTTTCTGTTGGGTTTGAGCCAGTTGGAGCCAGATGTACAGACAGCTGCATGTGGCACGCCTGCTAATGAAATTGTGCATTCAATCGAGTGGAACGATGGGAAAAGTCAATAAAATTGATGTAGCATACACCAAGGCGTTTGTGGGGCAGGGGGCAAGGGGCGATGGGCAAACGGCAAATAAACTTGATGACAAAATGGAAATAGTTGATGGGGATTCGGAATGCAAAAGGCGCACTTAGCCAAAACTATTCGGGTGCACAAGACAATGCAGCTGAACCGAGAAAATGCAAAGCAGTCGACGGGAAATTAAATAAAAAGAAAGCAAGCGCTATGATGCCTCATTGAAACATAGAACGTTTTAAAAATCTGCTACGATACAATTCGACTTTATTCTGAGTGAAAATATTCTTTTAATTGTATTCAAATATTATTAAAAAATAAAAATAAACATAGATGAAATAAAATCAGATAATAAAAAAAATACCTTTTAGAAGATTTCGTTAAAAGCACTTTTTTCGTAAATTAATCTGTTGATATATTTATGAATATTAGTTAGGTGGCTGCCACAGAGGCCCAACACTCGAATGCCTAGCTAAGCTCACCTTTACCTCACGAAAAGTGCACTTAGCTAATAAATCTTTAATATTGCGAACCTTTTTTTGCAATGGCGCAAATTCATTTCAAGGTTGTCTTTTCAAGTGCCAAGAACTCGCGAGTGCTGTCAAAAATATTTCTTGAATAATTTGTGCCCTGCTTCACCGTATTTTTTCATCTTTTATACGAATTTTTTCTTCAAATTTTCCTTTTTTCTTTTTGCCCTCCCGCTAACCTTCATCAGTAAGCCAATTATGGTATTAAAAAACGTAAAGTTGAAGGCATAACAAATTGTGCACCAACGACGACTTGAGGCGCAACAAGGTCAGGTCAAACCCTGGCCGCCTGTCGCCTGTCGCCAGTCGACAGAAGAACGACTGCATTTAAATGTAAATTGAAATTAATTTCGCTTGAACAAAGGCACAAAATGACCGAACGCCCAGAGTGGCATGACGTGGTTGGTTTGATGTGGGTAATGGCCCTGTTGTTGTTTAGCCTTTGAAGTGGTCGCAAAGGAAACCTACATATTGCCGCGTTTTGTATATTGATGAGCCTGACATCTGACAGCCATTCAATATGCACCACTATGCCAGGTATCGGCCGTCGTACAATTTTAAATATAAAATTTGTATAAAATCCAAATTAAGTGCAGTAAATAGAATATGCATTTTTTTAATCTGAATATTTTATAAATTATTCCAAGAGAGTTTCTTTAATAATTTCACGTCTTGGATGACTTTCACACACATGTGTGTGTGTACTTTACCTTTTCCTACAACATTTACTTTATTACATACTATATATGTGTCATTAAATAAATTGAGAAATATGAATAAAATTAAGAAACAAATGCAAACAAATGTGAAACGTATACGGCATAACCTTTGCAAGATATTTTACTGCAAATTATAAAATCCCCTTAAATATAATGCAGAATCCCAGCTTTTCCACTTCCACTTGCTGGAATACGAAGGAAGCCACTTGAAGCCAACTCCACGCTTCTCATTCTAATAACCCTAAGTGCTTTCAACTTTCAAATTGAAAAGTCAACAGAAAGCATAGCCAAATAGCAAAAACAGTAAATAGCAAAAGTTGAGCGCACAAAACAACAGAGAACGAATCGGAGCAGCGCTCGAAAGGCAGTGGGAGGAAACGGTGCTGAGTCGGACAGAGTATGACGCGACTTAAAATTACAAAAGATTAAAAAGCGAAATATAAATATTTATCTGCGGTGCGGGCTTGACGGTGACAGTCAGTCAGCCAGGGAGTCAGTCGGGCAGCGAGGCCTAAATGAGTCCAGGAGTTGTGCATGCCAAATAGTAGAGGCATGCCAGGCCACACACAGGGAGGCAGGCAGCGAGGGGGAGGTGGGGAGGTGGGTTGGGGCAGTTGATCTCGGTGTGGAGGCTGCGGTGTAAAGGTGCCTTTGTGGGAGACGCCGTGTCGCTTGCGACATTTTGAGCTCATGTAAATCCATTTTAATTAATTCGAGACAAAGGTTATATCCTGGCATAATAATGAACTGAGACCCGGGACCAAAACCTTTAGGTGTGCCCAAGCTCGGCTTTTCTAAAGGATTTGCATTTCATTTCAAGTGGATGAACGAATTTAAATCAGAATCGCTGGCCAGTACGGCTTTGACTCAACTGGGTCGCTTGACTGATGCTGTAAATTAAAACTGTAAGATTAGAATAAATAGAAGTACAAGTCAGAGCGGGAAATGGCTGCTTAACCAGCTGCCGAAACTCAAAGCCAAAAATCGCAAATTTTATTACGTTAAATTCGAATTCTAAGTGGATTTGAATATTGATTGCAGCTTAGTCGCAGCAGCCGGAATCAGTCGCCAGCCGTCAAATACGCTCTGATCTATTTGCATACTGCTTTTTGCACGGCACAACTGGGCAAAAACTTTTGTGTACAACTTATCCGCTTTGCTTGGCAATTTTGCGTAAATCAGCTTACAGAAATTACAGACAACGAGTGCTGAAGCGCACGCGATGAGCGTTTGCCCCGAGAGGAGTCGCAGTCCCTAAACGGCCGGCAGTCGGTCTCCAGCTCCTGGATGGGACCTAATGGTACTGCAGGACACTATAACGTACAAGCCGCTGGGCCAAGCAGCAGCAATCCCAGACGACATTCGACGACATTGGCAAATCTGCACTTGCTTAACTTAATTACGAGCGTTAGGCAAATAAAATAAAAGTTCAACCCAAACTGCAGAGTCAGGCTCGTAAAAGTTTCTGGCACAGGCCAAATTGCGGAGCGTGCAAAGAGGCCTAGGCCGAAAGGACCTTAACCGATTGCCACAAACTAAACAGCCGGGGCAAATGTGCTCTGCAATTTGGTCAGCTCAAACTCGAAAGTCATAACAGTTTGGCAGCAGCAGGCCCTTAATGCCTCCAGCCCCCAGCCCCCGTTCTCGCCCCCGCCGCCGACACACCAATCATTTATGCTTTGAGCGCATAATTGCCTGTAATTAAGGTGTATTGAACAGGCCAAAGAGAAGCAAATAAAAATTCGATATGAGGCCAGACAGCACGAGAGATCGGCTCACAGCAGCCCACAAATTGGCTGCATGCATGGCCAAAATGTGCATCTGGGTCGGTGCCTTTGAGCTGTCATTGAACATGGCCCAAGCCATCGACAATTTGCCAGCTGCTTGGCTAGTAGATTCTCATTACACACTGAAAACCATTTTGCTTTATGCCACAAAAATTGTGTTAAGCAGTTTAGAAAATTGCTTCAAATACATTTTGTGCATACAAAATATCATAAAGAAAACGTGTGTGGTTTGGGGCAGCTGTCAACTTTTCACTATTGAAATTAGTTTACTGAACTGTTTCACGTAATCGGCTAAAGCAATATTCACATGCACAGTTAGCAATTAAGAAGAGCTATTGGGAGGTGCCGAAGCTTAAACATCATAGCATCCGTATAACACTAAACAGTATGATATATATTGTTATCGTGTAATAGTATATATAATATAATATAATATGTTATACAATATAATAATTTATATAACACCGCATTCGACCGATCATTCTTGGGGCTGCTGCTGTCCGATATTCATTAAGATATCGTCAGAATAAATAAAGTGTTTTTGTTTATGCAGTTTTGGCAATTTGCAAAATTTGTCCAACAACAAAACCCAACTATACAAATCTAATTTGCAGGTAAAAAAAAGAAACCAAAAGAAACAGCAACATATTAAAGAAAAAATTGCAGCTAAAGTGAAAATGCTCAAAATGTGCGGAAAATTTGTTTTTAATTTTCCGCTCTACTTAAAACTGAAAATTGCAAACAGGCAACGAGTAAAACGGGTTAGATAAAGAAGCCCGTTTACGGACAGAAAGAGCGGGAGTTTCAGAGAGCAAGGGGCGGGGACAAGTAGACCAGCTTGAGAGAAGCATGCAAATACTCGTATGTGCGACATTGGAAAAAAATCAAATTTGCATATATGCATTTGTTGTTGCTGCTGGCAGCTGTGTGTAGGCGGCTACAGATAACAACAAAGCCCCAAAGACTGCACGGCAACGCATACAGACACGCCGCACACACACCACACACACACACACTGGCCTGTTTTGTTGAAACTTTTGCAAGTCCTTTGTCAGCCATTTTCAGACAGTGAATAATTTTGAGAGACGTGCACTTTAGCTTATGGAATACCGTTTAAACGGGATAATCATCTCGATACAGATATGCTGATTAGTTTCCCTTTATGTCGTCGGTATATCCATCTACAAATATGTATGTGGGGAAGCTTTTGTAAAATGTATCTGAAATAACTTGTCGAGCAACAAAAACAATGATTTAAGCTAATTAAACATGCAAATCTCGTGCTTTGGGTGAGTTCACTAAATTATTTATTAATTTTACACATATAAAACGTATAATATGTAACAAATTTTGTAAAAAACAAAAGTTCAAAAATAAATTTTAATTTTCCTGATTTGATTTATTAAACTTATAACTTTCGTATTTTATTAATTCTGGAGCATTTATGATTGATAAGACATAGTTAAGCAATCGAAGCTAACTTCGATAATAAATGCTTAAGCCTAATTTTGTTGTTTTTTTTTTTAGAAACAAACTACATAAAAATAATACTGAACAGGCCAGAATATGCTGTTGCATAGTTTAATTAGTTATATTCGGCAACATTCATGTACATATACAAACCTATATCCATAAGTTTTAGAGCATTCTCAGTCTCGTCTCAACACGTCCTCTGTGACAGCTGTTAAAGCTATTTCTTATGCCTGCGATGGAAAGCAATACGAATTCCATTCAATTTAGGTACACATGTACATATGTATGTAGCTGACTGCACATACATGAATACATAAATGTATATACATAAATAATTACAGACTGCGCCCGTGGCGCTGTCCGCCTCGTTCGTGACCCCTGCGCATCCGAAGGCAAATCATAGGACAGCGGCTGGGCCACTGGTTCGTGGTCCACCGGCCAGGGCAACGCGTCACGCATATATTAATAAATACAGTCGCGCCTACGAGACGCGATGCGTATAAGGATAAGTGCTGTGTGAGTTGGGCTGCCTCGAACGGATTCCCAGACACGTTTGTGTTCGCGGCACAAGCGGCGTATGCGTAATTTTTGCAAATGCGGTCGCTCTGCCCGGCATGCGTGACAATGAAATCGAATTTGCTCATTAAAACGGGACAGTTGCGGTGCCAATGCGTGGCCAAAGATATTGCGCATCCGACACGTGGTACTCACAAGTAGACCGGCTCTCTCACGAAAATCCATGAGATATTGAGCCTTTGAGCAGACCCGGCCCAAAGCCAGAAAAAAATGAGCACGAATAAATGATTTTGCAGGCAACGTAAAGTAAGTACACATTATAATAAGCGCTCCACGCCCCACCATTCTCCATGTACACATACATATTCGTGTTATTATTTTTTTTTTTTTGCAGACAGAGGCAAGTCTGCGTTGCTACGCTCCTCGGCACGTTTGCTTTTATCTTGTTTTGTACCTGATGCTGCCGCTGCTGCTGCCACTTCTGCTGTTGCTGTTGTTCTTGCTGTTCCTGTTGTCTCCTTTATGACTTTGTTTCACATTCTTAATTAACAAGCAAGCTCTGGCTCATGTGTTGGATTATCATGCTTGTGTTTTAGCCTTAAGCCCGCTTTTACATCTGCATGTCGCAGTCGCCGTGCTTTGTCTTAAAGTTGCAGCGGCAGCTACTCTGGAAGCTTGTTAAATCATTTATGCTGCCAATTTGGTCTGTCATTAAAAAATACAATATTTATTTGAGCAAAATTGCCTGGGTACAAATAATCTATTTTCCGTAGAATTTGATATATATGAAAAACTATATTTATTGTTACGGTCTTTGTAAAATTCCCGAAGTCACTATTTTGTGCTTCCTCATGAAATTTCTTCGCTCGAAATTACATACATATATATATAATGAATTGAATTTCTTACTGTTTTTTTTTTGGCAGTAAATTCAGCTTACAATCTAATCTTCATTATCACAAACTCTAAATCCCATTTTTATAACTATTTAGCTTGGATTTTGAGCTGCTCTGATGCCATTCTAAAATGTTCTTCCAGCCAAAGATTAAATTGAAACCGAGCGACGCTTTAAAAACTTGTCAATGTCTTCACAGCAGAACATGCTCCACTTTTGGCATTCATACAAAGACATTTAAAGCAATTACGCCCCAGGGTATTATTCAACTGCAACTTGCTGACAGACACACATTTCGCTACGGCTACGGCAAAAAGCAAAAGTGAAGCGAACTCCACTTGCAGGCGAGCGGGCGGGCAGAAAGGGAACTGGCACTGGAGCTGAATCTCACTGCGCCTGAGTCAGCAGAAAGAGCATCGGGCTTGCCGCAGAAGCACCAAAGTAGAATAACTTGCGGCAGGGTACAGAGACAATAACATTTAAATGATTTTAATGGCAGCTGTTCGATTTTATTGACTAGCGCGCTGCTCCTGACATTCCCTGAATCCCTGTGTACGGGGCCCCGGCCATTGTGCGAAAATGTTATTTGCTAACTGAGAGTCATCAGTGGCGAGGCAGTTTAGCAACTGAGCAGATCTGCAGCTCTTCTCCGTGGCCTGCGACAATGCCAACTGTCTGAAGGTGGTCGCATAGTAATAAAAATTATGGTTACTAGCGGCAAAATGTATGTCATTGGGTTATTCTCATACTTATGCTTATTCTTGATCTTGTTCTTGTTCTTATTCTGATAGCTGTTGTTGCTCCCACACCCAGGGGCAATTGAAATGCGCATCCAAGCGGAACACACTCGAGTGGATGCAATGAAAATATCCAAAGCCAAGCAAAATGCTTGTGGCTCTACTCTGAAATCAAGATTTTGTTGCCACATTGCAAAAGAATTTTCGATAGGTGTGGGAAAGCGGGGAAAATTGGCATCAATTTGCAGCACATTGCCTTGGAACCGAGTGTTGGAGTTGAATTTCGCCTACACAGCATTTATTGATTTGTAGTGGATAAAAATATAAATAGAAATCAGTTGTTGCAAACACACATATAATTTAATTGTGAAAAATCAAATGTCTCTGCCAATACTGATTGAGTATTTCTGATTTATATAAAGTTATACGCTAAATAAAAAACGCAATTCGATGCGTATAAAAATATGTCATAAAACATGTGTAAAAGCTTGAAAAAAATGGCACTCACCTGTGGGTCATTGGCTGCCATTAACGATAAAAATGCAAATAACAGGACTAAATATAGACGTAGGTATATAAAAGACACATAAAAGAAGCACGTAAACGTAAACTAAACTGGAATTGCTTAAAAGCAAGTGCAACAAATTCCTAAATAACAATTCTTATAATTTGTTAAGCCCAGAATACATTGAAAATTGGTAAAAAGAGTTTTGTACATATGTAAGCAACAGGCAAATAAAAGCCTGGGGTAACTAAGCCGTGGAACTAAAGCAACTCCATTGCGCCGGATACACAAAACCTTCAAATTAATTTCATTTATACTTGCATGTCGCAGGAGTTGTTTTAGCAGACTCGGAAACACCTTGCAAATGCAAATTGCATTTTGGAATAATCCCAATAGCAAGTTCGACGCAAGTCTGACAGACAGGCTGCCAGGATAAAATCCTGAACGGAATGGCTGCACATAGGTGAAACCAATTTTATGACGGGACTTGTTGCTAAGCCTGGATGCTGACAAGGGGAAAAGTCTTAGCTGAGTGTCAAAACGCGATAAACCTACAAAACAGCCCATCGTCTGAGCTGTCAAGCTGCTGAGTGCCTGCCTTTGTTTGCAGATGACTTTAATTAAAAGTGGATCTAGTTATATTTGGAGCGGGGAGCCAGCAGCACACACGATGCATATGGCATGGCGGCTGCGTCGAGTTTGAGTTGACAACACATGTTTTTGAATTTGCCAGCGCGAACATGATCTTAACTAAATGTAAAGTTTTCACCTCATCTGGCGCAGGCATCAGGTTAATGCATTTCAGTGAAAACACAACAATTATTTAATTGAAAATGTGAGCTTGCAAGCAAACACCAATCTACATACTGAATATACTGAAACAAATTTCATGTTTTTTTTCGTGCTCAAATGAACTTATTTGTAAGTTTGTTTACTTTTGCTACTTATTTAAAAATTACTTGTAATTTCTGTTAGAAATACCAAAATGCATTCAGGGCCCTGCTGCAGACAGCTCAAGTTGATTGAGACTGAAAAATAATTACTTGATATATGATTTGATATCCCATACCTAAAAAGAAATGGAGAATATGATATGTGTTTTATACCGAATTGTTAACTAAGAGCTTGGGGATTTAATGTAAGATAAACTTACTTTTTAATTACATTTTATTTATATTTAATAATGATGTAAAGTATGTACAGAAACAGGGTTTTTTCTTTGTCGAACAATCGCGACTATTTTAACTTGTTATTATTTGGTCTGTGTAATTGGCATTGAATAAACATGAATTTTCTGTGAACTTTTTTATTATTAATTGTATATTAATTGGAAAGGTATTTTTAGCTATTATATGACATATGTTCAAACAATATTAATATTTGTACGGCAATTATTTATTGAAGCAGGTATTAATAAGATATTTGTTTTGGAATAAAGTAAGCTATGAAAAAATGAATAGTAGTCAATTTGGTGTAGTTATAATCTAATAATTCTCTCAACTGTAACCAAATGTCTTATACATATTTCTATTTAATTTTCCATTTCTAATTTGTATTGAAATTCTCTAATTACTCTTAATACGCAGAGACCAAATTCTTAAACCTATTATGGTTATGATGTATTCATGTTTGCCTGTAGAAGGCAACAGCCCCAATGCGAAAATCAAACACATTTAACAAGTCATTTGGTGCTGAACGCCCCCAACTTGAGCGGTCAATTGGATGCACCCTTGTTTCGACGGCAATCGAAGCTAAAGCTTCAATTGCAGCTGGCGAGAGCAAACACTTTGGCAATTTGACTTTTGGTCAGCAGTGTCAACAGCATCAAACACAAACAAACACACACACACACACACACACACACACTCTCACACACACCCACACACACAGAAAAGACAGACACGCAGAGACAGGCAGGCAATCAAAGATATGAAGGGTGGGTGGACAAATTGTTAGAAAATGCACATGGGATGCCTCAATGTTGGTACATTCATTAATTTTACCACAAATTTTTGCAATTAAAGTTTGCTGTTTGTTTATCTGTTTTGCCAATGGCAGAGAGCGAGACCGAAGCAGAGAAAGTGGCATGAAAATCAAGCGCACTGAACACGAAGTCAATAAAACTTTTGTGCTACTTAATGCGAATTTATAGTGTAAACATGCACTCACACAGGCACACATAGTCAAGCACACACACACACATACTTGCGCTCATCTGGAAAGGACACTGACTGCCGTTATGGTTGTGTTGACAAAAACGACAGAATTGCGTTACCAACAATTGCATAACAATCATTTCAAGTTTTCCGCAAATTGTAAAAAAAAAGTTTTTATTGTTATTATGAAAACTACAACAAAAACAAGCAACCACATCGGCACTAGCAGCAGCAGCAGCGGCATCAGCGCTTTACTTGCTTTTTGGTCTGTGGTATATAAAACAAAATGGCCGCACATCCTTTTGCCAGCGCTCATTTTGGCACCCCGACACGACAGCCACCGACATTCGCAAAACTATGCAAAATTGTTGTCCTCGTCCCCGCTGGCATTGTTTTGTTTAGCTTCTGATTTTGCTTTGTTTGTGCATATGACTTTGCTTGGAGGTCGCCTCCGTCAGTCGGAGGCAGGACGGGATTTGCTGCCGCTGCCGCTGCTGATGCTGATGCTGGCTGTGGTGGCAACTGTACGTCAATTGCGGTCCGTTTTGTGGCTTCCGTTTGTTACTTGCAATTCCTTTTTGGCAACGCCACCAAGTTGTATGGCTCTCTATTTGGGCATCGTCAACGCCGACCCCGACGCCACTACCACAGCCACAGCGGCTGCCAGTGCCACTGCCAGTGCCAGTACCACTGCCACTGCCACTGCGGATGTCTGCCATCAGTTGACAACCAACTTTAGCTGGCTCCTTGCAACTTTTACAACTTTGTCCGGCTTTGTCTTTGTTCCAGCTGATGATTTTTTAATTGCAACTGCTTTTGGCTTTGCTCTCGCATTTGGCGATTGTTCGCTTCATTAACACAACACTCACGACTATAATCATTGAATGCCAATCTGTTTACACTGTTAAGCAAATGTACGCAAAACGAACAATTAACACACCAAGCACTCGATAATTAAGCGCTATATATTTATAAAATGCACATTATTAGGGTATTCAGCCAACTTGCTCAAAGTGAGAAATTGAAAATTAAAGAAACCATTATTTAGCATTCAATTCAGTTATTTAAGTTATATAAATATAAATATACATATAAATATAAATATAAATATAAATATAAATATAAATATAAATATAAATATAAATATAAATATAAATATAAATAAATTATAATTTTTTAAAATGTATAAAACAACCGTTTTGGTATATTTGACTGTGAGCATAAAATAATCTTTTTATTTTTAGAAGCTATTTTGTTGTCATACATTTTAAAGATTTATAAACACTCTTTTTTGCCGACTAGTGTTAGCAATAGCACATTTTTGGTGCTATTCAACACATAGCCATATAACCAATTTGCTAACCCCGCTTTTAATTATGATGATGTTGATCGTGCTGATGATGGGAAAGGGCCATAACAGTTTGCTGCACTTTGAGGCTTATCTGAAATTCGCATCTTCAACGATTCCGCGCGTAATTATGTGTCCGGCCCACACAATATGCAATGGTAGCTAGTCAAGCCAGCTGTCATGGCCAATTGCTGCGGACACCGCCCACGCCCGCAACGGGGCGCGGGACTGAGGAGGGGCAGTGGGTAGCGGGGGCAATCTGGTTATGGCGGTCAGTTCATTGGCGATATTATGAACAGCTGGCGCTCATTGGTTGTGCGAATTATGCATGCACCTTGAGCGACCGTCTGGGCTGACATGGCTGATTGGCCAATTGAGGAGCTATTTGAAGCAGACTGCTACTGATGCGATTCTGCTGCCACAGTTAATACTACTGCCACTGCCACTGCCACTGTTAATAAGCCGCAGTCAAAGTCAAATTCGCAGTCAAAGCTATTTAGCGTAATTGAATTACTAATTTTGGGCTGCGTTCTAATTTATGTTTATTAATGTCTGCCTCAAGACCAATATTTTACACAACTCGTTGTTGACTTTGCCAGAAACTTTGCCCGGCAAGAGCCGAGAGAAACATATATGATTCAGAAAATATGTGTGCATAAAACTTAGACAAAGTTAAATGCAAGTCAGGTGAGTGCGAATGTGCCTGCAATGCAAAACTTTAAATAGCTTTGAAGAAGTACAAAATAATAAAATGAAAATACAAAGTGCTGAGTAAAGGCAGAATTTTGAACAAAGCACAAGCGAGAGCAGCAAAAGCAAATAGCAGCTGCAAAATATTTATGGGAATTCAAACAAACTGTAAGAAATAGAAAAGCTCAAAAAGCACACATGCGGAAAGAGTAGGTATACAAAAAAATTTAGTGCAAGCAAAGTGTTGAGGGAAACACCGAAACTTAAATACTCTAGTAAAAATAACGCTTTACTTGACTTACAATATGTTTTATTTTCCTATGGCAAAATCAATGATTTATTAATATATAAACATTTTCAACTTTCTTCCCAATTACATTTTATAAGTTTATTATTGTCAACATCGAATTTTGAAAATAATTTTATCAGATTGAAAATTTTTTTTAATTTGTATCTGAAAGCATGTATTTTTTTTCTTTTAATTTTGAAACTAATGTTAATTTAAATGAATCGATTTTTCTAAAATATGTTTATCACATACACACAGATGGAAAAGGGTATACAAAAAATAAATAACAACAAGCTTTTGTTGGGACATCACTAATGGATTTCTTGGCATAATTAACCCAAACTGGACAGGGTCAGTGGATTGCGAGCTCTGCGAAAGTGTTGATGGTAAGGCAAGTGGTAAAGGCAATATATATATATATATATATATAAGTCAAGTCATGCGTAGCAATTTCGCAATGGCAGCTGCGTCCATAACAATATGGCATGGCCTTCACTTCCTGCCCCTACGGGCAGACCCAAAACGCCCCATTCAATGACATTTTTCATGCGTGTGAATTTATGGGTTCCCGAGCCCGAACATAATTTGTTAAGCCAGCATATCAAGCATTTTAAAGGCAACCCTCGGAAGTACTTTAACTATTTGCAATCGTAAAAAGCCAAAGTTTTTGCCACACATAAATCATTTCCCCTAAGCATTTATGTTATTTATAAAAAATTTTTATTGTATTTGCCAAAGAATTTGCTGAAGCTTTTCTCAACCAGAGCCAGTGGTCGTAAGCACGCCTGGGAAATGTCGTAATAGCGCCGCTGCTCCAATATAAAATACATGAAACACACACACACACACACGCGCGCGCAAACACTGTGTTGAATATCTATAGGCAAAAGTATCTGTTTCAATTTGCATATCTTTGATTTCCAGCTTCAGTTTAGCTTGTCACTTGTCCCATTCCCGCCAAAACTTACGAGAGCAGCTGTAGTTGTAGCTATTGTCCTTGGTGTTGTTGTTGTTACTGGTGCTGCTGCCGCTGCTTGTCAGCATAATTCTCCAAGGACACACAACAACGCCACAAAGTTTGGCGCTGAGCTTAAGAGTTTTTGGTCTTAGCCTACGGGACTGTGCTGTGGATTGTGGGCCAGTCGGTGGCGCCTGTGCCGTGTGGCTTTACAGCCAATATGCGTTACTAATACGTAGAAACCATTTCATTTTACGTTTGACTAATAGAAAGGATTCATTATGAATTATACATATGCGTGTTGGGCTCGACTCCTCGGGTTCGGCCGGCTCACCCACTAGCTTAGCCATGCGGGCTCAGGATAAATTTGCTTTGCTTCTGGGTCCCTCAAGGAATTGCATGTGTGTTTTTGGGTGGGTGTATATGGGAATGGTATTGTAATTGTGAGCTTTGGCCTTGGCTTTCGCTTGTCCTGGCCCTCGACACTTGGGCCGTGACAACAATCCCCTAGCTAGCAGTTTAGTGTGGCTAATTTTCAGCGGAGATTTTCTCGGCCAACTTGATTAGAATTGATGAACTTCATGTGGGCGAGTGTCAAGGGCTTGGCTCTATACCCAGTAACAGATACCTAGAAAAAGTAGCATGATAATAATAGAAAATTCTATATTCTGATATATCAGATGCATTTCTATTCAAATATCTGATATATCAGAACTATTCTCCGAGGTGATCTAATTTTAAATGTTCATGAGTTGACTTCAACCTGAGAACAGGGTATCTTCTAGTCGAGCACTGTTGGCTGGATCACGTTTTGTTTAAAATTTATTATTTATGAGCGGGTGTATGACGTTGAGTGAATGTTCTGCCCAAAGACTTGAGTGACACTTCTGAACCTTTATAAATTTGCTTTGTGAAATAAATGAGGCAACACTCGGTTAAGTTTGGGGTTGAGCTATTTATGTGAGTGTTGAAAGCAAATGAGTCATATCAAATAAATTGCCAACCTACCTAACTCTGTATCACGAATAATTAATTTGTCAAAGATTAAGTTAACTAAATTTATTGCATTGGTATAAAATGAGAGAGCAAAAAAAATCTTCTAAAATCGAAAAAATAAAATATACATATAACATACTACAAATTTAAAACTTGGTATGGAAATATTCACTTTAGTTTACCAACTACATTAAAAACATAAAAAAATGTTGAAAAAAATCATCAAAAAGTCTGCAAGACAATAGGGTCAAAATGTCCGAATTAAAATTAATCCCATTCCACATACACAACTGCACATACATAGATATTCGAAAACTATTGGCCTTGGTTACTCATTCACTTGGAGGAAAGCCTGTTTATTTATTTGTGTTCATAAATAACTCAAAGACAATTGTGCAGGGTACTCAAGTGTGTGCACAAATGAGAAATGAACGGCAAAACTATTTTTGATATTAATTGTCAAGGCGGATTCAACTGATGGCATGTGCGGATGGGCCAATGCCTGGTTAGTGGTGTGTTTTCAAGATGTGCGGTCATTAATTTCCGGTCAAGTGGGCAGCAGACAATCATAATTATTTATTCAGCACACAGCAGATTGACCAGCTGCACACGTGGTTACCCAGTGGTATGTGTTAGTTGTGTGGTTACCCAAGGTGTTGAAATGTTTACTTAGTCGGCCGACAACTGCGAGTCAAAGTTAATGATGCATAGCACTTGCGGTTGTACGAGAACTATAAGGGCATGTCTCTTAGTGTCCTTGTGCAGGAGCAGGTGCGGGTGCGGGTGCGGGCTTGCAATTTATAGAGCGTAATTGCAACAATTTTGTTGCTGCTTTCTTTTCCTTTTTTTTGCGCAACGCACTCTGGCACAGTTAACGGTTTGATTTATCCGCCAAATGCACTCGGCGAAGGTTCGATTTTAATGACATGGCCCCGCAGCAGGCCTGCCTTTGGCTGGCATCCAATCTATATGTTAAAACGAAGAGCGCGGCTAAAAGCAGCCTTCAATTTGCGCAATAGCTTGGAAATTATTTATAACATTTTGCAGCCACGTATGTGACTGGCGCCCAGACTTCCAGTTAGAGCTGCTGCTGCTGCTCCAAGGACGTGCTGGTCCTTTGGTCTTGCGATCGCCCCTGCTGCTGCCTAACGCAAATATTAAGCAAAGTCACCTTTAATGCTGCTCATTAAATGCGACTTAATTTTCGTTTGGAATGCGGCTCTGTGTCTACTTCCAGTGTATCATGTCAGCAGAAATAAGTCACTAAGGAAGTCGGCAATCTGCTGACAGTTCCTTTTCAGATATCCAACTTCAGCTCCTGCCCCGCACTCCGTTGTGGGCAATTTCATGCCTGACAACGTTTTGCGTACTGCTCTTTGCTTTCGCTCATAAGGCAAATTAAAAACTTTATTTTTTGTCAGCGACCCAGCCAAGTGCTTAGCATTATTAAAAGTTTAACAATTTATCAAATATTCTAGGCCATATTTTTATGTTTTTTTTTGTTTTTTGCTTGCGCGAGCGAATTGTTTACTGGACACATTACTGACATTGACATCCCCTGGATATTTGGGCAGCTGTCGACTGCCATTGTAATTGTCAAATGTCTTGGTCTGCAAATGAAATCAATAGCCGGATTATAAGTGGCTTGCTGATAGCAAAGACAACGGCCAGTTCATTTTTTATGGATAAGCAGCCACTTTTGTTTCAACAGCCAGCAGCTGGTGTTTGACTGTACGCACGGTACCTGCCGCTCCTGCTGAACCTGCCACTCCTGCTGTTGTAGCCTGTGTGCTGGGTGCTGTACCTGCCACTCAGTGGCCATCAATCTTGTGCTATGATAGCGTCTGACAGGTAGCTCGTAAATCTCGACGCTATCTCTGGCGTTTTTTAGAGGCTGTCCGTGCGTTCCCATTTGCGTAGCTGTCAGTTCGAGACGGCCAATACACATGAGACCCAGTTAGAGCAAATCAAATCAAACGAACGAGTCGATGAGCTTCCCCACACCCGCCGTGTCTCTGTGCGTGTGTGTGGTTGAGGGCTGTGAAAACAGCCAACTTATAATGAAATATAAGTACCATTGCCTACCATCAAATTGTAGCAAAGTCCTGCCAGAAATAGTGTAGTTTGAGCAACCGCTTTCTTGGCCATTAAATTCAGTTTTTTGCGTAAATTCTATTTAAATTTTACAATATTGGTAGAGTTACGATTCAAATAAGTAAATATTATTTGGATCGTCGAAAACGAGTTTAAGACCAATAAGATAATTAACTCAAATAATATTTAACAGCGTCGTTTGAACGCTTTAAAACTCTGTCTGGGTGATTACTAGTCCCTCCTACCGACAGAACAAATAATACATAGCATATAAATATATGTTTTAGCCTGTTTAAAGTACACCTACCGATTGCAGACGAACGAACAAAGGCTGAATTGAGTGTTTGTGTGAAATGGTATGTTAATTGAATTAGGTTTACGGCTTATCTATGCCAACACTCTCAATGAGTCTAGATGACCTCTGGCTGTGATTGCTCTCTGCAACATTGTGGCAACGAATATGTAAGGACGGCCACGAACAAAGGATTAAAACGCTTGCCCAGTACTGGCTGCAGTGCTGTTATTATTGTTAACAACTATTCCGTACCGAATCAATCAGTCTCGGCTAAGTCGAGAGCTTAGAAGCACATGAGTGCATGATGAGCTGCAGTTACTGCAGTTACAGTTGCAGCTGCAAAATTGCACGTCTTATGCAATATTAATCAATGCCGCAGGCATCGACTGACCGGTCAAAAGGTGCATTGCCCTTAGTTTACACATGCTTGGGCAGACACAGTGCGGCAAATTTAATATTATGTGCTGGGCGTTCTGTGCGCATTGTATGCCAGCGTTGCGTATACGCAATATATATTTCCAGCCACGGAAAATGCCTGAACAATGCAACGCTAACAAGGTAGCTACACGCCCACCATTATGCGAGCCAAAAGGTGTGGCTGGCATTTTTCATAGAGTCGCCCCTTGAGGAAACGGACTGAAAATGTTCGCTGGGACGCTTTCATTTAAGGCGTGTTATTAAGTTGCAGGCAATTAAAATTACGCGCGTAATCAGAGCGAGAAAGATAAATTCGCGTTATAAATATAATTCGCGCTTGGCTCACGCATGCCTTTGAGCGCGGGGGCCCCTCCTCAACTGGGCATTCGGCTCAGCTCTCCGGCGTATTCGCGCGCGCAATCAGGCTGCCGCACTAGGGGCTAATTAATTTCGCCACTTTACTCCGTTGCTTCGTCTCCAGGGAGAAGCACAACGCTTTTTCTATTTGTGGGTGCTTTGATTCCTTTCTGTTTCGCTCTGACAGCATTTCACATTAACGTTACATAGAGGTCGTGTACTTGTTAGTACCCTGTATAAGAACGCTAAGGGGAATTAGTTTTGGATTTTTTGTTTCCATTATAAGCCAAGTCAAATCTGTAATTCTGTACTGTACTGAATTTTTGTTTATAATCTAACCCATTAAAATAAATTTCAGACCATTAGAACAATTTAAATCTTTATGTCCAAAATCATGCTAAAATTGAGAAAAAAGTTGACAAGTAAAGCTCTAGGATTCATAGCTCTCATATTTTAAACTACCACAACTTTATCAAAACTGAACCGATTTTCATGTTTGATGGCATTTTGGTCATGATTTGTCCTCATAAATCATTCTGCATTTAAAATATCATTATTGAAAATAAAAAAAATTGGAATTTTTTGGTCAAAAAATCATGTACTCCCCCCTTACTCATTTTCAAAAAAATAATTTTTTCAAAATTTAGAATTGCAAATTTATATTTTTATTCGATTGTGGTTGTCATAATTAGTACAAAAAACAACATTAAAACTGATTCTTAGGGGGTCAAATTTTTTGTCAAAAATCATGCCAAAATTGAGAAAAAATTTGACAAGTAAAGCTCTCGGATCCATAGCTCTCATATTTTAAACTCCCAAAACTTTGTCAAAACTGAACCGATTTTCATGTTTGATGGCATTTTGGTCATGATTTGTCCTCTTAAATCATTCTGCATTTAAAATATGATCATTATTGAAAATAAAAAAAATTTGAATTTTTTGGTCAAAAAATCATGTACTCCCCCCTTACTCATTTTCGAAAAAAAAATTTTTTCAAAATTTAGAATTGCATATTTATATTTTTATTCGATTGTGGTTGTCATAATTAGTACAAAAAACAACATTAAAACTGATTCTTAGGGGGTCAAATTTTTTGTCAAAAATCATGCCAAAATTGAGAAAAAATTTGACAAGTAAAGCTCTCGGATCCATAGCTCTCATATTTTAAACTCCCAAAACTTTGTCAAAACTGAACCGATTTTCATGTTTGATGGCATTTTGGTCATGATTTGTCCTCTTAAATCATTCTGCATTTAAAATATGATCATTATTGAAAATAAAAAAAATTTGAATTTTTTGGTCAAAAAATCATGTACTCCCCCCTTACTCATTTTCAAAAAAATAATTTTTTCAAAATTTAGAATTGCAAATTTATATTTTTATTCGATTGTGGTTGTCATAATTAGTACAAAAAACAACATTAAAACTGATTCTTAGGGGGTCAAATTTTTTGTCAAAAATCATGCCAAAATTGAGAAAAAATTTGACAAGTAAAGCTCTCGGATCCATAGCTCTCATATTTTAAACTCCCAAAACTTTGTCAAAACTGAACCGATTTTCATGTTTGATGGCATTTTGGTCATGATTTGTCCTCTTAAATCATTCTGCCATTTAAAATATGATCATTATTGAAAATAAAAAAAATTTGAATTTTTTGGTCAAAAAATCATGTACTCCCCCCTTACTCATTTTCAAAAAAATAATTTTTTCAAAATTTAGAATTGCAAATTTATATTTTTATTCGATTGTGGTTGTCATAATTAGTACAAAAAACAACATTAAAACTGATTCTTAGGGGGTCAAATTTTTTGTCAAAAATCATGCCAAAATTGAGAAAAAATTTGACAAGTAAAGCTCTCGGATCCATAGCTCTCATATTTTAAACTCCCAAAACTTTGTCAAAACTGAACCGATTTTCATGTTTGATGGCATTTTGGTCATGATTTGTCCTCTTAAATCATTCTGCATTTAAAATATGATCATTATTGAAAATAAAAAAAATTGGAATTTTTTGGTCAAAAAATCATGTACTCCCCCCTTACTCATTTTCGAAAAAATAATTTTTTCAAAATTTAGAATTGCAAATTTATATTTTTATTCGATTGTGGTTGTCATAATTAGTACAAAAAACAACATTAAAACTGATTCTTAGGGGGTCAAATTTTTTGTCAAAAATCATGCCAAAATTGAGAAAAAATTTGACAAGTAAAGCTCTCGGATCCATAGCTCTCATATTTTAAACTCCCAAAACTTTGTCAAAACTGAACCGATTTTCATGTTTGATGGCATTTTGGTCATGATTTGTCCTCTTAAATCATTCTGCATTTAAAATATGATCATTATTGAAAATAAAAAAAATTTGAATTTTTTGGTCAAAAAATCATGTACTCCCCCCTTACTCATTTTCGAAAAAATAATTTTTTCAAAATTTAGAATTGCAAATTTATATTTTTATTCGATTGTGGTTGTCATAATTAGTACAAAAAACAACATTAAAACTGATTCTTAGGGGGTCAAATTTTTTGTCAAAAATCATGCCAAAATTGAGAAAAAATTTGACAAGTAAAGCTCTCGGATCCATAGCTCTCATATTTTAAACTCCCAAAACTTTGTCAAAACTGAACCGATTTTCATGTTTGATGGCATTTTGGTCATGATTTGTCCTCTTAAATCATTCTGCATTTAAAATATGATCATTATTGAAAATAAAAAAAATTGGAATTTTTTGGTCAAAAAATCATGTACTCCCCCCTTACTCATTTTCGAAAAAATAATTTTTTCAAAATTTAGAATTGCAAATTTATATTTTTATTCGATTGTGGTTGTCATAATTAGTACAAAAAACAACATTAAAACTGATTCTTAGGGGGTCAAATTTTTTGTCAAAAATCATGCCAAAATTGAGAAAAAATTTGACAAGTAAAGCTCTCGGATCCATAGCTCTCATATTTTAAACTCCCAAAACTTTGTCAAAACTGAACCGATTTTCATGTTTGATGGCATTTTGGTCATGATTTGTCCTCTTAAATCATTCTGCATTTAAAATATGATCATTATTGAAAATAAAAAAAATTTGAATTTTTTGGTCAAAAAATCATGTACTCCCCCCTTACTCATTTTCAAAAAAATAATTTTTTCAAAATTTAGAATTGCAAATTTATATTTTTATTCGATTGTGGTTGTCATAATTAGTACAAAAAACAACATTAAAACTGATTCTTAGGGGGTCAAATTTTTTGTCAAAAATCATGCCAAAATTGAGAAAAAATTTGACAAGTAAAGCTCTCGGATCCATAGCTCTCATATTTTAAACTCCCAAAACTTTGTCAAAACTGAACCGATTTTCATGTTTGATGGCATTTTGGTCATGATTTGTCCTCTTAAATCATTCTGCATTTAAAATATGATCATTATTGAAAATAAAAAAAATTGGAATTTTTTGGTCAAAAAATCATGTACTCCCCCCTTACTCATTTTCGAAAAAATAATTTTTTCAAAATTTAGAATTGCAAATTTATATTTTTATTCGATTGTGGTTGTCATAATTAGTACAAAAAACAACATTAAAACTGATTCTTAGGGGGTCAAATTTTTTGTCAAAAATCATGCCAAAATTGAGAAAAAATTTGACAAGTAAAGCTCTCGGATCCATAGCTCTCATATTTTAAACTCCCAAAACTTTGTCAAAACTGAACCGATTTTCATGTTTGATGGCATTTTGGTCATGATTTGTCCTCTTAAATCATTCTGCATTTAAAATATGATCATTATTGAAAATAAAAAAAACTGGAATTTTTGGTCAAAAAATCATGTACTCCCCCCTTACTCATTTTCGAAAAAATAATTTTTTCAAAATTTAGAATTGCAAATTTATATTTTTATTCGATTGTGGTTGTCATAATTAGTACAAAAAACAACATTAAAACTGATTCTTAGGGGGTCAAATTTTTTGTCCAAAATCATGCCAAAATTGAGAAAAAATTTGACAAGTAAAGCTCTCGGATCCATAGCTCTCATATTTTAAACTCCCACAACTTTGTCAAAACTGAACCGATTTTCATGTTTGATGGCAATTTGGTGTAGATTTATCCTATAGATTGATTCTGCATTTAAAATATATCGAATATTTTAAATAACAAAATGGGTTAAAAGGGTATAATAGCTTTGTGCAAATGTATGTAATAGGCAGAATGAAACATCTTCATAAAGTATATATACTCTTGATCAGGACGACAAGCTGAGTCGATTTATCCATGTCCATATGTCAGTCCGTTCGTCTGTCTATCCGTCCGTCTGTCTGAACGCAGTGATCTCGGAAAGTACAAAAGCTAGAGACCTAAACTTTTCGACATTAGCTTCTCCTAATCCATCCATTCTCCTAATTCATCCCCATCCATCCAACGATCTTACTCTTAGTTCAGAAGATATTCAAGAATTCATTTTCCATAGTGGGGCTGAGCGCATCCGATGTGTTTGTGTTTGTGTTTGTGTGTATGTGTGACTTTGCGAATGTGTGTATAAATGCAAATAGCTTTAAATGTATGTAACAGCTCGCCGCTGGGTTCAGGGTATGTCCTTTTTTTACTTTTTTTTAAATCCCTTGGGAATTATTCTAAGAATCATCTCTATACGAAATCATTTTACATTTTCAAGGAACTTTTAGTTGTCTGAATATTAGTTTATTAACAAACTTTTATCGTTTTGGTTTGCAAGTACTGATATTCTAAAGTCAATTTTAGTTTCATTTTAGTTAAGCTCCAACAGCCTTTCAGTATTCAAAAGATATTATTTTAATCTGATTGAAAATATTTTGTACTATTCGTATTTTTCCAAATTCGTTAATTAATATGGATTATGCCATTATGGTGTCCTTTTGTCAGTGAAACAATTACTCCAACGAAAAAAGTTTAAATTAAAAACAAGCAAAAAGCTGTGCTTAAAATACTATGCAAAACTCTTGGACGCAAGTAAAATCCAACTAGTATCTAACGAGATACGTACGCACACACAAATACATTGACTCACGCGCTTTTAGCTGTGTTTGGAAAAGTTCGGAAATCTACTACAGGCTGGGGTTGGCTTGAGGCTCGATGGTCAAGCGACAGAAAAAACTGTCGCTGAAGAAAATGAAACGAAAAAAAAGGAAAGAGTGCGGATAAAATGTAGCTTCAAATGCTCAAGTTGCTGGCCAAAGAAACGAAAAGTGTCAGCAAGTGACTATAGCGAGCACTACAACAAAGTAGAACAGGCAAAAAACTAGTTTTTACATGGCCAACTAAAGGACACGCGCAGATAAAGTTGCCCCCATTGCCCAAATACATGAACGACACTATACACTTTTTGGGCAGAGGACGAAGATGAAGACGACGACGGAGACGGAGAAGAAGACGGAGGCAGATGCAAAGCGATGGATGCAAGCCAGGACGAAGTTGGCAAACAACATTAGTTGATGGCCCAAATGGGCCAACATGCCGCTCGTGGCAGTCAATAATAAGCATGCGACATGTTGGCTGGAGTACACTTTGGCCCCAAGTAGAGTTCTCAACAATTTTAAAGTTTCTCTTGCCGTCAAACCCTGCATTGAACCAAAAGAGAAAAATAAAAACGAAAAACTTAACTTGCATTCTGCACAAATTTATGCAAATTCTACATTAAAGTTGAAAGAACTTCGTCCAGGACTCTTAAATTGTTTTGACAACGACGACTGCGAGTACATAAAACATGACCACTTAAATCTCTGTGAGTACAGAGTACATTCTACATTTATCTCATAAAAGGAAAGAAAACTATTTGCTTAAAATAATACAAATGAAAAAAATCGGAAGTGTCAGCCTGAATTACTGGGTCAGAGGCCTTCGGCCAACTGTGACGTTCAAAGTACTCGTAATTAATGCCCGGCCCATTCATCAAGTGTTTGCAAGCCAAAGCCAACAACTGGCTGTTGTTATTGTTTTCGCTGTTGTTGCTGCTGCTGCTGTTGTTTTTTCCATGTTTAACCCATTTAACTCCTAATTAATACACTTCACACAAATTTATTTTAATTACATGAAATAAACCAAATATTTCGCTGCCTCTGTCACGCATATATGATGCATATGTATATCTCCATACATACATATATATTTATAAATATATTTCCATGTTAATTACGTCTCTTTCCTGGCCAACAAGTCGCGCTACCAGTTTTTCTCTTCGTTTGCCGGCCCGATGCTTGCGTTTGTTTCGCTGTCAACATCATTTGGCAGGCTGAATAAAAAAATGCCAACATCAAATAAAATACAATTTATTTGTGGTGATGGCAATAAAAAGCCATCGTATTCTTGTTGACGTGTCCATAAAGGCGTAAAATACAGTAGAAATTGCTGATATGGGTTGAGACTTAATAACCGATGCAACGAGCATTACAATTTATTGCAAGGTCATTTTGAGTTTTAATTTATTTCCGAAAAATATTTTTGTATTAAGCGTGGTATTATGTAAAATAAATTATTCTTAGGTATTATATGTCACTAAATAGTTCTGTTGTCATATTACAGAATTGAGCTACACCACTAGCTTATAAGTTATGCGATGAATTGCGTTTTTTTCTGAAACTTGTGGTTTTTTTTTTTTAAATATGTTAAGTATAAAATAAAATCAATAAAAATAATATTAATTACTTTTTAAATACTGATAAAAAGTTATTTACAAAACATTTGGTATATACTTCTCTTGAAATTTGTATTTTGAAAATTTAAATTTAATAAATAATTACAATTAATATTCGCAATTACTTGATATTTACTGTAACCGCACCTCGTTGAATGGGCTTTGTAGGCATAGCGCGCTTTATATGTCTAAGGAGTCGTGTGTTATACACCGATGTAGACCCATACAGGCACGCACACATTTGCCAACACACATATAGACGCACTTTGTTTGCAATTAGTGTCGCAGCGGCTGTTTCACTTTGTTGTTGGCGCATGTGTAAATTCAACACATTAATTTACTTAATTAGGAATATGCGAGTGTCCGTAATTGCTTACAAGGAAAAGCGCACATATGGCCGCATGTGTTCTTACTGCCGCCGACAGTGGCTGAGACTGAGTTATAGATATAAAGCAGTAATGCAAATGGTTATTAAATTAAATATGTGTCCTCGAGTGGCGCACCCGCACGTTATTTTCATGTAAATATTGTTAAAGCAAGCGAAATTAGAGCCAGCTTTAGGTTTGGATTTGGTATAAAAATAAATAAGCCGAAACGAGGAACTGGCTGCCAAGTGGCTAAATTTACGCTCGCCCCTGCTGACCAGCGAATGTTTTTCCATTATTTCATGCTCTTTTCGCCATTTATCACCTGCAGGCAGCGGGTCGGATCTGCTCATTGCGTCATCCTGGCATCGAGAGCGAAATTACAAATGAAGCAAACGGCTTTGGGTTCGGGTGTGGGGCTCAGGTCAGACGGTGAGCAAAACAAAAGAGCTCTCACTTGGACAATTTGTCAAATCGCCACCACAATTGCAGCTCTTCGATTTCGGGAAGGAGGCACATTAAGGTAAACGAATTTACCACCGCAATTGTTTGCCAAATTAATTAAAAAAGTTTATTTCAATGCCAGCACTTTAGCTCCGGTCTCAGCAGCTAATCGACAAGTATTTGAAATAATTTACAAAATTCAAAGTCTGTCGAGATTTGGCTTACTTCGGTTAATTAAAAATATATGGCTAAGAGAGCCTGAATTTCTTTGTATGTGTGTTGAGTGATTGTGCAGTATTAAACTAAAACTTTAATTTACATTACTGATAAGCTTGGCAGGCTCGAGGTCAGTTATTGGCTTATTGAACCAATAATAACAACAATGTGTAAAGCATCAAAAAGTGAGCAGGTTGTCTGTATAACTATTTCAGGAACCTCCCGGTTCTATCATCGGCAGACTTTAATTTAAATATTTATTGCCTGTTGGAAAATTTAATATACTGTAACACTTGACAAAGAAATATGTTAAAATTAAATAAAGTTTTAAAATGTGTTAGGCATTGTATTTTTAGCTAACTTTCGTTTGTAATTTACAAACATTCATATTGTATTTATACTCTGGCAGTATGTAAATTTTTGTTGGCACACATTTTGTCCATGCAACATATTTTTGAATTTTACATTTCGAACTATAAGAGAGGCAAATTGTCAACAGTTTATGTAGTTGTCCAAATACTTTGAAATGCAAGAGCTGTTTAAGACAACTGTAAGTTCAGTAGCTACCAACATTGATTTATTATTATTGATTTATTGTAATTAGAAGCTCTACAAAACGTTAGTAAAAACTGTAAATGGTAACTAAGGAAATATATTTTAACGATCACAAATATATACTTCTGGATTGATTATCCCGGAGCAAAGCTGTATACAAAGCGAGAGAATCTTTAACAGACGATTAAATAAACACAAAGTAAAAATAACAATTATAAAATGTTTACGATTTTATAACATTGCTTTAATTTAGACAATTCAAATTCAGGAAATGAATAATAAAAGCTATTTTGACGATGTTAAATAAGACTATTCTAAAAATTTTAATTTTTAAATAAATCAATTTGCATTTATAAAATTTGAAATTTGAAATTTTAGGCCATGCAAAGCATGTCAGCAAGGCTAACAAAGATTCTTCTTTAAATTTCTGGCTTTTTTCACAAAAATTTGAAAAGCTTTGGTGAAACAAGCTGCGCTGAATGCATACATTCGAATACCATGGCCGATTTCATATGTGTGCACATGGCCTTTTTTAACTACCAACATGCGACGGCTGTCCTATAGCCGTTCCCCCATGCCCCCGCCCCACTGTGAAGTCCGCACACTTCTTGGCCAAGCGACTGCCAAGTGAACACGTATTTCTACTTGTCGTGTGTCAAATAAGTATTGCATATCAAGTGAACTTCAGTAAGTAATCACAATATGGAGACAAATGAACAACTGTGTGTAAATGGTTTTTCATTTGGCCGGGTGACAGGCAGCTGAAGTTGGAACTCTTTTAACCGAATTAAAGCGATCGATTTACTCAATTTTAAAGCGGTTCTGGCATTGTACCACACAATTTTAGCGTGTATGTATTTTTTTAAATGAAATTTCAACTAGCTAAATTCGGTGCTGATAACAAGCGTTGCAAATTGCTATTGCTGTATGTGCTGTAGTTGTTGTTGGCGTGCAGTGGCAGCTGACAAGCGAACAAGCCAATCAAATTGGCATAAAATGGTCGTTGCATGCAACTCCAAAGGGGCGGACGCATTTGGCTGACGCAATTCTAATTGAAATTCACGCCAATACGCGCCGCTAAATTTTAAATAAAATTGCAAAATGCCAAACAAATTAATTGACGCCAATGCCAATCTGAATGTATTTAGGCTGAGCGTGATTTGTCGGCCTGCCAGCCACCAAAACAGAGCTCATTACAATTTTTAATTAATTTTGACAATGAATCTCTTTGTCCGGCCAGCGCGTAGTCAACGCCTTTGACAGTTTGATTGAACGCGCGATGGGAAAGTTTTTTTCTGTTTCTCGATTTTGCCGACCCTCGACGTGGCAGCAACGTCTCTTGAGACCCTTGACTTGGGCTTTGGCGAAGACTTTGAATTTGGGTTTGCCTTTGATTTCCCTAGAAATCTAAAACAATGTCAAAAGTGCTTAATGCCCAGAAATCAAGATCAGAACCGAATGCTCTCTGTGGCACCTTCGCCAGCCTTGGCTGACCAATGCCAAAAAAAGGTAGAATTTGCATAAGGCCTGGCTATATGCGTGTCTACAAATTAAATTCAATTTTCCTGCGCCTCCTCAGTCCCGTCAAGCCCTCCAGGAAGCAGCCGCGACGCCACCTGCCCATCAATCAATCAAAGCACGAAGGTTACCTGAGGGAAAAATTTGCATTGGTTCACGCAGCACAGCGCACAACTAGCACAACGGCAACGACAACGACGGCGACGTCCCAAACAATTTGTGTAGCTCGGACCTTGGCTCGAAGTTGTTGTCCCCCGTCGCCCCCGATGATCTAATGGGATGAATGAATGGGGCACTGCAAACTTAACCGCAGACGTATGGTCAACAAGCTCCCGAGAATTGGCTCATGTTTTTTTTGTTGTTTTTTTTTTGCAAAAAACAAAATAACAAAAAAAGGAACAGAAACAGATTTCTTTTGCAAAGTTTTCTCTAGCAATGCTAGAAGGTATATGGGACGTGTTTGCACAGTGTATAAGATGAATTGTGGAATGAGAAATATTTTATGTAAGATCATTTTCAATGAATTGTACATATATATATTTTATTTATAACTGAATTTATATAAAATATTTTTTTAAGTATTTTAATTATATATAAAATTTGTAGAATATTTTCCTATATAATTACAGCTTAGAATTTTTCTAGAGCTGCTTCAAATAGAGTATTTGTTAGCCGGCTGTTTCAACAGCAACCTCAAAAAATACTTTGCTGTCCATGTCCACAGCTGATTTCTTTCTGCGTTTTACTTTATGCCCGGACATGGAGTGGAATGAAGAAAAAGAAGGCCCATTGCTGTGCGGTAAATGGTTAAGGGCATGTCATGGCAATTTGCATTTTCAGTTTGACAAAGGATATGCAGGACTATGCCAGCACAATACCTTGTACCTTTCCACCCCACCTAGCATATTCCTGCCATACAATTTCGGGTAGGCGGCTCTGGGCAGCAGCAGCTGCTGTTAATATGCAAACTGGGATTTCTTTTGTGGCTTTGATTTCTCGCTGGCAAGCTGCCGCCGCATCGCCGTCCACTTGGGCCACCACTCGGGCCACTCTCATATTCAATTTCATGTTCAATAATATGCCCACGCCCCGGCCAATATTTGCCGAGTGCCTTGACCAGAGACACACACACATAAACAGTATTGGCACTGCTGTCGGCTGGTCAATCAAATCAGCCGAGGCACAGCGTTAAATAGACTTTCAAATATTGCCACTTTGGTGGATAGCGGCCAGCCAGAGTCAGATAATTAATGTCGTGGGAGTGCGCCTGCCAGGTCAATACCAGCATCACCAGCCAGAGTGCTTCTTCCCCCCCACATCCCCTCCGCCGCACGCCAGGACGCAGGATGCGCCGCCCTCAAGGCGCTAACATAGACGCCGGTCTGGGCTAGAGGCCAACTTAACCGTGTTGGCATGGCGTTCCGGCCAGCCCGCTGATTGCCTGCGTTAATGTTAATTGCCTTTGATGAGTTTTATACGCTGCGCTAATGAACAAATGACTGCACATTGCCAATATGTACAATATATCCTTGCACACACAAAGTATCCAGCGCCGGATGGGCAATGCTTCAGCCTCTGTCCAGGCTGGCTGCGTTTAATTGCTCGCATAGCCCCCGCGGGAGCTTAGGACGTTGGCCCAACTACCTACATAAATACATACATACATAATTGAATGTTTAGCGCATCAAATTAGGGATTTTCCTGGCCAATTCTGATTTGACACACAATGGAAATTGATTGTCGAAGATTATTTCAGCCGGTATAAACGCTTAAGTTAATCAATAGGTATGTTTTATAGCTTCATTTTATCATTTTTCGTTAGTCCTAATCTTGAATGTATTTATAAAATGTTAAGTGAGCTAAGTTTAAGTAAGTATTTATTTAGAGATGAAATCCAACATAACAATATAAATTTAAATATCCCTGAAGACATTTCGCAAATTTAATATATTTCAATAAAAAAAGAACAGACATTTTATATATCATTCCAACTCATTTTAAATCTCAAGTACTCGTTTTAACACTCTATGTTCTACCTTTAAAGAGGCACTTAAAATCTCAGCAAAAGAAAGTGTCACGGCAAAAGCCACAGTTTTCAAGAAATCTTTCGACCCGCAACCTCAACACCCGCCAAATGGCTCTGCCTCTACACGCCCTGCCCTCTTTGGGGTTGTGGCTGAGCAAATAAAGCAGCGAACGTTTGCTAAATTAAACCGGAAACCGAATTCCACAGCCCTGTTATAAAGCTGTAAAACGAAGTAGATGCAACGTCGCCTTTTGCGGTAATGCAGCGACTTCAACTTCATTTCCAGCAGCTACGGCGACGTGGCCGCAGAAACAGGGCAACAAATTTGAAATTTGCATTCTGTGGTTGCAAATGCTGCGTAGGCGTATACGTTATATTTTCTGCCAGCCACAGGAAAAATAAAAAAAATCACGAAATTAAACTAAAAATTTGCCAACCGCAATAAGCGGCACTAATTTAACTGGCGCAGAGCAGAAACAGACAGTGACAGAGACAACAGAAAGGACAGAGACAGAAAGAGAGAGGTACTATGTAGAGAGTAAGCAAGTGAAAGATAGAGGAAAAGTGCCTGACCATGAGATGGTGCGCCGAGCGCATTTCCGCTTGCGGCCAGACGAGCCACTTAATGACTTCCGCAAATAAAATGTTTTTGTCGAGCTAAGTTTAAAGCATTAAAATACATTTTGCCAGCAAAAGTATTTTGCTCATATTTATGAGCAGACGCAGCCAAAGCCGCAGCCGCAGCAATTTACTAATGCATTTGCTGCCTCTAATGAATATTAATGCGCCCCAGTGGGATGGCGGGGCCAACTGCAACTGGCAATAAAATATTTCAATTAGAGCCGGGCTGCCAACACATGCCAGCAATAACAACAACAGCAACAGCAGTCTGATCAACGACTTTGTTAATGCCACAACAAGTCGAAGATACAAGTCCAACCGCAACTAGACAGAGACACAGATATACACACAAAAAGATAAACTGATGCTCTTCCCTTGGCTTGCATAAAAGATAGCACAAGCTGCTGCAAAGGGCTTGAGAGGGGAAGCTGCCACTCGTGTTGTCTGTGTGTGCGTAAGTGCAACAAAGCTTTACTCTGCTCATTTGGCATTGTTCAAATTCCACACATTTTGCTGTGAATTCATGGAATTTGGATAATCATTAGAGAAGTTAGCATATTATAGCTATCAAAATTGTTTTGTAATCAAGGTTGCCATTGATATTTTCGTAACAATAATGTGCAGACTGATTGATGATCCACGCGATTGAAACTCTTTTGCTTATCATTCGATACGCGAGCAATTTTCACAATTTCCGGACGAACTTAAATTAATTGTAAATATATAAAAATGTATTAAAAATTAATAAACCAGTTTTAAATGAACTAAGCTTTATTTTTCGTCAGCTTCAAAATAGTTTTTGAAAGGTGCACAAAATTTATTTTTAAAAATTAATCATTTTAGGTGTGATTTAGAGAAAAACCGAGCCAACCCGGGTAACTCGGGTTGTTATGCGCTATGCACGTGGCAATAAATCGGCGTCAAAAATGTGCAGTAGCATTTTTGTTGCCTTCATTTAAAATTGAATTTGTGCTGTAAGTGTGTGTGGTTGTGCATACGCTTGCCCCTCCGGCTTATCTGCTAACATGGGCCCCACCTTGTCAAAATAAACCATTCAATTAGTGCAGCCAAATTGAATTTTCTAGCAGCTTGTTGATGCGGCTGATGCTCTGATAAGCTGCGGGCTACCGTAGCCATTATCCGGAGGAACGCAACTGGGCCAGGTGTTGCAAAAATTTCATTAGCCTAACGAGTTGTTTGCCCAAAAATCACAAAAGTCTTGTCATATCTGAAAACAAATTGTGGCCAGTAGCTCAGCAAACCAACTAAGCTTCAACCATATAATAATATTTGGTTAGCCAACTGAACATCATAATAATGGCACAGTATGCTTAAAGCTTAACATTTAATTACCTTTTATGCACTTTTCACCGAAGTTCCAATGAGTGGAATATGTACCAAACTTAGAACTTGAAGTCAATTAAGGGGTAATAGATAAAAAAATCGATGTATATATATATTTCCCTTAACATACGATAACAGACTTATCCTTCAGTCCAGCACACACATGGGCAACAAATAAAAATAAATGCTGCCTGGATGTCTTTCATTTATTTCATTTATATTACCCAGACTTTACCCTCTTTATAAATATGACAGTGACTGAAACCACTGTGCAGAATAAAAAATTGCCGAGCGGCGTTCTTATTAATTTGCATAAAAGAAACCGTTGGCCACATAATACTGAACTCAAATAATGTTAACAAGCACTTAATTAGGTAGATGCACAATATTTTGCGTGATTAAAATAAAACACAAACACAATACACGAATGATAAAACGAAATAAAATAAACAACAAACCAAAATAAAAAGTATTTGGTTGAAATGCGCAGCACATACTCACAGACTGAAGCACAAGCAAAAAATAAAATAAAAATTATATGGACGAGAGTTAGCGAGTTAGCCTTTGAGATACCATGTACAATGTAAAGTGACGCACAGGTGTAAAAAATCAAATATCCCCGATTTTTCATATTTTTATTTAACTTTGCAAATTAAACATTTTTCAAGCTAAACGAAATTTATAAAACACCAAATATGTTATTGAAAAATTTTATTTTTTCCAACCAAGAGCAATGTGGCAGGATAAAAAATGAACAGGCAAAGCTGACATTAATGAACCTATTTAAAAATATAAATAAAAATATGGCACATTGATCGACAAAAATAGAAACACATCCATCTGACTGTTACATACAGTTCCACAATATTAATGCTACCCCATTTTCGCCCATTTGATGCGTACAGGGCATTAAAGGACACTTAATGCAGAGAGGCTTGTCGACCACAAAGAGCTCACTAAAAATAAAATAAAGCCTCGCTGTCGTCGCTGATTGCCTAACAAACCAAAAAACATAGCATAATTTTGGCTGGTAACTCTGACAAAATTCGTAATTTATACAGGGTCCGCAAACACTAAAAGCCAGCCCAATGCCGCACACAGGCAAACAGACAAACAATCAAAGCCTTATAGCCAGAATCCGCTTTTTGTTGATGGCACTGCTCCCGATGTCATTGTTATTGTGGTTGCTGTTGTTGTTGTGTAACAAATTCATTATAACTTTTGCTATTAAAAACATTAGACGCGACTGCACACGCATTCAAAAAAGGAGTCGCTCTCTTGTATCCATGTGCGTCCACGCGTCCTGTGTGGGTGTATTTGGGCGTGTGTGTCTCAGTGTGTGTGTGTCAGCAACGCAGCCACCAATTTATCCCAAATGCTTATCATTTAGCCATTTAATTTAACCTTTTGCCCCACACAAAAAGGGACATACAAAGTTTTTTTTTTTAATTTTTTCTGTTTGCGGTTTTTTTTTTCGATTTTTTTTTTTATCTCAGCTCAGCTTGTGGCGTTGCTTTGGCATTGTTTTTAATGCAAACTGCTGCTCATATTGCTAATGATTTTGGGTCACACACACGTAGCACTTTTGGGCGCACAAATTGCGCTTGCACGTACATAATTTGGGCCGCTCTTTCGGTTGTCTGCTCATTCCATGGAGTCTGCGTTGCGTATACGCCGCGTGTTCTGTCGCCTGGGCCGTCCGTGTGTCCGTATCCGCGTCCGTGTGCTGGTGTAGCTGCTGTTGTTGCACAAATTAAAAACCCTCTATGCTATGCCCCTTTTATATTAAAACGCTGTTGTTACAAACGTGATGCTGCCGCCTGTAATTGTTGTGCTCGTATTATGTGTGTTTTTGTGTTGCAAGAGATGTTGATGTTCTGTGCAGCACGTGTAACTTTAAATGTCGTGCTGTTTGTATGAACCAAACTTTCTTGCTATGTAGCTGCGTAAGTTTAACATGGCGTATGTGCAATATTGAAAAACAACTCTCATTTTGTGCCTGTAAACAATAAACGGCACGGCAGAGTATTTAATTAAATACTTTTAATGTGTAGGTAGGCACATGAAAGGTTCATGGAGGATAGCAAAAAATGGCAAAGAGCCTTTGTGACCTATATAATTAAATCATAATCGAATGAATTTAAAAATAAATATTTTCGTTTCTCGAATCAAATGTTTTATAATTATTATTTAACATATGTTAAGATAAAGAGAGAATGCAAAAGAAATCGCAAATAGTTCCCCGACATTCTGCAGTCCAAGCATTTTTATCTTATTCTTATTTATTTTTGGTGTGTCTTGTAGGGTGGTTAGGGAGTTTGGGCCCTGAAGATTAAGGCTTATGCAACAGCTAGCTGGTTGACTCAAGCCGTCGGTAGTGCTTGCTTTCGTTAATTGAAATTTGCCAGTCGAGTGCACAGCAACAATTTTCTTTGCTGCCGCTTTTGTAAAATGAGCTTTAACAACTGGAAGCACGGGAATTGCGTATACGCAGCGTGTTGCAAACTTGCATTGTTGTCGCTGTGTTTCTTGCACAGTCTCCTAACAATGGTCATGGCCGCACGGTTCAACCAGAATCAAAGCCTTTAACTGAAAGCAGAGGTTGCAGCACCAGCAGCCTCACACGCAGACCCTTATAGGAAGGAAGGACTGTGCGCTTCATTTGAGGCAATCCTTTGCCTTTGTTTGCCTTTAGCAACGATGTTGGCCACGCCGTTGCGTATGCTTCAGCTTTCAGCTTGCATTTTTCATTTAGCTGGTAAGTTTTATTATCTTTCGCCAGCTCTGTCTTTACATTCTCTGTCCACTTTCGCAAGCCCCTCAGTTTCGACTCTACTCCTTGCTCTTTCTTGCAGGCAGGCAACATCACTTGTTATCCACTCAGCTGGCACGGCATTGAAAATGTAAAAATACTCGCCCATTGGCTTGGTAAGTGCCCAGTGAACGACGTGATTGCACTAGGCAACGATTTTCAGATCAAAAACAAAAAGAAAATATGCTCTAAATACATATACGTAAAGGGTGCTTAAGTATTTGGAAGAATTTTGGTATTTTACTATTAATAAATATTGTAGCCGGATTTTAAATGTGTTTTTGTCTTTTAATTTTATATCTGAATAAATTTATTTTTTCATTGCTATTTTTTTATGTATTTTTACCTACTGAGCTCATTAAAACTAGCGTAAAGAATAGACTTGAAGAACAGCCGTTGTAACTGGTGATTGACGCGGTTTTAATTGAAATTCGCTCATTATATTGATACAATTTCTTCATGCTTGTTGCCAGATTGAAATGCTTATGTGGCTGAGCAGAAATCAAGCAGAGATCTGGCCGCACATCAAAATGCCAAACAAGCTGCAGCAGCCATTATGTCTGAGCGCAAACTGAAAATAAAAATGCTTTCAGTGTAATGAATTTTGGTCTGGCCGCACTCGCACTCACGTTTGTGCTCACACCAACACTCAATGTAGGTACTTGCATTGAGCATCGCTCGAAAGCACAGCAAGCAAATAGGAAAGCACATTTAAGTATATCCAGGAACTTGCTGACTGACCTGCTACCACTGCTGTCAATGCCATTGTGACAACTCTGTAGACAGTCGGGATGACTAGAAGATTGGTTGGTCGGTCTGGCAGCCCAGCACGGCTGGCTCATGTCAGTGCATGTGGCTTCTTGGCCCATGCCTCGGACATGTCGAAAAGTCAACTGTATGGCCAGAAAGAGACAGAGAGAAAGAGAGAGAAAGAGCACTGGTTGAACAACAAACACAAGCTCAAGCACTTTGTGCTGATTAGAAAATAGTTCCAATAATCTCTGCCAACTGGAAAAATTCTCTATCTCTCTGAATGTCTCTGTGTTGTCTGGAACAAAAACAAGCTTAACAATTGCATACAATTCGTTGGTTTTTGGCCAAATGAAACTTTAAACAAAACAGCCAGGGCATGACTTTAATGAAGCCGCAGTAATTAAGCCTTTAATACAATGCACATTTGTCTCGGAAGCTCAAGTCACGACCGGGCTTAATTAGACTGGAAACAAAGCGTTTTGTTTGAGGCCCATCAAAAATCATTAGTCACATGGAATCAGTGCCCCAAAAATACACATTCCTAATGCGGCATCAATATTAATTAAAAGAGCATGCGTTCAACAGAGGATGCTGATGAGGATGATGCTGCCGCCTCATTCCCAGGCGCTTATCCGATCCATTGGCCACGACGAGCCCACAGGGCGTATGTGCAATGAGCCGACGCGCTCGACTTGGCCTCTATAGACTGACACAAAGCTGACAGCACTTTGACAAGGAACGCATTCTAAGCAAGCGCTCGCACAACATAAGCGACATGTCAAAATGCCAGCAGCATCGCCCCAAAAGATGCGCTCTGCGATAGCAGCAGCCGCAGCAGCTGACACATGAAAGGCACTTGACAGTCGCCCCCATAGCATATACTGACACTTGGGGTCGCACTGTATATCAAGTTGGCGCAATCGAAAACATATAGAAAATATTCCAACCATTATAAAGTTATTCATTAAATTGAAAGAGTTCTTTTTTTAGGGTGCTAAACGACAAAATAAAATATACTACATTTTTTTTTATTATCTTTCTCCCATTTATTTCACTAGTCTGTAGGTTGATAAAGATATGTGCATCGGTTGGTAACCGAGGTTATTCCAGTTTTACTTACACTGTTTGTTAATTGTTATTTTTTATTTTAATTAATATAGTTCTCTTTGGAATAAATTAATTTAAAATTTATTTCAGGAATTCATACTTGTATGGACATTTTGACTCTTTTCATTAGAATCAAGCTACTAAATATACTGCTGACATCTGTCTAGTTAGCTTGCTATTTTAACCTGAGCCCAACTCTACCTAAGCATAATTTGTTATTCAACAAATAATGAAATATTACAATTTATTATATCTCTAATAACTTTTTATGCCCACACACAATATGGATGGGGTCAACACTTCCACACGACCATTAGAACTCGACTTTTTCCTTTGTTTATGTAACTGCTGCATAGATAAAGTTTCGTTACGTAATGCCGGGCATTATGTTGAACTTTTGATACCAGTACCAGTGTGCAGCAGCAGTGCGCCCGCCACTGGCAATAGTTGCCTGGCAATATTATTAATTATTTTTGCAATTAACGCATCATTGTTGCTGTATCACGTCCGCTAAAGGGCTGCGTAAGCATTCGCTTGGACGAACAGGACGCGTCATAACTCTTCACGCGTCATAATTAGCGGGCCTTTGTGGCATTTGCCAAGGGCGAGCTGTCCTCATTTGGCGTTCTTCAGAAGCGGCTAGGTCAGGCTACGTTGCGTAGAAAAAGTTTGCAGCCGGCAATGGCAGAGGCGAGCGTCAAGAAGGCAGCCTATTGGCAGTAAGCCGCCAAAATTGCCGCCTGCTGCTTATCAGGCAGGCAGACAGGCAGTTCATCACATGCATTGAAGTATGCAAAACTCGGGACGCATAAAAACTGAAGCAACACGCCCGTAAGGCATGCGAACGTTTTATTGGCATTAAGGGATCAAAGTTTTGAGACGCACACACGCACAGCAGCATAAACTCTTTGCAACACCCTCGAGTAAAGAGGCTGCCATGTTTGCACAGGCGACGGGCACTTCAGTGAAATTTTAACGCTGACACAAGAAATATTTTAACAAAAGAGATTGGTAGAATAAGAGTGCGCAGAATAAGAACGAAAAACTTACAGCAGAAGCAGAAGCAGCCGCAGCAGCAAAGGCCGCCATAAACATTGAGGGCGCGCACGCTGCGTATACGCAATCAGCTTTGGCAAACATTTGCCAAAATAGTTTTTTGCCGTTTTTAAAGCAAAGCAAATGCTTAGCTCGGCATTTTATTAGCTGCTTGTATGTGAATTTAGTCATAAATCTGCCGACGCGCCGCCGCACTGTGCACTGCCGCATGAAATTGAAATATAGTGTGATTTTCACTTTGGCCCAGTCGACGCAGCTCCACCCCTTCCCGAACACCCCTCCCCCGTCGCTGCTCAGTCACCACAACCAACTAGAACGGAATTTAGTGCCAAAAGCTACGCAAAGCCAAAGAAAGAAAGCAACAAAACAAATGAAACGGTTTTGGTTAACTCTGCTAAATCAGGAGATACCCTGTGAAGCAATTTCAGTTATTTTTCGGTACCTACAAAAAGTATACGGTGATCTTTGTCCTAGGACAAAACCAGAAAATATATATAGTTTAAAAAGTTTTTTTTTTTAAATATTTTGTATAGGTATTTTTTTGTTTAAAACCAAATAATGCTTTCAATCGATATGCCTTAAAATGAATCTCGTCTGAGCATAGGCAACCAATATCCATTTGTTATTTATGACAATTTCCTTATGAACTTCGGCCAGTTTCAGTGGATTTCCGCACGTGTCTATGTGCGTAGGTTCTCGATTTCACAACGTTCTCGACTTAAGGGGCGACCCCGAAAACATTTCAATTGCCAAATAGAAACGTTCCTTGACTTTTACGTCAAGTCTTGCGTGTCCATTGCGTGCAGTTTTCCGGGGGAAATGGCAAATGCAAAGCGCTTCCTTGCGTGTCTATCTAAATATTATTATTTGCTATCAGCGCTCTTATTTCCCTACTTTGGCTTCATTAATGGTTTTTTATCGTGTTTCTCGCCATTTATTGGGGATTCTTGGCACTTGCTGTGCATATTTTAGCAGCCAGTTAGCTGCCAACTCTCCACGAAATACAGCTTCTAATGTGATTAAAACAACCAAATTTAATGGAAATACAAAACTATTTTTATAATAGAGCAGGTCGAAATTCTAACAGAAGCTGAGTTTAGTCAGTGTGAAAAATGTGTATAAGAACTTGCATTCATGAATAAGAATCCTTGTAAATTCTTTTTTGTTAAAAAACAAATTACTTAAACCCTGAAGAGAACCCTGAATATTTCCAATATGTAAAACTGTAAACTACTTTATTATATTTTTATAAGAATAGGAGTTTTTTTTTAAATAATTGCATTAAAACATCTGATTACTTTAATCTTGATAGACAAAAATGCAAACAGAACCTGCTGAGTGTGCTTTTATGTACATAAAAATATTTGTTTTTGCTTTTTTCTGCTATTTATTTATTTATTTCACCTGTTTGCCGCCAGGTTTCGTGCAAATGTCACAGAAATGAAAAAATATGTGCAGCTAAATGGGCGTAACAGTGTTCGGAAGTGGCATGTTCCTGTCATAATTCTAAATTTCGTAGTTGTCGTGCCATACGGCACTAAAATTATGGTTATCTGCCTGTGTGTGTGTGTGTGTGTGTGTGTGTGTGAACTAAATAAGATATCAATGTTTAAGTTGCAACCGCAACACGCTGAAGCAGATGCTTCAACTTTTTTACTAAACAAGTTTATATTAGTATATTTAATATGAGCATTCAATTTCTGTAGGGACGACCGATAAAATCAAATTAAACAAAATCTCTACACTGGGTAACCAACTAGTGACAACGGCATATCTCAGCGCCATAATTTCTGATATCAAATATTGGTAGGAGGGATATTCAATTTAATATATGAACAATTCGAAATTATAGAAATAATTGGACATGGCAGGCTACATTGTGGCTGAGATTGTTAAGTTCCCGAATCTATACTTACTTCATTTCAACTTCAAAACTTAACCGATTTTCATGATGTTTATTATCAAATTTATAAACAAATAAAATAAATAGCAGATGGAATATTTAATTTTACAGCTTTTATATTTTTCTTTAACGTAAAATAAAGATTCAGAGTCGAACAAGAATATTCTACGCCGTCTTTACTCCTTACAAATTTCTATTAAATATTGAGAGTTCTTAATTATGCTCTAGAATGCTATAATATGTTAATTTGTTATAATCTTAACAAGCGCAATATATTTGCAATTTCTTCAACTTCAAGACAAATGCAAAAAACAATGAATAGAAAATAAAAGTCAGCTACTACTCTGAGAACAATTCGCCCATGAAGAACGATAACGATAAGCCACTGATTGTAGTCGATAGTTGAGCAATGTAGACAATTGTCGAATTTGACTGCCTGTCGGACCAGTGGTTGAAGTAATTTGTTAAGGCCCGGCACACGAAGGAGTTGCGGGAGCAGCAGCAACAACAACACTTTTTAGCTACATAACAAATACACTTCAATCAATGCCAAATGGCCCTGCCGGCAATCATGGGACGTGTGCGTATTTGTGTGTATGTGGATGGGTGTGTAATTGTGTGTATGTGTGTGTGTGTGTGTGTTTGTGGGCGCCACAAAAATGAAAACAAATTTTGGCATGATTGCTGATTGTTTGTCTTTTTCATTGTTTGGCAGGGCTGCCATTGCTCTGATGCTGCTGCTATTTCTGGTAGTGTTGCCAACGCACGCGCACATTTATTGCTTCGCAATTGGAAATAAAAATGGCGGCAGGCAGAAAGCCAGTCAGCCAACTAACTAGACAGCCAGGCTAGCACATGTTAAGCTCAGGCGAGCGCGCAGTCGACGTCCCATTGAAATAAAGGGCAAGGCAATGCGAACGCGCAGGATAGAAGGATACAACGAGCAACGAAACAGGGCTACAGCGATAAAACGATAAAAACGAGACACACTTACATTCGCACAAAACGAGATACTTTATACACCCTGTAAGCTGTGTACCAACAACAGGTGAAATCTTAACTCATAATGTGATCGGTGCCTGAGTTGATCTAAATGATCAAATATCTCAAATATATTCAACCAATTTTTTTTTTTTTACATATAAAGAATTTTAAGGGTCGTAGGCACATAAAGAAGATTGCAACTATTTTTGCCAGAAAAAAAAGGAATCCATCCGGTCATAGTTGGGCCACGGTATTTTCAAGTCGGACATTCACTCGACTAGAGCACTCTTATATGACTTTTTGTATGCCGTTGGTTTGATTTGCTTTATGCTGTTTTTTTGCCAGCCCTCTTCCGCCGATTTTCTTTGACTAGGCTGCAAACATTTGCCACTGCCGCCTGCCGTCGATGCCGCCACAGCCGCTGATTAAAACAAACACAATGCGACCGTAATGACGACATATGTATGGCGTTTAGGGGCCCAATCTCAAAGCCTCTTTCCGCACAATTGTACAATTTCTGGCGGCAATGTCGTGTTTGAGCTTTTCTCTTTCTCTCGTGCTTTCATTGATTCATAATTGATAAGCATTACTTTTGCTATTGTTCGATTTATATACGAGAATTGGGAATCATCTGCGCACACATACATACATACATACACACACATGTAAGTTTCAGAGGCTTTGGCTTTTTGCTGCCCTTGAGAAATGGCGGCATCTGCGCTGCTCAATTTAGCGTAAATTTTTGTTTTACTGTCAGCATTTCTGATTAATTTTATTGCCCTCTGCAATTACGTAGCTGGCTTCTGATTAAATATTACATTAGCATAAAAGTGCTTCAAATCGTTACGTCCACTCACCCCGTATTCTTTTCTTATGTTTACACAATCACACGTGGACGATTCGAAAGTGAATGAACTCAAGTTGATTGCAAAAAACAATTTTTTTATTTTTTACTATACTATTGACGAAAAAAATGCTTGAATTTAATTTCTAGACACGAACTGCTGAAGCGAATTTTTCCATTATGTTTTAAACAACACCAATACCTAAATTATATTCAAATGTATTAAGTATTATTAGGTTTTATTCAGCACAATTCAACACACATATTGAACTAGTGTGCTCCGGAAATTATGCTATATAAAATTAATTAATTATTGAAGTGCCACAAAATGGATGAATTTAACTTTAAAGCTGTTCCATCAACCTTTTATAAACTTAACCGTTGTAATATGCAGAACTTACTAAATTAGTACCAATATAGCTGGGAAGGTACAAGAGAATATTAATTTATCTATTGTGCAGCCAAAAAAAAAAAGAGAGCTTTAATAATAGCGAAGAAACTGCGGGCAGCAAAGCAAAAAAAAAAAAAAAGAACCTGCCAATATGGCAACATTAACTGCTTTTAATTAGACTTTCTGTACATAATCAACTGCAAGAAGTTGGGGCCTTACAAGTTTTACAAGTTGCGCCTTGCGAACTTCGTGCCCAGTCTTCACTGGCGGGTGCTGCCCGACGGCAGACCAGGATGTTGTAGCCATAACGAACTGCATGTTGCTGTTGTTGCATGTTGTGCATTTAAAGTTTTTGTAGCGTGCAATGCAGGAAATCATTTTAACAATTTTCTACCTCTGCCGGCTCCAGTGCACAGCTCCTGCGCCCCCTGCACTTTCTATATAAGTTCAGTGCACCCACAACAGACACGCCATGAAAAGGCGCTCCCGACGCCAACTTTGCTTTGTTATTTGTGTGCTTGTGTGTGTGTGTGTGTGTGTGCGTCTGAGTTTTTTGAGCTGCCTGCAGTCCTTTTTATTTGACGCAGCAACTCCAGCGCAGCCTTTCTTCCTTTCGGTAATTATGAATGGCCAACGGGCAGAAAAGGTATAAAAGCCATTGACTTGACCGACCGCCCGCCCGACTGCCGACTCACGCCGCGTCGCCTTTGTTCAATTAAAACTTTTATACAAGCGAGTTATCTCTGTTTATTTAATGCATAGCCCGCGGCATGGTTAATCAACCCGGCTTAAAGGCCAACTGGACTTCCATTGACCTCCAAGATCAGAGATCTCTCGCCCATTTGACACTACAATGGCAATCCCACAATGCTCTTCACGCTATTCGGGGCACCCAACCAGAGGGGCTAGACACGTGTAGCAATTTAAATTCAACACGGCTCAAACAATATGGTGGTTACGCCCACTCACACAGACAGTGCCACATCATGCTGCCCCGCACAAGTAAAACACAATATGTTGCAGCAGCAGAAAAAACAATACGAAAACAAAATGAAAGTGCAGCCTGCAGTTGGTCCAACAACCAACGATATGTTGGCGACTTACTTGCAGCTCCGCCGGCCCCTGGCCTGCCATGGCCCGGACCGTCCGCCAGACCGCCCTTACACCTGCCTGACTAATTGCAATGAAAAGTGTTTAGATACAATTCGGTAGTTGCAGGTAAGTGCCGAGACTTTGCCTCTCCCCCTCTCTTCATCGCCATCTCCCTCCCTCTCTCTATATCTCTCTTTTTTTGGCGTGCAGGCAAAATTGCTCAATTAAGTAGTTGGACCGAGTCGGTTTGGCCAAAGGCTTTTTTCTCTTTTATTACAAGTTTGTGTTTTGGGTGATTTGTGTTCCTAAAATTGGGCACTTTTGCTATTGAGTTTAAAACGCTTTTACTTAAATAACAAAGCCTGCCAAGCATAATTTGTAACTGCAAAATATCCCTACCGGGCACTCAATTTGCAGTCCAAAGAAGCTAAGTAGGACAGAATTTAAGCAGAGTAAGAAAAACGTTGAACGGAGTTTTCTTTATTATTGAATTGACGACACTACGACTGTAACCTCAAGGTGATTTGCCTCGCTCATTAAAACAATTGGAACAAACTAATAACTGACTCGGATGTAAACGAATTTTATTGGAGGTATTTAATGCAGTTCAGATGGACACATTGACTTTGTCCAGCAAGATAAAACTCTTTTGTATTATGTGAGCAGGGTATATAAATTATTTTAAAATGCGGTTTAGATTTATTTTCAAATATTGGCTACTTTAGTAAAGTAAAACAGAAAAAAAAAAACTTCCAAATTCATTGTATTCTTACAAAACTTTTAAAATTTTAAGAACTTGTGGGCAGCGGTCAATCTTATCTGCGCACTTTTTTTCTATTACTGTAACAGCCCACAATCTTTAAATTTCATATAATATTGCAGTCTATATCTGGACAGGCGTCTGACAAATAGCCGAACATCAAGAAACGCCCACTCAAAATACACGATGCCGATATTTTATCTATGCCTTTAACCAAAGTCCGAGCAACGATGAATGTACAACGACTATTCCCACAAACTGTGATTTATGACAATCTAGTTCATTTGATTATTGCTACTAGAGACTTGAGCGTGGACAGACACTGGGCAGCCAGTACGGTCAATGGGCTGCCCATTTTGTTCTGTGTAAAACATTTTCATTTTCCATTCAAATTCAATGCTAATCTACTTGCAGGACAAGCCGAATTTCGGGGCGGAGCCGACTTGCTCGGGCATCATTTATCACGGGACCCAAGGACCGGGGCTCGTTTCGCAGGCTGTTGGATGCGAGTATTTGCACTAGGCCGAGCGCATAATCAACACATAGGGTTTATCATTTTCAGTAAGCGATACATTTAGATACAGTTTGTGTTTCATTTTTCTTTTTTAGGGATTTTTCTTTTCGGTCAGCACGTGCACCACATTAGGCAGTGACAGTGCCATCGTACTTTACAGTCCAAAAGTTGCAAGCAAAAAAAAAAAACAAAAAAAAAACGGGGAAAATCGGGAAATAAAGTTTAGCTGGATGGCAAGCCTGGCGTATACGTAACCAAGCTGACCCACTAAGCAAATTTATGTATGCATATTTCGCGTTGTCCCAAATGAGCAGCTGAGTGAAATTTTAGTCGAGTCGTGAACGCTTTAGTTATGCGCAACTTACACGCCATAATAAAATAATATTACATTTCGCCATCCCAGACTATGGAATATGGTGCTTCACACACAGATTTGGCCCCATTTCGCACAATATCCAGGCAGTTGGAGTTGGACCCCGCCTCATTAAGTATACTGCAAAACCACCAAGTCTTTGAGCCAAAGCACTCCGGCTGTCGCTCATTTCAGTGAGTGTGTTTTTTTGTCTGCGGTTTTAATTTACTCTGGCTTCACAGAATTCCAGCTCGGTTCAGCACAGCTTCTCTTTCTTTCTTGCCACTGCTCTCCATCGCACGTCGTCAGCACAGTCAGGGAATGTCGCCGGCGGCAGCAGGTTAAGCTTCTACTTGAACTTCTAAGTGTTGGTGTTACATGAGCTGAGGTGTTGTTTGGCAAACGCCTTTGACGTCTATCTGGGCTCACATGTGCCCACAAACTTATGAGTGCATGTGTCTCTCCATAGCTATCTGTGTGTGTGTGTGGCATGTTTGTGGCGTGATTGTGCAGGGAGCTTGGGGGCCTGTGCCTGGGCTACTGCAGATTTTCTTTTTTTTTACAGACGGTTTCAGAAATCGCCATGTTATTTACAGCTTCCAGTTATTAGGTTTGCTACAAACCAGAAGCCCTCCCATGCCTGCACATGGAATAGAATATGAGCGGCTTATGAGGATGTCAAATGGCGTGCACATTAATTGAAGTGCTTTAAAGGCTTTAATGTCAGGTAACTCCAGCAACGCGACTTGAGCCTTAACGTTGATGAGCAGAAAGCCATTAACAGCGAAAAATAATGGCATATAGAAGACGAGGAAAAGCAGTTAACAGATGGTACAGCAGATGGTGGAAAGATTTTACAGTAAACTAAAAATTAAATACGAAAAAGAGAAAACCGAGCAAAAACTTTGAGTAAATATTAAAAGAAAAGGTACGTCGTAATCTCCGATTTTTTGCTCATCATAATTTCAGTGCTTTAAGCGCTACTAAAAGAATTATCAGCAATGTTCTCAATTCCTAGTCCTTTTTTTTGTCAAATATGCAATTAATTGTTAAACGTCTGGCGAATGTCGAATAAAATTTCAACGAAATGTTTTTTTTTTTTTTAAAGCTGCTTTCGTTCTAAAGAAGGAAATTGAAATCCAGCACCACTTGTAAAATTCTGCAACACAATAAGCAACAAATTAAAATGATAGACTTTAAAATGAGCGATTACAATCGATTGTTAAGAAAAATACTAAACAAAATTTTAGATGCCAGATTATATTTTTCTTAAATAGTCTGTAAAATAACAGTCTGAAAGGTATCGTATTGGAATTTTAGAATAAGCTTCACACAGCATAAATGTATTATTATTTAACACTTTATGGCTTCATTGTTATTTATTTTATAATTTTAATTAGGTATTAGTTTATTGAACCAAAAAGAAATGCGCCGATGGACTAAAAATATGATATCGAATTTTATTGAATACGCAATCATTTGTTTATCGGTGTGTAGAAAAAAAAACAAGTTTTTTTCCTATAAAAATGTTATAATTAAAAAGAATTGTTTTGTGTTTTTTTTTCATAGCCAGAGCTAATCAACGAATAGTTATCGGCAAGAGAAACCTAGTGTTTTTTGCATCGATTTACATGTCAGTTATGCTTGAATAAAATTGAATAAAATGGTACACTGTGCGATTGTTAATTGATTTGGAAAATGAAAAAAGTCATTCTCTTGTGATATTTAAATATTGTTTTACGGTTTGGGTAAATTTATTTTTAAAGTAATTATTGAAAGTCTATACAGCTAGCTAAAACATTTTTTTCACGAAATTTGTATATATTAAAATGCATTGCATTTTGCTGATTTATAGTGAATGGGAATTTTGGAATGAGGTTTATCATCTTTCACCTCAAGTTTCGGCATGTGCGCCGTAATTAATTATTTGCTTCACTAAGTCGAGCCATTTCCATGCCAGACGCATATAGTCGGGGCACCGCAGCAGCACCGCCACCATCCCCTTTTTGCATAATTCAACCACTGGCAGGCGGGTCACGTAGACAACGCAAACGGCGTGATTAGGGTTTTCAGTTCAGCCGAAGCTCTGCGACTAAAGATCCTGCCCAGGACCGAGGCCCAGGCTAACCGCAACATGCGTGTGTCTGTGTGTGTGTGTGTGTGTATGTGGCTGTTGTTATTGTTTATGCTGTTGGCATCATTTAATACCCAAATCAAAGTTTGTTTGCTTGTAGCGCAATCGTGTTAAACGGTCAAATTCGTATGAAAAAGGAAAGCAAATGTCAAGCAGTTTCAATTGCTCACTTTTATTGATATTTGTGTGGAATACTTTTAATTACGCAAGCAGTTAAGCGAACTAATTTTAATTACAATCATACAATGAAATGGTTTTAGCAATTATTAGTATTGAAAACAACAAAAATTATATTGTTAATAATAATAATAATGAAAGGTCAAAAGAAGCTTTTTATATTTATTTAATATAAATTAGAACTTGGTTGAAAAAATGTGGCTCGGCTTATTGAAGAGATGCCTGAAATGAGTGTAGAACGATTAGTAAAATATATGGAATAATCAGTCGAATCACATAAGGCAGGTATTGCAATAACTGTCGGTACATTTTAAGCCTAATGAGAAATCCAATGCGAAATTCAAAGCTGATGAGCGTCGGGCTTTGGGAAAAATCAGCGAAAATAAACCGCTTGCCGCTGGTAAACATTAATTAGCTCTACGGCGCAAATATTAATTGCATTTATTTGCAGTCTTGTTGAATCGTGTATGTTAAATAGCTGCAAACTGAACCTCAAACTCAGTCAGTTTGCTGACTAAGGCTTCATTAGTCGGAACTTCTTAATTGTTTCATTAATGCAATGCAATCCGTTTGCTTGGTACTTAATTTAATTTTATTTGCTGTCGCCGCGCTGTTGCTGTAGTTTTTAAATAATTGTGCGCAATTATTTCACCCAATTTAACATTTCCTTTCTCTGACTGAATCTGTGTGTGTGTGTGTGTGTGTGTGTGTGTGTGTGTGTGTATGTGTGTGTGTGTATGTGTGAGTGAGTGGGGATTTCGTGCTTACTGTACACATTTAAATGACGTCATTTATATTCCGGCGGGATAAGCACTTGATGTAAAATTACAGGCGACGAGAGCTCGCCAGAAAAAAAAAAATATTCAATTAAACCCGTTTCTTCGCCAAACACGTTGACAGCGTTTATTAATCTGGCGTCATTTTTTTGTTGTATATTTCTTTATCTTACTCGCTTCCGCTCCCCCTTGCTATAACTATGTAATTTTTCGCTGTGAAATTTAATTAATGTAATTGTTATAACCACAAGTCTGTCATGTTTGCTCTCGCCGTCCAGTCCGAGGCCTAATAAAAATGTATACCTGGACCTGTCCAAGGGAGCCTCGCCATAGAAATAGCAATTCATTATTTGCATAAAACCCAACCTCAAGCGCCACTCAAACAACGGACCCAGTACTCCAACTCGTCAGCCTTTTGACCATTTTTTGTGCACGAAACCCGATGCTTGGCTTTATTTTGTACATTTCCCATTAAGATAGGGTATTAAGGGTATTTGAAATTTGTTCTACCGAGTAAATTAAAAATCGACGAAAGACGCTATAATACTTAAATGTAAAATATTAAAATTTCCTTTCTTTTTTTTAATTCCTCCTTAAAAGTAAATAAAAAAAAATTGCACATTTAATTTATATCTGTTGTATAATTTTAAAAATGTTTTTAAGTTTTTGTATAGACAAATTATTTTGCATAAAGGATATAGATACGTGCACATAAAATTAAGATATAAAAATAAAAATATGAGTTCAAACCGAATTATTGAGCTCATGGGTATGCTGTTTTTATTAAAATTTTAAGTGCATTCAAAATTCGAAATATGTCCTACAACATTTTTCTTTTTTAAATATTTTTATATTTTTCTATGTACCATTTACTTATATACAGAACACACACTATATAGTTTTGCGCTTGGCAGAACGCGAAATTCGTTTTGGCCAGCCAAAAACGCCACTATCGTCAAATTTGAGTGAATGACTGCAGTGCAAATGCAACTGCCAGTGAGTCAGAGGGAGTGAAAGAGAGAGATGAGGGTTTGTTTTTGGGAGCTATTCGAAAATAAAAAGGGCCCTGCCTACTTTTTAGCTGAAGTGCTGCGGCTGCCGCTGCGGCTTTTTGCATGCGCAAATGGTGAAAGTCATTTATTTCAAACAAATCATTTGCCATGCCAACTAGTCAGCAAGGGAAGTACTTGGAAGACACTTGAGCATTGGATCGGAAAATGCTGACAAGTTAAAGCAGCGTTAGATCATTAAAGCCATGGGCCAACCAACATCGGCCGGGGGGCCAATTTTTCAAAGCACACGAACAAGAACTTTGACTGACGGTTGTCGGGCTGTTGCGAGATAAACTTCTCTGGTTCGAAACTTATTGAGGCGCAAACAGTTGGCCTGGGCCACCAAACAAATGTCTGTCGCCTGTACACAGGGCCAAAAAGTTGCTATGATACTTAAGGTGTAAAATACTTGAGCATAGTTTTTACTTGACTTTTGACAAATTATAACTCTTTAGAAATACAAATGAAAATGTTGAAATTGAATTGAATTGAAATAAGTCAAAGAAGGTTATTTTAAGAACTTTCTCAAAAATGAGCTCATACTGAAAAAACATTTATCCATACGACATTACTTCAAAAACCCTAATTACTAATTTATTATTATTAAATATTTATTTTTAAAAATATATAAAATTTTAATACAAGTTAAATGTGTTTAGATCATGTACAGGCTGAGAACGATTTAAAAAGGAATTTCTTTATTTCTTGCTGTGTATGTACTCCGCATGCAAACAATATTCGACTGGCAGTCGACAGCCAGTGGCAGTCGGCAGCCATTCTTATAGAGCTCACGCCCCTTAACATCAAGGCAACGCCACTGCCATTGGCGTACCCCCAGTTGCCGTTGTATGATAAACTTTTCTAATTGTCAGTTTCAGCAAGTGACAAACGACAGAAATTATGTTATCTTATCAAAGTTGGCGCTACTTTTGCTCGCAATGTGCTGGGTGTTGTAACTGTGTGAGAGTTTCTGTGTGTGTGTGTGTGTGTGTGTGTATTGTGCTGGTTGGAAAAGTTGCCACCAGTCACTCGAAATTTAAGAATATTATCTTTAAGCATGTTGTTTGTATATATAGACATTGAACGATTTGCTGTTATTGTTATTGTTGTTGTTATTGTTGTTATTGTTGTTGCTGCTACTGCTAGGTATTAACATTATAAAAGCGCGTGTGCGGCGCCTTTTGGCGTAAATTCAGTTATGCCAAATTGACTTCAGGCTCAGACGCATCCAAACCAGTCCCAAAGAAAACTCGTATTAAAATGCAGACGGGTTTCTCTGTCTGTTTTATTTAATTTGGTTTGGCCTGGTATGCGGTTGGTTTTCGTTTGGCAGCACTTAAGGCAACGGCAAAACAGCTGCTGCATTTCTCAGGCCTAGTTTCTTACTGGATAACTTGCTAGGCATATCATTTACAAGGCATACATACATGCACAAGCACAAGCACACATACATATAATTCGAGTATCTGACCGACTCTTAGGGAAACTTGCCAGTTGACATGAAAAATGCTTTTTGATTGATAACCGAGCCGAGTAATGTTTACTTAATAAATGAAGTTCATGCATATACATTTCTTTTATTCCTTTTTCGGCCTGAGTCAGGCTTTTGTTTTACCAAAAGTTTACCAAACAGCCATCTGCTGTTTAGAAGCAGTTAACAATCCACTTCGCATTGTGTATATTGTATACGTATTGTATACATTGGGGCTTATAGAGTAGAAAATATAATGAAAAATCATACTGAATTTCTAAATTTGGACGTGGCTTTCTTTGACGCAGCAATTATGTTTATGTCAGTGTATATAAGAAGACTGTGAGCCCTAGAATAATTAGTCAGTGTTCAGAGTAATGTTGCTTATCTTCTTGTTATCGACGGAGAACTCAGAAGCATAAATATAAAAATAAAAGTTAAGAGGCTGGTAGTAAGTCTCTGCGCAATACTTGCTTTCTAGTCATAAAGCAATAGATTTCTTAAATATAAGTTACATGATATATATGTATTTTTGCGATTTACTGCGGCTGGTTATTTTCTAGGGAGGTAACTAATATTGATATTGATTTTAATAATTCAGTATTATGTATAATCAACTGTATCGATTATTTACAATTATCAATATCTTAATATTAATAAGTAAAAATAAAGATATAGGTTCTTCAATTAATTCCTTTTCTTTACACTTCTGTTAAGCTAAATGAATATCAATGAAAAGTGTTAAGAATCCGCTCTCGTCAGGTGAAGTGACAGTTGAGCAGCTTTTGCAAACAGAACCAGAATCTGTGCAAGGAGGCTTTAGTCACACCGAAACATTGTTGAGAAATAAAATAAGAAAACGCTTACGTAACTGCACAAAATTTGAAGATGTAATAAAAGAAATAAATAAAAAATTCCTACCATGGCAGGAGCGCAACAAAATGTGTTCTTTGTTTTGTTTTTTTTTTTAGTTTTTTTGTTTCTTATTTTATTTTATTTATTTTTTTGCTGTGCTCTTTATGGCGTGAAGCGGAATAATTCAATCAGCACAAAAAGGGAAAGAAAGTGGAAAGGGCGGCGCCCAGCTCGACGGGGTGCCGTCCCGCTTCGCGTTGTGTCCTCCACTGTCACTTTTCTGCTAGCACAAAATCCAAGCAATTTAAACTTAAAACGGTTGCACTGAGAGCGCGCGTGCAACTTAAACAAACCGGAAAAGAAAACACAGCAGAGCGACACAGTTAAGGAGAAACTTCCTGTTGCCAAAGCATGGCTAAACAACAACAAGAACAACAGTAGTAGTATCAGAGCTAAGATATAAGTAGAACTCTGCTACGCACTGCGCTCCCGAGTCGTCATCCTGGCCAAGGACATGTGCGACGTGGGGCGTTGCCTTTGCCAGCTTAATTTCATTTATTTACCTGAAAGCTGTTTATGTGCTTGTGAAATTACAAATTAAATTTTTAATCACGAATTAAAAGAACAGCAGCGCACTGAGAGGATGTCCTGTAGCGTGTGCAGGCGTACGCCTGTGCGTGTGTGTAGATGTTTTTGTATCTGTTGTCGCTCCATTTCTAGTTGATTAACTGCAGCAGCAACTGCAACAGCCCAGAGGATGAGATACGCAATTAAAAGCTGTTGCAACAACGCGTTCGGATGCCGGAATTTGTACTATTTTAAGATGTTCCATAACTTGATTCCTCCCCAGAATCACAAAACATTTTATAGGGAAAGTTGAAATTTGTAAAAATAGATTGTAATGATTTATGAAAATTACAAATGCTTTAAATTGTGTTCTTTCTTCCGTCGAATAATTATGTTTGATTTTCTAAATTAAATAAATTATATCGCTTAAATTGCTGATTCTTCAATGACAGTGTGCTTATTAATGTATTAATTTGTATTTATAGTTTGGCGTTTATCGAAAAAGAAGATTTCGGTAACTCGTGCGATTTATATTTTTCTTATGCTTATGCGTCATTAATTTTTCGGTGCCGTTCACGCTTGTGTAGGTGCCTGGAAGCTGGGTGGAAAGGTCTCGTCGGTCCAAAAGCGCCTGTGCTTGCTGCTCGTTTGGACCATAAGAAATAATGTTGTTTATGTTGTGCAAACATAAAATTTTTTCTTATTTCTCCCCTTTATGTGGCATATACCTATATATAAGAATGTAAGTTGGCTGACTTCCATATATATATATATATATGTATTTGTATTATATATATATATATACATATATATATAGGTATTTATGTGTATATACAAAAATAAACATGCTTGTGTGTGTTTATACATACGAACATTGCCAATTTTTGTCGTTTCTCTGTGGCTGTATGCTTTGCCTTTTTGCGCGCTGGCAATAAAGTTGTTGGAATTTAGCTGAACCGAAAATAGTTTATGGCGGAAGTCATTAAGTGGCTCGGTTTACAGCAGCCGCAACATGAAAAACAGAAGTGCCCGCCCCGGGGCTGGCCCTCGGACCCAAACCCAAACCCAAACCCGGACACGGACACGGATCTGGGGCCAGCACTGCAGTGCTGTGTCGTTTCTGTGCCGACATTTTTACGATATTTTTATAGACGAATTATGGTTTTTATTTGGCGCTTTCTCTATACATATATGATCCTTTATGCTGCAGTTTTGTTCCACGGCTCTCGCCTTTTATTTATTTTTATTTTTAATTTAATTATTTTAAAATGATTTGTGCATATAGTATACTACTATAGAAAGGAAATGTTAACTGAAATACGCACTGCTCACAAATTGCTTTTTTATTGAGTTAGCAGCGGCTGCTGAAATGGCATTCAATTAACATTTCTTTATGCCCCACACATGGCTTAGTAATTAAGTTAGCTTCAATAATTTGTTTTTGCCGTTCACATTTGCATTTCGATGCATTCGAATTCTCGTCACTGACAAGCCACAAACACGAATGTGCTCGAATTCATTTGGCTGCCAGCTTTGGCGCACTTCAAATTCTAATTTCATGCATATTGCACCTCAATAAAATGCCTTAACTTTTACTTAGACTTAGACTTAGGCTAAGAAAATGTTCTCCGCACTCCACACCCCGGACAGGATTTGAGTTTATGAGTATTATTCTCGACTTGCTTTATGAGTAGGCCAATAGTGAGCAAAGCTCTATAATGTGAATGGAGTGGTCCCATAAACGGTCATACAGAAGAAAACTTCAGATGTCAAATTAATTGCATCTATTTCTTTTGATTAAAGTATAAAATTATTTTTAGAGACAACTATTAGTGTGAATCAGTGCGAAATATTATTTATTTATTTTTTTAGCATCGCACCAATATATTTAAATCAAAAATAATACTTAAAGCTTGCCAAACATTTATATAAGAAAGAAAAAGCTACCAACAGACAAACCGGATGACAGACTTCTGTTAAATAACCGCAGGCAACCATAAAATGCACTAAGAAATATGGTAGAAAATTTTGTAATGATGCTGATGCCAAATTTATAGAGATTATTTGCTGCTGACTGCAGAAACTGATTGATGGCTCTAATTAAATTTGCAGCAGCACAAAACTTTATTGTAAGCTATAAAAGTAAAACTTTCTGGAAAATCAGCAACGAAACTAAAAGCAACAAAAGCGAAAAGTATATAATAACATTTATTTAAACTTTTCCTAGCCACAAAATAGCTTTAAATATATTATATGTAAGTGTGTATGTGTGCGGGTGGGTGTGTATGTGTTTGCAAAAGTTAGGGGGCAACAGAGGCCAAAGGGCATGTTGTCGCCTTATCTGTGTGAGCAGGCGACGATTTATGATTGCACACTCAGCATAATCAATTCTTATAAATTATTGTTATTGTTGGCGGCTTGGTTAGCGGTAAATGCGACTCCACATTTTGTACAGTGCAAGTGTGTGCGGGGGCAGCTGCTGACAACATTAAACAATCAGCATGACTAATGGGCACAATGAACCAGAAAGGCAACCAAAAAGCGGCTTACAAATTCACAGACTATTCGCACATAAACATCGCACTCTTTAAATTTAATGGGCTTTAAGCGGGCGAGCTGGGCAAACCACTGCAACCGCTGTAAGGACTAAAAGGACTGGCAGCCAGCATTTGCAATAAACAAAGTCTGGCACAAAAGATCAATGACTCCATTGAAGTTCAATAAAAATGTGCTGGCCCAAAATGAAGGTGCGCCGCAGTCTGCGACAGAAGCCCGTACAAAACCTATCGGACGAGCGCCAATAACTGCGGCAGACTCAAAGAGCATTGCATGCATAAATAAAGCGCTGCCTGCGAGTGGTTACGAGTGGAACGGGGGAAACGTGGTGGACGAGGCTGGTCACAGTTCCGTTTGTGGGGAGCTGGGCGTTCTGCTGCCCAGCCTGCCCTGGCATTCAATATTACGTTATGCACAATATGAACAGAAAAAAATGTAAGAGAACTCTAGTGGGGAATACTCGACTACGAGATATTCTGTACACTCGACTGAAAAGCCACAGTACTCGTGAAAATCGCATAGAAAAGCAATATAAAAAGAAGCGAAAGTACTTGAGACAAAGAGGGAAAGAAAAGAGAGTAGGAAAGAAGAGTAGCTGCTATTATACTTAACCTTTAACTATTATGATATGCGTTATGCATTACAAAAACTATATTAAAATCTGTTCGGTCTACTTACGATACAAAAAAATCAGCAATGTTGGATAACGGTATATTATTGGAACTTGCTATATTATGTACAAGTATTGGTAGCCTCTGGTGTCGTTCCTTTTTTAGAAATAGACCGGAAGACAGACAGACTAACGTGTCGTTCCGACCTCAAATAATTTAAAATAAAATAAAAATATTCTATAGGATTTGAAATATCTTAGTTTTCTGCATTTCTTTCCTTTATATATCCTTTTTACCCAATGCCAATAGCTACAGGGTATAACAAAGTACTCCAAATCAAAATCTCTATCGGCCAACATCAGCCAAACGGAGACGACAATGCAAATAAAAAAATTTTTTGCGTGCATTTCAAAGGTAATTTTTAGCCAATGGCGGTGACAGTTGAAACCCAATTATTGGTAGACCTAAGTTGCAGCTATCGATTTTGCTCTGATAGTCTTTTAGTGCGCTTCATTTTAGTCGTGCATTATGTAATTGCTTAAGCCAACGCAGAAATTGGCGCCACAGCGAAATTGAAATTGATAATTAAATTAACTACGCGAATGTCAATTGTTTGCGGCCAACAATTTTAATTGAATTTATTTAAGCCGTTAGCAAAGTTATCCGAAACAACAGCCAAACCAAAATGAAACGAGACGAACATTTTATTTAAAATTGAGAAAGCATTAAATGTAATTGGAAATGCTCAATTTGTGTTAACTTCAGCGAGCCAGTTTGTTGTTCATTTTTAGCTGAGGTGCTCGAGGTATGCAGCTAAAAAAAAAATAGTCGCACAAATTCTTAAAAAAAAATATTTATAGATAATTATTTTACTTTCGTTTTTTTAATACAAAACTAATTTCAAATTATTTAATTAACAAATGGGTATCTATTATTAAATAAATGAAGCCTTTATATAATGTTATCAACCGCTCCGAAATCCTGTTTCATCCGAAAAGGAAGCTTCTCCTCAAAGCTTAGCATCCTAGCTTTTAACGTATAGGCTTCACATCAGTCAGTCAGGACTTAGATAAAGTATTTCTATCTTAAAATAATATTTGAATAATATTCTTGTTTGTGCACACATTCATATTTGTTTAATTCCATGTTATTATTCAGCTAATTTTGCAAAATTCCTACAGTCAGCATATTCTAATTCAACGGCATATTGCGAGCAAGGGAAATGACACTACAGTTGGTAATAAAACACAGCATGGTATTATAGTACATGCTATATTATATAATGCTAAATAATTTGTTAAAGTAATTTTAACGTCCGACACACACACACACACAGACTAGGCTCTGCGTCTGTCAGAACCAGTACACTTATGCATTGGCCAGAGGAGAGCATATGTGAAAATCTATTAGCTCATTTTACAAGCAAATATTAAATGCCATAACAACTGCCTGCTATGAAGTTGTCCCATATACAAATACCATAAACTGACTTCCGGACCATAAATTTGTGTACACATCGTGAGTGCCCAGTGCCCAACTGGCTATACGCATATTGTGACATATTGGAATGAAGTGAAAGCCTCTGCTTGAGCTTGAAAATAACTGTCCATTTAGTGTTGAATTCCTCAATATGTATGCTTTTGGATCTACAATTTTCTACTGACCCGACTGGGAAAAGCATAATCGAAACTAATTCGACAAAGGTATTTGATACAGAGTAATACCTATGCAAGGACAGAACAGAATTGTGTACAATTAGGTTTGTGCGTGTGTGTATATGTGTGCTAATGCGTGAGTGCGAATGTGTGCATCAGCTGCACGTATTAAATGCCTTCGAGTCGAGAAGGAACCCTTATCATGTGGGTGTCGAATATTAAATACTCTGGCAAACATATGTATTGTTACGATGCGAATTCTGAAAAGTTGATAGGAGTTTGACCAAAATCCTAGGACTTTGTGTTAAGATATATTTTATATTTATTTATTATTATTATTTTTATCGTTCTTATGAAATCGATGATGTTTCTTGAAGGCATTGCATAATTTGTGATACAAGTAAAACACCCTCAGCATAGAGTGTTTAAATCTACATTAATCGAGTCGCTTTGAATAGCGGGCAGAAGGCGGTGGATGGTAATATGAAAAATTCATTTTCTTGCCTATCAATCAAATGGCCCTCATTTGGCCCAGGCCTTAGTGCAAGGTCAAGACTGAGGGCAGTTTTTCTGGTGCCTTTAATATACATGTAAAGCTTAGCTCTGAGTGTCCTTATTAACTGCCAGCCATATTTCATTTTGGTCACACAAAAACTTATTTGATAACGTAACCGAGATACTCGACTAACTCACGTATTGGTGAATTTTGTGTGAGGCGCGTGTGGCAAGAAGTGCTGTCAAAACTTAAGCCATGTAGCAGTCGGAGGATGTCCTTCAAAATCTCAAATGTCATATAACTGGAACATCAAGCGGTTGAGTGGTCCGGGTCCACCAGCTCCCACTCACACACACGCCACAGCTTTGCAAATCAACTCGGGCTTAGTGGAAGGCTCGACACGCTTCGCTGCTCAAAGGAGTGTCAGTGTCGTTTGGCACGCATCCGCATCCTGGAAGTCCTACGGTTGTCTGTGCCTCTGCGTCGCCCTCGATGGTACAACAAACGTATATATGATGCAATGCATAAATGATAAATGACTTGTGTGGCTGAATGAGAGATAGTGATAAAGCAACTGCCGACCGACCCGCCAGCGAACTACTTTTGACAAATGGCTGACTCCACCCGGGCTCAGCATCGAGACAATGGCTGTGAGTCCAACCCAAAGCTAAAGCTAAAGCCAAGGCTGCTGCTCAGCTGTAGCTGTAGCTGTAGTTGTAGCTGTAGGCGAAGTCAAAGCAATTCCTGCATTCTTTTTGCCGGGCTTTATTATAAACTCGCATAATCGCCGCCCATTTGGATGATTTTGTCTAGGAAAGGGGTGCGTGGCTTCAACTTGTCAGAAGTTGCTTAGTTACCTCGTTAGTGAGTAGTTACGGCCGAGACTGTAGCAGTAGTTAGTTGCCTGGCAACAATCTTTATTGTATGCAAAAATGATTAATGTGTTGCCAAGTCTTGAGCAGCACCTACCTTGTAGCCCACTTAATTGAGCGCTTGCTGTGCCCTTAGCATTCCTTTTGTGACAACGCCTTTTCAATGGCTTTCAATTGGGCATCCCAAGAAACAACAAGCAGCTTTTGGAAAAATTCACACTCCCCTCCCAAAACTACATTACAAATTCGACTGCCCACACAGAACGAATAAATAGTGTTGCTTAAAAATTATAAAATAAAATACCCATTGCAAAAAATTCAAAGTGATCAAAATCTGAATAATTTTAACTATGTTGAATATTTCCTACAGACTAATCTTTGCTTATAAAAATACTTAATACAAGAGCACTTAACACACAGTAGTCAAAGAAAGAAAGGTATTGCATTGCTTTTCAAAAGAATTCCACTTTTAGAAAGCTTTAATCATCGATCGATCATTATCATATCATATTTACGTTATATATAAGCACTGTTTGTCATATAAAATAGATATGAAATAAGTTTGTACTGTACATATTATTTTGAGCACGACTGTACATACAGAACATATTTCAAATGGGTCGCCATTCTGATGTCATTGACTACTGCTGCATTGCACTCGTGTTTTTCTGGGTTATAACAATGCGGCACGAGCAGAACTTGACTTTTAATGTTTCCTCAATTAGAGGGCACACAAAAGCAGCAGCCAAAAAGGTGAAGTCGTGTCGCGGCTGCAAAAAAAAAAAAAAAAACGCACAAAAAAAAGGCTGAGGAAAAACTTAAATGCGCATTAATAACAAAGTGCAGCAGCAGCCGACCCGAAGCGGCAAAAGGACGCTCTCACCAACCGCACCGGCAACACTCACACACTTGCTAAGTAGATGCCGCACAAGAAGTCAACGACTGTCGACGACCACAACATGGCAACTGGCAGCGAGGGCAAAGGGCAGCGGGCGAAAAGGACAGGCGGGGGCAACGGGCAACTTGCAACGGGCAACTTGCAACTGGCAACTGGCAACTAACAACTTGGCAGGGGACAGCATAACTCAAAACCGTTGGCAGCATGCGACGACAAAATTGTGAGCAGGCACGAGAATGGCAGCGGGTACAGGAGCAGGCGCAGGAGCAGGCAAAGGAGCAGGCGCAGGAGCTGACTGTTCCAGGAAATGGCAGCACGTTCGGTACACAGAACTGATGCAGTCCCAACGAGTGCGCCTGTCTAAGAAGATTGATGATGTGCAGCCGAAGTAGCCGCAGCCGCAGCCGCAGCCTCATCTAGAGGTGCTTTTCTGAGCGAGGGGGAGTAGGGCCTCGCCCTAGCCTGGCAACTGCTTAGCCCGAGCTTAACTTTATGCTGACAGCGCCTTGGCACTTGGTAAATGCAGAGCTTTCCTTGCCTTTGCTTAGCTGATTCGCTTCGTGTCTGCTTGTAGCAGGGGGAGTTAGAACAGTCTTTGAGGGCGTGGCTGCCAGACATGTTGCACTCATTGTAGCTGATTTTGAATTTGCACCTTTGCCACCGCCCGCACACGCACACACACACGTACGCCAACATACATATATCACTGTGGTCCAACAGACAATTCTGTCTTCTTGTCTGCTTGTCTGCCACGCCTGGCATTTTAAACGGCACTTGCCACACTGCCTCGCATTTCCATTTAACTGTTTGCATTAGGCTGCACTTGTGGCCCAACTTAGTAGCATGAAATCAAAATTCGACTGTTTACTGTAATTACAAATTTGCAAATGCATTCAAAAAAATCAACAACAAAAAAAATATATATATTTATATATATACACAAACTAGATCCAGACTCAAACCGGATCCAGAATTTACATTTAAGCCAAATCACATGTAACAAAATTTGAATATTATCGGCCAATAAAGCTTTTTATAATAGAATAGAATTTGTATTTTCTAAAAAATTTTGCATTTAATATTTTAAGCATACAAAGGGCAATGAGCTGAGCTGAGCTGAGCTAAGTGCCGGCTGAAATCCATTTTCCGCACAACTTAAATACGAATGTGTGGAGTGCGTGAAACATGAGCAATTTCCCAAAGTAGCAGTATATAAGCATAAATTGTACCAGAGTCGATTCGGTTCGGGGCCAGCCAAGCGGCTAACAATCGCCACAAGTACGAAAACTAAACTAAAACTAGCAAATGGTAGACACAACTTTGTACAAATACGCACGTATACAAGAAGAGAGAGATAGAGATAGAGAGAGAGAGAGAGGGGGATAGTGGGTAAAGTTGAATGAGCTTATGTTGCAGGCCACTTGCTATGCACATGCCTTTTTTTTTTGGCCAGTTGCATTTACAGAAAACCAATAAACTTAAATGGAAAATCCGTAAACTATAAATCATGGCTTAAGTCCATTTCCTTCGTTGTCAATACGTTTCCGCTTTGTTGTGGGTTCGAAAATATCACGCACACAGCCAAAAAAGCTCTCACACACACACACACACATACACAAACACAATTGCAGTTCTAACTCGAGTCGAGGCCCAGCGTGTAACTGTTGCCGGCACATTTGTTAACCAAAAAAGAAACCGGCAAAAGCCGAGCTCCACTTCCAGTTGAATCGAGTTGCCCAACGCTCGAGAAATGGCTATGATTGGACCTGCACACAGTGCCCCCCAGTGCACAGGCCATATGTGACTGCTTTACATTTTTTTGGCATGTCCATTTGCAAAGTCATTTACTCACACACATGCACATGCACATGCACATACAAACACGCTGCGAATGGCACTCAGTCAATTTTCAAGTCAACGTTCAAAAGTCGCCATCCCCGATGCTGCTGTGGCTCTGCTAGCTCCGACAGCCCAGCCTGTCAGTCAATATATTTGCAGCCAGCTTGTTGTGTGTTGTGAGTGTGTGTGCAACTCTTTCGACAACTCATTTTATTAGAGACTGACACACACACACGCCCACGCACACTCTGTTGCACTTGATGTTGTCGCACGTTTGCGGTCAGCGATAGAAAATTGATGTGACTTTTCATTTTTTCCTTCTTCTCTTTTTTGGGTTGTGAGTCGCAGCGATGCAATGTTTTTTGATTTGAGTTTTTCAGACACAACTTGATGGCATTGCCTTGCCAGTGAAATAAGCCACGAGCATAATGTGTAAACGTGATTTTGATCACCGAGTTGGCCCAAAAAAGCAGGCAAAGCTTTTCGTTTACTCAGTATCAGAGAATACAGTTTTCTTGTTTATATATTAAGTACCTCAAAAAAAATTTGTGGAAAACGCCCTGCTCTAAAATCAGAAGCAACTACTGGAACTTTACTTTACTTATGTAGAAATGTATATCTTATATATTTCAGTATAAATTTTTACAGAATGGGTTATAAATTACACGAATAGAGGGTTTTGTCAAATTCTGAAAATCTGATCAAAAAATCTGATGAAAAAATAATAATAAAAAAATAAATAAATAAAAAATATTTAAAATTTTAACTTTTTTTTTTTATTTGCAGTTAATTTACTTTTTATTTTATTTGCAAAGAAAAATCAACTTTCTGAAATGGGTGTCTTTAAAATTTTTAATTACCCTTCCTGACCGAAGCGTACTTAATCCTGAGCGATCAATGTATGCATATATTCGAAAATATCATAAAACATGCTCCTTACAGAACAATTGCCTTTGTGTCTGGTACATAAAATTAACAGCTTTGTTGAATTTTGATTAAATTACACAACTATAATCGCGTTTTAGTGAAATCATTCAAGCAATCGTGCAAATACATTAATAATTTATTTTTAATCAGCGCCAACAAAGCCCAGCCCCAAAAACTGTGACAAAGCGGGTCGCAGCCTGTCGTATTAGCTCAGTTATTTTTTATGGCTGTCACTGTCAGCATTCGTGTCCATGAAGTGAACATTAAAGATTAACAGTGATGAAACCCGCCCAAAAGGCTGTACGTTCGGCCTGATTGGAAGGCGAATGGGGTGTTGGAGGACCTGGATTCAGAGGGGTTACACAAGCTGCACCTTAATACAGGCGAATATCTATAATAAAAATGCGCCACGTTATTAATAACACTTGGGAAGTCGTCGTTGGGCTATCGCTAAGTAGTGGGCCATTTCAATATCTTATGCATAAGCCGCAGAGCTATGGCCGGGTCCAGTTGAAGGTTTTCGTGCTGCTGACTCGTGTATAAATACCACAGAGCAAATAAACACGCTCGGCGCACGGCCAAACAATATGGGATATATATTGAAAACGTGCATAGCGAGGCCCGGGCCACTTAAGGCGACCCGGCGACGGTGACTGTGGCCGCCTGGAATAAAAGGCAAAGTTTACACGCTAATAAAATGGCAGCACGAAGCGAATGAAATGAGAAGCGGGGGCAGGCAGGGGGTGCAGGAGCCATAGCTGAGCACAGCTGGGCGCCTTTGGCATTTTATGTGGCAACACAAAAGGCTTGGCCAGGCCAAATATGGGTTTATGGCTTGTAAAAATCCATGTTAATAATATTAAGAATATGAAGGCGTGGCACGGCATGGCGTGCTGGCCGGAAAAGGGTAACTAGCGACTCGAGCCTTGTCACTGGCCTATCCGTGGCTCGGGGCTCAAGGCTCCGGGCCAACTGTAAGCTTTACCCTTACATTCCGGGTACACATTTTGGCTCCTTTGTGTGTGGTCGGCCACGTGCTGCCCCTAAACAAAGCCAACTAAAATACCAAAAACTAAAAACGAAAAAAAAAAAAGACGAAAAGGTAAACGTCAATTCGGGCGTTGCATCATTAGTGTCATGTGGAAGAGCTATTTATATAAATATGTATTATTGATATGCATAATAAATCAAAAATGATACTCAATAAATTTATTGTAGATTATCTGCACACGCCACACCCAACCAAAAGACGCACACCTTGACAAACGCAAAAACTGCCTCTAGCTACCGGACTATGCCCTGGCAGTCAACAATTTATCAACATCAACTCAAAAGGAACTATAACTTACCTTCAAAAAAAAAAAAGGAAATCGGAGATAAAAACCTGCATAAAATATGAAATACGCAAGCTAAAAATACTAAAAAAAAATAAAAAATAATGCAATGACACTTTTCTATAAAGACAACTTTTAATATAATACTTATATTTCAAGGCAGCAAAATTCTACGAAACTTTCTTGAAGTTTTCTAAAAAAAAAAACAGGAAGCTAGTTAGCTATATCAAATGCATCACTAAATAAAGTTTGTTTTGGCATTAAAGACAAAAACAACAGCTCGCAAAATTTTTTTTATAGTTATGTCTGCTTTATAAATTTTATTTTGCTTTAGCAGGTAAAGTAGTACGTAGTTAAAGTAAAATTACAGTTTAGATAAACCCTTTTAAATTTATAATTTACATTAAAATAAACAAAACTCTAAAAAAATAAAGAAATATGTCATTTAAAACAATTAAGTTTACAGATATATGAGCATTATCTATTAAATCTATTAATCTATTAAATAATAATTCTATATATAATAAATATTTATAAAAATTGAATATTGAAACAAAAAGTGAAATACCCTTTAATATTTTGTTTAACAAAATGTATTTATCTATAAAATATAATGAAAATTCTAAAAAATAAATATTTAAAATTATGTGGTTTGTGTAATATTTGATTCGTACAATAGTCGCCCTTATATATTTGACAACTATTTCTTTGATTTAGTTCGAGGCACATATGTATGCAGACGGGTCTTCCTACATGCGATATGCATGGGTATTTCTTTCTGATTTCTACACTGAAACTATCGTCATCCGACTGACGTTGTCAACCTTTTTTTTTTTGCTGCTGGCCCTGATTTTGTTGATTTAAAGCAAGACTTGTTTGGCGCTTAGTCGCCCATTTCCAATGTCAAACGATAATCAAAAGCAAATTAACGCTGCCTCGCCTGACATGGTTCGGTTTTTTTGCCAGGGCCAAGTCGCGCCCGCAGTTTGTGCTCCACTTGCTTGTCCTGTGAGTCCTGGCGCATTGCAACTGTTGACAAATCTCTTTTTAAGAGCGCGCTTAAAACATCGTTTGAGCGTCGTTTTCTCTTTGTCGTTTTTTTTTTTTTTTTTTGTATTTTGCCTGCCTTGCAGCGTATCAGCTACAGCTAAACCAATCAATATTTAACACATTTAACCCTTTTTGCAGCCACGGCGGCGTTGACGCCAGCTTTCTAACCACCCTCGCCCCTCTGCCCATCACGTTGATCGTTCTGCGTAAAATTAGCATAAAATTTGAATTTTAGAGCCAAGCGAAGCGTATGCAGCGCGTGATTGACAGCAGTCAAATTCAATTGAAGCAAAAAGCCAAACGCAACGCGGCACCAGCACAAAATGAAATAAAACAAAATTTAATTCAAATAAAACCAATTTGAAGCGCCCCACCGCAGTCTAACCTAACCTTTTGGCCGTACTAGGTTTTAGCGACCTTGCGGCTAAAACTTTCTGCGGGGCGAAAAGTTTTTAGCTCTTTCAGTATAGGTTGAGCCCAAAGGATACGCCAACGCCAGCGTTGCCAACGTGTCGACGTTAACAGGGGCTGCTGGAGGGGATGTGAAGTGGTTACGTAGGGTTGCCTGGCGCGTAGTATAGCGCGAAATTGGCTGCAGGGGCTCACTTAGCAGCAACATAAATCTGTATGGCTTGCTTTTGAAGATTTACACCAGGGAAATTTGATTTTAAAATATCAATTGCCAAATATATCTTTTTAAAAAATAAACATCGAATATTTGAAGGGTCATAGGAAAAAATTCTTTACGTACACAAAACTACACAAAATAAAACGCTTGAAAATTCTTTAGCCTAAAATGATACATTTATATAAAATAAATACTATCATATATGCATGTCAATATAAATGTTATTATTTTAATAGAATAACGTTTATATCTTCGTTTTTTTATTTAACTGTCAGTTTTTAAATATAAATGAAAATAAAATAAAAGAAAGTTCAAAACTTTAATTTAATTTTTAGCATAGCGTGTATTTTAATACAAACCAAGCAAAAAAATAAAAAATTTAAATACTCAATTTGTACGAGCACATGCACGTAGAGATAAAATTGAGGACTTTCTGAAGTCGAACCCAGGCGGGCCAATTGTAAAATATATATTTTTTATAATTCAATTTAAACGGAAGAGCGCAAGCGATACGCAGCGCGCAACAGGCTGCTGGCCCCATAACACTTGAGTCGTAACAATGAAAATGAAAATGAAAAATAATCGTGTAACGTAGTTGCGCATACGCAGTGTGGCAGCAAATTGAGACAAGCACTACAATGGTATTTCAACGAGTTGAGCCCGGCAGTTAGGGTGCGGGCCAACCGTAACGGGTTGCAACACAGAGAAAAGGGCAGCAGCAACAGTTGACGTTTATGGCTGACATGTCGCAGCTCGGCATTTTATTTAACATATAGGCACGCTTACATATATACACAAATTCATACATTCACATAGAAAAATATATACATGTAGATGATTGCATTAGTATTTTCATTTCGGGCAACGTTTTAAACAGATATCCGCTGCAGCTGTGCAGACTACCGCACTACGCGGCGTATGAGTAATTCGCAGAGCTATGCTAATAATTGGAAAGAGAGACCCACCCGTGTACCACATCTGCCAGTTGCTGCGGTTACGCTCTGCGTGCAACATTTGTTATAAAATTCATTTGCCGCGGCAAATTGAAATATTTATGAACGTGCATATATATCAAAGCTGGCGCATATAATATATTATTGTTAATGCCAAAAACGCTTAGAAATAAATTTAATTCAAACAAGAGCCTTACACACAAATTACATTCAAAATAATTGTTTTGTTTCTGCTTTGGCTGTTAGAACTTGTTGGGACTTTACTGTAGCTTAGACTAAAATTTTTAGGAATTTTAATAAAAATAAACCAAACAGAAGGTACACAACTTTCCCACTTATAAATAAAATAATAAAGACCTTAATTATTTTGGCAAAGCAATCATTTTTATTACCCATAAAAAAAAACTTATTTTTTTATGTGAAAATTTCAGTCAAGTACAAATTAGTCAAGAAGTATGTTTATATATTTGAATTTGGAGTAACCTCTGAATTTTGTTCATGACAGAACCCCTTTCTGATTTCAATCAAATTCAGAAGCACTAATATAATTAAAATCCGCATTATTAAATGAAAGCTGTAATTCGTACTAATTTGAAGAAACACGAGCAATAACGATAATCCTATTCTCAAAACACCGTGGGTTATTCTTCCTTACTTCATCTCCAATTATTCAAGACATTCTGACATTTCTGTACCAACTAAGGTAAAAACAAAACCTAAGCGTGCCAGCAGCAAATGTCACAAATCATTTTTCTTCAGGCGATGCATATTAACGCGCTTTCCGAACGTTTTCCACACTTTTCCTGTGCACAACGACGAAATTATGAAAATAGTGCGAAACAAAAGTGGAAAACATAACGAAAACAACACCAACAACAGCAGTATTATGCACTTTGCGAACCCTTTTTTAGTGGATACAGCGGACCGGGACTGTGGGAGTTTGGGTTTGAGGGCGCATTACAAGAATGCTTAAGGGAGAAAATTGGATTTTTCATCTCGAATGGTAACGAAAAACAATGTGCGCATGCCATGACAGCAGGGCAATAACAGTAAAGCCGGCAACAAAAAATAATAAGTAAGCATTAAACATCACAAAAAATAACAACGGCAACAACAATTCAAACAACAACAAGAACAGCAACTACAACAATAAGCAAAAATGTTAGATATGCTGACAAAGGCAATACAATAAATACGAAATGACTTCGCTGCTGTTGTTGTTGTTGTTGCTGTTCATGTTAAATTTTACGTAGCACACTTTTGGGCTCCAATTTTTTAGCAGCACCCCTGAGTGGGCGGCAGTTTTTTTGTAGTTGAGCATTATTATTTTTTATTTTGTATTTTTTTTGTTGTTGCCCGGGGCACTCTAACTTTTCTTTAATTTCATTTGCCCATTGTTATTTATAAAACATTCGTTTTTATTTTATGAGCTATAAAGCGCATTAGCAAAGTTGGCAGCTAGAGGGGAGAACAGGTGGGCAAAAGGAAAGGAAACAGAAAAATAACTTCGAATAATGTTAGAGAACGTTTTATGGTAGCACTTAGTTCAAATGATTGAATAAGCCATATCTTCAGTTACTTGAAATGATTGGTCATTATGCATTTTCAAGAAAAATATAAATATGCCCCGTATTCGACTTAGATAATTAGGCATATTTCATCATATTTTATAGAAATAAAATGTGGATTTTGAGCATATAATACTAGCACTCGAATTCAATAAGATGCACTCTAAGCAGTTTAGTTATTAGTTTCTAAGTGAACAGGAATATTTTTTGAATTATGATGACCGACAGATTGATCTTTGTGTGACATCGTATATCAAATGTTTAGTCATCGCTTCCTAATATTGTTTGTCTATTTGCCTTACGAATACTTACAGAAATTGAATTTAATGGTTTTTTAAATGTTTGCAACACCTTCAATATATAATTATCAATGGGTACAATTATAAACTCATTTATGGACAACCAAACAATTGTTTTTTGACATTGACTAATATACTTTAGCTGGCAATTTGTCGATTAAAAAATCTAAGCTGAGATCTAGTTAGGGGCGTAAAGTGGCCCGAAGATTATAATTATAATTATTGATAGCAAATAATACATTCATTTTGCTATTTGGATTTGCTATAGCTCACTTTTAATTGTGAATACTAAAAACAAATAAATGCACCGTACGAATTGTAAAAGCAGTCAACAATTTATACACAAAAAAAAATATATATATATAAGAATAGTAATAGATCCGAAGAGGGTAATGTATTTAATTTTATGACTTCAATTCTCGCAGTATCTGAGGCCTAAGAACGTATAAAGAAAAATTAATGAGATCTGATCACAATATATATACATGTTATAACGTAGAAACCTGTTCCATATAATAGTGATATTTTATGATACCCTCTTATATCAATACTTATGAGTACAGGGTAAATTCTACCATTTTATAACTAACTACATAGCCGCTCAAATGGAACGATAATGAAATTTTATTGTTTGTAGCATTGGAAACAGAAGTTCGGCCTGAACAAATGGCAGAGGAAAGCACACATCAGACACAAAATGCTGCACTTCTGCACGCTAAGCACATCCAAATCCGATTGGCTGCACACCACTAAAATGCACTTACCGCCCTGGCATACCCCCCCTTTTATTGCTGCACATATTGGCATTAGGCTAATCCACACAGCCACGCAACAACTAAGTTATTGGCCACGACCAGACAAAATGGATACGCCACCGAAGTCGGAAATAGAGGCTGAATGGCGCTTTCAATGCTGCAGCCTTTGTTGCTGTTATTGCTGTTGCTGTTGCAGCTGCTGTTGCAATTGTTGTTGGCCAAAAAACAGATGAAATGGTGACGCACATTAAATGGGCGTCTGGTCCGTCTGTCCGTCCGCACGGATGCGGCAGCATTAAATGTGTGCCAACGAAAAGTTGAACGTGCTCAGCCGTCAGCATTCCCTGCTTGTGTTCCACTGCTGCAGCCAATTTTGGCCGAGTCCTCGTTCTACACTCGAGCTGTTGACCATTATCAGCTTCATTATGTGGCATTAGCAGCCAGGCAGAAGCAACACCGGCGGAGTCTGAGGCAAACTGCAGTTTTATGTGTCAAAAAGTTGCATGCAATTTATTTGTGGTCACTCACACACACGCGCACGAGCACACACACACACACATACGTGCGAAAATAGCAGTCAACTCATTTAATTAGCATAATAAACGGCGCTTAAGCTCATTAACTGGAAAATTTTAATGGCTGAAGCGAGCAAAAAGCTCGTGAAATACTCGCATGTTATCAGGCGCGGGCTTATCAGTCAAGTGGCTGCTCAACTGGAGCAGCGCACACAAAAACTCCTCCGCAACTGCGTCAGCTTAGAGCAGATAATACGCTAACAGCCAAGCAGCAACAGGAATATACATATAAGAGCTCGGTGGTGTGCGGCAAATTCCATTAGCCATGTTGCCAGCAGCCCGATAAATTTCAATGAATGCTTATGAAAAGGTGACTCCCGACGCGAGTTCAATCGCTGACGTCAAAGGGGTTCCAGCGATTGCGAGTTTTTTTCTTTATTATATTTTTACCATGTTCTCAAAGTGTATATAGAGTATACAATGCTATGATATCACTGTCTGCCCGTATTTGGCAAATTTTTCCATTGCTATAAAACATACGGATTTTATAAATATTTTATAAGGATAGCTTTCACAGTTTTAGAAGAACTAGTTTAACGTTGAAGTCACAGTATCTCAAACCATTTTAAAGCATTTCAGCTGAGTATTCTATATAGGTTTAATAATGGATCATCCGCCGGTACAAAAAATTACACATTGTTAGATTTATTTAATATTATAGTCATAAAAAAACCTTCCGGGACTGTGATTCTTAGAGTCCCCAAATTAAGGTCGTATTAGGCAGAGTATTGCGTAGTCGGAAGATTACGACGTCCAGTTTATCACGTGTTTATCATGAGCTAGCAACAAAGTACAAGCAAGTGCGTCTTTTATTGCACCGCCTTAAAATTTATGATTACATTAAAACTATCGAAAGTTTTCATGTGAATCATCGTGTATCTGCGTATACATACATACGTAGTTAGACGTACGTAAGCATGGTGATAAATGCACGTGACTCGCGATAACCGATGGCATACTCCAGAATGCCTCCCAAGAAACGCTGATAAATAAAGCACTTGAGAGTCGGGAAAAACAATTGAGCCGACATCACACTGTCGACAGTATCATGTGCAAACCTAGTCCCAGAGGTAATCCTTAGGCGTTACATAATATACCAATAATAAACCAAAAATTCAAGCAGCAGGTAAGCCAAGGTCTAACCAGGTTAAAGTTGGAGGTCTAATCGTGGAGAAAGTTACATTACGATGCGTTTGTTTTACTCACAAATGATAACAAAACGATTAAAAAATAAATAATATAAAGTAGAGAATATTTCGACAGTTATTTATTATAAGTGCAGGCGAAATCATTTTTGGGGCAAGTACATAAAGTTAGGGATGAATAAGCTTTTCTTCAATAAAGAAATGTTAAAATCAAAAAAACTCTTATCTGTATGGAATGCATATTTTTTGTTAAATATAACTAAGGTGAGTATAGAAGAAATATGCTTTTCAGGTTTCCGATCTAAGAGTTAATATATAAATATACATGTTTATCAAAGCGGAAAATTATTTCTGTTTACGTTCACTCGGTCATTAGAGTGATATTTTTCACAATAAAAATATATAGCACAAACAGCATTTACAGATAAGTTGATTATAATTAAACATGCTTAATCCTTGAAATTTGGTAATCGAGGTCAGCTGCAGATAAGCTTAATTGAATATATGGAACTTTGAATGTATATATATTTCGGTGTGACAAATACGAGCTATTTGTCCTGACTCAGTGGTAATACCAATCAACGATTGGCATGGGAAAACCCTGGTAATTAAAAACTACCGAATATTGAATATACATATATATGTATATTTAAAAATAAAAAATAGTTTGTTAAACACGCATATCTCAGCTTAAAGGCTTACCGAGTGTTGTTTTGCAGCTGCACTTTATTTCTGTAGCCTTATATATCGATCTGAAGTGATCGATGATTTTATATTACGTAAGTGACTTTAGCTAAACGCAACTCGGAGATGTCACAATTCACCGTCACATGCTAAAGTCAGTCAAGAGCTTGTTGTGTGTGTGTGTGTGTGTGTGTGTGTGTGGGGAGTGCAATTGAGAAATTGAGTAACTCGTGCTAATACTCAATCATTGATCCAATTGATATGGCTGTTAGCCAGCTGAAGTGTTGTTATATTTTCAGCTGTTTAGCTGAAAGTCATACACAGTTTTATGGACCTGGCCAGGCGCACCGTGGAACATGTGATAAGCCGCCATCCCCTCCACACGCTACGCTCCACGACACAACACAATACAACACAACACGTCTATCAAAGGCGTCGTCCGCTTGTTTGGCAACGCAATCACAAACAGAAATCGCAAAGTGTTTGCGTTGTTGCGCCGAGATAAAAAGGCGCTCAGATTATTTACCCCGGCCTCCAATTGCGCGTGTGTGCGTACGTGTGCGTGTGTGTGTGTGTGTGTGCCAAGTGTAGATTAACTGTAGTTAAATTGGCAAAAGCTACCAGGTCTATGGGCGCTAAGGTGATCGAACAGTACACAGAACGCCGTTGGTCTGGCAGGTCGCGAAGAATAACTCGGAGAGAAGCTATACAAAAACAAATTCGATTATCGATCTTTAAAGTAAGAACTCACAAGTGCTGCAAATATGCTCTCGACATTATTTTTTAAAAACTGTGGAAACTGTTTCAAATATTATTTTCGGACTGATTTTGCTAAGTTAAACTACATTCTTGTGCTGACCTTAGTTCCGTTTTCTTGTTTTCTTGGAATTGCTCAATTTTATCAGTGCTCAGTTGCAGGTTAAATCGAGTACGCGAGGTTATCACAGCTGTTCACATTGTTTCCAGATAAGCCATAAACATGCCACAAATTAAATTCCTAAGTTTATCCAGCGCACATTCGAGATCTTAGAATATGCCAAAAATGTGGACCGCCGCAGTGAACCATCCGAATAAAACTACCTAATCTATATCATTTTTTATAACATTTTTGTCCCACATTTATAAGAATATATATCGAAGTTGTGGAAATTTATGACAATGCCATGGGTAAAATAAGTTTATTTGAAATAACTACTGCCAAGCAATTTTATTTGTTCACTTCTAGCAGTAGATGACTATTTCCATTTTTACGATTAGCATTATTATGCATTGAGGACAAATTCAATATTTACATAATGATTCAATAGGGAACGCCCAAAAATTGTACGTATTTTACTTTATAACACCTTTGTTTACCAGTTTTATCTACGGTATAAGGAAATTATAAATATTGCACACAAGCATTTTAGTAATTCATATAAGCCCGACATTTATTTTAAAATTTAAAAGAAGCACTTTAAGAAATCTGGTAAATCATAAATCCAATTTGATCACCAACCAGCCTCGTATGCTGAACAACTCTGAACAGTAAACAAAGTTGTAATCCGCAGCAGGGGAATATAAATAATGCTTGGAATTGTCAGTAAATAAACAACCACCCACAAGGCAATTAGTGTAGCCACCAGGGCTTCCCCATCCTTTGGTCGGAGCACACGCAGGACTCTCGGCCGCCCGTAAGGCGCAATTATTCAAAGCCATATTCAAGACAATTACGTTAATCTTAATAGCGACATGTTTTGCGATAACGTATCTTAATTGATTTTTGATAATTGCCCGCCTGTTAAACGTCTACTTCGATGTGCCTGAAAGCAAATGCAAAACTACTTATATACATATACATACACACACACACACACACACACACACACACACACACACACACACACACACACACACACACACACACACACACACACACACACACACACACACACACACACACACACACACACACACACACACACACACACACACACACACACACACACACACACACACACACACACACACACACACACACACACACACACACACACACACACACACACACACACACACACACACACACACACACACACACACACACACACACATACTCTTATACACTCCTGCGTGTGACGTCAGAGCACGTGATGGATCATGTGAAACAACGCCTCCCACACACACACACACACACACACACACCCAAGCACATAAATTGCTGTACAAATTATTGTGTTACCGATAATATTTTTACGGCCGCAAAATGGATTTCTTAATGAGCTAAACAACGTGCTGTTAGATTGCCGCAATCCAAGCCGTGAACCAATCGTTATTATAGAGAGGTGAATATATCGTACGGCTAGCCAGTGATTTCTTAATGGATAGATAGCCTAGAGGTTCTTGTGCTGTTTCTGTTCTTATATTCTGCAAACGATTTATGGGCAACTTTAAGGAAAATTCAAACGCACAAATTTAGGACTACGCAAAATGTTATGTTATGTGTATGTAAATTTGTTTTGATTTACAATAGTAAACTGCAGGCATGAGGAATATACTTGATATACTTAAACTAGTATTAATAAATTTCAATAACTTAAGGCAAGTCTTAAGAAATAGTTGGTATGGGAATCCTAGAAATTGGAGTGCTTACTGAAATGTTGAGTCTATTTCTATTACATATATATATATTTTTTTAAATAATTTAGTATAGATTAATATCTATAACATTTCATAATTAGTTTTTCTTATCGAAAAAAATCAAAGAACCTTTTTTTTTATCAACAGATACCTTATTATTCCTTTATGAATCACTTGAAATTTTTTTAAAATTTAAATATTTTAAGAAATATTTACAAGACAAAAAATGTATTCAAATAATTTTTAACAAACTAGTTTTTGTTTGTTTTTTCATTTTCAAATTTAAATTCCTAAAATCTAATGTTAAATATGGATTTTATTAAATCGAAAATAATAAAAACAATCGTTAGAATTTACTGTCATATTTAGTAAAGTAGTTGAGCTTGAGTATTATCATGCATAACAATGTTGAACTTCCTTTTGTTGTAAATTATAAACTTTTAGTCTGCGCAAGGCTCTTTAATGCCCAAGTAAACCGATGGCAATCAAAGGCAATTATCAGACCGGGCACAGACAGCGGCTGCTTATCAACCAGCGAGCCAAATTGGCTGAATCAATCAAATTTATTGCCTGACATGCGAGACAAAATCACAGCAGGCCACTGAGTTAGACTGCAATAAATATCTACAATCTGGAATACCAAACTGGCTATCAAGCAGCGCCATTATTCATGTGCCCTGTGCCCAGTGTTCAGTGCCCAGTGCCACTGAGTCTGTCTGTGTCCTGCCGGACGACACTTGTAAGTGCGTGCCATGCAAACTCATAGAAGGTACAATTTCTGGCTTACTTATATATATAAATATATAAATATTTATATATATGTAAGCTAACTGATTGCCTGGTAATTGTTAATAATTTCAAATTATTAACACGCCCGCACAACCACTTAAGATAAGCGACCTGCAAAAAGCGAAGCGAATGCGATATCAGGCCCAGTCGCGTTATCTTATCTAACAGAGTGTGTACACAAATAGTTCGGCTTCACATACACATACGTATGCGCTGACATACACACGTATACATGCATCCGAAGTTAGTGATTGATTGGGACATTGCATTGAGATTGGGGGCCATAAACAATGAATGTCCCACGATCTACAATTAGACAGCAATTGTGAAACATGACAAATCAAATACAATTAAAGTTATCTTTTTATTAAAAGTATTAAGTAAATTTATATTAAAAACAAATAATTAATTTGAACAAATTATTGATATTGAGCTCACCTTCATGGTTTTTTTTTGTTAATTAACTGTTACTAAAATTTAATTTAATTAATTAACAAGCAATCAACAATATCGACTAATTAAATGGAATTTGTAAAACAGCTTAAAAAATGTATTCAAGCCAATCAATCAAAATTAATATATTAAAGTTAATTTATCAGATTATAAATAATTTGAGCAAATAATTATTTTTGCAAAATAAGATAAGCTAGGCAATACCCTGTTTTTAAATATAAAGTACTAGTTTTTTGGGCTAAGTGTGTCTGTCAATCAGTTTTTAATGTGGCGCGAGAATTTCCAATGCAAGACCAACAAGGAAATAAGTTTAGAGTTAATTAAATAATAAAGTTTTTAGCCTTGCAAGCGGAATTATTCAAAATCACCTTACCTTTAACAAAATACAGGATAATGAGTGCAGAGAGACATTGAAAAGTAATCAAATGCACATCAAGTTCCGTTGGTAACCGGTTCAAAGCATGCAGCGTCTAAATGGTTCAATAAACTAATAATTGTTTACAAAATCAATAAATTTAACTTGATTACGTTTTTTCACTTTTAAAGCACTTATTTATGGCCTCTAGATGAGCTGAGTAATATTGTTAAATTGCATGCCCAACCTCGAGTATTTAGACTAGGGTCAGCCTTAACAGTGCTAATAAATAACAGTAAATGCAATCAGCTAATCAGATAGTAATCGGCAACTCATTTCGCTAATCGCAGATAACAGCACGAGGGCTCCACCATGGGCGATATGTTCCGCAGCGAGAAGATGGCCCTGTGCCAGTTGTACATACAACCAGAGGCTGCCTACGCCTCCATTGCCGAGCTGGGCGAGAGCGGCTGTGTCCAATTCCGGGACCTGAACGATCAGGTCAACTCCTTCCAGCGCAAATATGTGAACGAGGTGCGACGCTGCGACGACATGGAGCGTCGGGTGCGCTACATAGAGAACGAGCTGCGCAAAGATGACATCCAGATGCCCGAGCTGACCGCCGAACAGGAGCCGGCCGCGCCCAATCCGCGCGAGATTATCGACCTGGAGGCACAGCTGGAGAAGACGGAAAACGAACTGCGTGAAATGTCCGCGAACGGAGCCAGCCTTAGGGCGAATTTCCGGCACATGCAAGAGCTGAAGAGTGTGCTGGAGAACACCGAGGGCTTCTTTTCCGACCAGGAAGTGATTAATTTGGACTCCAATCGCAGGGCTGATCTGGATGATCCCACGGCGCCCCAGGCGGGCGCTCAGCGCGGCCAGCTCGCTTTCGTGGCCGGTGTCATCAAGCTGGAGCGTTTCTTCAGCTTCGAACGTATGCTGTGGCGCATCTCGCGCGGCAACATCTTTCTGCGGCGCAACGACATCAGCGGCCTCTCCGAGGACGACGAAACGGGTCGCCAGGTGCTAAAGACCGTGTTCGTGGCCTTCTTCCAGGGCGAACAGCTGAAGCAGCGCGTGAAGAAGGTGTGCACCGGCTACCACGCCGATGTGTATCCCTGTCCCAGCTCGGCTGCCGAGCGCGCTGATATGATCAGGGACGTGAACACACGAATCGAGGATCTGAAAATGGTGCTCAATCAGAGCGCCGATCATCGCAGTCGCGTGCTGAGCTCCGCCGCCAAGCACTTGGCCCGCTGGACGATTATGGTCAAGAAAATGAAAGCCATCTATCACATACTCAACTTCTTCAATCCAGACGTCACCGGCAAGTGTCTAATTGGCGAGGGCTGGGTGCCCACGCGAGACTTGCCCTCAGTGCAGCAGGCGCTGGCTCGCGGCTCGAAAATTTCAGAGAGCAGCATTCCAGCCTTCATGAATGTGATTGCCACCAACGAGCAGCCGCCCACCTTTACGCGCACCAACAAGTTCACCAACGGCTTTCAGAACCTAATCGACTCGTATGGCATGGCCTCCTACCGTGAGGTGAATCCGGCTCTGTACACGTGCATCACATTCCCATTCCTGTTCGCTGTGATGTTTGGTGATATGGGACATGCCGTCATACTGGTGGCCTTTGCCTCCTGGCTGATTATCAAGGAGCGTCAGCTGGCCTCGATTAAGGAGGAGATTTTCAACATATTCTTCGGCGGCCGCTATATCATACTACTGATGGGCATTTTCTCCCTATACACCGGCCTCATCTACAACGATCTGTTCTCGAAGTCAATGAACATCTTTGGCTCGGGCTGGCACAATCAATACAACACCTCAACGGTCACCGATGAGAACATTGACTACTTGCAGCTGCGCCCAAACATCAGCAATTTCAAGACCTATCCGCTGGGCATGGATCCCATCTGGCAGCTAGCGGACAACAAGATTATCTTCCTGAATACGTTCAAGATGAAGCTTTCCATTATTTTTGGCGTTCTGCATATGATCTTCGGCGTCTGCATGTCGGTTGTGAACTTTATACACTACCGGAAATATGCCAGTATTTTTTTGGAGTTTCTGCCACAGATTTTATTCCTGGTGCTGCTATTCGGCTACATGGTGTTCATGATGTTCTTCAAGTGGGTTGTCTACAATGATACGACCACGGACCAGGCCCTCTCGCCGGGCTGTGCGCCGTCCATACTAATTCTGTTCATCAATATGATGTTGTTTGGCCATCAGAAGCCACTCGATGGCTGCAAGGAGTACATGTTCGAGGGTCAGGATATAATCCAGACGATCTTCGTGATCGTGGCTGTTGTCTGCATACCCTGGATGCTGTTCGGCAAGCCCTTATATATCAAGGCCACGCGACCAAAGCACTTGCCAGCGCCCAATCAAACAGTCGCTGCGCCCGCCGGTGGTCATGGCCATGGCGGGGCAGACGAGCCCATGAGCGAGATTCTCATACAGCAGGCCATACACACCATTGAGTATGTGCTGAGCACGATCTCCCATACCGCCTCCTATTTGCGACTGTGGGCGTTGTCCCTGGCACACGCGCGTAAGTTATTCGCAGAATTCTCAATTTAAAAAAAAATCTAACTACTTTTCTTTTTTATTCGCAGAACTTTCTGAGGTGCTTTGGAACATGGTGTTCTCCATGGGCTTTATATTCAACAACTACATGGGCGTTGTCCTTGTTTTCCTGACCTTCGGTGCCTGGTCAGTGCTCACGGTGGGCATCCTGGTGCTCATTGAAGGTCTCTCGGCCTTCTTGCACACATTGCGCTTGCACTGGTGAGTAACAAATGCGATGCCAACGATATTCAGTTAACTAAAGTTATTTGTTTTTTTTATAATTTCAAACAGGGTCGAGTTCATGAGCAAGTTCTATGAGGGCGCTGGTTACGCCTTCGCGCCGTTTTCCTTTAAGCAAATACTGGAAGATAACGGCGAGGTCTAGGGCGCAGGACGCACTATCAAACGAGTTGCCAAGGCATTTGCAAATTTGTTGCTTTTCTTTTCTGTGAAAATAAATTCGTTTTTCATATGCATATTTTTCTATTTGCTTCGCTCGGTTCTGTCATTGTCAGCCTGGCGACAAATGTTTGTCAGATGCTTTCTGACAGTTTGCTTCGGTCAGCCGACGGCAGTTGCACACTCACACACACACACACTCACGCACATACTCAAAGTACGGTTATCAGCAAATTTGCTTGGCAATGTTTCTGCTACGAAAACTTTTTCTCATTAAAGAAAATGTCATCTGTTGAAATTATGCTGTCAGTTCGCCTGTCTATTGGGAGTATTGTATTGTGAATTTCACAGGCGCATCGCATGCTGTGCAATTCAAATATTATCACTCAACCTAGATCACCATGGATCAAGCATAATCGAAAGTATTTTTAAGGGAAGAGTATATTGAAGGATATTGAATATATCGATTGAAATTAAAAATTATTTTGCTGCTCAAATGAAAAATCATCCATTTATTTGGAGTACACGACACATTCCCATCGGAAAGAAAAATGTTGTTAGTAAAATCATTCGAAATTAACGAATAATTATGTTACATCTATTGAACGAACTAATCCACTCAATAAAATAACCTATGGTCAGGCACTTAAATACTCATTTATTATAATTACAATAAAGGGCCAGATAAGACAATAATCTTAAAGATAACCATGAGCATTTGGCACTGAAAAGTGGCTATTAATATTACATTTATTCATTGGCACCCTTATTTAATCAATTCAAGTGATTTTAAGCTGATTTCAAATTATCAAATCTGCCTACTTTATAAAAAAGTGATCCCATTTATGATCGCGATATGTAGACAACTCCATTCCACTTATGCGTTTCGAGAGAGAAACCCTACAATATACAACATATAAAAAAAACACATACATATTATGATATTCTGGACTAAAAAGAAACCTACATGGGAAAAATAGCACAATTTATTTTTATTTCTACAATTGCATACCGCATTCCCCGTACAGGGTATTAATAAAGATGAGCTTAATTTAAAATTTTAAAAATTTTAACATGCTAAAATATTAAAAAAAAAAAAAAAAAAAAAATTCATCATTGAAAAGCCGCGAGCTAAAAAAAATAAGCGAAATAAAGAAGCTTTATGACCATTTGTGCCATTACTCGAAAACCGCTTGGACCGCTGTCGGTTGGCTGCCAGCCAAACGCAGCGAAACTCCAGCAATTATACTAATCTACATTTTCACTTTATCTAAATTAAATCCGCATGCGAGCGCACGCAACTGGCCAGCAGAAAAAGCGGCGAAAGCGGGGTGATGGTGGAAAGACGGCTAGAGCAGAAAAGCGACGCAACGAGTGTGTGATACAAATGAGTTTTTCTACCAAAACGAACACCTAAGGTGCGTAACAAAACACTTGAGCGTGTTACATAATTAACGGGAGCGCGAGCAGAGCAGAAGAGCGTGAAAGCAAGGCGAGCGACAAACTATAAAATAAAACAAAGTGAAACGAAAAGGCCAACAAAACAAAGCCAGCCATAAACAGGGTCAAATATCAGCACACACTTGACCGCATAAAAGCGTTTTTATGGCGCTCAGCCATACACCTGGTCAGAGTCGAGTACTGGTCCGGAGGCACCGGGTCCTAGTCGGACTGTGCCGCGTGTCGCATTGTCCTGTTGCCGGTAATAATTTCACATTTTGCGTGACCCCCGTGTGACTGTGCGAAAACATAACACGTTCAGGCTGCCTGACTGGCTAAATTAGCTGTGATGACAAGTCGTGCTCCTGGCCGCCGCTGCTGACTCAGCTTGGCAGCGGCTTAAGACAGCGCCCGGTGCGACTCCTTTCGGCCCCCGTTATCATTTATAATGAGTTAATTACATTTAATGCGCATGTACAACGGCCTGTTGAACATGGCGCACAATTAAATGTGACCCTGGCACGCAGAACAGCGGCCCAAACGCACAGGCCAAAACAACAACAACAACAACAGCAACAACAACAACAGCAACAACAGCAACCACAATTGACAATGCGGTCAACTAAGCGCGTCTGACATAACGTAGGCGGGGAGCCATTCCAAGTACACACATGCACACACACACACACACGCACACACACACGTACATATATAGTAAGTGCCTATGCACTTAGTGCTTAGTATGTGTTGAAAGAGCTCAGTGCGAATTGAAGACGTCGTCGCATTAAATTGCCGACTTGAGGTTTATTAACTGCTGACTACAAGCAAAAGTCGCAAGAGCTGCTCTTATTAAATATACTACAGACATTCCGTCTTAAATAAGCTAAGTATAAATTTGTATTGTATATCTCCAGGCGCAGCACAAATAAGAACTACATAATATTGCGCATTTTGTGGCATACGACAAGTAGCTAATTATATATATAAATTTCTGGAGTCGGATTTAATCTCTTTCTTTGGCTAATTAATTATTTACGCCTCAATGGTATTAAACATTAAAGGGATTTATTGTATTTGAAATACGTCAACAATTAGTTAAAACAAAATGCAAACAAATGGATTGTTTTACGGCCATGAACAAAAGGCGGCTTATAAATTTGGCTTCTTTATGGCTTGTTACAAAAAAATAAAGAAATAAAACATATTAAAAAATAATAATTTTTATCAATGCCTTCAATGCCTTTTAAACTTCTTTGTACCGTTTTCACTTAACCAAAGTTTGAATATTCATAAATGCAAGTTAAACAGTTAACAAGCTGAGATCGCATATTATTTAACTTTCCGTTTCAAAGTAATTTACCATATTCACATCTTTGAACTGTTAAAAATTTTAAGCACACATGTATTTAATCCATTACAGCCCACACGATACCCTTTCCACCCCACTACTAGTGACATGCTTGTTAAAACTACACTTATTATAGCTAAACTTTTATACCCTGTACCCTTAAAACGGTTGGAGAGACACGAAATGCATACATAAACAAGTAAGAACGTTGTAGTCGGGTGTAACCGACTGCGCAATACTAGTTCACCGTATATTGTATACTGTATACTGATGAGATATATTGATTTTATCGAATTACCAGTGGAAGTCGCCGAAAATATTATATTATATAATTTATTTATATTTCCTTTAGGGTTTCAGTTTTTAATATTTTTATACATATATTTACTTTTGTGTACAAAACTGTTTAAGTAAATAAATAAATTAATAAAAAAAAATACATATGTTGGGCTAAATTATACCAATGTACAGCATATCTCCTAGTCGTGCACATTCGATGAAACCTTTGTTTCATTCTTTGGACCATATAAAAATTTGCTTTGAGCTTCCTGCCATGCCCCGCTTGTCCCAAAATTCTGTACTCTGCTTCTGACAGCTGCACAATTTGTGCACAGCTCTTGTTCATTTAGTTGACCGTCCGTTGTTATTGTTGTTGCTGTTGCTGTTGCTGTTTCTGTACTTTTATTTTTATGTTTGTTTATTGTTATGCCAAAAATTGAACACACAAAGCAATTGCTATGCAACATTTGTGCAGACATGTCGCATCGAATGAAAAACTACAAATAAAATTGCTGTGCAATTGAACATAGGCAGCACACACACACACACAATGGCCTGCGTAGGTGTGTTCTGGCTGTGTGTGTAGGTTTCATATTTTAATAGCTGCTCACCAGCAGTTTTCATTCCGTGCTTGTCATGTCATGCGGTCAATTGTTTATTGTTAACAGGACTGGTTGGGCTAACAGCATTTAGGACAGGTATCTGCGCCAAAGCTTGACACATCTTTCAAATATTTATTTTACTCTTAACCAATTAGAAATGTGAAAACCCCTGACCTATCTAACAATAACTGTCTGACTGTCTGTCTGTTCGCCTTACTAAGCACTTCTCCCTCGAGGGCTATGACAGAAAGAGGCTTTTCAAAATAAGAACAGATTCTTGAATGCCAAACGCAGGTGATTAAATGTTATGAACTATCGATAGATCCACTCGTTTGATAAAAATATATAGATCTATTTTGCAAATATAAGAGAAAGGCACACAATTCGATATCTTTCTTATTTCTTTAAGTGTAGTTCGAAGATTACTGAACGAGGCTCAATTAAATTAAGTAAATAGAAGGTTTTTAGATACCTGCTTCCGTATTCCCCATAATGAAATAAAAACGCTTAAAAGCTTATCCCTGATTGAATGAATGCGTATATATTCAAACGTTGTATTTATGACCACAAAATAAATACAGACGTTTATTTAAAAATGCATTTTCCATTTTCTTACGAAATGGAGAAATCATATATACAATAAATACAAATTTAGGACTTTTAGGACTGTACGCAGCTAGCTACAGGGTATCTGCTTGAGGAGAGCATTTGTACTTGTTTGTGTTTGAAGTTTTAAGCACTTTGCGGACAATCGAGCTGTCGTCGGCTAATTAAATCTTTAACGCGCTTGACAAACTGCAGTCTCGGTCCGAGCTGCTGCGTCCGTGACGAGTGGCTAATTAGGGTGTCAGGATTTTGAAGGCGATTGCCGGCTAAGCGGCTAATGCAGCTGACTGGGCACTTGAAGAGGCACACACACAGCGTTTATTTTTTTATGCACTGTTAAAAGTTAAGCACAATGCGTTGGCTGCTGCTTCTGTTGACCGAGTTGATCAACAATGGCGACGCCTTGGGGGGCAGATTTCAGTGCGTTTGAAGCATTAAATAAATGTCCACTAAAAATGTCTGCGCCCATCGTTGTTGTTGTCGTTGTCGTTCTCGTTGTCGCTGTCCGAGCATTTGCCTTGTGGGCGTTGTGCAGCCAAGCAGAGCACAAAAGGCGCATTTTATAGCCCAAGCTCACTGTCCCTGTTCCGCACCAGCTGCCCACTCACTCGCACTCGTGCCTGTCTCAAGGACATGTTCGTGGCCGACTGGCTGACTGGCCAAAATCGCTGCAAGTGCTTTTAAGTCGTTGTCAAATGCAAAAAGCACAATAATTCAAATTTATGACGCGCAATTGTGTTCATCTACACGCACAGCCCACTTTCGAGATTTCCTTTCCTTTCTGATTTTTTTTTTTTTTTTGCGGTGCAAGACTCTTTGAATTTGGGCATAAATAAAGTAAAGTTGCCTGCAGGCCAGGCAGCTCCTCATGAAGTATGTAAATTTACTGCCCACGACTGAACTGACAAAGAAAGTGCCATAAAATTGTTATAATTTGTGGTTCTCACTGAACAATTATTTTCTGTGAGTTCTTGAGTTGCCATCTAGGTGTGTCAAAGTCCCCCACCCCCTCCTCGAATTTCATTGTGGTGTGTGTTGCTGTTGGGGAAAATAATCTGCATTTGATTTACAAACATTTTCGAAAACTGTCGTTAAATTATTTGAGCTACATTGAGAACTGGAAACTGTAATTTCACTCAAAAAAGTGATAGTAAAATGGCAAAAATAAATGTACGTAGAATTGGGTTAATAGCTGATGGTGCTTAAAATTACTTTAACATTGTAACTTAAACCTTAAATGGATTAAGGTTATATGGTAATGGAAATAAACGTAAACAAGAATACAATTCAGTACTTATTACAAAGAAAGCCGAAATGTTAAGATACAACTTCAAATTTGAAGGTATTCGCAATGAATCCTCAGTTGTACAATATGAATAATTTTCAGAGCTGAAATTGTATATTTATGTAGATAGACAGGTTGACAGAAATAGTAAGATTAAAAAAAAAGTATTCCATTTACGAATTAAACTGATAAATTCGTATAAATTCATTAAAAATGCAATTGCAATCACTTTAGTTTATAGAAGGCACAATAAATATTGAAGTTCTTGAATAATTTAAAACAAATATCAGTTGAAAAGCAAAAAAAAATGCAATATTAAAAAATATTTAGAAAAAATATTATGCAATTAAGCGACCGCACGGCAGCATATGTTGCCAGCAAAAAAGGTGAGTTAGCAACGGCAGCAACAACACCAACAACACCAACAACAGCAACAACCAACAATTAAAAAGCAATATAAATTCGCTAAACTATTATTTAGAGCTTCGTGTATTTGCGGATTTATAAACAAATCCCCAATGCAAATCAACGACGCGCTGCGTCCCAACAAAAGCAATTTGATTTATGTTTATGCATTTGCTGGCAGACAGAGCCCAGAAACCGTCCAGCAAAAAAACGCATTTAAATGACCAAAATAAAATGCAAATAATTGTGCCGAGCAAATAAATTACAACAAATGCAAAACGCGCACTGGCCGGCCATAAAAAATGTAGACATGAAGCGGGAAGCACATTGATTAATACGAGGCCAAATGCATTAGGCCAGCGGCCATAATTTATGGCCTAGCCCGCTGAACACAAACATACATATATATAAACACATACATACATGAGAATTCGTTCAATGTATTTTGCAGGCATATTTCTGTGCCGATCGCGTTATATCTTTGTGCAAATGTGACAACGAGTCGTATTTACAATTTTTATATATTTGTTGGTTCTTTTTTGTGTTTTATTTTTATTTATTTATTTTTTTTTTTTATGCAGCGCAAACATGACCAAAATGTCAGCTGTGCCAACAAGACTAAACCCTGCCGCGAGCCCAAACAAAAGCAACCGGCAGGGATCATTCTTCATTTTCTATTTTGTTGCCTGGGCGTTTGACATACGGGTTCAAAATGTTGCCAGCTCGTTTGAATTTCCATTTGCGTGTATTTTTCAAACAAGAGGAGATGGAGGTGGGCGGCGGGTTCCACCTGACGAGCTAACCCAGCTGACCGGTTGTCAACATGCCGCTCGCAGCACACGGAATTATATTGAAAACGAAAAAAACCAAACCAAAAATGAAGGAAAACACGTTCAGTTTTACCAGCTAGCAAAAGGCAATAAACACAAAACGCAACCAATTGAGTTCGAATGCAAATATTTGAACACTCGGACAACACAGACAACAAGAAACAATAGCAACAATAGCAACAACAACAGCAGCTACCACAAAATGTTAGAAGCCTACAGCTCGAAATTGAAATTGAAAAGAATTTCGCGCCATTTAACAAGTTTGCAGGTTGCCAGCGAGCGGTGCGGTGCGGTGTGGTTCGGAGCGGTTCGAGCCACGCACATAGACAAGCCCAAAAGCGTTTCGAGTGTTTCTGTTTCCGTTCGCTCTCGACCTGCCTGATAGTGTTCGTGTTTGTGTGTTTGTATTTGTATTTGCAGACCAAGTTCTAGTAACAGCTGCACCATCCTCTATGTGTGTGCACGCGTGTGTTTTTGTATCTGCACAGTATCTCCACCTCATGAGCGACACTGCTTCCGGAAAATGGCTACAAGGAAAGCACGTAACAATTCAATGATTTTTTACGACAAATAGAATTTAGAATTATTGGAATTTATTTAAAATGATTTAAAATCAGTTGTTTCTTACTAAAAACTTTAACAAAGAAAATTAATAATTATTTAACTACCAGATGTTTTATGTGATCTTGGCTTATACATACATAACACATACATAAATGTTGGCTTAAGTATATGTAGCTGATTTAACTTAAGCGCTCTTTTCTTCTCGACATTGCAAGATGACAATTCAAATATCATTGCAACTAAACTTTTGTCAGTCAGATTAGTCTAATGTTAGCATTTGAAAAACATGTTAACATCAATGTTAATTTGATAAGCCAGAAAGAGCGAACCCAAAACTTATCAGAATTTTGACAGCATAATAATTGGAATTACAGATGTATTATCATACTTAAATACGTACCTAATACATCAAAATTTAAAAATAAGCTCATACAAAATTTTTAGGCCAAGCTCTACCTACAGCGGGATCTTTACAAATGTTAATTCAAGTAGAAAACGCTAACTGCTAGCATTTACCATCAATAGCCTCATTTTACTTATATTAAGCTAAACTTTCTTATCGGCAACTCCAGCAGCAACTTCAATGACAAATTGTGAAAAACGATGGGGGGGATGCAAGTACGCAAAAGTTACCACACACACCAACACACTCACACACACTTTCCCGCTTCTTATTCGGGCACTTCGTCCTTGTCGTTGCCATTCTGTTGTCGTCCTTCCCATCGTTGTCACAACTTGCCACTTTGCACGTAAATTTTTGTCGCCTTCGCCTTTGCATTGATAAGAAAATTCATAAAATACTTTGAGAAAAATAAAAAGAAGAGAAATCCAATCGGATTCAACTCGAGTGTGTCAGCAGCCGTGAAAGTGGCATTTGAGCTCTGCAAACTTTACCAACTTGCTAATCTAATGAACAATTGTGAATGCCGGCACCTCGCACCTTTAACACGTCCTGGGGTCCTGGTCCTGAGGCCAACTGCAATTGGCAGCTTCAACTTTTGACACACAAATGCAAGAAAATGAAAATGAAGCAAAGGAGAGTCAGCTGCTCATGTCAAAGAAAAATTTTTAATCGAATTTACCTTCATAACGTGGCGTATGCGTAATGCGCATGAAAAGAAAAATTTAATGCAATTTCAGCTTAAATTGCAAGCAAACTTTGCAGACGTTTGCTGACAACGGCCACGGGAGCCAAGCAACTCAAACAAGCCAACAGTCAACTTAATTGTCATAATTTGTGTTTACAAACTTGACGAATTTACTCACACACACCCAAACACTACACACACACACACACACACGGCTTTCACGGAAAAAAGGCCAGCCCAGAAGGACTATAAACGGACTTGTACAATGGGCCGAGTACCAGGCCAGCAAGAAGGCACATGTGGCCAGTTGGTCTCAGTCTGAGCTGTGGGCAAGCGAAACTTTTTATACAAAACTAACAAACAAAAGACCAAAGTAAATAAAAGGAGCGCCCAGCTGAAAAGCACAAAAGGAATGCGGCTACAAAAATTTGCTCTAACTGGCGAAAGCCGAGCACAAAAGCAGCAACAAAACAAGAGCACACCATGCAAACACTGATTGATCTTGCAATACCCTGCACAAGAGTTTCGCAAAATACTTAAACATATTTTATGAAAAGCAACAAAAAAAAATGTTTATAAATAAAATATATTAAAAGTAAAAAATTATAAGCTATTTATTCTTATTAAAAATATATTTATAAAGTACAATTCTAGCATTAGTTCTACTAACAACAGAATTTTATTGAGCATAATTTTGAAAAATATTCCAGTTGACAGAACTTCCCAACATTGCTGACTTATAAGTATTTCTTAATACAGAATATATAAATCGTTATATGTACGCTGCAAATGTTGTATACCCATTGCTTACACTAGTAGAGAGTATGCAAAAATTATCACATTCGCCGAATGCCCATGGCATGGGTAGAACAATACGCCCAGCTAAAATTGGACACTTAGTGCTGGAACGAGAATGACGGCAGAAGACAAATAAAGGCTAAGCAAATAAAATCTAATAAAACGAAGGACACAAGAAACCGAGCAATGCCAGCGAAAATGAGCTAAATGCTGAAGGCGAGGCGAGAAGTGGGGTTGCGAGGCAATCAGACAGCTAAAGATGGAGGAAAACAAATGAAAAACCAACTTACTAGAAGTATGTTTCATTAGCGGCAGCGACAAACCAGACAACTAGCAAGGACAATCGACTGCCAATGACACTGCCACTAAAATTCCTCAATATAAAGACTCACACTTAACAAACTGACCAAAACAAAAACAAACAAAAAATCTAGGATCTAACGTATAAAGTTGCAACAGAAAAGAAAAGTTGCTTTTAGGACGCCGAAGTTTACAAACATTTTTATTTTGTATGTCTCTATTGTAAGTAATAGGTACTGCTCCTAAATTTACATTTGATCTTGACTACTGCACTTTGGTCAAGCATACTTCCTTTTGATGCAAAAATCTTCACATCCCTTTTTATCATAAAAAAAGCCGCAGTATTGTGTGTTACGGCTTTCAACGTTAAAACATTTATGGTAGATTTCGTCATAGCACCAAAAGCCAGAAGGACACGCGCTTGATAATTCAGCTCGTTTACATACTTCTGAAATAATAAATTTCAAATAAAACTGTAAATTCTTACTATTCATTGCAATTTACAAACTTAACTAACTTTGGAAAAGACTATTCGTATCGCAGGAAACCAGCAATAAAGCCAAAACCGGAGCAACAAGAATCTGCATTCTGTCCAGTACGAAGTCAGCTACAAATAGTTTCCAATGTGATCTACGTGTAGTTTAAGATGGTAGCTTTGATTGGATTATTTGCATATTAGACACACTAAACTTCGACTTGTTTCATAATTATGAATTATTACTTTATAATAATATAATATATATATACATATACGTATAATATACTACTACACTATATACTTAAAAGAAAACAATACGAAATTTGTTTGTTTTATTTTTAGAAAATCTGTCTTTCTATTTTATTTTATTATATTCACCTATTTGGAAAATTGAAATAAACGCATTTTAAGACTAGAACATTTTTACTTACATATATGGTAATCTGAAAAGCAAAACCTCACTATCGTGTATATTATAAAAATTTGGTTTTATTTGGATATCAGAAATAAAATGATTTATTTAGTTATTTGTGGAGCTAAGTGGTGCGGTTTATGTATTTTAGACCGAGGAATGCTGTTACATGTACGCTCGCACCTCGATTTATACAGAAAGAATCCACAAGGTCCATCATCTCTTTTTATTCTTTCACACGTCTTTGTTTTTTTATTGTAATAATATGTATTATCCTTGTAGCAAGTACCACGATGGGGAATACCTGAGCAAATTTCTAAAGTCCAAATAGAAACCAAGTGTAAGAGCCCCGCGATACAAATGTGTAGAGATTTACAAAATGCTCACCACCAATAACGTGTTCCTTATCAACTGCTTTGACAAAAGTCATTCCAATTGTCAAATGTAAGCAAATCAAAAGTAATGTTAGCTTCATAGTGCAACCTCGCTACGACTAGAACTTTATTCACTTAAGTCACATTTGGACTATTTCGCTTTTTATATGGTACCGTATCTGACACGGTTAGCTGGAATTGTTTTTATATACTTGTTTTAGGCGTATCCAACAATTTAAATATCAAAACAAACACAAACAGTTTTCGTTGTGACGTCAAGTTTAAAAAGCACTTGCCAATATAAGACAGATGGGAAGTTATCTAATCTTTACTTGACTTTTGTATAGACTAAAAATCGAGCTTCGTTAAGATATGTTCTACAGTAAAGAAAAGTTGAAATAAAAATAAAAAAAAGATCAAACCGATTGTTCACCTTGAAAGACAAACGTAACTCTATTCGTAATGTGGTTGGGGCCAATGAGGTAATCGGAACCGTAACGTATTTATACACGTGACAGATCCAGCTATTAGACAGCAATTAAAAGATGGTAATTAAATGGCTGTAACTTTCAACACCTCTAGACTTTCTAAGCTCACAGATAAGCATATGACACTGTGTTTACTAAATGTAAATCGTTTATATATAAATTAGCCAGTCTGTGACCAGACACACATATTTAGTTGGACAAATGCAAAACCTCCAGCAACTAATATTGCTTATTTTTCAGGTGGTTACCAAATGTGAAAAGCGAGCTATTTGGGACCAATTTATATATTTTGCGAATTCTGTGCCATTAACAATTGAATTTAAATCGCTTTCAACAAAATACTATCTAGGGATACAATGCGAAAGGAGTACGCGCAATGAATAAAATATACTGCCTTTTGTTGTTGAAAATCATTAAGATATTTAATTTATCTGCTGCCGATCCGAAGAGGACGTGTGCGCGAGCCTGCCAACTTTTTGACAAACTGTTACATTGTTTTTCCGTGATTTACGAAGCGCGATAAGAGCATCAGCATCAGCATCAGGGTCGTCAGAAGGTACACAAGTGTGTCGTTATTTCAAGGCACAAGCGTTTCCGCACACGCACACACACATAAACACACACACATACACACCCACATGCACGCGCAGGATGTAGCAGGCTGCGTGTCGCACATGCAAAGCTGACTTACAATTACAGAACAGCGCCTCTTTAAGTATCTGCGGTATCTGAATCTGTATCTCTATCTGTTGTACTCGTATCTGCTGGCACTTGGGTAATTTGAGCTTTTGGCAAATTCCGCAGCACTCTCGTGTTGTGCATATACTTATTATTGCTCACACGCAAAGTTCAAAATAAATGCGCAGACAGTGATATAAGTAAAGATATAAATATAGGAAGAATACAAGTAAAATATTGCCGTCGGCTGCACAATACTCTGCACCTAAAGTGCAAACAGTTACAAGTAGGTGGAAATGCCTTTTTATTTGTTTAAAGCTTTAACTCAAAAGAGTAATTCCTAAACTGTGACTCCCAAATACATCAAATACGTTTTTCGCTTGTTGAGAATCCATAAAGGAGGTGACTCCAGGTCAAATTTAACACTCTTACATATACACTCTTTTTTCGAACGAAAACAGAGAATAAGAAACCAAAATTATACATGTATGTATATATATATATATATGTATTTTAAGAGCGAAGCCGCAAGTGCTATCATAAATTATGTCTAAAGTTATAATGGCTGCTGCGTCTAGTTTTCCCATTGTACTCGTTGTTCTCACTGCCGCACGGCGTTTAATAAAATTTTATGTGCCGGGCATAGTATAGCGCCAAGTCACGATATTTCAATTATACGCTCTATGTGAATTATGTGAATTTCTTGGTTGCTTCGCCACCGGGCAGCGAAATGGGGGCAGGAGCAAAACGGGAGGCGTGTCTTTTGTAATTGAACATCAGGAAATTATTTTAAAAATCTAAACTATATACATTTTATAAAATGAAAACCTGCTCATAATTTGGAAAATATATCGGTTGGTCGCGAGCCAACCGTATCATTATATATCTTTTTCAATGTCGCCATGTACCGTTTTAAATGAATTTTAAGACTAAGGACATGTCATTGTCTTCTGCACAAAAAAAAGAAGTTATGTTATATCAAAAATTTCGCTTTACCAAGCAATATACAAAGACGCATTGGAAAAATATCAGAGATTGTTCTGGATCAATAAATTATAACATATAAAATTGAAAATTATTTCAAATTTGTATGCAAAACCAGTCCCACTATTGATAAGTGTGTTTATTAATTTTCCCAAAAGCACGTTAATTGCCCCATTAAACCCTTTCACTGGGTTCAAAATTTACTCAAGCCCATACAAGCTGTCAAGAAATAACTATTCTATGCACATCAAACTAGCAAATACAACAACAACAACAACAACCACAGCTTTAATCGGTTACAATTTTCCTCTTTATTAACCATAATTAATCACTTTATTCGAGCACCCCCTGCTCACACACAGAAATCTATTAACATGTCTTGTCTGTAATATTCATGCTGCTGCCTTTGTCATAATTTTGGGCTATCATTAAAATGAAATTTCCATCCGAAACTATAATTTGCATTAAGCATTGTGCACACCAAACGACACTAACTCGAGCAAAGAAAGTGTACATGGCAATATCCATTCGTGCGTTTGTGTGCGCTTAAGCATTCCACTTATTAGGAATGCTTGAATAAATTTTGACTAAAATTTATCTTGTATTATACCTAATTCGGGAATTATTTGCTCAGTCACATCTGCTCATCTTTACTTTTATGTCGCTTTAAAATAGGTTAAGTTAATATTCACCTAGGGCATTTCGAGGTTTGTTTAATGTGATTAGCAGAGATTGGGGGAGTTAATGTTTATAATTTAGTTTCCATTTTAACTACTTATATATGTGTGCGCATTTCATATACATATTTAACGCTCAATTTATTCGATATATTTCAAAAATGCAATTTGCGACAATTCTCTAATCAACCGTGCTAAGCTTTTAAATAAATAGGATACAAAATAGCGTATACGACGTGTTGTTCAACGAATGCAGCGAAATTCAAATATTCATTAAAACTTTGTTTTGAAATTTTGTGATTCACAAAATGGCAATGTCTATTTTGCAAAATTATTCGATTTTAGTCCGCTTGCCAACTCCACATGCGAAAAGCGCAATATTTTCAATTGGAAACGAATGAGGCAAGTGAAGGCAACTGTGGCCCATACTCCAAATGCAATACATTAATTAAAATTGGCTCTAAAATATTGATATTGCCGTATCGAAATATATTTGTTTGTAGCTGAAAGCGTAAAGTGTGCACTGTTTAAATGTGGCCTGTGGCTGCGGTTTCGTTTTGTTTGCAATAGTAATTTTCTATATAATTAGTAATTTTCATACAACTTTAATTCAATATTAAACATTACGAAACATTTCTTCAGTTCTGTTTATTAAATTTTAGTTAAGAAATATTACTGAAAATATTATTTTAAATAAATTAAATAAATATTCTGCATAAACAAAAACGATGTAAATTTAATAAAATGTGTGTTTACGTAATACTGAATAGATTAATTTTAAAAAATATATGATATTAAATGATAGCTATCATTGTGCATATTTATGGCCTGGTAAATGCCTGTTTTTAGAGTATCTAAATCAGCTGGGAGCCGCAACATGCAATATCAGACGACCTAAGCCCCAAAGTAAAAAAAAAAAAGAATACATTGCCACATGATGTTGAAAAATTGCAGGCATTGTTTTTCAATTATTTACAAGGCCCGCTAACCAGTACCGACAGCATGGCCTAAATCTATAACAACAGCCACGCAACGGGACTCAACTACAAACGCGCACTCACACTCGCACACATGCACAGAGGCAGGCATGTTTTTACAGTTACATAATAAACTTAAACAGCAACCGAGCCAGAGGAGCAGAGCCAGAACTCGACATGGGTATACGGCCAAATGTAGTGACAGTTAACATTAACACCAATACAAGCGTAAACAGATGCTTACATGGCTCAGGGGCTCCGGGTGAGGTGGAAGACAGAGGCTGGGCTGCATATGCAGATGGCATAATGAGCTGCCGCTGCGTTGCCGTTGCCGTTGTCGGTGTTGTTGTTGTTGCGGCAGCAGCAGCCTGCCAATTTTAATTGAATTAGAAAAACATGCACCAGACAACATACTCTCGCAGCGAGCTTCTCGTTTTTGGTGCCAGACCAGCTTTCTGACACGCCTGTCACACGATCCCCGTCCATTCGGCTGCTGGCGCCCCACAAGCAAACGTATAGTCAAACAACCAGACAAATGCCACAATGTCACTCAAGCAGGTACTAAAGTTAATTATTGCAATTTCCGTTGCAAATTGTTAAACGCATTGGCAGCATGTGGGTCGTACTAATTGGGGGAAAGGCGGCCAGGGGACAAAGGGAATTGGGGGAAAAAAGGCCACGTTTATTTCATTAAGTGCCGCTATTTTTGGGTTACAGCCATTTTTTACAACCCCTGCACACGGTGTGGGATTGCCTATGGTGTGCGACTCACTCTCTCTTTCTCCATTTCAATACTCTATACATCAATCCAAAATAATCATTTATAAATCTTCATCAAACTGGTGAAATAGACTGACAATCAATATTTTTATGATGAGTATCCGATAAGTGGGGTATATTTAAAAAAAATTTTATTAGCAACTTTCTCAGATTTTTAACAATTTCCCGTTTAAGGGTCTCTGCCATTCGTTGTGACTGCAGCACAGTTTGGCACATTGTTTTGTTTTATTTGTCGCTGTTTAGTTAATGGTTTTGCGTGTTTCCCTACGCTGTGGTAACAATTTTTGTTTATGCGCCGCAAACATTTTCACCACATGCCTGTTTATCCACACCCCTCATGCTCCGCCCTCAGCCCACAATCGACCATTCGGTGTGCCTGTTGATGGCATTAAATTTTATTTCACTCAAAAGTGCGCGCCCATATAAGTATGCTATGGTTTGTGTGTTTGGCGCATTGCCGTTGCCCTTGCTACCGTTCCCACCGCCTACATTGTTAACGGCCGCGGCTGCTGGTTGTTGCACATTATGCCGTATTTCGATAAATTTCCGCTCACACCAAACAAATTGCGCTAATTTGCTTGATAATCTAGTTTTATACTTTGTTTTTAATTTGAAAGTGTATTTTCTGATTTTAAACCAACCTGCAGAGGGAAAAGTGTGTAACGAATTGGGTACAATTAAAACTGAGATTCATATGTTTATTTATATACTTGTGACATATTCATACATATTTTTCTTGGAACAACATTGTTGTTCTTTAAGAGATCTTAATCAAATTGTACAATAATTTGGGAAAAACATAATCAACATCGGATAAATATATCAAATAGTAGCCAAAGAGACTATTCTTGTAAGAAAAACGTTTTTTTTAAGCTAATCTTAAACTTAGCGACGTAGAAGTAGTATATCATAAAGCTGGTAAAGTAACTATTTGACAAAAATAAATATCACAGAAAAAAAAAATAAAGTGAGAGAGAGACAGAGAGAGAGAGACAGAGAGAGAGAGAGAGAGAGAGAGAGAGAGAGAATGAATGAATGTAGCAGACAAACAATAATAAACGTTTCACTTAAATTTCAACCAACTTCCAACTATCTAATTTAAACTAAAGCAATTCGAGCCTTTTTGGAATTATATTGACCAATATCTTTAAATCCGCTCAGCATTAAATCTGCCAGCTGTACTTGTCCAGTGTGTATTTACACGCATTTTAACTCAAGATCGCGTGTAAATGACCTTCTAGGGCCATCGATAAAAGCTGATATAGGGCGGAGGGCGAGGAGCCGGAGATGGAACAAACACAAACGCAGACGCAGACGTTGAAGCAGCAGCTTAGCAACTTTCACATCACTAAACCACTGAAAGTTGTTGACTTTATGCAACTTTTTCGTGGCCACAGACAACTACGTGAGCCACCACTAAACAGAGGAGAGCAAGCCCCACGGCAATCCTCGCCCCATGCACCTTAGCACCCTTGCGAGCATTGGCAAACAAGTTTGTTGTGCCATGCATTTTTTGCACACATGCGACATTTCTGTTGCACAAATATAAACCCGATAAAGTGGGGGCGGTGCTAGGACGAAACTGCTGGCGTCAGTTGCTTTTCGAACGCCAGCAACACCACCAATAAACGTAGACAAAGAAAGCAAGAGAAAGAGCTCACATATTCCTTGTGTACATGGGCGCCGACACGTGCTGCAATTGAATTTGTTCGAAAAACGCAATAGAAAACACCCACAGAATCGAATAGAAAAAAAAACACACACACACACAAAAACACAAAAACTAAAAAGTCTGAAAAATTCTTAAATTTGATATGATTCAGTTGAGATGCTCTCTTACTATGTAATTTGAGTTCATAACTGAGTTTTTTTTTCATTGCACAGTTTTACTAGGGCCTTCAATTTCCACATATTTTCCGCACAAAGGGGTGGAAAAGCTGTTAATTAAAATTTATTTTGACAACTTTAAGATAAGATTTTTCGAAATCTGTAAAAGTTGTCCCAAGTATTTAAGTTTATTTCTTCTTTAATGTAAGTCAATACTCTAGCTTATTTAAATAAACATTTCTTAAGTTAACACATCCCGTTGCGCAGTCCGGTTACAGGGTATTGTTGAAAACAAAAACATACAAACGCTGCAAATTTTTGTTGTAAAATCTAATGCCAGTCGAAGGGCGCAGTATCAGGAGAGCTTTGAGTACGGACTGAAGGACCAAAGGGCCACGGACCAGGACAACACGTAACGCTGCAAAAATTTTGCAGTTTGTCGTCCTTGCATGCACGCATGCTTCCGCAACAACCAAAATGCTTGTGGCAAGCACTTTTCAGGCATGTCCTTCAGCAGGATAGAAAAGTGCGAAGCTGTTTGGTTACGTCGCCACCACCTCCACCGAATGGGTATTTATATGCCGCGCAAGTTGCCACCAAGTTCTTAGCGAGTGCATTTCATTAGCGCTCCTAACAACATTTAACTATTAATATTTAGTGTGCGACGCTCAAAGCCATAAACAAAACCTAAACAGCAGCAAAAACCAGCAGCAGCAGTGGCAGCAGCGCCACCTTAGACAGCAAACTTTACTGCACTTTGGCCAAAGCTAAGCAAAAACTTGAAAACATCCTTAACTGGCGAAATTATTTTGAAATTAAGTTTCTCCTTGTCTGTATTGCTGTTGTTGTTGTTGTTGTTCGAGTACGTTTTCGTGTTTATTTTGTTGTTGTTGTGGCTGTTGTTGTTGTTGCCTCAGCGGTTGAAATTAGTTATTTATGACCAGCAATGCGTATCGATCGATCTTTTACTGCTCCACCAACCCAAAATAAGTGCAAAAAACTTTCTTTAAATGTAATTAAAAATGTCGTCGAACTTATTTACGAGTGTTCTTTGCATAGTTCAGCCAAGTTTATAGCTCTTCAGCCATTCGATTCGGTTAGGTAAGCTACAAAACCCAAAAACCAGACACAGTTATTTTCTCTCTCAAAACAATTTTGCAAAACATTCTTTAAAGCAAGGTCAGTTTAGTTTAAACTCAGCGACAAATCAGAGAATAAATGGCGTTTCTTTTAATTAAAAAATATCTATTGGTCAAATAACAGTCACAGCAGCCCAGAACGAGTCTCAATAAATAAAGAAAAAAATAAAATATATAGAGATTTTGTAATAATTATTTAAACAACAGTTAAAGTATATGTAGATACATATAGCAAAAATTATGTTGCTTTCATAAATGTATTATATAAATGAAAACTTGTCGGTTTCAAAATACATTTTCACATTTGATTTGGCAAGTAATACAGTGTTGCCACCTTTGTATACAATAGACTACAATTGAATTTCGACAGTTAAGCAACATATCAAACAAAGCTTGCAACTGCAAACTTAATCTAAGCCATCATGTAACCCTCAATTCCAACTCATCTGTTTGCAACTGGCAACTATAAGCTGCGTATGCCGTACAGTGGGACCTACCTATTTAAAACTGATTAAATTTTAAAAGTTGCCAACACGAACTTGCTATAGCTTTCAGCAATGTATTAAATAATATTTCAAAATGTCTTTCATTGGACTGTCAAATTGTGTGATAGTTAACATAAAATTCATTTAATGCAAACACATTTTGCACATCACGCTTTAAAAAAAAAGATAGATTGTTTTATTTAACGTATCGTGTTTTTAGGTTTATTTCAATTTAAATACCACATCGGAGTTTAAACGCACAGGACCACAAAATTAATTTACCATAAAATCAAATCTTACCACCTAAAAATGCAAGAAATATTTTAATTTCGACAGTGATTTAAATAATGCGTTAACAAAAATGTTAAAATTTTCTAGCAAAGCCATTTTTGGAACCTTCGCTCATATTTGTGTTCACAATATTCGTCATCATTTACTTGGCAGCCAGCCCACTGTGCGTCGTTCAACTATTCGCACTCATTGCAACTTCAATTTGAAATTTCTGCTGAGCGTTTTGCCCAACCAAAAACCGTTTTACTTTGTGGTCAAATGTAGCATGTGCATATTTGACCCAAAACCGGGTCACGCTCAAACCGCCACATCCACACCCCCCACGCCGTCCCCGACCATCAACAACGCGCTGCGGTGTGCTGTCCGAAAAAAAAGTTGTTAATAGTTTTTCTCGTTGCTGATGCTGTTGTAGTTTGTTTGTTTTTTTCTTCTTTTTTGTGCACCCCGCTGCTGCCCCCAGCCCCTGTAATTTATGTGTAGTAAATAACAGTTTGGCGTAGTTTTCACCCACGCACCGTAAGGCTCTGTTGCAGCTGTAGTGCTTATTTGACCTTGCGCGTTTATAAAACTGAAAATAATGGTAGTTAGCGATAAATGGACGCAAAGTTGCGGCATTAGCGCGCAGTACCAATTACAATGAGGCAGATAGTTCTGCAAGTGCGAATATTAAGGCTGCTCAAAGTTGGGTTTAAAATTTGTTCGAATCGCGGATAAAGAGTGAAGGAAGAACTAAAAAAAAATTAGCAAAAGGAATTGGGAAACGAGAAGATAGAGAGAGCGTTAGTGAAAGATATAATATATTCGCTGTTTTTATTCAAATCTTAACTGCAAGTTTTCCACTCCGTTTCCGCCCACACGTTTAAAAATGAGATTGAAGGCGAACGGATTTTCGCATTGATCTTCAGACAAAATATAGCTATAAGTTTAAAATATGTAATGCTGTTTTCCAGCTCTCACCTTCGGTCTATAAATAGTTTTATATCTTAATAAATATTAAATATTATATATAGACACTTTGTACCTTACGGAAATTTACCTTACATCTAGCAAAAATTTAAGCAATCTTAAAAATGTTTATTAGAATATTCCTATCTAATCCATCAAACTATTTTTTGCATAATATGTTAATCTGTTGCTGGCCAAAAAAATAGAAAAACAGTTAAAAGCCCATTTGTATAGAATTCATACATGCTGAAATGTGGCATGTATTTTGTCTCCTTTAAGTTCATTGGTTGTTATTTTTTTTTCACAGCATAAAATTCAGTTTAAAAAAGCACCACATACTGACAGCAATTAATATGCCATTTGGTGTGTGTGTGTGTTCTTTGTGTGTGTTCTTTTTGTATGCAGCAGTCTTTTTAGTTTCCGTTTCAGTCGCGCCATAGCCACTAATGTTGATTAAATGGCATTGGGGTCACGCACAGATTGCCGCACACGCACATGCTGCCACTCTTGATGTAGGTGCAGTGGCTGCATCTGCCGCTGTTGCTGCTGCTGCAGTTTCAGCTGCAACTACAAGACTTAAGCGTGGTAACACGCACGCTGCTGACGACAACGGAAACGCACTTGGCCAAGTAGCTTTTAAATAAATTGAATTTAAATGCACAAAAAATTGCAACTAGTTAAGGCTTAAGCTACTGTGTACCCTACAAAACAGCGGGTAGATGTGTTGTCTCGTTAGCTTTTTAGTGAATATAAAAAATGTAATTTGCTGTGTATACACACTGACTGATCAGTGATTAACTCATTTCCTAAAGGTTTTAAGAATGCTCTTAAAACTCTCTAACGAGCAGCACATGGAAAGACTAGTATATGAAATTTTGGTTTTATCCGAAAAAGTCCATTCCAAATTCATAACCCCCTTTTTTTGTGTATTTTAAATTTTAAATATTTTTTTTAAACTGATCTGCTCTAAAAAAATTTACTTGTAAAGCTCTTGGAAAAAAGTAAATTAATAGATATTTTTACCAGCATATGAAAGAACTGAATATTAAAGTGTAACAATTTTCACAATTATTTATTTTTCACCTGTAAACATTAAAATTATTGTTTTTAAGTTCTTTTGAAACCAAGTAGCTACTTGTGATCAATGCTCAAGTTTTGCAACCCAACAAGATAAGCAGTATAACGAAACCATAGCTTTAAGCCTGAACTAGAGACCTAAGCTTTGAGGCTAACATTTTAGGTGGCGCACAGATGCCTCGGCTATTTCGAGCTACCCAAATGGCTTCAGGCTGTTTGGGTACTTTTCGGCTTTTGGCGAAAAACTAGCATAAGTTTATCAAAAGAAATGCATAGCCGAATTCATGATATGGTTTACCTTTTCTGATGTAAGCTGTCCAGGCCCAGTTAGCAGCTGCCAGGCAACCAGGCAGCCAGGCAGTCAGTTGCCAGTTGCCAGTTGGGGGCGACGGGCAAGTCACTAAGCATTTGTTATGCACATGCCGCACGCCGCACACCGCACACAACAGCAACAGCAGCAGTAGCGGCTGCGAGTCGTTGGCCTTGTCTGTATTTCAGGGAAGGGGGCGGGTGGCAGGGGCTGCTGCCGCGAGTACGTAGCGCATTTTCCTTACAGCCATTTACCAGGCGATTTACGTAAATCTTTTATTTATACAGAAAACGTATAAGTTGCAATTTATCAAAATCTAAAATGTTTACCCACACAAGTTATTCACTTGAAATCTCTACAGTGCAGCGTGTAAGTGTACATACAACTACAAGTATGTATGTGAGAGACATGCATATGTATGTGTGTATATCTATGTATGTATTGCAGTTGGTAGCATTACGTATACGCGCTGTAGCACACACAGAAACCAACAGGCCCCAGAGGCTACCAGGCAGCAGCTGTACAACTTGTGCCATGCATATGCTTACTGGTGTGTGTGTGTGCGCGCGCTTGTGTGTGTGCTTGTGTATGTATCTGTGTATTATTTTGTGTTTTGCGCGCACAAATTGTCTTGTGACAGACAGTGAAAACTACAGAAGCGGCACAGGGCACACAACGAGCACCATGCGCCTGCAACCTGCATCCTGCAGCCTGCTGGATGCTGCCTGCTGGCTGCTGCCTGCCCCCCAGCCCCCAATTCACTCCCCCTGGGCGTTTGGGCATGGTTTTAGTCAATTTGTGGTCGGTGTTGTCGCAACTGTGTCTGCGTTGCTGGGTGTATGCGATTGCGATTGTGTGTGTGTGTATGTGTCTCTCGCTATGTGTGTAAAAGTAGTTTATTTTCATCTTATCTCTTAAAGCCAATAATGCGCTCGCAAGCGCACTTAAATGCGCTGCCACCACATTTTTTATTGTGCTGTCGCTGTTGTTATTTTTGTTGCTATTTCTGGCTGGTTTTATTGTTTGTGTTGCTTTTTCTTTTGCATTAAATACGCTAAAGGGATTTCAATGCAGCTGCCTCTCTTTTTATATTCTAGAATTTTTTATAAATATGCCTGCACGAAATGACAGATCAGCAATTTTTATTGTAATAACAGACAACAAACAAAATATTTATGACAGCCGTTACGTAAAGCAACATTCGGTACATAATCGCAACAACAGGTTTAATTAACAGGCATTTAAAAAACAAGAATGTTATTGAAGCGTGAAAAATTCTGTGTAGTAAATATACAAGAACAAGGTGAATTTCGAGTAAATTTTCTTACAAAAGATCTATTTATTTTCATACTTAAAATGACATTAATAAACAAATTCTTTTTTATTTTAACTAAACTTAAATTTTGTATATCAAAATAAAAGTGCAGATATACCCAATCGCACGTAAATTTGCAGCCTTCTATTAAAAAAAGAACAAAAACAGTTATATTCGGAATGGCGAAGAAAAAAATAAATTTTCAGACACGGCTGTTTCGACATGAGGTATACGACGTTGTGTTCCGATGTCAGTAAAATTATACTTTCATGTTAGGAACATTGTGAAGCTCGTATGTGCTGAATTTGGCTTGAATAGTTTGAAAAACTAAAAAGTTTTCCATACAAAAGTCGAAACTTTCACCAATTATATATATTTTATGTCTTGATAAAGAATATATATATCATTTATGGGGTCGTCATGTGCTTCAATGCGTTAGACATTTTGTGGCAATATAAAAAGTAGGTTTATATTTTTTTGAGCAGTCTTCGGTATATAAGTCGTCTAATTTCTCAGCATATCAACGCTCTATTTTGCTATGCTCCAAATATATAGTAAGCACCTAACGATTTTATAGAATCGGTACAATGACATACACAAAAATATACAAAAAGAAATTTAATGGATCCAAGGGCAACCCTACAATAAACTAATCCAGAAAAATAATGTACACACCTTATATTAAAATTGTTTAATCAAAAGCAATCAAGATTTTCAAAGGCCACACGACAGATTCTAGGTTTTTAGTTTTGCTAATTTAATCAATACTTTACAACACACTGGCACACTGCTTTGCACTGAACTCATTTGGACAATTCTTTAGAATTCGTTAGGCTCCATGCCTTTTAAGCTCTTAACTTAAAATCGTAGGCAGAACGATAACAAAGGCATAAAATGAAAGAAAAAACTTTGTGGATACACGTTGATATGGTAACTGATATTTCTGGAAATATGCATAATCAATTAAATCTATTTTGCATAAGAATGGACCTATTTTTAAATTTGTAAAAATGTTATCCCAAGACCTAATTTAATTGCTTTGTTGTGCCTTGGCGTCTGTACATCCTTTGCTCAATGCGAATTAAAATATATTACGGGTTGAGCCTATCAAGCTAAAGCTTTGCTTGAGAGCTTTCGCACACAAATATTGTATAATATTTAGAAGGAAGTATAAACGAGGCATTTTTGGAGCGAAAGCTTTGTGCTTGGGAGTGGGTCGCGTATAAGAGTGAGCATAGAACACAAATGCGAAGGAAAGTCAGAGCATTGCAAAAGTGGGAACAGTTTGGAATTTGTGAATAAAAAATTATTGCTGGGTTTGGGAAATTGTTTGTACTCTTGGGTGGTAAGAATTTGTTGACAATTGTGTATATACGAATTGTAGACAAGTTCAACTTGATTTTTAAGCAATAAATAATTTTTAGAAGCACTAGAGATAATAATAATGTAAATATATCATACCAATTAGGTATTTGTTTATGAAGCAAAAATGCATAATGGTTTTAAAATACCAAACATTTTATATGGATGCATACTGACAAGGCACTTCAAAATTATATGTTTAATGCTAATACGAAGCCACTTACCACACATATTATACAAATATTGCAATTATGTTTTCGTTTTCAATTTTAAAAATTATTTTCAAAATATAACTTTTGAAGTGGTCCATAGAGAGTGCCACTTTCTGTTATAAACAAACACAAATAAGTACTTAATTAGCTTGGAAGCGCACACACGAGATGTGTAAATAGACTAAACACCATAGCTCAATAAAATAAATACAAAAGCGGCGAAGTGTAAGTACTCTTACCTATATTAAAATAATACAGCATAGAAAATGCACAGCCAATACTGTGAATAGATGTACAGATAATTTATAGTAATCAGAGCTGGCAGTTAAATTTGTACAAAATCTAAATAAAAGTCAATTTCTTATAAATCAATTTCTTATATATAACTTTCTTATAAATAAATAACTAAAAATTATATTATTCTCACTGTCGAAGCTTGGAAGATCACAGCCGAATGTTGTAATTATATGATCAAACATAAAAGATTTCTTTGCTTTATATAAACACCACCAAAATCTGACATACCCTTTGCCAGGCCACAAATAATATGCAGTTGGAGCAGATGTCAAATTGCGTGCCCATAGTTTTTAACATTACGAAATGTAATAAGTGGAAAGAACCACAACAAATTATTACAATTAATTATATGGTAATTTACAATACTGTTCAAAAATGCCACCACAGAAACTACCCAATATTGAACAATACAGAAAAATGTGCAGACATATAGAACAAAAGTAGTAGGGAACTGTATGTTCTGTGACAGGAAGTTGCTGTCAATTTAATTACGTGATGTGAATAATTAATGATTTATGACCCTACGTGACCCTAATTAATATGCAGGCACCTGACCCTTTTTGAAGGAGGGGTGTGCGGGGACCGATCGTTAATATGCAGGTACGTGATCCTTTTTTAGGGAGGGACAAGTGAGGGAACCAATCGTCATGGGCCTTTGTGACCTTTTGATGAGGGGGGAGCTGAGGAAAGTGGCCGTTACATTTTAGTAACTGTCCCTTTTCTGAAGTAGCGTGGGTGCCCGATCATTAAAATTCAGATTTTAAGTGGGATGGGTTATGAGATCACGTGCGCACAAGTGCACACATCGACTTGTTCATCTACTTTTTCGGTGGTGGGAAAAGGGACCGATCATTAAAAACTGGTTTAATAAGAGGCCGCTCATTAAAATTCAGATTTTAATTGGGAGAGGGTTATGAGATCACGTGCGCACAAGTGCACGCATCGACTTGTTTGTTTACTTTTTCAGGGGTGGCTTGAGAGCTCGATCAGGCACGTGCGCATTTAATTTGCTCTCCCTTTTCTGAAGAGTGTGAACAGACCGTTTTTCTACACGGCGAAGGAACACAAGTGCGGCGCACACTTGTAAACAGGTTTTGTTAGAGAAAAAGGTTCGATCGTAAATTTCACGCCTATAGACACCTACTGACAAGGGTAAACAGCTCTATTCTGGGTGCGTGTGCCAAGGGTAAAGGACTAATCATGTATTCAGGTAATGTATGGATGGGCTTCTGTAATTGTTTTCTCCTAATTATTCTAGTTTTATGACTTGTGGTTTACGTGTCAATTTTTAGTATCAGACTCATCGAATGCCCCAGATTTCACTGATTTTTAGGATATCTTCTTTCATCTTCACATTATTTTGATTGTTTTATGACTTTGGGCGTGAGAAGTTTCTTCAAAAAGTCTACACGCTTGTATTGTAGATGCACCGGATCATACCCTATGTCCTCTTAAACCTGTTTGTCCGTATCTCTAATATTTATCAATTGAATCAAGTAATAGAAAAATCAGTCCCTGAGCTATAAAGGCTCCTTTCCTTCATTGAACCCGCATCAGTAGTTCCTGAACTATCGTCTATCCAAAACCTCAAATCGTCAAAGTTGAAAAAAAAAATCGTTTTGTTTAAAAATGGCTTTCAACAAGTGCAACAACAACAACAACTCCAACGCTGACTGCGACCAAACGTTCAATTATATTAGTTATAATAAGAACGTGGGTCGCAACAGCATTCCGAATTACTTCGATAATGTTGTGTTTAGAAGCAACAACATCGCCAACGGACCCATCACCACCCCCAACGGACCCATCGCCACCCCCAACGGACCCATCGCCACCCCCAACGGACCTGCTGCCACCTCCAACGGACCATTCGCCACCCCCAACGGACCCATCGCCACCCCCAACGGACCTGCTGCCACCTCCAACGGACCATTCGCCACTCCCAACGGATCTGTCACCACCCACACCAGAGGAGATAAGCCGGTGATAATCTCGAACGTTCTCCTCAGGGGGCCTACCGCCAACGCTAGCGGCCCTTTCGCCACCCCCCACGGATCTGTCACCACCCACACCAGAGGAGATAAGCCGGTGATAATCTCGAACGTTCTCCTCAGGGGGCCTACCGCCAACGCTAGCGGCCCTTTCGCCACCCCCCACGGATCTGTCACCACCCACACCAGAGGAGATAAGCCGGTGATAATCTCGAACGTTCTCCTCAGGGGGCCTACCGCAAACCATAGCGGCCCTATCACCACCCCCAACGGACCCATCGCCACCTACAACTACAACAACTATAACGGCAACATCAACTCCAACACTTTCAACGCCCACTTCGACTACGCCACCGGATCTACAATCGCCAATCCCACCTTCAACGCCCACTTCGACTACGCCACCGGATCTAACGCCTTCAACCCCAGCTTCACCACCCACTACAACTACTCCACTGGATCTAGCATCGGCAACCCAATTTCAACCACCAGCTACAATAAAAATGCTATGCCAACACCCAAGCATGCTATTTATTGTTCTGCGTGTGATGTGTACATGCTACAAGCGAAATGGAGCACGCACTTCAGGTCAAATGCTCACAAGATCCGTGTTTTCACACCAGTGAATGAGCAGGTAAAGCTGATCGCAAGCGGTTTCAAGAACCGCATATGCACATATTCTTTCGAGAACAGAAAGGATGGACTTCTTCTGCCGGAAGAATTTATGTGCGATGCATCAGCGGCTCTACTCCCTCTCCTCAAAAATATTTTACATATGCATACTTCTGTGAAGGCTAATTTCGAGCTCTTCGCAGAGTATGTAAAATATGTTGATGAGGAGGTGATAAGATCTGTGAAGTCGCATCAAACAGAAATGGGTGTTGTAACGCAGTCAACCAGCCTTGAGGATGCATTCATAGATCACTCTGCGAGTATAAAGGCGAAAATGGATGAATTCCAGGAGAAGGATAGTGGCTGGAGCCTGGCAAAAATTCTTCGCATGGAGCTTAATGTGAATAAATATACTCCATTAAAAGTATCGAGTTGGATCGCTTTACCAAAAGCGCTTAAGGCGAAAAAAGCGTTGGTAAACGTGAAAAATTCCGATGAGTTTTGCTTCAAGTGGGCGTTAATTTCCGCTTTTAAAACACCGCAAGGCAATGCGAATAGAAGCAGCAGCTATACCATTGACGATATTAACGCCACCGTCATCCAATTAAGCGAGCATTTAACGCTTAATTTTGAAAACATGGAGTTTCCTCTCCCTTTGAAACAACTCAAAGTATTTGAAGAGCAAAACCCGACCATAAGCATAAATGTTTTCGGATTCGACGAGGAGATTGGAGCAGTTATTGGGCCGTTATATTTAACGAATGAGGAGAAACAATCCCACGTGAGCCTAATGCTGTTGGAGATGGAAGGTCGGGCCCATTTTGTATGGATAAGAAATTTATCAAGGTATGTAGTCAAATATAAATAAACATATGCATATATTTAGAAAAAAATACTTATGAAATACGTTGATTTATATTTTCAGACTTGTACGCACACAATTAACAAGCCACACAGAAGAGCTCCTATTCTGTGGCACGTGCCTAAACTATTCCCACAGCATAAAACTACACGAGGAGCATAAAGAGCAGTGTGGAAAGATGGTATCGACCTTGCCAACGGTGGAAAAGGCAAGTCTAAGTTTTAAAAATTTTAATCGTAGTTTAGATGTACCCTTCGTAGTCTATGCAGATTTCGAGTGCATGTTAAAGCCCTTAAACTGTAGAGTTAGTGAGAATGTAGTGGCAACACATGAACATGTTCCCATTGCATTCTCGTATTTCATCAAATGCGCCTTTAATTCCAATTTAGACAAATTTGTTATGGAGACAGGTGAAAATGCAGGTGAAAATTTCGTTAAATCTCTAATAAAAGATGTGAACGAAATTTACACCTCATACCTGAGTACAGTTAGACCCATAACAATGAGTTCTGAAGAGGAAAATGGTTTTAGAATGGCTTTTAACTGCCATATTTGTAAAAAGGCGTTAGGAGCTGATCGCGTTAGAGATCATTGCCATTTAACTGGTAAATTTAGAGGCGCAGCGCATAATGCCTGCAACATTAATTTCCAAATTGCACCTTTTGTCCCTGTATTTTTCCATAACTTCTCTAAGTATGATTCACATTTATTCGTTAGAGAATTAAACAAAGTCGATGGTGAAATCAAGGTGCTGCCACTGAATAAGGAATTGTACATATCCCTTTCTAAATATACACATTGCCACCCACGATAAAAATCTTGAAATTAGATTTCTCGATACATATCGTTTCATGGCAACAAGTTTAGATGCGCTAAGCGCAAACTTAAGTGTTGAAAGGTTTGAAAGTGTCAGACGTTTCTTCCCACTTGATGACCAATTCAACCTGGTTCATAGAAAGGGGTGTTCCCGTACGAATATTTAGACTCAGAGAGTCGTTTAAGTGAGAGCTCTCTACCTTCGAGAGAAAATTTCTTTAATAGCCTCACAAACTCCGAATGTACAGAAGAGGATTATGCACATGCTCAACATGTCTGGTCAGTTTTTGGTTGTCAAACCTTAAAAGATTACATGGAATTGTATCTTAAAACTGATGTGCTTTTGTTAGCAGACATTTTCCAAAATTTCAGAGAAATTTGTCAGAAAATTTACTCTCTTGATCCGGCTCATTATTATACAACTCCTGGTCTGTCTTGGGATGCTATGCTCAAGACAACAGAAATTGAGCTGGAGCTGCTAACTGACATTGATATGTATAGATTTATTCAGAGCGGTATTCGTGGTGGGCTTGTACAGTGCTGTAAAAGGTACTCAAAAGCCAATCATAAATATCTCTCTGAATACGATGCCAGCAAACCGTCTGAATACTTAATGTATTTAGATGCAAACAATCTATACGGTTGGGCCATGTCGCAATGTCTCCCTTATACAGGTTTTCAGTGGTTGACCGAAGATGAAATTTCATCATTAGATGTAATAAATATTGGAGAAACCTCAGAATATGGTTATATTCTTGAGGTTGATTTAATGTATCCATCAAACCTACACGATTTACATAATGATCTTCCGTTTTGTCCGCTTAACCAAAGGGCCACACCGGCAGCAAAAGTCAACAAACTAATTGCTGACCTGAGGTCCAAAGTGAAATACCCCATACACTACAGAAATTTGCAGCAGTGCTTGATAAACGGACTAGAGCTGACAAAGATCCATCGTGTGTTAAGATTCAAACAGTCGGCTTGGCTGAAAAAATACATTGATCTTAACACACATCATAGAACAATGGCACAGAACAATTTCGAGAAAGATTTCTTCAAGCTATTGAACAATGCCGTTTATGGGAAAACGATGGAAAACGTTGAAAAACGGAAAAATGTCAAGCTAGTCACGTCTTGGGAAACAGTGAGCTGCAATCGGTTGGGAGCACGAGCGCTGATTGCAAAGGCTAGTTTTCATAGCTCTGCACAATTTGCTGAAGACATGTATGCCATACAAATGAAGCGACTTCATAATACTTATGATAAGCCGATGTATTTAGGGTTCACAGTCTTAGAATTATCAAAGTGGAAAATGTATGATTTCCACTATGATTACATGAAGCCCAAATTCCAAGAGGCAGTCGAATTAAATTATATGGATACAGACTCATTTATTTATTCCATTCAAACAAATGATTTCTTTGCGGATATAAGCAAAGATGTGGATATGAAGTTTGATACTTCGGAATACCCCGAAGATTTAGCGGTTAAATACGGGATAAAAAGGTGCAATAAAAAGGTGTTAGGAATGATGAAAGACGAAAACTGCGGCAAAAGTATGGTCGAGTTTGTAGGTTTAAGGGCAAAGATGTACAGCTTATCGCTTGAAGGCGGAGGGTGCATTAAAAAATCTAAAGGAGTCAAAAAATCTGCGTTAGATAAATTAAATTTAAATAGTTATAAGGAATGTTTATTTGAAAATAAGAAATTATGTGATAGTATGCTAATGTTTAGAACTAAGTTCCATAATTTATATACGCATAGAGTTAAGAAAACCACTTTAAGTGGATTAGATGATAAGAGAAAAATAAGAGAAGATGGCATCCAAACATATGCTTGGGGTCATTATAGAATAAGTTCATAAGCTAATTGTGATTTGTAGATATATAAGAAAAAAAAAAATATATATATATATAAATAAATAAATAAATAAATAAACATGAATAAATAAATACACATTTTATGAATTTCATTTGAATGTCTTTTATTGAAAATTAATTGGTATAATATTGCTGTGTGTGTGTGTATGTGTGTGTGTGTGTGTGTGTGTGTGTGTGTGTGTTTGAGTGTAATGGTTTCAGGAGTTCGTCGTTGATGATCTGTCGCCATTTAGAGCACCTCGTTCTTGTGTATCCAAGAGTTGTGTTCATTAGGGAACCCCAACCATTTAACAAAAACTCGATCGTTTTTTCGTTTTATTATCTTTTCAACTAGATAAGTATTTGGATAACGTGTTTTCCTTAGCTCTTCTTTATAGAAACCCCCCTGAAGGGGTGCACCCTGATAGTCTTCTAATATGTATGTAGTTGGGTTTGTCATTTGTATTCGTTTTATTTTAAAAATTTCCGTTGTCCAGTTGGGAGTATATCCCTTTTCAAATGTATGTTTATGCTTGCTTATACGAACACAGTCACCCACATGAAATTTTGCCTCGTGAAAAATTTTAATATGATTGTAAACAGTGTTTAACAGATTATCTTCATTTAATGAGGTCACTTTTATCGGTTCCATTTTAATAGTTCTATGATGTTTTCGATTATACTCATCAATCAATTTATTATACATTTTAATCCAATGATATGTTCCTTTGAAACTAAACTCTCGCCACATCATTTCCTTGAGGGTTCTATTAAAACGTTCAACAATAGACGCTTTTAACCCACTATATGTCGAATAGTGGTTGATGTTATTTTTTCACATAATGTTTTGAAAGTAGTATTAAAGAACTCTTTCCCATCGTCGGTTTGTAAATTCTTAGGAATTCGTCCAAATTTAAAAATACTTGATAAAGCGCTAGTAACGTCTTTAGCTGATTTAGATTTCAATGCAACTCCCCATGCATATTTAGAGAATGTGTCGATAACCGTCAATAGAAATTTATAGCCTTTATTCGATGACGAGTACTTTCCCATTTCTACCAAATCTGCTTGCCAAAGGTCGTCGATTCCTTTTATAACAACACGTCGACGCCTAAAGTTTTTACGGGCTGGTGCATGTAATTCATTAATTAAATCTCTTTTAGTCATGTTTTCCCATTGATTTATTTTTTCCATATATATATTTTCTGTTCTTAATGTCAACTTCACTTGGTGCGTATGTTAATAATGAGACTTTCAATATTGATTTTTTTTTTATATTTATTTTTTACGTTTTTTTTTATTTTAGATGTTTATAAGCGTGTGCAAGCCTTGTGTCGCTTCGTTGATTCTCGATTGTAGAAAATTTGTGTTAACCGTGTCTTTTTCGTCCATTGCGTTACTGATGTTTTTAATTCGCCTGTTTTCTGCATCAACATATTGCTTATTATCCACATGCAAGTCCAACAACTGGAGATCATATTTCCTGTTGTGTCACTCATTAGAGAAGTGACCGAACTTGTCGACGACCATTAAGTCTTTACCTTATACCTCACAAGTGCATGCATTATTTATAGTTCTCCCCTAAACTGCGTGTTGTTTAAAATATGTAAATATATGGGTTTTTAATGTCTCCATTGCAGATAGCATCTTTCGATTTTCAGTGCTAATTAGACGACGTAATGTTTCAATTTCTATGTTCACGTATTCTTTAAGTGATTTATCTGTGTTTTGAATTTCACTTTTATTCTCAGTCTTTATATTCTGGAAACTAGATGCTATCTCGCTTATCAGTTTCTCGTTCGATGTAATTTGCTCCATTAAGAGTTTATCTTTCTTTCTCATCGTTTGCTTTATTTTACGTTCCATAAATATTTTTGTGCATACATCATTGTCTTCTAGGGGTTCACCTACATTTTTAAGTCTTTTGTTTGAAAAAATAATATTACTTTCATTATCTATCAATATGCCAGGACTAGATTTCTTCATAGTATAATTTTGGTTTGTAATGTTGCTGGAGGAAAAATGTCCGAACTTGTCAAGCGACATTTTGATATTGTTGCTAAAATCATTGAACGTATCATTTTTATTTAAAAAATTATTTTTGCTTCTCGCAGCTCTTCAATTATGGAAACTATTTCATTGTTATGATTACTATGACCAGCTGATTGTGATGCAACTAGAAGTCTCAGTCTATTAACGATCTCATTCGGATCATCCCAGTATACATAATTTGGTTTACTTGTATTAAGTGTCATTAGACCGCCCCCTTCATGAATAGATTTTGTACGGCGGTTAGGTGTAGACATCGCACTAGGCGCGTTCATTGATGGAAACAGTTTTTTTATGATTGTGAGATATTTTTTAGAGCGATTACCCTTAAGAGCATCATTATGTAAGTGATTTCTTCTATGAGCATTGGTTTTTATTAAAATTTTCTGATATGATTCCAAATCCATTTCGTCATAGCCTTGGGGGTTTTTACGGTAGATTAAAGAATATAATCCCGGTGTTAGTTTCCACTTTTCACCGGTTTCTAATATTAGTTCATTATCATCTACAATTATTTTAGTTGCTCCCAATTTAATTTCTCCGCTTTTCTTGTAGGGGCCAAAGGCTTTATCAAGCTCGCCCTTTCGCTCTAGCTCACTCAGATTTAAATTATAACTCGCATTGCTTGTTACAGTATGCTGATTATTGCTTTCATTAGTTGACACAAAAGGTTGAGAATAGAATTGATCTTCTGTGATTTCCTCATCATATGTATCATGAGATACATTACTATAGTTTTGATCTACTTTAATTTCTTGTTTTGTATAATCTTCATTTTCTTCTTTCTTCGTCTTTAAAGGCTGATTGGGTAGTATATTTCCAGTGATGAGTTTTTTAAGAGGTTGCGTAATTGGTTTAAATGTCTCTTCTAATTGATATTCATTTTCTTCTCTCCCTAATTTTATGCTTTGAAATTTTCGTTTTAATGCGTTTCTTGTCTTTGTTAATTCCTTCAGAATATGTTCCTTCATTTTCTTAAATACGAAACCAGTGGTTTATTTGTTGTTTATTGCTGTTTATTTGCTGTTTATTGTTGTTTATTTGCTGTTTATTTGTTGTTTAGTGTTGTTTATTGTTGTTTATTTGCTGTTTATTGTTGTTTAATGTTGTTTATTTGTTGTTTATTTGTTGTTTATTGTTGTTTATTTGTTGTTTATTTGTTGTTTATTGTTGTTTATTTGTTGTTTATTGTTGTTTATTTGTTGTTTATTTGTTGTTTATTGTTGTTTATTTGCTGTTTATTGTTGTTTAATGTTGTTTATTTGTTGTTTATTTGTTGTTTATTTGTTGTTTATTGTTGTTTATTTGTTGTTTATTTGTTGTTTATTGTTGTTTATTGTTGTTTATTGTTGTTTATTTGCTGTTTATTTGTTGTTTAGTGTTGTTTATTGTTGTTTATTTGCTGTTTATTGTTGTTTAATGTTGTTTATTTGTTGTTTATTTGTTGTTTATTTGTTGTTTATTGTTGTTTAGTGTTGTTTATTAGCTGTTTATTTGTTGTTTAGTGTTGTTTGTTGTTGTTTATTTGCTGTTTATTGTTGTTTAATGTTGTTTATTTGTTGTTTATTTGTTGTTTATTGTTGTTTATTTGCTGTTTATTTGTTGTTTATTTGTTGTTTATTGTTGTTTTTTGTTGTTTATTTATTGTTTATTGCTGTTTATCAAGCTGTTGTTCATCTCAGACTGATTAAATATAAAAGATATTAAAAGTTATATAGTCCCATGCATTAAAAAATACAAAAATTCTAGTTGAATTTTAATTTTTATAAATCTTTATTAAATATTCTTTGATTCAATAGTAGAAACCTTAAACACAAGTGCCCACAGTTAAAAGTATCGAACCGTTGTTCTCGTTTATAATTGTATTTAATTTTATCTCCTAAATATTTGATTAGCTCTAAAGGTGGTGGTAAATTCCCGAAGCTATCAAAATATCGACTTTCCTTCTCTGTTTTATAAAAAGCTACCCAATGTGTCCCACCTCCTGTCGAAGAGTCTAAATTAATGATGCCACACTCCCTTTTACGAACACGTTTTGGAAGTGAGTCTCTCATAAATACACCTCTGAAATTAGGAATATGCTTGCGTGCAAAGTTCATAATATCAATGTTTGAAAGTGGTTTATTAGGTAGCTGCGCTAGAAGTTTTTTTGAAGAGTTGATATACCGTATCCCTTTTGGTATGGCTTGAGATACAGACCATTGCCTAAAGCAATTGCTTCTATTTTTTTATTATGTCGCTTATTCTCCTCTAGCTGTTTTCTGGCGGTATTAGCACTGTTAATAGTTTTAACAATAGCTGAACCACCGGACGCAAGCCCTCCTAAGGCACCGATTGCTGTTAAAATCGGTACAAGCGGCAAGAACCCGCCCACTTTAGGCACACTTATTATTCTCGGGATTATTACATCTTTTTTCTTATCTCCAATTGAGTTGTCTATGACTTTCTTAGCTATTTGGATTGCCGAGTGAATATCATAAGGTTTCTTCTTTTTTAACATATTTGAAGCCATTCTAACTACATGCATAAATTTTTTCTTTTTTCACATGGTTTTGGCTTCTTTTTCCTCTGTTTCAGTCCCATGCCCAATTTTTTCTTTTTTTCATATTGCGTTGATTTCTTTTTCCTTTGATTGAGGCCCATGCCGAATTTTTTCTTTGCTTTCATTGCGTTAGTTACGAGATATGCTGCGGCTTTTTCTCCAAAACTGCTGTCAGATGCTTTAACTCGCTCCCACGCTCTTTCCGCTAGAACCAGATCGGCTATATGACGTTTCCTTAATTCTTTGTGGTTTGAGTATGCTATATCATGCTCTCTGCAGGCGGCGTCCAATGGATTTATTCCCTTATCGCCGCGCTCCAAACGTGACTGGAGTTTTGTTCCTGGGCCACAAAACTGATAGCCTGGCAAGTGTAATTCTACTGGCAGTGAGTTTATTATTTTATTAATGATACCTCCTCCGTGGTAGACGTTAATTTTATTACTAAATGGTTTATAAAAGTGCATTACCATTTTATTAGCTCATTATTCTTCAAAGAGCTGTTAATGAGTGACGTGCTTATGAAAAAACCTTAACTAATATGCGTTTAATAAAGCAAAAAACGAACATTGAAGTGAGAAATTTCGATTTAAAAAATAATGAAAACCAAACGATCAGGCACAGTAGCCTTTTACCCAGTTCAATTAGAGCCCTAATTGTTGGACCTTCTAACTGTGGGAAAACAAATGTAATGATTAGTTTGATCGAGAGTCCCAATGGACTAAAATTTGAAAATATTTATTTGTATTCAAAGTCGTTATTTCAACCTAAATACGAATATCTAAAAAAACTTGTAGGCCCGATCAAAGGCATGGGCTATTTTACATATTCTGAAAATGAAAGTGTAATAGCACCAGACAAGGCCAAAAAGAACTCGATAATGATATTTGATGATGTAGCGTGTGAAAAACAAAATAATATTCGTGCGTACTTTTGCATGGGGCGACATAGCAACATCGATGCGTTTTATTTATGCCAAACATACACACGTATTCCGAAACATCTTGTGCGTGATAATGCAAACCTAATTCTAATGTTTAAACAAGATGCCCTAAATATGAAGCACGTCTATCAGGATCATGTAGGCGTTGATATGAATTTCGATTGTTTTAAGAAAATTTGTCAATTATGTTGGAAAGAAAGATATGGCTTTCTATTAATTTGTAAAGATGACCCCATAGATAACGGACGGTATAGACGAGGATTTGCAGACTTCATTCGAATTTGAAATATAACGACAAGAACGTTCATTGAAACTTCACTTACACGCAACTTGTCAAAATGTCAACAACACTTACGTTAACAGGTTGCAGTTCAACTTTATCGGCAAACTACTTTCCGCCTATTATACTACATACGGATTATGAATGTGCTCTTATCGATTTTCACATGTATAACTCGATTCCAAATGTGGATCATGATAATAATTTATTCCATATTGGAGAACATGTATTCGAGATTCCCGTGGGATCCTACGAGCTAAATGACATAAGTAATGTTATATTAGAGAAAATGAAGGAAGTAGAACCCAAAAAAATAAATCATCCACTTATCGAGAGCAACAACAACACACTTCAGGTCATGATTTCAACTAAGGAACATCCCATATATTTTGACAGAGAGCGTACTATTGGCAAATTATTTGGATTTTATAAAAGGGAGCTAAAGTCAAATTCCGTACATACCTCAGATCAACCTGTCGATATATTGAAAGTGAATACAATTCGCTTGGAGTGTAATATTGTAAGCGGATCATATGTGAACGAAGAATCAAGTCATGCGTTGCATGAATTTACTCTCAACGTACCACCAGGCTATAAAATGAGCGAGAAACCTATCAACCTGATTTATTTGCCAGTGAACACGAGAGAGATTCAGTCATTAATTTTACGGATTGTTGATCAAGACGGAAATTTAGTTAATTTACGTGAAGAGAGCGTTACAGTTCGCTTACATTTAAGACCACGACAATGATTATTTACAATAAATATGCGTGTAATAACCCCACCTCAAACATTCCGAGTTCTAACACAGAGGAAACAAGATCAGTAAGGAGAACTCTTACACCTGCAAACAGATTATTTTTAAAGTCTTTGGGTCTTACAATCAGAACGCAATGAGCGATATCTTGAATGTTCGAGAGAAGCCCTATTCCGACGAGAGCATAATAAAAAAAGAATATCATAGTTACTCACCCTACCTTCAATCATTTAAGACTAATGATGAAGTTCGAATTATAATCCAAAATCAGGATCTTTATGTATTACCGAGCGAGAGTTTTATTAATATTGAGGGCTCGATTTGTTTGGCTGACAACACACCTACTAACGCTGGTAAATTAAAAAACAATTGTATGGGTTATTTGTTTGATGAAATTCGATATGAATTGAATGGCATTGAAATCGATCGCACACGATTTGTTGGTACAACGACCACCTTAAAAAACTACATTTCAATCAACAAGAGCGAGAGTCACATGCTTAGTAACTCTGGATGGTTTAATGGATCTGATAAACAGCTAGCAAACGGTGGATATTTTAATTTCTCCGTTCCTCTTAAATTCTTACTTGGATTTGGAGAAGACTATAATAAAGTCTTGTTAAATTGTAAACATGAGCTTATACTACTCATGACTAAAAGCATGGAAGATGTATTTTATTCGAAAATTGGAGATGTTGAATTTAAACTGAATATTTCCAATATAACATGGAAAATACCACATGTAGCACTTAGCGATGAAAAGAAACTGGCAATGTTCAGTTTGACTAAAAACGGTGGTTCGTTACCAATAGCATTTCGTAGCTGGGACTGCTATCTTAATCCCGCACTAGCGGAGGGCTCCCATCATATATGGAATGTTAAGCTTGCAGCCAACAGGGAGCGCCCCCGTTTTGCGATAATAGCATTTACACTAAATGGAGCACTAATTCAAAATCACTTGAGAAACATAAAAGTGTACTTGAATTCTGAAACGTATCCATATGATGACATGAATGTTAATTTTGGACGAGAACGTTTCGCTAGCCTCTACGACATGTATGCAAATTTCCAACAAAGCTATTATATGAAAGAGTCTCGGCCGCTGCTTTCACCTAGCGAGTTTAAGGAAAAGGCGCCGATTATTGTTATTGATCTTTCGCATCAGAATGAGGCTGTTAAAACGGGACCAATTGATGTGAGAGTTTCTATCGAACTGGAGAATGCAAGTTCTAGGAACACAAAAGTATATTGTTTGCTTATGCATGATCGATTAGTTGAATATTCTCCGTTGACTGGATTAGTTCAGCGCATCGTCTAGTATAAGCATCAAAAACAAACTTCTAAAAATGGATCTGGAGCGAGTTGCTATTGATGTTCAAGGATTTTATGCATCATTTGAATGCACCATATTATACCTATTATAGTTATTAAGAAAATAAATAAATAAATAAAAACAGCTCATTTAAAAAAATATAAAATTTATGCATTTTTATTTTCCATAAATTTCGAAATTTGAAGATTCCATAATTACAAAAAGTTTGAATAAATTATTAAGTGCGCATTGGTTTGAAGATTTTTTATGTATTCTGCAATTTGTGAAATAGTTTGGGAAGTGTATTAAACTTTCTTCAAGCTCCAAATCAATTATGTTTGAAGATAAATATTTCATTAAAAATTGTTTCTTAGCATCGCCCCTTACAATGATTGAGGCGAAACTGTTTAATGGCGTTAATATATCCTCCAGCCCTAAATATGAAATATCTCCATCCGACCAATCCAAACCATCTACATATTCTTGGGCTATTAAATTAGTCTTTTGATTTACTTCATCCAGCTCCTTTATATTGTAGGGTGGTTTGAAGTGATAGAAATTTGGAATAACCGAACCACCCTGCATGAATGCTAGTTCCTTAACGAAAACCTGATTATCGTTTCCAAATACATATTGGAAATCAACCAAAACGCAAGAGTTTCTATCTACCTTCAACATCTTGCCTCAACTTTATGTAACATACTGAAAAGATTTAATGAGAGTCGTTGCCTTAAAAGGTGCGCGTACATTAATTTAGAGTTAGTTTGATTCAGATGTCAACCAACATGACCACGCAACAGTTAAAAAAAGCGAGAAAGTGTAGGAAGCCTCAAGATCATGAATTAATTTTCGGATTTGAATATTATGTAGATCTTAAGCTAAAAGTAAAGTGTGGATTTTCAACTACAAGAGCATTTACACCCATGATCTGGATGCAACAACATAAACGAAATTTCATTGGCCTAGAAAAGGAGGAGTGGATTCGATTGTTAACGCACAAGGAATATATCCAGTTAAGGCTTGAACAGTTTGAGTTCTTAATGCCTGATACAATAGTTGACCACCCCCTACTTGATACAGTAAAGTGTCATTTTAGGTATAGAAAACCGGAAAATCAATGTATTTTAGTATTAAATCAATATGGCAATAAAATTGAGTTTGATGGCGAATCCTGGAGATCGTTTATACGATTGGGTATATTTTTTACATCTTTCTTATGTTGGAATACATTATTGAAAAATCAAATTACAAGTATATATTATAACCATATTATTCCCAAATGTGCAATGACTCAAAGAAATGATATACGGTTCACCGATTTAAATGTAACCTATAGAAATGACGAAGAAATAGATTTAACTCGTTTATGCTTTGAAATTTCTAAAAAGATGGGACGAGAAATAGAAAGAGATGCAAACAACTATAGAGAAATATTTTTAAAAAAAGAGTCAGCTGTATAAGTAGGCTCCCAGTATCAAGGCTGCATTCAGTTCTAATTTTATCTTGAAGAAGTACAGTACAGAAATGGGATTAATTTCAAAATTTGGCTACATCTCCATTGTAAAGAAAATTGATGATTTTCTAGCCGAATTTGATGGGATGATTTTTCCTGAGCATCAACGGCTGTTGGCGGAATACCGAGAATATTTCACCAAATACGAAAAATCTCACATTAGAACATCGCAATACGGAGAACATTTAACAATATGTCCCTGGTCCTCAGATCAGACAATAAGTGGATGTGACACCTGCGCCTGTCACTTTTATATTATACGAATACAAAAACTAGAACGCCTTATATCACAGTACACTAAATTAAGTAATAGAATGATACATAAAACTATTTAATCCTAAGCTAGAAAAAATAATTTAAATAAATTGTAGTATAAACAAACCAATAAATAAATTGACAAAAAATCTGTAAAATGAAAACATGTTGTCTTTCTTTTATCCCATACATTAGAATTTACGATCGAACCTTTTTCTCTAACAAAACCTGTTTACAAGTGTGCGCCGCACTTGTGTTCCTTCGCCGTGTAGAAAAACGGTCTGTTCACACTCTTCAGAAAAGGGAGAGCAAATTAAATGCGCACGTGCCTGATCGAGCTCTCAAGCCACCCCTGAAAAAGTAAACAAACAAGTCGATGCGTGCACTTGTGCGCACGTGATCTCATAACCCTCTCCCAATTAAAATCTGAATTTTAATGAGCGGCCTCTTATTAAACCAGTTTTTAATGATCGGTCCCTTTTCCCACCACCGAAAAAGTAGATGAACAAGTCGATGTGTGCACTTGTGCGCACGTGATCTCATAACCCATCCCACTTAAAATCTGAATTTTAATGATCGGGCACCCACGCTACTTCAGAAAAGGGACAGTTACTAAAATGTAACGGCCACTTTCCTCAGCTCCCCCTCATCAAAAGGTCACAAAGGCCCATGACGATTGGTTCCCTCACTTGTCCCTCCCTAAAAAAGGATCACGTACCTGCATATTAACGATCGGTCCCCGCACACCCCTCCTTCAAAAAGGGTCAGGTGCCTGCATATTAATTAGGGTCACGTAGGGTCATAAATCATTAATTATTCACATCACGTAATTAAATTGACAGCAACTTCCTGTCACAGAACATACAGTTCCCTACTACTAACAAATTAGAATAAATTTGAAATGCATTTGACAAAATATAACAAACAACAAACCGCGGCCACAAAATAATCAGCTTAATGTTGTTAAAACAGCAATGGCTAACATGTAAAAATGGTGGGGTCAATAGTGCACGACTAGGAGATACCTTGATGCAAGATAAATAAACGATCAGACAATTAATATCACTGATATTAATTAATTAATTAATGGTATACAAATTAAAAGGCCAACGTTTGTCTGTTTTAATGATTAGCTTGTATATAGTATTTGATTTTGATAAAAACAGTCGGCAAGACTTCCTCTCTTTGTTACATTCATGTGCCCCACAGCAGGATTCCCTACGCATACACTTTAAAAACACAGGGTATTTAAATAATATGAAAGTTCGTTAGTTGACAAATGTGTGTGGGCTGAAACTATTTTAAATGGCACACAATACAAACTGACAACCATCTGCAGGTGGTATACAGAGTGCGTAATCAGCATCTAATAACTAAAATCCAAATTAGCTAATTCAGAAATCAACACGCACAATTGACAAATTATGCCGCAGCAACATTTCCGGGCAATTGCCTACGTGGTGGGTGGGCCACGGATACGATCCGATATACCGGAATATAGACCAGGTCAGGCTCGGCTTCGGCACGTGCGCTGTCAAATTATTATAATACAGTTTTGTTGTAATTGCTAGTCCTGCTGCCGTTGAGTTATTCATTAAGTGACATCATTTGCAGTCATTTTCTATTTGTAGCCCACGCGCCTATAAATAAAGTCAGACGATGCTTTAAAGTACTTACATGCGAGTGCGGAGGGAGTAGAAAAGTGGATGGGTCGTTGGTTGGGGCAGCTGGGAGCAGCAGGTAGCTACCTCTGCTGACATTTCCAGCTCATTTACAGTTCAAACACGTCGCATGCATTAACCCCAGTCAGCCGCTGGCTGGGCTGGTTAAGTGCGCCAACGAAGCTGGCACTGCGGTGTCGTAATTATTAACTAATAACATCAAATTGATTTGCAACAACATCGACACGAGACGAGGCGAAACATGGCGAGACGAGACGAGTCGAGGTTTCAGCTAAGCCCTTGGGTGGGCCTGGCTGCTCTTTGTGCGCCTGGCTGGGCTACAGTAATTAACATGCATTCCACATGATTGCGCCGCGGGCGCATAAATCTCAGACATACACCAAACACAGCAAACACACACACACAAACACACACAAACACACGCATGCGGCGCAATCAGTTTTGAGTAAAAGTCTCAGCCGAGAGGAAATTAACATTGTAACATAAAACTGGCCATTGAACGGGCACTTAACTTGCTGCCAAGACCAGGCTGAAACCTAAACCAAGCCACAACCAATGCTACAAACCGCCTAACCGACGCGTCGGCCGACGTCCGACGCTACTCTAATGCACGATGATAGATGGCATACGATACGTTTCAGCATTTGTCAGCTTGTCTTCGGCGAAGCGCAACAAAGCCAACGGCCAACGCCCAACGCCCAACTCCACCCCATGCCTACAGACAGCTAGCGGGCGCTGGGCGAAATCACGAAAAACCATTTTCACGCTCACGCGAATGCGCAGGGTAACTTTTACTGGCAACTATCAAAGGACTCACACCTGGCTGTGCGCCCGCCGCAAAGATAAGCACAAGACGCCAAGGAAAAAGACGTTTTGAATTTTTTCGCTTTTTCAAATGCACAAAAACAAGTTCAAAGTGCGCTCTAGTCGTTGCTATTTGACTGTGCGATACCCTGTATTTATCGCCACTTTATCGAAAAAGCCTTCGTACAAATACACACATACACTTGGTGTACTATAGGCTGTGCCTCTTCCTTGCTCGCTTTATGGAAATATTTGGCTTTATTAAACTTTGGTATTTAATATCGGAAGCATTTATGGCACTTACATATTTTTACATTCCTAAAAGGCTTGCAAAGCGAATTTTTGAAATGTTCTTGATCTGTGTCTGCTTTATGAGAACCTAAATAACCAAATTTTTGTATCAAGCGAATTTACTTTCGAATATTCTTTTAAAAAAAAAACTATATTCATTAATTTTAAGAGTCGGGGAAGTTTTCAATCATTTTAAATAAACTTGATATCCGCGGTAAAAATTAAATTAGACAGCTCTTTATCCACATAAAAAATATATATGATATCTCCTACTAAAAGATAGAGGGTATAACCAGAAGAAAAAATAGAACCCTGAGACAAGTCGTCGGTTGGCCAAGTCTGCTAAACCCACGGTTTCGGTTCGTAGCCTCCACACGGACCGGGACACGTCGCTGTCATAATTTATGTGGCGCTGTCTTCGCCGGAAATGGGTTAATTTGATATGATTTAAGCGTAAAATTATTGAATTATTGGCCAGCACGAATTTGTGGCATTTTTCGCGCTTCGTTATTTCGCAAAAAGGAGGACTAGCCAACAAGAATCAACCAAAGTTTAAGACACACGCCGGCCGCATGACTAATCCTGACTTGCCCAAGTCTGTACCTTAGGTGCATTTGGCAAAATGCAGCTAGAAATTTATCAGTTTGATTAGTTGAACAAGCCCAGAAATTGCATGACGACCACACATTAAATATGCGAACATTAGCTGTTATTATTAGTCATATATTTCATTTTGCTAATGCATGTCTTTGTAAATAATTCAAAATAGATTAGGAATTTTACTTATAAGTAGCAAAAGGCCAAAGGCTTGGCCCAGAACTACTTAGGCAATATCAGTATTTCATATCTAATCAAATAAACACATAAAATTTCTCCTATAATTTATTATATTGCACATAGCTTTTAATTTCTGCCTTAATTTGTGTGTGGAACTTAATTAAATTTGCTTCTGATGCCAGCACGAAAATTCAGTCCAAGTCCAAGGTAAAAGTTCTAAGTGGTTTGTGGCCAGTGCACGAGCTATGAAAATTACTGGCATGTGCGTTGCCAAGGCAAAGCTTTATATGATTTGAAAAAAGATCTGGACAAGACCGATAGAAGAAATACACTACAACATATTTGAAAATGTCTGTCTTACAATAAACATTTATATTTAAAAAAAAAAAATGTTTGTTTTAAAAATAATATAAAAATGTATTTCTAACTGGTTTTAAAAAATAATAATATATTAAGCAATATAATTATAAGTTTTATAATTCATTAATGCTAAACAAAAATATTGATTTGAATCAATCAAGACACATATTGTATTATACAATATGAAAAGAAAGTTTTTAGCTTTGTTCAATTTTCTATTTCAGTTTAGCAGCTGCATTTTCAATATGACTGACTCAATTAAAATTCTATTTGAATTTCATGACCAAAAGGGTTGACAAAAGGTTACCAATTGTAGCGCACTTCAGCACTTCAGCACAGTTCAGCGAAAATACTAACCCCGTACAAAAGAAGAGAAACTCAACTGAACTCTTGCCATTGCACTTTGCATGCCAAAAATATGCAGAAATGTGAAGTAAGCTTTTAGAAAATTACAAGTCAAGTATTTGGAATGGCCGTTGTCTGTGAGACACACACAAATATATTTAAAATATATAAATATATTTTATATATATTTTATATATGTGTATACGTATGAATGTATACATATTTTCTTGCCTTATTTATGGCCGGTGCACTTTGCTTTAGTTCTTGGCATACGCAATGAAGATAAACGACATGCAAAAAATGTCGCCGAATTTAAAGTGCAATAAATCAGTCGGCCAGTCGTCCAGTCGCCCCAGTCATACAGTTGAGCAGTCGTAGAGACACCTCCCGTTTCCCTCTCTCTCACACTTTCTTTCTTTCTCGCTCTCTCTCCCGCTCTCTCGCTCTGTCTGCCTTTCAGTCTGTTGCGTTGACGTCGCCGACATACTCATGCGGAAGTTGCGCCATTTTGCGCTGCGTGACAGTTTCCGGCATAAGCATAAATGTCCAACAGCCATATTTTTCACTTTATCCCGCAAGAAACTCACAAACTAAAGCCTTTCAAGTGCTGAGAGATTGCGGTATTTTTGCTTTGTAGCCAATTAGCTACATGAAAGTGAGCCAGCCGCCTGTTCGCAGGGCAAAAAAAATTGATGTTGCGGCGACTGCGGCTGATTTACAACTTTTCTTGTGCGTCACCCCCGGCCCGATCCCGTCCGCTAACATCTTTGTATCTCTCACTTTTTTATGACACCATCATTGGCATGTCGTAAAATGTGACTGACGTCGCGTCGCGTCGCACATGGCGTGAAATATTTCATAAGCTTGTGCTACATTTGGCAGCGATGCGCATAACAAGCCAATGTCAGCCAGCGGCAGCTTGAATTTTTTTATAACATGCCTCAAGGGCAGCTCAGGCAGCTGCAAGGATTGTAAACAAGTGTTTCACACACACACACACCATCATCGAGGGCAGCCCAGCCAAATTATATTTGCCTTTTAAAAATAATACAAATATATATTTTTAAATCAATACATTTTTGAACCCAGAATATACGGAAACAAATCAAATACAAAATTTAATCTAAATTAGTTTTGACCCAATTTTGAATTGATTTTAAAACTGGCATATAAAAAACAAAAACCAAAACCCAATCTCACCCACCTGTGGAACTTTTGTGGCACCCCGCGCAAGCATGATACATAATCATAATGGAAATCGACTGCTGATTTGAGTGGTTGTCAAAGTCGATGTGACATAAAACTAACCAAACGACAGCTTGGGAAGCTCCATTTCCATGACAATCAACAACTAGTCATTAACGTGGGCTGACCAGAAATAGCTCAAAAATGATTGATAAACACAGGGAGAGAAATGGAGCGAGAGAGAGGCAAAGAAATGTTGCCATTCATCATTTGTGCGCTGTAAAGTATATAATAAAACTTCAGCACGAGGTAACCAACTAGTGGCGAAAGCATATTCAAGCCCCTAAACTACTGATATTTCATTTTGTGAAGACTGAAATTCAAATAAGGGTTCCGAATCTATACTTGCTAGATTTCCAGAAGTCCCCTAACTTTGTCGAAAGTGAACCTTTTTACATAATGTTTAGATCGATTCTGTATTTACATTTAATTCGTATTTGACAGTATATTTAAGAGTTCTGGAAATGACCTAACGGTCCCATCAGATAAACTATCAAATGTCTTAGTATTTACGTTTTTTAGTTAAAACAATACCTTTCGATTGCCATATAACTCAATCTAAACGGCCTCTCGTATCAGATTTGCAGGTTTTGTGATACTTCGATACTATCGTGGATTTAAAACTTCTAGCTTACACACAGCTATTACTCTTGTGTGTTTGTGTGTGTGCGTTTATGTGTGTTCGACAGCTGAGAGTGTCAGCAACAGGCTCGTTCCCCCAGCTAAATGCAAACCGGCGGCTATTCAATCTAACACAGCAACGATGTCGATGGATGCGGCCAAACCGCAGGGCCCAAGCCGATGCTGGAAACAGGATATTCCAACCAATCCACCCACCAACAATGCAGTACAACACCAAACAAACACACTCGTCGACTTACACTGCCAACCCACAACTACATCGATGTTGCTTCGAGAACCATTGCGTTTCGATTTGATTCGTTTTGCGGTTACTTATTGTAGTTGTTATACCCTTGCCTTCACTATTTCTTTAGGGTATTATGGTGTAATTCCGAACAAGTCCATAAAAGCAGTTCCCTTAAATAAATCCTGATATGGAAACAATCATTAAGAAATTTTGTTTTTTGGGTGACACATTTTCTAGGGTATTTAATCTACGGCACCCCGAAGTAAACTGTTTTTTCTCGTTTTTGTTTTCATTTCTTATCTGGGAGAGACTCAAATTGTTGCTCGCAATAATATCAGTCGGTCCTGACAGGCAAACGATGCATCTTTGCTTTTCAAATGTCAATAATCATCGGATGGATAAGCTTTTACAATTCCATCAGCGTCCCCTGCTTTTACAGCTACTACAAATCTATTAGTCTAGACAACCTGATAGATTTCTGGGCATGTACCATGTATATGTATATTAAAGACAATTTTAGTAGCGGACAAATTTACTTCTTCAAACCTTTAAAGTATTTTAATTTTAAATAAGAATTGTTTTGCATAATTATTTATTCAGTTTAAATAATAAGACATAAATAAGTTGACTTTTATCTGGAATCTCTGATACATTACCATTTTTGTAAGCAATTAAACTTTAAGTTATTTTCTGGTTTATAACGCTCACTTAAATAATATTTTATTTAGCGTATTTGAATCGGCATCAAACAAAATCAATTACTTAACTTTAAGTTAATTTCAATTTAATATTTTAATTGGCTTTGAACATGTCTTAAATTACCTTGCATAATTGTTGCATTTGCTAGTGAAACTTGAGTGATTTTAAGCGTACGCTCAGTTGCCAGTGGCAACTCACAGTTGCAATGCTCAAAATAACTGCGAATTGCTTTAGAGCCAAAACATCTAATCCATTTTCGCCTTTTAATGACATTACTTAAGTTATTATTTTCAGTGCTGAAATGCTATCCTCCTGCCAAGGACACCCAGCAATAGCAACAACATCGCAGCTACAAGTGAAAGAGTAAATTTTCTTTTAAGTTGCTGTTGTTGTTGCCACTTGTGTTGTTGCTGTTGTTGCAGTGGCAGTTGCAGTGGCAGTTGCAGTTGCAGGACTCTAGCCTTTTTTTTTGTGTGCGCGCGGCGGCGAGCATTTCGTGTAATGGACTTAAATGGAATTACAGTTTTATATATATGGCAGCACAAGCACCATCAGAAGGTGGAGTTCGCTCGTATTTAGTTACAAAGTTTACTTGAGCTGGGGCTATTATATTTTGCTTAAGTGCCAGCAATGTGCGCACTTAACAATACCGGAAGCAGCAGAGACCACATACAAAGCAATTTGGCTAAAATGCATCTCAGCCAGCCAAGTCCGGTATTGACACTTTGAAGCTTCCACTCAAGTGGCATAAATCAATGGCCAGCCAATGGCGAGCACGTAACATATTTCACATTTCTAGCGTTCGCCCTCTCTCTCTCTCCATCGCGCCTTGAGGTCAGCACGTGCCACTTGCCCATCCTTAATCTTCGTTACATTTGGCACTTTTCTAAAGCTTTGCATGCTAACAGCAAACAGCATACACTCGCACTACACACACACTAACTAGACCACACCCACACGCATGCCAGCCACATGCCAAAAACATCAAAAGTCTGCGACATGACTTCTAGAAAGTTATGCTAAGGTCTAGCTTTTTTATAGCTAAAACACAATTACTGGTTATTGTAGTTGTACAAATATTTAACAAAGAAACCTGCATAGATTTAAACAAATTTTAAAATACAGGGTAACGCTATCATGAAGCTTAAAGTAACCTGCGAATAAATAGCTGATGGCAACAACTGTGAGCACCAATAAATCAATGAGCTGGCAGGCATTAAATTGTAAACTTCATAATTAATTCTCAATCACAAAATGGATTTTGTTTTAGAATTAACTTTGGTAATTTAATACTCATTGTAAATATACAATGAGGATAACGGCGTACCTTACAAATTATACCAGCCAGAATCAGCTAACAAGAACATTAGAAAACGAAAGTGAAGTCATCGAAAAGTAAATGTTAAATTTACAATGAACTTAAGAAGACGGACCTAAGTTTTATTGAAAAAATATAATTCCATGACATGATCAGTTTATGCTGTAATCCTTAATCCTCAATTAGTATCTTTAAAGATGTAAAATGCATAACTACTCAGCTTTATTTTCAGCGTCAAGCTCCTTTTTGTGACTTTTAAAAGCCAACACTATTTAACACCGTGTGTGTTTGTGAATACGTGTGTAATTTGCATGTTACTGCTGTCAACGCGTATAGCGAAATTTTTGTGTGCCCTGGCAAGCAGCTGCTTAAAATGCAACATCAGAAAATATTCAAGCGGGTATGGAAAGAAAATGTGAGTAGGAGGCGATGTGGCATTTGGTATTTGTATCCTGCGCGATGTTTGTTCGGTGTTCACCTCAAAAATGCATGCGTGCTGCATTTTCTTGTTTTCTTATTTTCAGCTTTTTTGTAGCAACATTATAAATGCAGCAAACAAGCGTGTTGGCAACCGCCACGCCCAAGCTATGCAAATCAGACGAATGGAACGACCGAGTGCCCAACCACAGCCACAGCCATACCCCCACCAGCCCACCAGCCCAATCGCCCACATCTTGGCCATTGTTTTAGCCGGGAAGCATATGCCAGCCAGGCAACTTTTGCAATATGCGCGTGTTTTAAAATTGGCTGCCTTTCAGAGGCGTTTGCGTAGCATTTTCTTTCTAGTTTTCACTTCTACATGTGTGTGTGCCGCAAATATCTATTATCTATAAAATGCCCGCAGGTGCTTTGCTACTGCTTTCGGCCATATTTCAATGGAAGTGGCCGCTGATAGCAAACTGCAGCGGTTCCGTTCAGCCACGCTTCGTATTGTTGTACATTTTGGTAATTCAGAAGTGCACACACATGCACTCTCATACACACACACACACACACACTGTGCAGAACTTTGAAGTGGCATTAATTCGGCAGAATTTCAGAGGCACAGTTAGCAGTGCCACAGATCCAGACAACCGACAAGCAGCCATGTTGCCGTCTTTAACGCTGCCATTGCCGCGACCGTTCCCTTGTGGATGTTGGATGTTGGCTGTTGGATGTTGGACGTTGGCTTCCGCTTGGCACCATTGTTTTTGGGTTATGGCGCACAATGGTGCCGTTTAAATTAGTTAGCTTTTCGGAGCTAGCCACATGTGTGTTAGTGTGTGTGTGTGTGAGTGTGTGTGTATGTGCGTGTGTGTGACTGACACAATTCACAATGCTTGTCGCTGCCAGTGAATGGGTTTGGCTTCGTTGAACCGTCCTTCAGCATCCCCTTTCCTGCTGAAGCCTTTAGCCTGCGAGAGAGGCTTCGCTTGCCCGTGTTGTCGTGGCTATCGTGATTTTCAACTATCAAATTGGTGCTACCACTTGTACACACCTAAATTGCATAATAGGCATAATAGGCAATAATAAGAAATCGATATTATTATCAAGACTACTCCTAATGGTAACAATGGATGGCTATTAAGATCAATAACTTAACTTCACACCTAGTTTAATAAAATGTCGGTAGTCTTTATAGTACTTACTATAACATAAATATAACATTTTTTGATCACCAAAAAAAATTACATTTTGTAAAACAATTATGTTCAAATACAAAAAAAACTTTTACTCATTTAACAAAAGTATTCGAATAAAAATTAATGGTTTGGGAAGAAAATGGATAAAGATGAAAATGGAAAAGATAAAAAATTGACCTCGGTTTCACAATAGCTTTTTACAAATTTTATTCGTTTACAATTTGTGCGTCATAAAATAAAAATATATGTTACTATTTTAGCTGCACATATGTTAAAGATAAAACTGCTAAAAATAACATTAAAATTACAAAACCATCATATCTCGTGCTTACGAAAATTCTCCGAAACGTCAATTTTTGCTGAGGGTATTTTAAAATTAAAATGAGTCTTGCCAATTTTACAGAATTGGCAATGTTGTTGGCTCCGAAAGTTTTGGCCATAGAAACTTTTAGCCAGCGTTTGTTTGGTAACCTGCTTTGCATTTAATAACATTTTATATTTGGCTACGGTTACTTATTGTATAAAATAGTACGTGGGCGCGGCAGGTAGTGTATGCAAGCATGTCTTATAAATATAAATGAAGTGCAGCTTGTACGATCCTTTGTTAGACTTGCTGCATTGTTTGCACCGTGTGGCAGGGCAAAGTTCGACAGCAAGTTATGCATATTTAAGTCATATGTATATTCCATGCTTGATTGACTGTCAAATTGGTTTATCACGTGAATGGATTGTAAAAGAAGCATCAATTGTTTGCATTTGGCTGCTTTGAATACGTTGAATAGACAAGTGTATGAACAGGATTAAGTCTGTGGCTATCAGTGTTGATAATAGAATTTTACTTTTAAAAAGAAAAGTAATAACTAGGTAGGTGTAATAGGTGTTAGGAACATGACTACTGACTGTTAATAATTATAGGAAATACCACAAGCTAACTAACTTAAGCAAACTGTCTGAAAAGCTTACACGAAGTCTACAAATGCAGTGTTCTTCAAAGCCTCAACAATAAATAAGTAAAGTTAAAAGTGGACTTAGAAAAGACGTAAAATTGTCTTGCAATAAAGAAGATTCTTAAAAAAAATAGGTAATAGGTGAAATAGAGGAAAATTAATAGAAACAACAAAACTTGTTGAAATTGAATCAATCGACTTTAAACTTCGACTAAATACATCCGCCTCTAACTTAAAAGTAACTGTTCTACAGACACAGTTTCGCTGGGAACAGAGTATAGCGCAGTCGGGAAATTCAGAATTAATTTCCTGATTTTTCAAAATATTTTGCCTGGCAGCATTTATATTCTCGTGCCACACCTATGCTTTGAAAAGTATTTAATTTAAGCAATTTATGAATTACTTCAAATATTCCATTTGAATGCACATTTCAGTTGGCCACGTTGGCTATATGGCCCAGACAGGCAGTTATTTAGCAAACTAGTCATTTTCCCTAAAGCGTGTTGTCCAATTCGATAGCGAAGGCAACATATCTCCGTTCATTCCCCAGATGGTCTGGTCTGGTGTGGTCCACCTTTAGTACACCTGGCCACCTGGCCACCTGGGCCACTGGCCTTAAGCGCTTTTCCTGCAGCGTTTTCTCCACAATTGCAGCAGCAGCAACCAGGGCAGCAGCCAACACCAGAGCCGACAGAAAAAACAACAGCAAAATTTCTTGATTGCATTTTGAAAGAATAATGAAAATTAGCTGCCACAACTACACAACACACCACACCCCTACACACACCACAGCCAAGTACTGAACGGTCCGCTGAGTTTTCTTTTCAGTTAATTTTTTGAAATTTCTTCTTGGCCAAGTCCAAGACGAGCCGAAACGAAGCGAAGTGGCCGGATAAGTGCCACGGGTGGTTGGGTGGTACAGGGCCACAAAGCTCGTATTGTTTTTACGTATTCAGCGCAGCTTTCAAATTGCTTTTGCTTGCGCATTTTTTATCAGGCAGCACACAAAGCCAGTTCCAGTTGCAGTTCGCTTCGAGCTGCTTCGCAGATAGCAAAATTAAATAAAAATGTAACACAATGTTTGGTGCTGAGGGCGGGCAGGGGGGCGGTCTGCCAGTTCTGCTTGTATATATGTTTGTTGTATTTTCCTTTTTTTCCCCCGCAAAGAGTATTCTGATTTTGTCAAGAAACGTAGAACGCATAAAAGTAGACATATCCGATCTTGTAAAGTATTTATACACCTGATCAAGTTTGACAGCCGAGTCGAAAACTGATTAGTTGGTAAGTAGAGAATTAAATCGCAAATATTTTGTAAGGGTATTTCAGCTTCGGCACCCCAAAGTAAATTCTGATCCCCTGTTTTTTGATTTTTTTTCTGCTTATTGTCTTTTTGCTTTTCTCTGTTTCTTTTTGTATGCGCTTCAAACGTTTTGGCGTATTTGAATTTGAATTATGCTGAATTAAGAATGTTTGTTTTGCCTTGTCTCTTGTTATTCCGAGCTTAATTTCGATATGCAGAACTTGATTAAAATTTGCAGTAAGGACAATGCCAGCAGCTGCTGTCAAATGCATAATTCATTGCAGTTTGCCTTATAATTAGCCCTCGCAGAAGAACCTAAAAAACGCATTAAGCTTTTAGCAACAAATTCGAGCGTCAGTCGCCAGTTGCCAGTCAGTTTTACTTCAACTTCCACTTTAAGGACTTAAGGACGATATACCCTAAACGCCCCAGGACCTTCATAAATCTTCATTAGCGTGCCGCGTGAGGTGCAAAGCGTTGAAAAGTGAAAATGCAGCGTTCTTAATGAGCACCGTTGAGTAATTAGCCAACATTGTGTGCGGTTTCCCTTGAACTCTTCCTGCTCTCCGCACGGATTTCTTCCTTCCGGGTCAGCACTCCTCTGGCCACACACACACACACCCACACACATTTTCTCGCAGTGCTTTATCAATTATTTATCGAAGTCGTTGCGTTTTTCCTTACAGCTCTTCTTAAATGGCTGCCACTTGAAAGCACAGGACAAATAGCAAAAGTTGTTTGGGTTTTTATCCCAGTTTCGCTTTTTCTAATGGGTTGGCCCTAATGTTGCACTTGGAGACTTAGCACAATAAGTGCACAAATGATCGCATCAATTAAAGCAGGCTGACTTCTTCTTACCATATTTCTTCACCAATTAATTTGTGATTTCCTTTTTTTTTATATTTTCATACTTCAAATATTTCTTGCCATTATTTTTAAAGCACAAAAAACATTTCGTTTCGTGTGATTCAGCTTTCTTTTTAAATCCCCACGAATTTACTTGCCACAATAAATAAACGTATTTGTCATGAAAACCATTTAATCGGCTCAACAAACAACTAGTAAGTGTGCTCTAGTGCTCGGCTAGAAGTTACCCTGCAATCTGTTGGATATTTATTCAGTTGAAGAAAACTTATTCAGAAATATATAAGTTTCCTCGACTCTTACAATATGTGAAAAGTCGTCAAAGAGTTACAGTTAACAGACAAATTTCGATTTATATAAACTTTTTTAAAATTCTACGATTTTGGGGAAACATTTGCACACTTTATAATAACCTACTTGCCCATTTTAAATGAGTGCAGGGTATATACATACAAATATGAATTTCCATAAATGCTCAAGCACGTATGTGTATTCATTTATATCCTGCTTTTAAAAATACAACAAATTCTATACATATTTATTGACAAGCGCTAAAAAATATTTAGCCCCTTTTTTGCCGTTGGGAGCACACTCGTTTGTATTGATTAACAACTATTTTGATTTATGCAATTTGCTGAATACATATAGAAAAAAGAAGTGGGTCGCATATAAAATTCAGAAAATACACAACCCTAAAAAAATATAAATGATAAATAAACAAAAAAAATGTTTAAAAAATGTTTAAATATGTGCTAGCCACAGAAAATGGCAGTAAGGTGATTTAGTGGAGTGTGTGTGTGTGTGTTTTTCTTCTTTTTTTTTTTTGTATTCAATGAAAATGAAATTGATTTTTATTTTTCAAAAATTTTATGAATGGCTGACTGCGCGGCGCGTTGTCTGTCGGGCAGACTGACTGTGCGACTGACTAGCAGAATGTGCACAATGAATGAATAATTGACAAAGAAATTATTTTTAATTGAATACAAATTCACAGTTGAACAAACGCCCACCTGCATGAAGCCCTGCCATGTGTGGCAAATACAAACAATTCACATAGCTGAGCTGCTATCTATACATATTGCGTTCGTGGTGTTGAAAGCGCTGGCTGCTGTTGCAACGGCTAATTTAATTTAAAACTTGGCGGCACTCGTTGCCGTTGCAGGCCATAGACACAGGCACACAGGCTTATGCCAATGACAGAATGCCCATTGCTCACAGTCCGATTCGAATTTGCCGGCTTAGAGAGCGCCACAAACAAATAGCAAACAATGCCAAAGCCAAGTGCAGCTGCTCAATGGCTAAAGTAAGCAGGCGCCACGTCCAGCATAATATCCGGCTTTAGTTGCAGTTCCTGTGCCTGCGCCTGATTCTGTTCCTGGCTGCGGCAATAAATGCCAAATGCAAACCACTTGCATTGACCAAAACATCTGCCCAGCTTTCTAGAGCAGGCAATTCTAATGCCAACATGGTTTCTGCTGCCCTGGGTAGACAATCCCAGGCCCAGCCCAGTCCCAGTCCGAGTCCCAGTGCCAGGGCCAGTCTAGTTGTAAATCTTTGATGCAGTCCATTGAATTTACAGCTGAGCGGCCAATTAAACGCCCGACTCTTAAAGTGCGTTGTTGTGTTCCTGGCCATAACATGCCAGCGTCACACACATAAAAGCGAAAGCAATTCAATAGCAATAGAAACTAGGTTACAATATCAGTGTAAGCCCTGGCCAGGGATAGCGCATTTTCAAATCAATTCACATATCCACTTAAGGTCAGCGAAATAAAAAGTCAGAAGTGCAACTGTAAAAATTAAACATTGCTTTAGTTGAAAAGTATTTTCAAGTGCAATATTCGGCTGGGTAACTGTGCCTAGAAGCAAAAACAGCAAACAAGAAACCGCGAAAACCGGCCAATTTTAGAGATAACAAATAAAAAATCGATATTTTTCAAAAATAGCAATAATAAATTCAACTGTTTCAAATGTAAACGAGTATTGCCCTGTAAGTTTCACCCGACTAAAACATTCTTACTTGTTTTACTTATACCAAGTAGCATTATATGAAATTCCATTAAACATATTATTTTGCCGACTATTTTCAAATATGTAAAGAGAAATCTATACTGCAAATTTATGTTAAAGAAATAACAATAAGTTTATTCCACTTTTGTATCTGTATCAATACAACATACCATTGTGACACCCTCGAGGTGTTTAAAGCACAAACAAAAATAGTTTATTGAATTATATCTGATAGGAAGATTTCATATTACGGACCTAATAACAGCTGCTCTTACGGTGTCTCAAAAGTGTAGCCTTTAAGTGCATCAGTAAATGTATCTAAATCAGCCGGTGCAGACGACGAAGACTCGCGCGTCGTTATATGATGGCGCCCATATGTTGCAACTTGGCACTCACATTGTGCCACATGTAAGCCCTATAATATATATCGATAATATTTCATAAGACTGCCGTGTAAGTAAGGGTGTTTGCATTTGTGTGGGTGCATCGAAGTGCGCACATAAATTTAGCGAAAGAAAATGCACTGCCAAATTGGAAAGTTGTGCCGTTTCGGGAGTCGTGCGCCCTGTTCCTGAAGCAGGAAGCACGCAGTTTACGTCCAATAGAGCTTAATGCAATTTTTACCTAAAAAAAGAAAAAATAAAAAATTCGGAGTTGCGAGCAGGAGATGCTTTTGGCCCGATGCATTTTCTCACAGCAAAAATAGTTTAACTTTGGCGGTCAGCATACGAAGCGGCAAAAAGCGGTGCCACGCACAACGAATGCAATTTGCTTGGCGCGTGTTACAGGGCGTATACACGATGTCGACATTTGCCACTCTGGACGCTGCTAATTAGCTGCAAGCTGATTTTCAAATGCTCAGCAATAGCAGTAAGGCTTCCGCCAACAGCAACAACTGAGTGTACCATATTTTTCTGTCTTCCTTTCTGCGTTTTTCACACTTTATCTTTTTCTTTTCAGTCGAAGAGCGCATAAAAAATCGCTTAAGTTAAGCGAAGCGTCAAGTCGTTTGCTCGGCTGTACTGTCCCACCACAGGGGATTTGGCCAGTTAGGCACTCAAGTGATCCGCTCTGTTCTAGTCAGAGATGAGCAAGTTTTATGCAAATGTCTTGAGACTTCGTATCACTGACGAAGGTATAGATATAAGATAGATCGTAAAGATTTAATGTAAATAACCATTATTGTATGTATTGTACTTTTGTATGTTATGTGAATGTATTATTTGTTATCCTTTACATAAAATATATACATTGGTATGTTTATATATATATAATGTATGGTTAGCCTGCGGAATATTATTTTCCATATGATTTGTTTAAAAGCGGACAAAATTCTATTATTTAAAAAAAAAATGATGAATATAAATATATACATAAATAAATAAATATATAAAAAATCAAATCTCTGATAGTTCACGTTTTAAACTATACAAATGTAATTTACAACATATAAAAGAGATCAAGTCACGATATAAATTGATTTTATTACAAATCAAGTACCTTTAACTTATGAAATGTATATTGATGTTGTCTTTCTACTTGAGATCAATTATAAAAAAAGGCACTTGTGCAACTCAATCATAGCCTGGGCTTTTCTTTTGAATAAAACCTAAATACTTATTCAATTTGCATTTCACAAAAATGTACTGTTTGCCAGATAAACAGCTGCTCTGACAGTCACAGGTTCAAGCTGTGACTTCGTGGCTGACATTGGTGCTCATCATTCGTTGCAGTCCAGTGAAAAGCTAACCAACTGAAATGTTTTCTTTGATACGGTTGTGTCGGTTTATCGCGCCGCTTGTCAGCAAAGCTTCTGCTGCTTCACTTCTCTCTCCCTTTCTCTCTCTCTCTCTCTATTTATCTCAACTTTGAGTGCTTTTCTGTAGCATCTGGTGGCGCTGTTGCCCTTTGTTGCATGTCATTTACATTCGAGAGGGCCAGCGTGACGGGCTGGCCGCAATTTGTTTGCACTTAGATTGCGGACAGAGGGGCAAAAGGTTAACAGTGCAGCTGCCAGCTGCTAACTTGAACGCTTAGCTTCGCTGTGGTGTCGCCACTGCTCGACATGCCACACCTGTGGCCGGCAAAATCTGATTCGCTTAATTGCCTTAAAATGCGAAAATAATTGCAGCGAATGCATTGAGGCAAAGTAGCCAAAAAAAAAAACAAAGGAAGAAAACAAAAATGGTTGCAGTTAACAGCTCGGCGGCGAATTCTGTTTCAAAGAGCAATGCATTTCCATACTGTTAACTGCTGAAAAACATGGAAAACTCAATGACATTCACAAGCGCTGAACGACAATTGTAGTCTCGCGTGCGACTTCGAGTCCTGTGCAGGACAACTGCAGCTGGTCGTCGCCTTCAGCCATGCAAATTCAATTTGGACAAGCACGAACACTGCAAAAAATAAAATAAAAGAAACACACGAAAACATGCGTACAAAAGTCGCGCGTGGCAGGTGGAACAGCCACAAAAAGGGGCACGGCGAGGCCAAAAGTGAAGCTCTTAGCTTTGCATTGCAAAAACTTCACGAACGTTGTTGGCTGCAATCGTCCCAAGAGCAGTTGGCATCCTTGCCGCTTGCCTTTGGTCAATGTGAAGCGGCGCAAAGTTAAATATGCACACCAATTCCCCGTTCTGACGCAACTTCGCCCCTAACCCGCCGGCCCTGTCACCATCTACGGGCCAGCAGCTGCCGTTACGCTTATCTTCGCAAAGCGTTTGAAGCTCTTTTGAGCTCTTTAGGCAAATTGCGTTTACTTTGAATTTGGCGACGTTTTTGCTGCCGCCTGTTGTGTCTTCTTTGGACTATACAAGTGCAACTTCTCTGACGCACATTGAGGCTGCCTAAGAGCGGGTTAAAAAAACTATTTTGATCAGTTTTCAACATATTTCCGATAGAATTAGTCAAATTTTCAAAGTGACCAAGTCGAACCATAAAATAAGGCTACAAATATTATAATCTCTTTGACAAAGATCCCAGCAGACAAAAACTTTATCAACCTCAAAATGTTCGAATTTTTTAATTAAATTTTACATATTTAATTAATAATAATATAGTGGCACAAATCATTTATATCACTATAAAAATAAATTTAAAAGAAATATATATATTAGTTAAACCGCTGTGAAATAGATTGCCATGAAAGATGGGAAAATGAAATTCGGTACATAAGTTATATTTCATCAATGTATCTTACGTTTCTGTCTCTTGGCTAAATAAAATTGGTTTATATATTAATCAATAAGTGAGATGAAAAATTTGTTAAAAATAGGGACAACTAATATATAATATAAAATTGAACGTTTTATTCTTTGCTAATTTCTTGTTTAATCTATTTTGAAGCAAGCGATTATTTAAATATAAGCAAAATTTCAAGATATTCAACTATTCACTGATTTACTCATATACCTCTCCAAAATTTGTAATTTCTCTTATTGCATCCTAAGCATTTAATTTCCTTTGAAATACGAAACATCATAATCACACGTTGTGCGCCAAAACGTTGCATCAATGAAACGTGAGTAGGAGTTCAGTCGCACTACTAAACTAATTTAATTGCAACTAATTTTCAATTCAAGAGTTGAACACATCCTTTTCACATAAACATAATTTAGCTACCATTAACTGGCTGAGCGATTGTTTCCCTTACAACTAACTTGGCAGAAACTTGAATATGAATATTTCAAAGTAATCCTAATACAATATTTAAACTACTCAAATCGAATCGAAATTAATTAAAAAGCGATTCAGTGGCACAGAATTGCATAAGTGCCTCGAGCAAAACAACCCCTTTTAAAATCGCAGCACTGAACACGGACAAAAAAAATGTAGCGCAAAATTAATGTAGCGTAAGGTATTTCCAAATCATTGATTAAACAGCCTCCAGTAACGTGGGTAACTTTGCAGCGTGCAACGCGGCGTATGAGTGTTACGCGGATATATTAAGCCAGTCAGCCAGCCAGCCCAAATGGAATGGCAGCTGCTACAATTGCATGGGAGCTCGGCGTCGGCTATGGGGCGTGGTCAATGTGTGTGTGTGTGTGTGTGTGTGTATGTGTGTGTGTGTGTGTGTACGTGTGCGTGCGTGTGTGCAGTCGTGTGTTATTTTGTGTAAATTATATTACCAAAAGATGCAAAATTAGCCAAATAACAGCTGGCTAATGTGCTGGAAAGCTGGCAAGCAAATTTAATGGCAAATCCTTTGCCTCAATGAAAACATAAAACGTGGCCAACGCAACTGTGGGCGCTTCGCTAGTCACGAATCGAATATAAGCCCAATATTCAATTGGGCTTATTGTGTGCAATGGCAAATTCACGAATTACTTAAAATGGGGACTAGCTTTCATGCGGCATTGCTAATCAAAATGGAAACACAACATTAGAGCTAGCAATGGATGTAATTTTTTATATATAAGTAAAGAGGGTATATTGGTGTTTCGGTGTTGTATGTAACAGACAGAAGGAAACATCTTCGACACTTAAAAATATATTTTGAAATTCTTAATCAGTTAGGATCCTCTCTGTCGAATCGCGTCGATTTGATATAAAATACCATTAAAACTTTTAACATAATTGGCATTATGACTTTAGATTACGACCAAATTAAATCGATAATTATTGATGTTTTTAAATAGATCTCAGAAAATATGTGTCGTTTGTAAGTGTTACCGCAATTAATAACTGATAACAGGATGTTAACTTGTCGTACACTCTCGTCTACAGCAGACTTAGGTGTTTCTTTTCGTTGAAGGTAATATATAAAGTATTGTTTTGAGTATTTTCGTATTCAATACCCAATTTAAGCGTAAAAGCAGCAAATTTTTTTTGTCAGACACAGTCAATAGAACAAATTTATTGGCAATTTTGGAGATTTGCCGGCTGTGCTTAAACATTGATTGTGCGAAATTGCAAATCAAACATGACAAAAAGACACATTCTAACACACACTTGCCAAGACATGGCGAGAGATACATTTTCATGGAGAAAGTGAGAGAGAGAGAGAAGTTTGTGCACACATACAAATGGGAAATGCAAATAAATGGTACAAAACAGATAGAAAATTGTGCAGATGGAGTGGCGAGCATTGGAAGACATGTTTAAGAAAAACGTTTCACTGCAGCTCAACCGAAAGTGTAGCAGCTTGTGTTGTTGTTGTGTTCGTTGCTTTTATTGTGGCAATACACAGCTGCTTACCCCCTGTTTCAAGAAAGCCTCTGGGGCGCTGAGTGCAAGAGCTTATCGGCCGTTTGCTCTCATTGCTCCCCCGACTCCAACTTAGTCATTTACTTACAATATTTATGCATAATTTACAATATTGTCTCTTGTTGTTTATGCTAACAAATGATCTGATAATCGGATTATTTCATAATCATAAAGAAAAAAAAATTAGTAAAATGTGTTTTTTTTTTCTTTTTTAAATGTAAAGTTTATAATTGGTTAAAAAAATAAATAAAAAATAAAAAAATAAATAACACATGCCTGAAATCTGTTACATTTTTATTTTAATTCTCTTTTGACTTCTAATTCGTCTATTCTAAGACCTGAAACATATATAAACATATACAAGTTTTTGCCAATACAGGAAGTTGAAATATCGAAAATCATTTTATTTTTAAACATAGAAAAGTTTGGTCCTACCAGTTATTGAATCATTTAATGTATTACTGAAATCTGTCTTATTCAATCATATAGTTAGTTTCAGGGTTAACTGTCAAATTAAATTTTTTAAATTAGGTTAAATCAGTCAACATTGCAGACTTATACAGTTTGTAACTCACGCTGAGTTCAAAGAACTTGCTCTCTGATGCGCTTTAATTTGGCTTATTTTACAACTCTGGCAATTATGTACATTTGTTTGCTTATTTACCAGCACGCACACAAACACACAAAAATTTCATGCACTCAGTTGGCCCCCGCGGCGCCAAAAAGTATGCTACACTTAACGCAAATCCTGCATTTGCTATTGTGCAGTGCATGCGGACAGAAAACACATGAATTTGTTTTTAGTTTCCTTATATTTTTTTGCAAAATAAAAAATATATGCAAAGCAACATAAATAACATGCAAAGAAGCTGCCCGCAAGCAGACATAACTAACAGTGAAAAGTGAGCAAGCATAAAAATGAAAAGAGTAAAAAAATAAAGGGAAGCCCAGCAAATGATGGAAGTGAACAGACGACCATAATATATCTATGGTAAATAAATATAGTGTCTGTGTGCGTGTGTGAGAGAAAGAGCTTTCCTTAATGTGCATATAGAATATATAGTATAGTCGCATATATATATGCATATATCATTTGCAAATGCTATGTTGTAATTTAGATTTGTGCATATTTTGTTGCCTGCGGCGCAACAGTTGCGAATTAAATTGGCCGCTTATTAAACGTTTTTGCGAGCTATTTATGCACAGTGGGCGCTGGGAATGATACAATATCTGGGTTCCAATGAAAATTGCAATTTGAAATCATTATTCTACACTTTATTTATATTAAAAAGATGACATTAATGATGTTTGTATTATATTTTTTAAATTAAACAAACCGTATAAGGACAATGGCATGTTGGAATATTTTTATTAGACAAAAGCGATTAACACAATGTATATATTTTTGTATAATTTAAATATGAAAATAAAATGAAATTTCACCAAATAAAATATTTTAAGATATTAAAGGAATATATTTCGGAACAGTTCTAACTTCTGAAAGTGGCAATATCTGAACAATCACTGGAAATAAGCTCATATAGCAGCAAATACAAAACCCTTGCAAGTTTTATGCTTAAGATATCATATCATATTCATATTCAATCAGAACAGCATCGTTAAAACTATTACAGTTCAAAGAACTTGCAACTTATTGTAATCAACAGCAGAACTGTCAGCCATGATTCTGTACAATTTAACCTGTACTGTGCGACATTCAGTGAATTCAAATGCCCCGCTCCACTCCCCCGTCCCCACAACTCCCCTCTTCCATTCGCATTAAATTTGCCACATATTCGCATTCACATTCACATACGCATTCATATATTCGTGTGCATTTTGCTTTGCTCGTGGAGCACATTTCATATTTTATTTTACAGCATTTGCATTCGACAACGTCTCCATGCCGCCTCTCGCTCTCTTCCTCTCTCTCTCTCTAACTGTATCCGTCTCTCTCTCTGCTCTGTCAGTGCTTATCATGCTCGCAAGCTGAACCGTTGCCTCGACAAAGTTCTGTCTTCCTTCCTCGTTCTTCGCTCCTTGTCTACGTCTTTCACTCGTCGCATGTGTTTTGCATTCTCTGCGGCTGCATTAACACATGCGTCCATTTGTGTTCGCGTGTGTGTGTGCCCGAGTATTTGCCAATGGGAATGTGCGCCTGTATGCGTGCGCGTGTGCATGTGTGTGTCTGCATATTAACACATTATTGTCGTTGTTGATGTTTCCACAAGCACGCTAAAAACTTAACGAAGCAAAAGCTTTTTTTTGCTTGTTGCATTTCATTTTTGCATTTTATGCCAATTTTTTGAGTTTTTTTCATATACCCTGTACGCATATAAAATGGGTATTTACGTACAAGGCAAAGGGAGACATCATTGATCCTCTCTGTGGAAGACTATATGATCTAGGATCTTATACCATCCTTACGATCCAAAGAACAGATGTATATGTATATACATATATATTTTTTGACATCGATATGTTTCGATGTTTGAGAAGAGATTATATAAGCTTAAGAAACTAAATTTGGTTTGTTATTACTTTTTTCAGAGAGAAAATGTAAATAATAGAATAAAAGAGAACTTAGGAGCTTTACATAAGCACACATTTTACACCCACTGTTACGGCCTACAGATTGTTTATGGATCGTACAATAAAAACAGAAGTAATTCAAGAATTAATTTTCTTTATAGATAGAGCGCATTTAAATGGGGCAAATTGGAAATCTGACACTTTTTCTGACAAAATATAAAAAAAATACCAAAAAAAATATATATACACACTATGCTCGTGCTTTCGCTTTTGAGATATTAAAAAAAAAATTGCATCTAAATAAATTCAATATATAACAACTGATGGAAGCGAAGTGTCTCTAGTTTGGTCACTCTCCATCAGAACACTTTAAGTGGTATTTTCTTGTGTTGTTGTCCCTTTGCATTTAATTTACAACGCGCGTCGTTTTGTCTTTTGTTTGGGATTGCATATGTAATTGTAAATTTAGCGCAGAAGCAAAGCACAAAATATGCAAGTGCTTGTTTAGCAGCTAATATTTGTTGGATTTGGTAGGGACTGTGGCCACAGACTGTTATCCTGGCCAGGCATGCCACATGCCACATGCCACATGCCACATGCTGCATGCAGCAACAGCATGCGTCCAGCAGTCAGCCAGTTGAGCTGCCGCTTCAGAATTGGCAATTTACAAACGAATGTCGACAACTTTGTTGTGTCTTCTTTTGCCTGTAATTTCTTTTTGCCGTCTGCCGTCTGTCGCTTGTTTGGCTTGTGGCTGTTGCATACCACATGCACCTAGCCCCACTTCTCACCTGCCCATCTACGAACGATTGCCATGGAGTTTTGCTATTATGTTGCTTTTATGTGCCTGCCACTTTTAACTCTCTGTCTGGTTGCACTTTGATTGTCCGCCCGACCAGCCCACTATTGCCGCATTACAGTGTCAAACGCAAGAGTTGCCACAAGTATAACAGCGTGGCGCAGCCAACCAACCAGGTTGGCAACCCGTAAGCCTTCCCGACCAGAAGCAGGTTGTTTAGTTACCATTGCGTGTGCTGTGCATGTCCACCTGCGCTGTCAACTGTGTTTTTACAGCTATACGTTTTGCTGCCAGCCGCAAATCCTGCTGCTCAGGTGGAATGGGGGGCGGAATGCATGATATCAAGGAGTTGTGGTATTTATGAACACAAAGCTTTTTTTGTAGAGTTACAAATCTCCCGACTACGCAATACTCTCAACGAATGTTTATGTGGCAATAATATTGTATCTCTTAAAATGTAACTACAAAATAGTTGACCGTAAAGATGATTGCAGTAAAATTTATATGTTATTTATATCTCTAAAAAATATGAAACTTATGAACGTCGATGAGCCCAATGTACTCGTTTTTCTTTTGAAAGCAGAGTATAGAGTAGCACTTGTCAATGAATCGCAAATGAAATTTGAATGGAAATACCCAATTTCAATAAATATTACAAATAATGATTTATATGCCAATTATAATAAATTCATAATTGAATAACATATTTTTGTAATGGAAAATAGTTTTATGTAAATAAAAAGACTGCATTTTTAATGCATATGAATAAATAATATTCACTCGCAGAGAGTGAACTGAGCTGAGATTATTTTGTGAAAAATTCCAATTTTGGGAAGCTCAATTTATCAATGCAAAAAATTATTAGACTTATTAATTATATATTTTTCTAATGCCCAGTTTGATAATGATTCTAAAAAGGGTAAATGATCGTTGTTTAAAATAAATAAAAATAATGCGACCAAAGTATTTAAAATGGCGATTCAAATGTCTGTACAATACGAATTTCCGGAACATCCAATTGCCAAACATCGCCTGTGCTACACAGCACTACAATATGTTTAGTTTAATTTATAAATGCAATCATTACCCTTATTTTATTTAACCATTACGTTTATAACTTCTCGTATGTGAACGTTAATTGATATTCATAAATAAAATGAAAAATCTAATGTCATGCTTCAATAAGTAATTAATATATTCACTTTTCCATTACGCAATAACATAATTGCATTTTTTGGCAAAAATGTAAATTAAACAAATATTTGTTTACACACCGAATGCACTATTTTGGGGCAAGTTGAGACCCTAAGGTAATTTTTTTGTAAAACTGCACTTCATTATCAAAATTGGAATCAATAATAAATTTGCATAAATATTAAATGGTAATTGCCTTTCATCGCTATTCGTTGCACTGTTGTTTAGGTGAGGTTGATCCATACGCTTAAATGGATACATTTCTGATTTAATGTGCAGCAAACAATGCGAATTTTAGCTTTGAAAATATATACATGTATGTATATATTTAGTGCCTGGATTGGCCGCTAGGTGGCGGCAACAAAAAAAACAAACAAAAAAGTAGGAAATTAAAGGATAAACGTTAAAGCGTTTACACACTAAAATATACATTTTTAAAAGCAGCATAATATTATTTTTTAGTGCTGCTACTGCAGCAAGGTGTAAACTGTGTGTGGGGGTTGCTGCTGGGCTTTATATGGGCAGAGCTCAGCGGGCGATCCTTGTTGTCGCTGTCGTTGTCCTTGTCGCTGCTGTCGTTCTCGCCAGCGTTTGCTTAATGTCTTCTTTATTATACGGAATTTATCACCGAAACTGAAATTGGCCTGGTTGGCTTGTCGTTGTCGCTTGGTCCTTGCTTAGCAGGACTAAAGCCAAAAGGAACGGAAAAGCTTGCACTTTTTTCTGCAGCTATGTCGCTACATAAAGTAACTCACACCCACACACAGTCGCACCCACACACACACACACACACACACACACACACACACACACACACAGCCACACACATAGACGTTGCAATAAAAACATGGCTTATATCTTTTATGGTGACAAAGCAAACACAGAAGCATACGTAGACACTGAAGGCGACTGAGACACAGTCACACACACACAAACACACACACACACACGCACACACTTTTACACTCCCTCAAGATTAGCAGCACAACCACACACACACATATGAAATTAATGTGTGGGTTTTGTGCTAATGAACGCGGCGTGTGTATGTGTGTGTGTGTGGTGTGTGTGTTCTAGCGCTGTTTTTGAATTATAGCATAATTTTTACCACAAAAACGGGTGGAAGGTTTTTTTTTTTTTTTTTTGTGTGTTTGCCTGTAAATTGTCCAAGCAAATTTATACGTTGTTCTATATACGCCGGGAAAAGCAGTTCGTGCAGAGACGGAACAGAAACTATGCAAATATTTGTGCTTAACGCTTTTTACTCTTTTACTTCATTCAAAATAACTATTTTAATTTCAGTAACTAAATGTTTTAATTAAACGCGTTTAGCTTTTAATGGAGCAAATAAAAATTAAATCAAGCGCGAATAAAGTTTGAAAACCTGCATTTATTTAGAAACAGAGAGAACCGTTCTCTTCCACGTGACGAAGCTTAAATACCCTTGCAGACATTAAACCAGGCAACAAAGCATAAAACAAAGGCAAAAATATATACATAGGTCTTCTCCAATGCGTTACAGGGGTTATCTCTTTCTATTTTGTTCCTTCCATATTTTTACCCCTTGTATATATATTTGCCGCTAATTGAAAAAGAATTCGATTGCGGGACAAAACTGATACAAAACCAGATAACCACAAGAGACAAACGGATTTGACATCGAAGCTGGTTTATGGTTGAGGTTTTAGAGAGCGGTTTGATTTAGACGAATGGAGAATAAATCGCCGCATACAAGGTAAGACTAATTTTTATTATGCTTGTACATTTGATTAAATTTTCATGACATATTTGTTTTGATATAACTTAACGCAAATGTTTTAAAATTCGAATTCCGACCTAGAAGACCTAGTTTTGCGAGCATAGAACCAATTAGACAATTATTAAAGTATTTTATTCATGTTTTAAACAAGCAGATATAATGACTATATACACTCATTATAAGGTCAAAAATTTCTACTACTGCTATGAACCTCAGTCCACCCCCCTTGAGTAATAAGGTATAATATGTATTTTATTCCTCAATGCCCCACCCCTAACCCCTAACCCCTTTTTTTTTGGGTGCTGCGCATAATGAACAGGAGCAAAAAAGTCAAACATGCTTCAAGTGAGAATTTGACGTTTTGTTAAATTTTAACTTTGCTGTCGTTGGTTTTTGGGTCAGGGGTTAGGCATGATAAGTTCTGGGTCAGGATGCTTCGCAAAAAGAAGCACATTTATTTTACTTTGCAAAAACTGTTGCCAACTTTACTGGGAAAGGCCAAAAAAGTGCCAACAATGTATCCACCCTTCAAAAACTAGATCTAAAAATACTCTCTACAAGCTAAATATTGTTGTTTTTTTCTATTTAAATGTTTGGCGCGCACGAAAAGCTCGTGTGCTTCTTGCTAACTGTCAAAAGCTCGTGTGCTTCTTGCTTACTGTCAAAAGCTCGTATGCTTCCTGCTAACTGTCAAAAGCTCGTGTGCTTCTTGCTAACTGTCAAAAGCTCGTCGCTATGCAAGCGAAAGCTTTGCACTTTACCAAAGCAATCAGCTGCATGTAAGCAACAAAACGATTTCGCTTTTGTTGGCGCAGCACGGTAGCTTTTGCGCCCAAACGGGGCGCAAAACAACCGTAATAAATCAGTAGTAGAATAAATCAGAGTAAGCGTAAAACTAAATGGAGGCTTAAGATATCATAGAAAGAGACGAGCTTTGCCATATTTCGAGTGCACTGAGATATTTCGGGAGAGTAAATTAAATTGATGGTCTTGATCCGTGATATCCTGATATTTTTATAATAGTCCTGAACCCATTGAAAATGGGTAACAAGGTTTCAATACTGTGATACTCTGATAGGCGAATGTTCTAGCAACTGCGCCGATTGAATAGAGGAGACGAATGTTTCTGTCTCTTTTTGGCGTAGGCAGCTGCCTATGATCTCCAAATAATGCACTCTTCTTTACCGAATAGAACAAATCCAGCCGAATTAATTGTTAATACAATTGTTACTGATATTGTTATAGCAAATAAAAACAGTGGCAATGTTACTTACCTTACTTTGAACGAATGACTTCGCAGACAATTGAAACAAAAGAAGTCAATTGTTGTTGCTGTTGCGAACTGTTGTTTTTCCATTCCAATGAAATAAAACCTCGGTATCAATCGTCGACTCTTCTCTCTTATTACTCACTGGTTATTTCACAACACAAAGCACAAAGATTAAATGGATTTGGTAAAAACTTCATTTTAATTCTTATTTTCATTAAGACGCACTACAATGCAAGCCTAGATGCTGGTATAAGAATTCACAGTGATGGACAGCTTGCGTTGCCATCAAGTGTTGGATAACTCAATATATTAATAGGCAATTAGCTTGCGTTTTCATCTGACAGCCAACAGGTATTTTTTGTGGCTGCATCAGCATTATTATCAACTGTTGATACTGATCAGGATTAAATACTTATATGTATATAATACACATTCGATCGTATTTTTTGCAAAAGTGAAAAAAAAGTTTTAAAAGACACTGCCAGGGAATTATCTTCTGTTTGCAAGTCTATCTAACTATTAATATCCGTGCAATAATTACTTTTAAAAGGGGGCATTATTAAAATGCATGTGTTTTATCGATACCATTAAAATACTGAAGTTGTATCGATATTTCGAGCAACACGCAACCTCTAGCGAGCGTAAATGAATTGCTATTTTATCCGTTCAAATAACGGCGCTTTCCGCTTGCCAAATTCGACGAAAAAAAAATTCCAATCGAAATGGAGCTGCGCAGCAAATACAATAAACTGAAGCAGATGCTCAAAGGCGCCGGCGTCTACGAGGATGGCATGGACTTCGAGGAAATGCGCCAAATAGCCCAGGCCATGGAAATGTCAATCTCGTCGTACAACGGCGTCGAGTGCACGGATCTCGAGCGCGCTCTCATGGTATGTAAACAAACTCCCGAAACGGATAACTAAGTTGGGCTTCAAACGTTTGCGCAGGAGATTGAGATCGATTTCCAAATGATGGTCAACTCTACGATGATTGTTCGGCCGGCGACGCCCACGCCGTCCATCGACGTGTTCATTGGCGCGGGCAGCTTAGATCGGGACTGCGAGAGTCCCGCAAATCAGCCGATTCAGCTACAGGTGCAGGCGCTGGTGCACCATGAGCTCAACTGGAGTCCCAGCCGGACGGCGCGCCCACTGAAGCGAGAGAACAGCGAGCCGGACTCGGGCCTCAGCTCGAAGCGTGCCCATCAGATCGCGGACGAGGAGTCCTCGAGTCGGGATGCCACGCCCATATCGCTGGCCAGCGCCGACTCGGGCGTCAGTTGCGAAGAGATCGGCTCGTTGTCCAGCATCAGCGAAGTGTCCACATTGCCGTCGATCGGCGAGATGCCCAGTCGCCTCCTGATCAGCACCAGCAGCGCAGCCGTGTCCGGGTCTTCCGATTCCTCCGATCGGGAGCCAAGCAGCACCAACGAAATCAGTCCTTAACTTAACTTAACAATGAACTCAATCCAATTGTCAGCTATTTCAGTTATGCAAAAGGCTGCACGTTCAACGAACAGTTCTTAGCTTAACTAAATAGATTTGTTGAACAATACCAAAATATGGATAAATAAATAATAAGTTAAAGCCAATTGTCAAAGATTTGTTGAACAATGCGAAAGGCTGCGGCTTTAACGATCAGATTTCTTAACTTAATTATGAACTGAGTGCAGCTTTCAGATATATGTACAATTATGCCAACAATCAGTTTTTAGCTTAATTATAAACTTGATCTAATTGTCAGATTTTTGTAAAAATTTACCAAGCTGTTCTTAAGTCGATTTTTTGTCAAAATAATAATAAATAAATAAGCTTAATCCAATTGTCAGATATTTGTTCAGTTATGACAACGGCTGCACCGTCAACGATCAGAGTTCTTAACTTAATTGGGTGCGCTTTCAACGATCAGTCCGATCAGATAATTATACATTAATAATAAGCTTAACAATCACTTTATGTTAAACTCAATTCGGTTGTCAGATATTTGTACAATGAAAGGCTGCGCCTTTATTCAGCTTTGGAGTAATAAACCAGCCCTGATTCTGTAATACCTATTTGTGTGTTTTTTGAGCTGTGTTTAATGGATGGGATTGTTTTCGCGCTCCATCTTTGTCTTGGCTATGGCCTCGCCCACCAGGCGATCGATGCGCTTGCGCATGCACAGGAACGGCTGCAGGTTGACGCGATGGCTGACCAAGGTGGCGGATATGTTGGTGAAGTACTCGGTCACCTCGACGGGCCGCGCCAGCAACACGGGCGGCTTCTTGTCGGCCGGCGACTTGTGCATCGCCGGGGAACGACGCCTCGGCCGCTTGGCCACGCGTGCTGCAATTGTTGTTGCCGCCGCCGGCGTCGGTGAGCAGGCGTCATTGTTGTTGTTGGACTTCGACTTGCGCGAACGAGCCCGTTTCGCTGGCGGCGGCGCCACGGTCTTAACGGGGGCCGTGCGACGCGCCGAACGCAGCGATTGGCGACGCGTCGGCGGCGACAAATCCTCAATTGAATTGTTGGCATTTTGGCCACTGAGAGGCGAGTCCTTCAGCTGCTCCGATCGGCTAGTGAGGTTCCTGTCCGGCGTGCAATTGAAGTAGCATCTTGCATCGGTTATGCGAGGCATCTCTTCACTGGAGGAACTGCATTCACTGACAGCTCTTTCCTCATTTTCCGGCTCCAAATCATAGGTTAAATCAATTAAGTGCGCATTTTCAGCCTGAGCCTTATCCTGGGCCAAGTCAACTTCAACAGTATCTGCAGCTATCGCCTCTAGCTGCTCCGGCGGCTCCCGTTCGCTAAAATTCGTGAAATGGATTACACCAAAAACCAGCTGAAGAAAAACACTTACGGAGTGCGAACAATGTAGGAGATATTGTTGGACCAATCCTCCTCCTCCGCCGTGCTGTTGTTCGAATACTCGCTACAATTGAGGGATATATTTATTGGATCAACACGAATTAAGTGATTCTTCGCAAAACTCACTTTGCCTCACTGTCGTCGTAGGAGGATTCGAAGGTGTCCGACGATGCTGAGTCATTGTCGGGGCCATTTCTGTCCGGTGAGCTGGGCTCGCCCACTTCTGCACCATGCGTGTTTCTGTCAGCGGGAGCACAGATAAGGTAAGCTAAATCAGTTAAGAGCCAGATATTTACGCTTCCAGCATTTGTGCGTTGTCATCCGCTTCGCTCAAATCGTCGTCGTCCCCAACAATGTGCGGCACATTGGGCAGAAATGGCCTGCAATGGGGTAACTCCGTCAGACGTGAACACCCTGAAAACTTTTACTCACATGCTTCGATTGGTCGAAATGGCCTTCGTAAAATAAGCTGCTGCAGCGCCGAAAAGTGACAGATGAGACGTTATTTTTGGCCCAGGATTCAAAAAGTGCTGGATAGCGCTGTATGCAGTGTTGGTGGTTGCCGGACATTTGAGATCGGCACTTAATGCGGCGTTCTCACTGCCAACTCACGACTAAATGCGCCACGTTTCTAGCACGTTCATTTTAAAAGCGTGTAATAGTGATGTTACAAAAAATCGAAATATCGATGTATGGATGTTAACAGCAGCGATTTTAATTTTAACTCGATAATCTTTTTTACGATATGCTCTTTACGATATTAGGTTATTAACATGGCTGCAAACTCAAATACAAATAAATAATCAAATAAACAGGTTCAATTCGTGAACCTGACTTCGGCTTAAACATTGGTTCGTCGCGTTCTTGTGAACTTAACAGCGATAATATTTACATTAAATTAAATTAAAATTAAAGATTTATAAGTTTATTATAACAAATTTAAAAATTTTTATTTTTAGTGAAGGCCTGAATATCTTCTAGTAAAATCTCATTATTATAAGACAAACACAATTTTTCAAAGTACCAAAACTAAACTATAAAAAATGTTAAAAAATATTTGAGTTTCCGGCTCGATTCAATTGGTTAATAATAAATTAATAGCTTATAAGAATAAATTACAGATAAATATCAAGCAAAATAATAAAAAAATATACATTAATAACGAAACGTGTCTTCAGCTCTCGCAGCAATCGCAGGTCTCACCCGCTTCCTCGCAGTTGCAGTAGGTGCCATCGGGCGCCATATCGGATGCCAGGTCGTCCTCGCCGATCGTGATACAGCGCACGTTCCGCGGATACTTAACCATGATCAGTGGACAGCCATCCTCGTCGGTGAGCCCAACATTCCCAGTGCCATCGCCCGCATTCTGGCGCTGCAGAATGTACTTGGTGAAACAGCACAGCAATATCTACAAATATTTGGGAACTTTTGGCTAACTAACTAGCTTTTGAATGCCGGAAAGTGCTCTCACCAGAAACTTCAGCGCCAAGAGCAGGAGCAGAAGCAGAATGTAAAAGTATCGCCAAACGGCCTCCGAGAAGACGGGCAGACATCCGTTGGTGTTTATGGAGTCGATCGTGAGCATTGGCATGGGCGACCGCTTGTGGCTATTGTAGTCCTCGGCGCTGGCCAAGTAGCTGGGGAAGCTGTGCTCCCTTGCCGCCTTCTTGGAGCAGGCGATGGGTGCCAGGACGGCTTTGCTGCGGCACGAACTGTTGCCCGCTTGCGTGGGCATCCACTCGGCGTTCATCCAGTCCTTGTAGTTGTAGACGCCGCAGCACTGCTTGCGCAGCTGCAGTCCGTCCCATAGGAGCTTCCACTCCGGGCACGTGTAGTACTCGTCGATGCCGCGCAGCAGCGAGTTTTCCGCCGCATTTTCCAATACATCGATGTTATAGTAGAGATTCCACACGGTGCCGAAGCCGGAAGCGATTATCACGCAGGAATAGAACAGCCAGACGGACACCATCAAGCGCACGTTGGGCGTGCAGCGGCGCTTCCACAAGCGATTCCACAGGGAGAGACTGCACAGAAACGTGACGACCAGTTGGGCGCCCAGGATGTACACGTTCAACAGGTAGCTAAACAGCAGGCGGCAATCGATGTCCTCCAAGTAGCTGGACAGAATCGTTTGGTAAATGGCAGTTACGATTATGATCAGTAGCCCGGTGACAGCCTCGAGTATCAGCAGAAGCGCAATATACACGGATGCTTTCCGAAAAGGTTGGCGCATTTGGACATCTTCGTCAGATGCTGCTTGAAGTTGTTCTTTTCAATAGCTTCGAAGAGCTTGGAACGACCACAAATCAAAAATCTAAAACCGAAATTCGAATTTCATTTGAATTGACGTTTACGAGAAAGGTAAGCCAGAAAGTAAACATCCAACAAAATACGAGCTGCATCGGATGTGGACTTTTGGAAATCACACAAGTCAGCTATGATCAAAAATTTAATTTTTTTGCCTTTCGCTTAATACGTCTATTTAATATGTCAACTAATCTATTTATATTTCTGTACTTCAAAAAATGAGTAAGGGGGGAGTACATGATTTTTTGACCAAAAAATTCCAAAATTATTTATTTTCAATAATGCATATATTTTAAATGCAGAATGATTGAAGAGGACAAATCATGATTAAAATGCCATCAAACATGAAAATCGGTTCAGTTTTGACAGAGTTGTGGGAGTTTATATTATGAGAGCTATGAATCCTAGAGCTTTACTTGTCAAATTTTTTCTCAATTGTGGCATGATTTTTGACAAAAAAATTTACCCCCTTAGAATGTGTTTTAATGTTGTTTTTTATACTAATTATGACAACCACAATCGATTAAAAATATAAATTTGCAATTCTAAATTTTGAAAAAATTATTTTTTCGAAAATGAGTAAGGGGGGAGTACATGATTTTTTGACCAAAAAATTCCAAAATTTTTTATTTTTAATAATGCATGTATTTTAAATGCAGAATGATTGAAGAGGACAAATCATGACCAAAATGCCATCAAACATGAAAATCGGTTCAGTTTTGACAAAGTTGTGGGAGTTAAAAATATGAGAGCTTTGGATCCGAGAGCTTTACTTGTAAAATTTTTTCTCAACTGTGGCATGATTTTTGACAAAAAAATTTACCCCCTCAGAATGTGTTTTAATGTTGTTTTTTATACTAATTATGACAACCACAATCGATTAAAAATATAAATTTGCAATTCTAAATTTTGAAAAAATTATTTTTTCGAAAATGAGTAAGGGGGGAGTACATGATTTTTTGACCAAAAATTTCCAAAATTTTTTATTTTTAATAATGCATGTATTTTAAATGCAGAATGATTGAAGAGGACAAATCATGACCAAAATGCCATCAAACATGAAAATCGGTTCAGTTTTGACAAAGTTGTGGGAGTTAAAAATATGAGAGCTTTGGATCCGAGAGCTTTACTTGTAAAATTTTTCTCAATTGTGGCATGATTTTTGACAAAAAAATTTACCCCCTCAGAATGTGTTTTAATGTTGTTTTTTATACTAATTATGACAACCACAATCGATTAAAAATATAAATTTGCAATTCTAAATTTTGAAAAAATTATTTTTTCGAAAATGAGTAAGGGGGAGTACATGATTTTTTGACCAAAAATTTCCACAAAATTTTATTTTTGATAATGCATATATTTTAAATGCAGAATGATTGAATATGACAAATCATGACCAAACTGCCATCGAACATGAAAATCTGTTCAGTTTTGACAAAGTTGAGTGCTATGGATCCGAGAGCTTTACATATAACTATTTTTTTGTTTTTTCAATTTTAATCTGTCAATAAAAATCTGAACAATTCATCTCTACTTTTTTATCAATGAAAACTTTGTTGAAGGTTTTGCGGACATATTCTTCTTAAATCACAGCAATTTAAACACCACTCTGTGTTCCGTTAAAATCACAAAATCTTTAATGCGCACACGTTAAATTTAAATTTTCAAATAAGCTGTTACAGTGCTGTTAAGCATATTGCTTGCGCCGCCGACTGTTAAGCTCAAAATGGTATTCTTAGCTTAATAGAGTGTTCGCTATGCAACACTGGCTTAAGCTTTTGATAATAGGGTCATGAAAGCCGGCTTGAGAGAAGCGATAAGCACGAACAGAGACGAACAAAGGCAGCTCAAACAAATCAATTAAAACTCGCTGCTGCGTCATTTTGCATAAGAGAAAAACATCAAAATGTTCGCAGTGCTTTGCGGCGCCCTATTGATTTTGGCCTTCGAGCCAGGGACAGCGAAAGCGAAAATTCCAAGTGTCCAAGCGAAATTCCAATATGCCATCAAGGAGTTCACGGTGCCGTTGGATCACTTCAGCTTCCTGAGCAACGAGAGCTTCAGCTTGCGCTACCTGTACAACGACTCCTTCGTGGACAAGGCCAACCCGAGCTCGCCCGTCTTCTTCTACACGGGCAACGAGGGCGACATCGAGTGGTTCGCGCAGAACAGCGGCTTCGTCTGGGAGCTGGCGTCCGCGCAGCGCGCCGAGGTCGTCTTCGCCGAGCACCGATACTACGGCAAATCGCTGCCCTTTGGCGGGGACACCTTTAACAGCAGCAAGCCGGAGCATTTGGCGTACTTGACGGTGGAACAGGCACTGGAGGACTACGCCGACCTGATCATCTATTTGCGCAACGGGCGGGACGTGCCGGTGGTGGCCTTTGGCGGCTCGTACGGCGGCATGTTGGCCGCCTGGTTCCGCATGAAGTATCCGCACCTTGTGGCTGGCGCACTGGCCGCCTCGGCGCCCATTTTACAGTTTCCCGGCCTGACACCCTGCGATCTCTTCAACAAGATAACCACCTCGGTGTTCGAGACCGCTTACAATGCCAACTGCAGCGCGAACATTGGCAGATCCTGGAAGGCGCTCGAGTCGTTGGCGACCACAGATGCGGGCAAGAAGCGGCTGGGCGAGATCTTCCGCCTGTGCGATCCCATCAAGGGCGGCGATGACCTGAACAAGCTGATGGACTATCTCGAGGAAGTCTACAGCAACTTGGCCATGGCCAACTATCCCTACAATAGCACATTTCTGGTGCCCCTGCCCGCGAATCCCGTGCGCCAGCTGTGCTTCTACCTGAAGGATCTGCATCAGAACGAAACCGAGCTGCTGTACAGCATTTCCAGTGCCCTGGGTGTCTACACGAACTACACGGGCACGACCAAGTGCGTCGACTACCAGGATGCCAATTCGGGCGCCAATTACGACAGCCACGGCTGGGACATACAGAGCTGCAATCAGATGGTGATGCCGTTCTGTGCCAACAGCAGCGATACCATGTACCGCACCACGGCCTGGGATCTGCAGAAGTACACCGAGAAGTGCCAAAAGAAGTACCACCTCACACCCAAGCCCCACGACATCGTACTGCGCTATGGCGGCAAAGATCTGGAAACGGTTAGCAACATCATCTTTAGCAACGGCCTGCTGGATCCGTGGAGCGGAGGTGGCGTCCTGAAGGCGCCGAACAATCAAGTGCACGTCATCATTCTGCCAGAGGGTGCTCATCACTTGGACCTGCGACAGAGCCATCCATCGGATCCGGCATCCGTAACCGACGCACGCCAGAAGGAGGCGGCCATCATCGCGAAGTGGATACGGGAATTTTAAGACTTGTAATTTTCAACTTGCACCAATATTAAAAATAAATACGATTTTGAAAATCAAAATGATCCTGTCGTATATTCAAAAATTATTTAAGTTTATTTTTTTTTTATATTTTTCTTTAATATATGCATAAAGGTACAGTTGTTGTTCACAAGAAAGGAAATCTTACAAATTACAGAAGCAGCAAAAAAACACACGAAGTTAACATTTAAATCAACTTAATTAAAATATATGTCGTGTAAACTTAATAAATAAATATATGGTTTTTTCAATAACTGCTCCAGGGCATTAAATAATAAAAAATATAGTATAGTTATAAGGCAAATAGATAATAATGTTTATCAAAAAATATTAACAAAAGTTCTTTAAACTGGATGGATAACTTTTCCATTTCTATAGTATATTCAAATTTTTCAACATTTTTTCGTTTTGCAGTTTTGCGATTTTTTTAAAACATTTTTTATGCATTTAATTCATACGCAACTTTACAATTTTCGATTCTTTTGTTAGCAAAAATTGTTTTAAGTTTTGGTTTAGCACCGGCATAGGACACTTGCTTCGTTTTGTTCAATGATCCTTTCGCGCACGCTCCGGCCATGTTAGGGTATCAGCTAGCCGACCAGATTTTTGCTTTGTCTATGGTACGAATTTTGGAAATGAGTTCAGGAATGCTTTGTGGTAAGAGAACCAATGCTGCCGCTGGATGTTGGGCGAGGGTCCTTCGAAAGCTGCAGCGTCACCTGTGGCGGGTGCGCGCAACGCTCTCTGCTGCTCGTTAGCCGTGGGAGAGAGCTTGGCTAACGGCAGTTGGCGAACCCTCGGGCAGCGCTGGCTGTCTCTAGCGTCCAGTGTGCGCCGTCCAGAAGTCCTCACAGCCGGGCCAGCTGCAACGTCTTGAATTTTGGGAGATAAACGTGCAGCTGCACTCGGCGTACGAAGACTTTTGGGCAGCACTCTGGGCAATTGGTCTATGTGGGTCATGGTTTGTCTTGAGGCTCGTCGGCTAGCTGCCTGAGCCGAAGGCAGCGGCAGCTTGTGGCCAGGCCATGCAAAAATGTTCCACGAAATTTGCACATACCCCGCCCCAAGCTGCAGTTGCTCTCGGCTCGCTCTGGAGGAACGTGCGCTACTTGGTAAATATTTCGTGTGTGCGTATTTTTTTTGCTTTCGTTTTGTTTTCAGCTTAGTTATTTTATATACAAAATGTTGGGCATAGATTATATATATATATATATAGTTTATATAAATGTTTGCTGTGCAAATATATATGTATAATGTATATCGTTAATATAAGTTTTTTTTTCCTAAATATTTCGTTATATCTCGTTAGTTTTCATTTTTTTGCTCAAGTGTTTCTCTCGTCGAGTAGAGTATGGTAGTATATCATTTATTATGTACATATTTATTTCGGTAGTTTTGTGTCTAGGTACCAAAAATAATCAACATTCTGCAAAATGTTAAAAATTACAAAAATTTACGCGACTTTACGATCTTGACGCACGTTAGTTACATCTTACAACTTGTACATGAATTTTGTTTACAAACATTTGCTTAAATACATATTATGTATTCGGGTTCATTATTCATTAATTATTTCTTGATTTCAATTTTAAAGGCATATTCGTGTTGGGTTCCGTTCTGTTCTATTCTGTGATTACTTTTACTATTTTATATTTTTGACTCGGAATTTATTGCACTAATCCAAAAGACAACTGACAACAGACAATCGTTCAGGGATTGTTTAGGTTGGCGGCGGCCCGTGCGGATAGGTTAGCATTGGCTCCAGGCTGCGGGCAAATGTGTTGGAGAACATGCACGTGTAATCCTCACCGTGGGGCACCAGTGTTGCCACACCTAAAAGCAGCAGCATGAGCGCCTGTATGGGCAGCGAGGCACGTGCAACGCGCCCTAGGAATCGTGCACCGCGCGCCAGAACCGTGGTATTGATGACATCGCCATCGGCAGCATCGCCATCGGTGTTGGTGTGACTGTGTGGAGAGCAGCAGGAATTGGATTAGAAAATTGCCATTGCATTGCAATTTAAATATGTATATACATTTACAACATGCTACAGTTAGATCAAGTGCAACTAGGGGTTGTACTTGTGCGGGTATTTGCATGGAAATTAATTTTAAAAACAATAACTAAACTACGTGACGTTGAATTAAAAATTAAACAAATTTTCTATGAATATTTACTTTGCATTTTCTGTGTTTGGTGCGGCGGCCTGCATAGAAGAGGTTGATAATGTAGTATTATCCAAAAGCTAGATATGCCATAAAGAATATGTATAGATAAAAAAAGAAAGAAAAAATAAAATTATATTCAAGTAAATAAATAATAAAATAAAATAGTTTTGCTTTAGTCAATCTTAAATTAACACGCACTAATTTTGTAGTACAGAAATGTATTTTTTACAGCCAATTTTTTTTTCGTATAGTTCACTTACTTTGTGCGCTTACAAAAAAATTAAAATTTACATTTGTTTTCGGGACAAATTCTTTAAATTGTTTAATTGCAATAGCTTCAAATTACTTAAGATCCTTGCACTTACCTCACTCGACAACATTTGGAGAGGCACGCCCAGGTTGTCGCCCTCGTAGCCGAGCACGGCGCCCAGCTTGACGATGTAGATGCCGGAGAGACGACGCAGCGATTGCAGACGGAGGCGGAGATCGGTTAGCCTGGAAAGTGTTCTAGAATATTTGAAACATTTGCTGGCGGCTCTTAACGTTGTCAGTTATGATGAAGTGTTAGAATGGGCGGACGAAAAAAATTTGGAGTACCAAAAAACACAAATCAAATACGCAACAAAAATAAATATATATAAACAGCAAACACAAAATTTTTAAGCGAGAAAAATGTTGAAAAAAAAAAGATTTAACAAATAAGCGAACGAGTTTTCTAGCTAATAAAAAATGCGAACTAGCTACGTTTTTTTTTTCTGGAGTGCAAAAGCTACGTAGAGAAGGAAGGATAGTGAGATTGTAGTATTCGAAAAATAAAGATGTTCTCAGGAACATTTTTAGTACAATTTTGTTGTAATGTTGTAATGGTAAGTCTTGAAAAAATGTTTTTAAAAATGTGGCATATATAATTCGTTTGAAATTAAATAAAATGTCAAGCTTGAGTAAATGCCGATTGTGTGGATGTTTTTTTTTAAATAACAAAAGCAAGATTTATACAAAAAAGAATAAAGTTCTACAAACTTAGTACAAAAACATTCAAAATCAAAATTGTTTTAGAAGTTACAAGGTTCTTATGATTTGAATACAAGAATAATTGGTTTTTAAATGTACATACAATTTCCCTTGAATTAAATATTATTGTAAAGCAAACAAACAATTTTTAATGTTTGAATGAAATTACAAAATCAAAAATTAGAAAATTGAATATGTTTTTCAGAAATTTTAGAAAATTTGAATTATAAATTGATATTATAAAATATTTCTTTGATTTTTAGAAAGTTCGACGTTAAAAAGAAAAAATTAGTTTAGTAAAGTAATCATTGTATCTACTACAGATAAAGAACAGTTTCTACGCATAATATAAATAATAATAATAATAAATCATTTTCTACTAAAGTCAAACTAATCTGCTTCTAAGTACACATACTAAATAGCCAATAAAAAAATTAAAACGCCGCCCAACTAGCGCAGTTTCAAAACAAAAATTGGCTGGCAACTCTTCCACTTGATTGCCCCCCTCTCGCTACACGCACACACATAGATATATATCCATCTATCTTTATCTGTCAAGCACAAGCGGCACCCTCGCATTTATTTCGTTCCGCCCTCGGCACTGGCGCCTACTTCACTTACCTTTCGTAGGTGTGCTGTGACTGCTGCTCGGAGCCCTCAACGGAGCGCAGGAGCTGATCGGCCGCATCCTGCAGGCTGACAACACGCGGCTCGCAGCGTTCCAGTTCGGCGCGCAGATCCTTGAACTTGTTGAACTTGGCCTCGAGCACGCTGCGCTCCTCGGTGAGATCGACGGGCTCCGAGGCCTTGATGTTCTTCTCGGTGCGCTGCAGCCACTCGACCAGCTCGTCGATGATCTGATGGAACTCGCTGTTGCCCATGAGGGCCGTCTGCAGCAGCGCCTGCCACTTGGTGGCATTGAGGCAGACGTTGTTCCAGCGCTCGTTGTCGGCCTCGAGGCGGGCGCGCAACTGTCGCGCCTTCTCCGTGTCCAAGGTGTGCGTGGCCAAGTGGTCGCCGACCACATTCAGCGACGAGATGATCGACTTGTGACTCTCCAGATCCAGCAAGAACTCACGATGATCCTGCGTCACATCCTCCAGCAGCTCAATGTTCGAGGGCGGCGCCGTTTGGGACTTCTGTGTGCTCTCGGCGAACTGGAGCCACTGCTCCAAACGCCACAGATCGTTGTCGATCTGCTGCCAATTGCGTTGCGTGCAGAGCGGACACGTTAGACGGCCGACCTCACTATAGTACAGGGTATAGAGGAGAAGCATTCGATTATAAGCAAGGCTTCAGATACAGATTGTAATTTGCATTAAAAATGTAAACCTGCGTGGACTGATCAAAGTTTGTAAGTCGACTTTGAACAGAGCCGTGTTCCAGGCAAGCTCGAGACTCCTTGCTGTGCTCCACCCTGGAGTCTGGCAGCCTATGAAAGGAGGACTGCCAGCTTTTGTCTGGCGGATGACCACACAGAACAATAAACAGAGGGCACACACTGGGAGTTGGGCGGCTTGCCTGGGCTTGTTATTGCGTTTAGTGCACACAGGTAGAGTGAAGAGTTTACAGGTAGATGCGTCAGTAGATCGCCGGGTTAACACTTACTGTATGCACGTGTATTTGTACGCAGCAGGTAGCAGGCACCTGTTGGCCACAGCCATCATGAATGCGCAGGTTCGAGTCAAGCATTTGCATTTGCATTTGTATGTGTGTGTGTGTGGCGTGGTGTGTGCGTGTATAGACGTGGGTGAGTGAGCGAAACATAAAGCAATAAAACATTTGTTAGCCATTTAACCATATCAAAACGCCCAAAACACCAACAAAACCAGAAAGCGGAAAATGTGGAAAAATACTTGCAAACTGCTGCCTCCTAGACATACATACATATATAAAGATTATGCTAGGCAAATACAGTGGTCACTCCTTCATTGGAAGGTATGAGAAGTTTGAAAAAAATTCATTATGTAATTTATTTTTTTGCATTTTTAATGCATTTTTTGAAATTAAAAAATTGTATTCTGAACCCAGCATGTTTTTGTATCCAAATACTTTTAAATATAAATTTGAAAAACCCTTATTCTTCTGCATTTTTATATATTAGATTTTAGATTTTTATATTTACCAGAAATTTGAATTTTTTTTTGTAAATTGAAATTAACTATAGACCATAGAGCATTGTATTGAAAACTAGGACTAATAGAAATTTGAGTTTTTGTAAATTATAATAAATAAAAGACAGAAATCACTGGACAGCTGTTCAAAAATCTGGGGTTTGGTTCGCTAAATTGAATTGATTTAAAATAAATATATATATGTTTTTCAAGAAATTCTTGGATCATATATTTGACGCTTTTAAAAAAATCCAATCTAGAAGTCTTGACTATTGATTACTTACTTTAAGAATTGATTTAAAATTGCAAAAGAACTTACTAGTTAAAAAAAAAGCAAGTTTGATTTAAATTAAAATTGTAATTAAAAAGTAATTATAAATACAAAACTTGTAATTGACAACAAAAGAAAAAATCAAAAATCAATATCAATTGCCAAACTGGACCCAGCAGGAAATTGAAATCCTAATTGAACGGAATTTAATAGGCCTATGCCGCGATTCAACCGGCTAACCTGAGCCGATAATAGCCTCGAATAGTATAAAAACGGATATAACGGGAATCGATCTACAGCACAGTTTGCAAGCATTAAATTAGTAGGCAGTTTTAAAGAGCGTATTTTTAGCTATTTTTAGATTGAAGTGAGGGATCACATTGGAGCCTACCTTGCATTCTGATCGTGCTGTTGGCGCGCCTTCCACTGCGACTGCAGCGTATCGAAGCGCAGCGCCAGCTCTGACACGGTGTCCACCTGGGCGGCTTGGCTGTCCGCCTGGCATTCGGTCAACAGCAAATGGCTCAAGTGCTTGATGAGCTCCGTGGAGGACTGGGCGTTGCCCAGCAGCTTGGCGATCTTCTGGGGACCCGGCCTGCGTGTCTTGTCCGCAATGGTGCGCTGCAGCTCCTCCAGATTGCTCTGGCACTCGGCGATCGCCGTCTGCAGCTCCATGATGTACGCGTCCTTGGCCGTTATGGACGTCTCCCGCTGCAGCTGGGCCTGGCGCAGCTTGCGCTGCGACAACGTGCTCACCTGGACACTGGCGTGCGCCTCCTCGACCGCCGTTGCGCCCTCCTTGGCGGCACGCGCCAGCCAAGTGGTCTTCAGCGTCACCAGATTCGTTTGCACCGTCTGCCAGAGCGTTGTGTACTCGGCGATCAGCTTGAGCAGGTGCTTCAGCTGGTTCGGCTGCTGCTTGGTGCGCACCTCGGCTTCCTTGCCGAGGGCATCGGCCTGCTGCACCTGCTGCTCGGCCAGCTGGAGCTTGCGCTCCAGTCCCTCCAAGCGCTGCAGCACCGCCTTCGGCTCCAGGGCCGCTTTCTGTTCCTCGGCATTGGGCACCTGCTCCAGGGCCTTTTGTATGCCGGTCAGCGACTTGGTCAGCTCCAGCTGGGCCGTGTTGAAGTCGCGCATCAGCTTGGCATCCTTGTCGATGGCGTCCAGCAGGGCGTGGCAGCGCGGCGTCAACTGGCGCCACTTGCTCAGCATCACCTTGGTGGGCAGCGTCAGCTTCTGGATGTTCTCGGGCTCGACGCCGGGACTCATGGTCAGCCGGGCATAGGTCTGCTCCAGCTGGCGCAGATTGATGGACTCGGCGTCGAGGCCCACGAGCATGGTGCGCAGCGCCTGCTGGCGCTCCTCCAGCTTGGGCTTGTTCACGTACTTCTGGTCGCGCTCGTAGCCGGAGAGCTGGGTCTCCTGCTTGGCCAGCCAGCTCTTCTGCTCGGTGGTCAGCTTGATCAGCTCCTGGAGCACGTTCCAGGTGGCCAGTATGCGAGCCTTGCGCTCCGCCGACTGGCTGCAGACGTTCTTCCAGCGCTGCTCCAGATTCTGCGAGGACGAGGCCAGGCCCGTGGTATTCACCTGCGTGCGCCAGCTGTCCGCATCGTTGAGCATCATTTCGACCAGGTTGAGCACCTCGCCCACATTGCTGCTGTGATGCTCGATGGAGCGCTGGATCTGCTCGTGCTCGCTGAGCTTGGCCTTGATCACGTTGGGCGTGTAGCTCTCGAAGCTGAGCGGCTTGTCCAGCTGCGACTCCACCTCGAACAGCCAGGCGCGGATCAGCGCAATGCGCTCCTCCAGCCGCAGCAGCGTCTGCTTCAGTTCGCCAATCTTCGTGGCCCGCTGCTTGCACAGGAACTTCAGCCGATTCCAGCGATCGATGAGTGCGTCGCTCTGCTGCTGGACCTTGGTGCGCACCTCCTGCGCCTGCGGCGTGGCATCCGCGTACAGCGCGAGCAGCTCCCGGCTGGTGGAGAGCAGCCATTCGCGCTCCTTGTCGCGCAGCTGGAGTTCGCCGTTGATTTGCTGCTCCAGCTGCTTGGCCGCTTGCTCCGGATTGGCCAGCGACGCCACGTCGCCGTCGCGTTCCACACGCTCCTCCAGGCCGCGCAGCCACTGCGTGACGCGCGCGTAGCGCGCTTGGAAGTTCGAGAGCAGCGCGAGCCGCTCCTCGATGGCGTTGATCAGCACGGACAGCTGGTAGTCGAGGTCGGCGTGCTGCTGGCCCAGCAGGAAGCTGCGCTGGCGGATGGCCTTCATGTCGTGCGGACTGATGCACTCCTTCAGCTCCTCCTGGCTGACCGTCAGCCCCTCCAGAGCCGGCGTCTGCGCGCCCAGCTGGACGCGTTGCGCTCGCAGCGCGCTCAGACGCTGCTCAATCTCGGCGGGCGCTGTGGGCAGCGAGTCCGCCGTGCTGCTGTCCAGCAGCTGCTGTGCCGTCGCGAACTCCGCCTGCAGCTGCTGCACGCGCTGCTCGTACGACTCCGCCAGCTGCTTGATCCGCTTGAGGAAGTTCAGCCACGTTTCGAGCGCGGCGCGCAGGTTGCTGATGCGCTGGTTGATGCTCGCCTGCTCCATGCGCATGGCGGTGGCCAGCGCGTCGTCGCAGTACACCAGCAGCTGCTGCTGCTGCGACTTCAGCGCGGCGCTCTGCTGCTCGCCGCGGGTCAGCTGCAGGAGCAGAGCGTCCAGGCGCGCCTTCAGGTGCGGCACGCGCTTCAGGTGGATGTAGCGCAGCTGGAGCGCATTGCGCTCCGCCTCGCGCTGTCGCAGCCAGTCGAGCAGGGCGGCCAGCTGCTGGCGGTAGGCGTTCCAGCCGCTCACGCGGCGCTCGAGCTCCTCGTTGCGCTGCATGATGCGCGAGAGGGTCTCGTTGTGCAGATTGGTGAGCGCCTTGTACTGCTCGGAGAGCTCCGATTCGAGCGGCGTCTCGGAGAGCACGCTCTGCTGCGAGAGGAGCAGGTTCTGGTGGATGGCGCAGAGCTGCTGCTGCTCGCGCAGGCTGCTGTAGTCCTCGGGTATGGCGCAGGCGAGGAAGGACTGCACGTGCTGCAGATACTGGCGCCACAGGCGCAGCGCCTCCGAGCTGTTCTGGGTGCGCGCGAGGCGCGTGGACAGCCGATGGTACTCCTGGAACGTGTCCTGGAATATCTTCTGCCACAGCGCCAGCACCTCCAGTATGCTGTCGTCGGCGGCCGCGGCGGCGCCCGTCGGCGTCAGCTCGTTGTTGTTCTGCTGGCGTTCGCGCAGCTGACGCAGCTGCTCCTCGGTGCGGGCCAAGGTCTGCAGGTGGGCGCGCAGCGCGGCCAGCTGCTCCTCGCTCTCCTTGGGCGTCCTCGGCTCGCCACGCGCAATGTCCTACAGCGAAATAAAAGTGATATTTGCCATTAGTCAAGTTGGGAATTGTCATTGCGATGCCTCACAGGTGGCGACCGGTGCAACGGTTTATGCATGGCTAATTGGCCCGACCCTAATAACCACAGCGTGGTTTCCAGTTGCAGTTGCCACTGCACGGCTTCACAACAGACGTCGGACATACTCGACTACGAAATACTCTGTGCCTATTTGTAAGCACAGGCGGGCGTGGTTTAGACTTTTAGACAATGACTTTACAACTGAGACTCTTAAACTGAGACTCCTAAAGTAAGACTCCCAAAGTAAAACTCCTAAAGTAAGACTCCTAAAGTAGGACTCCTAAAGTAAGACTCCTAAAGTAAGACTCCTAAAGTAAGACATTAAACTTAGACTTTGCAACTGAGTCTTTAAAACTGAGACTAGAAAACTGAAATTCTAAAACTAACACTCAAAAAATCAGATTCTAAAACTGTCAAAAGTGCATGTATGCCAATTTTAAATTGTCTAGCTTCAATTGGCTTTATGCGGCACAGCCAATATACTCGTTCTGGCCCACTGGGAACACGGTAAAAAAAACGTTGCAACTGTTTCCGCCAACTGGCAATGACCTCATGCAAACGAAACACGCGCGCGCCGTTCAACTGTCTGGGCGGGTGAGTGGGTGGTTGTGGGGGGCAAGGGGGGCGGACACAAGAGACGCGACTGGTTAGCATGTGAATTTCAAATGGACGCACAGTGGAGCAAGAGCGCAGTATTAAATCATAACTTGTAAATAGCCCAAAAATGCTCCCGTTTGCCCAAATATAGTCCTGATTTGTTTGGCATTTGCTTCAAAATAAAAGGTTCAATTTCGACAGCGGTTAACTGACAGCCTTGTGTTAAATATTTATGAGGGCGTGGTCAATTAAAAATTATATATACCTGTCACTCAAACCAATATTTACGCCTTTCAGCAATCAATAATAACCACTTTAACGCTGCTCTCACTCACACACACACAACCGCACTCACACACACATATGTATATACAAATATACGTTCATTTGGAGCGAAAGTTTTTCAACTTTTAACCCACTTAAAATAGCATGTCCTTCATATTGTATTAACAAGAACAGCAGCAACAACCACAACGGCATTTGCCGGCACTGTTGTCCGCCTGCTTTTGTTGTTATTGTTGCCATTGTGGGAATTACCTCACGCCAGCTCTAACACACATATGTATGCAAAACAAAAACATCTAAGCGTTCTAATCGATAGCTGCTTTGCTAAGCCCGAATTTAGTTTGTGGCCTGCACTCACCTGCTGCACATTGTTGAAGTAAACCTTGGCCTGTGTCATCTCCTTGTCGAGCTCCTTTCGCTCCTTATCCTGCGTCTCGGCCACGTTCGCCAGGGTCGTTATGGCATCTTTGCATTCGGCCAAACGCTGACCGAGCGCATCGAGTTCGCCCTGCATTAGCGAAGACGCATCCAGACCCACATCGGCGGCTATTTTGGCCACAATATCGCGCAGCTCCAATAGACGTTCATTCTGCGTGCTGAGATTGTCTTGGCATACCTGGTAAAAGCAGATAATCAAATGGATTTAGTTTTTCATGTATTTAGAGAATCTGGGTAAACAAATTGTTGATATACCTAACAAAAAGTGGGCTATTTATCGCGTATAAATTTCAATAACAATTTTAAGATTATGCCAACAATGAGGAATTATGGTTTCTCTAAATATATGTAATTTCTATAATTAAAAAGTTTTTTATGATTTGAATGCTTGCTTGACTAACAAAATTTATTATTCTTTTTTTATTTCATTTAAAAAAAAAAAAAAATTTATTTTTGCTCATCAATTTGAAGATTCAAACTAGGGCAAATAAGACTCCTAGCCTAAACAAGCATTTTTTATACCCTGCCATATGTCACAGATTATTTCACTTTTAATGCAAATGTCAACGGTTTATATTTAGCTCGATCGAAGTACATTTGAAATATTTAGCTTAAGACCGCCGGGTCAGTTGGCGCTAATTAGCAGCACGCTCTTGGCGCGTTCCCGATCTCTGTCGAGCAAGTGCCGAGCGTCGAGCGCCGAGTACCGAGCATCGAGTGCCGAGTGCACTTTCATTTTCAATTTAGTAATCAGGTCACCTGCAGAGCCCGGCTATTTAAATATAACGTGCCACCCGAATTAACCAATTTAAAGAGCACGCGTCCGGCCCTAGCGAATGCCCTATGATATCATCTGTGAAGTATTCTGTGCTATGCTTTGCCTTATCGTAAAAAAAAAAATAAAAAACAGAGCCGGGCAAACAAACGCTTTGGCGTTGACATTGAAATTCTACAGCACAGCATTAAGAAACATTTTTATATTTATCTACAGCTTCGGACACGCTCAAGGCATGCTCGGGCAATCTCAAAAACATACGTATGTACGAGATATGTTTATATGTATGTGGTAAAATAAAATTTCGTGTTTTCTGGTTTTGTTTTGCGACCGAACAGATAAAGCAGCTATATAAACACAGAGCTTACGCTCCGGGTTGATAAACTTCGCCATGTGAAGTGACAGTTGGGCTACCTCTGGACACACACAGAAATAATTACAATGCGTCGCCGTTGGCCTCTATTATGACCCTAATGATCAATAAACACACATAAATAACAAAACTATGCGTTAACATTTAAAGCAAACAAAACGAACATCACAACAAAGTCGAAACTAGAAGGAATAGTTATGCTCGGACTGCCGAAGATTTAATACCCTTTAATACAGATAACATGATATATATAATTCGATTGATTTATTCTTTTGAAATCTATGATATTTAAAAAAAAACTAAGTTCTTAAGCGACCAATTCTATGGAAACTATGCTATAGTAGGCTAATCCAAGATTGTTTATCACAGAAAAAAAAAGACAGACAAACAGACAGACTATGATAATGTACCTTATGCCAGAGTACAACAATTTCTTCTTTTGGTGTCAAACAAAATAATTTATGACACAAACAACCAGTGTACACACACACACTCACACACATGTGTACACAAAAGTTAGCTCACATGCAGCCTATTTCCATGTTCTATTACCAGCGATTACATTGACGCGCCCGAAAATTGATTGGGTCGGGCGTTTCGCTTGAAAATCAATGTAATTACAGCCCGGTCCGGTCCAAGTGTATGGCAATTAAACGCAGTCGTTTTTGCCGCCAAAATCGAAACGCCCCCACCCCCAACCCCACCCTCGAGTACAACGTACATTCAGCAATTATTAGAGCCAACTTTTGGTCACTTACCTTGGCATGTTGCATGGTATCCAATGGCTGCTCCAAGGACTTGACGCTATCCATTTGCTGCTCAATGCAGCTCTTGACCGCCGCGGAGGCGTTGCGATACTTGTCCCAGAGCTCGACGGCGCGCTGGTAACGGGTGCAGAGCTGCTGCAGATTCTCGGTGGTGTCATTCCAGGCGACTACCGCATCCTGCACGGAGGATTCAATCTGCTCGACGATTTGCACATCACAGCTCTCGATTAACGGCTTGGCGGCGCCCTTCAGCTCGTCCAATAGCTGCTCTCGACTGTGCAGATCGCCCGCAAGGCCCTGTGCCGCAAACAAATTAGAAAACCAATGAATAAAAACGAACGCAGCGACAAATTCCCGCGACACGCACGCGTTTCGCAGCCAATTTCAACTGTGGCTAACGAGGCGTTCGGCAAGTGCAACAGCACGAAAGCTTTTTTTTTTTTCTTTTTTGTCAAACGGAGCTTTGCTTTACTAAGAGCTTTTCGACTTAATTAGCATACACGGAAACCGCTGTGAAATATTCAAGCGTGCGCGTTTAACTGAACGCAGGCGGAAATCGCGCGCGGTTTTTATAGGCGATTCCGCTCTCGATAAATGCTGATAAGGGCTGGCAGAAACGGATGCATGTTGAGACAGGTAGCCGCAGGCAGGCACCGTTTTGTTTACTGCCCGACTGCCTGATATGTCATAAATCAAGGGTCAAACTTACCTCCAGTCGCTCGGTGGCCTTGCGCAGGCGCTCGTAGTCGACCTGTCCGTGCACGCGTATCAGTTCCATCATGAAGTCCGTCTCCTGCACGGAGCCGTGCACCAGCTCCAGCTGGCGTTCGTAGCGCAGCCACAGGGCCAGACGATTGCGCAGAATGGCCATTATGTTGGTGCACTTGCTCTCGAGGAAGGCGTGATCGTCCTGCAGCTGGGATATGTCCCGTTCCAGCTTCACCGGCGACACGGACATCTTGAGGCGCATGGGCAGCGTGTGCAGCATTTGGCGAATGCGCATTATCTCCTGCCAGCTGGCGACGAGCTCCTCGCCCGCCGCCTGGCAGTCGGCCACGGCCTTCTCAATAACATCGGCGCCCTGGCGCTCCGCGGCCTCGCATTCGTCCAGGATGACGGAGATTTTGGCCTGATGCTTGCGCTGATTGCTGATGCCCTCGTGTATGGCCTGCAGCTGGTCGCGCAGCACGGAGGCGAACTCCAGCTCCTCGGCTATTTGAGTGGTTATCTTGTGGGAGAGCGCGAAGAGTTCGCCCACCTTTTCGGGCTCAATGGCCTGCTCCTGGAGGCCAATGCGACCCAGCTCGTTGCCAATGAAGCCGACGCGTGTGCGCAGCACCTGGACGCGCTCGATGTACAGGCAGAGCTCCTCCTCGTTCTTGATGACGCCCTTCATGCTGGTCATGGTCAGGTAGATTTCCTGCAGCTCGCGCTCCAGCAGCTTCAGTTTCTCGTCGTCGGGCATGTCCTCCGAGGACAGGCACTCGACAATGTTGCGCTGAATGAGCTCGATGGCCTGGGCGACCGCCTGCCAGCGATCCTCCAGCTGGGCGTGGAACTGGCGTTGCAGCATCTCGTCGGCCAGCGGTATGACCTGCAGGGATTTCTCCAGGCTGTGGCCCGCCTCGTTGCGTATGTTGTTGTGCAGCTCGAAGCGTGCCTTGATCTCCCAGAACTGGCGCATATGCGGAATCGGCTGATCCGTCGGCTGGGTGGGTATTTGGATTTGGCGCAGCTCCTGCTCCGCCTCGCGCACGAACGCCTCCATTTTCTCGGTCTGCTGTTCGTACTGCACCCAGATCTCCTTGAAGACGAGCAGGCGGTGCAGGTAGAGCGCCACCTCCTCGCGCAGCTTGAGCAGCACGATGAGGGCATCGTTGGTCTCCTCGACCAGATTGGGCGCCTGCACCAGTTGCTGCAGCTTGTTGGCAATGCCCGAGAGCTGCGTCATCTTGACATAATGGTGCGAGATGTCGTTGCTCACGGATTGATAGAGCGTCGCGTACTGGTCATAGTCCGCGGAGGTGACCGCCGACAGATCGGGGACACGTTGCTGGGCCACCTGCAGCCACTGCAGCTCGTCGCGCATGCCCTTCTCGAGGACCGTCCAGCGGGAGGCGGCCTGCACCAGCTTGGAGGAACGCTCCGAGGCGCGCTCCAGCAGCTGCGTGGCCTTCTGGTAGAGATCCTTGTGCAGCTCCGAGTGCTTCTCGCGCGTCTCGCCGTCGATGTTCTCCTCGAGCGACTCGAGCATGGCGCGACAGTGGCTCAAATTGACAAAGAACTTGCGCTGCTTCTGCACCTCGTTGTTCAGCTGCTCCAGCGAGCTGGACACGATGGGGCTCTCCATCATTTTGTCGGCCAGCACGGTGATGTTGGTGAACTCCTTGAGCGTCTGCTCGTACTCCTCGGCCAGCGACTGCAGCTGGAGCAGGCGATTGCGCTCGGCCTCGATGCTGTTGCCAATATTCCGGCTCGTCTCGTAGGCGCAGTGCACGTCCTGCGGCATCTTCTTGCCGGGGAAGTCGCGCTGGAAGAAGCGCGCGCTCTGCATGAGCTGCTCCAGCTGCTGCTGCGCCGTCGTATGCTGCTGCTCCAGTTCGTCGAGCATCGTCAGCTTTTCGGAGAGCGGATGCTCGTCGCTGGTCGCCTGGTCGTAGCGTTGCTGCAGGAACTGCAGCATTGAGGCGACTTCTCTGTAGAGCAACTCGAAGCTGTGCCACTTGTCCATATCTTTGCTGTCCTGGGCCTGGTTCTGTTGCGTCACCTGCTCGACGGCATCGATGTGCTCCTTGAGCGTGTCCACGCACTGCAGCAGCTCGGCCTGCGCTGGCCTGTCCGTCCGGCCGATCTGTCCCTCCAGCTGGCCGACGTTCTGCTTGATCGTGTGCAGCTCCTCGTTCAGCTGGTTGTAGTTGTCCAGCTTCTGCTCTGAGGGGCCTTCGTTGGAGTTCTGGCGTATGAGATACACGCGATACTCGATTGTCTCCAGCCACGTGGACACCTTCTCGATGACCGTTATGACCGTGGTGTGGATGACGGTGCGATCGCCGCTGCGTATGGCCGCATCCAGGGTTTCCAATCCGTCGTTGACTTCCTGCAGCCGCTGCTCGGTGGGCACCTGTTTAATCTGCTCGGAGAGCGTGGCCAGGTGCAGGACATCGCTCAGCGGCGTTGGCTGCTGCGGCGACGCCTGCTTCAGTTGCCTGATGCGACTGCCGATGGCCTCCTTGGTCTCCGTCCAGGTAGGCTGCGGCTGCTGGTTGCCGGGATACAGCTGCAAGCCCTCGCTCATGATGAGCTGCCGCGAGGCCTCCATGGGTGTTCGGTTCACGTTCGAGCTGGTCGTTGCTGTCAGCCAAATGTTCGGCTCGTTCAGATTGTCGGGGCCCGGTGTGATGGGCACCACCAGCTCCTCGGTGGGCGAGGCCACCTCCTCAATGGTCACCGAGGATGTGGGCCCGCCGCGTGGCTTTGCAGCACTGCCCTGCTGCTGCGAGGCAATGCTCACCTTGTTCTGCTCGATGATGTGCACCGGCAGATCGGGATATTCGTCGTAGACCGTGGTCCTTGTGATCTGCAACTGGACACGTTGTGGGGGATCTCTCTGGCCATCGTCTTCAGTCGGCTCGGAGTCGGCCACTGGCACCTCTTCAGTTTGCCGATTGGTGGAGAGCACAATGCCAGACTCGCTGAGCAATTCGGGCGCAATTTCTACGGTCACACTGATTTGTGGATCCGCCTCTGGCGTCGACTGTGCCTGAGGCTGGCCCTTTTGCTTCTTTTTGTCCTTTTTATCGACTTTGACTTTCTTTTCGGGCTTGGGCAGCTGCATGGTTTGCGTGTACTCGTAGAGCGTGGGCTCCACCGTAGATGCATCTGAATCCGCAGGAATGGCGACTGTAGTTCGCACCTCCAGTTCGTATGGCTCGGATAGGGATGTGGCAGTCAGCGAGTTGTCCTCGAGCGAGGCTGGCTGCTGCTCCTCACGTGGCGTGGTCTGCACCAGCACATCGCTGACTTCAACCGGCGCAGGAGCGCTTGCAATCACCTCCGTTGGCTCGGGAGTTGTCGTTTGCATGTGCGATTCCTTGGTGACGGTTACTTCCGTTGTTGTCGACTGCTCCGCCGTGGGCACAGGTAAATCGATGGTCATGTCCTTAACCAAGTCCGTGACCAGTGGGTGAACCACATGGTCGCTACTTGCTTCGGCCAGGCGTGGCGATTCCCTGGGCGTGGTTTGCAGCTCCTTTTCGGTGGTGGTTGTCACAACGGTTTGACTGGAAATCTCCACTGTCTCCCTGGGCTGGGCGCTCTCATCGGTTTGCATCTCCGTGCTGAGGGTCTCGATGAGTTCACGCTTAGGCTCGTCGCGTGGCGTTGTCTGCGCTTCAGTTTCGGCAATCTCGATGATCAGGGTCTGGGACTCGTTCTCCTGGTTGGTTGGTTGCACCTCGAGGCTCGTCTGCACCGCTGTCTCGTCCAATTGGGGCTTGTGCTCCGGCGATGTCTGCGACGATTTAATATCCTGTTCCGCAGCTACTGGAGTCGAGGCACGTGGTGTCGTCTGCTGTTCCACATCTTCAAGCGCGGCCAGTTCCACAACCTCGGTGGGTATTACCAGTTCCGTGAAGGGACTGCGCGACAGTTCAGTGGGTGAGAGTATAACCGAATCTTCAACGACCTTGACGGTTGCGTTTATGTCTATGCTGGATACGTCACTTTCCGTGCTGATCTCCACAATCGATTCGAAGCGCATTTTACCTTCGGACTCCATGCTGCTGGTGTCCTCGCGCGCCGAGTTCTCGGACGAGACGGGCACATGCGATTCCTCCTCTTGTGACTTTTCCTTCTGCTTCTTCTTGCGGCGCTTCTTCTTGGAGTCAGCCGAGTCGTCGTCATCGTCGTTGGCAACAGTCTTTTCCTCTGCTTCGTAGCCAGTTTCGTGCGCAGACTCCGTCTCGATATCGGACACGGGTGCGAGCACTGGCTCAGGTTCTGGTATTGGGATTGGCTCTGGTTCCGCATCTCTTCTCTTCTTTTTCTTTCGACTTCGCTTCATGGACGCGTCATCCTCGGGCTCCACAGGCGCTGCGACAGTCTCCACAATGCTCATGGTCACCTTAGCGGGTGACTTGGACACATCATCGAGATCTGGCCTCGCGCCCAGTGCGACCTTGAGTACACCAGACCCAGTGGCTTCTACAGAGGGCGCTGTTACCTGGTATATTTTGCGTGGCGATGTCGACATGGCTGCTTCCTCGGCAATAAACAGTTGCGTGGCTACGCGCAGATCCTTCTGAGGAATCTCTTGTTGCTTATTGGCAATGTCGAGAGGAGGCACTTCACTGACAGCTTCTGGAGCCGCTACAACTTGGGGCTGTGCTGGCTCCACGGGTTGGGGTTGTGATTGTGGTTGTGGTTGTGGTTGTGATTGTGGTTGTGTTGGTAGTGCAGCAGGCTTCTCCTTGACGGGTGGAGCCTGTGTTTGTTCAGCTGCTAGGAACGCTTCTACAGCAGTCTTCGATTTAGCCAGTGGCTTTTCTGGAGTTTCTTCAGTCTTTTGTGGTGCTTGCTCTGTGGTCTCAGCTTTGAAGTTGACAGCTATTGGTGATACTGGCTCAAATTCATATGCCTCAAGCGACACGGAGTTGCCCGTTTCGGGACTTGTTGGCCAAATGGTTTCTGCGGGCATTGATGTCTCCGGGCCGATGGCAGCTGGTGGTGCCAGCTCCTCGACATGCTGCGAGAAATCGATGTTTGTCGTTTGCAGATGATGGTCCACTGGCCAAATCTCCCTGATGTCTTCCAACACGGGCTGACTCTGAGCAGTTGTTTTTGTCGTTGTTGTGATTGCTTGAGTTGTCGTTGCTGTTGTTGTTGTGGGGGTGGCTTTAGGTACAGCTACTGTCGCTGCTGTAACATTAACGGGACTGGTAGTGGCAACATTTACGATTTCTTCAATGTCTACTTGAGGTGCGGACAACTCTACGGGTGCTGCTTTTGTCGTTTCTGTTGTAATTGCAGTTGTTGTTGTTGTTGTTGTTGCTGTTGTTGGTGGTGTCTGTTTAGCGAGTGGTTGTTCTTGTTGTGGTGTGATGGTGGGGGTGGTGTTGGAGATGTTGATAGACTCAATATCAAATACCTGTTGCTGCGGTTGTTCTGTCTGCGGCGACAGATCCGTTGCAACTTCTTCGATGACAACGCCCGGCTCCCGCATCATCCGCTGGAACTCCTCCTCGCTCACCTCCTTGCCATTCACCGTGCGCACAATATTGACATCGATATGTGGCATTGTCTGCTCCTCGGTCACCTCGATCTCTTCGGGCTCCTCGACCACCTCCTCAGTCACGTGCTCCTTGCCGCCAATGATGACCACACGCTTGATTATCTTGCGGGTCTTGCGTATAACCCTTCGGGTCACCTGCTGCACCACGGTGCGTATGCTACCACCATGAGCCTCCAGTGTGGACTCGCCCGCTTCTGCGCGGTATGGCTGCAGTTTGCCTTCCGCATCGGGACTCAGCAGCTGCTCGTATTGCTCGATCACCGGCTCCGTCTCGAACTCGCTCACCGTGACCGTCTCCGGCTGGGAGCCGTCCAAGACCGTGCCGCGGGTTTGCTGCGTCACCACGGTGCGATAGCTGCTCTGCTTTGGATCGGCGACGGTGTCTGTGGTCTGCACATTCTCCAGATTTATCTGACCAGTTGACTGCACCTCGATGTTGCCATCGGCATCGCTGACCGTCTCAATGGAGCTAATCTGCTGTTGCTGCACAATTTGCTGGCGAGTGCGGGTCACCTTCTTGACGACAATATGCTTGGTGCCATCGGCGCCCACAACCACCTCGGTGGTGGTGTCATCTGGTTCCACAAATGTCGTTTCAAACGATTGCGGAACATTCTTCAGTATCAGCTCGGTGGCACGCTCCACATCACCTTTGGGCTGTTGATGGTAACGCGCCTCGATCTGCACATCTTCCGGCTGTTCGGGTATGTTCTCGTTCAGCCGGGTGTCAATCTGTATGGTTTCCTGACCACGCTGCACCGTTTGAGTGACCATTATGTTCTCTGTGGGCGCCCGCTCCTTGAGTGTTTGCAGTGCCACCTCGGCAGTTTCAATGGTCGCCGCCGGCTGTGGCTCCTGGAAACTTGTCTGCGCTTCCACATTGCTCGTGGTGATCTGCGTCGGGGCCTGTGGCTGCTGCAAGCTCAGCGAGGTCTGCGTCTCCACATAAATGCCCGTGGGCTTGATCTCCTCCTCGGGCATGGAACTCGAGTCAATGGTGCTCTCATTGGATTCGATGGATTCGGGTGCGATGCTCGCGGCAATTGACGGCTGTATTTGGGCATCGGCCAGCACTCGCTGACGCTGTGCATCATCGCTCTTGGCCTTGCGCAGCTCGACAATGCGCTTCTCAATGGTGAAAATGCGTGTGGTGGCCACGGTAATCTGCTCCCGCAATATGATTATAATGCTCTGCAGCTGCTCCATCAGCGTGTCGGCCAATGGAGCGACGTCGGGCTGTGCCTGCAGTTGTCTGGTCTGCTCCACCAAATCATCCATGGACTGTTGTCGTTCCTTCAAAGTACGCAACAATTGCTGGCTGCGCTCGACCTGCGTCTTCAGCACCTGCTCATCGGTGCTGCTTTCCGTGGTCGGCTCGAATGAGGCCAATTCGGCGGACACCTCATTGATCCAGCGCTCCAGCTCCAATAAATGCTGCTGATACTCATCAATCTCCTGCTCACGCTTCTTCTGGCCATGCATGGCGTTCTGCAAAATCAAATATTTGTATTAAGAGCTGCCAAATATTTACAATAAATGGATGGATCACACTCACAGCTATCATGGTAATGCCTTGTTGTGTCCGCCTCAGCAGCAGATCGATGCGATCTGCGGTCTCGTTGAGCAAACGCTCTGTGGCTGGATCTGTGGGCAGCGCCTTTGCTTGATCTTTCAGATGTTGGGCTTCCTTCTCATGTACTTGCAGATTGCTTTGGATTAGCTGCGCATCAGGCAGAAAAAGAAGTCATTAATCAAACGTTAGCCGAAATGACAAAATACATAAAACAAATTGTATTGAATGTGGACCTACTAAACATTTAAAATAAAATAAATAAATCGTCAGACGTCAAAGGGTTCGACTACTATATGTATAACCAAATAGCACAGTATGTAATATCAAATCTAAAGTACTCTAATCAGAAGACTTCTAACTGTAATATTGGTATGTACGATTGTCTGTGGAATGATGCGATTGTGTTATTTAACTTGTGTGACACACGCCAGGATCCATTAATCGTTTCTTAATTGGCAAAATACAAAACTACGAGTATTTACAAGTGTCAGTATGATTATTATAACTAATATTATTCAAAGGTTGCCAGGTGAACAACACGTGCTTGGTCAGGCATCGAAACGATTTTCTTTTTAGATTTAAGTCAAAGTAACATCATCATTACCTTCAATCCCTGTAGCATGCCCTCCAAGCTGCTGTGGTTCATATTTCCAATGCCATCCTCGACGGTTGAGAGCGATTGAAGCAGTTCGTCGAGCTCTTGCGTGATTATATCCTATAATTTTGCATTGTGTCACATGTGTGCAATGTGTGTTTTTTTTTTGGGGAACATTAATAAACTTGTTAATAATAATAAACATTGCATTTTGCATAAATGGCTAGTTAACATTGTAAATATTTGTTGCCGGCTTCTATACACACACAACATATTTACATGGAAAACAAAGTGTGTATAACATTTTTTTTTTATAGGATGCAAACACAGCCATACGTAAGGGTAGGCAATGCATAATGTTATATAAAAATATCTTCATATGTATATAAGAGTATTATGTATTTAGTTGATATAGAAACTGCATTTAACGTAACGCATGCGTATATAGCATAACAAGTCTTAAGGCTTATAATGGGCGGCATATTATGAGTATGGCAAATAGGACAGCGGATAGACAAAAGCACCAAATGCAAAAGTTCCTAGCAATAGACTGTACTGGATTGAAACAATAAAACTCTTTAGATCAGATTTGGAAAAATAAATTTTGATCATTATGATAAGCATCTAATATAAAGACAAATGTACATATTTTCTTAATTTTACATTTATTGTTGGCCAGCTAATGGATTAAAAACAAAAAAATTAAGTCGAGTGTGCTCGACTAGCAGTTACCCTGTACCCCGAGATTTAATTTTAATTGATTTTAATTGAATTTTTACCACACAAACTCTACAATTAATATATGTGCTAGTCATTTGCACGGTTCGAAAAGTTTTACAAACATTTAAGCAAGTCCCAGGCTAGTGTACGTATATGCATGAGTATATCCAAATGTACAAGAATTCACTCACATATATTCAAACAAATAAATAAGCTATTTAATGCATTTTTCAATTGAAAATACATTTTTTTCAACGCTTTAAAACATATATATTTAACACATTCTCAAATGTAGGCAAAAGAATTTAAGGAAAGCGTTTTAATTATAGTTCACATAAGTTTTTGTTGATTTTTCGAGTGAAATAAATTGATCCGCCTGCGGTATGCGAAAGTTCACATACCAAATTTGTCTGGCATCAGGTTCTTATAGACGGACAGACATAAAAGCAAATATGTATACATACTTAGAATTTTTGGTACCGGGAATGTCTCCTGCTGGTTGTTACACACACTTACAGTTTTTTAATAAAACCATTTTTAAACTCATTTATGGGTACAGGGTAAAAAAGAAAATACGAAAATTTGAAAAAAATATGTTCAGACTAAATTTTTTTTTTTTTGTCCACACACTTCCTGAATTTGTAAATTCTTCAAAAGATTAAAATTTTTTTACACTAGCATATATTTGCACATATATATATCATATGTGTTCGGGTAACCCTCTAAGCACAAATCTTTAAAGCGATAATTTAAATTTTCAGAATTGGGTTTTGATTTAGCAAACTATTTGAATGCGTACACTGCGCACTGAACTCACAAACTACACTGAAAAATTGAATGCAACACTAGGATTGGCTGACTGGCGCACTGAGATATTTTTGAGCAAGTAATACGGTCTGCATTGCATGGATCTCTATTTTATTTATAGCAAAAACTTAGCGCAGGGAAAATGCTGCAAAAAATGCTTAACATTTGGCCGAGGGCTGCAGGGCGGCAGACAAGAAGGCAATGAACTCATAAGTATACGATATGTGAAAAGTGCATTCAAATGGGCATATTCTGCTAGAAAACTGTGTATTGGGCGTGCACACACTTTTGAGCAGCACTGTGCATGTGTGCGTTTGTGTATCGATGCGTGTGTGTGAGTGTGTGCCTGTGCATAACTGCGTGTCGCCTATACGAAAATAAAACTGTGCATATATATATATATTTAAAATAGATTTCAATATATTAAAACGTGCAAATTGGTTAATATAAATTTTATTATGTTAAGTTTGACTTTAGTACGTATATAATACTACTATGGATTAGTAGTTACTGGTTTTTACATAATGTTAAGATCAATTAGTAAGGAACATTTGGCAATGCGATCAATAAGTAGTCTAAGTAGGTAGAAGAGTGTGTGTATATAAACTCATAATATTACGATTAATCTTATACTATATAGATGAATGCATTTAGCGAAACAACACGTACAATACAAATATAATAAAAATAAAAATCTTAATGAAATAAAAATTAAAATCAAAAGCAAACAAGTAAGGTTGATAAGTTTTAACAATAAAGTTACGTTAGTAATATTATAATTGTGTTTTCTTCTATATTTTTTTTTTTTATTTTATTTTTATTTTTTGCTATTGTTTGGGCGCCCGCCATGCGCCAACGCCAGCATTGAGCGGCTACCCGTGGTCGGCCTTACTGTGGGCCATTGCCAGGGTGCGTTTCAGTTGCTGGTGCCAGCAATGAGCAGCATGTGGTGTTGGCAGTGCCGCAACAACAACAAGTCGAGCATTTGCCGTATAAAAGCCATGAACAAATACCAAAACCACACAAAAAAGCTGCAAATATTAGAATTATGAATAACTGAAGGCTCAATGTGATTTTCACCTTCTGGCGCTGTTGTTGTTGCAATTCATTGCCAGTTGTTGTTGTCGTGGTCGTTGTGCTGCTGCTGCTGCTGCTAGGTGTTGCTGCTGCTGCCGTTTCACTGGTTGTTGTTGTCGTTACCGTTGTAGTTGTAACTACAGTGCGCTTCACGATATTTGTGTTGTCAGTCCCAAGGGGCAGTTCATCTGTTGCTGTTGTTGTCGTTGTCGTTTCGGCAACTGTTGGTGTTGCTGTTGGTGTTGGGGTAACAGCAATCGCGGGCGCCTCAACAGCAGCTGGTGCTGTCAACGCTTGCGACTGCAGCTGCTGCTCTGGCTGTGTAGTCGTCTCCACCGGTGTAGTTGTTGTTGTTGTTGTTGATTGGGCCGTAAGCTTACTAATTACGGCTGCTGCAACTGGCAGAATCGCGCTCGTCGCTGCCAGTGTTGTCGTTTTTGTTGCTGCTGCTGCCGCATTGGCAGCGGCGTTCAGCGTGTGAGTTGTGGCGCTCGCCAATTGGATTAGTGCATTTGCAACGTTAGCTGAGCTTGTAGCATTGGGTTGGGGACTTGTTTCGGGAGTAGTAGTAGGGGGCGTGTCTGCTTTAACTGGCACAGAGGGTGCCAGCTCAATAGTTTTAGTTTCGGTTAGAACATCTTTAGACTCTACTGTTGGTGCCAACTCTACTTGAACCTGAGGTTCGGCTTCTAAAGCCAGGTAAGTACTTTGGTCCCGCCAGTGACCCACGCCGCCTGGCAAATCGGCAGACATATACTCCGATGAGCAGCTACGATTTGTATCGTATTGGGCTGCGTCGTGTTCGGGTGTGGGAGTTGCATTGCCACTGCTACCACTACCAGGATCGCGGTCGTTCGGTTTATCGTCGTCGTCATGCGGCTTACGTATTTCAGGCACTGTCAGCTTATCCCCATCATCATCGTCGTCGTCATCGTCATCGTCGTCGTCGTCGTCGTCGTTGTTGTCGTCATCTTTGTCTGGTTTGTTGATATCATCATCGGGTTTCTTGTCTTTGTCAAGTTTTGTATCAATGTCCGCAACATCAGCACGTTTCAGTCTGTCGAAACTCTTCTCGATTAAATCTGGATCGGGGCCGGGCAATTGCCACTTGTCCAAATACAGATTTAACCGCAACGCATCGAGGCTGCTGACAGGTGCTGTTGGCGGCACCTCAACACTAGGAATGCTTTCAATTGACGATGCTTCTATTTCAGTCTTATGTACAACATGATCAGGTATCAGTTGGCTTGCTTCGGTGATCGTGGTCGTTTTCACTACAGTTTCAGTAATGATGTCAGTCTTATGCCTATCGTCTTGGGTTTCCTGAGTTTTCTCTGTATCCGTCTTGGTCAAGTCTGGTCTGCTAATCGTTCTAAACAGTCCGTAAGCGTCCTCTGCAGCTTGCCTATAGTTGTCCTTCACGAAGCTGTCCTGACTGAGATGCCAGAGTAGTTCACTTGGTTTGCTGGCCTCTGGGGTCAATGTTAGGGGCACAGATGTCGGTTCTACGGTCGGTATGTTTTCTACAGTGACACTGGGTGTTGCAATCGTTTCGAACGATTTGTCTAAGAGTATTACTTCCTCAATTACAGGCTTGGTTTTTACTATTGTTTCCTCCTCAACTTTTGTTACTATTTCAACTGTAGGTTGCGCAATTTCTTTCTCTGAAATTGTTTCCCCAACTGGCAAGACTTCTTTGACTTTAGTTTCTACTTTTGGTTCGACGGTCTTTTCTATTTTCAACAAATGCAACTGACTAATGGAATCATTGGGAAGGGGACGCAAAAGCGTTTCTTTGTCAAGGTACAAATTAAAAGCAAGAATATCCGAATTAAGTTCGGGCAATGCTTCAGGTTCAATTATCACATAATCTTCTTCTATCAAAGTTTCGGAATTTGGCAAATCAGTAGTCTCGGCTGCCACAATTGGCTGCTCAAGTTCCTTAGGTACTTCCTGTTTTAATATTTGATATTGTGTTTCCAATACATCATATCTGGGGTGTCGTTGATGTGACTCAAGCTGTAGGTTTTGCCTTAGTATTTCCAAGGTACTTGGTGCAGCTGGCTCTATGGGTTTACTGTCTGTTTCAGTGGATTCAGATTTAATTGGTGGCTCCTTGGAATGAGTTGTCACTACAGTTGACACATATGACGTTGGGGTTTCCTCAGGAGTTTTCACATCTTTGTGTGTCGTCACTGTTGTTGTGACATAAGTTGTTTTAGTTGTGGTTGTTGTTGATGTTTCCTGATTCTCATGATCTGGTTGTTGTTTGGGCTCTTGGAAATCTGTTGTTTTGCTTACAATAACAGTGGACCATGCGGGCACAGTGGCAGGCTCCTCCGTAATAGCTGGAGATGGGAATACCTTTGTTTCCGTTTGAACTATTGCGGACCACGTGGTTGGTTGATCTGTTGGAGACTGAACTGGAACTTCTGCAAGGTTATAATCTGTTGGAATTTCAACAGTAATTGTCGCATCCTTGGTTTCGGCTTGAGCAGGCTCTAAGACTTCTTCAGTAGTTGCCACTGTCTTTTGACCAGGTTTCAATGTAGCAGACCAGTAGGATGTCTCGCATATAAATGCATCAACATCGGATGTACTTTGGGGATCAGTGGCTGTGGCATTCGGCTCTTCAGTTGTTTTGAACGGAGCCAAAGGTGTCTGCTCGGTAGTTGGTTCAACTGTATCAGATGAGACAACGAAAGGAATTTCCGTTGGTGTCGCGGTTTCTACATGTTCCAAAACAGTTTCGATGGGTTGAACGGATGGCTTTTCCTCAGCTATTGGCTCTGCAATACTGGGCTCTTCGGTAGTTTTGAATGGAGCTAAAGCTGTCTGTTCGGTAGTTATTTCAACTGTATCAACTGAAACAACGAAAGGAATTTCCGTTTGTGCCGCGGGCTCTACATGTTCCAAAACAGTTTCGATGGGTTGAACGGAAGGCTTTTCCTCAGTTATTGGCTCTGTAATACTGGGCTCATCGGTAGTTTTGAATGGAGCTAAAGCTGTCTGCTCGGTAGTTATTTCAACTGTATCAACTGAAACAACGAAAGGAATTTCCGTTTGTGCCGCGGGCTCTACATGTTCCAAAACAGTTTCGATGGGTTGAACGGAAGGCTTTTCCTCAGTTATTGGCTCTGTAATACTGGGCTCATCGGTAGTTTTGAATGGAGCTAAAGCTGTCTGCTCGGAAGTTATTTCAACTGTATCAACTGAAACAACGAAAGGAATTTCCGTTTGTGCCGCGGGCTCTACATGTTCCAAAACAGTTTCGATGGGTTGAACGGAAGGCTTTTCCTCAGTTATTGGCTCTGTAATACTGGGCTCATCGGTAGTTTTGAATGGAGCCAAAGGTGTCTGCACGGTAGTTGGTTCAATTGTATCAGCTGAAACAATTGTACGGTCGACATTTTCAGAAGGTGTTTTTGTCTGATTAACAGATTTTACAGGCTCCGAAATGATTTTGACTGTTTTCTCTATTAATGTAACTGAGGTTTGGGGTACTTCGGTGATTGTTTCATCAATTATTGTAACTTGGCTACTGGGTTCTTCGGAAGTTTTGAATGGAGCCAAGATTGTCTGCTCGGTAGTTGGCTCAACAGTATCAATAGAAACAACTGCGACTGACTTAGTTTTTGATGCAGTTTCTGGTTGTTTTTCCGAAACTGTTTTAGTTGGTAAAACTGAACTTATTTCCTCAACTAATGGTACCGCAGCATTTGGAATGTGATCCAGTTTGGTTGTGTCAACTTGCAAGGTAGATTCGTCGGACATGCTCTCGGTGGTAGTAGTCAAACTGGCTGGTTCAAGTTTCTCAACGGGCTTCTGATTAGGTATTGGTTCGGGTTTATGCTCCGGTACCTTCACCTTTTCAGAACTTTCCTTTTCAGCATTTATGAAATCAATAATACCACTTGCAGGTTTTTTCTTCGGTTTCTGTTTTGGTTTCTTAGTTTTTGTTTCTGTTTCCAAGGCAAGTGGTATAGTGACTGTATTGCTTTTTGTTGGTTTCTTCTCTACATTTTCGACAATAACTTCTTTTGATTCGATTTGAAGCTGCCGTATTTGTTGTGTTGGTTCGGGAACATTATGGGCAGCGATTGCTGCCCATGACATGCCTGAGGTAACAGGTATTGGAACGGGAGTTGATTGGATAATGTCTTTCTCCAATGGGGAAGATGCAATACTTTCATTCTTGGCCGGTTCTTGTACAGCTGCTGGTTCAACATGAGTTTTTGATGGTTTATTTTGTTTGGTTTCCTTTGGTTTCTTCGATTTTTTCTTTTGGGGCTTTTCAGCCACATTGGAGTTCTGGGACTGTTGTGAACGAGATCGTGAACGAATTCTTTTCTTTGATATTATTTCCAAGAATCCTTGCTCACCTTGTGGCTTAAACTCTTCTTCGGTTGTAGTTACTTCGGTGACTTGAATAATCGGTCGGCTTACTGTACGAGAAGATCTTTCAACAATTGGTTCTGAAGAAATGTTACTTTCCTTAGGCTTTGAATCCGATGTTTGAACAGCAGAAGACCATGCCGGTATATCCGTATCGACTTCTTCATCCATGATTTCCTTCCAAGACAAAGTAGATGGCTTGTCAGAATATTCAACCGGTTCATCGTCGAATCTATCGATAGACGAAGGAATAACGGGATCAGGGAACTCCTCGACAATGACAACCGATCCACTTTGAGGTCGTTCAACGATTAAACTGGATTTGGGAAGAGGTTCATTTCCTATGTACTCAATGCTACTTTGACTGTCAGATTCCGTGTCCTGATAGCGAATGTTTGTATTGTCAGCATAGCCTGATTTTTTAAGGACTTCAGCATAAGTCTCGGATAGGGACCAAACAGAGGGCTTTGGCTTTGGCAAAACAATATTAAAGTCAGGTGCTGTGATTTCAATAGTATCGCGATGCTCAACCAATATAGCCTCTGGATCAACGTTTTGTTTAACTTCAAGAACAGAAATGTTTTCTTCGATAGTTGGTTTGGGTACATGTTCCACTTTGACGGACTTCTTCTCTTTTTTGGGCTTCTGTTTCTTTGTGTTATCAGAAGTTGTTGTAAACTTTTGCTCGTTGTGAATAAAGTCCTGAATATTATGGGATGACGGTACTTCGACTGACTGCGATACCATTGACGACCAAGTGTGAGATGGTGCTTCGTCAATAAAGACAGAAGGCTCTGTTTTTACTACTTCTGTTAGTTCTTCGGTAATGTCAGTCACTTGGTCAACCGTTTTGGAAACTTGTTCTGTCTTGGGTGATTTTTTCTCCTTCTTTGGCTTTGGTTTTGCGGTCTTTTCTGGTATTTCCTGCACATTTGTTAAGACTTTTTGTTCATGGGAAATTAATTCCTGTGAAGTTGTTGGAGGTACTTCAACCGTTTGTGAAACTATCGACGACCACGACAGCGTTTTTGGAGCTTCGTCGAATACTAGAGTAGATTCAGTTTTTTCCTTTATTTCGGGTGCTTCAGTTTTGGCAGGCTCATCGGAAATAATCTCGGAAACATACTCAGCCTTGATAGGCTTCTTCTCCTTTTTGGTCTTTTGCTTTTTGGGCTTATCATTCACAGAAACTGGAATATTCTCCTCTATGTGAACTGAGTCCCGCAATTTCGGAACAGATAAAACTGTTTCAGGCACTACTTCAGGCTCAGCTGTTATTGTTTGTGAAACAATCGAAGACCACGACTGAGTTTGAGATGGCTTATCTACAATAATTTCGATTGATTCTGGCTCCACTTGTTTTCCCTGATCGGTAACCACAGTGGTTTCCACAACAACTTGTTCAGCCTGACGATCTGGCTGAGGCGATTTCTTTTCCTTTGTGGGCCTTTGTTTCTTAGGTTTGTCATTTACAACGGTTGAGAAGTTCTGTTCCTTTTGAATGAATTCTTGTATGTCTTGGGCAGGGGAAATTGGTTCAGTTATTGAAGTAGTTGTCTCAGTTTCGAAAATTGATGGAGAAACTTCCACTGTTTGTGAAACAATTGATGACCATGATTGGGACGGAGAGTCGATATCTACAACACTTTCTGCTGATTTTGTTTCAATAACTTCTTTAGGTTCTTCAACAACAATCGGCTTTTCTATAACTGGTTCAGAGCGATGTTCAACTTGCTGCAATTTCTTTTCCTTTTTAGACTTTTGCTTTTTGGGCTTATCGCTCACAGAAACCGGGATATTCTCATCTTCATGAACGGAATCCTCCACATCAGGAGCGGAGGAAACTGTTTCGGGGTTTGATTCAGTATGACGAGTTTCGGTTATGGTTGTTTGTGAGACAATTGAAGACCATGACTGAGTTTCCGGTTCCTTCTGTTGCTCCTGTTCGTTAACAACAGTGGTTTCTACAACAATATGTTCAGTGTCACGATTCTCCTGATGTGATTTCTTTTCCTTTTTGGGCTTTTGTTTCTTAGGTTTGTCATTCACAACAATTGAGAAGTTCTGTTCCTTCTGAATAAAGTCTTGTATGTCATGGGCAGAGGAAATTGGTTCAGTTATCAACGCACTTTCAGTTTCGAAAATTATTGGAGAAACTTCAACCGTTTGGGAAACAATCGTTGACCATGATTGGGTTGGAGAATCGATATCTACAACACTTTCTGTTGATTTTGTTTCGATTACTTCTTTAGGCTCTTCAACAACAATTAGATTTTCTACAACTGGTTCAGCTTGCGACAATTTCTTCTCCTTCTTTGACTTTTGCTTCTTGGGTTTATCACTCACAGGAGCTGGAATAGTCTCCTCTTTGTGAACGGAATCCTCCACATCAGGAACTTTTTCGGGTTGTGGTTCAGTCTGACGAGTTTCGGTTATTGTTGTTTGTGAGACAATTGAAGACCACGACTGAGTTTGCGATGGCATGTCTACTACAGATTTGATTGGCTCTGTTTCCGGTTCATTCTGTTTTTCCAGTTCTTTGACAAGAGTGGTTTCTAGAACAACTTGTTCAGCCTGAGGTAATTTCTTTTCCTTTTTGGGCTTCTGTTTCTTGGGCTTATCATTTACAACGGTAGAGAAGATCTGCTCCTTTTGAATAAAGTCCTGTATTTCATGCGCAGAAGGAACCGGTTCAATTATAACATCAGTTTGAACAGTTTCGGCAAGAATTAGAGGACCCTCAACTGTTTTGGAAACAACTGTTGACAAAGTTTGAGTTGTTTCAACATTTTCGTCTGATTTCGGTTCAATGACTTCTTTAGGCTCTTCGTCAACAATCGTTTTCTCTACTATTGTTTCTTGGATGTGTTCGACTTGTGGCAATTTCTTCTCCTTCTTTGACTTTTGTTTCTTGGGTTTATCGGCAACAGGAGTTAAGATGCTTGCTTCTTTGTTTAAGTCTTGCACGTCAGGAACGGAGGAAACAATTTTAGGTTTTACTTCAGTATGCTGAGTGTCCGTTGTTATTGTTTGTGAAACAATTGAGGACCACGACTGAGATTGTAATGACGTATCTTTAACTACTTGGCTTGGTTCCGGTTTCTCAAGTACCTCTTGTTCTTTGACAATCACGGCTTCCACAACAACTTGTGCAGCGTCACGATCTTTCTTTACCTTTTTGGGCTTTTGCTTCTTAGGTTTGTCATTTACAACGGTTGAGAAGTTCTGTTCCTTGTGAATGAAATCCTGTATGTCGAGGGAGGTAGTAGCTACTTCAGGTTTTGAATCAGTTGGCTCAGGTTTGATAACTGTCGGTGAAACTTCAACTGTTTGGGCAACAATTGATGACCAAGATTGAGTAGGATTTTCGATATCTTCTATTTTTTCTGCTGGTTTCGGTTCGACAAATTCTTCAGGCTCTGCATCAACAATCGGATTTTCTACAACTGGTTCATACCTCTGTTCAATTTGTTGCAGCTTCTTTTCCTTCTTTGACTTTTGCTTCTTGGGCTTATCGTTCACAGAAACTGGGATACTCTCCTCTTTTTCAACCAAGTCCTCCATTTTAGCAACGGCAGAATGGTTTTCCGTTTTCAATTCAGTACGAGTTTCAGTTATCGTTGTTTGTGAAACAATTGAAGACCACGACTGAGTTTGCGGTGGCGTGTCCACTATGGGATTGATTGGTTCTGGTGTTGGTTCATATTGTTTTTCCACCTCTTTTACGGGCGTAGGTTCCACAACTTGTTCAGCGATATGTTCCACCTGCGGTGATTTCTTTTCCTTCTTGGGCTTTTGTTTCTTAGGTTTGTCGTTAACAACGGTGGAGAAGTTCTGTTCCTTCTGAATAAAGTCCTGTATGTTATGGACAGAAGGAACTGGTCCAGTTACTGTTTCAGTTCGAGTAGTCTCTGTAATTGACACAGGTACCTCAATAGTTTGGGAAACAAGTGTTGACCAAGAATGATTTGATGATTGGGTTTCTTCAACATTGTCGACTGGTTTCGGCTTGATTACTTCTTTCGGCTCTTCAAAAACAATTGGCTTTTCTACAACTGGTGTTGTAAGTTCAACTTGCGTCAATTTCTTTTCCTTTTTTGGCTTTTGTTTCTTGGGCTTATCGTTTACAATGGTTGAGAAGCTTTGCTCTTTTTGAATGAAGTCCTGTATTTCAGATATAGAGGGGCCAACATTAAGATGACTTTCAGTAATAGTTGGAGAAACTTCAACCGTTTGTGAAACAATTGAAGACCACGACTGCATTTGAGATTGTGAATCTTCTTTATTTGAAGTTGGGACCGCTTCTGGCATTTGTTCAACAACATCTTCAATAGCTGGTTCGGAAACGTGTTTAACTTTGGAGGATTTTTTCTCCTTTTTGGAACTTTGTTTTTTGGGCTTGTCACTCAGATCGGTGGGGATAATCTTTTCCGGGTTAATGATGTCCTTTATGTCCTGATAGGAGGAGACAGTTTCGTGTTCAGTAATAGTTTGTGATACGATAGACGACCACGACTGTGCCTGGGAAGAAAGCTCTTCCTCGGGTGTTTTTGGAGCATCTGTAGGATCTGCATGACTGACAGGCTCCTGAACAATAATTTTTGCTACTGGCTCTGCACATGGTTTTTTCGCCTTCTTCGCCTTTTGCTTCTTGGGCTTATCTGTAACAATGGGTGATACTTTTTCTTGGTAGATTAAATCCTCTGTATGATCAGGGTGTATTTCTGATAAAGCTTCAGGTATGTCGGCTTTAGTTATTACTGGTGATGAATCTGTACCTTTAGTATCTTCGGGACTCTGCGACGTAATTTTTGTGAAAGGTTCGTCAGCTCCCTGACGGACTATAGAAGACCAAGAGGTGATATTTCCCGATTTTGGCTGTTCAGGAATTCGGGTTATTTCATCCTCAATCATTTCAGACCATTTTTGCTGCTTTATCTTCTGTTTAGGCTCTTCTGATTCTTTCTTTGTGGGGAGAATTTGATTAACACTTACAATCACGTCAGTTTCGGGCTTCGTTTCTTTTTCAACAGTAACCTTTTTCTTGACCTTGTCTTTCTTTGCTTTGGATTTCTTCACAGGCTCAACGATTTCTGAGGTTGAGGTACTAATCTCCGTGATTTTTTCGACATTTTTCTTCTCAGTATCGATGAAGTGCATTGTATGCTTTAGTACGTGGGCATACGAAGAATTCGGGTCCCATACGCTGACTGAACCTGGTTCCTTTGGATAAGCTATTTGTATTTCGGGTTCCATTGGAAGCACAGATTCGCTGACAGTTTCCGTCACAGTCACATATGCTGGTTTCTTGGGCTCCGCGGATTTTTTTTCGGGTTCCACAGCCTTTTGTTCGTCAGGAAGAACAGATTCGCTGATAGTTTCCGTCACAGTAGTTGTTTTTGTGACAGTCACTGTGGTCTTGGTGTCTTCTGAAACCGAAGATTCTGGAACCTTTTTGGACACAATTACTGTTTCTGTAACTGAGGTTGTAACTGGCTCAGGAACGGGTGCCTTTTCAACAGGGATCTCCTTCGATGGTTCTTGGACTGGTTCTTGTAGGCCGTCATATGCTGGTTTCTTGGGCTCCTCGGGTTTCTTTTCGGGTTCCACAGTCTTTGGTTCCTCAGGAAGAACAGATTCGCTGGCAGCTTCCGTCACAGTAGTTGTTTTTGTGACAGTCACTGTGGTCTTGGTGTCTTCTGAAACTGAAGATTTGGGAACCTTTTCGGGCTCAATATATGTTTCTATAACTGAGATTGTTACTGGCTCAGGAACGGGTGCCTTTTCAGCAGGGATCTCCTTCGATGGTTCTTGTACTGGTTCTGGTAGGCCGGCATATGCTGGTGTCTTGGGCTCCTCGGATTTCTTTTCGGGTTCCACAGCCTTTGGTTTCTCGGGAAGTGCAGATTTGTTGACAGTTTCCGTCAGAATTGTTGTTTTTGTGACAATTACAGTGGTCTTGGTGTCTTCTGAAACCGAAGATTCGAGAACCTTTTCGGGCTCAATAAATGTTTGTATAATTGATGTAACTGGCTCAGGAACGGGTGCCTTTTCAACTTGGACTTCCTTCATTGATTCTTCTACTGGTTCTGCTTCCTCGTCTGAGAATGTCATTGGTTCATCCATAACATCCATCCAAGAGCTGCTAGACTCATCCACAGGCAGGCCGGCATATGCTGGCTTCTTGGGCTCCTCGGGTTTCTTTTCGGGTTCCACAGCCTTTGGTTCCTCAAGAAGAACAGATTCATTGACAGTTTCCGTGACAGTAGCTGTTTTTGTGACGGTCACTGTGGTCTTGGTGTCTTCTGAAACCGAAGATTCGGGAACCTTTTCGGACTCAATAACTGTTTCTGCAACTGACGTTGTAACTGGCTCAGGAACGGGTGCCTTTTCAACTGGGACCTCCTTCGTTGGTTCTGCGACTGGTTCTGGTAGGCCGGCATATGCTGGCTTCTTGGGCTCCTCGGGTTTCTTTTCGGGCTCCACAGCCTTTGGTTTCTCGGGAAGTGCAGATTTGTTGACAGTTTCCGTCAGAATTGTTGTTTTTGTGACAATTACAGTGGTCCTGGTGTCTTCTGAAACCGAAGATTCGGGAACCTTTTCGGGCTCAATAACTGTTTGTATAATTGATGTAACTGGCTCAAGAACGGGTGCCTTTTCAACCGGGATCTCCTTCGTATGTTCTGCTTCCTCGTCTGAGAATGTCATTGGTTCATCCATAACATCCATCCAAGAGCTGCTCGAATCATCCACAGGCAGGCCGGCATATGCTGGCTTCTTGGGCTCCTCGGGTTTCTTTTCGGGTTCCACAGCCTTTGGTTCCTCAGGAAGAACAGATTCGCTGACAGTTTCTGTCACAGTAGTTGTTTTCGTGACAGTAACTGTGGTCTTGGTGTCTTCTGAAACCGAAGATTCGGGAACCTTTTCGGACTCAATAATTGTTTCTGTAATTGAGGTTGCAACTGGCTCCGGAACGGGTGCCTTTTCAACTGGGACTTCCTTCGTTGGTTCTTCGACTGGGTCTGCTTCCTCGTCTGAGAATGTCATTGGTTCATCCATAACATCCATCCAAGAGCTGCTCGAATCATCCACAGGCAGGCCGGCATATGCTGGCTTCTTGGGCTCCTCAGGTTTCTTTTCGGGTTCCACAGCCTTTGGTTCCTCAGAAAGAACTGATTCGTTGACAGTTTCCGTCACAGTAGTTGTTTTCGTGACGGTTACAGTGGTCTTGGTGTCTTCTGAAACCGATGGTTCGGGAACCTTTTCGGACTCAATAGCTGTCTCTGTAACTGACGTTGTAACTGGCTTAGGAACGGGTGCCTTTTCAACTGGGACCTCCTTCATTAGTTCATCGACTGGTTCTGCTTCCTCGTCTGAGAATGTCATTGGTTCATCCATAACATCCATCCAAGAGCTGCTCGACTCATCCACAGGCAGGCCGGCATATGCTGGCTTCTTGGGCTCCTCAGGTTTCTTTTCGGGTTCCACAGCCTTTGGTTCCTCATGAAGAACTGATTCGTTGACAGTTTCCGTCACAGTAGTTGTTTTCGTGACGGTTACAGTGGTCTTGGTGTCTTCTGAAACCGATGATTCGGGAACCTTTTCGGACTCAATAGCTGTCTCTGCAACTGACGTTGCAACTGGCTCCGGAACGGGTGCCTTTTCAACTGGAACCTCCTTTGTTGGTTCTTCGACTGGTTCTGCTTCCTCGTCTGAGAATATCATTGGTTCATCCATAACATCCATCCAGGAGCTGCTCGACTCATCCACAGGCAGGCCGGCATATGCTGGCTTCTTGGGCTCCTCAGGTTTCTTTTCGGGTTCCACAGCCTTTGGTACCTCAGGAAGAACAGATTCGCTGACAGTTTCCGTCACAGTAGTTGTTTTTGTGACAGTAACTGTCGTCTTGGTGTCTTCTGAAACCGAAGATTCGGGAACCTTTTCGGACTCAATAATTGTTTCTATAATTGAGGTTGCAAGTGGCTCCGGAACGGGTGCCTTTTCAACTGGGACTTCCTTCGTTGGTTCTTCGACTGGTTCTGCTTCCTCGTCTGAGAATGTCATTGGTTCATCCATAACATCCATCCAAGAGCTGCTCGACTCATCCACAGGCAGGCCGGCATATGCTGGCTTCTTGGGCTCCTCGGGTTTCTTTTCGGGTTCCACAGCCTTTGGTTCCTCAGGAAGAACTGATTCGTTGACAGTTTCCGTCACAGTAGTTGTTTTCGTGACGGTTACAGTGGTCTTGGTGTCTTCTGAAACCGATGATTCGGGAACCTTTTCGGACTCAATAGCTGTCTCTGCAACCGACGTTGTAACTGGCTCAGGAACGGGTGCCTTTTCAACAGGGATCTCCTTCGTTGGTTCTTCGACTGGGTCTGCTTCCTCGTCTGAGAATGTCATTGGTTCATCCATAACATCCATCCAAGAGCTGCTCGAATCATCCACAGGCAGGCCGGCATATGCTGGCTTCTTGGGCTCCTCAGGTTTCTTTTCGGGTTCCACAGCCTTTGGTACCTCAGGAAGAACAGATTCGCTGACAGTTTCCGTCACAGTAGTTGTTTTTGTGACAGTAACTGTCGTCTTGGTGTCTTCTGAAACCGAAGATTCGGGAACCTTTTCGGACTCAATAATTGTTTCTATAATTGAGGTTGCAAGTGGCTCCGGAACGGGTGCCTTTTCAACTGGGACCTCCTTCATTAGTTCATCGACTGGCTCTACTTCCTCGTCTGAGAATGTCATTGGTTCATCCATAACATCCATCCAGGAGGTGCTTGACTCATCCACAGGCAGGCCGGCATATGCTGGCTTCTTGGGCTCCTCGGGTTTCTTTTCGGGTTGCACAGCCTTTGGTTCCTCAGGAAGTGCAGATTCGCTGACAGTTTCCGTCACAGTAGTTGTTTTTGTGACTGTTACAGTGGTCTTGGTGTCTTCTGAAACCGAAGATTCGGGAACCTTTTCGGGCTCAATAACTGTTGGTATAATTGATGTATCTGGCTCAGGAACGGGTGCTTTTTCAACTGGGGCCTCCTTTGTTGGTGCTTTTACTGGTTCTGATAGGTCTGATGCTGGTTTTTTGGGCTCTTCAATTTTCTGTTGGGGTTCCACAGTGTGTGGTTCTTCTGGAAGAACAGATTCGCTGACATTTTCTGTTACAGTAGTTGTTTTTGTGACAGTTACAGTTGTTTTGGTGTCCTCTGATTTCCTTGGCTCATTGGATTTTATTTCAGGTTCCACAGCCTTTGGCTTTTCTGGTACTGTAGATTCGTTGACCGTTTTCTTTACAGTTGTGACTTTGGTAGTTGTTGAAGATTTTTGGTTGGGTTCGACCGATGGGGAGATTCCATCAGATTTTATTTCTTGGATGGTTTCGATTATTTTATTAATATTTGCTTCATCGCCATTTTCTGCAAGGAGAGGAATTTCCACTTCATCTTCAATTAATTCCTTCCAAGACTTGTGCTCAACAACAATATCATCCGTACCGTCGTCAATCATTTCAGCCCATGACTTCTGTGGTTTTTCTTCAGGGTTTTCAGTACTACTTGTCCATTTGAAGTCATCGAGAGCTTTGTCGGCTGGGAATTCAGAAACCAACAGAGGCTTAACGAGTACTTTCTCTGCTTTTTTAACAGAAGCCGGTTTTGGAGAAACCTTCTCTGTTTCTATAAAGTCAATGGTTTGCTGGCTTACTACTGTCGCCCAAGAGCTAGTGTGTTTTTCTTGATGACGAATGTTTTCCTTAGGTTTTGGCTTTATAATTTCTGTATGCTCTACTCTCACATGATGTTTTGTATGCTCTACCGGCTTTTGTCTTACCTCCTTCTTTTCCTTGGGTGGCAATTCAGTCATTTTGTCTATCTGACTGGCGATTTTGGCCCAAGTAGTCACTCCTTCATCATAAGTTGGAGGGGACGAAGTCTCAATAACATCACTATCGTCAGATGTGGAGGAGACTACATTGGGCTGCAGCTTTTTAGTCTTTGGTTTTCCTGCTTTCTTTGTATCTGCTTCAGTTCTGATTTCTTTCTTGATTATCTTACGTTCAATCCGTGCTTTAGGTTCTGGTATAGACTCCTCTTTCGGAGCGACGGTATGTTTTTTACGTGATGCTAAATCATCTACAAAATCGCCAGGCTTTTTAAGCAAGGAAGCCCAAGAGAACGCATCGGTACTACTTGAAACGGATTTTTCAACAATTGTCTGGATTTCTGGTTCACTTTCAATAGAAATGACTTCCTTGACAGTTGGCTGAGATATTTCTTTCTCAGGAATTTGTTGTTTTTTAGATTCAAGTCGTTCCACCTTCTTCTGTTGTCGAACCTTACGCGGCTTTTCTTGTTCATGGCGTTCTGGTTCGGCTCTTTCCGTTGGAGTTGTCAGTGCACTCTTTATTTGCGTTACAGTTGTATCAACCCATTCCCCAGGTTTCTTTACAAGCGATGCCCACGAAAAGCCACTGGTTGCGGGATCCTGATTTATTTCGGGCTCCGGATTTACCACTGTCTTTGTCACTGTCTCCGTACGTGTAATTGTCTCTGCAGAAACCGGCTTTTCAGGCTCATGCTTTTCATCCTCAGAAGTGGTGGAAGCAGGTTCTAGGATAGCCTTCTTGGTCTTTTTAGATTTTTTAGTTTTTGTAGCTTTCCTTTCAATTTTTTCTTCCTTTTTGGGTTTCTTGTCAGCTGGTAAAGTGTCTGGATGTTCCACTTTCTTTTGGGCTACTGTGCTATCAGTCCATTCCCCAGGCCGTTGAACTAAAGCAGACCAACTAATTTCAGATGTTTTAACATCTCGCTCGTCAGACGATGGTTCCTTAGAGCTTGCGCTGGCAGGTTTTGAAGAATCCGTGCTCAAACTTTCTTGAACGTGTTCCACTGGTTTTTGCTTTTCTTGTTTTGGCTTCTTATGCTCCTTTGGTTTATCCGTTTTAGTCTGTTTTGGCTGCTCGATTATCGGCTTTTCGGGAACTTGTAATTCGGTATTACCGCCTGAACTGAACAAAACGTCGGCGTAGGACTTTCCGTCTCTATTATTTTCCCAGACACTTGGCTCGACTGTTTGATTCGCTTCCAAGACATATGTTGACGGAGCTGGGGGAATAATTGGAACTTCTTCAGGTTCATCTGCTGGTTTCTTTGACCGCTTACTTGGTTTAACTTTCTTTGGCTTCTTTGGAAGTGGGATTGTTTGCTCAACTCTATTTCTTGGAATAAATTCATTATACACTCTCTCGTTGGCCAGGAATGTGTTTGTTTGATCAGCATATGCGTGCCTTAGATAAGAAGGCGTAAACTCTGGAGCATCCGCAGACAGTGTTGATGTAAAAACAGCACTTCCTGAGCTTGGTGTCGTTTCCTCCAAAACGCTAGACCATGTATCGATTGGACCCTCAAGTGTCAAGGTTGAATAAACTGCAGACTTTTCGGAATCACTCTGCTGCTCTCGAGCTTCGCTGACAGTTTTCGTCACAGTAGTTGTTGTTGTCGTGGTCACAGTAGTTTGAATATCTTCTGCCACCGCAGGTTCCTGAACAGCAGTAACAGATGTTGAAATCTTTACTGGTAAGGGTGTCTTTTCAACTGGGGCTTGTTTTGTTGGTTCTGGTTTCTCGTCTGACAATATCACTGGTTCATCAGTTGCATTTTCTTGTAGAACAGATTCGTTGACAGTTTTCGTCACAGTAGAAGTTGTTGTAACTGTCACAGTGGTCTCGGTGTCCTCTGAAACTGAAGATTCGGGAACGTTTTTGGACTTAAAAACTGTTTCTGTATCTGGCGTTGTAACTGGCTCAGGAACGGGTGCCTTTTCAACTGGGACCTCCTTCGTTGGTTCTTCGACTGGTTCTGCTTCCTCGTCTGAGAATGTCATTGGTTCATCCATAACATCCATCCAAGAGCTGCTCGACTCATCCACAGGCAGACCGGCATATGCTGGCTTCTTGGGCTCCTCTGGTTTCTTTTCGGGTTCCACAGCCTTTGGTTCTTCAGGAAGAACAGATTCGCTGACAGTTTCCGTGACAGTAGTTGTTTTTGTGACAGTCACAGTGGTCTTGGTGTCTTCTGAAACCGAAGATTCGGGAACTTTTTCGGACTCAATAACTGTTTCTGCAACCGATGTTGTAACTGGCTCAGGAACGGGTGCCTTTTCAACAGGGATCTCCTTTGATGGTTCTTGTACTGGTTCTGCTTCCTCGTCTGAGAATGTCATTGGTTCATCCATAACATCCATCCAGGAGCTGCTCGACTCATCCACAGGCAGGCCGGCATATGCTGGTTTCTTGGGCTCCTCGGGTTTCTTTTCGGGTTCCACAGCCTTTGGTTCCTCAGGAAGAACAGATTCGTTGACAGTTTCCGTCAGAGTTGTTGTTTTTGTGACAATTACAGTGGTCTTTGTGTCTTGTGAAACCGAAGATTCGGGAACCTTTTCGGACTCAATAACTGTTTGTGCAACTGACGTTGTAACTGGTTCAGGAACGGGTGCCTTTTCAACAGGGATCTCCTTCGATGGTTCTTGTACTGGTTCTGCGTCCTCGTCTGAGAATGTCATTGGTTCATCCATAACATCCATCCATGAGCTGCTCGACTCATCCACAGGCAGGCCGGCAAATGCTGGTTTCTTGGGCTCCTCGGATTTCTTTTCGGGTTCCACAGCCTTTGGTTTGTCTGGAAGTGCAGATTCGCTGACAGTTTCCGTCACAGTAGTTGTTTTTGTGACTGTTACAGTGGTCTTCGTGTCTTCTGAAACCGAAGATTCGGGAACCTTTTCGGACTCATTTACTGTTTCCGTAACTGAGGTTGTAATTAGCTCAGGAACGGGTGCCTTTTCAACAGGGATCTCCTTCGTTGGTTCTTGTACTGGCTCTGCTTCCTCGTCTGAGAATGTCATTGGTTCATCCAAAACATCCATCCAAGAGCTGCTCGACTCATCCACAGGTAGACCGGCATATGCTGGCTTCTTGGGCTCCTCGGGTTTCTTTTCGGGTTCCACAGCCTTTGGTTCCTCAGGAAGAACAGATTCGCTGACAGTTTCTGTTACAGTAGTTGTTTTTGTGACAGTTACAGTGGTCTTTGTGTCTTCTGAAACTGAAGATTCGGGAACCTTTTCGGGCACAATAACTATTTCTGCAACTGAGGTTGTAACTGGCTCAGGAACGGGCGCCTTTTCAACTGCGACCTCCTTCGTTGGTTCTTCTACTGGTTCTGGTAGACCGGCACATGCTGGTTTCTTGGGCTCCTCGGGTTTCTTTTCGGGTTCCACAGCCTTTGGTTCCTCAGGAAGCACAGATTCGCTGACAGTTTCCGTCACAGTAGTTTTTGTGACAGTTACAGTGGTCTGTGTGTCTTCTGAAACTGAAGATTCGGGTACCTTTTCGGGCTCAATATCTGTTTCTATAATTGAGATTGTAACTGGCTCAGGAATGGGTGCCTTTTCAACTGGGACTTCCTTCGTCGCTTCTTCTACAGGTTTTGCTTGCTCGTATTTGTTAAGATTAACGTGATAGAGCTTTTCGGCGTAACTTTGGTCTACGGTATTATATTTTGGAACCTCAAAGTTATATACAGAAAGTTTATCGTTTTTGATTTCTTCAATGCTTTCTTGTTGAAGTGCAGAAGACTTAATGGAAGTTTGTACAGTTTTGTTGACTATTGTTGTGGTAGTTATTTCAACCGGTAGATGCTCTTCAACATTTGTGTGTGGTTCCTCAATTGGAGTATGCAGTGCAGGCAGAGTTTCTTCAGATTTGGTTTTGATTGTGTGATAATAACTCTCAGCCTTATTAAGCAAAGAAGTATCGTATTTGGGAATTTCAAACACCTGCTGTGTTTTAGTTTTTTCTTCTTCGCTAGAGATGTTTATCGTTGTTGAATATAACTCAGCTTTGGGTTCGAGCAAAGGAGTCTTCACAGGAGAACCAACAGAGCTGTCAACCGTTATAACTGTGGTCTTGGTGTCTTCTGAAACTGAAGATTCGGGAACCTTTTCGGGCTCAATAACTGTTTCTATAATTGAGATTGTAACTGGCTCAGGAACGGATGCCTTTTCAACTGCGACCTTCTTCGTTGGTTCTTCTACTGGCTCTGGTAGACCGGCACATGCTGGTTTTTTGGGCTCCTCGGGTTTCTTTTCGGGTTCCACAGCCTTTGGTTCCTCAGGAAGCACAGATTCGCTGACAGTTTCCGTGACAGTAGTTGTTTTTGTGACAGTTACAGTGGTCTTTGTGTCTTCTGAAACTGAAGACTCGGGAACCTTTTCGGGCTCAATAACTGTTTCTATAATTGAGATTGTAACTGGCTCAGGAACGGGTGCCTTTTCAACTGGGATCTCCTTCGTTGGTTCTTCTACAGGTTTTGCTTGCTCGTATTTGTTAAGATTAACGTGATAGAGCTTTTCGGCGTAACTTTGGTCTACGGTATTATATTTTGGAACCTCAAAGTTATATACAGAAAGTTTATCCTTTTTGATTTCTTTAATGCTTTCTTGTTGAAGAGCAGAAGACTTAGTGGAAGTTTGTACAGTTTTGTTGACTATTGTTGTGGTAGTTTTTTCAACCGGTAGATGCTCTTCAACATTTGAATGTGGTTCCTCAATTGGAGAGAGGAGAATTGGAGAAGCAACAGAACTTTCAACCGTTATAAGTTCTTGAATAATTTGTTTTGGTTTCTCGATTGGAGTTGAAGAAGGAGTTTCTACATGTGTTGGCTTAGATCTGATTATGTGATAGTAACCTTCAGCTGTATTGAATTGAGTTATATCGTATTTGGGAATTTCATAAACATTATCTTTTTTAGTGGGAACCTCTACTATTTTTTCAGCAGAAGTATCCACCAAAGTTCTTGTAATAACAGAGTCAACCGTACTCACAACCGGTAAAGTCTCTTCAACAGTTTGTTGCTGTTGATCGGACGGAATAGGTAAGGTAGTTTCTACATACGTAGGCTTAGAATTGATTATGTGATAATTACACTCGGCAATATTAAATTGAGATAAATTGTATTTGGGAGTTTCATAGATCTTATCAGTTGGGCAAATAGTTTGGATATTAGTGATATTTGGAGTGCTTACCGTGTTAACCACAAATGCTTCAGCAATTAATGCGCTTGGCTTGGCAGGAACAATTGGATTAGCATTATTAGTAGGATCAGGGAGTAACTGAATTTCACATGGAATATCAATTTGCGTTTCTACTTGAGTTTTAGAAGAAGGAATTTCTGGCGTTTTTTGCATTTTCTCATGGTAAAGTATATTAGCTCTTGCATGCTCAATGATATTTGCCATTGATATCAATGACACGTCTTGACTTATATTCTGCGCTAATTGCTCTGGATTTGGGATACGTATAGGAATATCAATTAGAGATTGTTTTTTATCTACAACAGGTATATTAATTGGATCATTACCTTTACTTTCTTCTACAAGGACCTGAATTGTTTCTTGTTTAATGAACTCTTCGGGTATTGCGGGCCGTTTTTTCTTATCTTTTTTGGACAATTTCTTTTGAATGTCTTCAAACAATTTTTGCTCTTCTGGACTTAAGTCAGATGGGGGCTCACTATCTTTTTCTACTACCTTAGGCTTATCAATCTGTTCTATCGATTCTGTCTTAATAACTTTTTCTTCCTGATCCTGTTTCAAAGAATCGGAAACGGTAATCTTAACCGACTCAACTATATCTGGCTTGGTATCAGTGTACTCAGCTATGGAAGTCTCACAAGTTTCGGCAGTTCTCTGCAGGGACTCTACGTTTTCAGTCACAGTCTCAGTCACGCGAAGACTAACCTCCGGAAAATCAAGATGCATTTTCACGATTGGAGTCTTCAACTTCTCTTCATGAGTGATTAGAGAAATTTTCTGAACAGTGCCTGGGGGATAGGCACCGTCAATGCCTTCTCCAACGAAAAGAACATTTGTGCCATCTTCGGTTTCGAAGCTTCGTTGCTGTGTCGTTGTAAGGATCGTAGTTTTGTTAGTTGTCGTTGTAGTTGTAGATGCAGTGGCAATGCGATCTGTCTTGTTAGCAACCCCATTCGACGAAGTATGTTCGGCGCTTACAGTCGGAAGTTCAGTTGTCTCAATATCTACGACCTTTACGCCAGATTTGCCTGCGGTGTCCCTAAGACCCAACTCAATATTGACACCAACGTTAGCTAATTTGGTGTCGGTGCTTGACGTAAGAATTGGTGGATCTGTTTGTAATCTTGTGCGCGAAGATACAATAGGACTAGTTGGCCTTTGATCGGGCATTTCAATGCTAGACGTAACAATAACATCGCTAGGTGTGTCGCTTTCGGTCAAAACTATACGTCCGTCATTTGTTATACGCTTAGTTATGCGCATTGTACGAATTGTAGTTGTCTTGATGATAGCCCCATCAATTTGACTAGATGTGGTTGAAGTTTCACTTGGCACTTCTGATATCGTTGGCGACGCTTCCCGCACGGTAATTGGATCACTTATTGTGCTGCTCTCCGTAGTTGTTTCGCCATCTTCATTCCGCTTCTTCACAATTTTTGTCGTACGCACGGTTGTTGTTTTGGTTACACCACCAGTTTCTTCACTTATTGGTTCATCAGCAACAGGAGAAGGCTCTTCAGGCTTCGGACTTTCCTGGATTGCACCAATGCTCTGCTTATCAACATTTTGCGCAACCTTCTTAACAATTTTAGTTGTTCTCGTAATTGTTGTTTTGACCACATCGTTTCCAATATTAGCATCATGAGGTTCAGATATTGTAACCTCAGCAATTTTAACATCTTGTTTAGGCTCATCTTGGAGTGAAGGTACTTCGTCCTTCGTATTTGCCTGGTTCTTTTTAGTTTGCTCAGGCTCAGGCTCAGCTGCAATAGGAAGTTCCTTCTGTTTGTCATGCTTCTTTGATTTACGCGTTTTCTTTTCGGGCACAGGCTCTGCAGTTTGTTTCTCAGAGGCTATGAAATCCAGTGTAGACGTCTTTATACTGCTACCTTCGATTACTTCCTTACTCTTCGGCGTAATCAGCAATACCTCAGCACTGGGTTCCACTTCCAGTTTGTGAACGGCATGTTCGCCAATATCTTGCGGCTCATTTGCACTCTCGCCAACAGTTGTTTTATTTACAGCCTTTGTAGTTCGCGTGGTTGTAGTTTTTGTAATACCCTCACTATTTGATTCGGTAGTAACCGATTCGGCTACAATTGGTGCGTCCTGTATTATGGTTTCAACTGCATCCAGTGATTGTTCCGATGTACTACTTTGATCACTGATAGTTTCAGAGTCTTGGGTAATTTTCTTTATTATTTTCGTTGTGCGTACAATTGTTGTTTTCAGCACAGAACCGTTTTCTGTTTGATGAGCGACTTCAGTTTGTTTTGTCTCGGGTACAATTTCTGCATCGCTAACAGGTTCACTGACAATCTCCTTTTCTGCTTCAGCTTTAGCATTCTTAATCGTGCGTATGGTAGTCGTTTTCGTAGTCTTAACAACACCCTCATCGCTGATCTCACGACTGTTCATTTCGGATTTCTCTACCTTGGGCTGTTCGGCAGCTTCCTCGGCGAGTTCATAAGAATCCAGTGAAGGTACGTCCGAATGCGTTGATATGGACATTTCCTGACCATCCTGTTGATTTATTTTCTTCACAATTTTGGTTGTACGTATGAGTGTGGTTTTAATTAGGCTGCCATCATCGCTGATAACAGATCCGTCGGTCGACTGAGTTTGTTTCTCGTCGGTTGTAATTGCACTTGTTGTATTCAGGGGCTCTGTGGATTCTTTTGGTGCTTGTGGCTCGACAATTTCGGCTACGTTTTGCACAATGGAACTATCTGGTTTTGTTTTCATCTCCTCACTTTCTGACTTCTTTTGTTTCTTTTTCTTATCCTTTCTGCTGGGCTTTTGTGGTTTCTGCTCAGCCTCAACCACAACAACTTCCACAGTTTTTTCCGCAATGTCTGTTTCTGGTTCCTTTCTGTCTTTACGCGGTGGCTTTTGTGGTTCGGGCTTAATAACTTTCTCAGCTTGGTCAACAATTTCTTCAACAACATGTTGGGCAGCATCAAGGATAGCTTCTTGAGATCCAACCGATTGTTCAAGTGCTGAAATGTTTCTCGAAGTTAACACTGTAGTTGGAAGCAACATTATGTCGCGTTCGACCTCTGGCTCATCTTCATATATTTCCTCGACAACTTCCTCGCCATCGGCGGTAATACGTTTAAGAATACGCTTTGTTTTGGTAATTGTTGTTTTCGTAATAGAACCACCCTGAACAACTGTTGTATCCTGAGTTGAAGTCAGTCCAGGAACGATTATACTGCCGGGCCCTGTACTTGTCGTTTCAATTGATGGTAGATCGAACTGTTCCACGGATATATTTTCTTCGGGCAAATCATCGATTACATCTTCCTCAACAATTTCTTCTCTGCCATCGATAATTCGCTTGACTATCCGCTTGGTAATGTGCTTTGTTATCGTCCTGGTGGTAATTGTAGTGGTACCGCTTTCTGTCGAAATCGTGTTGGTCGAAGTAGTTACTGTAGGTTCACTTTCCAGTAATGTTTCATCTGTTTCGATCCTTGATACTGTTGAAGGCTCGGATACTTGAGTGAAATCAGTTATATTAGAAACTGTTTCTACAGACTCTTGAACAATTGGTTCAGCAAAGGAAACATGTTGAACTATATCAATTTTGCTTGGTTGTTCTGGCTTGTCTTTGGGCTGTACATCGATTGGATCCGATAGTAATTCCTCTGTAACAATTTCAGGTTTTACAATTTCCTCACATACTTTTTCTTTAATGATTTGAATAGCTGGCTCAACATTGGTAATCGTGGTTTCCTCAACTGGCTCCTCAATCGGTACGATCTCAGTTTGTTTAATGACTTCAACAAGCGGTTCAACTGTGTTCTTTGTGATAGTCGTAGTATCCACAATATTTGTAGACTGATTTGTATCTTCATAAGTTGGAGCCAAAACAGAGGGTTCTACTACGAGTACAAGTTCGGCAGGCTTACTGACTTCTCCGACAGGCTTAACTGTATTCTCGGAGGTTGTAGTGGTTGTAGTCTCCACAATTTTTGTCGATTTCTTTTTATCTTTTTTAGCAGGAGCCGAAACAGATGGAGTTGCTTCAGAAGTTGGATCTACTGTAAGTACAGCTTCAGTTGGTTTAATGACTTCCTTGACTGGTTCAACTATTTGCTCGGAGGTCGTAGTGGTTGTAGTTTCCACAACGGTTGTTGCCCTCTTTTTATCAGTTTTGGTTGGAGCAGAAACAGTGGGAGTTGGTTCAGCAGCCGGTTCTACAACAAGTACAGCTTCAACTGGTTGAATGACTTCGACAGGTTCAGCTGTTTGCTCGGACGTCGTAGTGGTCGTAGTTTCCATAATAGCTGTTGACTTTTTAACTGGAGTGGAAATATCGGCAGTTGGTTCTACTGCGAGTACGGCTTCTGCCGGCTTGATGACTTCCTCGACAGGCTCAACAGTTTTTTTTAAAACCGTCGTAGTTTCAACAACAGTTTTGGGTTTCTTCTTATCCTTTCTTGACGGAGCTGTAACAATTGGAGCGACATCTACAGTTGACTGTTCAATGGGAATAGTTTCCTGTTTAACGACCTCACCAATGGGTTCCCCTCGTTTCGTCGTGATGGTTGTGGTTTCAACAATAGTTGTGGGCTTCTTTCTATCCTTCTTAGTGGGCGCTTGCTCAACAGTAGACTCCACTGCGGTCACATTTTCTTTTTGTTCAACGATTTCAACAGCTGGTTTAGTTGATTTCTTGGTTGGGCTTGTTGTTTCCACGTTTGCAGGTTGCCTTTCTACCTTAACTGATGGAGCCACCGGCACAGGCTCAACAATATGTTTGCTTGTAATTGTTGTTTCAGAAGAATGCTCAGACGGATGTTTGCCCTTTTTAGGTTTTCTAGCTTTTGGTTCGGGTTTGTGGGCCTCCTCGACAAAGCTGACCTTCGGTGCAGGCGCACTCTCCACAACAGCAGTTTTCTCCACATGGCTGTGAGGTGCATCATTCGATTCTGGAGATTTATGTTTTCTGCCGGTTTTGGGATCTTTCCTGCTGCTCACCTTAATGGGCAATGGCTCTGGCTGTTGTTCATGCCGGAGTCGTTTAGACTTGGGAATCTTTGCCTCAGAATTGTCATCGGACTTCTCCGTCCACCTGCCGTGCTGGCTTTTAATTGTCGTAGTGCTGATCGTTGTATGCTTCGTGGCTGTTGATGTTGCATGTTCAGCATGGCGAGCTTGCGGCATGGGTACCGCAACACGTACTGGAATCTGTTGCTGTTGACTGGATGGCTGGAAAACTGGATGTACTCTATGCTGTTGGCCAAATAGCACTTCGGCATAGGTGCTGCCAGTACTTGAATCTTGTTGCTGATGGATAGTTTGATTGGGTTGTTGCACTTGGGGACGGACGATGACAGTCTCAGTGGCTGCGACAATATCCTTACTCTTTTGTGCTATCACAGTTGGCTGTATCGGTTGCGCGATAATTGTTTCCTCCACAAATCTTGTTGTAGTTACGGTCTGTTGTTGTGGTTGTAGTGGTTGTTGCTGCTGTTGTGGCTGTTGTAGCTGTTGTGTTGTTGCTTGAGGTACCTCAACGGGTATGGTCTCAATGGCATCGACATCAAACTGACCAAAGGTTATGTCTGGTCGTGGCTCGTTCATTTCAAACTCTTGTGGTTCCACAGGTCGCAGCATATGCACGTGCTCCTCAATGAATACCTGTTGTGGTAGCACCTGCTCCTCCGGCTTAACATGCTGCGTGACAACAGTTGGCTGTATCTGCTGTGTGCTGGTGGTAAGTGGTTCCGCACTCTGTTGCACCATAGATGCGAGCGTAGTTACCACACGATCGAGTACGCTGTTGCCTGTTGTAGACGTGGCTGGTAGATTCACGTCCGCGCGGTATGGCTCAAGTAGATAGGCTTGATCAACTAATTCCGGCTGATAGACAGGCACATCGGGGTTTAGTTCCGTTTGCGGCTGTTGTTGAGCGTAATCCTGTGCGTACTCTTGCGGCTGCTGGGCATAGTAGATTTGCGATGACTCCGTCGTATAAACCGTGGGATAGCTGGGATCCGCTTGACCGACGGGCTGATAATAGCCCGCCAGCAGCTGATACTGTGTCGTCGTGGGCGGCACAGCCACAGGCTGGTATTGTATGGGATACTGCATCTGCATGATTTGATCATAGTAATTTTGCGGCAACGCCTGCTGCTGCTGCTGCGGCTCGCCACTTGGATTAGCGACATAGCCCCACTGGCCGCTGTCGGCCACATTCTCATACATGGTCTGATACAACTGAGGATCTGGTTGCAAATAGGTGGCAGTTATCTCCTCTGCGCTCATGGGCACTTCATAGTTAGGCAGCTGCGGCTGCTTCTGGTCCAGCTGCTGTTGCTGTTGAACATAGCTTAGTTCCGTGCTGGGCTCGCTGATAAACTGCTCCAGCTGCTGTTGATGCTGAACTGGCTCGGGGTGTGGCACATAAATGTTGGCCGCTGCGGCGCTGGCATCTACCACATCCTGTATGGTTAGATCGGCATGCGGTTGTGCCGCCTGCCTCGCCAGCTCTTCGGCCTGCAAGCGTTCCAATTCCAAGCCACGCAGAACTTCCGCATATGATGTCGAGCCTGGCACCCACATGGGGCTGCGTGAACGCGCGCGATCCTCGTGGGGTAGGTAAAGATGTTGATGCTGCTGTTGTTGATGTTGTTGGTGTGGGTGTTGGTCTTGCTGATGGTGTTGGTGTTGTTGTTGTTGCTGTTGTTCGAGCTGAGTGCTATCCACCTGTACTGTGGCTTGTGGCTCACGTCTACGTCTGGGCGAACGTCCACGGCGTTCAGGACGCGGCGGCTGCAATTTCTTACCCGTATTCACGCGCTGCTGATTACGCTCCATTTCGATGAACTGACTGTTGGGATTGATGCTAGTGCTAGGAACTTGTTGATCTAAAATGGTGGTCGTTTCAATTTGAGTGGTGCTGCCAACCGGCGTCAATGATGTGTCATCGTAGTCGGAGGTGGCATTGTTGCTGCTGGTTGGTGTAACACGCTGTTCGCGCTGATAGAGCACTGTGGTTAAGGGTTCCGCATCTGTGCTTTCATCCTCGTGCGTACGTACGGTTGTTGTCAGAGTGGTTGTTGTTGTCGTTGTTGTGATTGTTTTCTGCTGGTTTGTGTTCGTTTGTGGTTGTTGTTGTTGTTGGTGTTGTTGTTGTTGTTGCCTTGTTGTCGTCGTTGTCGTCATGGTCGTGGTCGAGTCGGGGTATTCTTGATTTTCGTGTCTTGGTATCGTCGCCGTTTCATTACCGCTTACCGGACTCGCATGTCCTGATAACACTTCAGCATAGGTTAGACCTACTGCCGTTGGCTTCATAAGCAACGAGACAGTCGATGAAGTGGTTACCACTGAATGTGGATCCAGAGCATAGGATTGGGCGGCGGTTGCGTCGTAGGTTTGCTGCATGCCATCGATTGATTGTCGCATTGCCTATGCGTTCAGTAACGGGCGAGTGAGAGAGAGACAGTGTGTTGGAGAGAGAAAGAGATTGGGGGAAGATTTGCCAAAAAACGGTTAGCTTTCATTTGTTTGAAAGATCATGGGCCTAACAGCTACCTAAAGAATGTCTAATACTGGGCTTGACCTAGTCAAATAATACTCTTTTGGGTTTCATTTTAAAAATAATAATAATTTAATGTTTAATTTTTCTTTTCTTTTTTTTTTTTTGGTTTTCTTAAGCATGGGTCATGTTGTATATATATATATATAGTATAATAGTTACGGCTCTGGCATGTTTAGCTGCTGCCTCTGCCACATTGGGAGACTGTTGCAGTGGCAGCCGCAAACACGAGACGCCGCGGTGGCTGCTTAGCTTTTGCTTTGGTTTTCAATTTCATTTCTTTGGCGATCTAGTCCTAGTTTATAATGTTATATATGTATGTATACATCGGTATATATATTTTTAACTTATAAGTACTCTTTGCCATAGCTGCGGCATCTAAATCTCTAGCTTAGCATCGTCCGGCGTGCCGCGATGTATTAACAATTTGATGCGCTCATTACGTGCGGTTATTTTCGAATGCAAATTTTTGACACGTTCACGACATGCCTAGATATCGATATATATATATATATTTTTGGTGGTGATATTGTTTATGCGTATGGTGCATTTTGAGAGAGAGAGAGAAGAGAGAGAAATGTTTGGCGAAGTAGAAATACAAAAAGGTCAGCATATAATCATAATTTTGATAATATTTGTAGGCAGCGAGCATAAATACGCCATTAGACAAAGCAACCATATACCAGGTATATATATTGTATATATATTTTTTTGTATTTGTAGAAAAAGTACGCAATACCCATGTAAGTGTGTGTTCGTGATTATGTGTGTGTTTGTGTGAGTGTTACATTGAGGATATAGCAGCAGCATCGAGAGGATTTCGTTGTTGTGTGTTAGTCACATGTTTAGTTTAGCAAGTAGCACAAGAGGCAGGCGAGCAAAGCCCAAGAACCCGGTTATAAATATAAGCATGTATTTCAATTATTAGTAAGAACAATTAATTTAAATGTTTAATTATGTAGTGTTTTTGAAATTTAAATTGTTTTTTTTTTTTCAGCGCAACGACACCAGATTTTTCAATATATTCAATAAAAAGTACGAAGAGAAAAGATAAAAAGAAATACAATTGTCAAAAATAAAATATATAATTCAAATTAAAACCGTAACCATACTTTGTAACTAAAAGATTACTGAGAGCGCTATTACGGTAGAGAGTAAGAAAAATAGAGATTTAAGTAGAGAGCTGTGACTTCGAGCGGCTTAATGTGAAAATGTCTGCACGGCCATAAAGCTAACTAATCAAAAAAAAATATAACAAAACAAATCATAAATGATAATGTCTAAGCATAAAGCATGTGTTTTTTTTTTTTTTTTTGTGCCACAAAATGTAGTGTGAATTGATTTAAGGTGATTGGATTTAAGATGATATGACTGTAATTTGTTTGAAAGTGTGCCGCGGTTTTTCAAAATATGATAAACTGTACTTGTGAAAGGTGAATTAAAATAAGTTCATCTAGCAAGAGTTGCCCCAATTTAGCTACTGTCATTAAAAAAAAACACTCAAATGTTTCATAAAATTTTTTTAAAAATTTTAATCTTGATAATTTGCCACTTACCGCCAACATTGCAATTCGCAATGTAAACTTAAATCGAAATTTGTTTAAATCTAATAAAAACTATACAAATATAGGCCTTCTGTTTTTTTTTTATTTTTTTTTTGTATATATATTCAATTTGTTTGTGTTAGATATATTTGCTGGCGTTAATCGGGCATTGCTTAAAATAGCTGACTGATTAATAGGCTGGAGAAAGAATTTTCAAATTTTAGAATTTCAATATTTTAGCTTTTTTTGTTGGGCTACCCCGGCAACAAGAACTTATTTGTATTCTCTTGCATACATATATAATATATTTGTGGTTCAGCACGTGACAATGAGTCGAAATCGGAATTGGAATTTTTTTGGTTTTACAGACACAACAAATGTTTCGGTTTTTGACATGGCAGACATAACAATAATGGGCATCAAAAGAATATATTATGCATGATATGGTATGAGAGCATGGCATATATATATTATATGAGATGTAATACAGACAAGGCGGTCGTGATTTTCGATGAGGAATGAGCTGCACGGTAGGTATGACATGATTGTTCGCAAATTATAAGAACACAAGAGAGCACAAAGATGAAAAGTGTGTGAGTGTGCGTGTGGGCGTGTATGTGAAATAAATGGCATAAATCGAATTCGAAAATAATAAAAACGTAAGAAAATTTTGGTTTTTGAGCAGAAACTTAACGAAAAAGAAAATTTATGCCGCATAGAAATAAAAACAGAAAATATAAATAAACTATACTAGAAATTTAAAATGCGCACTTGAAAACATAAGAAAATGCAAATAATTGAAAATTAAAAAATAAAAAAGAATGAAAATAAATTAATCTAGAATTACGCAGCCACCGTGCAACTTTGCTTTTCTTGACCTACCCGCACATTTTGTTTAGCGTTCTTTTAAAATATAAATTGTATTATTTATAATTGTATTTAAAATTGAATTTGAATTCAATGTGGTCTATGGTTACTTGAGGGTTAATAACTGTTGGGCCAACAAACTTGGTTGTTCTGTCAACTGTTGCATAGCATAAAAAATATCGTTCAATATAAGTACTTAGCATGATTATGATGAAGGGATACTAACTCGAAAATAGGGTCATAATCGTACTCAGCTTAGCTTAACAGTTGCTGTTATTTACGATCTACTATAGAGATATATATATAATAGTTAGAGTTGTAAATATCCTAGTCTGAAAAACTTCCTGCTCAACTTTGGTTTTCTAGCACTTAATAACTGCTCTAACTGGATGTGCTCTACGGAAGAATCAGTTTTAGACTTTGGACAGTACGTACCTGTTGATCGGCTAATGCGCGCTCGCGATCGTGTGGCAAGTACGTGGGCGCCATGACCAGACGCAGCTGCTGCTCCTCCTGAATAATACGCTGGCGTAGCGTTTGCATTTGCTGCTGATAGACATCGATTTGGGCCAGCGTCTGCTCGAGTTTCTGGGACTTGGCTTTAACCAGTTCGCCCAGACCATCGAGAACGCGCACCAAATCGTCAACATTCTCGCTAAGGCGTGGATCACCGCCCATGCCATTGCGGAAATGTACCTAAAAGAGGATTTGGCATGGAAATGGATTCCGGATTAGCTATGCTATTGGGTGACTTACCTCCAGTTTTTCAATAGACAATCTTAGTTTGGTTTTTTGCACATTAATATCGGCCAAAGTCTTTTCACAGTAGCCCAATTGATCGCGCAGCGGCTTCTTTTGCTGCGGCGAGGAGTCCAAAGTTTGTTTGGTCTTCTCATGCCAGACGCGTATGTCCTTGATCTTGCGCTCGCATTGATCCCACTCCTCGCAGGCCTCCTGCAGCAGCGAGTTCTGTTATCATTTTTTTTTTCGGGTATAATGAAAGAAGAATGTTTTATTTAAACAAAAGTTAATTGTTGCCATGGTTTATGGGTTTACCCTCTCCAGCAGCACTGCTTCCACGGCTATCTTCGCATCCTCGGCCTGCTGCAGTTTATCCTTGAGATCGCCCACGGTCGTCACCTGACCAATGTGCTCCAGTTCCTTATCCATTTCGCTCAAATGCTTCACAATCGGTTTAATACTCTTCACAGCCACCGCATAGTCGTTCAGCTTGTTCCTCGCCTCGGGCAGGGTGCGCAGCTCAATCGTTTGATCGATGAACGTGCGCTTATCCGCGACCCAGGACATGACAATCTGATACAGGTTCATGAAACGTGTCCAGGCATCCAGACTGTCGCCCACCGCCTGCTTCTTCTCGTCGAGCCAGCCGCGCACTTGGGCCAGCTGGGCGGCCAGCTGATCAATGGTCGATTGCACCAGCGTCTTCTCCTCGCTGTTGCGACAGTTCTCAATGATCAGCTGACCGTTGGTTTTGACCAGCGTAAAGCGCTCATAGATGGCGCCAATTTCGTGATTGATGCGCTGCAGCAGCTCCTTCATTTGTGTCGGCTCCAGCGTGCGCTCCTGCACTTGGACCTCGGCCTGCAGCAGCCAGCGCTGAATCTCATCCACGCCGGCCACATATTCGGTGCGTACGGTCTTGGCGCGCTTGAAATCCTTCTCTTTGGTCTCCATTGCCACCTGCACGCGTTCCGCTAGCAGTTCAAGTGCGGTAAACTCCTGGGCAATATCGCTGGGCAGCTGATTCTGTTTGGTCTGGTAGAGCGCTTGGGTTTGAGCCACCAAAGCACGACTCTCCTCGCCGGCCTGTTGCACCTGGCTGTTGAGTGTGATGAGGGCTTGTTCCGTTTGGGCAATGTGCTCGTCGTAGACGTGTACCGATTGCAGTTGGTCGTGTAGTGCGTTCAATTTGTCCTGCAGCTGCGAGATGCGGCGGAACACTTGCTCGATCTCCTCGAGATCCTTGCTAACCTGTTGGTCCTTATCGCGTAGTGTATCGTTCAATCTGCAAAGGATGTTTTGAAAAAGAACAAACAGTTTGCCCGGGGCGTATTAGTCAATGACGTATCTATAAAGAAGCTGCCTATAATATAGATATAATATGTAAACAGTTTATGTGTGTGTGTGTGTTGAAAACCACGCGGTTCTTCTTTTGCTCTAGAATAGAACTTAGCTACGCGTGCTGCACACAATATATATTATGAATATATATCTTCTATATGTATATATGGGCACATATAATATAGAAAAGTTTATTTTTCAAACAAGCAGCAAATGGCTGAAGTTTTTCAATATTATATATATGTATGTATATATATCTGGTGTGTGTCTATATATCCACTGGGCGATGGCCTCGAGGCGCTGCGAAGATTTCCGTGAAAATTAATGCTGCCGTTTGGCTACAAGAGAGTTTTCTAAATGAACAGCAATGCCGAAAATTTTGGCTACAAGGCACGAGCATTACGAATTCGAACCCGAAAACGAATTCGATTTCGAATTTTATTTTGTATATGGCACATAATTCGACAATGCCTTGGGCTGCTTTCGCGAGCACCTCACGCTCGGCTTCTCACATTCTCGACAAGTTTTTGAAAAATTCATTTGTGTCTCTTAAATTCATTATTATTATTGCTATTAGTATTATTTATGTTGTACACGCTGGCCTGCTTAATGGCTGCGTTTATTTTGATGCTGCCATTTATATTTAAATATGTATTTATGTTTATTTATTCGCCATCCAAGCGAAACTTGGTCAAAGCAGACGAACTGCAGCTGACGTCATCTGATTTGCTGCATTCGAAAATGAGTCAGTGAGAGCAATCACTATTTGCCTTTCCGTTTGCTTTGTTTCTGGTTAATTCCAGGCCATGACGTTCATATGGCTCATACGCCATGTGGGCGCTAAAATTATGCCAACAAGTGTTTTTCTTTTCGGGCAAGAGTACTTGAAGGCGGCAATTAAAATTAGGAAAAGAGCAAAGTCGTGAGTGCACAAACTTGATGGCTGGGCTTTGAAGGACGCCGACGCCTGCTGCCCTTTACAGCAACAACAATTAAAACGGAAGAGCAACGCGCCTTGGGGAGGCCAAGTCAATACATTTGGCTGGCGGCCAATTGAGGCTGAAACACATTTTCGAAAAAGTTTTTAGCGAATTAATTGTACAAGCGCCTGAGAAAACAAGAAAAATGGCAAATTCACAAGTACTGAATTGGGAGATACCCAGTACAAAGATTTGGGAAAACAACACATTTGAAAAGCAAGGCCACAAAATCTCAAATAAACCTGACCTGCTATATGAGAACCTATCTAATGTTATGTCTCCAGTTCTTATATTTCTAAGAAGATAAATATAAAGAATATATAGAAAAATAGTCGTTTTTTGCTTGTCAAATATATTTAAACAGTTTGATACCCTTTTTACTGATAAGCAGTTGGCTAAAATCTCAATTAAGCTAAGAACCAGAGTAAAAAAAAAACAAAATTAAATTAAATGTTATAAAAAATATACAATAATAAAATTTTTGCCACATCTTTTCAGCCATAACTCAGGAAAAAATAACAAAACGTTAAGAAAAAAAAAATTAAACAAATAAATTTTAAATTTGCTGTTTGTTTTTTTCCTGCTGCTATTTCGAGAGTCGTTGCCATTTTACTATTGTACAAATTTACGTATTAAATTTAGTGCATATCTTGAATTTAAATGGCAAACTATGCGAGAAATGCGAGCGCCGAAAAGTGAAAAGCGAAAGCAACCGACGCGTGTTTATAAATAAGAATATACATAAAGCCAAAAATAAAACCAATAGCAACAAGCTATGCGCGTAGTTTGATCAATTATTGTAATTAATGTTTGTCGATAAGAATTTGAGCGGTTTTCTGCATTTTGTTAGCTGTTTTTGATATGATGACGACGTCATCGTTTTAAATCAGAGACACGCGCGCCGCAAGCCAAACACTCAATAAAAACAACAACAACCACACCTGACGACCTCGCTAAAGACCGGACCCGAGGCCCGGACCCAACCCGTACGTAGCCGGCCTGAGATTGAGGCTGTTTTTGCATACGCCGCGCGACTCTTTAGCCGGCCCCGATGACTTAATCATGCCACACGAAGTGCCAACGTTAAGTTAAGTGTCTTTAGTAAACATTCACCTTTTGCTTTTGACGACGACTTTTTGGAGAGTGCGTGTTAGCAATTAGCATTCGCTTCTTTCTCTTTCTCTAGCTTCTATTTAAAGCTGCTGTCTTTTCTTTTTTTTTTGTTTGGTTTTATTAATTTGTTGGCCAGTTGTTAGCGACGACAGTCGCACCTCCTGACTAGGGAGGCAGACGTGTGCTGAACAATTGTTAACTGCTTTTTATAATTCGTTTCTCTCTTTTGCTTGAAACTTGAATTTCTTGCGAAATTCGGCAGCGACAAACTCTTTTTAATTGCGTATACGCCTGGTAATCCACAAAGCGGCGTTTTTAAGTGCAGCGCATGAAAGAATATAGAAAAGACAATTACGTATAGTATTTTATTCTTTTTTCTTCAAATATGTGCTTTAACGGTGCTTTAAACAGCTGCACAGTTACTTGAGTTAAATACTTTACTGGCTTCTCTTTGGGTGTCCGCTTCTTTGTGTGTTTGCTGCTTCTATTTCTACTGCTTCTTAATTAAAATGTATTTTATGGGATTTAAAAATATGCGTCTATATATATATTTTATATATTATGCTCGGGCGGTCGCTTCTTCGTATTTAGTTTCCAGCCATCCAGTTTAAAAAACACGTCCGCTCGCAACTAACTCTAAATAAAAACTAAATCATTCTCAGCGCAGAAAATTGCCAAAAAGTTTCAACGCCGCCGTCTCTCAGTCGACGTCGTTCGTGCGAGCGATCGCCGTTAACAGCGGAACGCGAGACGGAAATAAAAGAACGAAAACTGCTACCGCAATTCACCACAGTCGGTCTCGCACACACTCGCACACTGCGATTGCGTGAGAGTGTGCAGAGGAAAGGAGAGAAACACAATAAAAAGAATGTATTTCGAATATGCATATGCGCTTGGCATTGAAAATGAGGCAAATGGCAAAAGTTTGCCTTTCTCATTAAGCAGCCCGAAATTCGACGCTGATTTCAGCAGCCATATATGCCGCACTGCCTTAATGCAAAATCCCCCAAATCAAAATAATTTGCGAAATTGCAATCGCTAAGCGACAAGTGATGCATGGTTGGAAAGAAAATGATAGTGAAAAATAAATAATTTTTGCCGGTTTAGATAAGAGGGCACCATAAAAAACGCCGGCTAACAATGTCGTGAGAGCTACTTGCGTACCCTTTAAAACGAAATGGCATTGGAACAGCAAGCGGCATGTTATTTAACAGCGCACTGTTAAAAGTGCGAGCGCCGGCCAAGGCAAAAATAAATTTATAATTACGCGATTACCTCATTTGGGCAACGATTTGACTAGTTGTTGTTTTGTCAGCGCTGTTTGATTGTTTTCTTTTCTCTTCTTTTTTTTCAGTTTTTTATTTTGTGCAAAATGACAAATTGTCAATGCAAATGCCTAGCTAATTCTTTTCATTGTGTGTGTATTCCCAGATGTATTTTAATATTATTATTTATTTTTTAACCCAATAAAGCAAAAAAAATTTCTTTTATTTATTATTATTATTATTATTTTTTTTTTTTTGACAAAATTGTCATTAGGCATTGCAACAATGTTGAGAGCTGCATATGGTTTTCTGTTAAATCATATCTAGTAGGTATATCATACATGCATATGTATTTGTTTTTGTTTATTTACGAGTATATTCGTATTTTCGCACAGTGCCAATGAAGTCAGCAATGCGATTTTAAATTAACTTCAATTTACTTTTGTCGCCTTGTTTTTTTTCAACTCCTCCTTTTTTCCCAAGCCTTTAAAATTGTATGTCAGATGTAATTTTTAAACCTTGATTTAAGATAAATCATTATTAAAAGATGTATATACATCAACAAAACAAAGAAGCCTTTAATCTTTACCCTCTATAAATCAAGTACTCCCGAGTAAACATTTCTTACAAGTTTAATTATGTTTTTTACAGGCACGAGGTAAATTTTTGTGCTTTAAATTTAATTATTTTTCCAACTAAAATCAAATTTGACTGTCAAAATTTCGGTAATGAACATTATTCTATCTAGACTCACAATTGAGTATTAACAAATAATATAATCGCCTGGAGGTACACGAATATACTTTTAAATTTAAAAAGGATTACGCAATTTAATAAATAATTTTTCCTCTTTTTTTTGTTTTTTAATGAATGAGTACCAAATGTTGATTAGATTTTTGCATGTTCGCCAGCCCAAAAGTAAATCTCAAGTATAAATGCAACGGAATTTGCGTCGCAGTTAAGGAATACACATATGTATGTACAAGACATAGTTGGATGTATAATTGTCGATGACCAAGCATTCGGGTATTAGATCATTTTTGGTTCGATGATGGCATTGTCAATTTATTTGAGGCAGCCAAATGACGAAGTGCGATATTATTTAAATCGCAGCATGTAAACTGAAAAGCAGATTTTATACACTGGACTTAAGAGAGATTCTTAACTTGTGTTTACAAAAATAAGAAACACTTGTGTTTTATTAACTCAATTCTTCTCAAGATTAAATATATGCCAGATTTGCCTAACAAAATGCATTATAGAAAGATCTTATTATTTAAATTTTTTATTTATATTTTATCTTAAGTTTTTTTTTGTAACTAAATTATAACAGGTAAATTTACATACAACTCCATAATAATTCCAGTATATATTACATACATATATAATGAAAATACACTCTACGAGTTCGAAAATAATTACTTAATGTTTTAAATTTAAGTACCCTGTTTTATGGTACTATACTATAACGATGTTGGATTGACAAACAGCTGTTTTACGTAAAATACTAACAAGGCGCCATTTGCCCACAGTCATCAAATTTAACTATTTAACTTAATGTTAAGTTAATGAAAGCGTTACAGCTGTTGAAAAAACTCGATTTATGCACAAGTGTTACAAGTTCTTGGACGTATGTAATCAACTGGTATTTTTCCGAGAAAAAAATTTTCTTTATTTCTGTTAATTACATGTATATAATGTAAAATATTCAAAGAAAATTTTGGGTGCCCCAATTAATGACCCACATCTGCAGTAAATATCGTAGATCAATGTATTTGATCTAAAAACGTCATACAATATTATCGCTGAGCTTTCGGAAGGAACGCAAGAGACTCGGCTAAAGACATGAGGAAAATAAAAAGAAATTAACAGCTGCTGCTCTCGTTTTTCATAAACACTGGCAGGCGCAAAGGCAGACCGGGGCTGTCAGGCAAATAGCCGGATGAAACAAATGTGTATAAAAATAAAATAAAAATTGACGATACGCTGAAAATACAAACACATGTCTTGGGTGAAAATTTGTGTCAGTGCTGCATTAAGAAAGGCCGCGGCATGTTTTCGTTGTAGTTTTTCTTATTTTTATCATTTTGTTTTTACACTTTTTTCTTGCCAAGCAAAATGTTTACGTGATCGCCGACCACACACACACATATGTTAATGCGAGTCGTGGTGAAATTCGCTTAAAATAAGCAATGACATGCTGTTAACGCGCTGTTAAAACCAAATGTTGCTGCCAAGGCAAACAATTTTTGCCGTCAACATGTTGCTAATGCTAATGCAGAGGCATACAAATAGACAAAAACAATTGACGAATTGGCAACGATTACTTTTCGTTTGCTGTTTGTTTTTTGTGACAAGCGCCATTCAAAGAATTTCCGCAAAAAAGAAGCAAGTTGTTTAGCATGTTATCAACAAAGTATATGTATATACATACGTATACGTATATACGTATTTTATATATGTGACGCTCTGCACATTATGAATTTATGGCGGCAACGTTTGTCTATTATCGTAAGTGTCTTAAAAGGCAGCCCAACTGATAAGGTGACCAACGATTTGGCACAGTTAGCCGTTATCGTTGGGCATACCCTCGTCTGTTGATATGGCCCAATTGTTTGTTGTATTGGTAATCATACTTTTGGTGAGCACTGTAATGCAATGTGTATGCTTTTAAAAGTTTAACGATGTACCATTCTCAGAATTCAACTTTAATGTTGCGTACGTAGCTGATGCTATAGAAAACTTGGCTTATGTAAGCCCCAAGTCGAGCCACAAGCCGAGCGTAACCGTTTGAATGACGTCAAGCGTGTGCAGAGAGTGTTATACAATTTCGAGGGCTTAGCTGCTCAGCGAGCCGAACAAAACATCAGTGAGCTGTCACAAAAACAAATTCAGCATATGATATAAGCCAAGAATGTTATGGACAATATTCCAAAAAACAAATCACATTTGCTCTTATCATTTTTAAAGTAGAACCCGTTTAAACGCTGTGAAATCGTATTGCCTACCAATATAAAATAAAAACAAGTTAATTTAGCTAGACAAATTAACATTAAACGCAAATCAATTATAGAGCGTAAACTTATGCGTTGAATGTAGCGAATTCGATTTCCGGCGTTAACATTTCGATAAATTGACCAAACGTCACGCACAGTTAAACACATTGTCTATCGCTATAAAGTCTGGCACTTGTTGAGTTTCCATATATATATTTATATATATATATATATATATATAGAAAATTTTACAAAATATAGTGGTGTTTATATTATACCAGTTGGCATCAGCCGGCTTTATTCGGGCCAAGTATTTTTCTTTAAATTAAATCTCCAATTTTTTTTTTTATCAATTTGGAAAAATAGTTTTCAGCCAATTAAAGAAAAATTTAAATGTCGTTACAAAATATCGTACACATTACAGGTCTCGAAAACTAGTTTAAATTCGTTTGAAAGATAAAAAAAATATATACCCAGAGTTTTTATGAGAGTATATATATATATATACTATATATAGTATATAAGTTTTTTTAATTGTACTCACTTTGATTGCTGTTCAACTAACTTATCCACTTTGGCCTGTATGGCCTCCGCCGAGGGTTTGTGTACTTCCCCAAGGAATGTGAGGATGGATTTTGAGAGCGCCTCGATTTCTTTATGTGATGTTTTAAGTTCATTTGATTCTTCACGCAATTCCTGTATGAAAATATAAATCAATTCTAATTAGATGAATTTTATCACTAAAAACAGCAAACAAATAAAAAACATATATATTTATGTGATAATTTAAGTTCATTTGATTCTTCACGCAATTCTTGTATAAAAATATAAATCAATTCTAATTAGTTGAATTTTAACACTAAAAACAGCAAACACTAAAAGCTGTTTTTCTTTTCAATTGATTGAACGCAAACCAAACAAATCAACTTTACGTTTTAATTCATTTCCAGTTTTTTGGGGCCGCTCAAAATCAGCGAAGGTCAACACCATAAAAAATAAACGTTGACTTGACTTTAAAGTAAAAATCGTATGGAGTTGATAGGTAAAAAAAAAGAGTATAGGCAACATAAAATATTTGCGGTAAGCACAGCACGAAATAAATTTAAATAAAATAAAAAGTCATTCGCATAAACAGAAAAAAAAACAAAAAGTAAACATTTTCGCCGCGTTTTTGTATTTCAATGCGGCCTAGCGAACTACATAAAAGTGGAATTGTTTGTCAGGGCAACATATTTGTGAGTTTTCTATACAATATACATATACATATATGTATGTGTATAGAGAGCTCTATATGGCGCTTGTATGACAACATCGCTTATGGACAATGGTTATTGGCTGTGTAAAGGCCTATATGGACTGATAATAATTATAATTGATTTGGAGTTAAAAGCTCATTTTAAATAATTTTGTATTCTAGTAGGATTTTGTATAGAAGAACTTATATTATTGATTATTAATTGATTAATTTTAAATATTTATGCATTGCTATTCATAATTAATACATTTATTTGTTTTAATCAAAACAAATGCTTTAAATAACTAGCTAATTTTAGCTTGAAATATAAAAAGTTTTTTCTCTTCACGTAATCAACAACAACAATTATCGCTAGCTATGAAGTCATGCAAAAAAAAAAAAAAAAAACAAAAGCAAACAAATCAGTAACATTGTTGATAACAAAAACAAAATCGTAAAGATGCTTCTAAGTTATATTTTTCTCTGTTGTATAAGACAACAAAACTTTGCATATAAATAATTTGTGAGTTTCCAGCTGCGATTAACTGGGAGCCCATTAGAAAAATGCCTAAACACTAAAGTCAAAAGGAAACTGAAAGTTAAATTTTTGTTGACTTTTGTTTTTAGTTTTTTCTACACAGTCAATCACACATCATTAACAGTTTGGACAGCTGTTAAAGCTAGCCGAAGAGAGGGAGACGCGAAGAGCTAAGACCCTGCGCAGTAAGAGAGCGTTAGTTCTCTGTCAACTCGGCGCGACCATGAACTTGATGGCGGCATTGTGTTGTTTATATATAAATGTATATATAAACATGTTCGTATGTATGTGTATGTGTATAGGCATAAGCGATTGTGTAGTATGTAAGGTCCGACGTTAGCACAACATTTGTGGCACGGTTAAGCCGTTATGGGGGAACATAATGAATGAATGAAAATTTGTATATAGTATATAGCAGACACACATACATCTCAACGTATTATTACCGTAATAAATCAATTAAACCAAGCCCATGAGCTCATGTGTCCACATAGACACGGCACATATTTACAATTTACAATTTACAATTTAAAGTTACAATGCACTGTAAAGTGCTTGTTAGCTTACCTGAATGGCATTCTTCGTATCTTCCAAATGACGTCGCGACCTTACAGTTGGGTCGACATTGCGGAACTTATCTTCCAAGCGACCTAATGCCTTCTCCCAGCCGTGCAAGCCGTTCTCAAAGCTATCCCAATGCTCGGCCAACTGTTGAAGATTATCGCGTCGCTGCTCCAACCCACGCACCAGATCCTGAAAGTCGCGATTGAGTCCGGCGTTGTTCTGCTCGATCAGTTGGCGGTTGCGGGCGTCCGCTTGGCGTATGAGCGATTGCGCCTGCTGATTTACTAGCGACAGGTCACTGTTTTGGCTCTGCAACAACAACAAGAAGAACAACAGCAATAACAACGATAGCAACAATAACTGATTAAGAGTAAACGTTAAATTTGTAATTTTGACTTTTTGACTTGCGCAAGCAGGTTTTTTCAGGCTGCCTCCTTGGCTCGCACAATATAAAGTTATGTATTAGAAATGATTTAGGTATATAAGTAAAATATATACATATGTATATGCATGTATAAAGTTTATTGTTTGTCAAAAGTATTGTTTAGCTATTACTGTAACGCCGACTGCGTTTTTACTTTAATTTTCAGTTGAAATGTTCTTTGAGAAAGTCGTGTTCAACTTTGACATATGCGTGCGTGTGCATGAGGCAGCAAGTATTTTGTGGCACAAGCTGCTGCGTTGACTTTGGGCTGTCGAGTATTTCTTGTTCCTCACCTCGACACACACAGCAACAGACGCGTTTGTATCTTTTGTAGCACTTGCTAATTGCGGCACTCGAAAGTATCTTTTCTATACAAATGTATATATGTATGTTTGTTTTTCTTTAATAGATTTCCTGCTCTTCTATTTCTTTTTTGTTGATGACGTTAGCTTTTTAATTCGATAGCTGTCTGCTTCTTCTCTCTTTCAATTTGCGCTTTTCAAGCACATGGCATTTTTATTAGAACGGTCCGAACGAAACAAGTAATTCAAATTTAGCAAAGCTTCGCACGAAAACAAAAATAACACAATATATATATATATTTTTTGTTGCTTCTTCCTCTTATTGCTTTGCTTTTGCTTTTGCTTTGTTGCCGTTTCTTCACTCTGTAAACCGCATAATATAGAGCACAGACAACCGCACAGATAAACGTTTCAACTAGAAGTGAATTTCACAAAACAACACGGCATATGCCCAAGCACGAGTTAGAGTCAACTGAAAGAGCGAGTGTGCGTGCCAGAGCGAAAGTCTGCCTAAGAGCGCCACTAAGAGCTAATGCTACAGAGCTGTTGAGCCAATCGCAAAAAAATGTCGAAAGAACACGTTTTCATGTGCACGTAGTAGCACCCAGGGGGGGCGTCGGGGTCTTGGGGTGTTCGATGGCCCTAGGCGTGGGCAGTGTCATGCAATAATTCGCTCTTGACTGCGTCACACTGCTCACCAATACACAGGCAGCACATCACGCATACGCCACCGTCACACTCTCAATTGCCTTCACTGTAAGCCGGCATATGCCCTGCCAACAGCAACAACAAAACAGCTGTCTACTGAGAGCCGCAGCCAGAGTACGGTGCTCTTAAAGCTCGCTCAGCGCTCTGCCAAAAAGAAAACAACAAAAAAGCTGCTAAACATGTGTTTGTTGATGCTACACAACGTGGTTGCAAAAAGGGCTGGGCAAAGAGCGTACTTAGTACACGAATTCGTATTGAAATTACTTAATTGTTATTATTTACTATACAGTAAATAAAAACAATTTTTAGATTACCTCAATGAAATTTATCAAATTTTATATGCACAATTTTTTTGAAAATTTATTTTTCATGTAGAATAAATTCTGTAGAATAGCATATTCAATTGTTTTAATAAATTTAAAAAAAAATATTTTATTTATATACATTTAATTTCTGTCGGAATACCACAATTTTTAAAATTTTTTTTATGTTTTGTTACACAATTTTTTTTATTGATTGCGCATCCCTAGCGACAAACTGGTTTATTTGCGACTGTAGCTGCTGCTGATGATGTCATGAGCTGAACTCAATAACAACAACAGCAACAGCAACAACAACACAAACAGCTGGCCTTAAGAATATGTACGTATACATACTTTGTATGTTGAATGTATAAAGCATATGCGGCTTGTCTGGGCTATGTTTGACGGTCTGAATAGTCGTTGATAAGCTGAATAAGTGCAGGTTAAAAGATTAACTCATTAATAAGTTTTCAAGGTAAAGTCCTGAGACATTATGAAAGTAAACAACCAATTCAAAGTGTGCTCAAATGTAAGAGAGAGTGAGTCAGAGAGTGAGAGAGCGCACAAAAGAGTGCAAGAGAGAGCTTGAGTTGAAGAGCAACAAATTTAAGCACTGCTTTTGCCGGCCGGCCGGTAAATTGTATGTGACCAAAGATTGCAGTTTGCGTGAAAGTCATCTCGACTGCAGATACATTCTCACATAATGTTGCAGCTACATATTCTCGTTTTGCAGTTTTATGAAAGATGTGCGTTGTGTCACACTTAAAACAGGTCTTGGCTGATCATATACATATAAATATGTATATGAAGGTTGGAAAAATAATACAATAAGGGAATTAAAAGCCATCGAATTTAATAATTTTAAACGCCAAGGCCTATATATTCTGACTCATTAAAATTAATGCTGCAAATAGGCTGTTATTGGTGTGAAAGATATTTATTTAATTGTCAACTTTTAGTAAATTTCATCCAATTTCAAGCAATGAATAAGACAAAAGCACCATGACCCCAACCATGAACAAAGAGATATTGCTTATTTTCAGGGTAACATTATTACATGAATTTGGACAACCAATTTGGTTGCTATATTTAAATACGGAATTATTATAGGAGGAAATCAAGGAACAAAAGACTTTTCCCCATGAAAATCTGTTGAGTTTTGGCAAAGTTATGGAGTTTTGAAATTCGTTCCATGACCACATGGGAATTCACTGGGTAAATTTTGCACAAGAACTTGGACTAAAAATTCGGTTTCCAGATTTAAATGCAGAATTAATGAAGAGTAAAAACCATGAACAAAAAGCTATACTTCATGAAAATCTGTTGAATTTTGGCAAAGTTATGAAGCTTTGAAAATTCGATTCAAGCCTATATGGGAATTCACTGTGTAAATTTTGTACATGAACTTGGACTAAAAATTCGGTTTCCAGATTTAAATGCAGAATTAATGATGAGGAAAAATCATGAACAAAAAGCTATACCTCATGCAAATCTGTTGAGTTTTGGCGAAGTTGTGGAGTTTTGAAAATTCGTTGAATGACCATATGGGAATTCACAGGGTAAAATTTGAACATGAACTTGGGCTAAAAATTCGGTTTCCAGATTTAAATGCAGAATTAATGAAGGCGGAAAACAATGAACAAAAAGCTATACCTCATGAAAATCTGTTGAATTTTGGCAAAGTTATGAAGCTTTGAAAATTCGATCCAAGACTATATGGGAATTCACTGGATAAATTTTGCACAAGAACTTGGACTAAAAATTCGGTTTCCAAATATAAATGCAGAATTAATGATGAGGAAAAATCATGAACAAAAAGCTATACCTCATGCAAATCTGTTGAGTTTTGGCGAAGTTGTGGAGTTTTGAAAATTCGTTGAATGACCATATGGGAATTCACAGGGTAAATTTTGTACATGAACTTGGACTAAAAATTCGGTTTCCAGATTTAAATGCAGAATTAATGAAGGCGGAAAACAATGAACAAAAAGCTATACCTCATGAAAATCTGTTGAGTTTTGGCAAAGTTATGAAGCTTTTAAATATTGATTCGTAATCATATGAGAATTTATACGGTAACATTTGTACATGATCTTGGACTAAAAATTCGGTTTCCAAATTTAAATGCAAAATTAATGAAGAGTAAAAACCAAGAACAAAAAGCTATACTTCATGAAAATCTGTTGAATTTTGGCAAAGTTATGAAGCTTTGAAAATTCGATTCAAGCCTATATGGGAATTCACTGTGTAAATTTTGTACATGAACTTGGACTAAAAATTCGGTTTCCAGATTTAAATGCAGAATTAATGAAGAGGAAAAACCATGAACAAAAAGCTATACTTCATGAAAATCTGTTGAGTTTTGGCAAAGTTATGAAGCTTTGAAAATTCGATCCAAGTCTATATGGGAATTCACTGGGTAAATTTTGAACATGAACTTGGGCTAAAAATTCGGTTTCCAGATTTAAATGCAGAATTAATGACGAGGAAAAATCATGAACAAAAAGCTATACTTCATGAAAATCTGTTGAGTTTTGGCAAAGTTATGAAGCTTTGAAAATTCGATCCAAGTCTATATGGGAATTCACTGGGTAAATTTTGAACATGAACTTGGGCTAAAAATTCGGTTTCCAGATTTAAATGCAGAATTAATGACGAGGAAAAATCATGAACAAAAAGCTATACCTCATGCAAATCTGTTGAGTTTTGGGAAAGTTATGAAGTTTTGAAATATTGTCCCATGACTATTTAAATGCAGAATTACTTTAGAGGCAATTCCTATTGCTATTGCCCATGAATATCTTTTTGGGTTTTGGGAAGTTTGAACTATGTAACCATGAAAATAAATTTTATACATTGGGAGGAATTTGTATAATTGATAATACTATAGAGAACTAAGAGAGAGAGAGAGAGAGAGAGAACAGCATGCAAAGAACATTAATGGGATCGACATGTTTATAAGTTAAAAGAGTGATTGAAATATAGCTAAGTCTCGCACATATTGGGAGAATGCTTAATATTGGGTTATAGAAGATTGAAATATTTTACGGCTATTTTATTAACTCACCTGTACATTTCCGATGGCATGCGACAACTTTTGAATATTAAAGTGCAGGCCGGCCAAATTCTGAACGGGTTCGTCGCTGAACTTGGTGCGCTCAATGGTGGCCTTGACGCGATCGATGGACTGTTGATATTCGCGCCAGCGTTCCGCCTCCCTCTCCAGTTCGCTTTGCTGGGTCTTGGCATTGGCCAAGGTGTTGGCCAATTTCGTTTGGAACTGTGCCAGCTCGGCCGACAGCTCGGTCTGTTCGTAGCTGTTCAACGAGGACCAAATCTTATCGGACGCCTCCTGGATTTGCTTGTGCACCAGGTTGCGTATGGGCGCCTCATTGCCAAAGAAGATCTTGTGCTCGTCTAGATCGTGCACGAGATGCTCATAGTCAATGCCGTGCTGGCTATTCTGCAAACGCAGCTCGGCCTCGTGCACCCAATCGTTGAACTTGGCCACCAGCTGCATGTACTCCAGACGTGAGTCCCGATTGTTCTTCAAATACTTTTCGCGCTCCTCCAGCTCATGCGGCAGCGAGGCGACCAGTGAACGGCCCTCGGAGAGCATTTCCAGCAGAGAACTGGGCATGCCCACATCCGTCTTGACGCTCTCATTGATTTTGTTGAACTTTTGCAGTTGGGCTTCAATTTCCTTGCTGAGCGCGTGATGTTTCTGCAGCTCACGTTCCACGGACTCGGGATCCCGATCGAGTAGGGGGCGAGACTTGGCAACGCCCTCGATGTTGTGCAGCCAGTCGAGAATTTCGCTCAGATCGGCGGCCATCTTCTTGTGGGATTCGAGTTGCAGTTGATGCTTCTGGCGCTGCGATTCGACAGCCTTGCGAAGGTTCTGCAATTGATTCTTCAAGGATTGCAGCTGCTCGGTGATGCTGTTCTTGTCCGCAGCGTTGCCCTCGGAGGCAATCTTCTGGCCCTTATCATTGGCCGAGGCCAGAAGACCCTCGCACTCCTGTATCTTGACAATCACATCGTCATATTTGTTGATCTTATCCTCGAGGCTGTCTGGGGAGTTCTCAATGTCAATGATGACATCGGTGTACTTCATAATGAAGGCGATGATTTCATTGATCAGCGCTATAAATTGCTCTCGCAGCATCAGCAGCTGACGCAGGTGCGCCAACTGATCCTCGATCAATTTGATCATATCATCCTGCTGTGTCAGAATGCTCTGCAATTCGGGCAGATCATCCATTTGCATGTCGCCCATTTTGTGCTTGCTGTCCTTCAGCTCCTTCAATATGCCTTCATAGGCGCCCAACAGATCCTGCACATCCTCAATCCTCGAGCCAATGGGTCGGTTCAGTTCACGCATGCGCTGCTGTATGGTGCCCAGGAATTGACTGCAATCGGCCAGCCGGTTTTTGGCATCCTTGTACTTCTTGATGTGATCGCCGAGGGTATTGGCGCGATCATCGATCGTCTGCTTGATGCGTCCGTAACGATCCTTCATGTTCTTAATGTCATCGTTGAGCTTCAGCTTGTCCGCATTGCTCAGCGTCGGCAGTATGCTCTTGCCCTGCTCGGAGACATCGTTGATCAGGCCGCCCATATTGTCGGCGTTCTGCATTAGCTTCTTGTAGTGGGCCAGCTGCTCCTCCAGCACTGGGAGGCTGGTGGTGCGCAATTCACTCTCGGTTGCGGTCTCCATTTCGTTCAGCCAGTCGCCCATCTTTTTCATCGAGTCCTCAAAGGTCTTGCGGCCCTGCAGCAAATCATCCAGGGACTTACCCCGCTTGCCGCTCTCATCCTTGAGCGTCTGATAGTCGGCAGCAATTTCATTGAGGATTTGCTGCAGTGCAGCCTTGTCCGCATCGCCGCAATCCTTCATAATGTTGGTCGCTTGGCGCTGAACATCGCTCAAAACGCTGTCGTTGAATTGCTTGGCATCATCGTCATATTTCTTGTTCTCCTGGATTTTCTTCTCAATCTCCGTGGAGGTCAGGGGATGATACACAGGCAGCTTACGCACTTCGGAGATTTTCGCCTTCAGCCATTGGCGCGCTTTGTCCAGATCATTTTCTAGCGCTTTGCGCGCCTTGCTCGCCTCCAGGGCGCGATCCAGTTCTGCTTTGAGTACACCGGACAGGTTGCGATTCTCGCTGTTCAGATTACGCAAAGCGGACTCCAATTGGGCGTACTCCGCCGACTCCAGTTCAGGCTGCATGTTGGCGATGCGCTTGTCCAGCACATCGGCCAACGATTGCTTTGCCTCGGCATCCTTCATCAGGCTCTTGATCTTCTGCTGACGCGCCTCGGCGTCTTTGGGTGAGAAACCAATTGCGGCTGGCGCTTGCAGCTCCTCGATTTGCTGCTTCACCCACTGCTGCAGTTGCTCGATTTCACCCTTGGCCCCATCGACGCCTTTGTTGGTCACGTCCAGCAGCTGTGCCTTGCGATCGATGCGTTTGCCCAGATCGGCAAAGCGACGATCCAAGGATTTCATTTGCTCCTCCACCTGCTGCCCATCCAAATTGCTAATGACCTCGGCCACCTGAGCGGCCTTGCCCTTCAGCTCCTGTATCTTGGGATGGCCCTGCAGCTCGTACTCGTTCTTAATCTCATTGATGGCAGCCATTTTCTGGGCACAATTCAATCCGGAGCCGCGATCCAGCACATCCATGCGCTTAATCAACGTATCGAACCAGTTCTGAACATCCTGCATGCCCTGGCGATAGCCATCGATAACATTTTGGCCCGCCTGCTTCTTGGCAATGGCGTCCATGAGCTCCGATTCAAGCTTGTCAATGTTGTCATCCAGATCGGTGTCCTCATCGCCCACTGTTAAGACAAACAAAAGGAAAGATATAAATTGTTGAATAATTGCTTATGGTCTTTTGTACCCCTAAACAAGTGGGCAGAATGGAACTAATCATATTATATTGCTGGAATAAAAATGGGTAAATATTCAAAAAACCAAGTTGTTTGCAAAGATGTAATGCAATGAAGTATATATGTATATATACTGGAAACACTTTTGTAATAGAGTATTTAATAACTGTCGTAATGTTTATATAATATTCATAATTTAAAACGTGTAAAAACTTTTTCAGTCGGGTGAAACCGATACCGAACAAATTTACCCTAGCAATATTTACACATAATAAATATCGATTTTGTAATTTGTGGGGACGGGAGTGGACGTAGCCAAATAACTTTTGAGCGATCTTTAGAGGAGATCAGCAATAATCTGTCTGCAAAACTTTGGTGTATCTACCTTTAAAACTGAGGGAGATATATAGATTAAATCGATTTGCCACGCGCCCAGTGGGCGAATCCGAAAAGTCTTAGCACTTGATCTGACGCGAGAATACACGAATATATACTCTAATATTCAAGTCTCTAGCGACGGACATTATACGAACTCTTTTGACTTCGTGAACTGGTATAAAAAACTAATTTGTATATTCTTAGCATATTATCATATCACATAAATCCAGAAACTTACATGAACCTGTCATTTCGAGCATCAGCTGTGAGCGCTTATCGCCAATGGAGTTCAATAGATCATTCATGGCAACCAGCTCCTGCTGTGCGGCCTCGGGACGCAGTTTGCATGGCCGCATCAGCCAATCGTAGACAGAGCTCTGCTGCTTCTTCACCCAATCCTGCAGCTCGGCGCGCTGCTTCTGCTGTTGCTCCAGTTCGCTAACGGATGCAGTCAAACCACCCAAGTGGGATTGCACCTGTGAAAAAAATAACGTTGCAATCAGTAATCAGTTTTCTTGACAGGGGAATTTTCAGATTAGTTTAGATTAAGGGATTAGAGCCAAGCCGCCACCATTGGAATTGGAGATTCTGATCGCGCTTACCTTAGCGACGAGTGCATTCAGCTTGCTCACGTGTGCACTATTCAAGCGTACTATGCGACGATAGTTGCTAATACGCTCGTGAGCAATCGGATCCAAAAGCGCCTCGTTCACATCGCTGAGCTCAACGTCGAGATCATTGTCGTCGTCGGTTGAGCTCTGAGTATTTGGCGGCGGTTGCTTTTAATTGCAAAGTCAAGCATAGCATTGGCAGGCGGGTAGGCAGGTGAGGGCAAAGTGGGCGTGGTAGTGCGTTTTTACAACAACAACAACAACAGTTACGGTGCGGCAAATCAACAAAAGTTAGAGCAGTGTTTGGTTGGGTTTTTGGTGTAGTAGATGGAGTAGTTGTTTGTAGTTGGTGTAGTTGGGTTAGGGATAAAAGTAAATTAAATAAAATTACAAAAGAGGTTTTGGTTAGAAAATTTCAAATAATACGGGTTACCCTAACAGGCTTTGTAAACGTAGAAAAATTGTGCGATTAGATGGAAACAAAAAGGCGCAGAAGAAAATTGTAATTAAAAAAAAAATAGTATTTCAACACATTTAGGGTGATTTTTTAAAGAAAGTTTAAAAAAACTTGAACATTAATTTTGTAAACAGAGCTTTGATATTAAAATCAAAATTAATTTTGGAAAACATCGCTGCTGTTAACATCGATACATCAATGTTTAAATATTTTTGACATCACGAGTTGAAACGGTATTTTATATATATTTTTCAGCAAATAAGAATGTAAACGTTTCCCGAAAAGTAAAGTAAATTTACAGTCAAATTTGTTGTAGAGAAAGATAGGTTGCATTTATCACAATCAAGAGTCTGTCAATTAGTTTGACCACATTTCTTGTAAATGCACCCAATACATGTTTTTGTTTCCAACATTTCGCCTATTTCTACATCAGTTAATGTTTTTGCTAGGATTACAACGAGCCAAGAACGCAGTAGATATAACAGATAACCCACCTGATCCAGCAGATCTTCAAGCTTGGCGCGCACCATCAGCTCGCGCTCGGGGATGGCATGCATGGCTGTCTCCAGGGGTGAGCTGGGTCGGCTAATCGATGCTGTGGCTGCCTCACAGGCCTGAACGGCGGCAGCCAGCCTTGACTTTTCATTGTTCAGTTTATTCTGCATATCCTGGGCGCACTTGAGCTGGTTCTGTGCCAGCTCCAGGCTGGTAGCCGGTGCATCCAGTTCAGTTTGTATGATCGGTTCGTAGGCTTCCAGATTGCGCATGATGTTGTCCAGAGTATCCTCATACTCCTGGAACTTGGCCAGCGACTCGAGCAGGCGATTCTTGATCTGTACGGATGTCTGCAGCAGCGAGTTGTAGCTGTCCTGTATGTTCCTCAGCTGGGACTCCACGGTTGGCCTTATGCCGGGCGTTGTCGGCTCATAGCGTTTAATCTGCGCCTGACCCTTGACATTCAAGTCATCCAAGTTGGTCTGATACTTTTGAATCTCGCCCAGCAGGGCCTCGTGCTGTTTAATTTGCTCTTGGGTTTGTTCGCGATTGGAAATGAAGAGCGAATTGTGCGCCATCAGCTGGAAGGAGATTTGCAGCAGCCATTTCTCCACATCCTGCAGACTCTGGTGGTATGCATTATAGTCGAGCATCTCCTGCTCCAGATCCTTGATATAGCCGGCGCAGTCGTTCTTCAGCTTATCGCAACGCGACTGCAAACGATTGACGGCATCCACCTCGGTGCCCAGATCGCGTGCCTCCGACATCAGCTGCTCCAGATCGTTGCCCTTCTGCTTCAGTTCATTGCCAAGCGTTTTGTAGCGCTCCAAGAGAGTTTTCATCTCGCTCAGCTCGCCCTTGGTCTCTGGCGCTATCTTCAGCGTCTTCTCCGTGTCGATTAGCCACTTGTCCAGCTTATCCTTGTTGGCTGCAAAATCGTTCCAACGATTTTGTGCTTGCTTCAAGTCACTCAGCTTCTCCTTGACAGCCAGACCCAATGCATCCCAGTCCTCGCGCACCTTGGTCATCAGCTCACGCAGTTTCTCCTGCTTGTCCTCGGGTGTTATATTGGACGCCTTTGAATAGGCATCCTGCACCATGGCCAGCAAATGTTGGCCCTCGGGCAAATGGGAGGCCAACGACTGTATTAAAATAAATAAATATGTTGGTTTATATAGCTAGAGTTAAGATTGTTCGGCCTTGCCCGGTCTAACAGTTTTCTCAACATTTTTTTAATCAGTTTTCTTTTGGTAATTAATTTTTAAAATATGAAAAAATCTTTAAAGCCTATCAGACGAAAATTAAAAGTTCCGTCTTACAATCTTGGCAGCCCCATTTTCCACTAGGGAGTTGATTTTCCAACATCGATGAAGCTTGTGTCGAAACAAATTTTCTATAGATCTCTAAATTTTCTTTGAAAACTATCAGCTACATTTTTAAAACGTTTTTCATCGATTTTTTACATGGAAAATATGCTCTTATCGGCAATAATTCAGTCAGTTAGTCAATCAGTTTTCACAATCCGGTTGATATTTTTAAATATTGGAAGTATTTCGAAGGTATAGATTAATAAACGAAAACTTACATTGACAGTCTCCAATTTTTGTGCAATAACAGCAGCATCACCGTCGATGCTGCAATCGTTGAGCACTTGCTGAGCCTTTTCGATCCAAGCGTCCATTTCCTTTTTGTAGTTGAGGAACTCGGTGTGATCCGACAGATTCTTTTCGATCTTGGCAACCAGACCCTGGGCAGCTGTCAGCAATTTGGTGTAGTTGGTCTGCGTCTCAATGGTCTGATCGCGAATGCGAGTGCAGGCGCTTTGCTCCATGAGCAGCTCACAGTTGTCATTGAGGTCCTCGACGTTTTCCCGCTCGGCCAGCACCTCATCAAGCAGTTTCTATGGAAGCATCAAGATTAGATTAAATGCTCTAACCACAAGAATTGTGCAATTAAAAGGCACATTAAGCAAATTAGGCATTAGACCAAGTCTGTGTAAAAATGATTAGCTGCAATTGTGTGTGTCAAGTGATTAGCTGAAAAGTTAGCAATTGTGATTAGTTGTTTAGTATGTGAATCAGTTTTTATAATACATATATAGATATGTATAGTGTGTATACATTAATTTTTCTACTGGGTGAACCCTTGCGAGTAATTTTAGTACATTTATATTTTGGTTAGCGTTGCGTGCGACAGTTGCGAGAGTTTGGACGAGATTTGTGTTGCTTACCTTGGCATTGACCAAATCTTCGGTGGTTTTATTATCGGCTTCCTGTGATTTGGCAACGCGCTTGTTCATTGTCACAATCCACAAATTGATCTTGTTGAACTTTTGCAGGAATGTCTGCCAGGCGGCCAGACAGGTTTCCAGACCGGTGCGCGCATCTCGGGATAGAGCCTGCAGTGTCTCCCATTCACCGTTTAGGTGTTTGATCTCCTGGGCCACATTATCCTGGCCCTCGCTGCCACTGGTGGCAATGACCGCCCGGCTGAGCTCCTCGCAGGCATCCAGCAGCGATTTGCCCTCCATGGAAGTGGCCTGTATATCACCCAGGCGATTGAGACGATCCTCCACCTGATCTTTCTCGCCATGGCAATCGGCGCACTGCTCTACCTCGATGCGTGTGCGGCGCAGCCAATCCTGCAGTTCATTGTAGGCCTGCTTGTACTTATCGTGATTGTTCACTTGGTTCTCCAGGGACTCAATGATCTTGTTGACTTGCGCTTGCAGATCATCAAACTTGCTGAGACCCGGCGCAAAGTCGTTCTTGTCCAGGCTGTTGTCCTCACGCAGGCGTACGTTGATCTTCTCCACAATATCGTTGTGTCCGTTGATGTCGCGTTGTGTGACACGGAACTTCTCCAATGCGGCACGCTTCTCGCTCAAATCGTTCAAGTACTCCTCGCTGGCCTTAACACTGGGCTCAATGTCCTCCACCCATTCAAGCAGAATCTTGTACAGCTTGAAGATCTCCTCCAGCTGAGCCAGACGATTGGCCAATTTCTGACGCACATCGTTCAGATCGACGAGCAGCTTGTCAAAGTCCTGCTTTAAGGCTTCGGTGTCCTCTTGTATTTTGGCAGCACCATTCTGTTCGGTATTCATGATCACCTTCTCCTTGAGTTCCAGGAGATAGCGCAGCTTATTCTGGCCTGTTTCAAAGCCTTGACGCAAATTCTTAACCGTATTCAATTTGATTTGCACCTCGTTCAGCGTACCGGGAATTTGCTCGCATTCGGCGAGCTTCTCGCGTGTCTTCTCAATCCACGACTGGCACTCCTCGTAGAGCGTGTGATGCTGTTGATGCTCCTGGTAGTGCATCTCAAGGCGTCGCATTACCTCCTTGGCCAATGTCAGCAGCGCATTGTACTTGGTGGTCAGCTGCATGATGGCATTGCTGATGCGCGTATCGGAACAGGTCTCCAGCAGCAACTGGGCATTCATGTTCAGATGATCCAGTGTCTTTTGCCAGTCGAACAACGTTTGCAGATGACCCTGGAATTGCTCCAGCACCACCTTCTTTTGGGTGAGACTGTCCTGTAGCTTATTGTAGGACTGCACCAGGGCCTCGGTCTTGGTCAACCACTCGAGCGCCTCGGTGTACTGAACCTGGTAGTCCGACCACTTGACAATGCCCTCTTCCAGGTAATCCTTGGACTTTTTAAGCGCCTCCACATAGGCATCGAACTCCTCCTGCAGCAATGCGACCTCTTCTTCGATTATCGCACAGTCCTCGGGCTCTGCCGTGCGGCAGGCAATTTCGCCCTGGGCCAAAGCATTTTGCAGCTTTGTTGCGCCCTCGGGCACTTCACCCTGCAGAATCTTCAGCTGATGTGTTTTCTCCGCCAGGGCCTGCTTATCACCCGTTGGCTCAGAGCACTTGCTTAGCCTTTCCTTGGCGTTGCGCAGCCAAGTGGCAAATTCGTTGCCTGCATCGATCAGCGCCTGGTACCTATCAATTGTGTTCTTCTGCTTGGCATACAGATCCTTGGCCTGCTTGGTCAGATTCTCGTATTTGTCGGAGATTTCTGTGGCGGGTGCGCCCTGTTGCAAGTCCGATGCCTTCGATGCGACCGATTGTATCATGGGCTCAAACGAGACAATGTCCTGGACAATGTTGTTGGTCTGGCGCAGATTGGCCTTGCGTTCGCTTAGACCACTGCTGAGACCAGGCTGTCCCCGTTGGGACTTGACAATCTTTTGCTCACACGCCTGCTGAAGCTTGGCCTCCCTGTCGGTGATCCATTGCTGCAGCTGTGTGTAGCTGGAGCTGTAATCGGCCCATTGCAACAGATTCGTCTCGAGCTGCACCTTAGCCGTCGACATTTTCTTCACCAGTCGATCCCAATCGGTCTGCAACTCCTTCATTTCACTGTTGATGGCATCCCGTCCATCGGAGCGCGTATTACGTATAATCTTTTCACCATTATTAATGGCTGTGTGCACTAGATTCTGGCCCAATTCGCGATTGCGAATTAGGTCCTGTATTTGCTCCAGGCGACGTTGAAGGGCCTCCTTGGAGCCAGCGCCCTCGCCAGCTGATTGAATGGTTTGCTTGGCATTCGCTATCCATTCCTTGGCCGCCTTCATATTGGCATCGTATTCGCGATGCTGATCGCGGTTCGTTTCGACCTTCTTTAGCACATCCTTGGCCAAATTAACCTGTACCTGGTACATGGAGCCCAAGTGTCTAAGTTGATTGTTGACATAGCTATCCAGATGTGATTTAAGTAGACCCGCCGCGGAGGCATTGAATCTATCGATATCATCCTTGCCTTTAACCAGGCGTGACATTACCTCGCGCATATCGGCCACCTGTTTTTCCTTGTCGGGCAGATTGGGACACAGATTTAGCTTGTGGTTCTTTACAAGTATATCGATCTGTTGCAGCCACTCCATGAGACGCTCATACTCCTCCTTATATGCGCGCCATTGCACCATGGTAACTTCCAAGTTCTCCTTCTGCTGATTGATCTCGCGGAACAAACTTTCGAAGCTATCACGTAGTGCGCGTATATCATTGCGTATGATCTCTTGGCCCTGCGTCGATGTACTGGCCAGAACCACTTCACCAGTGTGTACCAAATGCTCGACGAGGAGTTCGCCCTGAGCTTGCTTATTCAGTAGGGCCTCGGTTGCCTGCACGGCGTTCTCAATGGCCAGCTTATCGCTGAGGCTGCTCTGTTTTAGGGCGGGGAATTTCTCGCGAGCACGACTTATCCAGCTAACAAGATCGTCATAGGCTTCCTTGAACAGCCGATGGTCTCTGTACTGATCCTGTCGATCTGACAGCAATTTCTGTGTCTTGGCAAACAGCTCGTCAAAGGTATCCAGGACTTTTTGCGCCTGGAATGCGGCCTGACTCTGTTGGCCGCTGGCAACCATTTCCTTGGCCTGAACCTTGAGAGAGTCAACATCAATTTTCTCCACGCGCACCTTCTCCTCCGTGGTCTTAACGCGATCGAGCTGTGCCCGTTTTTCCGTCATGGTTGTCTGATGCTCGCCCAATTCCTTGAGCAGTCCGTCCAGCCATTCGTTGAACTTGCGCACGTTCTGCACTTGATCCAGGAAGCCAGACCATTGCGTAATGGAATCATCCAGATTGGCCTTGACGTCCATAATGCGCAGAGCTATGCCAGACCAAAGATCCTGCAAATCGGAGAGGTCCTTATTAATCGCTTCATGGCCGGCGGGTGCGGTATTCGCGAGCACATGTTGAGCCTGCTCTAGGATTTTCAGCACACGTGCGGATCCTTCGTCTTTAAGAAGAATAACATCCTGTATGGTAGCCAGTTTCTTATCCAATTCCTTCTGACTCATCGAGGACATATCCGAACAGTAGTCCAGTTTCTCCTTAATGCTGTTGATCCACGATGCGCACTCGGAGATGGAGTTATCAAAGTCCTCATGCGACGTTACGTATTGCTGCCAGCGATTGTTCAAGTCCTTCACTTTGTGGAAGATTTGCTGATATTTCGTGACCAATTCAGGTCCAGATGATCGAGACGACGTGGGTCCTTTGAGCAGTGTCTGTGCTTTTTCGGTAACATTATCCACCTCCAATTCCTTGGCACGCACATCTCCTTGCAGTGCCTTCAGCGCATCCAACTGCGCACGCTTCTTGGGCAGATCCTCTTTGAGGTCAATGGCGTGCAAATCATTATCGGTGTCACGTATCCAGGCCAAGCACTGATCACGCAGCTGCTCGTATTCCGACCACTGCTGCAGACGTGCCTCGATGGCTTCGATAGTCGAAGTAATGGCGGCCAGTAGACCCTCCCATTCCTGTTGCGTCGTATCGATCTGGGATTTGATGTTCACCTGACCCACTTCAATGGTGCCGGGTATTACCTTTTCGCCCAGCGCACGCACTTGATCCACGCGTGGAAACTCGTCTGCCAGGCTGGCCTTTAGGTTCTTCAGTCGATCCAGATTGGTGTGCAGGGACGTTTGCTCCAAATCAAGATCGCCCCAGTAGTGCACGGTGTTCAATGTGGCATCAATGAATTCCTGGGCATCCATGACGGCCTTGGAGTATTGCTGATGGGCACTCACGATGCTCTCATAGCGTTCGACGTAGCCTTGTGCGCGCTTTTGCAGTTTGCCAAAACGATCGGTGATATCCTTAAGGATCTGATCTACATGCTCAGTTTTCTCAGGCAAATTGGCAGCAATCTCTTGCACGTTACCAACTTCCACCTGATGGTTGCTGATGTCGTTGAGCACGTCCCGATAAACCTGCAGCTTGTTGCGTTTCTCGTCGAGCGTGGTCTTCAGCTCAATTTCAGCGGGCAGTTCATGCTCCACAATATCCAGCCAACTCTTCAGCTTGTCGGCAGTCTCATCGAAGCCCGACCACTTCGCAATTTTGTCCTGTATCTTACGCGCTGTGCTGGCAACATTGTCGAAGAGCTGATCGAAGGTCAAGTCATTCAGCTGACTGCGTATGGCCTCGCGTCCTTCGGTCGCCGTTGAGCCATAGCACTTCTCGCCCAGCTCCACGGTGCTGTTCAGCAGTTGTGTGGCCGTGGGCTGCTGTGCCAGCAGCTCCTGTATGACCAGCTGCTTCTTGAGCAGATCATCGCGCGAGGCCACCGTGGACAGATCGCTGCAGTCATCGTAGCGGGCCTGGGCGTTGGCCAACCAGTCGGCGCATTGTTTGTACTTCTCGTTGAAATGGCCGTGATCCTGTACGGCTTGCTCGCACTTCTTGAGTATCTCCTTGGCCGTGGCCTGTATGGACTGGAAACGCGAAGAGACCTGCTGCACATTGACGGCGATGCGGGTCTCGCCCGAGCTTTGCACTAGCTCCGAGGTGTCATCCTTCATTTTCTCAAAGTCAGCTTCGTTTTGACGCAGGCTCTGCGTTAGCGACTGGAAGCGATTCAGTTGCTCTTCCTTTTCTTCAAAGGAGTTCTTCAGATTGTAGTTCTTGAGCGCATTCTCAGCCTCGCCCAGCCAGTTAATCAGGCGATCCAAGTCAACCTCATAGTCATTCCATTGCTGTAGGCGATTCTCCAGGCCGCTCTTCACGTCCGACAGCGAACCACCAAACTTCTCGAAATCAGCATGCAAATTAGCCAAGTCACGTGTCATGGCTTCCTTCGAGCGAGCTGGTATGTGGCTGGCGTGCTGCTCAATGTGTTCCTCCAGTGCTTTTAGCTTCGAAACGCCCTCAGGCAGCGCATCTTGAATTTCGTTGATCTTTTGCAGACGCGCTTGTAAGGCTGCCTTGTTGCCAGAGTAGTCCGAGTAGCCTGTCAGACGATCCCACAGATTCTTCTGATAATCCTGCTGAGCTTTTTGTAGCTCGCTAAACTGCTGATACACCTCGAAAGCGGCATCCAAGTCGGCGACCAGCTTGGCACAATCCTGTCCAACTTGCTCGTAACGCTTGTTCACCTCAGCCACGGACTTGGCAATCTCATTGGCATTGGCAGGAGCGGCATTGGCAAGAAGTGCGGCCGCCTTCTCGTTGACGGCCTCAACGATGCGCTTGTGCGAGTTGATGTCCTGATTGGTAGCCTTGTATTTATAGAGCTTGGATCGAATTTCTTGTGCGCTTGTCCAGCTGGCGGGATTTTCATTGTGCACCAACTTTTCCACCTGATCGAGCCAGTTGACCGTTTGGCCTAGTATATCTTGGTAGCTAGAGAGCTGTACGGTTTGTGCTTCTTGGCGTTTCTCCAAGTTACGTATGCCTTCATCGAGTTTATCCCAACGGTCGCGTATGTCACGTAGATCCTTGCGTATCTTCTCTCTACCCTGCGTGGATGTCTCCGGCAATGCCTTTTCGCCGGCTCCATTCAGTGCACCGAACAGGCTCTCGGCCTGCTCCCTCTCGGAGAGCAAAACCTGCAGTATATTCGAGCTCTGCGTGGGCTCATCCTTGAGCACCTTCTCCAATTGCGTTTCGATTGGCTGCAGCCACAAGTCCACCTCGTTGTACTTGTCCTGGTAGAACTGATGATCATCCACCAGATTGGACCAGCGGTTGACCACCTCTTTGCTCAACACCTGCAGCAGTTGATAACGGTTTGTGATTTGCGTTGTCAACGTCTTTAAACGATCTGCACCGCAGTTGTTGAGCAAAGCGTGTGCCGCATCCCCGAAGGCATCGATTTCCTTTTCCTTCTGCAAAATGAGTTCGCGTTGTATCTTATACTTGTCCATCTGCTCAACCTTTTCGTGCAGCGTCGACTTGAGCTGTTGCTCACGGAACACAGCTTCTGCGGTGCGACACCATTTGGTGAGCTCTTCCAGATTGTGCTCGAATTTATCCCATTGGGCTAGTACATCCTTTTGCTTGCCTTCGATGCCCTCGATGTCATCAAAATGACTCTTCATGGTCGTCTCCAGTTCATCGATTTCCTTTTCCAGCACCTCAATGCCCTTTTCTGAGGTAACGGGCTTCACATTGTCAAACTGCGCGCGGATCTCGCCAATTAGATTCATGGCCTGGGGTTTATTTTGAGCCAATTGGCCTAGGGTCTCAATTTTACGTTTAATATCCGCCTTTTCACCGTAGGCATCATCGCATTCGAGCAGTTTGGCCTTCTCATTCGATATCCAGGTCTTGGCAGCGCTGAGCGCGTTGTTTAGCTCGCTGTGCTTTTGCACGCAATTCTCCAGATTGTGCAGTATTTCATCGGACTTTTGCACTATGTTCTGGAAGACCTGCTTGATTGACTGAAGATAAACATTGAGGGAGTTGTCTTTTATTTGATCCACGAGAATTTGCGCCTTGTCGCATACATTGTCCACAAGCACATTGTGCGTGGTGATCTCCTGATGCAACAGCTTGTGATTCTGCAGCTGTGCACGCTTCTCCTGCAGCGTAGTCTTCGGTTCGGTGTGGCTCTGCATGGCCTTCTCCACATCCTTCAGCCACTTGGTCAACTGATCTTGTGCAATGCTGAACTCATTAAACTGCAGCAGGCACTGATCAATCTTATGCGTGGCCGAGTTAAGGTCATCTGTGTAGTTGTCCCATAAGGTGCGCAGGGAGCGCAGCTGCTGACGTATTATCTCACGACCCTCAGGACTTGTGTGGCCATAAAGCTTCTCGCCGCGATCAATGAGACTTTCAAAGACCGTGGAGTCGACAATGCGTTTGTCAGACATTTCGCGCAGCTTATTTTGCTGATCCTGCAACACACTTTGATCGCCGACAATTTCATTGGTCTTGGCCAGCTCATTGGCGCAGGTTTGCAAGTTTTGCTTAAAGTTGTCAAAGTCATTATCGAAGCTTTCGTGATCCTTGACGTAGTTCACATACTTGGCAATGGACTCCTTGCAGAGATTCTTGAGGGTCTGATAGCGTGTGTTCAGACGCGACAGTTTAAGATTCAAATCGGTTTCACCTTCGATTTCGCGACCCTGATCCATAAGTTCGTTTATGGCTACGCCGCGACGCTCAATGTCCTTTGCATTATCCTGCAGTTGCTTCAGATGCGTGCTCTTGGCTTGGGCAGTGCTCTTCAGGCTCTGGTTCTTTACCACAGCCTCCACGTTTTTCATCCAATTGTCGAGCTCTTCGATAATCGAGTCAAACTCATCCCACTTCGAGCAAAGCTGCTTCAGTTTCACGAGCGAATCCTGGCACAGGGTCATAAACTCCTCCCAGGCATTTTTCGGCTCCTCGAAGCCCTTCAGCAGCGCTGGATGACCGTTGGGATGGGTTTGGGTTAATACCGTTTCCAATAACTTATGGCACGTATCGAAAATGGAATCACCCTCAGGCTTGTGCTCCAGCAAATTCTCCACAACAATCAGCTTCTCCTCGGCCCCCTCCTTCTCGAAGGTGGTCTCATTGAGAATATCGATGGCCTCCGATTTGATGGTGTTCAGCCAGTCCTGCGCCTTCTCCAACACCTGATCGTAGGCCTCGTGCTTAACCACCTGATTGCCTACGGCATTGATGCGATCCGATATCTTCTTGGAGAGCGTGTTGTACTCCTGAATGGAATCGTCCGTTTTACGCTCGGACTCATCATCACAAAGGGTGACTGCCTTGTCGTGTAGTTGCTTCAGCGCGTTTTTGTGCAAAGTGATCTCCTGCAGCTGTGTTTTATAGTTTTGAAGAGCTGCTTTCTTGGCCGCCAATGTGGGATAGAGCTCATCACCAGCAGTGACCTTAGCCTTGGATTCATTTAGGTAGTGCGACACTTGGGTATAGCTCTCCTCAATGGACGTCTTTTGAATGAGCACGCCCTCGACCTGTTGCATCAGAGCGTTGGCTTCATCGCGCAGATAATCGTATTTTTCGCGCATTTGGCGCAAATCGGCACGAATACGCTCGCGATTCTCAGGTGAGACCGCCGGATAGAGTCCCTCACCAATGTCCACAGCATTGTTCAGCAATAGCTGACCATTGTCAAAAGTTCTGATATAATTTTTAATGGTCTGCAGTTGCTGTGCGGTGGCCGATGAAGAGCCAGGAGAACCCATGCGTGCCAATTCCTGGAACTCGATCTTGGCATCACCAAACCATTCATTAAAGTCCTTCGATGCCTTGGCAAAGTTCGCATTCGACAACTGGGCGCTGCGTATTTTATCCATATGTCCGGCCAGGCTCTTGGCAACTGTCTGATAGCGCTGCACTAGATGCGTCACAAACTGGCCGATGCGCGCCTCGGGATTCTTTTCGATAAGCTGCTGTGATGTTTGCTCCAAACTGTTGATAATGGGCTCATGCGCCAACACATCCTGCTGCAGGATGGCCAGCTCTTGAAGTTTTTGTGGCACCTCGGGCAAATTAACCTGGCTGCTGGTCTCCGCTTTAACGCGACCTTCCACATCGCGCAGCCAGTTGGAGATCTGTTCATTCGACTGCTCGTACTGCGACCACAGATCAACATTCTCATCCAGTATGCCCTTGATGCGATCAAAGCTGTCCTGCAGCGCCTGCATTTCCTTGCCCATTAGCTCGGCATCGCTGTTGAGCTCCGCCAAGCTCTGCGGCGTTTCCACAGCCTTAAGCATTTCCAAGGATTTCAGGGTTTCGGCATGACGCGCCTTACAGTCGTCAATGCTCTTGCTGACTTCCTGCAGCGAGGATTTCTTCACATCCAGGTTATACTTGTCGCTTGTTGATTCCGGCTGACACCAGGCCACCTTTTCGCGCTGTGTGGCAATGATGCGCTTCAGCATGCCCACCTTGTCGGCATGGAACTTCTTGAGGAACTGCAGCAGGGAGCTCTCGATCTTCTTGGCATACAGATCGACGCCCTCGTAACGTTTCTGCACATTGTTCAATTCCTTGGGTATGATGGACTCATTGAATGTGGGATACAAATTGCGCAGTTCATCTACATTTTGTTTGATATTCTCGATTTCATTGCCACTGTGCTCCAGTTGGGCGCGCAGTGCACGGCACTGCAGCAAACGCTCCATGATCTTATTGTTATCACCGGACATATCGTCGCATTTAATCAGCTGTTCGCGTAGCTTGCTCACCTGCTCCCCGGCGATTTTGGTGCGTTTGCGCAGCTCCTGTTCCTGGTCGGCAAAGGACGTGGTTACAGCGCTCAGACGGTCCGCATTGTTGCTAACTTCGGCGAATTGCTCGCCCAGCAGCTGGTTGAGCACGCTCAGGGCGGGTATCTCGGCGCCATTGTTAATCTTGACCAGGTCGTTGGTTTTCTCGAGAATCGTATCTCTGAGCGCCTGATAGGAAGGCAACTCTGTGCGATATTTACTTAGGCGCATAGGTCCGAATTCGATTTCAATTGAATTGTCGGCAGCATCGCAGAGACCCTGATTGGTTTCGGACAGCCAGGGCAGCAGGTCCTTTTTGGCATCTTCAATTTGTGACCAAATGACTGCTTCAGTTTCGTAAACATGCGCGTTCTTGGCCGTCTTATCGTGCAGATCCTGCCAATGCTGCTTGGCAGTGGCAACTTCTTGGAGCACCTCTTGAGGCACCGGCTCACCAATGGCTGTAAACAATTTAGCCACATTGTTGCCGCGACGTTCGAGCTCATCGAGATTTATCTTGGACTTGCGCAACTGTTCCATGGTCTTGCGCGTCTTCTCCGAGGCCTGGTGCAGCGCGGTCTCATCGCCCGGCTGTTGGGGTATGGCATTGAATAGATCCTCCGCTTTCTTAAGCTCCTTGGAGAACTTGTCCTTGGACTCGGCATACTCGCGTAATGCCTGACTTATGAGATTGTATTTCTGTATGCGATCGGCAATCTCATTTTGCAGCGAATCGTAGTCCTTGTCCAGCACCAGGAGACTCTCCTGAATGGCTGGCATGCTGGCAATATCCTCGCGCATCAGTAAAGATCCCTCGTCGTGTATGCGATTCTTGAGATCGGCCTGGTACTTGAGCGCATCGTTCAGCGCCACCAGATCGGCAATGATCTGATCAATATTGTTAAGCGTGGGATGTTGCTTCAAGATCTGCTCAAGCTTTGCGCGATTCTCCTGCAGTGCCTGGCCAAAGTTGTGCTCCAGTGCATGGAACTTGTCCTTGCGCACAGTCATCTGCTGCAGTTGCTGTTGCTGATTCTGTGAGCGGAGTTTTAGATTCTCCAGCTTGTTCTCCACATCGTTGACGATCTGTGTGGCAATCAGCGGACGGCGCGAGAGTGCATCGCGCAGCTGGATAGCTGGATTCTCATCGATTTCCTTGGCTTGACCCTTCCAGTAGCTGAGACCCTGGCCCAGATGATCAATCTCATCAATGGCCTTCTTAAGCTCCTCGACAGCGGGTCCCTCGGGCTTCTCCAACTGATGCTTCAAATAGTTCAAATGCGATTCAGTATCGTGCTTCCAACCCAAAAGCTCAGTCCATTTCTCCAAGGCGGCCTTCTTTTGCAGCATATTGGACTCCAGATTCTGATAGTTAACCACAAGGGCGGTGTACGCATCATTTAGTGCATTTGACTCAGCGGGCGTAGCGCCCAGAGCCAGCTGCTTAACCTCATCGTAGATGGCATTGAAACTGGGCTTCTTATCGGCATGTTCCTGCAGCAAGGCGTGTATGACATGCAGACTGGTCTCCACGCGTTCCGGATTGATCTCCTCGACCTGGGTGACCTGGTTGCGCAGCTGCTCCATCCAGTTGGAGAAGTTGACCAGCTTAGCATTGAAGTCCTGACGCGAAATAATGGCATCGGAAACTTCGTTGATGTTGCCACGTGTGGCCTCCGAAAGCTTCTGCAATTTACCCTTCATGTTGTTCACACGATCCTTGACAGCAACGGCGCCCTCGGGCGCCAAATGCAAACTAATCTGATCGCCATTCTGGCCAAGCGCGACAAGTTTAGCCTGCTGCTGCGAAATCTCATTGTTGAAGGACTTTAGCTTGACCAGCTCCTTTTCGAGCTTGTCTATGTGCGGCGTATTTAGTACAGCCGGACGCTTACCCATCTGCTGAGCACCCTGATCAATCCAATCCTCCAGCTTGGCCGCATCGCCATCGAAGGATTTCCAATTGGCGACGAGCTTTTCGAGCTTGGCGCTCGCCTGTTTAGCATTTTCGTGGACCGCGGTCCAGCGGGAGTGCATGGCATCTAACTCATCGGGGGCATTGGTTTTGCATAACATTTTATGACTGATGTTTGATATGCCGTGGAGTTTGTCCAATTGGTCCAGGCATTGTGTTTCAAATTGTTTGGCAGTTTGTTGCATGGCAACGGCTTCTTCAAGTGTGATGGGCTTAGGAACTATATTATTTACCTTGACTTCGCTTTGCTCCACGGCTGGCTTGATCTGCTGCAATCCGGCCTGGAATTGCTGCCAGTTGACCAGATCCTCCTGCACGGCCTGCGACTGATGATCCACATTGCGATTGATGGCGCTGAGCACCTCTTGCAATTTGGAGATTTCACCCTTCAGACGCTTCGCTTCTGCAACGTTGCCCTCCTTCGGAGCCAGCTCGGATGCATCAGCGGCCAACAGATCCAGCTGCTTCATGCGCTCGCCCAGCACACGCTTAAACGACTGCACCTTGACAACGCGCTCCTCCGGCGTCAAGTCCTCCGACTGCAACGCTTCGATGTTCTTGGGCGCCACTTTGTTGGCCCATTCCTGGAGCTCGGCGAGACGCGTCTTGTAGTTGTTCCACTTGGCACTGTAGTCCTCCAAGTAGCCAACACGATCTTTCACATGCTCCATGGTATTGAAGAACATCTTCTCTACCTCGGTGACCTCCTTCTCGAGTATGGGACGCTTGTCGGCGGCGGCCAGTGGCGCCAGTTCCGACTTGAGTGCATGCAGCTTGGGCAACAATTGGTGCGATGCCTGCTGCAGCTGCACATTCAGATCGCGCTTCGACTTCAGATCTTGGCTAACATTTTTGGGATCTGTCTGGAGTGGCGTCAGGGCGCGCAACTCGGTCTCAGCTGTTTGCAGCATTGAGAAAATGTCGTTCTTCTGATCGACAAACTCGCTCCACACCGCCTGAGTGCCCTTCAGGGCTTGCAGCTTATCAGAGGACTCGGTATAGGCCTGATTCCAGCCGGTCTCCAGATTCTTGACTTCGGCATTGACGAAGGCTGGCGCATGCACATCCTTGCTGAGATCGCGTCCGCGTTGCAGCATGGACATGATATGTGGCCGCTGATGATCGAGCTGATTGATCGCATACTGTTGCTCCTCAATTAGGCGATTGACACGGTCCAAACTTTCGGGCGCTGGGATATTGGCCGTCTGATCCTTGACCTTCGTCAGCAGGCAAACAACCTCGTGCACTTCGCGACGATATGTATAGCACTTGGAGAACACCTCCGTTTTGACCATTGTTATCTCAATGGTGGGTATAAGGTTCTTGTAGCGTGCAATTAGATCTTCAAGTTTCTTTTGCTCCAGATTAGCCTCATCCTCGGTGGCATAGCTGAGCAGCGAATCCAGCGTTTTGACCAGCCACTTCATGTCCTCACGTTTGTTATCTGCATCCTGGCAGATTTTCTGCGAAAAGAAGTAATGCGATTAGTATGTTTCTTTAAGTATATGTTTGATTATAGTTAAGCAAAAGCAATTTAGTTACCACTAGTTCCCTTAGCTGCATGCAGGCGTTTAAAATGTTAGCAAGGAGTTGGAATTTAAAGCAGATTTTCATATTAAGCTTATCGTACAACTCACCTGGAAAACAACCTTCTCCTTTTCAAACTCCTCCATGGTGTTGACCTCATTAACAATGTTCTTAAGGCTCTGATCCACGCTGTTCATCCATTGAATCATCTCGTTAAATTTCAAGTGGTAAGCCTGCCATTGGGCGGGTATTTGCTGCAAGGTCTGACGCATATCGGCCAGCCTGTTGGACATTATCTGCCACTGGGCCTTGGCATTGTCATAGGCCTGATCCAGGCTAATATCACCAGGCTGCTGTTGTCTGTGCGCTTGGGCCAAACGTTGCATATTCTGCAGACACCGTTCCAAACGAGGCATCGCATCCTGTTGCGATAGAAATTGCTGATTCCGCTGCAGGATCGAGTCCACGTCTTCGTTGCGATTGAGTGCCTGCTGTTCCAGCTGCAGCTCCTTCTCAACATCCTTCAGCGACTGATAGAAGGCGTTCTCGTCCAAACGGAATTCCAGCTTGAGCAGATGCAACGGCGCCTGGCCAAGCACGTTCTTCCAGCGTGACTGCAGCTGCTCCACGCTGTGCACAACAGCCGGCTGCTCCTCGCTGGGCAGCGTTGTCAACAGCTGCTGGGCCGACTGCACCAGATCGTTCATCCAGCGATCGTTGACCTGCTCGAAGAAGTACTTTTGTGTCTCAATTGTCGTCTTGGACTCAATGTGCCTCTCCACGAGCATGGACTCGGCTTGGGTGAGCCACTCGCTGACGACACGTTCGTTATCCTTGAAGGAACTCCAGCCGCCAGCAGCATCGTCCAAGCGCTGCTCCCATTTGCCCGCATTCTGAATGACATAATTGAAGCGTTCGTTCAGCTGCTGCATCTGCTGGGCCGCCGGGGCCGTATCGATCTTATCATCGGCCGCAACAGCCTTGACCAAATTCTGGAACACCTTGTTCTTGCTCTCCAGCATGGAACGATAGTAGACGGTGCGCGAGAAGTACGTTTTGTGCTTGTGCAGCTGCTCATTGATTGATTCGCGACCGCCGGCCAAATTGTGCGTCCCCAGCAGCTGCTCGGCTTCGCTCAGCCATTGATGGATTTCCTTTTGGCCCGCCTCCAAGGACTCCTGCTGGATCTGCAGCTGATGGAACAGATGCAGCTTGGCGGGCATTTGGGCGCGTATGCGCACCAGCGATTCCTTCTCCTGTTTGAGCAGCTTCATCATCTTGTCGACCTCATCACGCGACAGGTCCTGTATCAGCGACTGAAAGGTGCGACTGATGGTCTTGAACAGCTCCTCGTTGTCATCGATTTCGCTGGCCAGCTGCTGCAGCTGGTCGCCGTAGCGACGGATCTGTTCGCTGTTGCCCAGCACCTGGCGCTGGTCCAGCACGCTCTCGGCGCCGCGCAGCCACTTGGAGAGTCGCTCAATGCCCGACTTGTACTCCTGGCGCGAGCGTATAATATCGCCAGCGTGCATATACTGTTTGGTGTTGGCAAACAGGCACTCGAAGCGCTCGGCTAGGGCGCCGTGGCGCTGGCGCAACTGCTGAGCGATGGGCTCCTCACAGGACGCGATCAGATAGTTGGCGGAATTGGCCAAGCCATCGAATTTGTCCTTCCACACGGTGATGTCCTGGAAGAACTCTAGGCGATCGTCCTCGCTTTGATTAAGCTTCTGCTCGGCCAGCAGCAGCCACTCCTCGCAGCTGGGCGCCAATTGATTCCAGTTGCGCCAGCAGGTCACGACCTCCTCAAGCGAGTTCTGACAGCACTTCAGCTCCATGGAGACACGCTTCCAGCGCTCCTCGGTGTCGTACATGAAGCGATCGATTTCGTTGATGTCCTTGCGCGCAACATTGCCCTCACGCTTGTACTCGTCGACCACTTGTTGCATGTCGACGAACGCCTTCTGGAACTCCTGGAAGATCTTGTTGCGCGAGACAAAGTTCTTATACTGCTCCAGCTGTTGGGCCACCTTCTCCTCGTGACCGTACTTGCCAGTCCAGCCACGCATTTTATTCTCCACCAGATTGAGGAACGCAATCAGGCAGCACTTGTGCTCGAGGAATTTCAAGCGGATTCTACGCTCGGCGGCCTTGGGGCCAACCTCTTGCAGGCGCCGCTCCATGTTGCGCAGCTGCTCCAACGGCACCTGTTGGGCCAGCGGCGAGCGCTTGGCATTGTCGAACATGGCCACAATGCGCGGCAGATTGGCGAAGAACAGCTTGTGCTCCTCCAGCTTTCTACTGATCACAGCAGCTGTCTCCTCGTTCATTGCATTGGGTATATCGTTGTCCATGAGCAGCTTTTCGGCCTCGGCCAGCCATTTGCCCACAGCTCCAAAATCGCCGGGCAGCTCGGCGTCCAATAGCCAGAGCCAGTACATCATCTGGTATTGCAGACGCTGCCACAGCTCGTTAATCTCGTCCCACGCCTGACGCGAGACCTGCAGAAAACCGCTCTGACTCTCAATCAATTGCTTGAGGCGGTTGTAGGCAGGCAAGTGTGCATCGACTTCGGAACGCGCCAGCAGATATTCACCAAAATCACGTGGGAACGAACTCATCATGACCATCGGCTCGTACTCTGTGGTCTTTTCCAACAGGAATCGACGCAATTCGTCCACTTCTTGTTGCACATGCGACTCGTCGCGGGTTGCACCCTGCAAAAATTATTTTATTTCAATTAAAATATAATATTTATAATAATAATATATTATATATTATGTAAATAAATTATATAATATTTATATATATTTACGAAATCCGACTTGGCAAGAAATACATTTTTTTTTAACCTAACTCTCAGTTATCCCACCTATTTTCGAGTAAATTTTCTAAAATATGTGAATAACTTGTTAACTAACTTTTAATTTAGTTGGATTTTTTTTAAGTAACTCAGTATCTTACGTTATCTATGAAAATTAATTTAGAACCAATTGAATGAATGGTATAAATATTAGCACAAAATAGTTTTTCATAATTTTTCGATTAAATTTGATCTTCCAACCTCATTAAAGAATATCTCCAAAATGTTGTTCTTTGACAAAAAGTTTAAAGTCGTTTAAATACAAACAAGAAATGTGCTTAGACCATTTTTCACGAATTTTTGAAGAAAAAAAACACTTATTCAGGTAAATTTAACAAAAAAAAAAACTTATGTAAAATGCAGTCCACTTTCTTAACGATTTGTTTTATGCATTAATCAGTCAGTACAAGCAGATTAATATATACACACACCTTTGGTTCAGGATACTTGTGCAAGAATTGCGCCACATATGTCATTATACTCTTCTCATCCGGTTTGGGTACGTCCACATCCTCAGCGTCCAATAGTTTGGCAATGCCCAATTTGCTTTCGGCCACATCGAAAGCTGTTTCCAAACGCTGGCGATTGCTGGCCTTCTTTAGCTCAGCTAAGTTGACCAGATTCGCTTTGATTGCATCGATAAGTGCGAGGAAAGCGACGCCATCTCTCCAGCTGGCGCCGAAATCCTTAACCTCTACACCAATGTCTCTGCAAGAAAACAAATGCACGTTAGCTTCAAATCGTATTTGAATTCAGATTTGATATATACTTACTTTGGCAAGGCATTCGTTACCCAGTTGAGTAGCGTTTTCTTGGCACCTTGCTTCCATTTCTCAGCCCTTAGATCGCTGCCAGCCTTGTGATTGCCAACACTGTCGAGGGAGCTAACCGAACCGCCAATACCATGACCCAAATATTCTAGGTTGCGGCTATTCTCCTCGATCTGTGAATGTCGAAAAGTTTGGTATTAAACGGGTAAGCTACTTAATTGCAGAAGAATGGAATACACATAATGGCCAAATAATAATTTTGGGTGCTTTATAATTGGGACTACCAACTAAAGAGTTCAACTATTTAAAATGAAAGTACAAAGTAAAACACCAACACTTTTTACAACGTCTTCAACCTACCTGTGGCGCATAATTTATAACTACAACTAACTTTTTCCGCCTCTTTTTACGAAGCTGTGTGTTTTTTGTTAGATTTGGATTTTGTTTATGTTTTAAATTTTTTTTTTTTTTTAAATAAAGTACAAAAAAGAAGATATAGAGGGTTAATTACATATATAATTGGCATCGTGAATAGCTAGTTGGTGCTTAATAAGTTGGTGGTCTAAAATAGGGGTGACAAAGTGTACCGCTAGCAACCAATTTGTTCTCGTCTAGTGCCTCAATTTTCGTGAAAAACTGTGCACTGTGTCTGGGTTGGCAATAACTATAGTCTAAATGAGATTGAAACTCACCTGGAAGTACAATATAATCGTCCATATCAGACCCAACACAACTGGTGGTCTCCCATCCACCAGATCTGCGGGATTAATATTGACTAATTTGATGCGTTTGCTGGCCAAAAATTGCAGAGCCGTATTCGCATTGCTAAGGAAATGTGGACGTCTCAAAACGCGACCCTTCTCCACGGGCAAACGTTCGCCGGACAGCACTTCGAGCAATGCGATGAGTTTCGTACCATCGCATAAATCGTTGATTAAATCATCAATACGAAGCGGTGGAACACGCTGCAAAAGAAAATGGGATTGTTATTTTCTTATTTAAATACTTTAAAGTGGCTTTAATATTTAATTGGTATATTACACTAATATACATATACTAAATTACTTAAATATATTTCTAGCACACCAGGATATTTAGAAATGCGAATGTTAATGTTAAATATAATTTTTCATATTATATGTGGTTTACCAAAATTTCTTTTTATTCTTCGATTAAAGCTTTCTGTGATAAAAACGCATTTCGTGTTCTTTCAAAGAAAAGAATGTGATACTTCCCATACTTTTGCAAATATTAGATGAATTTATGGCGTATAACAATCTTCTGATATATAATTAATCCATATTCTAAAGACTTTTTTGTAAAAACCCTTTTCTGAAAAATCTTTCCTAACAAATTTATGACCAATACAGCAGCTTTAATGAAAACTATTGAAAACTATAGTTTTTTATACATATGTATGTATTTGCGCATGAATGCAATATTTAATGAGCACTAAAACCAAATGACCAGACGTCCACACCGACTTTGAAGTGCCTTTTGTTGCAGCATTTAATGGGATTTTTATGAGCACATTAAGTATGTGCATAATGAATAAACATACATATATAAATATAGATAAATAAACTGCACATGTTACACATGCGAAATTTCAATGCATAACTCAATCACTGTAATTTATGAAGCGTAAATAGATAAACGATTAGACAAATGTGTCTTTTAATTCAATTCGAATTGACGAATTAGTCGCAAATAGATTTAAAAATTTGTCGCAAAGACGCGCAGAAAGCAGATAAATAATTAACGTTAACTACATTAAATTAATTAAAATAGTTGAAATCGCTAGGCATGGCGATAATTTGTTTAGATGCCTGGCCAAACAAATTGTCGAGTAGCACGCGCGAACATTTAAGCTGGATTTACCGCAAAGATTGCAATTTAAGTTAATGGCATTACGGCGGAAGTGGCACCGACAAAACCAAAGAAATCCAGCGCAAGCAGGCATTATAATTTGAGCATACCATTTAATTGAGCCGTGTCCCCGGGTTGAAACTAGTTCGTGTGCGTGTGGGGGTAGACCCCAAAAGTCAGACAGAGTCAAGCCAAATAGTTTGTGAAAAACTTTGCCTCAACTGTTGCGGACATGCAAATGACGGCAAAGTTTTGTCTGTTTCAAGTCGCAAAAGTTGTTTTGTGTTAATGCAACTTCAAGAAACTATGCTACTTACAATGCGAAATCAATTTCTGTATTTCCGCTTATTCCACTGCAAACGCCTCTTTTTACACTCTTCTGTACAACTTATGCTGTTGTCTAGCAATTGTGTCAAACTTTTGTAACAGCTTTTTGTCTTGTCATGTTTGGTTGTTGGTTATTTGTCATGGACAATTTTTATATTGCTGATGCGCTATCCCTGCATTTTATGTATTATATTAGAGGATTTAATAAATGTCTATTTTGTTTTCTCTAACTATATTCTATTGAAACGTTAATTTCAAAAAGATTTGGCTTGTGGAAATACACTAAATAGCTTTCAAACTCATAAAGTTGGATAGTGAATGGAAACTCTTAAATAAAAAATGTTAACGATCTTTAAGAAAATTCACTAGAAAGTAGCTTAAAAATGCTTACCCACCCCTTTAAACATAAAACGGGAAACTAAGTGGAATATTCAGGGAAATAAAATACAAATTGTTTAAAAGTGATTTGGTAAACTAGTTAGAAATATATGAATTAGAAAGTACTCTTTTACAACAACCATAACCATTTAATATAATTTTATTATATATTTTAACTTTTTTATTAGTAGGTATAGTAATTGTTCTTTTTGGCTACAGACTGCAAAAAATAGGAGCACATCCCTCGCCATCTTGATTCCAATGAGCTGGTAGACCAGGTGTACTTCTAACCAGTATATACCTTCTTAGAATACAAATAGATACCATCTAGCACAGAGTCAAGAACTTTGTATTTTGTTCAGCGGTAAGCAAACATTTATCAAGCCATCGTCATATGGAACTGGTAGACAAACCATTTTTCTTTTTTAGAACTGCAATTGTTCGCTGTGAGTTAGTTCTAAGAATAGCTCGAAGACACGCACCCAAGCCGTCCATGGAATTTGCCAATGCGAGAAATTCCACAGGCCACACTGGCATTATGAACCGACTGTGGCTCGAATCATGCAAAGTCGTCGCGAAATGGCAACGTGCAAGCCAAGTTCACAGCCAGACATGCGTTGGCCTATAAAGAGTGCTAGCTGGCAGTAAAAGCTAGGCAACAATGCTGCATTAATGACAGCAACAGTTCCGTTTGCATGTGTGGCCCGGACAGTCTTGGCCCGGCTTAGCCCGGCGGTGGCAGCTGCCATTAACCCGCACAACCCACAATCCGCAACAGCCCACGCAACAATATGCAACGCCCACTGACTTACTTTCAGGCCGAACGTTGATTTAATGCACTTTTCTTCAGAGCACTCCACATTCGTTTTTTTTTTTATTTTTTTTTTTGTTGTCTAATGTGTTATCTTTTAATACAACTTCAATCTGCAGACGTGAGCCGGCATTTCTTGTATCTCTTGCGCTTGAGCACATGTACAACATTTTGCCGGCCGGCCAGAAAACCAGTTCCACAGGCTTTGAATGCCATTGCAGGCATTGCAACTCGATAAGGCAGCCAGAGAGAACCCAAGTCGTAAAGCGCTCACTCGCGCTCACAAAGTGACTGGCAGTAAAAGGAGTCGCAGATACACACGGCCAGTGATGCCAATTTCGCATTTTCCACTGTTTAATCTAGCTGGTATCAAAGTTTGATTGCAAAAATATCGCAAAAACCAGCGGAAAAGGTAAGGATTTTCTTTAAAGTGATGTGATTGTTCAAAAATATATGAGCGAAACATAAAATTCGATTATTATTTAACCTCTCTTAACCCATATTTAATGAGCAGAAGATATAAAAACATTTGTACACAATTTTACACGAAACAAAATGTAGCTGTAATTATTTAGGCCCGAAAAATAACCTTTTAAAACTTGGCAGCACTGCTGCATACTGCCCAACCCAAGGAAATGGGGAACCTTTATAATGGCGTGGGCAGCTCATGAGATCGATGATTGAAGTCAAATTTTTTGTTGACTGCAGAATTGTAGCCCCGTTATGCAATATGCAAATGAGTCATTTAGTATGCACAATGAGAATTTAAAAAAATGTTTATACATTTTTTACTTTTTTTCAATTGCACAATACTTCATTAGCACATTTCATCGAAAGCAATACATGAAATTGTCGATATGTTTAGAACGTTGCTTGAACGACGTGCTAATTTAAAGTAATTTATTAAATTTGTATTTGTTTATTGAGCATTTGTCAATTTGCGCCTTGAGCGCAACATCACCTAACAGCGTGTGTATCTCATAGATACTTTTATTTGTACTTCTTCGTTCATGCGAATTGTAGCTGAATATGTATCCAGAAATAGTGAAAATGGGCGGACACACACAAAAAATACAAGTTTTGGGTAACTATTTCAGTTCAAGGTGAGCCAGTTACGTCACTCAGTCAGTCAGTCAGTCATTCACTCATCTGGCGACCCGAATGCTCGCTTGGACATTGTTCACAGAATTTGATTAAAATTTATTAACTAATTTATACCATATAGCCAACATGAACAACAACAATAACAACAATAACAATAGCAACATCACACGCCTGTCACATTGTCGGATGCCAAAGTTTTCGGCATGAATCTCTCTTTATGTCTCTGGCCCCCTCAGGCTGACGGCTCAATAGCGGGCACGAGCATGACTCGCCTCAACTGAATTTTGTGGGTGTGCTTAGTGAGTGCTTTATAAGTATCCCTTTCACTTAAAACTTTTTGAGTTGACTGAGATTTAAATAAATAAAATTTGATTTTTTTAAAGATTTGTGAGATTTAATAAATAACAACCAGTAATAACGTGTCAGACAGAATCGTATGAGTAAAAAAGGTCTGATGCGATTCAACTTGAGCATGAATATCGAGTTTGGGGTCACTAGCTTTAATAGGCAGTCATTAAAATATACATAAACACAAATCTTTCTTCTACTGAGGGAGGTTCAAAATGTACCCTATATAAAGTGGTATACAATAATCCCCAGTTGAAAACCTTTTTTGCTTTCAAAAATGAACAAACGAACCAACTAACTAACTATATCATGAAAATTTGGTATAATATTAATAGAACTATTTATTTTTGTTATTTAAAAAGTTCTTGAAGCAGCTTATCAAAATAATAATAGTATCTGTATATATTTTACATTAATTTGTTAATTTTTCTTACGAGGCCCCACTCCTGACACCGATCTGGAGGCGCCTCAGTTGTCAGCTGTAACTCAACTTGAATGTCTGGCAATTATCAAAGTGAATGGATGATCGCAAAATTGGCGCTGTTAGGTGTTTAAATTAGAAAGGATATGGCTAGGTGAAAGTGGGCTAGAAGCCAGTTGTCTGTCAGCTGCACATCTAACTGCACTTGGCAATGACAATTGGCAATTTGATGCACGTAAAAGTATCTCGGCTATATCACAAGGCAAAGGCAAATCTTAATAAAATTATATAATTTATTAATTAAAAGCTTCACGCGTTTTGATTTCAGATACACACGGCGTCTTCAGAGCCCCTCGCAATAATTTTCATGGCCGCAACGAGCCGCTCGCCGCTCGCAATTCCCCAAACATCCCGCTCGAAAAAAATCGCACGTTTTGTTTGTTAGCCAATGCAAATCAATATGCAAATATCAATGCCATAGAATGTAGATAAAAATTTGCATCGCATCGATTAAACTGATACGTAGACATTGAAAGACAAATAACTTACCTTCAATAGGTATGAATTAATCCAATTAGTGAATGTCTTCTTCTGCACACGTTCTTGCTCCTCTGCAAAAAATAAAAGAGAATGCGAAATGAAAACATAAGACAATTGTGTATACGGTCTCGTATAATTGTAATTAAATGTAAGACAAGCGAAAATTGTCGACACTCGAAGACGGTGGCATAAAAGGCGACGCTGCAAGTGCTACAAACAAAGATACCGGCTAAATACAACCGATAAGATACATTTCTCAGTAAGTGGATACCTGCTCTGTTGTATGTGTGTACTTTGGGTCAGGGTAGAAAAGTTGCCAACGCATCTAATGTTTGCATTTAATTGAATTATCAGTATATTAAGGTGTTTGTACATTAACTGAAATTAACACGATGACATCATGTTGATCAAAACGCGCTTTGATTGTGAGGCGACAAGTGTGATTTATGTTTATGTAAGTTATATTCGCTTTAAATTTTCACAATTCACTTTTTTAATAATTTCCAAAAGTGTTATTAACCTTATTTTCTGTGCGTCAAAGCCGCCTGTAATTTGTAAACATAAATATTTACAAATTTTTAACAGATTTTTTTAATTACCTTCATTTAATTGCAGCACACCATATTGAAATAATAAACAATGCATTAAAAAAGAAAAATTTGTAAATAATTAACAAAACCAAATAGACAAAGCCAAATAAATATGAATTTACTTATGGTTGTGATTATTTTTTTTGGAAAAGTGCAGCAATGATGGCCTGCTGAATTGCTTTTTGGCTGTCATAAAGCGGCAGCTGTCTAAGCAAACCCCCTCATACCCCAAGACTTAACCCCCTCCCGTTTTAACACACAAAGACAGAGTGCGTGGTATTTTTTAATCTGGCGGCTGGCCAAACGCATGCCCATAATATGCGTCGAAAATAGATTTCCCGCAATAAATACAAAAATTGATGAAAATGGAAAATTTCTGCAGTTGTTCAAAAAAAATTTGAAGAATAGAAAATTACACAGAATAAATAATATCACGTAATTTGACAGACTTGTACCGCTCAAACGTCAGATTTTAAGTTAATTGTTGCCGCAATCTACAATGCGTGGCAAATTCGATTACATGTCAAATGAAATGGAAATTAAACAAATTATTATATTTTCTTAAAATTTGTTCATTTTATATTTGTTCATCCTATGCGCATGTGACGCAATTTGCAGAAAACTTGACAATATATTATTTAAATAGAAATTAGTTCAAGGTTGAGCAATTTGCAAGACACTAAAATCTGTCGCATAACTATTTATCTTTGTATTTAAAATTGCAACATTTCTAAACATACAAACAAATCTCATATATCATATATTAAATAAGATTTAAGCAATAAATTCGCAACTTTTCTAAATACACACCTCTATCGCATATATCTTACATTAAAGAAAATTTAAATTGAAACGAACTTGGCACAAGGTAAAATACCAAAAAATGTACATTAAAATGTATGTTTATTTTAAAAGTATTTTAATGACTTGTAAGTACTTTATTTTATTTATTTATTGTAGTTTATATGTACATTATAAATGTTTCTTGCGACAACACAATTGTCAGTTACAAGTATATAAATACATTTGTATAAAACTTGCTAATTCTCAATTCTGATACAGAATTCAATCTGGTTTAAGCTCGTCGCATGTTTAACAAAATGTATACTTCAAAAACAAGTTATTTATTTGAAAGATACAAACGATACAGGTTTCAAGGCTATTGAAGAAAAATTGTCAATGAGGAAATGCTGAAAAACTATTCTCTAATCCTATCAAGAATTTCAAATGTCAAAAGTGTTACTTTGTCCAGCTTCCAATATGTATAGATAGTTACACGCTCATCATATTCTTTATGGTCACAAATATTGTGTCCGAAATAAAGTTGTTTTGGCCAAAATTTTGTTTTGCTACCTACTCGTCTTGCAAATTAATGAAACCTGAATTTGATTGCCAAAAACCGACGCAAAGGGAATAAATTAAAGGCAGCCAAAAGCGGTTATTGCTTTTTCGGCACTTACTCGTTTTTCTAATTTGAAAACTAGTTAACAATTAAATGTGCCTATATATGTGTAAATATAAATTTGTATTGTTTGATTCCTAAAATAAATATATACCTAAAAATGTTGATAAGTTTTTGTTTTTCTGTTAAGTCATAATTTGTGTATACATTATAAATGTCTTTTAATCAGCAAATACTTTCGCTAATTGTTGCAAAGATAAGAAATTAAATGCACTTGAAAACCAAATACCAGATAACACAAATTATACCCAAACATAATACAAGAATAAAGAAAGGTAACCTTCGGATGATGAATGTTAAATACCTATTCAAAGATATTGCAGGTTTGCGATGTATTTGTATACAAAGCCGCAAAACAAAAATTTTTTCCGATTGTACCTATAACTCCTACATATTCTTATTGGTCGAAGATGTTTTCTAAAATGCTTTAAACATTTTAATATTTAATTAAATGTTATACAACGCTATATAAAAATCGTTCTACTTAAAATTGTTTTACCTTATTATTTTTAAATGTGTCTTAAAAATTTTGTTTACTAGCCTAATCGCTTTAAAAACGTTTAATGCAACTTTTCTGAGGCGTGCTTATGGGCATAGCAAATAAATAATAACAACTACTTATTATTTTCAAATTGAATGCCAAGCCGTGAACTTATATAAGAAATGTATTAGGAAAGCATTTGTAAATAAAAAAAGCACGATTTTCTCGAAATATGTAGGTCAGGCGAACAGAATCTATAATTATAGATAAACGCAATGATAATTGTTAATCTTCTAGATGCTTAAAACAATTCAATTACCCAAGCCCAAATAAAAAGTAAAAGCAAATAATTTTTCGACTTTTCAACACAAGCAAGCCACACGCAAAGCATGGCGAAATGCTTAGAACAATTATGGGAGAAAACTAGGTTAGGCCCTATATACGACAGCAGCGTTTAGGTTGAATGACTTATGGGTATCTTGTAAATTTCAATTTCTAACGATGTAAAACCGATCGGCAGGGAAACAAAAAAAGCTGAAAATGTTCGAATGTAGTATTAAATTAAAATTAAACCCTCGGGCAGAGCTAGAGACCAAACAAGCATAAATTATTCAAAAGCGGAAAAAGAACCACAAAAAGAAAACAAACAATAAGTAACAACAAAAAAGTTCAACAGAGGTATTTTGTAAACATTTTTTTCAATGGTTCAGTCAGTCAGTAAGTTAATGATCATAATTATAATGATGCGGCTGCTGATTATTATTTACGCTTATTACGATACTTTTTTTGCACTCTAATGAGCAAACCTCTACGCAGTTAAATTGCGTTCAACTGAAAAGAAATACTGAAATATAGGTTGCAAAAGTTTAACCGATCTACAAAATGTTTTCTTAATTTTATTGAGCGTGAAAAAAACCGTATTTAAGTTGTGAAAAGCACTTATTCAAAGTGTACTTTTATCTGCATGTAACAGAGAACAAAAGTAAAACTTTTGACGAATATTAAAAAAAAAAAAACAGTTAGTAAAAGTTTGACGCGGTCTTTGCCATGTCTGAGTTGGCCTAGTTGCACACACAAAAATATAAAAGAAATTTCAAACACTCGAAAATGTGCAAATAATGTGTAAAAATAGTTTATTTACGTTTATGCAAAGCCAATTGTTTGGATATCCCCCACAAACCCCAAAATTGTTCGCATTTGCATAAACAAAATACCGCCGAACATGTAAATGTGGCTGCCTCAAAAGGCGGGAGCCCAGGGGCACTGCAGGGGATCTAGTCGTATATGGAATGGAATATGGAGGATATTAAACATATGCTAACGGAAATCTTGTATGTAGGAGCGGGCAGCATTTCCGTGGCTATAAATACCTGTTTATTTGCTTAAAATCGGAGCTGCGAGTGTTTGTTGAGTTTGTAGCGTAAAATTCATGATGATTTGGAATGTATTGGAAGTGTACATAATAAAACATAATTACTAACTAATGAACAAATCCTTTTTTTTACAATTTAATTCAGTTTTATACTTCATTTCCGCCGGTAGGAATGCATTAACTTATAACAAAATAGTTATAGGATGAGCAGTCCTCAACATCGTTGAAAACCGCCGTCAATATTTAAAATTATAAAATATTAGCAATCTTATAGATCGTACAATACAAAAAAAAAATGTTTATGCAAGTATTTTCCATGTATTTCCATTTGTAAGTGAAATTTACTGAAAAAAACCTGTGTTAGGATCAAATTAGATTATATTTTTTAAATTTTAAGCAGGTTAATTAATTATTTAAGTAATATTTAGCTTAGCTTTAGCTTTCTTTAATATGTCTATAAAATAATATATACGTATGATAATTTCTTCGCCTATTTTAACGCCCCATACCATATTTATTCAGGTACAGCACAAAAAGCTATTTATATAATTATTAAATCAACTGTTTAAATTCGTTGTTAAAATTTATTTACATTCAATGAGTTCAGTGAGGTGTGTTCCAGTGCGGTTTTACCTGTGGGCGACAAGTGATTGGCAAATTAAGAAATTCAAAGATTAAAGATACGTTCGTTGCAATTTGCTGAGCACCTCGCATGAAATTCTTAACGCTTCAATGCGTTTCCACAGGTTGCCAGCGCTATTCACACATCGGCAACATTGCCAGCGGCATGTCATAAATTCTATCTCAGAACTATTGGATATTGAAATGAATTACGTCATGTCTTTAAGGTATACATAAATATATATACTCACACACGCACCTAAGTACCTACATATATGCCAAATAAAAAGCGTTTAAGTTTATTTATTTTTGCTATTAATATCATTCACTAAACTAGCAGATAGCGATAACAAACGCAAATAAATGATTCAGCACTCGAGCCGACAAATTGTTTTCTTCTATCCCATTCTGTAAGCCAAAAACCCCAAAAAAGAACAGCAAACCTCAAAAAAGAGAACCGCACCATAAAAATATTTCAAAAGACGGCCCACGAGCCGAAGATGCCAGCTAAAGACCCAGATACAATTTTTGCATACTTATCAAACAAGCTACCACAATTTTCTATGCCACATGCGCAACAGCTGTCGGATTCTCTTATTTGTTCTTCGCTTTTTAGCCCACTTTCATGTGGGTTGAAGAAGATTCAATTCAATATGGCACATACGCTTTATAGGTTAAGTTCTTTGGGTTGCCTGAGAAGTAGAAGAAGAAGAGAAAAAGTTGTTCCAAGTTGTGCACTTGAAAAAAATCACTTCGATAAACTTGTTTCGCCTCTAAATTTATAAATTGCGGTTCAAATTTCAATAACAAACGGTGGGGCGCCAACTTCTCTCAAGTTGTCGCAACCACATTTTAGGCATCAATTAAACAGCCGCTAAAGCTAGAGCTGAGACCAGTACACAATAAATATTGATACTGACAGCAACTAACGAAGCAAGCGACAACAACAAAAACAACAAAAACAGCATCAACAAATAAATAATTCAACGATGATCTCAGAGAGACAAACAAACGCACGGACAAACGGACAGTTGTACGGCTGCTGCTCGTTCTGGGCTTTTGACAGGCAGATTTGAGCGATAGATAACGCCATTTGAGTATTGTTTGTACCCTATGAAAAATAGGTAAGAATGGCATAATAGAATTGTGCAAATGTATACAACAAACAAAAGATTACCGACCCCATAAAGCATATAATATATATATTACTCAACAGCATGACGAACTGATTCGATATAGATATATATATCAGTCAGTCTATATTCCCAACTCTAAGAACTCAGTATATAAAGATTTGTATCATAAATCGATAAATATCGATATTCTATTTAATCAAGTTTTTTTTGAGTATATGTTTGAGGTTTTTAAATCCAAAAACACTAAGATTTTTAATAGTATAAGCATATTTTAAGTTCATTAAGAATCTTTTATTAGTTTTATTTTATGCTTTAAAAGAAAGTTAGAATAGCAGTGAAGGCAGTTGACTGATAGATATAGAGTATTTTCCAGTTGTGCATGCTCGACTAGCGCGCTCCTTTTATTTATTATTTCAAACGTGGTTTGTTTGTTTATTTTCATATTCGTTTTTATGTATCATTGACGAATGGAATTGAATGTCTGTCAACAAATCATAATCACATTCATATTCAAACGACGAAAGTCAAGCTGAGTTTTTTTTTTGGCACTGAATTGCGGCTTTAATGGCATTTACTGTTGACCTAGTAACTGATATGCAACGGCATATTTGCCAATGATTTCGTACAGCTAATAAAATTGCGTAAAACGGACTCTTGATTGACCTTTAAATGGACTTTTAGCCCATCTTGCACACAACTTGGGCAAAGAAAACCCAATAAAAGGCAACTAGGCAACGAGCCAATCAATAGTTTTATACACACTAAGGGGCTAAGGCATGTCAATTAGCATACATTTGACATGCCATGACGTACAACTTATAAATTTGTTAACGAATATCGTGTGGTGTACCTTATGTACCGATATCTTGCCTATATAGCACTCAAACTCAAACACGGAGCTCGTTAGGTAAGTTTTTGCTCATGATTTTCAAGCAAAGAAAAGCAAGCATTTCTAAGCAAATTTATTGCAGCAAAAAACAGAAAAGTGGCCAAAACACGCAATATAAACATATTGGCAGGATACCGTTGACGTTAACAACCGATTCCACCACATAAGAAATCGAAAGAAGAAGACATGCACGCCAACTTTATTTATGCCAACTAATTGTAATATTAACTTGACTAACGAGCTAACTAGTTGACAAAATATTCGGGTCCGACTTGTAGATACTCTTGTCTTTGGTTTAAAAAATGGCAGTGGGGTTACTCTTTAAATACAACAATTACATATTTTTTGTGAGATGTTTCGTTTAGTGCGACATATTTAAAATGCCCTTCGAAAAGGTTTATAAAAATATATATATTTTTATAAAAGATAAGCGTACTTTGTAAATACAATGTGCATATAATAATATATAATATTAATCGAAAAAAGTTAGACTAAACCTAATGGGATAACTTAAACACCCCGCAATCGCTTCAAGCTAGAAAAATCAATTACATAAATAGCAAAATGACCCCATGCAAGTAGAGCATTGAAAGTGACAAATAATAAACACACCTACTCTCAGATATAAATATAATATTAATAGATACGCATGAATGCCAGCACCATTCGAGCATATGTAGATACCATATAGATACATAGATACATTCGCAGCTGAGCGACAAGTGTAGCCAAAAATTGAGAGGAGAGCGGAGTGGGGAGCGGGGAGAACGGACAGACAGCACAGACAGTTAGTGCGACAATCAGACACTTAATTGCTTGTTGTGCTTAACATAATAACAGCCCAGTAGGAGGTCACATAACAGCCCACAACTGAAGCAGCGGCATCAGTCAGCAATGCGGCAGGCAAGCCGCCCTCCCGACGCCAACCCCTCGGCACCGTCACGCTCTTTTGGGTGGTTGCTTCGAGTGCTTTTGGCTGCCAATAAATTGTCGGGCTAGGGAAAAAAAAGAGGTAACAGCAAGTTGCTGCTGCTTGCCAACAGTTGAGTGTAAATAGACATAACAAACGCACTATGTCTACATATAAATAATATAAATTGCCAAGTAAAAGTTTAGCGTTATAACAACAACAACAACTGCCAAAATGTTGAAGTTGAAGCACTGCAGCAGCAGCAGCAGCTGTTGATGATGTCATTTTGGGCACAAAAATTATCGATCGGTTGGCAATAATTTATTTAGTAAATTCACACACACACACACACACGCACGCAGTCACGCACACACACAGACTGACCCCAAACCGGCAAGTGCCAACAAATCGACCTTGACATTCAATGACCACGACTAACCACCATCCCAATCTTTCAACATTAATTCGGTCTAGAGCGGAAATCCTACAGCAAAAACTCATAATTATTAGCACGGGAAAATATGCTAGCACTTCCAAAAGATAATCTCCTTATAGGTCATTAAAAACTGTTATAAACCACAAATTATACTCTTTCTAATGTTATACTAAAGTTAAAAAAAACTCCTTAAAAAAATACATATATATGTCAAACGTTTACGCTAAATGCTTATTAGCCATTCATAATTAATTTAAAAAGCCAGAAAATTATTTTTTTTCCATTGCCAACAAATGAGACGATCGATCAGCTTATCCGACATTTCTTTCGAGTTGTTCGACTCGACAAACCGACATTCCACTTGATATGCCATTGTTATTGTTTGCATTTGCCAAGTTAATTATCTGGATTTGGCGAGATAAAACCTTAGCAATGAAATACAAAATAAATACAAAAAAAATGCTCGTATTATCAAAAATATATATACATTTTTTGGATAGGTAATCTTTATACACTTTTGTGTTTGGTTAGGCAGCAGAAAGCTTAATTTTATTAAAGTAGACAGAAAAGTGAAAAATGCGTGTGAAGACATCTACAATGGTGAAAATTAACTGGAAACTGTTCCAAACAACTTTTTATGCATTTTAATTCAGTCATTTAAGAAAATTCAAACTGAAAATTCAATTCGAAATTCAATTCAAAATTCAGATCTAATTGTTTTATGGTCAATTTAACGACTTTCAACCCTTGTCTTCAACCCTCACAGGTGGAAAATGTGCATTATTGAAAACCCAAGTTTATTTACTAACCAAACCAATTACCAATTTTATTTGTGGACTTAAGGCAAGTGTACAAATACTGAATCGGAAGCTATGTACTCGCATTAGTTGCAATATTTTTTGTACTTTGCTTATTCTACCTATTGTAGCTTATCAGTATTGAAAAAAAAAAAAAAAAAGAAAGTGTGACAAAAATATTTCGCAAGTGAATTATTATATCACTCGCACAGCGATGCGATAACGGAACGGACTGGCAAAAAGTGATATGAAGGACGATTGAGAGCAACTTAAAACAAATGGAGAACACAGGCAACTTGTTTCACTTTAGCTGATCGCTTGACTAAAATAGTCTTGAATTCAATATTTAAATTATATTTCAGTGCATGCGTATTTTATAACTTTTAAAAATAATAATGAAAACTACAAATTTCGAATTTTTTTTTGGAAAATTGTTAAAAGTGTGACAAACCAAGAGGATTCGAACTCTAAAGGCAATGTATTGTTTTGAGCCCAACAACAATATTTAATATCCTCTAGCCATTGAAATAGGGAAAAAAGGGAATTTTGTGCAAATGTATGTAATGGACATCTCTCACTAAAGTACACAGTATATTTTCTTGGTCGGCATCATCAGAGACTATAAGATCTTTAGACTAGAAGTTTAATTTTTTAGAATTAAGTTCTCACAGTCGTGCCGTTAAGTAAACTGCACATTTTGTTTATTACAGCTGGGTACAGAGCATCTCCCAGTGCGGGCACTCCCGAATAATTGTTTTATATTATTTTACCTCGTTTCTTCCTGATGTGACTGTCGTACTGGGAATTGCTGCGAGCGAAATTGATCGACGCCATGGTGGATTGGAACTCCTGGTATTCGTGTTCGTGTGCGTGTTCGTGTTCGTGATCGTGCTTGTTTTGGCGGTTACTTTGCGACGCCGGAGTCTGATTATCCTGGCGCAGACTCTTGCTGAAAGTACCGATGCCGCTGAGAGCGTGCGCCGACGAGGGCGTTGTGGAGCGCGTGGGCGTGGCCACAATCACAAGACTGCTGGCCGGCACGCCCTCAGTATCGGAATCGTTATCGATGACGTCTGCGTTGTCGTTGTCGTTGCCGTCGTCGCCGATGCGTATTTGCGATGCGGTAAACGAGATATTGCCAGCTGGGAACTGGGAACTTTGGGGGCTACTCGAGGCACCAAAAGCGATTGATTTACGCGACGATAGCGACTTCTCGGACTGCGTGGTTGTTGTCGTTGTGCTGGTTATCGTTTTGTGGCTAACAATTCGACGTGACTCTTCCGTCGAAGAACCGCGCAATTGGCACGTTTCGGCTGGACTGAACGGCTCGTCCGGCGTTGCCGTTTGCGGTTGCTCCTTCGTGCCAATCGGCGTGGATGTTAGCAGTGTCCTTGTTGTTGATTTGCCCGTTTGCCATGACAGTTCGCTCGGCCGTTGCCGTTGCTGTTGCCGTTGCCGTTGTTGTGGCGTCTGGTCGTTGCCACCACCGGCCGCCTCATGCAGCATTGTTTGCTGGTACAAACGCTGCCGCCGGCGGGGGTTGCTGCTGCTGGCACCCACGGTAATGTCAATGTTACCCGTTGCCATGGCATCGTCCTCGTCGTTGTCGTCGTCCTGCCCACCGAACTGCCGTATGCGTGCGCGCACCGAGCCGTCCGCTTCATCGCCAGCACCCAGTTCGTCGGCCAGTTTAATCAGGATACGCCGGCCGCCGGCCGTCATGTCGACGCTCGAGCGTTCGCTGGACGGCGAATCGCGCGGCGAGACGTAGCCCTCGCCATGGCGATAGATCTTCTCCTCGGCGTAGCCGCCATCGCTGGTCATCGAGGCGGTGATGATGGTGCGCACTCCGTCCGCCGCCGGCACCTCGCGCACGGTGCGCTCGCCGTCCAGGAAGCGCTCCAGTTCCGTTTGACGGCTCAGATCCTTTTTGACGGTGCGTCGCGTTGTGCGCAGGGTAACGTTGAACGGCGACAGCTGATCCTCGACGCTGCTGAGCTCGGCGCCGGGACTCATCCGGCTGGTGGTCTTCAAGGTGACATTGAACGGACTCGCCGTCTGCTCGCTGGTCACCTCGACGCGGCGCGGTGTTGTGTGCCGCAGATGGACCTGCTGGAAGGCCAGCTTGGCTGCCTCCGCCTCGGCCAGGCCCCGTTGTCGCTCCTCGCGCAGACGCCGCTCAATCTCGTGCACATCGATATCAAAGGGATTCTCCTCATCGTAGTCGTCCGTTTGCTGCTGACGCAGTTCGTCCGTATCTTGCTCGGCCGGACGTTTGCCGGCGCCATCGGACCAGACCTTCTCGTACTGGGCTACCTTTTGGCGCAAGCGTTGCGGCGGCGTCTCCAAGTGCTCCAGACTGCTGCTGGAGGTGGTCAGCGATGTGGTTATGGTCTTCATATACGTGCGCGTCACTGTCGACGTCTCCAGCTGTTTGGTCTGCTGCGCCTCCTCCTGCTCCTCGACATTCTCAACGGTTTGCCGCTCATGCGCATGGCGACGCCGAACAGCTGGTATTGGGGGCATGTCCTTGCCCACGTCGGCGCCATCCGGCTCCGGTTTTCGCGTGGCGCCGGGATCTATGGTTGGATCCTTGTGCCTGCCTGGATCTGTGCTATCGGCCATGATAGCATCGGTTTTATTATGCGCTTGTTTTTAGGCCAAAATGTCATTTGGGCTTGGTCCTTGTCCTTTTGTCCTGCTTCGCTCTGGTATTCGGCTAGCTCGGCAGCACAAATGCAAAATTGATTTTTCTCACGCAACAGCAACTACAACAACAACAACAGTAACAGCCGCTTTTCCACGAACAGAGTTTTCTTTTTGCCGGGAACAACCCCCGTAGGCACTTTTGGCCTCGCTCGTTATTCGACTTTAATTTGTTAAAAGCACTCCACAATTTTAATCACCAAAGCTTTTTGGGTTTTAGATTTTTGGGGTTTTTTAATTATTTTTTTTTATGACACAATATAGCACTTCACATCTAAATTCCACTTCGCCACATACTAATACAACTCAGACTAAAATGGCATGCCTTTGGCAAGCAGACAAGACACATTATATAGCCGAGCTTTAGGTTTCATTTGTTCCGATTCCAATCCGTTGTTGTAGAAAGCCGGTTCGATACTGAGTCGTCAATGTGCTACGCCTTGTCCAGAGACCAACAGCAGCAGCAGCACCAGCAGCCCAGTGTCTCTGGCTGGACTATAGTAATCGTAGTAAAGCTCAAGTTTCAATGAGAGCGTGTGAGCGTGAGAGCGCCGCGAGAGCCGGAGAGCAACTTTGTGAACGGAGAACATGCGAACGTGAGAGCCCGTTTTGTGTTATTTACGCATTGCGATGTATGCTTGCTTACCCACACCATGTTGCTTACCGCATCGGCAGCACGTACTACCTTTGAACCAGCGGCTTGTGCTATCTTGGCAGAGGCGCAGTTGCCCATTTTTGCAGCGGGATGAAGTGCAAACATTTTATTAAGAAATAAGTCTAAGTATATTTTAAGTAAAAGTGAATAAAATCAAAAGCTTAACAAAAATAACATAATAAATTAATAATTTTATTAAATCTTAAATCTCTTGCAGCAACTAACTTAAAACATAAGTCACATATTCTTTATAAGAATAATGAAGAACATGCCTCGCATTTACATACAATATATATATTATCAAGCATTTTTTCTTTGATTACAACCCCCATTCACATGACATTTACAAAACTGCGTCACTGAAACTGCCCTACGACTATGAAAAATACCGAAACGTAGAAAAGCTCTTTTTTGCTATTGTGTGGTAAAGTTGTGAATGATGAACGCACTGTAACTTGCGCTCTCACCTACTTACGCTCTCATTGTAATAAATCATTCATGCTCACTCGCACTCGCACTGGCACTGGCACTCTCCCTCTCTGGGTCTGCTCCTCTGCATGTATGAGTGACATTTAAGTACATTTTACTTCTTATTGCGCTTTGGTCTGTTATTGTTGTTCCTTTACGCCTTCTGTGTCTGACATCATAAGCGTGAGAAAATACCAATTACACACATTGGGTGGTTGTTGGAATCATACATACACCTCCTAAATATGTTTGTATATGTGTGTAATCTGTCCCCCGGCGCGCGTTCATAAAGCGATTACAAAGTTTTTAGCAAACTGCAACTAAGTACCGTTTTTAAGTGGCGCCCGTATAGAAAATGTGGGTCAACGCATAATAGAGCTCAACTTACAGCAATTAATGAAAGTCATTCATGAAAGCGATCGAGTGCGCGACCAGCCACAAAACCAAAACAAATGTTTATTTTCAACTTACATAATCGTGGCTTGTGTTTATCATTCAAACAAACAAGTTTTCGGCGCTATTTTTGTAAATATGTACTTTGACGATCAATGACGTCACGCTTTGGTGATTGCATTGATTTCGTTGTTGTTGTCAAACTAGAAGTTGACCTTACAACCCGAAGTTGCCATTCGGCAAATTAGCTATGCATAGACATCCACTTATTAAAATTTTAATCTACATCTGTACATTCATTCGAGCTAAGGTCGCCGACGAATGTTTGGTTTAACTCAATTTTGTAGATATTGAAAAAACTCGCATCAATCTGTCGTTTAGACGCTGTCACTAAAATAACAACTGTTAACAACAATTCTTGACAGCAGATCTATTTTATATGCCACAAGCTGTATAATAGAGCACACACACATTGCATGTGGAATCCCATAAAAACAAGCACTTAAAACTATTAAACAACAGCGAGCACATGAATTAATTGGGTAAACAATAGTGGCTACAACATCTGGACGACGCCTCCCAAAAAAAAAAAAAAGAATATAGCAAGTATTGTTCATGTAAATTTTATTAGACTGTGTGAACCACTGCCGGCTGTAAAATGTTAAGTGGAAACACTTGACAGGGCTTCAGAGGTGTTGTTATAAATAGCCACCGTAATTTAAACGATAAATGATAAAAAAAAAAAAACACACACACACACACAGCTTAAACTCAGAGGTCTTGGGCAGCTGCTCCTAAACTTTACTTACTAGTGACTATAGAGAGATTTTTCTAGTCTCTATGTATTAAATTGGTAGATATTACAAGATACAAAAACTAAAATAAATGATTTGCACAAATTTTATGTTGGGCAACTTTTTGATCAACATATATTGCTTGAAATACCTTTTGAAAATTTTGGAATTTTTCTGTATGTTCCCTAATTTATATTTGGTCCCACTAAGAAACATGTGTTTAACTTCAATTTAGCATATGTTTTTATTGCAAATGTAAATTTTTTAATATTACTATTTTTATTATTTATATTTGAATTTTGATGAATTCAAACCCAATGAATATCTAAAAAAAAATTACCATTATAATGGGTTCGACAAAAATACTTCCTAAGTTAAACACCCTAAACGAACTATAAGATGAGACGCCTTTTTTGCAGATTAAAGAATAATTTTAAAACATTATTTACTAATATCATCGAAAAGTTTAGGATATATGTACATGTATATATTGATATAGAAATATACCACATTATTCTGTTTGTGTTTCAAAGCAGAGTCTATATTAAAAAGAGTATATTATGTTTAAGTACCCATAGAACGGTGAACTAGCCTTTTATTTCGTCCCTGACTACTGGCTATATTTATATCAATCAATCTACAAACGTTTTGTTTGGGTTTGAGCAAAAAATATTTGCATAAACAATTGTTTCCTCTTTCGAATTTAAGTTTTCAGCACTTTTCAGTATTTTGGTTGCCTAAAAATAAATCGGATGATATTCTATTTATTTCGCACCTACCCATAAAGTTGCTCACTTTAATGGAAAGGCAAACGCAACTTTGGCTTTTTTTTGTTTTTTTGTATAATTTTTCAAATATTGACTCAAGCGCTAAAAGCGCTGTGTATACAGACATTCATCTAGTTTCAAAGCTGAATATATAGACACGAGTGGTCATACATCAATAAATGAAACGTAAAGTCAATTAAAAAGAAACCGCCAGCGAATGGCATTCGAGTCCTTTAAAGATTGGCCAAAAATATTTGCACACAAATTAAGCAATGTAAACTATAAAAACTATTAGCCATCAAAATATTTTTGTATACACACAGCCACAGTTACCAAACTCATAAAAAGGCAATTAAAAGTCTTGCCGAAAACCGTCAACAATTTGATTTGTTTGAATTGCGGCATTTGCATATGTCTAGAAAGCATCATTCGTGACCGATATTTACGTGCAGAAAATATTAAAATTAGTTTCGAAATACCTATTTATAGGAATATATTTCATATGTTTGCCATTTGCTTGGTAGGCGTGGCGTAGGCGTTGCTTGGGGTATATTTAAAACTCACGCAGATATAGACATGATTTGAACATCCAGAATGAGCCCACGTCATAATAAAGGAAGAAATATTTCGATTATAATTCTATTTTATATAAGTTGATCTCACAAGCTTATGTGGATTACATTTATCTTATTTTAAACAAGACAGGCCATATAATATCAAGCCATAAAACAAATATTACATATAAATAATAACAAAATTGTTCTTCTTTTACGCTACAAATTTCCATATTTCAAAATTCTATAACTTTGCCAAAAATCAACAGATTTCCATGAGGAATATCTTTTTGTTCATGGTTTTTCATGAAAATAGTTCTGCATTTACAATTTCTGGAAGTGCGATTTTTAGTGCGAGTTCATGTATTCCCAATCACTTTATCATTTTACTATGTAGAACTTTTTATTAAATTACTTAAGATATACCTTTTTCCCTTTAACTTTAAAAATCCGCGATACCAAAAATCACTCAAAGAATAAAAATAAATATGTATATGTATACATACATATGCGATTGCTATGAGAAAACCCAAAAAAAACCAAATGAATACTGAAAAACTTAAAACTTTATTTTTAATCACTTTCGCGCCGTGACAAGACAAGTTCGAGCAAAGTGAAAAACAGCTAAAATTGAAAATAGCCAGAAAAGCAGGGCAACCAAAGGCTCTAAAAATAGCATGATCATAGTCGCTACCCTAGTCGACATTTTATACCAAACATGAAATATATACATATATATGTACATATATACGACCGGACCAAGTTTCTTTGGGCGCTGGCACTTTTTTCTCGCCTTTTGGCCGGCTTTGTTGCCTAACAAGACAATTGCAACAACAACAACAATTACAAAGAGCAAGGCAAATGCAATTTATAAATAACAAAATGAAGGCATTTCCACTGTGACATCAGCGCCAGCATCATCCGAACATGAAAAGGCATTTTCATACCGCCTTTGTCTCTAAACAACTTTTCAAATCACCCATGTACCACGTATTATACATACATCAATAGACGTGGCACAGACGAGCTGCGTTTCATTATAAAAAGTGATCTCATTGCTGTTGTACTCAGCTACAAATGTATATATACACTTGTATATATAAACTTACGTCTATGCAAGTCGTAAATTCAACAAAAGGCTTTAATACTCGTAAGCCTTGTCGACGGAAAGTGTGATCACCACTCGTTTGACTTTGGTTCACAGATCAGATTTGTAGCTGGCATTAAAGGCAACCTTTTTACACTTTTAATAGATCAATTTTGCATTGCATATGTGTGTCAAAAGTATTTAATTAATTGTGGTAGTCATTTGAGGGCCAATAAACCAATAGCGCCCACGACAAATTTATAACATTATTATTTAGTTAAAATAATAGTAACAAAAAGACTCTTAAATAATATATAATATAAAATACTTGCGAATATAAAAATAAAGAACAAAATAATCATACTTTTTAAGTGTACAACTTGTATATTTTTATTTACAAATAAAACTTGAATTATTAAGTTCAAATATTTTAGGAAATATTTCATCTTCTTTTCTATACAAATTATATTTTTCTAATGTTTTATCCATATCTAATTCGATAAACGCCAAGACAGTAAAATAAATCTATCTGATATTATTTGCGCAGACTTCGGTCTTAGCAAACAGCTTTTGTCTGTTGCAACTGGGGATATTTGTGGGGATATTTAAAGGAAATTTTCAAATTAGCTTACGCGCAAATGTGCAAAGGTAAAATTTATAAAGTTTGCAAATATATTTGCAAATTATATATAAATATAAATATAAGTGCAATAATATTATATAAGTAATATTCATTATAAAAACTTTCACATTCATTGTCTATAAAACCTTTATGACTTGGCAACTAGCATCAGTTCATGTAAGCCTCAAATAGGTAAGTCATAAACGCTCAAAAATACCACATTACAGATTTCAAAGAATTGTGAAATACAAGCGCATTTCTACATTCAATTATTTCTTATTTTTCTCAATACTTAATTATGCTATATCCAAGCGAACTACATCATATAACGCACTTAGCAAGATATCGGCATGCATCAATATTTGCTCGCCCAATAACAATAATATAATCAGAGACCGATCGATAAATGGAAAATTTGGAGCAGTAGTTGAAAGCAGTGGCACTTGGACAAACAACTCGGCCCCAGAGGGGCTGGTCATCGTCAAGTGTGAGCTTATAGTCGCTGAACGCGCAGATAACTGAAACATACAACCTATATCCCGCTCCCACATCTACGCCATTGGCTGTACAAACAGAAGTTGGGGCCTACGATAAGAGCCACATGTCGCAGTAACCGCAGTCAGCGGCAGCAGCAGCAGCTGCGGCAGCGCAGCATCGGCCTGATTATATCAGTTCCATCTAAATTCTATTCAGTCAGGTCTGACACAGACAAGATCACGGGTAACAAGCTTAGGATGTCCACGCTGGAAAACGAAGTGACATTTCGCCAGAAAACGCAAGTCAGCCACAATCTGGAGGCGCAATTTCGCAGCTCCTCCACCGAGTTCATACTGATCACAGATCACCGCACCTCCAAATGCAAGAGTCTCGAACAGCTGGAGGCAGCCAAGCAGGAAGATGCCTCAACCGACTCCTGTTGCAGCCGCCGCTGTCGAAATATGTGCAGCATGAAGACCCTGAGGAAGCGTCTGCCCATTCTCACCTGGTTGCCCAGGTACAACAGAAGCGATGCCTTTGGCGATCTCATAGCGGGTCTGACAGTGGGCCTAACGGTCATTCCCCAAGGTCTGGCCTACTCGGGCGTCGTCGGTCTGCCGCCACAGGTAAGAACCTGAAGTGTGTCTATGCAAATATGTTCGCGGTCAGCCTTATCTTTATGGGCTTAAGGCTTTTAAGTAGAAGCTCATTAATCACAACGCTCATAAAATAAGAGAATAACACCTTTTTTATGTGCGCAGCGAAGGCAACTTCTGTTACACGTAGATTCGGGTATAAATTGTAATATATTCGGAAAATCAACTCCATAAAAGACGCATACGCATTCATGGTATATGATTTTTCTTCTTTGTTTTGTTTATTTATTAGATAAATTTTTAATACCTTTAACTTAGCAGTTAGAATGAAATGGAATATACCTATACACCGCTTAACGGCCTAGACCGGAAAAGTAACATAAATCTAAATACCGTAAAAAGAATACCACATTTTCTTTCATTTGTTAAAAAAACAATTAAGAACTTGTACAATTCTAAATTAACAAAAAAGTATATTTTGAAAATAAGTCCTCCCCCTTACTTATTTTCGAAATTTTTTTTTACTTGTTTTTTTAACCAACAAATGCAAAAAGAACTGCATTTAAATCAATTTAGAGAACAAACAAAGCACGGCTAGAAATGTGCTGAAAAATTACTTGCCAGAAATCATATAGAATATTTTTGTACACAAAAATAGGATGCAATGGGGAGTTTTAAGCTTTAAATATAATAATATTTTTGTAACCAAAAAGTTCCAAGAAATTTTTTTTTCGACTTCTATTCTACTTTTATAAAAAAAAAAAAATTTTTTTAAATTATATATATATATACATGGGCAGAATCAATTTAGGTATCAAACAAAGCAAGGGTAGAAAAGTCCCCACTTGCTACAAATCATATAAAATATTTTTGAATACAAAAAATAGATCATTAAACTTGCCAGAAGTACCAAAAAATATTTTTGAATACAACAAATTGGTCCTTAAAAACCATTTGCCAGAAATCATATAAAATATTTTTGAATAAAAAAATATGTCCCCAAAAACCACTTGCCAGAAATCATATAACATATTTTGGAATACAAAAAACAAGTTCACAAATCATATAAAATATTTTTGAATACAAAAAACAAGTCCACAAATCATATAAAATATTTTTGAATACAAAAAATTGGTCCTTAAAAACCACACCACAAATCATATACAACATTGTTGATCACGAAAAATAGGCTGCAGAGCGGAGTTTTTGGCCTAAACAATGTTAGACTTATTTCTGTGCTTTTCAACTTTTCGCAGTACGGTTTGTACGGCTCGTTTATGGGCTGCTTTATGTACGTGTTGCTGGGCACGTGCAAGGACTGCACCATTGGCAGCACGGCGGTTGCCTCGCTGATGACCTACCAGTTCGCCAAGGGCTCGTGGCAGCGTTCGGTGCTGCTCACCTTTATCACCGGGCTCATCGAGCTGCTGATGGCGGTCTTCAGGCTGGGCTGCCTGGTGGAGTTCGTGTCGGGCCCGGTGAGCGCCGGCTTCATCAGCGCCGTGGCCCTCATCGTGTGCACCTCGCAGATGAAGTACATTCTGGGCGTGAACAGCGACGGGGTGTCCTTTCTGCAGCGCTGGATCAGCATGTTCCGCGACATCGGAAACGTTCACTTGGCGGACAGTTGCTTGGGCGTCGTCTGTGTGGCCATACTCCTGGCCATGCGCAGTCTGGGCAGACTGAGCCTCGGGCCCAAGGACCCTAAGCAACGCACCGGACTCCAGCGGGCCATCAACCATTGCATCCGGTTTTTGGGCATCTCGCGCAATGCGACCGTTGTCGTGGCCACCACTGTTATAGCCATGCACTTGGAGGCGAGTGGCCGGAATCCGTTCCGGCTGACCGGGTATATACCGCCGGGCATGCCCTCGCTGGCGCTGCCGCCGTTCTCCATTGAGCCGCAGCCGGGCAATGCTACGGCCGGCATTGCGCCTGTGCCCGGCGAGACTTTCGTCGAGATGGTGCAAAACTTGGGCTACGGCTTGATTATCGTGCCCCTCATCGCCCTGCTCGAGAACGCCTCGGTGTGCAAGGCCTTTGCCAAGGGCAAGCCCATTGACATCACCCAGGAACTGTTCGCCACGGGCGTGGCCAACATTGCCAACTCGCTCTTCTCCGGCTACCGCAGCAACAGCGGCTTGGCGCGCTCCGCCATCAACAATGCGAGTGGCTGTCGCACCAGCATGTCCAATTTGTACATAGGTCTCGTGGTCGTCCTGGCGCTCAGCTTTCTCACCGAGTACTTTTGCTTCATACCTCGGGCGGTGCTTGCCGCCGTTCTCATATCGGCGGTCATATTTCAGGTGCAGTACCAGATCATAATACCCATGTGGCGCAGCAAGCGTGAGTAGCTGTAATCGAGGCCCCCGCTTTTCCCAGCTAATAATGGCTTCTGTTGCAGGCTCGGATCTGGTGCCGGGCGTTTTGGCGTTCGTGACGTGTCTGGTGCTGCCCCTGGAGATTGGCATCCTGGTGGCCATTGCGGCCAATCAGCTGTTTATTCTATACCACTCGGCGCGGCCCAAGGTCATGCTCGAGCAGCTGGAGACGGAGCAGGGCATTCAGTTTGTGAAGATAACGCCCGATCGTTGCCTGATCTTTCCATCCGTGGAATTCGTGCGCAATATGGTGGTCAAGTCGGGCGGCAAAACCACGCTGCCCGTTGTCATCGATTGCACCTATATCTATGCGGCTGACTTTACCGCCGCCAAGGTCATCTCCTCCATGGTCGATGATTTTCGCAGTCGCCAGCAAAAGATTATATTCTTTAACCTTAAACCCAGTGTGGTCAGCATTTTCGAGGGCCTAAACACGCGACTGGTGCTCTGCTATAATATGTACGCTCTCAGCCAGGAGTTAAGTCCCGACGGAGACCGCCTTGATCAAGTCGAGAAAAGCGTGGGCCCAGACTGCGTTAGCATGGCCAGCACCCTATCCCTGACCAGAAGCTAAGCAGTCAGGTCAGATTTTGTCAAATATTTGTATATATCAATGTGCATATTTTCTTAATATTCCAAGATTTGAATTAGTTAATTAATGAAAACTAAACTTAAAAAAACGTTTTTTTAAATATGAATAAAATAAAAAATAATTTTAAAAACGACCTGACAAAGAAGTTTATTCTATAGAAATGTATCCTATGGAAATCTGCTTAAATCATATATCATCTTACATTGTATATTGCACATATTATATTAATTACTTTTTCATCTCTTTATGAACATACATAAAGGAATATTTGAATAAACAAAAGTTTTATATGGTTAAATATATTACAATAATCAGGTGTTCAGATTACGAGATTTCTTTTAAATATTTAAGCTAATGCAATCAATTGCAAGAAAAGAAAACAAATCTTAAAATAAATTGTGACATATGTACAATTTCAGCTACATTTACATTGACAAAAAACCTGCATTTGGGTGTATATATATATAGTATATATAGTATGAATAGACATTTAACGCTTTGCTCTATTGGCGATTACAAATTGCGCCAAAAATAGAACGGAAAAAAGCTATAAGACATGAAAGTGAAAAACTGGCAGATTCTCTGTTTCCAAGTCTCAACAAGCCTTAATATTTGATGACTATGCAAATCGAGATAAGATGATTTGTTTAATAAGTTCCGATTATTTTATTATCTTTTTAGGTTGGCTAAATGACATGATCAAATATAAAATAAATAAATACAAATATTATAATATTTCATTGCAAATATTGGCTGCCTATTAGACACATTTGTACAACTTTATTACAGGGTATGCGAATAAATGCGATAAATGACATTTCTTGCACGACAAATTTCCCTGAAAGGTGAAGGAAAACAGAGAAATTGTGTGCTTGGTCCAATTGGGCGCTATAAAGCGGCGACGTTGATCGACGTGGGCGACTGGGTCAAGTTCAGATGACACATTTACGGGCCCGTAGCTGAATCACCAGCAACAACAAAAAAATATATATATCTCCATATGTATTCACATGTGTTACAATGTAAATGTCAATGAAAATGTAATTTTCTTCAGACCAATCGACGATGGCTCTTTGAACATATTTATGTATATACATTATGTATACATTTAACTCAAAAAATGCAATTATAATTGATAAGCTTTATAATTGTCTTCAATTTAATCTTAAAATCAATCCATACTTGATCAAAATATTGGTTCAAATGCAATTAAATAAGGCGTAACAAATACTTCTTATCGAAAAATCGATAAGCACTCACAATCGATAAATTAATGACAGCCCAAAATTTCAAAATGCCAAATTGGAATTTCTTTAAAGAAGAAGAAAAGCCGAGAAAAGCACGTGATATTCGTGGTTGCCATTAAAGTGTTCACCCAAAAATAAAAACATAATGAGAAACCGAAAAACTCGTAACGCTTCTGATCCAACCCGGAAAGCTTTATTAGTTCACAATTTAAATAGCCAGAAATTTAAAGCTGACAACAATTCACAGTCAAAGGAATCGAGCGAAAAATCCGACAAAGGACCTAAGAAACTAAAGCAGTTGTTTCTCGACGACTTCACAGGTTCAAATGATGAAAATCAAGAGTTTGATCGGGGTGAGAACAAGCTGCCACTGAGACGTGAAAAGCGTATACTTAACGGGGAAATGGGCAGAAATGTGGAGGCAATGCAGCCGCTGATGAGCATGGACAAGGAGTTGTGTCCGTTGATGTCAGACAAAGAAAATGAAGGACCTGAATTGGAAAACAAAAAAGCAGTCATAGTCTTCAGGAAACCCTCAAGCCCAATGCTCTTCAAGGACAACGAACTAAAGGATGATGCAAAAACTAAAATCAGAAGTCCGCCCGATTCTTTGCCAGTCCCAAATACAATACGCCAAGTTACCTATTACGACACGTGGTATGTGATTCGGCCCAAAATATGGCCATCGCAGACGCGTCAACAGCGTCACTACCTCGAACTGCCGTTGGTCAAATTGGCCAATGCCGCCAAGCACATGAAACTGCCCTCGGACAAGTGGAGCAGCAAGGTGACCTTGTACAAGGTCGCGCCGGCAGTGCTCCAACGTCACACGTTGACCATCTTCACCGGCGACCTGAAAGTGCACAAAATACCGGAAAGAGAGCGCCACAAGTATCAGCCGTCCTGCGTGATCTTCCGACGCGAATTCCCACTGCAGGAGCGCAACAAATGCCACGTGCCCTACGATAGGGTCATCATCTTCAAGCACAAACAGTTCACGGTCAACTTCGATGGAAAGCTCGTCAATCTCTGTGGCGCCCCTGAGGCGGTCACCTGCCTGCTGGATGTGCAAAAACTACTAGACATTCTCGAGAGCATTACATTGGCCAATTCTATGATTGAAGTAGTATCGCCCAAGTAAGCGGAGGAATATTAATGAATGTCTAATTAAATAAATAATAGACCAATGGTTTATAAAAAAAAAAACATTACTTTTGTAAAATATATGGCGTATATAATTTTTAATTCAATATGATAATGCTCTAAAAATATATTTTATACTATTATCATATTAAATAAAAAATTATAAACGCTATAAATTTTAAAAAGAAATGTTTATTTTCTTTAAATCATTTGCAAATGCAAGCCAGACTATATGAGATTTTTAAAGAGCAGGTAAATTTTGAAATATTCTATAAATGAATATAAAATTAATCACAAGAGAAAGTTATCTGCTTTTTATACCTATTTAATTATTTTTTTAAAAATGTGAGAAAGTCGTTCTTTAGAGGCGAGCTCCAAATGAATGTGAACTTATTCAGAAAAGGGATTAATTAAATAACAAAATTTCTTCATGTTTCGATTTAATAATAGAATATCCTTGTCAGTTCAACACATAGAGATGTGAAACAAAGGAAATATACGAAAATCGATTGTTTCTATTAAACAAATATTTGATCTATAATAATAACATAATTCTAATATAAATATTAAATGCATCCAGAGCTCAAAACAAGCAATTTTATTGAACTAATAAAAAAGAATTTTCATCTACCATATATATGTATATATATAGAATACTATATAGTATGTATAACTGATTGCACTAACCTTGCAGCTGCAATATCGTCATTTGATATTCGGCCAGCTTCTCATCGATGTAGTCCTGAGATTGATTCGCAATAATTTCGGCAGTCGATGGTCCGAACTCCTCCTCATCGTCATAGATCACATAGGACTTGGGCTGCGGTGGCTCTAGCGGCACGCCCACAAAATCGATGTGATCCTGTCCGTGTTGTCTCGGTTGTGGTGGCAGTGGTGGTGCGCCCGATTGGCGCAGATATTGCGGTGGCGGCGCCGGCTGCGGATATTGTGGCTGCTGATGCGACAGCGGCGTCTGCCGGCTGCTGTATGTGAAATCCGAGCTCGGCGTTTGGCACACAATCGGCGACGGTGTTGGCGACAGCTGAAACGAGCTGGTCGGCGGTGCACCATACGAGTTCTGATGGTGCAGCTGCTGCAGCGGTGCTGGCCGATAGGCACGCGTCGCTGGCGCTGCTCCGCCATAGCCAAAGCCCGGCTGATCAAACGTGTTCGGCGGTTGATACGGCGCCGGCGACTGATTGCCGCCGGGCCATTGTGGACGCGGATGCGGCATATTGTTGCTCATCGGACGCTGGCCACGCAGCTGCGGTGCCGGCGACATGGCGTGGCCAAAGGCACGCGGTCCGGATATTATCGGCGGTGGACTCGGCGCCGTTGTCCACGGCGATGGCGGACGGTACAGAAATGATGAGGGCGATGGCGAGGCGGGATTGGGTGCACGCGGATTCCAGCCACGGGGTCCGTGGCCAAACGGCGGCGGCGGTTGCTGCCCGGACATTTTTCACAGCTTTCAGAAATGGGTTTTTTTTTTGTTGCGGTTTTAATGGGTATTACTGGAGACGGTACTATGAATTCAACGGGACTCTTTTAATTTTGGGGGAACGATGGCACTTCAATTTAACATATTACACTGTGAGTACAGAAAGGACATATGGCAGATATATTTATATATACATTCTTTTAAAAATCGGGTTCACTTAAGGCTGCTTGGAGTTAAAAAAAAAAATAATTGGAGTATGGGCTGGCAACTAAAAATTCTAGTTTCTAATACTAACTTATAATCCCACTTTCTATTAACTGTCATAAAAATATTTCGAACCTTCCAGTAGGCTAATGTTTTTTGAAAACAATAATTTTAGCTGACAATTTTCTCGATTTTTCAGCACAGCAACAAGCTGAATTTATAGCCAGTCCTGCAAGTTCTTAAGTACACGTCATCAGTCATAATTTGCTCGTTATTAGCAAGCGATCACCTGAACATCCAACCCAATTATGTCAAAATATAAATAAATCATGACCTATTCTAAAGCATGAGTCCCGCCTCTGATGAAATCGTGTTGTCTGTAGAGCCTTTACGCCTCAATTCTGCGCTATTCTCTAACGGAAGTGGTCTAAATGTTTATTCGCACTCGATACTGATTCTTTTTTTTTTTTTAGCATTTTCCTTCTACTTTTAAAATCGGCGCTGACGCCATCGCGAGCATTTTGTAGCGGAGTCTTGCTTTCAAGTTGCCAATTTTAAGAATTCTTTTCGATGTCAAATAGAATTTTTGGAAAATATGTATATACTTTAGTGGCACATAATTTACAATGCATGAATATTAATATCGAGCATACGTAGAGCCAACAGCGCACGGATTAGCTGCCAGTCAACATTTTGAAGGTCTCGACACGCAGACGCAGACGAGGATGATAAATGCTTCAGAGTGCTGTTTGTCACTGGCAAGGACATAAATACTACACACGCCGATCGGTCGGCTGATATCATTCATAAACATAGAGAAACTAAGAGAGGCGAAAAATCATACATACATTTTACCATATACATATGTACATTTTACATACATATATAAGAAAACTTTTCATAGGTAATGACTTTCACAAAAATTCTGACTTAATTGCATTTCAAGCGACCTAAAAAATATTTTAGAATTTTTGAAAGTAAAATTGCCGAAATTTCAAGCAATTTCGCCACATGAGTAGCATTTTCTATTAAATAGATACAGTAAACACTCGGTACAGTAGCTGAAAATTCTGTTCTATTAAATGAACTCTTTAGAAATCAAATATAAACAATACAATCTCTGCCTAACAAATTTTAAATTCTTAAAATACCATTTTTAACGGTTTTATGGGCCAATTTTATGGAAAAATTGATCCACTTTTCCTTAACAAATATTTAACAAAAAAATCAAAATTAATAATTTTCTCATCAATGTCTCTAATTCGTTAAAAATTCCGATGATAATTTTTAAATAAATCTTATTTTGCTAAGCTTTAATAATACAATCTGAACAAATATAAAAAAAAAAAATGATAATCTAGCTTATATTTAAAAGGAACTATTGAAATATTTATCTTTATGGTTTGTAATCTTTAGGGAATTTGTACTGTAGCAATTTTCCAAAAAAAAATTGAACAAACTACGTTCGTCATCTGCTCTCAATATGCACTAAATTTACTTTTAATGTCCAGTTGAAAATGAAAATTTGCACAGTGTAGGCGTGTTATAGATCAGTCCCCGTAGCACATGTCCCGCAGCGGAAAAACCATGCAGACTTTTCACTTTTGTGGCGGCGATGCGTTGGGTGCTTGGGTGCTTGCGTGCTTTCGAATAAAAATTCAAAAATAGAAATGAACTCAGTTCGTTAAACTTTTGCTCGGAAAAATCATGCTGAGCTGCTATTGCCGAGTGCAGCATGCTTCGATTTTTCTTCACCATTGCCGCCCCCTCCCTCTCCCTCTTCGCTCTTCCTCTGTCCCTGCTTGTTCATTAACTGGGCGCCCACTCTTAATTGCCATCTTTTTAATGGTGTTTTAATATAATTGCCTTAAGTGCACTTGCATTAACTAGCACATGATTTCGAAAAGAAAAACTTTTTTCAAGTGGAAAACGTGTTTTTCCACGTTTTTTTTTAGTATTGGTTTTGTTTCTCAAAAAACAATACTGCGATTATGTAATCCGTTTTCTTATTAATTGTATGGGGGAAATTGAGTAATTGAACCAACCATTCAGAAAACTAAACACGTTTTTTGATTTATATATTTCAAGGCACAACACACAAAAATCGGCGTCGATTAGACTTTATAATAAATATATAACTTTCTATATATGCACTTGTATATATAGGCGTATATATGTATGTATTATGGCAGCAGGCAGTAGACTGTGCTGTGAAAAACTTTCGATATTGTTGAGGAAAAACCGAGAACAACACTCGACGAGCACGAAACACTAACTGAATCGGCCGCACAAGTGACAGCAGGCAAATTGTTGCGGCTGCCGATCTTCAAGGGAAATTCAAAATGGGGGGCGAGGGGAAATGTGAAAATTCTTGCCACGAGCATTCTTCGGCAACGCCAAACGCCACTCACCGAACTTTTCTCCGCTCGCCGACTCTCTGCCCTGCCGGCAAATCGCAGCGCGCATGCTCCAAGGGACGTTTCCGATTTTTCTCGCCGATTTTGTTTACACATCCCGTTCTAAACAAAACGCACGTTGAAAGCGAACGGCCGACAAAAATGGCGCCAACTACGAAACGTGTGCAACAGGCGCCAACAAAATATTGTGCATTTAAAACAAATTTCGTGTTCAAGTTGAATTCTCTTGAAGTTCTAAGGGTAGAATTTACTTAATTTCATGTAAATATTTTATATATGCGTACAGAAATATACTTTACAGGCGTTTCCTCGCAGAATCTGTAACTATTTGTCAAAATAATGCTCCAAATAACAGTTATCCAGTTGTTGTTTTCCTTCTATCCTTGTTTCAATGCAATAATTATTTTGCCACATATTTATATCGCACGCAAAAAGCTCACATTGATGCATTTGGTATTTACTTATCGATATTTCTCAATCGTTTGCTTCGATATATGTATGTACATAGCATGGTTTTTAAATTAGAGCGCCAATTTTTAAGTAAGCATAAGAATTCCCTTTTTTTCTGACCGATTTCTTTTTAGCTATTTTACTGATGCTGTTCTTGGGCACATTAAGCTAGCTGTATAAATAAGGTTCTAACATACTTAAGATTAATGCTTAAGTCTTATAACTGATTATCTTATTTTCGAAGTCCTGGGTAGATGGGTTGCCTAAGAGCTCAGGCATTGTTTTTTGAGCATCTGAACAACGAGGACCCACGTTCGAATCCCAAGCTATGGATATTAAGGATGTAGTTTGTCTTAGCCGAAGATTAATATAGCTACTGCATAATGTCTCCTATCATTGGGACCTTATGCTGTCTTGCCAGGGCCCGGTTGCGAATGTACCAAGTTCCTCCAGTAATGAGTGTGAGGGCCTTAGCTTAATAGACGTTCTATCGACAACATCAAGGTTGCACAATAAACGAAGCTAGTCAAAAATAAACATTACCCTAGAGCGGATTGTCAAGTAAATGAAGTGTACATATTTCAGTTTAACTTCGGATCTACAGCTAAATTTTCAAAAGTATCTTCAGTCCTAACAAAACCTTACGAGTTCAACAGACATACTCACCTCATAAAAGCAAAGCTGTTCAATTAAAAAAGGTAAATGTAGTTATTTTTTAAATGGGCATTTAATTTTATTGTGCTGAATTAAGCTATATTAGGCTGTGTTTTCAACACTTAGAAATTTAAGTATTATCCGTGGCGTTCATATTAAATTCTGTTATCTGTGTAATTTCATGTGAATTCTGTTAGTTGCAAGCGACTCCGCTTTCTTAGATGAGGAGTAAATTCTGTTAAGTGCAGGCGCGTATGGCAAACAGCTTTCGTCAGCTAGCACAGCGGCTGTTTGGTTAACCTACAAGCGCCATCTACACTTGAATATTCAAAATCAAGCTCAGATAACCGTTATTATGGCGGCAAATTCAATTTAAAATTCGAAACTGTGGTAACATTTTAACAAAACAGCTTTAAAACAGATCTATCAAATAAAACGCTGTTTTTGTTTTTATTTGCATTGAACACACAACATGCGTAAAGACTTTATTTATTTATCGATATCGATTTATTGCATTGTATATCTTGTCAACATTTTTTTGCTTGTCCGCATACTTTTGCCATATTTTAGTACAGTGTTTGCTTTTGTGGTATTGCTTACTAACTAATTAATAATTAAAGATTAGGTTTGCAAATGTTTAATATTTGTTGTTGTCATGTTGCTGTTTATTCATTGACGTTGGGTTTAATTAAAATACTATTAGATCTGTTTAAACAATATAACATTTTAATTTTTTATGTTTCTCAAATTGATCTACTCTTGATTGGCAACATCTTTGGATTAAATGCAATTCACAATTACTTGAGGGGGGGGAACTATATCAGTTTATTCGGATGGGTCCGCGTGTTTTCGGGTGTGGTTTTGTATTTTTAGTGCTGGCCAAGCGCATTCTCCTCGCATTGAGTTTAAAACTGTAAATATATTCCTCTATATGTATACATATATGTATATTGTATTATTATTGTTAGTATTGCGGTTTAGCATTCTTAGTTAAACTTTATTTATTTGCTTTGCATAAACGTTTCTGTTGCTTTATTTTTGTGACACGCAAAAACAGTGTTGTAAATTACAAAAATATATCTCGTTTCTTTGTTGTTGTTGTTGTTGTTGTTGTTGTGGCTTGCTCTTGTTGTTTTCAAACTTAAGCACTAAAATCCGAAGAAATAACGCAATAAATGGTTTGCCATATGCCATACGCATATATCCAGACAAATGCATATGTTTTATTTCTTATTACAATACAAAAGGTACGAAAGGCGCGACAAACTCCGCATAGCTTCCATAAGGAAGGCAGCGAAATTTACACTAAAAATTGACTTAATTGTGAAAGTAAGGGCAAAAATAAAACTGATTAAATCGTTAAGAAGTTCCAATTCTTAATATCTACATTGCGCGAATCTAGAAAGTGTATTTTTCGTTAATTTGTATTTATTCATTTTTGTTTTTTGTATTTTTTATAGCATAATAGGAAAACTTGAATCGAAAGCGGCAACTAGCACTGTTACTGTTACTTTGTTACTTTATCTGATTTAAATTGCATTTTCATTATCTTATTAGGTCAGGGCCTCTTACTATATGTATATATATGTATATATGTGTGTGTGTATTTGATGTATTCTCTACTCGGCGCGACAGAGCAGCGAGGCGAAGCGAAAGAGCCGCATCCAGCTGAACAGCTTCGACTCGATGAGATTCTCCTCCGCCGTCGAGGTGGTCATCGAGACCCGCGACGAGTTGGAGGATTTACTACTTCGCTTCTGCTGCATGATCCTGGGCGAGCTCATCTTCATAATCGAGTAAGTCGTCTTGACTGCTGTTTGGGCGCACGCCGCAATGGGGCGTGGCAACGACGGGCGTACGAGCGTGTAAAGCAAACGCACAAGCTGCAAGAGATAGAAGAAGAAGAAAAAAGAAAACAATGGGATTAGTTTTAGTTGAAGTGCTGTTGTGGTCCAAGTGGGCTGACAAAAGTGCCTCAGCACAAGACCCACTCAATGGAGGGGAGTGGGAGTGTGGGCGCGTGCTTTTGTATATGGAGCGTGACATTTGAACGGCTGTCAGCATTCGCAATACAGGCCGCAGCTCACAAGAGTCAACTGTTGACAGGGTACGCAAAATGCAAAACTTTGTTCATGCTTTATTGGCTATTCAACTGCTGCCGCCACTACCCCCCTACCCCACTCCCCTTCTGACCCGACTCAACTGCCATCAAATTGATGACCTTGCTATCTCCCTCTCTCACTCTCTCTGACACACACACGCTCTGTGTGAAATTGCGTGGCATGCTCCGGTTTCCAGCGCGTACCCAAACCCAACCAATGCTAACCCGAAAGAAGCGCTTCAATGACAAACTCAACGGTTCGTTAAGTACATAGCTGGGCAACCAAATTCATGTGTGTGTAATGGAATTGGTCGCGTGTCGTGTTTTCTTTCATTACACGTGCATGCACGACGTGCTCGTGCTAAAAATCTCAAACTTCGTGCGTTTTTATGTTGAGAAATTTCAGAAAAAATATAGAACAAGTATCAAGCTTTTCAGAACTAACGTGCACAACAACCAGTGTTGTAAAACAATGCTAAGACAAACTAGAGGAATAAGTAAATTGTAAAATGTGAAAGCTGCTAAGAAAAAAGTCTATTTTTTTGAGTTGGTCAACTTCAATATGTTCTCCAAACACAAATCCGTGCCTCAATTCTTGATATTAAATAAATATATAAGATAGATTGTGTTTAATTTGGAGACGAATCTATAAAAATTTGCTACATTTTTTAAGATTAAAAGCAGAGATCTCGAAAAGGGTTTTCTTTACACAAGCTTAAATAAAGATTATATTTTTGTTTAATAAATACAAACAGTTAAAATATTCAAACAAATCGAGTTGATGAGTTGTTTTTCTGAGTCGTAATTTGTGTTCGTATTGTATTGGAAAAATTCGACACGCACCCATCTCTAGTGTATATATCCAATTAGAATATGGGTGTGCGTGTGTGTGTGTGAGTGGTTTTGTACATGTTTGTTTTCTCTAATTGTCTGAAATCCTGTTGATCGCAATACTACGTCATTTGCAATTATGCAATGCAATCGACACAATCTAAAACAAAATTTTCCCCTCCCCCACGCCTCTCAGTTCTCCTTCAGTCACTGGTTCTGCCCACGCCGAGTGTCGCCGAGTCGCGCACAGCAGCAAATTAATTTCAATTCTCATTTAGGTTTTACAATCTCAGCGCTTTCTGTTGTGTTTTGAAACCGTCGACGTCGACAACGACAACTGACAACAACAGCAACAACAACGACAGCAACAGCCAAGAAATATGTGTCATGAAAACAACAGCAACAACAACCACAACAAATGCAACAGCTGAATGTGTAGACCACGCGACAACATTTTATTTATCTATGTTGGTATGTGTATATTTTTTTACACCAGTACAAAATTATTTCAATTTTTGTTGGATTTTTTGTTTTGAATATTAAAAGACTCTGAATATATAGCCGTTCAGAACGCCTGCGCATTTTCAATACCCTACACTTAAGTGTGAGAAAAATGGTTTATATGAAATGTTTACTTTTACTGGATTAATTGTTATAATCATAGCTGGAAACTCAAAAAAAAAATATATATAAAAAAATTATCGGTGGTTCAGTTCACGGTTCGAACCAATGTCTCGCCTTCAAGTTCAGTTCGTGACCCTGGTTTCAAAATTAATGAACCCAAATTAATATATTTGTTATTTATGGGACAATATTGCGCTTTGAAGTTTATTTTTAAAAATTAGGTAAAATATCTTCTAGGGAATTCTCAATAATGTTTCTTATGGTGTCAGGCAATATACATTTTTGGATTGGAATCTTTTGTTTTACTAAAATTAAATCATTCTATTTTGAAAGAGAACATTTTTCGGTTCGGACTTAGGTTCGGACGAATTTTTGGTTAACTGCTTCTGATATGTTATATATTTTATATTATAATATAGTTCAATTAATCGCATGAACAATTATTAATTATACAATATAAATAATACAAAAGGACACAAAAACCAACTGCCTTTTTAATTAATATTAACTATTACAAAGTTACCATTAAAAAAGTTGATCCATAATTAAATCATTAAAATATTTGATAACTGCGATAAGACAGCAGAGTATTTAATGTTCGGCAGCTGGAAGAAAACTCTTTCTTCTTATTGTTTCTCATTTAAATTCGCTAGAAAAATATCGTGGCTGCTATGCGGTAACGGTATCCATTCCATTTTTCTTAGACATAGACATTTGAAAATGGGAAATGAGGAATGGGAATTTTTGGTTTCGTGTTGCGCTTTAATCTTTTGATGAGAGTTATGCAGCTGCTGTCGCTGCCCACGCGTCCCCCCGCCCCCGCCCTCCATTCTCCATGCCCCCATCTGGCATCCTCTTGCCATTGGTTGACACTTTGTCGCCGCTGCCATTTGCAGTTGTCGTTGTGTGTGTGTGTGTGTGTGGCAAACAAATGATTGAGCTTTTCCCTGGCCAAGCGGGGGCGCTCATTTGTTTTATTGCATTGCCGTTGGCAGCGGGGCGTATACGTGATGTTTTTATTACCGTTAAATTAAAAAGAGGCGAACCAAAGGAGGATGAAACTGTTGAGAGGTGGCCGTCTCTCATCAATTGGGGCACGATGAGGGGTTCAAAACTCATGGCGCATTCTTGGGGGCGCCAGTTTGTCCAATTTATGAGCGATAAGTGTCGAATTCCAATAGGAATCAATGATTAGGCATGAACACAACACTAATTTGTGGTACCTATAAATATATATAAATATACACACGCTATCTGGAAACTCCCGGCACACACACTCTCTCCCTCTCCCCCCCGCACTAATTGGCTACAAATGCTCGTGTGTCGCATGCTCACATTGACCCACTTGGCAGGCAACTCTTGAACCGCTCTGACTGCAAGTTGAGCCTGTGCCAAAGTCAATTATCAATTTGCTCTTCTCATTCCCGGAGCCTCTGGCCATATTTCTACTCTTTCGTTCAGTTTCAATTACCAGACACAATTCTGCAGTTCGTCGTTCGATTGACAACAGACAACGCCAGAGAGTAGGAGGCAGAACAGTTTGACATGTTGGTGTTGAGGGCGAGCAATAGACTGCGCTGCTGTCACACAGGTTTGCATGCACTTGTTTCCATGGGAATTCGCAAGCAGAGACATGGCCTTTGACTCACTGACATTTGGCTAAAATACCCAAGGAGAACAATTTGATGCAAATTGACGCGTGCATTACAGGACTCCCTTAATGGCCTGTCAGGCTAGTTGTCTTACAGAATATCCTGCAAGACATGTCAGCAAAGTTGCCGTCGACTGCTTTTTTTTCAACTTTTGCTCTGACAATTCACTGCAATAAGCTGCATTAAGCTTAGTTATTTTCTCTGCTTTAAAGGCATAGATCACATTTGACAATTGAGTATATAAAATCATGTCACGATTTAGCATTTATTTTTGTATAATTTTATACTTACATCTGGGATAACCCCCATACCTAGTTTCTATAACTCACTTACGTAAGTTTATTGCTTATAATGAGGCTGCAAGCTTTTATTTGATAGGCGACTGCATTTTCCCTGAACTCATTTTACTCCATAGATAATTGTTATTTGTTGTGATACAAGACGAGTTGGCTGACATGTCACATAGGTCGTCATGTAAGCTTATGACATGTCATTAAAGACGTCACCAACGAGCATATCGTTGAGAACTAGATTTCCATCAGAGTATATGTACATGTTTTTTTGCTGCCTCTGTTGACAGCGCCTGCGGTTTCTATGGCATTTGAAAAGTGCCCGAGTTGCCTGTTATCAAAAGCGTGCTAGTTGAGCGCCCCATTGACTGACACAGCCGCACACAGACGCACTGTCTTTTGCTTGCTCCACATGAGACATCCGTCTTAATGAGGCTTCAATATCACTTGTCAAATGTGCGTTTGTTTTGTTGTTGTCGTCGTTTTGAATTGAAAACGAACACCAACAATTGCATGACAGATGTACGCAGTTACACATCTATAAAGAAAAATGGTATATAGCTATGTCTAATTGGGTCGTTCTCTAGAGACCCACAGCCAATACCAAACACGCTGAACTTGAGCGCCTTGACAAAAGCTTTTCCAGCCGCGTTCAGCTGCTTTTGGGCGCGCTATGAGCTCAACAATTCACAGAAAATGACATCAGAGCCGCTGCTGGCGACCAGTTACCAGTTCAACTTGAATTGGCAGCTTATAAATATTTACAACGATAATCACAGCACTCACACACACAGAAGGTTTTCAAAGATACATTTTACAACAAGTTAAGCAGTTGCAAGATGCGCTGCCAAGTGCGGGGAAAAACCGCTTTGATATTCAAAGCAATGCGAATTCTGAGATATTTTTATGTAATGTTTGTACACACATTGTTGTGGTTGTTTCTATTGTTATTTGTAACTGTAAACGAGGTGGCGTCTGCGAAAAGTCTCACAACAGCCGCAGAATGAAAAACAAAAATAAGTATCTGACAGATGCGCCGCATTGTTTTGGCACAGAACCGCACTGAAGCATCACTGTGCATCACTTGAGGGCTTCAAACCGCAGGGCAGCAAGTGCCGTAGGGCTCCTCTAGGCCAAGCCCTTGCGACACCCTGTCCCTCTTTTCCTACCTACTTCTCCCGACATCGAGTAACAGTTGTAACAGTCTAGTTAACTTGCATCTACAAAGTGAACGAATGTATCTGCAAGTTACTTACAATACCGTGTAGCTGTATCTTGTTGTCGTTTTTTATTGAGGCTGTTGTTGTCGTTTCTTGTTACTGTTGCTATTGTTGCTGTGGTTGTTGTTGTTGTTGTTGCTGTTGACTGACTGACTTTCGAAACGTGTTGTCATGTAAATTAACCAAAAATGCCATGTACTTTACATAGCTGTCGCATTGCATACAAGTCTCTATCTCTCACAGATAGAACAAACAGAGAACGCCGCCGGCCTGAGAAATGCAAACACAGCGAGCAGACGTATCCCCAAACTGGCGACGAGGCGGACAATGAAAAAAATGGTCTACATACCGTCGATGCACTTCTCAGTTGCTCACTCAAATATCAAGCCAACAATTAACATAACTATACGAAAGAAAATGGCAAAATATTTGTTATTGTTGCCTTGTTTCAGGTGCAAGACTTTTAGCGTCTCGCAAAAGAGTTTTGACCAGCTAAATTGAGAAACAAGATTTAACAATACAATGTGCCTATGGAGGAGTAGTTAGTACTGGAGATTAGGATACAAAAATATATAAAATTATATAAATTATATATTTTAAAAGAATTCTAATTCGCAATATAATAGCAGCTGAAAACTTCAGGTGTTTTCTTGTCTTCTCAAAACTGGAAGAAACATAAATTTTGTATTTTCTTCGCTGTATTTTCGTTTTCAAAAGTCATGTATTTTTGTGTATGTTCAGATATTTAAACAATATACTTAAATCAAAAATATTTTCTGTGATCGACAGATGTTTCTTATTTATTTTAATAGAAATATTACTTAATATATTTCTTAGTCGAAAATTTCAAAAGTATCGAAACAAACACTAGCTATGGGAATAGACGAAAACAAAATATAAAATTTTTTTTTTCAATTGTCCACACAATTTTTAAGATATAGAAAACCCGAAAACTGTTTTAAAAAAAATATATATAAAGGGATTTTACCTAACGTCTGGGAACTTCATCGCAAATATACAATAAAATTATAATCAGCCTGCTAGGTAATATCAAATACTAGATGTAAACAAAAAAAAACCTACCCCAGCCAAAAGCTTTAATAGTTGTTTTTTAAATAAGCCAACAATATTATTGACTAAATACAAAGCAACAATTACAATTACCCTAATTTGCATTGCCCTAAAACACAGGAAATTCTTTAAATGTTATTGATTATGTTGTACACACATTAGGATATCAACAATAATGTTGTATAACGTCTTTTACTGGCAATTTTAATGATTTGTTTAAACTTTAACAACAACAATTTCACTCAGCCAACAGAATGAGTTTATCAATCTGCTAACCGATTGTATATTTATGTAAATCGATAAAAGCCAGCCAGAAACAGACACATTACGTACAGAAACGCAGACTTGGCGGCGTTGTTCATTTCCTGCTTGGCTAAATATTGCGCATACGCCGCGTAAACTACAACTGCAAATATTTAAACATTATTGCGCATAAAATGCGCGCCAGCGCACAGAAACAACAGTTACAACAATAAACAAACAAAAAAAGAGAATCAATAAATAAATAGAAGAGAAAAGAAAAACCTGAAGTTCAAAGTTGGCCACAAGAAATTGCGACGCTGACGCTGACGCTGCTCATTAGCTGGGACCCCATAATCACTTGGTGGTCACTCGTTAACGGCCGGTGGCGGGGGCAAGACGCTTACATAATGATGGGAAAATGTTTTGTTTGAAGCGCCTGATAAGAAATGCCGCACAACTAATGGCCTTCAATTTTCAGCATCATTTTAAGCTCGTAAAACGGCGACGCAAACAAACGTGCCGTAAATTAATTTAAAAAAAAAATAACAAATAAAATTTAAATTGAATTCATTTAGTGAGAAAGAGATGAAAAAAAAAAACTAGTTGAGTTTTCTAGTTTTTATACCTCACGCGTGTTCAAGTGTTTTTTTCTTTTCTTCTTTTATTTTCTTTTTTCTTTTAGAGAGCGCTGTGCATAAACAGAGATGACTTTCAGTTTTGTAATTTCTAAGCCCACACACACACGCGACCCGTGCCACACCTCTAATCAGGCTGACCTGAGCACCATTTGCATATTTAATCAACTCTTCACGCCCTTTCGAATTTGACCTTTCGCTCGAAAACACGTTGAAACGGCAAACTCGAAATGCTCATCGATTTTCGATTATATCTCTAATTGGCATGCCAGTCAGTCAGTCAGTCAAAGGAAGCCCTGCCCAGCTGCCAGTCAGTCAAGTACTCGTAGAGCTCCATCAAAATTTAATAAATTTCATTCGCATTTCTTCGACGCATTCCGTCAACAAATTGAACTCCTCTCCCCAGCCAAATCATGTGTTTGTTTATTTCTTCAGCTTAATTTGTGTAAATTTCCGCATCGATGCGGGCTAATGTTTAGCTCTGGAGTTGGGTCAGGTTCTAGGTAAGCCTCAAGCGCTGGCTGATCATTAATTTCAAGTCAATCGCATTCAGTCAATATTTGCATAGCCGAGAAACAAAGCGAATAAGATTTATTCATGCCATCATCATAACTCAGCTGTAATAGAACGAGTCTTGACAAATGATTGAAAACCATTTAAGATGCAAAACATTGAATTCAAATTACAAATGAATATATGTGCATAAGTACACTAAGAAGAAAAAAGTTTTCAAAAGTGCATCTGAAATTATATTGTATTCATAAAAAGTTTAGTTTTAAATGAGTTTCCGAATTTAAGCTCTGAGCAAAGTTTGATTAATAACTTAACTAAAATATCAACCATTAATTAAAAAAAAAGTTAAATTCACAAATATTAAGCCGTGTACCCATGTATTTGTTATGAACTAGACTAAACTTGATTAAGTATAAAATATGTTTAATTAAGTTTTGTGACTATTGCTATTTTTCAATCAATCAAAAATCAAATTGACATGATTAATACAATTTAGCAAATATTTTACGATTTTATTTCAACTATAAACGAAAATTATTAAACAATAATAAGTCGAGTTTCAGTCAAAACTGTCTTCCCAACAAAAAATCTGAAATATACATGTACATACATATACAGCTATAATAATGATTTTTAAATCAAGATAGGTCTTAAGAAAAAGCTTCAAATCCAAATCTATAAAACCATTTTGTTTTGAGTCTCATATCTTAACGCCTTCCCATTTCCGTTTATTGCATTTGTTTGTAAAAAAAAAAAACATATGCACAAGAGCAAGTTTGGAGGAAAAACTGGAGAGGAAAACTTCGTCTTATCAGGCAAGTGGTCGCACGCCCCCCGGCCACCAGACGACCAACCAGCATAGTGATATAATCTGCCTAATGCCTCGCTTTTGGGTTTCATTTGTTGTTGGGCTCTTTTATTTTATTTATTTGGGCCACAAATATTGATTTCCCGAGCCTCTTCGCTGTAAATGTAACCTATGTAAGAGATAACACAACGATAAGTAGGAGTTTTCGTACTCGAAAATCGGGTACTCGTTGTGCACATATGTGCGTTCACATGTACTTGATTCGGGCATAGTTTTTTTTTTTTTTTTGGAGCCAAGTGCATTTAACGACATGATAAAAGTGGGGAGCACATGAAATGTTGGGTAATGTGGTTGGCGCTGGAGTTGACCCAAATTAAATACGAGCACAGCTGGGATGTGTACATATTTAGCGATATCTGCTAGTATATAGAATTATGACGTACCCGTTTGCTTAGCTACTCGTATTGAGCACGCATAACATTCAATTAAATGGTAAAAATACTAACGTTCTTACATGCGACAGCGTTTATAAGAGTGTGAATGTGAGTGCGCCATTCCCAATTAATATTAATTATTTACTTTAAGTGCTGGCGCATAAAAATAATTAATAACAAAATGATAAAGCCACAGAGCGCAGAATTGATGCCTGCTGTGGGGGAAGTGGGTGTAACTCAAAGTCTGCTGTCACCGCACAACAAAGAGGCCGTAATGTTCATTGGCCTATTTAGCAGCCAACAATGCAACTAACAGCAAGAGCAAAGTAATTAATAAACGAAGCACAAAGTAAATAATGCCTCAGTGCCGGATAAAAGAAGTGAAAGGACATGTTGATGAGAACATAAATAAAGCTATGCGACGAAATTAACATTCTTTTAAGAGCTCTTGGAAAACTACATTAAAATGCCAAGTATTTTACTGGAGATGGCATCCCTAGAATACTTTGCTTTTTATGAGCGCATATCTTAAAGTGTAGATTAAATATGTTTCTCATGGAAAACTGAGTAAAACTCGAAGAATTTGTAATTGATGCGTATTTGCATTTATCTACTGCACACCCGACTTGAACATTTAACACTTTAATTGCTCCTCAAAATGGTTCTTCAGTTTAACTTACCAAATTTCGTATTCACTTCATGGCCTGAAGCAATATTAATTGCTGTTGGAAGCAGTTAGCTTTAACTTATATTTTCCCATTACTACTTAAATTTCTTTGGTAGCTTCAGTTACTTATGTAATTACAGCGGTCGTTGCTCTGTTTCGGAGCTCATTTGAATTTTTGGAAACCATACTCTCCTATACAACATAAATGTAAGTTTTATGAAAACCGATTTCTCTATTTAAAAAAAAAAAGTATAAAGTAATTAAATAATATAAATTTGTGTAGTCCACGAAAGATAATTTGTCCAAGTGTTCAGGGATTTAGGGAGCTAAACAATGATGATCCGTGTTCGAATTCCAGGCTAGTGTATGGATGTATATTAAACGCAACAACCCTCTTGCATATCTAAGAGCAACAGATGCCACTCTCTTGCATTTCCATCTTATAAATATTATCAACACACACAAATCCCAGAATTCTTCTGACCACAAACACAATCCACTTACACACCGAGCACATACATTTTTTTTAAAAATATTTTTGTATATTTTGTTTTTATTACATGCACACATACATATTAGAATTTATGAAGGAAATCCATTCAAATTTAAATAGGGTCTTAAAAACAAATGAAAAACGAGTCCAGCTTTACATTTGAATGAAACGCAAGGCATAAAGTTGTGATTACGTAAAATGCGTAACACGAACGTGTACACCCACACATACATACACACAGATGATAGCCACTTGGTTTACCGCTTTCAAGGACACGAATCGCCCAAGGACACAAATGAAGTGACGACTTCTAATGCCTCGCTAAGGGCGCATTACACAACACTACACTCAAATGCGGAGTTGGCAAGACTTACCGTAAAAGTAGTAGGTTGGCAGTGCCTTTTTTGGGACACTACGCGTGATAAGTAGGCTGTTGGCAGATGTCACCCAATTTATTGTCAAAGTGTATGCTGTAATATCAGACAGAACAGAACGCAGCTAGCTTTCGACGTTAATGCTGCTAACAAATTTTCCGTTCTATTAAGCAAAATCACGAAACTTTTCTATTGTTTTTCCCAATTCACACGACGCGTAAAACTCGCAAGCAAAACGAACTGTTGAGAATATCGGAGGACAAAAACAAACGAGAACCTTGCGCCGCAAACTCAGTTGACTGAATGACGACGCACGCACGCAGCGCTTGAACAACAGCAGCCTTAACGTAAAAGCAAAAGCAGCGAAGAGAGTGAGAGCAGAGCAGAGCAGAACAGCAACGCCAACAGCAACAGCAGCGCAGCTTGGCGCTCAGCAAAAGAATAGTGGGAGGCAGAGCAACAAGCACGCATACCGTTACTTGAGAGAGTTGTCAAGCAGGTGAGCGTAACGTTGTTGTTACTATTTGTTGCTGCTGCTCACGCGCGCTGCACTCGCATGCAGCGCAGTAATGTGCATCAAAAATAACGTTATAAATTGATGCATCTCATTTGATACAATTTTAAGGCAATTTTTCATTCACTATTCTCACGCTGCGAATGCAGCAGCTGCATGGCATTCTCTCGCAAATGCTCTCTGACTGTGATGGTGCGCTGCTCTCTCTCAGTGCTTTGCATGTAAATGTGAAATGGGGGAAATTTGGCAAGAGTAGCATAAAAGGCAAAGCCAACTAACGACGCTGCTGCTGCTTATGTAACTTGACGTCGTCTCAGGCAACGTTGAAGGGCAGTCAGCGACCTCGTTCTAGAAAAAAGGCAGCCCCACAGCAGCAGCAGCAGCAGTGGCGGCGACGGCAGCAGCAGCAGCAGCGCACAGGAACAACACAGAATAAACATTCTGAAACATTCACAATGAAAACGTAGGGTTTTTTCTATGCACTCACGTAGCACATAACAGCGGGTGTTTCTGTGGGTGTGGATGCGGGGTTTCTATACTCCATGACGATGTCAAAAGAGTATATTGGGTTTGTGCAATGTCCGTCTGGCTGTCCGTCAGTTTATCTAAAAACTTGAAAAAACTGATTTGGAAAATATAGTCGTGCTATGATTTTTTGGCCAATCTATAAATCATCCTCCTACCAAATCTTTGATTCAGATTATTGAATATCTCCTCAAAAGATCACGCAAAAAAATTTCTGAACTCGCCCCCACAAATTACAAAAATTTAGTTTTTTCCAGCGAAACATTATTTTGTCCATAATATTATTAAAATAATTCTTGTTGATTAATGATTAGGTTTGCGGTGAGTTCTCAGTTCGAAAACACTCCTTTACTCCTTTATTATTTCTTGGATACCTGTTTTAGTTGTTACACTATGACCGAGTATTGCGCTGTCGGTTACACCCGAGTGCAACGTTGTGACTTGTTTTGTTTGGCGGTTGTGCGACATCAAAGCCAAAACGAAATTGCGCAACAGCAACAAAGCTTCGCAATAGCCACGTGAGCAACGAGACTGTTATTTTCCTTTTTTTTTTTTTTTTTTTTTTGTGTATTTTTTTGTTATTTATTTTTCTTTGTTTTGGTCCTACATGTTTTTTATAGACTGCTGCAGCAGTGCATCTAGGCAAACAATAAATTCTCCGACAAGCCCGTCCAACTCCTCGCCGGCGCTGAACTTTCTCTCTTTAATCCACAAATGTTTGCTTTATTCAATTCCAGGCGCCATTTATTTATGGCAGTCCTCGGCCAGGAGGCGACTGCAGGCCACAGTGCCACCAGCAGAGTGGTCTGCGAAAAATTTATGGCCAACACAAATTGGGTTAGGTCAGCATCGGAGCCAGGTTACAGCCAACTTAGAGGAGTAGACCAAACACCTGATGCAAACCGTTCAGAGAATCTCAGTTTCAGTGCTGCTCGCTTTTCTTTCTCTTTCTGTAGCTTTTCCGCCCGTTTCCCTTCAATTACTGCTTCCGGCCCTGTTTGTTTTGGGCGGCATCTGGTTTAGCGTAAACCGCAAGAAACTTGCGTAGAATGCGTTTTAATTGATACGAAATTCAAAGAAAGTTCAAAGCACATCTCGTGGGCCCCACCAAGGGGCTAATTGAATTATATATACATATGCATATGTATGTGTGTATGTACATATATATGTGCATGCATGTTTGTTTATACATAAGTATATGTTTGTCAATACATTTCTTTATGGCCACCGTTTACATTTGCCTTTAGACGTTGACGCAAAGTCGTGCGCTATGCTTTTTTTTTTTGCTTTTTATTTATTCCATTTTTCACATTTTCATTTGGCTGACCTAATTCCTATGCTATTGCTATCTCTGTCCAGTGCAGTCGTGTTTGCAGCTGAGAGTGTCAAAGAAAAAAAAGCAGAGAGAGCGTGCAGTTGTCATCATGTTTGTCATCATCAATACACATATATTTAATTTAATTTAAGTGGACTCATTTATTGGGCAGCAATTAAATTGTCTGTAAGAGCTGGCGTCTATGAATAGACTAGCACTCAAAGTGAATATGCCGAAAAAGAATTGTGCACATATATACAAATGTATATATGTGTATGTGTATGGGCATGTGTATAAATTGCTGGTTATGACGGCGGCTTCTATTTTTTGCATGCGAGTAAGCGGCCACGACTGCAGTTAGCCACGTTTTCCACATTTACCATGCACGCACGTAACGACCCACATTCACACCCACTTTTCAGCCAGGCAATTAACTTGGCAGACTGCGTGGCTCACGCTGACGTTGTCGTGACATAAGACCGTCAAAGAATAAAAAAGTATATAACCCGCCAACTGCCAACCGCCCTTTCGCCCACCACCCTCGCATGTCACCAATGTCCTTGAGGTGCACGCTGAAGGCCGCGCAAAGCTTTGTTTTTTCAGGAAGCCATTAAAAATATGTTTCTCTTTTTATTTATGTAGGCAAGCCATCTTCAATCATGGGTGCGGATGCAGAGAACGGCAAAAAGATTTTTGTTCAAAAATGCGCTCAATGCCACACATATGAGGCAGGTGGCAAGCACAAGCAGGGTCCCAATCTGGGTGGAATTATCGGACGCAAATGCGGCACTGCTGCCGGCTACAAATATACGGATGCTAATATCAAAAGGGCCGTCGTCTGGAATGATTCCACTCTGGATGAGTATCTTAAGGACCCAAAGAAATATATACCCGGAACCAAGATGGTTTTCCCTGGACTTAAAAAGGCCGAGGATCGCGCTGATCTGATTGCTTTCCTCAAGTCAAACAAATAATTTACAGCCACAAAAATAAATTCTGGACTTCATTTGAAAGATATGAGACTGCTATCTTATATGATTATATAACAAGTTTAAATTATTTTTTTCAATTAATATAATGGAATAAATTAAAGCCTTCATACAATTATATTATTTCAAATATATCAAATATTCGCGCCAACTTTCAAAGCAAACAGCTTCTAACATCCAACGGAGTGTTACAGAAAGCACAACAATGTTGTGAGAGTGATATATCTTCTACCTCTGAAGCGGTTTATCGTAAAAGCTGTTTTTGTTAACATAATGCTGAAAAAATACGATTACATTTAGTGTTTTAATAGTAACTTAATATAATAAATGTTTTAAAAAAAATAATGTAATGTTTGCTATACTACGCCAATCCGCAAATTTTCAAATCAAATTCAAATTAAATACCAGCTTTGCGCTAAATAAAATCCGATATTCATCTGTTCATCTCAAAGTTTTACCGATAGTCTACATTTATTTGACGTTCATCTCAAGAATTTACTCATTTGGCACTGCAAAACTAATTTCACTTTCCAATTATTTGAAATCGATTCCTTATGCAAAACTACGTAGATTTAGCAAAAACACCAATTAATTTGCACCTTTGCCTACGGAAGTAAACTAATTACCACTCGATAACAAATGCAAAGTATCTTGTCACACAATGAATATACATTTTGAAATATATTATAACATCGTGAGTATCGTTTGTTTTCATCTCAAATGTCAATATATCGATATTCGCAACGATAACGAAATCGAAACAATCAGTTCGAACAATTGGGATTTTTTGTCTCATTCGTAAACTAACTGTTCGCAGTAAACGACGGTTTGTGTTCAATGTAAGTAGCCGGAGTTGTGGCAATGACGTAAATATAAAATTGTACAAATCCCTGAATTATTGATTGTGTATAAAGTGTTTAGATAATGATGTGATAAATATTAACCTTGAGAATTTGTTACATAATTGATGATCACGCTGATGTTAGAAGATTCAATTTGCAAATATTTTGGGGGTTGTTTGCGTTACATAAACGTGTGACTGTTTCTGCAAGGGTGTGTGTGTGTATATGTGTATACATATATTTGTTAACGTAAATGCTAAAAATGTGTGTATTAGCGCAAAAATTAAGAACTGTTTTTCTTTAAAAATATTGATGTTCTTTTAAATGTGTGAAAAGTCACATTGAGTTTAAAAAGAGCGCGGGTCGATTACATGAGCAACCTAAAGTGCCAAAATGAGCACACGATCATTTTCTATTTCGCTCACGCGCTATAGCTAAAAAAGAGTTGGCTTCAATTTCGCAGAAATTTAATGGCGCGCCACGTGGTTGCCAAGCAAGTTGCGCTTTCAATGCCTAATGCTCTCTATTTTTTTCAACTTGCTGAAAAATCGCAGGTCGCTTATGTAAGCGAGAACATTGGCCCAATTTCTTTGCTACCTGCTCTCACGCATTCTCCCATGCACACGCACACACTGAACATCAGCATTTGGCCTGCTTCCAATGCACATCCTACAGCGAAGAAAAGTGGTTTTTATATCTCATCAAGGCCGCAACTAGATGACATTGTCGCCTTTCATGTAATCGTTCACTCTCTGAGCAAATGTGTGTATGTGTGTGTTCGTCAGCGCGTGTAGGTGACATTACTCATTGCAACGGAGCTTTGCTCTCTCGCATGCAACTAATGTCGTTCAAGTTCGCATAGCTGCATGCAATACAATTAGTCACAACATAAGCCGTTATCTTGATTTAGTGTTGACCGCGATACAGACCCTGAAACTGTACTGTTGGAGAGGTACGTAGGTGGGGGGATTTTGGGAGTTTTTTCCTGTTGCTGTGCGGCAGCAAAAATCTGACGCAATAAACTTTTCAATTGGGATGCCTTAGCACAGCGATGCCAACTCCGCGCTTTTTTCAAGTCAAATTTAGCCTTTTTTAAATTTTGTTTTTATTTATTGAATTCATTTATAAGGGCTTGTCCTATGATCAAGTGAATTGATTACATTTTTTCGCCAGTCTATTAACATTTAGATAAAAACTTAGCTATTGTTACAATTTTGACTAGGGTCAAAATAAAACACTATTTGTTTCTATCATTTCGAACAAAATAAATGCAGCTGTAGCTTTTTCGAATATAAAGCTTTGAGCATCAATAAACTAGCCTTAAAAGTTGGCAGCACTCGCAAAGCAAAACAAGAGCGAAGGCAACATGTGACCAGCCCGTGTAGGTGTATGTGTGCGTATGTGTGTGATCGTGTGTCTGGTGACGTTGCTCCGTCTTCTAGCGCGTTCTTAACGTTGAATGAACTTTGGGCGGGCGGTCGGGTTTTGGAGAAGTAACGAATGTTAGATAATCTAATAGTTTAGCAGGGTGCATTGCTAATGGGAAGCGTGTGTCGTTATCAGTGCGACTGATTAATTCGGCGAGCCGACAAAAATTTTGATAAAAACTTTGCTAACGTTAACAGTTGATTGTTGTTTATATAACGAGTCTAATTGTTGCTTTTCCTGTTTCCTTCTTTTTCAGTCGAGTCGGTGTTAACACATCAAATATTTATTAGCTACTATGGGCGTGCCAGCTGGTGATGTTGAGAAGGGCAAGAAGCTGTTCGTACAGCGTTGCGCACAGTGCCACACCGTCGAGGCCGGTGGCAAGCACAAGGTTGGCCCCAATCTGCACGGTCTGATCGGCCGCAAGACCGGCCAGGCGCCCGGTTTCGCCTACACAGATGCCAACAAGGCCAAGGGCATCACCTGGAACGAGGACACACTGTTCGAGTACCTGGAGAACCCCAAGAAGTACATCCCCGGCACCAAGATGATCTTCGCCGGCCTGAAAAAGCCCAATGAGCGCGGAGATCTGATTGCCTACCTGAAGTCGGCCACCAAGTAAAGGGCGAGCCATTTGCATCTACATCTATCTAAAAACCAGCACCACCTTAGAGCAACAGGATATCAGTGGGGGGCGTGACAGTGTCGCCTCCGAGCAGATCTTGACGTTGGCATGTATTCAGGTCACAATAATAATAACAACAATAGAAACAACAACTATATGTATAAACACAGAATACTGAACATAAAAATACAATTATGTTAATTTTAAAGTTTAAATAGGACAATTACATTATTTAATTTATAAAGTGGATATAACTAATATAAAGCCGAATAAATTGTGACGCCCACAAGATAAAAAAAATTAATAAAAAAAACTAAAACAAATATACTTACAAGCTTTTTCTGTTGGGTGCTAGTTTCAGGGGAAACGAAAAGCAGATTAAAGCTGTCAAGTGAGCGACAAAAGCTCTGAGGCTTAAAGCTTAAAAGCTTAACAATAATTCAATTTAAGCAATCTGCAATTAATTTTCTAAATACAAAAGAAAATATGTTTTCCATTAAAATTTATTTATGTATATGTATGTATATTTTTACATTCAAAAATTTATTTTACACGTTAATAACAATTTATTGTGGTTTTGGTAATCGATTTTGCAATTGTAATTGTTTAGCAATTATTTCACACGCTTGATAACATTTGATAATATTGCATTTATTTATTTTTTGTATCATTTAATTTAAAGAAAAAGAAATACTTGATAGGTTTCACATGTGCGCCGATGCGATAATATAATACAAACTTGCTATAGACTTGCAGAAATCGTGAGACAAACTCTGTACAGCAGCGCAAAGTAAAATATATAAAAACAGTAATAACAACAAAACATAGACAATAATATAGAGGGGTTTTTTGTATTCTCTTTTTTTAACTAAACAACTTTTACTCTCTTTTTTTCTATATCTCTCTACTGGTTCGGAATGCCAACAAAGAGCAACAATCAATAAGGTTTCGACAACGAACGCTGGCACCATCTGCAATCCACAAAGGATTCGCTATGGAACTTAGCTATTAAGATTAGGAAAAGTAATATGCGCTTATGTGTAAGGTAGCAAGAAAAAAACGATATTGGTAATTGGGCGTGGGAGATGGAGATGGCGACAGTGATGAACGACACGCCACCAGCTCTTATTGTTAGTTAAGTTTTTCAAGCAGCTGACGATCCCTTGGCTAACGATTGTACATGGTAGCTGTAGCGATGTGGATGCTTTAGGCCTTGCCAGCGATGGGAGCGGCGCCTCCTTGTTTTTGGTTCTCGTTGTCCTTCTCTAGCTGCTTGCCCAGGTATTCCCTAGTAGAGAAACGATACAAAATAAAGCACGACAATTTTGAGAGATTTGATTTTTGAATTTTGAACGATTCGTCGAGTGCTTGAACTCATGCAAGAACATTTGTAGTGGGATAAATGCGAGTGCGCGTATCGAGCGGCACCTGAGTGCGAAGGATGCGTGTGAGATGAGAGCATTCAAATAGCATACTAACCAATTGTGTACCATCAGTTTTTGCACGGCCAGCAAGGCCTCATAGCGCACATTGGGATCCTCGTGGCCCAAATGCTGCATGACAATCTGTTTGCCGCCCAGCTGTTCCAGTACGCTGCAAATGAAGGCATTTAATAAGACACTAGACAGAGCGCTGTTTGATTGCTTCTTAACTTACTGCTTGCCGCGTGGATAGTGACGCACATACTCTCCAATATCGAAACAGGCAACGGACAGAATAATGGCATCCTTTGAGGTCTCCAGCAGATGGACCAGAATGCGCAACAGCTCGTAGTTCTTCTCGTTCAGGCGCTGAGCGTTCTCGCGCCAGAATTTGGCCGATTTGTGCACGGGCGACCATTCGAGGCGGCCGCTGCGCACCTCGGTCGCGTACTCGTCAAAGGAACTGAGGTCCTGTACGGAGTTCTGCAGCTTTTCGCTCAGATACTCGACGTCGGCGGTAATGTCCTCGTCGTCAAAGCGACGCTGCTCCAAAATGGACAACTGCTTCAGCACCTTGCACTGCACCATGGCAATGCAATGATCCTTGGCCGTTGAGGCGTCCTGGGGCTTCTCGATCAGATTGCGAAAGACGCCCAAAATGATGCGGGTGACCTTCTCCTTGGCACAATCGCTCAATATATCAGCCAATATGGGTATAACGCTGAACTTGTTCATCTTAGCCGCCAGCAGGGGATTGAACGTGAGCACCCACAGGCAGAAGATCAGCTGGTATTGCACCTATGAATAAGAAATCGAATTTAAATTGTACCAAACAATTTACACATTTCAATTTCAAACTCACCTGAAAGTTGACACGCGTGGACAGGATGCGTATCAGCGTGCTGATCCCGTCAACGTTCACAAACGCAAAGCGATAGTCATCCACGCGCAGCATCATCTGCAGGCAACGTGCCACCGATTGGATATACTCGTTGTTCTGCGAAAGCAACAAGCAACATATTAATTTTATTGTCACAAGCTCCTGAATCGGAGACTTTATTTAGTAGCGAGTTAGTTATGATTTTTTATTTTTTAATTTAATTTTCATTTTTTTTTTTGCAGTTTTTTCTAATTGACAACTTAAGTTGTTCAGACTACGCACTACAACAACAGCAACACAACAGATACTACAGCTAAAAAATAGAGAGTGGAAGAGACAGATAAAGGGGTGTGCTCTAAATAAGAAGAAAAAAAAATAATAATATAAAATAAAAGAGAGAAAACGCAGTCGCAGTCCTGCATATCAATTATCCGTATAATGGACATGGCAATAGTTTGTTTTTGTTTGTGTTTACGTTCACACCGTCACCGATATATTATTACCTTTACCTTGCCGTTACCTTGAACATGTATATAAAATAAAATAACGTAACATAAATTTGTTGGTCTGCTGCTCGTCTTCAAATTTGGTTCGATGGTATTTAGTGGAGTTAGTAAACAGTTATCCTTGATAGATGTATATTTATTTATATATATATACACACACAACCCACGCACACACAACGCTTTTGCGGTTCAGACTTCGCGATCCTTTTAGTTATAGCTATGCCATGGCTATATAGACTGGGAACTAAGACTTTGGCAGACATATGATTACAGCTCAGAAATTTCGCTCTTTGATATTATAACTTTTAAATCAGTATATTTTGCAATCTAGTCAAATTCGCAATCGAAATTAAATCAAAAATTTAAATTTTCTTAAAATTATACAAATTTTTTCTGCAAAAATCTCCATTTACAAAGCTTGGTAAACTAAATAAAATTTGATACAAGTCGGACCAATATCTTCAATTGAAACAATTGGAAAATCAGTGAGGAATCAGTGTGAAAAATAAGATACGACAAATGGCACTTCTCTACTGATTTAAAAAATTCAGTTTGCATGAAAAAAAATTTTTATACTGATTAAAAAAGGGGAATACTAATTTCGTATAGGAAATCTAGGGTATTTAATAATTTATATTCATTATACAATTTTTGTTTGACTGACATTTATTATCAATCAGATAACTACTAATAACTCAATCAACAAGTATTCATTCCTAAGCATCCAAAATTCGAATAGTTCTGCTGGAATATATATTGGTATATCAGAATTCAATATAAATCGAACGATTTGTACACATGTGTGTGCGTACATCAGATATTAAAACATTTGTGTGTGTGTGTGTGTGAGTTTGGGTATTTGATTGATTGATTGATTCGTGTATTTTTGTCTGTGTTTGGGTGGGTGAGTGATTGGATAGCTTTTGGGCTGCATTTGGAATACCGGTATATGACTCTTGCCATCCTGCTGCTGGTGCTGCTGTTCGGAGGAGGAGCTCACTTCGCGGTAATTCTCATTGGACAGATCGTGGCGCTGCAGCATCTGGGCCATATTGGGACTGTACTGGTTGCCGTGTTGCTCTTTGCCATGCTGTCCATGCGAGTGCACAATGATCGTTTGCGCCCGCTTGGCCAGCTTGGCCTTCTCTTGCAGATAGGCATTGCTCTAGAGGTGTGTGTCAGAGGTCAAAGTGCGTGCGTGCGTAGGGCGTTGGGCGTTGGACGTTTGGGGGGTTGACAGCACATCCGAAGAATTCGTGTTTGTTGTTGGTAATTCAGTTATTGGTGTTTAACATAATTGATTCGTTGGTTTGAATAGTAAATTTAAATTAAATTAAAATACATAAATATGTTGTTTCAGAAGAAAAAAAAACAATAGAACAGTGCAACAGGTAAAATTAAATATTTTGTTGTTGACTTTTGACGCAGATAACACAATTTCGCAAAAAACGTAATGATTATTTATTTATTTGTTGCGGTGAGAGTGGTGCTGGTGGTGCAGTTGGTGGTTCAGTTGCTCACTGCTGACATTATATATTAGATGCGATGCGGTGCGATGATTTTTTGAGAAATTTTTAGACATATCGCAACGGTTATACGAACATCATTATTGGATTTGTTTTCCGAAGGCGAAGTTGTGATGAGATATAGTATGATGACATCATATGGATATATCTCGTGCAGATAAAACACGAATTAAATAATAAAGATTCTTTAAACGCGGCCACAGACACGCAGAACCTCTTTTTTAAATACAAAATAATTTTATATACGATTGGGTATCTTGTGCCTGTCCTGGACCAACGCTTAAATTTAAGGCTCATTTTTAGAGTTTTGCACAGTTGGACAGAATTTTGGACGGATATTATTGGTGTAAGTACAATTTATAAAAGCAAGCAAAACAAAACGTGCATTTTGATTTTGGGTTATGTGTGATTAAACAAAATGCAAAAATTATATACCATATTGCCAATAATTTCACGTTACATGTTTACAGGGTCAACGAATTACGTACAATAAATATATGTTGCTTTTGCTGTATGTGTATATATAAGCATACTAAGCTACAGAAAACAACAAAAATGCCGTTTTTTTTCAATACAAAAACAAGATGAAAAAATTGTAATTTCTAAAGTGCTTTGTTTTGAAGCAAAAATATATTAAAATAATGTATCTATTAAAGATAAAAATATTTCTATAACGTGAAGCTCCTGAGAGCATCAATTTGTTTTGTTTATACCTTGGTGTTTGTTGGCTTCTGTATAAAAAAAAATCAAATAAGTAAATAACCAAGCCTGAACGCAGAAAAAAAAAACTTTTTGCCAAATCCATTTGACCAAATTGTTGTAAATGGAATAAATAGAAACAATTGTTTTGTTTTGCTGCAAACAAAACAAATGTCGGTGGTTCGGTTTACGGTTCGGAACAATGTCTCGCCTTGAGGTTCGGTTCTTGCACCGGGTTTTGGCTCAAACTTTGGTTTGCCATATTAGTTTCAATGTAAAATCATATTATATTTATTAAATATAGGATTGCTTCAATTCTAGATTTGAATTGGATCAGTTCAAAACTGGTTTGCAGCTTTGATCGAAACCAAAACAAAATTTATTTATTATTATTAATTCGACGCCATAATGTCTATAAATTTTTTAGATCATGGATCAAGGAATACAAAATTTGCTTTCTTTTACAGCATTTTCTGTATGCAGATATATGGAATATCTGATTATATACAAAACACAAAGGGACATACAAATATATCATGCTTACAACACTTCTTTGGCGATATGTTGACATTTTTAAAATTGATTATATTCTCTATGCAAAAGTGTTGAATACACATGCCATGGCTTTGTGAAAATGAATTGGACCAATATATCTTTCATAATTTTATCTAAAACTATGTAAGTATTTTGCAGTCGGGTGTAACCGACAGCGCAATACTCGTTCACTGTGTATTAACAACTAAAACATGTACCCTAGAACTAAAAAACAAAAAAGACCTTGAGTCTGGGGTGGTCTCTAATCGAGGACCTACCACACCATCAAATCTTTAAATAATTTAAGTTATCAATCAAGAATTATTATGGATTTAAAAAAAAATGTTGCTGGTAGCCAGCATTGATGTTGGGAAATATCGATTATTGAAATGTGTGGAAGCAGGAATGGGCAAAGTCAAAATATTTTTTGCACGAACTTTAGAGCACGTCATCATCAATTTGGTGTATCTATCTTTAAAGATGAGGGAGAAATAACGATTTTTTCGATTTGCCACGCCCCCAGTGGGCGTAGCCGAAAGATCTTGGCTCTTCATCTGACGCGGGTATACACGAGTATATATTCCAAGTTTCAAGTCTCCACCTTCGAGAGCGACGAAAAATATTGCGTTCATACAGACAGTCGGACGGACAGCAGGACGGACACTGCACAAACCCAAATATAATCTTTTCACGTCGAGAACGAGTTTAAAAAACAATACGATAAATTGTTGCCGCATTAACTTAAGTATAGTTAGACTAAATATTGATTGGCCATGCTGCATGCTAATGTACATATGCGTATATACATTGATATGTTCCTAATGTACCTGACTCGGGTTTCTATTTACAACATAAACATGCAATTTGGGAGCGGGGAGTGGGAATGGGCATGGTGGCGCTTGTGCCTGATGCTCTACTTACATTGGTGGCCAACTGATCCTTGAGGAACTGCAAGTAGAAGTTGAGGTCGGACTTGGGCATCGTCTCGTGACCCCAGCAGGCAAACTTGGCAAGAATGCGCGACGCCATGTTGACAATGAAGCCATCCTGACGGTTCAGCAGGTTCAAGAACGGACCCCAGACGCTCTGCTTCAGCTTGCCGGACGTCTCGTGGAAGAGATCAACACGAGAGCGATCCTCCTGCAGCAAATCGTCGAGCAGCACGAGTATATACTGTATGGTCGAGTCCTTGGACAGGTGCGAGACCAGATTGAGCAGCGTCTTCACCACCTGCGTGGGATTCTGGCCCAAATAGGCGGCGCGTGACTTGTCCAGCGTGCTAATCGCCTGATAGTCCTCCTGGCTGATCATCTGCGACTGCATGTACGAGGCCCAGTTGATGGTCCGGGTGCGAATATCGGCTGCCTGTTGCTGCAGCACCGAAGTGGCAGCAATCATATCTGTAAATACGCAGTTGCAGTTAATTGTTCTATTTTCACACGACCTGGCCTGAGGGGTGGGATGGTGTGTGCGCACTTCGATTTTTCACAAAGGTCAGCTGCTTACCAATGTTTTCTTCGGGCAGATACAGTGCGGTTGTCATTTTGCTGGGTGTTTACAGTGTGTCGTGTGATTACGCTATTTACGGGTGTTGCGCGCGCGTTTGCACACAATTTCAATCGAAATATTTGGGAGAAAAATATATTTCTATTTAAATTACGAGTGTCTTTTCACACTAATGCGACAGCACCGAAATTCAGCTGACTGGTCTTGTGACTTATTCGCCGCGTTCGCCGCGCGCAAGCGCTGCCACTTGCTGGTTAGTTGTTATGTGTTGGCAATTCGCTGTGAATGGCAAAATTTAAACCGTGCTGACACTTGCAATGCTGTCAAATCATTTGCGGCGAATTGGAAATATATTCATAAAATTGTAAGAATCTGATATTGTGCATGCACAAAAATTACATAAAATTTCTGCTGCACATTAAAACGTTCTTGCTTTTATTTGGCATAAACGTATTTCGCTTTTAATACTCTAGTGCTGTGTCAGAAATAGTGTAATGATTAAGTGCTCAAGACACCAGAATCGTATAAATAAATGTCATATATTTTCATTATGCCGACTTTACTGCAAATACTAGTTAATCGAACTCCGCTCACATACTCCAATATGCCAAAGTTTGATGCTTGTACTTAGTTACAAAGCAGGTCAAGCAGGTGTCATTCGACTATAAACAGTGTTTCTTTCGTTTGAATGCACGACTAGATATTATGGAATTCACGCCGCATTTTAAACGCAAAAGGAGCCGCGACTATCTCAAACTCGCGCCCTTTACACCCTGCGCCGCAGGACAACACTTTCAGGGCGTTTTCAACGGCCTGTGCGTAGAGGTGGCAGATGCCGAGCATGCGCGGATCAGGACGCTGCACGACAATGGCTGCTACGGCAAGGGAAGCTGTTCGCGGGGCGGACCCGTTTCGGACGAGGCAGACGAAAGGCTCCTGCTCGGCCTGGAGGAGGCGTGTTTGCTAGCATACTTCCTAGACGTACTGCAGATTCGCGACATGCTGGGCAACGAGATGGGCTGGAAATCGTTTCTGCAAGTGGCACTTGAATACGAGCCGAAGTTTGTTTACAAACTGGCCGCCTATCTGTACCTGAAATCCAAAAGCTGGGTCGTCAAGAGCGGCATTAAGTTTGGTGGTGATTTTCGTAAGTTAGTTAAGGCATAAAATGCGCCAATGCATTTGCAAGTTCCCTGTCCTTTTTGCAGTCATCTACAAACAGGGTCCACGACAATATCACGCCAGCTTTTTGGTCTTGGTCAATATGCAATCTTCCCATTATGAGGCCAAGAATTTGAAAGGCGTTCAACGCGTCGCCGAAACGTCGGACAAAGATGTGCTTATTTTGATGGTCAGCCCGTTGAACGACGTGGAGCCTTCGCTGACAACCCTTGAGTCCCTGGCCATTGAGGAGACTGTGATACGGCGCTTTAACTACACATCTTTTGTGCCAAGTAAACAGAAACAATAAACATATGCTAAAACTACATTTTCTCCACACGGTGCTTCTTGGGTATGCCCGTGCTGCGGTAATCCGCTCGCTCCTGCAGGTAGATAGCCCTACACTCCTCCTTGAAGGCCTCGTTCTGGTACCAGCGCGACAGGCAGTCCCTGAGGGCAGAGTTTTGTTTGCGACAGGTGGCCACCATGAACACGCTGCTCGCCTTGCAGCACTCCTCGAAATCGGCCACCTCTTTGGTGCACAGCTCGGCGCGGGCGCGATCTCGCATTATTTTCGGGATCAACACCTCGCGCTCCACATTGCGCAACTTTGTGTCATTTGGATCACCTGCAATATATACGAATGAATATGTAATATTTTTGATGTTGTTTACTGCGCCTCACCAAGCCCATGGGGATTGCGGGGATCGAACGCGGGTGGCTCCTGCTGTGCTAAGCTCATTCTGTGTTAGGAAATAGATGTGTTTACAATTCCGGTCAAAAGTCTCAAGGGCTACTTTGACCCAAGATGTCAAGCAGTGTGACCGTCGTACAGTACTGACAAAATACTAAATTTGCAACGGATTGGGTTTTGAATTATCGATAATTCAATAGTAAAACAAGCGTTGGCAGCTCCTTAGAGTATATCGAGCAGACCTTTTATTGTTTATGCTACACAACACTGGCCACTTCCGCCTCTTTTTCTGCCAGCCTGCAGCGCCTTTGGACGTGTGTCAAAAGCGCTCCCGTTGCAATTTATTAAAAAACATTTCAACATGTCTGAGACATTGCAATTGCGTGGTACGCTCATCGGCCACAATGGCTGGGTAACCCAGATTGCCACCAATCCCAAGGATCCCGACACCATCATCTCGGCGTCGCGTGGCAAGTATTTTAAAAAAGTTGTGAGGTTAGGTGGAGTCGCCTTAATCGGCCGATATCTTCAACATCCTTGCTGCATTTATATATTTGAATTGATATGCTTATCAATATGCTTTTGATTTTTTAGACAAGACATTGATTGTCTGGAAGTTGACCCGCGATGAGGATACCAACTACGGCTATCCCCAGAAGCGTCTCTACGGCCACTCGCACTTCATCAGCGACGTTGTGCTCTCGTCCGACGGCAACTACGCTCTTTCCGGCTCCTGGGATCAGACCTTGCGCCTGTGGGATTTGGCTGCCGGCAAGACAACTCGCCGCTTCGAGGGACACACCAAGGTGGGATAAGTTTCCAAGTGGTTGTCAAACTGTTTTAGCACAGGGCTTAGACTTGTAACCTCTGTTGTAATCACCCGTCCCAAATGGTATTGGTGCGACCCGAGTAACGTAAAGTTAGATATAGTCAGCACACCAATACCAATACATGTATGTACATGTATATAAAAGAAAATATTGCGCCTATGCGAGGCAGAATTTCTGGTTGACATCTGTAAAGTTCAACGCCTGAGTCCACATACTTTTGCGTGTGCAGCTTTTCCGTAAGTAGGCAAGACAAGATCTACGCGCAGCTCATTTGACTAAATCCAACCCAATCCAAGTTTATCAGCTAATAAAAATTGTTTATTCGCTTGCAGGATGTGCTTTCGGTTGCCTTCTCGGCTGACAACCGTCAGATCGTGTCTGGCTCCCGGGACAAGACCATCAAGCTGTGGAACACTCTGGCTGAGTGCAAGTTCACCATCCAGGAGGATGGTCACACCGATTGGGTGTCGTGCGTGCGCTTCTCGCCCAACCACTCCAATCCCATCATTGTCTCCTGCGGCTGGGATCGCACTGTCAAGGTCTGGAACTTGGCCAACTGCAAGTTGAAGAACAATCATCATGGCCACAACGGCTATCTGAACACCGTTACCGTCTCACCTGACGGTTCGCTGTGCACCTCCGGTGGCAAGGACTCGAAGGCTCTGCTGTGGGATCTGAATGACGGCAAGAACCTGTACACATTGGAGCACAACGACATCATCAATGCTCTGTGCTTCTCGCCCAACCGTTACTGGCTGTGCGTCGCCTATGGCCCATCCATCAAGATCTGGGATCTGGCATGCAAGAAGACCGTCGAGGAGCTCCGCCCCGAGGTTGTCTCGCCCACATCGAAGGCCGAGCAGCCACAGTGCCTCTCCCTGGCCTGGTCCACCGATGGCCAGACCCTGTTTGCCGGCTACTCCGACAACACCATCCGCGTCTGGCAAGTGTCTGTATCAGCGCACTAAACGGATTTTATATTTGACATCGCAAATAGTTTTGTAAATGCCAAAACTAAAGTTAATATAAAGCGACACTTAAAAAGAAAACAAAAATGAGGTTTTTTCAATTGAGAATTGGATATTAAAATTTAAGGGGATATAAACAAAGATTAGCTATTTTCAATATGCAGAAGTTTGGTTACACTATTTTTGGCTAAAAATATATATATATATATTAATTCTACACTTACAATACAGAGTAAAGAAATCGCCTAGATTTGAACTACAACTTTTACAAGATACTTGGAAACCGCATACATAAAATACGCGCTGGATTAAGATGAAAGCTGTAAATTCATTAATTTATTTATACAAAGCTTTTACTTGTTTCCCAATTTGTCAAATATTTGAATTCAATTTTAAAATGTTGCTATATATAAAAAAAAAGTTTAATTTGAATAATTATATTCTTTATTTTAAATTAAGTGGTTTATAACGAAAAAATTCAATGTTTCGCAAGTTTCCTCTGAATTAAGAACAATTGGGCCTTACCATTAGAATATATTTATATATTTATTTAGTGCTTAAAATAAAAATAGACGACCTTTAACATTGAACCATTTGTCAAAGTTAAGGAACCCATTTGGGATATCTTTTCAATTTCTATAATAATCAATTGCTAAATATAGAAATACATTTCAATAAGTTTTTGGGCATTTTATTTGTAAACACGATCATAATTTCAAAAACGCTCTTTTTGTTTTACAAATGCAAGTGCATAACAAAACAATGTAAATAAATATGAATGAACTTGATGAACGGTGAGGTACAGGAGGTGGGGTAACAAAGTGCGTTGATGATGTAAGAATGCTAAACAATTTGTACAAAACAACAATTTAAATAAGTCCTAAATCGAAACCAAAAACGACCCATCTCTTGAGTCGGCGTAAAAAATTCGTGCTGGCGATGAGACAAAAGCATCGCGAATGCTTATTTATAATTTGTTTTTCTCTCTAATTTTTTGGGCACTTTATTAGGTTGCTATTTAAATAGAGCAGGGGGACGCCGCCTAGGAGCATGTGACAGGCATACTTCTGTATGACGACCAGAGCTGTCACTTGGTTTTAATCGAATTCGAGCGCTCGACAACTGACGGCGACTTGGCCACAGGAGCGCCGTCCACTTTGCCAGGCTCGGCGCTGACAATTTTGAAGATGTCGTTCCTAAAAACAATGACCAATACGGTGATGTTGTCGACAGAGCCGCGCTTATACGATTCCATGGCCAGTGACTTGGCGCCAAAGTCCGGCTCCTTAAGATGCTCCTGCACAAAACTGCATGCCTCCTCATTGCTAAATGTGTCCCAAAGGCCGTCCGATGCGAGTATTAGAAAGCGCGGCCTGCACAGAGAGATGACGAAACAAGTTCATTAACTGAGCATTTTGTGTGTCAGGGCAGCTGTACTCACTTGTGATCATTCAGCTCGAAGGTCAAAATATCCGGTGTGGCAATGACCAGATTCTGTGTGATGGTGGGGTTAGTGAAACGTGTAGGCTGATTAGCATTTGCTTACATATATGTATATATATATGTGTGAGAGGTGACGTGAAAATTTCCCGTCACGCCATCTATATGCACATATGTATATGTTAAAGGCATACCTTATCTTTTAGGGGATAATCGCCGAGAGCTCGTGACGTGGCCAAGACGCCAGCCACGCGCCAAACGCCGCGAAACGCAATGAAACCGCCAGCGTCGTGTATGCGTTTGCGTTCCCGCACCTGCTGCGGCTTATGATCAAAGGACAATGGTATGGCAATGCCACGTGAATCGAACATAACGCCACGCGAGTCGCCCACATTGGCCACAATCAGCTTGCTGTCCTTGATAATCGCTATCAGAGCTGTCGTCCCAGCTATGTTCGTCTGCCAAGTACAATTGGAAAGTAGTGTAAGAAAGTAGGGACTGGTAAGCTGACAGGCTTGGTTTAATGAACCAGCAACAACAACAATGCATAAAGCACCAAAAAGTGAGCAGGTTGTCTGTATAACTATTTAAAGGAGCGTCCGGCATTCATCAGCAGACTTTTGCTATAGACCTTGGCCTTAAAGCTTGAACTTGTTGAGAATTACAACAAGTGAAACAACGAAAATAACAGCAAAGAGGCTCATTCTGTATCCTTTATACCCTGTTTTTGGCAAACAGCTGCTGGAGAAAGGGCTTCACTTTTTTTTACCTAAAAGCTATATATTTTAGCATATTTTTAAAGGACCTACCGCGAGCTTGGCCTGCTCGACCAGCTTGTGATCCGCGGTCAATATTTCGTCTGTAATAAGTTTGCCAAAATTGATGCGTCCATGCTCGATATAACATTTAGCCTCATAGCTGGGCGGCGGCGCAATAGCCGCATTCTGCGCATTATTATTGTTGTTGAGGAACGAATCTTTAGCCGCGCTGTTGCCGCTGGCGCGCATTGCGCTGTTTAGCTGCGCCGTATAGATATCGGCGATAGTGGCATCCGTTGTCTTTGCCTTCAGGGCGCTGCAATCGGCGGTGGTGCTGTGCGCCTTGCGCAAGCTATCCCGTCGAGCGACAGGCTCGGCGTTCTCCTTGTTGGACACTTCTTTGCGGCTCTGCTTGCGCGCCAGATACGGGCTCTTGTCGTAGCCACTGTACTCCGACGGCCCCTCGGACTTGATGAGCTTGTTAATTTCAATGATCTTGTTATAGATGTTCTTGACGAGCACATCTCTGGCAAAGTTGGCGGCAAACTCGCCGCCATGTCCATCGAAGACGGCAAAAAACGAAATGTCCGTGTTGTTGTTGATGTTCTCCTCAACGATAAATCTGCAAGAGTCCATTTTTCAGAGTCACTTGGATAAGTTCGTCTGAATCAGCACTCACCTGTCCTCCATATGCGGCCTGCGACCGAGCACAGCGAAGGCTGCACTTTGATGACGCACTTCCTCCCAGCTTTGATGATCTCCGCCGCCCGTCATTTCTAGGGCGCGTGGCGCCTTCTGCCGCCCCAGCGTCGCCTGTATGCGTCCCAATATGCTGCGACTCCAGACATCTGCCGCTTGCAAATAAATCAACAAGATAAATAAAATGATGCCACAGAAGATGACCTCGGGCCGGAGCACGTAGATGCGACATAGTTTCCATAGATAGGCCAGGGGCGAGTTGATGGACGAGAAGCCCACTGCGAACTTCGAGAGGATTTTCATGTGCGATACGTATGTCTGATAGAAGATCTTGTCTTCCAATTCGTCATCCATTTGGTGGAGCGTTCTTCCAACTGTCGAGGATTCGGCTTTTTTCTTTACTTTCTCTGAGTCTGCTATTTATGCTTTGTATATGTAGCAACTTTGTGTGTGTGTGTGTTGTTCAGGGTATTTAATATTTTGAAAAAACACAAAAAACGAAGCACACTTGAATCGAAATCGGAATTTCGCACTGGTTTTCCTTTGCACTTTTCCTTTTATTAAATTTTTGTTCTTCCCTTATTGACGATTTTTGCTTTGTGTCGCTCTCATTTTTTGACGTATTATTGCACAGCAGATTCGCCCGTCTTTTGGTGGCATTATATTATTTCAGAATATATTCTTATTAATAGCCTCTGTTGCTTGCATGAACCAAAAACAAGAACAACATCCGCTTATGTACGTACATGTATGTGCGTGTCTGTGCGTAAACACACACGTACTTACATACCTACAGCTACAGTAGGAATCCAATATGACCTTCAAGTGTTTAAGATTGTTTAAAATGTACTTCTTAAATTTCAAAACAAGCTTATTCGGTTTCCAAAAATTGTGTTCTATGTTTTTTGTATATTTATTTTGTATTTGTGTCAGTTGCCTGATTGCATTCTTTTCACGTTGATATTGTATAAAATAATATGATGTTATATGGATTCGTTATAGTCAGATACGACTGTGTACAAAAAATTACAGACCAGAGTTGTGCTCGCTGTTATCGATAGTATCGATTCAGTATTTGACTTTAAATACTGTCTTTTTCAGTTTCGAATATAAAAAGACACTACCTCTTTAAACAAATTTAAGCCATAAACAAATATATTTGTTGCATTATTTAAATCAAATTCTTTATATCTGAGCAATATTTAATGTTTAAATCAAAATTAATTAACAGAAAATCGTTAATTTCAGATAAATCTGTGCATAAAACAACATATCTGAATTGGGATTGGTATATAAGCTTAAACAATGAGATAATGAAAACTGTAATTATTGAAAAAAGTAAATTTGAACTTATTGGGCCGGAAAATTGTTTTGTTTGTTTCCATAATTTATCGATAGAGTGAATATCGCAACGTAAAGTGACCGTTTTGATATGCAATAAAGTTTTTCAGCACTGTTTTATAAATACCCTGCTTTTTAAAATTAAAACTTTGTACGATTTGAGGCAGGTTATGAATTTGATAGTAAAAACAGTATTTTCTTATATATACTTATTGAACTTGATAGCAGTGGGCTTCTGTTTTGTTGCTAATTAAATGTGCTTTTGATATTTACCTGTAGAGTTTCTCTCTGAAGGCCTATAGCGCCAATCCATGTTAATCAGTTAAAAGCCTATTGAATTCTTAACCATTTTTCGCACTTGGGCACTAGAAAACCGTACATAAACTTAATGCGAGTGTAGAAATTGTGAAATGAAAATCAAAACAAGAACTGCACGCGACGCGTAGAAAAACTGCAACAAAACGGAATGACAAACCGCCAACTGGCAGCATTTTGATATATAGTATTATTTATTATGCTTTGCCATGGCGCGCAATAAACAAATACATTTACAAATGTACTTGCTGCATATACAAATGGCTATATATATTTTATATTTGCCCAAATTTTAAAGGTCTGCTTTGCTCTTTTCACTTTTTTCATTTCTCCCAACTGAGCGCGAATAGGGAAAATAAAACTATTCCAATTTTTAAGTAGTATGTGTATTTTAATTATATTTATTGTATTTCCATTTAGTTTGTTGCATTACAAAATATTGTTTTGTTTTGTTTTTGTAATTTTTTGTATTTGGGTAGGCTAAAAATCTTAGTTCGATAAAAATGGCATAAATTTGAAATGAATATTGCATTTAACATTGATTGCTTATAGTACAAAACGTAACGGTTACACTAAACAGCGTTAAATATGTAGAAATAACTTCGCCTTTGCTGCATTTGTTCATGAAATATGGCAATGGTTGAGCTGGCCGCTGGGCTTGCAACTGCAAAAAATGCAATAAAGAAATTAAGCAATTGAAAATTAAAATTTGTATATTTAAGTAATTGCAGGGTATTTAAGTAGTTGCATTCGTTCTCTTTGGTGCTGATATTCGTACAAAAATAGTCCTATCCCAACACTGAATTTTTCTTCTGTCCGTTTGTTTTTATACTCTGTTTACAAAAGTAACATGGAGTCTATTGGCTATTAACTAAGAACTAAGATTCTCGCACTTTGTCAAACTGCAAGGGCAAAAAATTTGTTATTTCTCGCTCAAAAATTGGTAAAAAATGCTATCCTCCCACAGTTTGAAGGTCAGCCTTAAAAAGACCTCAGCTTTGGGGTAAACTAATTTTGGCTGCGATATAAGCAAAAATATCTCTCACAGCTCAAGCTTAAAAACAGGTAAGAACGTTGCAGTCGGGTGAACCGACTACGCAATATTTGTTCACTGTAAATTAACAGCTTAAATCAGTCGTCGTTATTATTATTATTTTTAGAAAATATCGATTTTTTGGCTAGATGTTCAGAGAAGGGCAACAGAAATCTGTCTGAAAAAATGCAATGTATCTGAATTAAAAATTGAGGGAGATGGGCGTACCCCACCGACAGACGGACAACAAGACGGACATTGCACAAACCCAATACACCCTTTTCATGTGCCTACACTGTAAATATCTTTAGCTGGTAGTTTTTCTTTTCAAGCCTGAAAGCCACTCGAGTTTTAGTTAAGAACTGACTAATCGAGAGGCAGTTGGAGCTGCTGAGGGGTAAATCCCACTTGTTAACTTAATGAATCAATACACACACACTCGCACACTCGCACACACACTCTCGCACACACACCTCTCTAGACAGTGCACTGGCGATAGCGATCGGCATTTTCCTGAATGTTGCGCAGATAAATGTTGAGCTGATCGTTCAGCGGCTGAATGTCGTTCTGCAGTTCGGCCAACTTTTGGTTCTTCTCCAGATAGGTCTCCTGCAGCAGATTGAGCTCGTTCAGCTTGGCATTGGTGTCCACCGTCAGCTTGGAGGCGCGCTGCAGCAGCAGCTTGGCGCGCTCTCGCCCATTCTCGGAGCGATTGGCGCGATCGGTGAGCGTTTGGTTGGTGGCACTCGTGGATGACTGCAGATTGTTGGCCTCGCCGCGGGCACGGATCGCCTCCAGTTTGACACGATTCGCCTCCTTGGTGATCTCCTTGGCATCGATGTCGTTCTTCCAGATGTTCTTCTGCAGTCGCTGCGCCTTCCGCTCCAGCTCCTCGACCTGCTTGGCGGTGACATTCGCCGGCGATTCGGCCTCCTTGGTCTCCAGATCGATTTGCTCCAGATCCATGTCGGCCAGCTCGATATTGCTATTCGCCTGCTGTATGGCATCCTGCGCCTTGCCCTGGCTCTCATTCGCCGACACCAGATTCTGGACGACCGAATTGGCCTCCTCGAGTATTTGATCGGCCGTCGCCTTGGTGCTGTTGGCCGTGCTCTGCAGGCTGTTGACACGGTCCAGATCGGGCCGTGTCTTGTAGATGATCGATTCGACGTTCTTCAGCGAGGAGACGGCATCGTTGATCTTCATGCCCAGCGATTCGATCTCTTTGGGCTCGAGCGTGAGGTCCAGCTGCAGCGTGTCCTCGGCCAGCTGCTTGCTCTCGCCGGGCAGCGCGGTCGCGTTCAGATGGAAGTCGTTGATCGCACTGATCAGCTGATCGGCCAGCTTGATGCCGTTGTCCGTTTGGTTCAAATACCATTCCGACTGCTCAAATCCGGCCTTGGCCTTGTGATACGCCTCGGAGGCATTCAGCTTGGCCTGGGTGAGAGCGCGTATGGTCTGATCCGCTTTGTCCTTCTTGCTGGTAATGGCCTCCTCGGTGTCCTTGGCCACCTTCAGCGCCTCCTCGGAGTGGGCGCGCGCACCGTGCTCGCAGGAGAGGAAGCCGCCGCACTTGCCGCATCCGGCGCCGCCACAGAGATTGTCGCACGGATCGCCCGGCTTGCCGCACACCTGATTGTTCAGCTCGGGAATTTGGGCGGTGAGCGTGCTCAGCTCGGCGCGATATTCGGCAATGGTCCTGTCATTGTTGGCGATGGCATCCGTTTCGTCCTTAATCTTGTTGGACAGCGTCTCGACGCGCTTGCAGTTGCGCTCCGTATTGGAGGCCAGCTCCTTGGCCTCGTCCTTGAGCGCCGACAGGCCGCTGACCCGCTCGTAGGCGTGTCGGGTCAGATTGAGGGCACCCTCGATATTCGACTCCTGCAGCTGGATGCCGTTCTCCTTGAGTTCGCGGGACAGCTGCTGCACGAGCCGCGAATGATTCTGGAGCCCCTCCAGCTCCACGGCGGACAAGCTGAGTGAGTTGTAGATATCGTCCAGGCTGATTTCCGTTTCGCTCAGGCGCTGATGGGATCCGACCAGCTGCTGTTTGAGCGCATTGGCCGCGGCGTCCAGCTGATCGATGTCCGTCAGACTGACCGTCGTGTTCTGCAACAGATCCCGGATGTGCTGCAGCTTCTTGTCCAGCTCACTGAACTCGGCCGTGTACGCGCCGGTGGCGCCCACCTGCTTGATCTCCCTGGCCCGCTGGATGGTCGCCTTGGTCGACTCATCCAATGCGTTCAGTATGAGATCCCAGTTGTTGAAGCACTCACCGCACGGAGCACAGTGCGGAAATTGGCCCAAATAGCCGCGTGCGCACTCGTTGCACTTGTAGCCGCCGATGCCCTCGTGGCAGACGCACTGGCCCGTCTCCCGATCGCACTGATAGTCGGCGGAGCCAAACTGATCGCATTCGCACGGCTGGCACTTCTCGTTGGGATTGCCCCAGTAGTGCTCCTGGCACTGATTGCACGCTCGCCCGCCGAAGCCGGGCTTGCACTCGCACTGGCCGGTAAAGGTGTGACACTGCTCCTGGACGGCGCCAATGGCATCGCAATTGCACGCCTCGCAGCCCTCGCCGGAGCCGATCTTCCAGTGGTTCAGCGCGCACTGATTGCACAGCAGGCCCTGGACATTCGGCAGGCAGGGACACTGGCCGCTAAGGCGATCGCAGTGCGCGAGCGTCTTGTTGGTGCCAAGGAAATCGCATTCGCACTGCCTGCAATTCTGCTGCAGTGCATCGCCGTGATAGCCGTCGCGGCACAGCTCGCAATGCTCGCCGGTGGTGTCGTACAGGCACTTGAGGCAGGCGCCCGTCTGCCGGTCGCAGTTGCCCGTGTCGTAGACATCGATGTTGTTGCTGCACTGGCACTTGGCGCAGCTGCCGCCCGACTCCGGCGTGCCAAAGAAGTTGTCCGCACAGAACTCGCAGCGGGCGCCCGCATAGCCGTCCTGGCAGTGGCACAGCATATTGTTGTTGCGCACGTCCAAGGAGCAGCCGTCCGCGTGCGACATGCCGCTGGCTGCCGTGTCCGGGCAGCGGCAGGCGCGACAGCCGATCTCGCTGCCCAGCAACGGATCGCCGTAGTAGCCATCCAGGCAGGCGTCGCACCCGAAGCCGGTCGTCGAGTCCTGGCAGTTGAGGCACTGGCCGTTAAGTGGATCGCACAGCGCCGCATGGCCGTTGCACTCGCAGACGCGGCACGCCGGGAAATTCCAATAGCCCGGCTGGCACTGATTGCACTCCCGGCCGTAGGTGTTCGTATGGCAGCTGCACTGCCCGGTCAGCAGGTCGCAGTTGTTGTCCTTGCTCCCAATGCTGTTGCAGTCGCACGCCTGACAGCCCTCCGGCCCGAAGCCGTACGTGCCCGGCGCACACTGATCACACTGGCGGCCGACCACGTTCGGCTTGCACTGGCAGAAGCCGCCGCTGGCGTCGCACTCCTTGCTGAGCGAACCAGTCGGATTGCAATTGCACATGCTGGCGCCGTTGTTCACGTACTTGCTGACGTCCTGCTCGAGTTCGCGGCAAATCTCCGAGGCGTGCCCCTTGTAGCGCATATCGTACAGCGACTGGTTGCAGTTCTCGTTCATGTATTTGCGCAGGCGCAGATCGGCGACGGGCGAGCCGTGGAAGATGGGCGTCAGCTCGATGCGCGGTATCAGGGTGAGCGAGTCGATCAGTATGGTGGCGGCCGCGTTGTCCTCGTTGCGTCGCTGATGGTCGAAGTAGATGCGGAACTTGTACAGCTTGCCGGCCTCCAGGCAGACATCGTGCAGCGCCACCACCTGGCGATCCCGTTCGGGCAGCGTAATCGGCACACGCGCCTCTGCGGACGCGGCCTGGTTTAGCTGGGCGCATTCGCCCTGGGGATCGATCTCGTCGGGTCGGACCAGGGTGATGTAGGCGTCCTCCCAGTCGCCGCGCGAGGTGGCCTGATAGCGGATGAGCACGTCGTAGGGCATCGAGCGGGGTATGTTGTCGACGTTGATGACCAGCTCGGAGTTTTCCGGCACGCGCCTAAAACCGATGCCCGTAAAGTCCTGCGCATGGACATCCTGATTGGTCGGCTGGGGCTGCGGCACCGTGCTGCAGTTGCCGTTGCTGCCATAGGAGATGCACATGTCGGCCACCTCCGCCTCGTGCACCACGTGCAGATCGGGTATAAAGTAGTTCTGCTTCGGCTGCGAGCACGTCCGGCCGGTCATGTGCGAACGGCAACGGCACTGGCCCGTCAGCACGTCACAGTAGTTGTCGTAGGAGCCGCCCGCGTCGCAGTTGCACAGAGTGCAGCCGTCCTCGGACTCGGAGAGGCCAAAGGTCTCCGGCTGGCACTGGTTGCAATCCTTGCCGGTGACCAGGCGCTTGCAGGTGCACTCGCCGCTGCGCATATTACAGCCGGAGTTGTTCACCGTGCCGAGCGTGTTGCAGGTGCACGGCTCACAGCCATCGGGATTCTCGGGCGTCAGATGCCAGAAGCCATCCTTGCAGCGATCGCAACGTCGTCCCTTAACGTTCGGCTTGCAGTGGCAGGCGCCCGCCTCGACGCCATTCTCCGGATCGTTGACCGAATCGCAAATGCCCTCGTCCAAGGCGCCATCCGGATGACAGTCGCAGGGCTTGCAGACATTGGGACTGCTCAGCTGCTCGGCCGGGTCGCGATAAAAGAACGCCATGCACTCCTCGCAGTGCTGGCCCTGCGTATTGTGCAAACAGTTGTCGCAGAAGCCGCCCGAGACGTGGCCGGAGGCCACAAAGACCGCCTCGTCGAAGTGGCAGCTGACGGCGTGGCCGTTGCATTCGCATTTCTTGCACGCGTTCGTCTGCTTGCCGAAGGCGGGCTTCCACGGCAGATCGTTGTAGAAGTCCTCGCAGGTCTCGCAGTTGAGGCCCTTCGTGTTGTGCGTGCACTCGCAGCGGCCGTGCACCATCTCGTAGTCCTGCGTGGGCACATCGTCCAGCGGCAGGCACTGCGACGCATGGCCGTAGCAGGAACAGGAGCCGCGCACCACCATGTTCGAGATGCCGTAATAGTACTTCTCCTCGTTCTCCAGCCGGTTGTCCAGCAGATTGTCGCCCAGCTTGTGCAGTTTGGTCATCTTGATGCGCAGATTGGTCATCTTCAGCTGGTTCTGGACGTGCTCCGCATACGGATCGGAGACGTTGATGTTTGGCGGCAGCACGCGGAAGATTACCTCGCCGTTGCGCGACGGCTCCACGAAGGAGTAGCGGGAGGAGCACACGACATCGGTGATGTTGCGCAGCGTGGTGGGCACGCCCGGGAACGAGTCGGAGCAATCGTAGGCGAAATAACGGTACACGTGCCACGTTTTACCAAAGTCAAAGCTGCGCTCGATATACATGGCCGCCGGCCGGAACGTTGCAAACGTAATAATCAAATGGGTGAAATGAAATTCCGCCTCCAGGTCCAGCTGCAGGGTGACATTCTCCTTGCCGTTCTCCGACTGCCACCAGGTGGGCACATTTGTGCCCGGCTTCGTTTTGTAGATTATCTGGCCGATCCGATGATTCTTGTACGGATCGTTGCGCGTCTCATCGCGCGAATCGCAGAGGAAGCACTTCTTGTCCTCCAGATGCGACAATATGCAGAATCTCTCGGGGGATTGCAGGCCGCACGTGGAGCTGGCCGTCAGGCGATTCTCGCGTCCGATCAGCAGATTACCGGTGGCCGGGTAACAGGAGGAACGCTCGCACGGATGCGTCTTTACATATTGCCGGGGCGGATTTCGGGGACGATCGCGACGTCCGTGCTGAGCCTGCGGCGTGCGCTGCGCCTCCGCCACGAGCACGGCGAGCAGCAAGCAAACTGCGATAAGGCCGCTGCGAGGCGACATCGCTCTCTCTCTCGCTCTCTCACTCGCTCTCTCACTCTCGCTCTCTCTCTCTCTCTACTACTACTCGCTCTCTGTCGTTCGGCTGGAGGTCGTGCTCCACTAGAGCGCTTCCGGCTCCGTTTCTTTAATCAGCTTTCGTTCGATTTCCTTTACAAGCTGCGGACTTTTCGCTGACCACGTGGATAAGCTAGAAGAGATAGGGTTTTTATAACGATCTAGTCTTTGACTATGTTCATACCCACTTTCGCTTGGATTACTTCTTTTTTAGGCCCGCTCAACTCTCATGTTGCGTCTGTCCTAGTTGCGGCTTATCTGGCCACTGCAACAAAAAAACAAAGGGAAAATATTATATTCATATTGAGTAATATTTATTTTTCAGTGCAATTGAATGCTGTCTTATCACAGAGCTGCCCATTTTAATCACCCGAAATGGAACGTCCGTACCCAACGAATCTTACGCATGAACTGAGCGCCTTTTGAAGCCATCTCCGAGCTAAATGTGAATGGAGCTCAGCATATACACATAAGTTTGACTTCGCGGCGATAAACAAGTAAATACAAAGAGTATATACGAGTTTAATCCGTTGTTGCCTGGTGCCCCGTCCGTTTATCAGCTTCGAGAGCCGATTATTTTTAGACAGAGCAGCCTCAAGTGTCACATGAAAGCAACAATTAAATAAAAAGAGTTCTACTTGCCAAAGGGTCTTCTATAGTACATAAAGCCTATAATCTCATTACCTTAGCAATTCTCAATTCTCAATTCTCCTGTGCTCTGTGTCAATTACAATTTTAGCAAATTTCTAACTAGTAAAGTTATAATTATCTATTTATATAATTGGGAAACTATTTAAAAATTCAACTGATTCGTATTCTACTGATATTATTATCAAATTTTTTGGCCAAAATAACACTTTAGTTTAATAGGCCTTATAAATAGTTATTCGCCACAGACGTAAGAAAAATTAAAAAAAAAATTTAAAAAAAAATATTTAAAAAATTTTAATTTTAATTTAAATTAAAACAAAAAATTTAATTTGTATTTTAAAAAAAAAACTTTAATTTAAATTTCTTTATAATATATCAAAATATTACATTTTGTAATTTTCATTCTGAAAAAAATGATCACAATTATTTAGGATGTTTAAAAAATAAAATAACTGTGGTCCATACGTTAAAATATACTGTACTCTTCATATATAAGGATTAAGATCTTTGATAATATATTTCAAATATGAAATAATGTTATTGTCGAACTTGTTAAGCTTTATTTTTTAAGATTTTTATCATAAACAACATAAATTATTAAAAACAATGAAAATATACAAAATATAATAAAAGTATTACTGATAATTATTAAAGTGAGTTTAGAAATGATCAAATAGTAGTTATAATGACAGCAAAAAAAAAAAAATATATATATATAAATAATTTAATTAATTAATATCCCATATGATATAATTGTTATTATAATATCTTTTCGTAATTAAATCAATTTAATATTTCTAGAGTATTTACTAAATGTTACTCGCTTGATGATTCGATTCTGTGTCGGTGTCGGATTATTAAATCTGGGTCTTTGCTCTTATCATCCCAGTTCCATGGGACACGCAACTAAGTAAAATGAAAACTGTGCTACAAAATCCCGCAGCAGCAGCAGCAGCCAAAGCAGGAGATAAGCAGCTTCAGGCAGCATAAGTCAAAAATTTCTGCCCAAGATGCGGTCATTGATAGGAATTGGAATACGAATTGGAATTGGAATGGAATCGCCTCGACGCGACGTTGTTTGGTACTTGGAAAAAGGCTTCACAACTATTTTGTAATTTCGAGCGCTCGACATAGTCCGATAAGAGTTCATTCACAGATGCGACTATGAATGTGCCACATACATGTTCATTTGTGTATACACATAAAACTGCGATAGTGTGTGTGCGTGTGTGTGTTGTGCTTTTAACCCTTGGCGGTTTTCTATACACTTTTAGACGGTAACACTATAAAGCCTTTGAACGTAAATGAAATTAAACTTAATGTTTCCGAGCACATAAAAAATTTATTTTCGTTGAAGTTTGTAAAGAATTGTCTGCGGGACGTAGTGATTCAATCAACTGAACCCCTAAGCTATATAGTTGTCCAAAAATGATATGAATGTATGTCTGTATGTTAGGAATATAGTGAAGTACACATTTGCCAAGTTTACTTAGAACATCTCCAAGAACAAATAACTTTTGTTTGCAAACCTTTTTTTTTAATTTTGACAAAGTTTTGGGAGCTTGAAATACGGGAGCGAAGATCTGAAAGCTTCACAGGTCAGATCAAGAATATATATACTCTATAAGGTCAGAAACTCGTCTTCTTTTAAGCGTTAAAATTTATAAATAAAAATTAATAAAAGAGTAAAAAACTAGTAATAGATAAAGGGACTGTTTTTATCAATATTTTCGATCTGGTTTACAAAAAAAAAATATAAATTAAATATTTTTAATATTGCGTAAAAATGTATATTCAACACACACATACATATGAATATTTAAGTGTCCACAGGCTATTTGATCAATGGAGATAACTGTTCTTTTGCTTGTTCTTATTGCTGTAGACTCTTTTTTATTCTTTTTCGCTGCTTTTAATTTCATTTTCGTTTGGGGCGCAACGAAAAGCACAAAAAAACGAAGACAGCAGACTGGCAAATAAACAAATAAGCAAGGAACTAAACAAAACGTTAATTTACCAAGCACACAAACACGCCGTGGAACACAGAGATACACTCCGGGATGTGCTTGTGTTTGTTTATGAATTGGTATTGGGTAAATAAGTCAGAAAACAGCAAATGAATTTCTAGAGTTTAAAATACCCTGTTGTAGACCTCTTTCTATAATTGGTTTGAGCTCGGAATATTTTTAAAATCCAAAAACAAATTTTGAACTGAACCCAATAATAAAATTCAATATTTACCTATAAATAATATGTATAAAACTTTCGTTATAAATTTAAAAAAAATCTAACGAGCCAAGTTTTTAACTAAAACCTAAAACCGAACTTAAAGGCGAGAACCGAACCCCCAAAAATTTTCTTAATGGATGAATATGATGAATGAATATTTGTATAATAATTAAAAAAAATAATTTAAAATCATTTTTCGTTCAAACAAACTCATTTGATTACTTTTTTTTTTTAATAAAACCATTATTTTTAAATCTATTTGTCATGTTAGAACTTTTCCTGGAAATGTCTATAAAATATAGAATTTAATACACCCCTTGTTCAGATACATTGGGAAACATTCAACTGAAGCAGCAGTGGAGCAAAAGGCAACGTTTCGATTTTGGCTTTGTATTGGTGTTTGTATACTCTATCTGATTTTACATACGAGTATACATATAGGATATATATATATGTATATGTACAAATGTACATGTGTCGACAAGTTCATAAAAACTGCTCATGTGCATGTTTTCTTAGCTTTGCTGTGTTTATATTTTCAATTCCATCAGAGCGCGCTGTTTATTGACCACACATCCTCAGCTGGAACTGTTTTCAACTTATGGAGAACATGTGTGCAGAACTCTAGTTCCCCAAAAAGAAAACTATGAGATCAGCGTGCGGCGGCGGCAAACTATAATTAGACTTGAACTAAGTCCTGCCCACATACATGCGCAGATGCATAGTTAGCTGTATCTTATGGATACATATCTGGCAGATGCAAGCTTGGCTCATATATTTTAATTAGTAACCTCGTTGTGCGACAATTTGCTTAGCTATGCAATTTTTAATGCACTATTCCTTGACTAGTGCGATGTGCACAAATATGCATGTGCGAGGGTGGTTCAGTGAGTTCACAAAATAAAGTTATTTAAAATAGAATTTACTTAATTTCTTTTTTTTTTTTTTTTGGGAAAGGTGTAATAAAACAAAATGTATTTATTTTTAAAAATACGACAAGACAGTTAAGCTAAGCATTCGCTTATAAAGCTTATGTTTGCCATGTTTTCAATTCTTAGCTTATATAAATTAATTATTTTTGCAGGTTTCTCAAATCATAGATTAGGTAAGAATGTATTTATGTATATTATATTATATATCAATTTGATTAAAAATTTTTTTAACAATTACTTTTTACTACTTTTTGATAAAAATTGCAGACCGTCAAATGAACTGTTAAACTGTCCAGGGGAGCTGCTTGAGCTGCCCTCGCAGCTGCAAATGAATGCACGTATGCATATGCAAGGCAAGACATTCTCAAATGGATTCGAGTATGAGGCATCATGTTACAAGTCGCAAGAATTTATGTGCTTTACAATGTAAACTTTTGCTGTCACAGAATGAAATAATTTAATTTTTTTTAAGTCAACAGTTGGGGTTACCGACAGCACAAGAGTCGTTCACAGTGCAATAACAACTACAACATGTACCCAAGCTTCACACATAAAAATATAATACACGAATATGAAAAAAAAAAATCTTCACGTCTCAGTTAGATTGTCAAAATGTGTGGTAGCAGGAGTGAATTTTAGAAAATTTGCTTAGAAAAGAGGAGTTCGTAGTATTTTGCGAATTTTGATATACACGAATAGAGTATATATATACGAGAAAACTTGAGTTCAGCGGCCAGACGAACGGACACGAAGAAGATTATTGCACAAACCCAATATACTCTTTTCACTTCGTGAACGAGTATAAAAATCACAGCAAGTGCGATAAGTGTCGCAGTAAAAGCCAACAACAACAACGGATGCAGAGTAGTAGTAGAAGAAGACGAAGGAGTAGAAGAAGCAGTAACAACAAACGGAACAAAACAGATAAACGCAGGCAGCAACACCAACAGCTGCGTACAAGATTTGTTTTTAGAAGTTTCAGTTAATTTTGTAGATACATTTTATATGGTTACTGCTATTTTGTTCTTTCTTACCACGCCGTGCTGCAGCCTCCACTCCTACTCCTTGCAGTTTCAATGCAACATTTTCTGTTATACACAAAAAACAACAAACACTCACAAATGTTGTTGCAAACACTTTTCGACTTCTTTTTATAAACTTAAAGGGAGCACACACACACACACACGCACACACACAGAGTGAGAGGCAATACACAAAGCACAAACAAACACAGAAGATATTTTTCAAGACAATCAGAGGACGGCGTAAGAAAAACCGGGACCACCGAAAAAACCCGTCCGTTCGCCAAAGATCCACACTCGCTACTGAGCATGGCAAACAAAATGTATTTCACATACTTTAGCGTGAGAGAGCCTGAGAGCGATCGCACGTATAAGAGTGGAAAGATGAAGTCATAAAAGTAGCCCATACACGACACAATTGGTTGTACCTGTTGGAGTTGGGCTCGCATATGCAAACAAAGTTACCATTAAAAAACAATTTATATGTACTTAAAATTCAAAAATATAACATATAATATATATAATATAGTATTTACAATTTTTTGAAAAAATTAATATTTATAATCTGTTATATTTAAAATAAAAATGTAAAATTTTAAAAAGTTAAAATTGTGGTACACATGTTTACCGTATATTGTACATATTACTAGTTTTGGTACTTTTGTACCAAGTGTGGGTACAACTTTTCATACAACTGCAACGCTGCAATCAGTAGTTACAGCTTGAGCAAATGTCAACTTAATTTTATTTCCCTACATCTGACACTCAACTCCAACCAACTTACTTAAACAGTTATAAATACAATTACTCAAATTGAGCGTGCGTCATGAGAGAGAATCTGCTCTCGCATTGTTAGCAACAAGTGAGTCGGTGTTTGTATTAGAGCGAGTGAGAAAGAGTTTTGTATCTTACAACCGCATCTTAAAAAATGTATTTGTGAAAGTGTATGCGTTTACATCAAAATTGAAATAAAAAAATTAAAAAACCGCAATTTGATTTTATTTATTCTATACTATTCAGTAGTTTGAATTCAACTGCCACTTCAATACATGGCTGGCAACGCTGTACTCTCCGCGTGTTTGGCAACGCATTTATTGGTATTTTTACAGCCCTGCTGTAGGCAGTGAGAGAGAGATTGTGCGCGAGAGAGTGTTGTAAAAACGGTTATCTTAGTATTGGTGAATTTAATAGCGCCAACATTGCTTTTATGGGCGCACGGGGGCTAAGCAGCTCTCACATAAACACGAAGCGAAGGAGAGCACAAAATGCAACCGAAAAAGCGCCAACGCCGCAACGAGTTGTCAGTTCACTTTTGGAGCTCCAACCGAGCAGTCGAACGCATGCGAGCTCGGGTGTTGGCATTTTACTTAGTGAGATCGTTACGATTTTTAAAAACATACAAAAAGTAGAAAAGCAAAACCCAATAAAAATAACTTTACACCGAAAATGCTGTTAACTGGGCATTAAGTCTACAAAATTACATGTGTTATATTTGTCATCAAAATTTGTAAAAACCCCCACATACAAAAACACAAAAAACGTTAAAAAAAACGTTAAAAAAAAACATTGTGTGGTGCCGTGTTATGCAGAGTACATTTTTTGTGACAGCCAAATTCCTAGTTCCATGGTGTGTGTTTGCGGCTGCTGCTGATGCTGCCCCATCCCGTTGTGCATATCTATACACAAACATCCAAAAATATTTAGGTGAGTCGCCGCTACCTGCCCGTCCGCCCGCCTGCCAACTGTGCAACTGTTACAACCGTTACGACCCCCACCACCCAAAAGTAGTCCAGCGTACGACAATATACCCCAAAAATTGATTACGCAGTACACACAGCGCCCAGTGCCGATGTCTGCTGCTGCTGCTTTGCGTTTTAGTTTCATTTTGTTGGGTTTAAAGAGGAAAAAATGCGTTGGTTGCTTTTATTAATACAACACCAATACACACAGACATACAAACAAATGAACAAGTGTAAATGAAGGAAAGCAAGCAGAGCGGGAGAAAAGTCGTATCAGCTTTTTGAGCAGAGAGCACACGACATGCGCAGTGATGGGCAACACCGCGATTGAGAGAGCTACAGGTTACTCTAGGAATTTCACACTCTTAGCATTGTGACGTCACAATTCGGATATTTTGTATGTATAAAAATAACGACAATTTCGCTCGTAAAGTAGTTAAACGAAAAAAAATATGCGAACTAGTTTATTAAAATAATTGGCAGCGATCGTTTTTAGTGCACATATAACTATATCCTGTAGCACCTATAGAAATAATCGGATACAAATTAAACTCTTCTTTTTCCGAGGTATTTTGATCACGCCTAATAATAGCTTTCTATGCAAATTAGCAATCTAACGCAATGTAAACAAAGCACAAACCGAAATTGTGACGTCATCGTCTCTTGAATGGCACTCTTTCGCTTAAACGCCGAATAACGGGACAACCTTTAGTTCTCCCAATCGTGGACAATAGCAAATGCTATGCGAGTTGTGTGGAGCAGTTGGAGAAGCTGTTGCTGTTGTAGTTGTGAATTGTTTTCTGTTTATATGTGTTTGTGCGTTTGCGATGTGCGCGGCAAAATCTCTGTCTCTGCCTTTGCCTCTGCCTCGGTCACTGCCGCTGCGTTCGTTTAAAAAAAAAGCTGACAACTTTGAATCGGCGAACATTGCCATTCATTTAACGTTGACAACAGAGAGTGGCTTTTATAGTGTTGTTGTTGCTGTTCTTTGCTTTTGTTACGAGTTGGTGACGTCATTTGGCGGTTCTATTTTTAAAAACTTGTTTCAAATGCTTATTGTTATTGTTTTTCAAGCACTCTGCGCTCAGCTCAGTTTTAACTACAAAAGCAGCCAATGCAATTGGACACTGCTACTTTTGCCTCTTTGCCTCTTCCCCTTTTCCAATGTTTACGCGCGGCGTGCACCGATAAGCGGTGCATGTGTGTGTGTGTGTATGTGTATGTGGGTTTGACTATGTGCGATTGTTTTTGGTGATATGATTTGTTCTCCTCACGTGGAGTGCACTCACACATACATATGCAGGTATGCACACATACATATGTGCATGCATGCATGTGTTTATTTTGGCGCGCTGGAAATCCATTGCACAGGCAAATAGTTGAGAAAGGTTGAAACTTCCGTTAGAAATTACCCATTAACCAACACTTTTACTGCGGATTTGGTGCGAAGCGATGAGCAAATAATGTGTGCAAAGCAAATCTAAAATATAACATTAAACAATTTTTTAAAAATACTTTATCTCATATTTGATAAGTTAAAACATTAGACGAACAACCTGCATTTATATAATTTAAACTTTTTTTTTGGTTTAGTTAGGTGCTGGTTGAAATAAGCTGCGAGCCACTGTGTATACAAACATATTTAGATAGGAGAAATGCAGTAATTGAAGAAGAATTTATTTTCAATTCAGCGGATGCTCGCAAAATAGATCGCTTTGACCGCAGACTTGAAATTCTTTTCTTTTCTTTTTTTTAAAGGAGAAAATGTGCAAAGCAAAATGTGGTTAAAAATAAGTAGCTGGTTTTTAGTCACGATTTCTTGATGAATAAAAATGTTTGAAGAGTATTATCACAGCTTTCATCTTCGGCACACCGTAGATAACCGTTTTTCCTTTTTACATTAGGATTATCTGTTCTGCTATTTTGCTTATTCAACTATTAAACAATAAAATTTGTCTATATCCAATCAACGAACTCAACAAGCTTTCATACATATATTTATTAAATGAATTCAAATGATATTTATGCAATAATAAAATATATTTGGGCTGAACATAATTAACACTTATTGTAAGTGCTATTATTATTTCCAGTTCCTTAAAGCATTTCTTCCTGGTCAGATGATTCAGACGTTGCACACCTCCTAAATTACATGCTTCTATATTTAACTCAGGTGCATTATATACATTTTTTCCTTTTCTTAAACACTCAAATAGAACCACAGATATATATATATATATATATTATATATATATATATATATATATATATATGTATGTTCATACATATATGTACCTGTTATATCCACATATAAATATGTATTAACACACCTGTGTCTGTACAATCTCACTTTGATTGCAATCTATCTTTAGCTTTTGCTTTGGTCTTGGCTCCTGGTGCCTGCCCCCTGTCCCCTGTCCCCTGGCATGCGGGTATATACGCCATAAGGGCTTCGTCTTTCTTGACTTTTAAACTTTAAATCCGGAAAAGGAAATGTAGGTCTCTTTACGAAAATTCCCTAACGGCACGCTAACTGTTCCACGGACTGGCTAAGCAAAAGGTTAAAAAATTTGCATAAAATCGAATATTATAAAAGTGTGTTGAGCATGTGTTTACAGTGTGTGTGTGTGTGTGCGTGTGTGTGTGCGTGAGTGAGTGTGCAAACGACACACATTCCCTGACATGGCAGGGCAACATCATAAACTTTGGGGGCTCACAAAACGAATACCGAAACCAGCTTTGTTTCAAGGGGCTCAACGAAAGCATTTTCCTAGTTATCGAGTTCGTGAGTCAAGAAGTTGCGCCCAACCCCTATGTTTTTTCTATATAGGCTTTAAATCTTAATATATACATAAATAAACTGTATAAAACTGTATATAGATATGTGCATTCCAGGGCCAAAATAAAAACACAAGTCTGCTAAATTCTTCCGATTTTCACTCAGTACTTTCTTCATGTAATAAATATAACTTTATATACTTTAAAGCAAAACAAACAAAAATGGATTAATAAATGTCAACCGAGATATTAATTTGGATTTTGTTATATTTAACTGTTTTTTAAATAGAAATTTTAGCAGAAATCAAGAAAAGCCATGAAAAAGCGAAATATAAATAAATACAATTTTGCAGCAATATTTCATTTTGCAAATTGCAGAATTTAGGGTAAAGTTAATATATAATCATTTAAAGATTTTAGCTAATGTTTAAAAAACTAGCGGCTTTTCTTAAAATTTAAAATATAACTTATTAAGCTATATACAGTTCATGTTTAATACGATTTACTTGGTCTACTTTAGTTTACGACTGCAGTGTGTTCAATAGTCGTTGCTATGGTATATTTGCATTTTTATTAGGATGCGGATGTCAGCAAATAACTGTCCTACTCATATTCATATCAATAAAGTCATATCCAACATGCACACACGCCTATACGTAAAAGTGGGGCAAAAAAAAAAAAATGCGGCATCGGCGCAGACATTGTCCTCTTGGCTGCTAAGGAGGCCAACACGTAGAAACCGAACAAAACAAGCTTTTCCAATATAGTTTACGACTATCTATATGTATCATAAGTACATATACATATATTTACATGCAACAATATTATGAAAAAAAAACCTTTTGCGGAAAACAGCATTTACTTTGTCCAATTAAGGCAAAGTCACTTGGGTGGGCGAACTTTATTAGCTACAAAAGAAATAAAATAGAATTGTTATTTATGATGAAAACAAGCGGAAGCAATGTTGAGAGAACTTCGCGTGGGCAGCCCTGAGCTGCGATCAGGGTCCAAAAATGGTGCTCTTGCCAGATCTGTCGTATCTTGTTTGTTGAAGATAACTGAGGAAGTCGGCGTTTACATTGGATTTTAAAAACTCTTTTATCGGTTCTCTTTGCAGTCGCTAAAACAGAAACATGATGTTGGAAGACGACACTTCGGATCTGTTGGTTAGTTCCACAGAGATGCAAGAAGGTATATATTCTGAAATTGAACTCTTTGATGAACTCTTAGTTTGACCTCTTTTCATTGCAGATCGTTTGTACTTTGTCGTATTTCGGAAGAACATCAAGCCAAAGAATACGGTCAACACACATTACTTTAGCATAGACGATGAGTTTGTCTATGAGAACTTCTACAATGATTTCGGCCCGCTTAATATATGCATACTCTATCGCTACTGCATGAAGCTCAACACCAAACTGAGCGCCAAAAGTCACGCGAACAAGAAAATCGTGCACTACACCTCCATGAATCCGGCCAAACGTCTAAATGCGGCCTACCTGATTGGTTCGTATGCAGTAAGTGTAACCTTTCTTGGCCTGTCTCATTCTCTTCTGCCTCCTACGGCGGAAATTAAAATCTAGTTTATCGCCAAATAGTAGTGTGCGCAATATTTTATGGTAGCCTTTAGGTTTTTCAACAAGGCAACGCATATTCAAAAGAAGTCCACAATGTGCCTCCCATTTTATAGAAAAAGACGAGGTATCGCTGTCCTGCTCGAGCTTTTAAATAGCGTGAGGAACTTTAACGAGAACTTACAGCAAAGCTGTTTCTTTAATAGAATTTAAACAGACTTTAAAGGGGAAATATGTTTTCTTATTATACACACAGAATTGTTGCTCGAGAAAACTGTTAAAAGGGAATTGGTTGAGTTCTTGGTAAAATGGACCTTGGACTACACGACAGGTCATCTAGTGTATATATACTCACATATAGAATAAGTAATTAGAGAGTTATTTACTGCTGCTGACATTTATGATATAATATTCTATTTTTAGCTATAGAAAACGTTATTTCATTATTACAAATTAAATTGCTTTGCTTTTTATGAGGGACATATATTTGTTTTTGATTAAATAAATGAATAAACTCTGCCAAGTTTAATAAAAAACTATCAATAACATATATAACTTAAAGGGACAGAGGTGATTACCTATAAAGTATTATAGATATATTTCATTGAGCTTACTTTTCGAATAACCTTTAAAACTGTATAAAAATATCTATTGTACATATAAATATTCGGTTGAAGTGCAACTTTATATTAATATTTTTAACTTGTTTTCAGATAATCTACCTGAATAAAACTCCCGAGGAGGCCTACAAATTATTGGCTAATGCCGATGTACCCGCATACACGCGCTTCTGTGATGCCAGCTATGGACCCAGCAGCTTTAAAATCTCGCTGCTCGACTGCCTCAATGCCATACAAAAGGGCCTGCAGGCGGGCTTCCTGAACTTCAATGACTTTGATGCGGAGGAGTACGAGTACTTCGAGCGTGTTGAGAACGGCGATTTCAATTGGATTGTGCCACAAAAGTTCATAGCGTTCTGTGGGCCACATCAGAAGTCGAAGACGCTGCCGAACGGTTATCCATGCCATGCGCCGGAGCGTTACTTTACCTACTTCCGGGACAATGATGTGACGACGGTAATCCGGCTGAACGCGAAGGTCTATCATGCGTCGTCCTTTGAGAATGCCGGCTTCGATCACAAGGATCTGTTCTTCATCGACGGAAGCACGCCCAGCGATGCCATACTGAAGAAGTTCCTGTCCATATGCGAGACAACGAAGGGCGCCATTGCGGTGCATTGCAAGGCGGGCCTGGGACGCACCGGTAGCCTCATTGGCGCCTACATCATGAAGCATTATGGCTTCAGTGCGCTGGAGGCCATCGCATGGCTGCGCTTGTGTCGACCCGGCTCGGTGATTGGCCATCAGCAGCAGTGGATGGAGGAGTAAGTAAGGAGTTATTCTTCATTAACTTGTATTAACTGTGATCCCTTTTGCAGAAAGCAGAGCTGGCTGTGGTCGGAAGGTGAACGTATGCGCCGGCGCAGCTCCTTGCAAATGCTGCAGCACAAGTACGGCATCTACAGCATCGAGCTGAAAAGCAAGGTGGCCGAAAACGAGCTGCTCGAACAGCAGCCAGCGCAGACCGCGTCGTCGAATCCTTTCGACCATGTCGATTTGCTGCTGACCCGCGTCAAGGGAATCTCGCAACGTGTGGACACGATGCATTTGCATGATCGGGACACATTGGATGCGGCCTGCGAGCAAACCGACGAGGAGCTGTCCGAGCAGCAGCAGCTGGAACTGCAGGAACAGGAGCTGCATTATCACTCCACGGACGAGGCCAATTGTAATGGCAGCGATAATGATACGGACACGGCTAGTGCCAACGTTGAGCAACCGCTGGCCTCCACCTACACCATCTCGACGCGCCGTCGAAAGTCGCCCTCGAACGCCAACAAGCCAACGGTAATTGCCAACTCGTTGCGCCGTCTGGTCAATCCCGGCGGCAATCGCAGCAGCAGCAACAGCAGCGCCCTGTCCCACAGCGTAGATCCAGCCGGCAGCTGCACGGAGAAGAAACTCCGCAAGCCCAGCGCCAATGTGTTTGAGGCAGCGCGGCACACGATTGCGTCCTCGGTGCGCATGACACAAACGGCGCTGGAGAAAAAGCAGACGCAAACGCAGGGCGATAAACTCAATCAGATCAAGGCGCTGCGGCGGCATAATTCCCGCTCATCGAACACCAACTGGTGGGTTTCAATTGATGATATACACATTTATATACATATATATATATTAGAGAGAGAGATTGTGTGACGTCATAATAACGGTTTGAGCTTTGTTTGCATGGATCGATCTTTAGAGTAGGTCATCAGAATGCTATTCGCCAAATTTGGTGAGTTTAGCTCTTCGTATGGATTTGGCCCGCCCTCAGTGGGCGTGTCCAAAAAGTTTTTGTGTGATCTTTAGAGGAGTTCATCAGTCATCTTTCTGCTAAATTTGATGTATCTAGCTTTAAAACTGAGGGAGATATATAGATTAAATCCAATTGGCGTAGCCAACAAATCTTAACACTATCTGAGGACATTGCATAATGAGATCAGAACGTCCTTAGGAACAAAAAAGTTGAGTTTTTGTCCGATTATTGCTATGGGAGTTACATGATAAAGTGGTCTAATATAGTGGTCCAATCGGAATAGTGACGTCACAATGCTAAATAACTCTATTATTAATATGTACACAAATTCATAATGGACTCACACTCAATATACCCTGTAATTGCCCTCTACAGCGACACTGATCCGAATCTGCGACATACGCGCGCCCGCTCTCAGCCGTTTCGGAACAACAACAATGTGGTTAATGTCTCCACGTCCCCGTTGAGCCTTAAAGCCGGCAGCTGTCTGTCCGCCAGTGCAGCAACAGCAACGGCTGCGACAACAGCAACAGCGGCGTCAACAACATCACATAATCTTAACAACAACAACTATAATCTAAACTCTTTGCATAACTGTAACAATAATAGCACTAACAACAACAACAACAACAACATGCAGAGCAATGCGTCCAGTCGCACACGCAGTCTGGCCATCTACAGCAAAAGGTAAGTGCCGTCCAAACAGCCCCCCAATAGATCACCCCCTCCTCCACAACAGCGCTACACACAAAATTTATTATTGAACACAATTTGATTTCAAGTTTGAACTGTGCGGCGGTTTTTTGTATTCTCGTTTAATGTTTTTAGCATTTTGTAACCCCCCCCTCTTCCCCCTTTTTTTGGTGTCCGCGTTCCATTTGCACCATTACGCCAGTTGTATATATCATAAGTACTCAACGTTAATTAAATATATATATAATTTTAGCATATTTATAATTTCCCCCCTTAACCGTATTTGCACCTTTTTTAACACTGACGTGTAAGCACAATAGTTATCGATATCTATGACTGTTGCAGTGCTGGCGCCAGCTAAAAAGTAACGTTTTAATTCGTTAACAACACTAATTTTAGCAACAATGTTTTTACTGTTTTTTTTTTCGTTTTATTATATTTTGTGAATGTACTTACATTTTTCAATTAATTAGTCTTACAATTCGTTTGTGCATGCAAAATTACAAAATAAAAAACAAACCAAAATCAAAATTTATTGGAGCTTGCGAAACTTTCTTTATTTGATTTTTTGTTTTTATCCACCCGTTTTGGCTATTATATGTTTTTTGTTGCCCCCTTTTGTTTGCCGTCGGTTGCATTTCTTAAGCTTACACACTGTGCCCTCTTCTCCAACTCTTAAATTTCTCTATCTTGTCTCTTGTGCTTGGCTGTGGGCTCACCACTTCTTGCTCCCCCTTCCCAATCTCTGTTCGACAGAATGGAATTGAAGCACCTGCGCAAAGCGGAGCAGCAACAGCAACAAGAACAACAGCCGGCTGCCGCCATGCTCGATAAGCAATTGAGACCCTACGCAACGATCAATGAGAGCAAAATACCCATCGGCATTGGCGGCGGTGGCGCTGGCAGCTCGGCGACCATTCCGCCAGTCCGGAGCAGCGTAACCCGCAGCTCGCTGCATCACATGACGCTGCGTGGTCGCTCGCGCATACGTTACCAGCGGCCGGGTGCAGTGGTTGGCGCTGCCGAGCAGGCGGCGGCGGCGGTGGCGGCGGCTCAGCCGTGTACGGTGGCGACGGCGCGTTATTATCGCGATGTGTCCGCCATACCCACCGCAACGACGGCGTCGTCATCGTCGCTGGCCAATGCTTGCAGCAGTGGTGCTGTTTGCTGCCAAATGGCGACGCGTTCTACATCCGCCACGCTCGACCTCAACTCCAATCCGCTGCCAGTTGCTGCCTGCAACACAAACACAACAACAACAACACCAGCAACAACAACCACGGGTGCATCTAGCGCTGCCAAGTCAAAGATACCCAACTTGAACAACAATCACAACTGCAATTTGAGTAATTCGCATTCTTCTACACCTCCCCTAGACACAAGCCGGCTTAGCCTGGGACGTGCCGGCGACGAGCACAGCTTCCACAATCTGGTCGGCAAGCGGAACAAGCGTTCGCTCAGCTCCACGCGCATCGAGAAGGACAAGTGCGATGAATACAATACGAAATTGCTGCGCAAGACGAGCGTTGTTGCCGCTGCAGCAGCGGCCGCGGCAGCAGCTGCAGCAGCCGCCTCCACAATCAGCAAAAGTAACATGAACAACCACAACAGCAGCAGCAACAACAACAACAACAACAATAACAGCGCCAGCAGCAGTAAACACAATAGCAACAGCGGCACGCCCACAACCAGCATTGGAGGCGGCAGTTTTAGGCTTTCGCGTCGAATCTTTGCCGAGTCAGGTTCATCGGCCTCCACATCAGCGTCCAATTCTGGTATACCGACACCAACGGCGCCGCCAACGTTGCCCTGGCAGCAATCGCATCCTCTCCGTGGAGCCAGCCGTCTGACCACAGAGCGCGAGCAGCAGCAGCTACAGCAGCAGCAGCATCTCAAGCTGCGCAAGAAGATCAGTTATTAATAGGTTCCCCCTCCCCAAAGAGAGAGAGAGAGAGTGAGAGAGAATTATTGCTATTATACTGCTGCAATTGTTATTGTTGCCATTTATTATTCGTAATGAAATTCTTATAGTATTAATAGTAAAATTTACCGAGACCCAAAACTAAATAAATCTGGGCTTGTTGATTTAGACAAAAGGTAATGTGGGTGTATATAACGGGAACGAAGCCGCAGCTGCCTTTAAAAACTGTGAAACCGTTAAGAGCAATAGGCCTTAAACTTTTATTAAGCTATATTTGCCTTAGGTAAGTTTTATTTTTACTTGAACCAGGCAACAACTGCTTAAATTTATTAATTGTTTAATAGAGAAGGGATTTAAAAAAATAAAAGTTGTGCAAATGAAGTGTATCTACCAATATTAGATAGCCAATAAGCTATTAAAGTAGGCCTTGATCAAAATTATATATAATTATTATTTTGTATTATTTCAGATATATATCTGTCTGTACGTATAAACCAATCAAGTTTACTTTTTTCTTTTATTTAAAAAATATTTGCAATTTATATTATTCATAGAATGAAAACAAATTTTCACAATTTTAAAATATATAAAGTTTAGGATAGTTTTTTTGAAACATTTATAACGTGCTTAAATTAAATCGAAAGTTATTTTGAATAAAGCGAGACTGAAGCCACTCGTATAATTGTAAAGAAAACTAATACAAAATATATATCGGAGAATATTTGAACAACTTTTATTGCATGGAATAATTTAGTTGCGTACATTTAATTTAGCTTTTAATAGTTTCGTATTACAAGATCGGTCTCTACGACTTAAATAAATACTTTTTTATTTTGCGTGACAATTTATGCATTAAGTCTGAGTGCAGGCTAATGCCTACTTAAGCATTTTCAGCAAGAACATTTAACATTTTTGTTTTTTCTTTGCTTTGCTTATCTTTTTGGGAAAGTCCCATAATACTGTATGAAAACAATTGCAATAGCAAAACAAAGAAACGATTAGATATTGGATTATATATTGTAAGATCAATCGAAAATATAGTAGTAAAGATCATGCGGTTTCGTTCCTTCGCCCAATTGTTGTACATTGACGAACTTAACAGAACTCTCGCTTTTATATTCGACATATGTATGTATTTTTTTTTATTACGCGACGTACAAAGTATGCATACAAAGTACATATGTAAGTATAGTTTATATTAAGAAAACATATGTAATAATATAATCATGTGCATTATTTCAAGTGTTAACTGTAAATAACACGTTTATTTAGTTTTAAGTATTAGTTGAAATATATGTTATATATATACACAGAAACATCTCCCTGCCCGCATTCAGTCTAAACTAACATTTGCCGAAAGTATTGGATCATATCAATGTAGATCTGGCTCTCCAGCCCGACGAACACACAATCGTAATCGCAATTCAATTCGATCTGTAGCAACGGCTCCATGGACTTAGCCTCCAGCGAGGTGGTGCGTGGTGCTAACTTAAGTGCGCTGAGCACATCCAACAGCTTTGTCTTGGCCGAAGCGTAATCGTTCGAGTTCAACGCCTCAAAAGCGGCCGCCTTCAGGTGCGGATAGTAGGTTTTGAAGTAATTGTGCCGATCGCATAGTTTAATGGACTGATTGTCCTCGCCGCCGGCATCGGTCAGTTCGCGATATGTCTTGAACTTGAGACGGCGCTCGGCCTCCACATCCTCGATATTGTTCTCCACATTGCTCAAGTTTGGCGACTTGGCGCTGACCAACTGATTGTCCGGATTCGTTTTTTCCGCATCGTTCGAGATGATGCACAGCATCTCAATCGCGGCCCGCTGGCGGGCGTCCTTCTTCTTGTCCGACTTGCCGTAACGCTTGATGGAGGCCACCGAGCAGCAGGCAACGAATTCGGGTGCGTTCGGCAAGCCGCTCTGCTGCACTATCTCAATGGTGGGCAGCGGCATATCCTTGCGCACGCAGTAATCGCGCAGCTCCTTCAGCATGTCGCGATTCATGTTTGTCAGCTCGTCCGCCACGCCGCTGATGTTGAAGCTATCGCCGGCATCGCAGCTGCCATCAGCCCCCAAGCCGTTGCCAAAGCCCGGCAATTTTCGCAGCTTGCGCATTATGTTGGCGGCCGCCAGGTGCTTGGCGTCGCGCTTGGAGCGACCTGCAAAGGGCACATTTTACAGTGTGGTGGCAGCAAGATGCGCGGAGTGCATTACCATTTCCGTACGCTTCGATGTCCATCAGAACAACCTTGCAAACATAGCCGCCGTCCTCGCCGTCAATATAATCATAAACGGGATTCCCGGTCTTGGCCTGAGCACAATACTCTTGAAGCGCTGAGACAGCTGATTTGTTTTCCATGGAGTATATACGCCGAATAGCAATGTGCGACAAATGTAAGACTTGAAACTTTCCAGCTGCTATTTATGATTGATTTATTTATATTTCCAAGCACTTCTCGATAAATGCCTGGAAATATTTTGGCTTGACTTTAAAAATGCTTGACATCTGACAGTGTTGCCAATCGCTCGGCTGCTAAAATGTGCTAAATTAGCCTTAGAACTTGGATTGCCTTAAAACTGGTTAGCCCATAAGCGTTACTTATTAATTCATTTGCTGTGAAGCAATACATATTTTGTTAAATTATTAAACCCAATTGTAAAACAGTTTGTTGTGCACATCTGTTAGATACACGTCATGTCCAGAAGAGTGGCAACGTCAGAGCTGCCAAAGCAACCCTGATTGTATATAACAAAAAAAAAAAACAAGTGTTGCTGTAGACACGAAGGAACTTTGATTATTTATTTTGCTCAGCTCGGCAATGCTCGGAAATTCGTTTCATAATCAACAACAGTTTTCAGTTTAATGCAAGGCGCCGCACAACGAAACACAGCAACTGCTACGTTTTCAATACAACTGACGTCAATAATTCGGTACTAGCTAAATTTGTTGTTAATGAAAATCGTGCCAGAGAGCGAGAGAGGGGCGACAGAAGTGACCGTGGAAGCCAACAGCAACAACAACACAAGTATAGAGGAAAATACGCAGCACACACCCCAGCCCTCCCCGCGCTAAACGCTGACGAACCACAAGTCCGCAATAGAAAACACTTGTCGCTGCCCTATTTTGCTGCTGCTCCATTTCGTGCCCACCAATTAGCGACGTCGCCAAGTGCGCCCGGGCGGGGAGAGGGTCTCAATCATGGACGATACCGCAGCCACGACGCCGTCGCCCTCGTCGGCGGCCACCACGGCCGCTGGCTACGATGCTGCGCGCGACAAAACAAACGCCGACGTCGGCAGCGGCATCGACAGTGGCAGCGGCGTCAGGCTCTTGATTAAATCGTCGAATCAGCAATACGACGACATGAACATCGAGAGCGATCTCCGCTGGACGGTGCAGCGGCTGAAGAAGCAGCTGTCCCTGGTGTATCCCGGCAAGCCGGTAGGTACACGAGCACACACACACACACATACATATATATATATATATATATATGTATATTTATATATATTTATATAGATGTATATTTACATATTCTCCATGTTGACATCAGCCTTATCTTATCAGTTGGCCAATAATTTTTCTCGCTTGTTGCTTTTGCTATTCTTGTTTATCTTCGGAGCGCCGGAACTTTTTGCCACGGACGGGCATTTGCGTCTTAAGCTGACGTTGCCCTGTCGAAGTACACGTCATTCAATACTAGCGTCAATTGCATTTAACAAGTGCACAAGTCCAAACACAACTAGAGCACAGTGGGAATTTGTATATACTAGTGGGAATATCTACCAGAACAGATTTTGGTTCAATTTGATTAACTTTATTTCAGTCAGCTAGCTGAGGTGCCTGAAAGAGAATAGTAGAATTAACATAAGACAGACCAATAATTTATTCATACAATCGAAAAGGTTCTTTTTCCACTCGATCACGAAGTAAACAGAATATATTGGGCTTGTGCAATGTCCGTCTGCCGGTCCGATCATATTTCCGTCTCTCCGTATGACTTGAAGTTTTGAGTACATGCTCGTGTATACCCGCAGATACAGTGTTAGGGTCGAACCTATAAATATCTCTCATTTTTAAAACTAGAGAAAAACAGCAATTAAATTACAAAATTACAAATTACAAAAATTGATATTTTTATAACAATAATGTTGCAAGCAAATTAAGCTCTTGTATTATTGGAATTTGTTTGCAGGTTTTAAATCAAACATTTTATACAATAGTTTATTGTTAACATCTCTTCCGGCAGTAAATTCCCATAATTATCTAACAAGTGTGCTAAATTCAGCTTCTTACACATCGTGGTTGGGAGCTGCGCATTGATTATCAATCGTTCAATTTAGTCAGTTAGTCAAGACAAACGGTTTTGTATATACCATAAAGATAATGTTCTTTATGTTGGCTTATTAATTGAAGATTAACGCAGTGTAGTTTTCTTCTATTATAATAGTACGCAGTAAGATACGATTTTTTTTTTAAAATGTGGCATATTGGCTTTAAATTCATTTTAAAAGCTTTATATCACGGCCTAGAAAATGGGGATAAATATCGAATTACTAATGGAGTGGCAATATCAGCTATTATCATGCATAGATTAAAAGCAAAGTAATTAGTGTGGAAATAAATAGATAGAGGAAATGACTGACAGATTTTGATATATTGATTCGCCTGGGCGTACTTATACAAATAATCTATAAACTTCAGTCGTTTTGATAGCTGAAGTGAATTTCAAATAGATTAAAATTTAATTAATTGAATATGCTATATTTTGAATTTGATAATTTGTATTGTTAAATTTCGTGAGATCTTAAAAAATGATGCAGAAGTGCAAATGAACAGAAAACAAAATCTAATTCAAAAATAAAATTGTAGATTTAAATTTTTGCACAGTTTTAATTGGACAGTGACCACTGTACCTTAAATATATACATCTATTTAATCAAGATAACCTTTGAATTTACAAAAACGAATTTTTTGTTGCAAACTTGTTGCACATAAAATTGAATTTGCATTGTTTATTTTGAAAAGACGATTAAAATATTTAATATTTTCTCAGGAAATTAACGACCAAAAGCTGATCTATTCGGGCAAACTGCTGGACGATGCCCAGAAGTTGTCCGAGGTGATACGCAGCTACAAGGATGTCTACCAGCAGCATCACATCTTTCATTTGGTGTGCGCCAACAAACATGTAAACAAGACACCGTACAAGACGACCACGCCGCCAAAGGAGACCACATCCATGCCACAAATGAACAGCGATTCCAATGACAACGAGCTTAGGCAGCGACAAGTGGCTGCCGCGACCATCGCCGCCACATCCGCCAGCTCCCAGATACCGCTCCAGCAGCAGTCACAGCAGGCAGGTGACATATATTCTTGGACGCTGTTATTCAATCAAATGGTTGCCGCCCAAGCGTCATCGGCATCTGCATCGGCATCGGCATCGGCATCGGCTTCGTCAACCACAGCTGCACATTTGGCGTTGCAGCAGCAGCAGCAGCAGGCGCTCCTATATAACGCCTGGATGCAGCAGTACTATGCAAGGTACATGCAAATGATGATGCAACGGTGAGTTCTCAATAAACATCAACAATGGAATCTGAGACATGATATGATGAAAAGCTAGCTCACGCTACAGCGAATTTCCACTGCGCTTTCTAAGCGGGGCCGTAAATCGAATACAAATTGTCGTTGGTTCGGTTCACGGTTTGATAAAGATATATATTTTTGACAGTATTCAAATATACCATATATACAAATATATATACAAATATATCCTACAACACTTCAAGAGAATTAATTTTTTTATTTTTTTGTTTTTTAAATCTCTATAGATATACATTATAAACTAACTAAAATGTATTTATTTTTTGATATCTGCATTTGTGTATTAGAAGTGATCATTTATGTTTAGATATTATATTTTTAAAATTATATAATATTTGTTGTATATTATATATAGTTTTATGTTTTGGAAATAGATTTGAAAAATTAATAACTCACTGATTTTAATTTTTTTTGCAGCACTAGCGGTACGGAAAGTGCACCCCCACCGCCAATGATGCATTCTTTTCTGCAAAGCTTACAAATGCTACCAAACAATTTGGGTGTGCCGCTTGTGGGGCATCAGCCGGTGCCAGTGGCGGCGGGTGTTGGCGCTGGAGCGGGGCAGCCGAATGAGGCCGTCGCTGCACAGCCACCGGCGGCCCGTCCGGTGGATGGCCCCAATTTTCCTAACATACAAGAGGAGCCCGAGATGCGTGACTGGCTGGACAGTTTCTTTAGCTTTACACGATTGGCCATTTTTGTGACAGTTTTATATTTCAATTCGTCGCCGATGCGCTGTTTGCTAGTGGTGCTCATCGCCAGTGTTATTTATCTGTGAGTAGAGTGAATCTTCAAAGACGACATGATTTGCTTAAGCTGACCCCTTCCTCCGTTGTAGCTATCACATTGGCGTGCTGCGACGTCGCCGCGAGCGCAACAACAATAACATTAATCGAAACAACAATGCTGGCAATAACATTGAGGCCTTTGCGGCCGTGCAACAAATTCAACGCATGATGGACGCCGCCGTTGAGCATGATAATAATCCACAGGCTGCTGCCGAACCAGCACCAGCCGCTGCACAGGATGATGCAGCTAGGGCGCCCGAACCAGCCAGCGCTGGTGCGGATCAGCCCGATGCCAATGTTGCTGCTGCCGCTGCCGCTGAGGCTGTGGTCGTGGAGCCAGCGAATGCCAATAATTCTGTGATTTCCATAGTGCGCACCTTTGTCATAACGTTCTTCACATCGCTGTTGCCCGAGGCGCCGGCGCTGTAAAGGCTGACGTCAGTGCGTCCAATTCAATGTGGCCTCTGGATTCCCCCTTACTTTCCTTCTTACTACACCCCATAATCATAAATGTTATCATTTTTGCAACCTGAACTTTGCAATATCTGTTTTTCTAGCTATGTAATTAATATGTGTATATTTATATATATATCTGGATGTGCGTGGAGCGCGCAAAATGGTTTGTCTATGGCGCCGCCGCTAACCCCATCCCCTGTAGCTTTAGTGTTTTTTTTAGCGATAAGAAGAAAATTTGTTTTTGATGTGAATGCTACACTGCGCGTGGCAGACGAAACTATGAAAACGATAAATTGCAATTATAAATAAAACAAAAAAAAAGGTATATACATATGCTTAAACACCAACGCACTTATCTCGAATCAATGTCACGTGTGGAAAACTCCCAGTCGCGGTTTTTCATGAATGGAATTTTTTTTTTGCTTTTATTATTTTATGAATGGAAAATTTTCAGCTCGAGACACTTTCACTGCATGTGAGTAGCAATCATAACTGAGCTGTTAACACGCCTCTTTACTCTTTATTAGGTTTACACGCTGCCCGGAGACGATCTCGGCTGTCGTTCAGTTCAGCCTTGTGCGTCGGCTTATCGCCAACATGAATGTCCGGCTGTCCATTCCGTCTGTGCCGCTGATAGGGGCGCGTCGACGTCTTGCTCGGGGTTAGAACGCTGCGAGTGCTCAGTGCTGACGGATGGTGCATCGGCATTGGGATCAATTAATTCATATATATTTTTTTGGCATACGATTAAAGCGAATTCACCGTGTTTCCCATCCTAATCAGCAAGTGAATTGGCAAAAACAACAAACAACAAACATGTGGCGATTGCATCAAGTGCGCGCAACAATCGCGCCTGCGCTCAGCAGACAGCGTCATGTAAGTGGGCGTCAAATATTTGCATCTCGACTGGCATCAGTGATATCTTCCATATATGTATTTAGCATGTTCGCGTGATTGCCATACGGCGCGAGGATCAATCGGTTTGGGAGCGACGAGCGCCGTTTGGACCCACGCATGTCCAGAAGCTGGTCAAGCAGGGTGTGAAGGTCATCGTGCAACCGTCCAATCGACGCGCCTATCCCATGCAGGTGAGCACACACAACATATATATATTATATATTTATTCAGATATATTTAATCAATAAATCACATCATATCTTAAACACGGATTAGCTCTATGGCAACAGCTACTGAGTCAAATGATATGGTTTATATATGTATGGGCGGGCTGCATCATAAAAAAAAAACTTTGACAGATAAGCCGCCCTGCTGTTGGGCTCTAAATTTGGCAATTGCTGGCCTTGGAGCCAGTCAAAGCCCGAAAACAAAACGTAATTTCTTGTTATCTCGCTCGAATTTTGTTATTGCCCAATGTGCATATGTTTGCTATAGTCAACTGATTTTTCCTGCAGATAAATTTTAATCGGGCTTTACAATAACAACATTTTTTCTATTAATAAAATGTATATTATTTTGAATTTGATTTGCAATAGATATTTTGAATACAATTATAATATATTTATAGCGTGTTTTCGAGTTTTCTTTTTTAGTTTGTTCAAGAGTTAGAAATAAGCATAGATTTTATTGAAGAGTATTAAAAAATATAAATAAATATTAATATTAATTAAAAATTAATATTATTAATATTTTGTTTATTTTGTTTTGTTGTCACGTGAAAACCAAAACAACTTGTTTTTGGGTGTAGTTCTTACTATCTAATGCATAAGATCTATTTTTGGATTTAGGATTAATACAACGAATTTAAAGCCTTATTGCTGTAGTATTAATTTAATATTATAGTAAATTAAAAATTAATTTTAAATTCATTTGACCTTTTAATCAAAACTTTCTTTTGTTTAGCTTCCACATTTTCCCTACTATATTGTTTTTATTTCGTAGAACTTCAACAATATTTTAAATTTGTCGGAAATTCTGAAATTTTTTGTTCAAATGTTATATTTTTTCTCAATTTGTTGGAAAAATTATATTTTAAAAAATTTATATTCGGCATTTAGTCAATCCCTACATCATCCTACTATATGATCTTAAAATTTTTTATATTGAACAACATTTTTTATTATTAATACATTCTCAGTTAGTAATAATTTTTTTCGAAATCAAAAATAGTTCACTAAAATTATAGAGTAACTCGCAGTCGTATACATTTGATTGTTACTATCAAAGAGTTGTTCGATTAGTCTTCTAATGTTTCGTATTATGCTGATAATAAATGTTTTTAAAAGTTATATTGGTAGATTACGGATAAGAAAAAGCAATGATAATTTGAGCATAAGTTTCAACAAATATTTTGAAAATAGCTTGTAGAATTCGATTAGATTAGTTAATTGCGAGTCGACTATGGAAAATTTTTGGAAATCAAGAAAAATATTCAAAGTAATCATATCAATTTGTTATCTCAAATGAATTCAGGCGTATATGCAAGCTGGTGCTCAAATCCAGGAGGACATTAGCGATGCTTCGGTGATCTTTGGCGTTAAGCAGGTGCCCATCGATGCGCTTATTCCGGGCAAAACCTACTGCTTCTTCTCGCACACGATCAAGGCGCAGGAGTCGAACATGCCCTTGCTGGACGCCATACTCGAAAAGGTTCGAATCCACATAAACCACATGTAGTCACAAATCTCTCTAAGCTCGAGGTTTACAGAAAATCCGTCTCATCGACTACGAGCGTATTATTGATGAACGCGGCGCCCGCCAGGTGGCGTTTGGCAAGTACGCCGGCGTCGCTGGCATGGTCAACATCCTGCATGGCATCGGATTGCGCCTGCTGGCACTGGGACACCACACGCCCTTCATGCACATCGGACCCGCGCATAATTATCGCAACTCCTCGATGGCCCGCCAGGCGATTCGTGACTGCGGCTATGAGATTTCGCTGGGCATGATGCCCAAGTCAATCGGACCGCTGACCTTTGTGTTCACCGGCTCCGGCAATGTGTCGCAGGGCGCCCAGGAAGTTTTCTCCGAGCTGCCCGTGGAGTATGTGCCACCGGAGATGCTGCGCAAAGTATCAGAGCACGGCAGTAAGTACTGAGGATCCAGTGAAACCCATCATATATATCATAAATCTCATCCAATCTAGATCAAAATAAGCTTTATGGCTGCGAGGTCAGCCGCTCGGATCACTTGGAGCGTCGCGAGGGCGGCGGTTTTGATGCCAAGGAGTACGATGAGTTTCCCGAACGTTACATTTCCACCTTTAGCACGAAGATTGCGCCCTACGCCTCGGTCATTGTCAACGGCATCTACTGGGCCGTCGGCAGTCCAAAGCTGATTAGCATTCCGGATGCCAAGAACCTGCTGCGTCCGGCCAACACGCCCTGGCTGCCGACCAGCAAAGGCAGCCCAGCGCTGCCGCATCGCATGCTCGCCATTTGTGATATATCCGCCGATCCCGGCGGCTCCATTGAATTCATGAACGAATGCACCACAATCGATACACCCTTCTGCCTTTACGACGCGGATCGCAACAAGGACACCAAGAGCTTCAAGGGACCCGGCGTGCTGGTCTGCTCCATTGACAATATGCCCACACAGCTGCCGCGCGAGTCGACGGATCTCTTTGGGGAGCTGTTGACGCCCCATGTCCACGACATCATCAAGAGCGATGCCAAGAAGCCGCTGCACGAAGAGCACTTTCCTACCCCATACAGTCGGTAAGTCGGAGTCTTTATAATTCTCAGATCAGTAAGCAACAAAAATTTGGTGCTAGAAATTATATTTGTTAATTAATTAGAGCTCATAATACAGATCAGTCAAGAAATAATAATATGTCTTAATAGTTCTCAGATTAGTAAGCAACAAAAATATAGTGCAAGAAATTATATTTGTAAATACTTAATTGGAGCTCATATTACAGATCATTCAAGAATTAATAATAATTAAAATATCTCTATATAGTTTTTAGATCAGTAAGCAACAAAAATATAGTGCAAGAAATTATATTTGTTAATGCTTAATTGGAGCTCATAATAGAGATCAGTCAGGAATTAATAATAATTAAAATATCTCTATATAGTTCTCAGATTAAGAAGCAACAACAAAAATATAGTGCAAGAAATTTCGATTTGTCAATGCTTAATTAGAGCTCATAATACAGATCAGTCAAGAAATAATAATATGTCTTAATAGTTCTCAGATTAGTAAGCAAAAAAAAATTTAGTGCAAGAAATTATATTTGTTAATGCTTAATTAGAGCTCATAATACAGATCAGTCAAGAAATAATATGTCTTTATAGTTGTCAGATCAGTTAGCAACAACAATTTAGTGCAAGAAATTATATTTGTTAATGCTTAATTGGAGCTCATAATACAGATCAGTCAAGAATTAAAAATATTTCAAAAAATTCAGAAGCAGCTGAAAAACTCAGAATACTGTGATCAGTTTGATCCATGGAATGTACTTTTTTCCTTTTTCTTTTTCTTTTTATTTTATTTTTATTTTATAAGTAAATAGTTTATATAGTTAGGTTGTTGGTTTATAACTATAGGGTAGTTACCCTATCGATCTAAATTAACATTTTTATGATTATTATTATTTAAAGTTTTATTCTGAGCTCTTAAGTGAGACGGCCAACTAATTGTACATTTTAAAAGTAAAATCATATGGAGTCTAGGAATTTTCCTAGACACATTTAAAAAAAGTCTTATCTTCAAAATGAACACGCTTATTTAAATTGAAGTCCCAGCGCTATTTAAAGCTTTTCAAAATACTTGAATACTATATGGGCAATATAAGCACGTGTCTTTAGCTTATCAGCTTTAGAATAATCAAGTGGGGGTATTATTTTAATTGCTCTCCCACTCTCTCTCCGTCAGGCAATTATCGCTAGCAATGGCGAGCTGACCGAGAGCTTCCAGTATATTCAGGAGCTGCGCGATTCGCAGAGCCATCGCTCCCGCCACAAAATTGAGGGCCGTTCCGAGTCGGACAAGAAGGTGCTGGTGCTGGGCGCCGGCATGGTCTCGGCGCCGCTGGTCGAGTGGCTGCATCGCGAGAAGGATGTGAGCATAACGGTGTGCTCCCAGGTCAAGGAGGAGGCGGATCGTCTGGCCCAGCAATACGCCGGCGTCGATAGCGTCTATTTGGATGTGCACGAGAGCACCGGGCATCTGCAGGAGCTGTGCGGCAAGGCGGACGTCGTTGTCTCCCTGCTGCCGTACAGTCTGCACGGCATGATTGCGCGCTACTGCGTGGCGGAGCGCACACACATGGTCACCGCTAGCTATCTGAATGACGAGATCGAGGCGCTGCACGAGGAGGCGCGCGCCAATGGCGTGACCATCATGAACGAGGTGGGCCTGGATCCGGGCATTGATCATCTGCTGGCGCTGGAGTGCATACACGAGGTGCAGGAGAAGGGCGCCGTCGTCGAATCCTTTGTCAGCTACTGTGGCGGCCTGCCGGCACCGGAGCACTCCAACAATGCGCTGCGCTACAAGTTCTCCTGGTCGCCACGCGGTGTCCTGCTCAATACGCTGTCGGCAGCCAAGTATCTGAGTCAGGGCCAGATTGTCGAGATCTCTGGCGGCGGTGAGCTGATGTCCAATCCGCGCAGCTTGGACTTTTTGCCCGGCTTTGCGCTCGAGGGCTTCCCAAATCGCGACTCCACCAAATACGGCTCGCTTTACGGCCTGGGCAGGGACGTGCACACGCTGCTGCGCGGCACCATACGCTACAAGGGCTTCTCCGAGTCCATTAAGCCCATGCAGCTGCTGGGCCTGATCGATCCAGAGCCGCACGCGCTGCTGCATCCGAGCGGACCGGATGTCACCTGGCGACAGCTGGTCACTCACCTGCTGGGCATGTCCGATTCGAGCATCTTCTATGAGAACCTCAAGCAGAAGCTCGTCGAGCGCCTGGGCGATGTGGATGGCATTGAGAGCCTGGGCCTGCTGGATGAGAAGCCCGTTGTCAAGCTGCATTCGCCGCTGGATACGCTCAGCCATTATCTGTCCAAGCGTCTGGCGTTCGGTAAGCGAGACAACACTTTTCCACATTTCCACTTTTCACACAATTTTCTTGCAGAGCGGGAGGAACGCGATCTGGTGGTCCTGCGGCACGAGGTGGGCATTCGCTGGCCCGACGGTCGTCGCGAGGAGCGCGGCATCAACTTCGTTGTCTATGGCCAGCCCCAGGGTCACTCCGCCATGGCCATGACCGTGGGCAAGCCAGCTGCCATTGCAGCCAAAATGATTCTGGACGGTGCGTAATCGTGTAATTCGTGTAATAGAAATCGAAGTTAATCTTTGAATATCTGTTAACATTGCAGGAGAGATCCAGGAACGCGGTGTTCTGTTGCCCTTCACGCCGGACATCTATCGGCCCATGTTGCAGCGTCTGCGCTCCGAGGGTCTGACTGCCACGGAGACATCCAGGTGGCTCAACTAGGTGCCCTTATCCCTGACGTATTAGCACTTAGTTTCTGCTAAACACATTTCGTTATTTTTCTTTAGATCTTAACTATCAGCCCAACTCAATGAAATTCATTGCTGCCGCTTAATTATTTGTTTATTTTTTTGTTTATTTATAAACTTGTTTTTCCGGTAATCAAGCAAAGTTTAGATAAGACTGTACTGTTATCTGTATACTATATATACTTATATATATGATATGTACCTATGATTGTAGTTTGTTTAAAGCAGGAATCGACTACGTTCAAGTTTTCGTCGACAAATTTGTAGACGATTGTGATTAAACGAAAATTATTTTTTTAAGCGTTAAATTTGGTAAAGAAACTTGAAATTCACCCATATGGGTGGAAACTTCGTTAACAAATTTTTTTATGAAACTATATTGTTTATTTTGCGACCATAAAAAATTAATTTTCAAAAAAAAAAGAAATAATAATTGTGAATTTAAAAGTTAGAGCTGGGAAACTATTTTCAGTTATTAAATATTATTAACAAAATATTTTTTTGTTTCTAAACAGGATTTTTATTTGTAAAAATGGCTTAAATTTGAATTTGAATTTTTTTCCACCAAACTCCTTTTAAAAATGGGAAGGTTAACGCCGGGTATTATTCGCTTTTTTTGTGATAATATCTAACTTGCCGTATCAAATAACCATAAATCAGGCTTATTTATAGACATATAGATTGGTTGCTACAATTTATTTATTTATTATGAGTTGCTCAAGATAGGGAGAGAACATTTTAAGGCTAGATTGTCGTCAATTTTGCTGTACCTTGCCACATGGCAACCCGTTAGCTTTTTGGGTTATCAGCTGAACTTGAACTGTTTTGAAATAATGAATAAGTATGTTGTCGCCGTTAACATAGTTACATATATACTGCTATATTTAGTCAAGTCCATGCCAACTAGTGCCTTAGTTCCCACAGTCACATGATGGGAAGTTGCTTTTTTTTTTTTTTTTTTTTTGGGTTTTCTTGGTGCAAGTTAACCGACTGGAATTGGAATTCCAATCAACAATCACCTCACATTTGTTGATACTTTGTCTAAGAGATTGGGGCTATCAGCTCTAGAGCATTAACTAAACCATGCGGCACAGCATGATAACCAATAACCTCTGTGGGCGCTGTATTAAGTTGTAGGCACTTGTTTAACTTTTACAAATTTCAATTCATTCAATGCAAATTCACAGACACACACACACACACACACACATACATGTGTGTTTACGTATTAGCGGAGAAAGAGAGGCGGACTGGGCGATAACAATGTGTGTGTGTGCAATGGGATTTGTGGAAGCAGAGCGAATCGCGACGCCAGCAGCTCAGCCGCAGTCGACGTTGTAAATTAAGCGCTTGGAATATTTATTTCGTATTTTGTATTTTGTACTTTTTATTTTTGTTTTTGGGCTGCGCTCGAGCTGCCGGCCAGCAGTTCGTCTTCAGTCTTGATAATACGCAGTGCCGAGGCAGTCGCAGTGTCTCTCAAGTGCTCCACTGTCACAAGTAGTAGGTGTATTTGTGCAAATGTATGTGTGCTTGTCTATATGTGCATATGTATGTTATGGAGTAACGGCAGTTTGCGTGTTGCGTGCCAGCAACAACAACAACAGCAATAACAATAACAACAACAATAACAACAACGAGAACAAGAACAGCAGGCTCACTTCCCGTGTCTTTAAGCGATTATTTAATTTATCGTTTGTAGCTTAAAAAAAAAATAATAATAAAAGTTATAAAAGTTTTAGTGCGTGCCGGCTGAACAGCTGCGATTTTTAGAGAACCCATTAAGAACTCTTATAATTATACAATGTGCGGTAACTTTATTAAATCGAAGACAGTTACATATATGTGAGGCCAGCCAAAGGTCACTATTGTATTGATATTTAACTGTGCGCCACTGCAAGTTCAACCTGCACTCAGCTGTTATCACTGCAGCAACAGCAACAACAACAACAGCAACAACAACAACTGAATACAAAAAATAAAAACACAACATGGGTAACATGCGCTATTTGACGGAGACACATTTGAGGGGCTTCGAGCGTTACAAGGTGAGCATTTAATGGGTATATTCGGTTTGTCTAGAAATAAGCTCCTCACAAAGCGCACCCTTAAAAAAATCAATGTCCCATGCATTTTTAAAAAGGCGCCACATCAATAAATTGTCTTCATTTTGAAATGTCACCAAGCAATCAGCTATTCTGCTTATCAGGATTACAACGAGTTCCGGTTTGTGCGTTATAAATATGACTATAATTAAAAATTAATATGTATGTACGTACATGTATGTTTATATGATCGCACACGTGTCAATTGCGCTTAATCTAAGAAATTGGGCAATGGGAAGATTTGTACTCTCGTTCACGAAGTGAAAAGAGTGTATTGGGTTCGTTCAATGTCCGACTGGCTGTTCGTCAGTCTGTCTAGAGACTTGAAATTTGGGAAATATAGACGTGTATACCCGCGTCAAATAATGTGTTATGATTTGTTGGCTAAGCCCCAATGGGGGCGTGGCACTTTACAAAAATCTCTTTATCTCCCTCAGTTTAAAAGCTAGATATACAACATTTTAGCAGACAGATTACTGATGACCTCCTCTAAAGATAAAGCAAAAACCTGTTTCTTACGCCCACAACCGCCTCCAAAAAATTACAATAGATATTTTCACAACATTAATACTGCCAACAAGCCGATTTTGTATTATTAGAATTTGTTTGCAATTTTTCACGATTGCTTAAAATTCCTGTTGGACAACTTAAGGGGTTTGTAGGTGGCGCTACTGTGTAACACGTTGCTTCAACCACCGTGCAGATTCAATTTTGCTTTGATGTGTATAAATAATGATAGGGCACATGTTTTGGTTTTGATGACCCTGTTAACGAGTAGTGAGCAGTCGGTTACGCCCGACTCCAGCGCTCTTACTTTTTTTAATATATATATTTTTTGTGGTCACTGTGCTCGGCATGTGCTCGACATTATCAAATGGGCCGGGCGCTTGGGCATGACTAGGCCTAGGTCATCAATTTAATAGACCGGATGATGCTAAAACACATATGTTTCGTAAATCCCAGAAAAGGCATTGAACTGCGAATAAAGCGGTGCCGCTTTCGAGAGATAGTTGGCAAACACATACACTGAGTGGAATTTGTACTTAAGAGAGATTAACCTATAAATAAATGATGCGTGCTGAAACCGTTAGAGAGAGAGAGAGACAGAGAGAGAAAGAGAAGGCTTAAATAAATATAAAACACTACTGAGTGAAAAATCAATTTAATATAATAAACCTAAAATAAATGGAAAATCAATATGCTGAAGACGAGCTGCAAGTTATAGAATTGAAAGACGTACGTACATCAAATACTTATCGTAATTAATCCGAATCTTTGGTTTACGAACGAAAAGTTAAGTTATAGGTTAAGTTCACTTTTCTTTTTATTTTTCATGTTTTTGGGTGTTGATTAAATTGAAAAATATTGAGTATTTAGTTTTCACTGTTAACACACGGAAAATTCTTCTACATACACTTTTATATTATTGTTTACACTTTAGTTAATAGGTTATGAATTAGGTTATAGTTATAGGTTATGTTCGCGTTTTGGTTTTTAACCTCAATTGAATTCAAAATGATGAAAATTGTTGATTTTAGTCTTTAAAAAACCAGTAATGCTTCTGCATGTACCTTAATATTGTTGTTTACGCATTAGTTCAGAGGTTACGGATTATGGTTATAGTCTATAGGTTAGGTTCCCGTTACACTTTTCACTTATTTTTTATATAGCCTTGATTTTTTCAGAATATTTATTGCTTATTGGTATTTAGCTAAATGATTTCACAAATTTAATAAATTGGTAATATTTCTGCATGCACCTTTTTATAGTAGGTAATACTAATTGTAATTTAATTAATAAAAAAAAGTTTTTTTAATTCCCATATTCTTTCGTGTGTGATTCTTGTGTAATATTAAAGTTTGACACTAGATGCACAGAATACTTTGATGTTACAGGGTTGCCTTTTATTATGGGGCGCCACCAAGTGTTCCAAGGTGTGACTTTCTAGTTTGATAAGAAATATGGCCATTTTCAACTGAAAGAGTGAAAATGTAAAAATAGGTTTCTGCTTAAAAATAAAATACACAGGTGACAAATTTCCATGCAACTTTTGCGATCAATTAAGATTTTCAACGTGACTATTTACTCTTTGAAGAAAATATGTTTCTTTTAAAGTGAATTTTTACTCTAGACAAAACAAAGCTTGAAACTGATCCGATATAATATGATATCGTGATACCTAAGAACTGCAATGGGCGGAGAATTATTTGCATTCTATTTCCGGTACACGTACGTAAAAATACGCAATATATATGCAACACACGATTAGAATATTTAAAGTTTCAAGTCTACAGTTTAAATATCGGCGAAAAAAATTGGGTTCATACGGGCAGATAGACGGACATTGCACACACCCAATATACTCTTTCAACTAGTACTTTTTCTTTTTGTTTTTAATATTCTTTAAACAGCCAAAGAATCCAATGGAACTACTATTACCTACAAATACCTAAGCTAAGATCATTATTGCTTTTTTTTTTAAATTAAAAAGTTTTAATTTTTTTTATCGTGTTTTTCTTTAACAGTACAACAGCATAGACACCAGTTTTCTGAGTGTCTATGTTATGCATCCGTTCTGGAATGCCTGCGTGAAGGTTTGTATTCAGTCAAGTTTATAGCTCTTTCTGAGAACTCACAAATCTTCTTGTGCAGTATTTACCCAATTGGCTGGCGCCAAATATACTCACCTTTGTGGGCTTTCTCATGACCGTGGTGAACTTCATATTGATAGCCTACTACGACTGGGACTTTAAGGCGGCCAATGACAAGACGGTGGGCAACACAGTGCCCGGCTGGGTGTGGACCGTGGCCGCCATCAATATACTTATCTACTATAATCTGGGTAAGCATATGCTCCCAATATCTTGACTAAATTGAGCCTATCCTTAACTTCAAAAGATGGCATGGATGGCAAGCAGGCGCGTCGCACGGGCACAAGTGGGCCGCTCGGTGAGCTCTTCGATCATGGCTTGGACTCATATTCGGCGGCACTGATCCCGATCTATATATTTTCCCTGTTTGGCACGGACGATTTACCGCCGATACGCATGTTTTTTGTTATATGGAACGTTTTTCTCAATTTCTATTTTACACATGTGGAAAAGTATAACACGGGCGTTATGTTTCTGCCCTGGGGTTATGACTTTACCATGTGGGTAAGTACTGTTTGAAGTCGTTGCAAAACTGAACCCCATTTATAATACTAATAGTTGTTTTGATGCTTCTCTCTCATCTAGGGCGTAAGCGTTATGCTGTTTGTGGCCACTCTGGTGGGTCCTGAAATATATCGCTCGAGCTTTTACGGTGTAACTGTGGCGAATGTTTTTGAAGTGGGCCTAATTGGTTCCGGCATTCTGTCCAGTCATCCAATTATTATAAGGAACATATATCTGTTTGTATTACAATATATGATATATGCCGAATTGTATAATTGGTATTTTTATTTTATTGCAGCTCTTATAAAAATAAGACGGGTAAAATGCGTCCCATGATGGAGATGTTGCGTCCATTTTTTGCCTTCTTCTGGCTCTTTCTAATCACCTTGGTTTGGTCGTTTTGTTCGAGGAATAAGGTCATTAACTTGGAGCCACGCATCCTATGGATGCTCTATGGCACTATCTTCTCCAATATTGCAGTGAGTGCGAGAGCCTAAAAAAATATATTTATATGTCTTTAAATCTCTATACCTTTTCGATTCTTCTGTTCTTTGTAGTGCCGCCTTATAGTAGCCCAAATGTCTGATACGCGCTGTGACGGCTTCAATATACTCATGTGGCCTTTGGTTGCCACCGTGGGCGTCTGTTGCTTCCCCTGGTATGAGCATGTTTTTGGCTTAGATCTGACGGCGCAGGGCGAGCGCTGGCTCGTGCATGGCCTAACAATATTCGTCACTTTGGCGCATTGGCATTATGGCTACGGAGTGGTAAGCACTTCAATAAAATATAATAAAACAAAAAAAAATATAACATAAAAAATTAATTTTTCCTTTTTTTTTTGCCCAGGTCTCGGAAATGTGTAATCATTTTAATATTCGTTGCTTCAAAGTAAGAAAATCTCACAGCAATTCCGTTCAACATACATTCCAGAACAATAACAAATCCTTGAAAAGTCATTGAAACTAATTACATAACTAACTTAAAAAACAAGCAAAAAATTCAACGAAAAACCAAAAAAAAAAAAAAAAAAACCTGGCCATTTTGTATGTGATATAATTGTGGGTGTTACAAAATTCTCTTTCGCCTCGCCTCGCCTCGCTCTGGTCTAAGTTTAAGTGATCCATACCCAATTTATAAGCTCTCATGCGCCGCATAACGTTATGGTAAAGTTCACCTAAGAAATATTCTTAAACCTAACCTAGACTAAGTAAATTAACACTAAATATCTATAGAGAAATATATGTAAATATACATATACATAAATGGTATGTACTAAGTGCACGATAAGGCAGCTGTTAATCGCATGCGCTATGATCCCCCACTGCATGTTCCGATAAGTATTATATGCATTGAGCTGCACGAAAAACTGCTTAGCGATATCCTCACTGAAAACCCCGCATTGTAATTTCTGTAGATAAAGAAACCGCCCGTCAACGCTGCGCAGGAACTGAATGAAACCGAGGCCACAAAGGGCGCGGAAACCACTGAAGAAGTTTAAAAGCGAAAAGCATTTGGACTGTTTTCTTAAGTACAGATGTGTGAAACTTTTAAACTGTTTTAGTCTAAGTTGAAGTCGTACTAAAAATGTAACTGTTAAGAAACGAAACCAAAAGAGCTTAAAATGTGCCTTATTGCCAGACAGAAAACGTCACAAGATGGAAAGCTTTCCAACGAAAGCTTTCAACTGAGTTGTGCGTTCTGCCCGCCAGAGGGCATCTTATGCTGAATAAATTTTAATTTCCGTTTAAATAAAAACTATTTCTTTTAACAATGTAAGCAAATAATTTTTGTAAACATTAAGTATATATAATATATAATTTAAATTAAGAATTGTCATGCTTAGTGTACTGCACATATAGATACTCTGTTTTCTAAATCGTTCACATGTTTTTTTAAACGTGTTCTATTATGTTTACAAATTTATGTAAGCAAAATAGGGAATGAACCTATAATAATTTCTTATATTTAACAATTTCTACAGTGAAGAGAAAATCATTTAGCTAGAGAGTTTAGAAGCAGAATCTAAATTTTCTATAATATAGTGTTGTAGAGAATAAGCATTGTTCCTTAAATTTTACCTAGTTTTTTGTTCTTTTCGTTTTTAAATATGTTTTTTTTTGGCACCTTTTTTTTTTTCCAAAATTGACAAAAATTTGGATTCAAATTGAAATGGATCTACAAAAAACAAAAAATTGCTTAAGAATGATAATAAGAATTATTATAAGACGGTTCGAAATGGAGTGGACTGAAATGCAATCGTACTTGCCTAACTGCGAAAGTTAAACGCCTAAAAGTGGGCTACAGCTGCCGTCCGGTTTTAACAACATAGACTATTACTTATAACGAGGAAATCAAAATTTTTATAGCTCAAGTTTAGTTTAAAGGTTCCTACTATTGGCGGTCTCTGTCGTGGGTTTATAGGCCTTCACAAGTCCTTCCGCCTGTCGCATTGTCACGTAGCGCGTCCATTTCTCATTTGGTACTTCCCTCAGGCTGCGACACGCTTCTGTCAGCAGCAACAAATTATATCTGCGTATAGTACACACATATCTGGCCCATATCTATTTATATATTTCAACACTTTGCTTTGCTTTTTTATTGGCATTGCATTTAGAAAGTGATTTGGCGTGTATGTTTGTAAAATATTACACACACCCACACACACACACACACACACAGCCATAGCTAATGCACACTATGAGCCTTTTTTGCATGCATGTCACGCATTGTTGTGGTCGTTATTATATTTGATGCCATTTTACCTACACACATACATCCATGTACATCCATGCACACACACATTGAGCAGCGGAACGTTTAAAGGGAAATTTAAACTTTTCTGTAAGTCTCAGTGGGCGTGGTTATAGATTACGTTAAGCGTGGGAGGCTAGCAACATAATATTGTCAAATCCTGTCAAAATGTCACTAAAAGGTTATTCCTTTAAGTCGCTCAAGGCAATAGAACATAATTAACATAAGTAGTCAACGAACAGATACCCTGCGCCACAACTTGTAGGTCTGACAAATATTATGATAGTCGACATTGATTGTCTGAGAAATCTGACAAATATTATGATATATGTCGACATGGATTGCAGTGCTGCTGACAGTTCCATTTTCTCTCTTAAATCTGGAACACATAATCTACCTTTCCTAACCTTAACCATGTTCTTTATATCTAAAAATAAAAAAGTCAATTTAATAAGATAGTTTAATTTATTTTAGATAAAGGTTACACATATTACATTACCCTTTTCTTTTTTGAAAAGTGGATAAAAATAAAAATAAATTTTATTAGTGCAAAGGATTAAATTACAAAACTATGAATAAAGTTTATAAATAGTTTTGTTACGTATGGAAGTTTTAAGTTGAAGTGGGAAAACTGTGTAAGTATTTGTAACGAGCAATAAAATACTGTATAAAATATTATTCATAATTATTTGCCATGTCCGTCAATATGCCCAAAAATCCTAAAAATAATTTTTTTTTTATAATAATCTTAAAATGTTGTTAATCTGTAGACTTTAACTTTTTAGGTGCTCGTATCTCTTACTCAGAAAATGTGAATAATATTTTTGCAATATTCCGCCAATATATAAAAATATAAATTTTTACTTCGGTGCTTTGAGCACATTTCAAAGATAATAAAAGCTAATCACCAATTTTAATTAAATAATATTTAAACTATCATCAATTTTTATGGCTTTCATTCATTTTTTTAAATCAGAAAATAGGAATCGTCCCTTTGGCATTAAGTGAAATAAAAGTTATTGAAACCTAGCTATATATGCCTGCCTGAGTATATATATTCAGACATATAGATGCATTAAAACTGCTAAAAAAATAACGATATAAATTGCGCCATAAATTTGGTTTAAAAGCAGAAAAGAAGTGCCCATTTGGCGTGTGTAATGAGTACCTCAGTAACCATTGTCACTGGATGCGTGTATACGTCAATATATATATATATAGACGGGCTTGTTTGTCTCGATCCACCCACTAAAGTGATGGTTCATTTGTCTTTATTTAGTCGCGGCGCACAAAATGGTCGCTTGGAGGCTGCATTTATTGACAATAAATAGGTCATAAATTACACATAGAGGGGGTCACTGCCAGGAGGTAACTGTGGTTGGCCAGACCGTTTTAAAGGACTTGGCCTGGTTGGGGCGTTGGCTTTGTGAATGCGTGTAGTTTGGCTTTTTGGCCGAAACAGAGCGTTAAAAGTGGCGCATAGGAAACAACTTCAAAGTGGAAGTTGCGCTGCCTTTGTTTTGTTGTCGTGCGGTGTCGGTGTCGGTGTCGTAGCGTAGGGCGTAGCACGAAGGGGCGTGGCACTTACTTGGCAAGTGCACTTGAAAACAAAAAGCGTAAAGTTATTAAAGGTTTTTGCGCTTTGTGTGCCTTTCATGTCACTTACACTTTTTCACATGTCTGAAATGTGGAGGGGGGGGGGGACGACGACCATTCCAAGCTGCCCCCGCCTCGAACTTAGCTTTTATGTGCCGTGCCGGCCCGAGATGGGCCGGGCCGTGTAATCTTGAAGACGCTTTGCATACAGTTCTTTGGTAGGGAAAGGCAAACTTCAAGCGTGCGGCAAATTCAATTTCAAATTTCCAAATGTTTTTGAAAATTACATTTTTTATGAAGGGTGCAAAGTTCATGGTGTGCGGCCCCAAAAGCGTGTCAAACGTTGAACCGTTGAAATGGGGATGGGTGGATGGAGGGGGGGAGGGGCGTGGCAGCGGAAGCCTTAACCCATGGTCTTGACTCGAATGATGCATCTCGCGTGTGGCAGCAGAAACAACAAATGTCAAGTAAATGAATATTTTATTGCCAGGCATCAGCGAGCGTGCGATTTCTGAGTCCGTTGGCAGGGAGCGAAATCTTCCCGAAATTGGCTTCCCACTGTGTGCATTGGCCGGATTCTATGGCCGCTCGGGGAGCGGCACAAGTGCGTGCCAGCGTCTGCCTCCAAGGTAAAACTAAGCAAAAATTGATGATGTGGATGATTTCAAAGCGCTTCCAAACCTTTTCTCTACGGGTAAGTCTCCCACGGATTATTGAATTTTTATAACAGCTTGCCTTGCGCTAGCAAAGGAGCCATCCCAACTGCTTTCCCAGCGGTTGATGGTAGCTCCTGCCTGGCTAAAAGGTGGCTTGATCGACATCGCTGCTCTATATGTAACTCAATTTCCCGCATTATTGCTGACAAAGAAATGAATGTACAGTAATGTGAAGACCCCATAGTATAATTTTTCCATTTGAGTGGCGATGACATATAAGTGATTTGGCACTACCTTATATTTATATATATATATATATATATATATATATATACCATATTCATGACTGTGTAAATCTTCTTATAAGCCACACAGGTTGGGGGTTAAATTTTCACGAACATATTAAAATTGAATTTTCTTTAAGAGAAGTTTGCTTTAAATTCTTTTATCTCAACTTTAACACACAACTTTTTAAGCAAATTGTGTTTTAATTAAAAACTAATAAAAGCTTTAGCCAGGGTAAGTGTGTTCTTTATTTAGCTCAGTTATTTTTTCACAAAATTATTTAAACTTTCCTTAAAGCTTAAGTCTGAAAACTTATTTAAGAAGTTCGCCATGGAAATGTGTTTCCCATTCACATTTAACCAAATCAATTTAGACGAACTTTATTTTAGTCAAAGTCTGTAAACTTATAGAATTTGTTCGGACTTAATGTTGAGTAAAAAATAGATCAATAAGGTGATAAGAAAATGTTTAAAAATTAGAACAAATAAAAATAGTTTAGTTAAATTCTTATGTGATCAAAATGCTGACTAATGTGATAAATTCGATATTTTCCAATAAGATTATAAAATTCTCTGCCATGCACAGATCGAAATCACAGTTAAACCTAACTATATTACACGTTTGTATATTGTCTACAAGCGAATTTACATATTAGCTAGACATATGAGCATGGGCACACATACGCACCTACACACACACATATGCTTCTCACCATTCACATTTCGTAGCATACTTTTTCGCGCTGCGTCTATCAGTCTGGCCAGTGACATTCAGCCGGTGAAGGTGAGTCCTGGTCCTGGTGTCTGTGTCTGTGTCCGTGTGTGTGTGTGTCTGTGTGGATCATGTTAAAATTCATTTGTCAAAAGGATTACCATGGTAATAGGGTTTTAAGCATATATCGTGGCAAACAATCGCAGCTTTTGTTGTGTTATTTTTTTTTGTTTTTGGTTTTTGGTTTTTTTTGCCACGCAGCCGTTTTTCATTTGTCTATGCCTTTTGTATTTAACTTTGTACTTTATGTCCGTGTGTGACGGCTAATTAAAAACATGGCGTTAAGCAATTATGTCAGGCAGCCAACAGCTGCCACCTGCCGCGTGGCGCGTGCCACCTGGTCAGAAGCTGCCTTTGCAACAGTTGCCAAGCTGCTAATAAATTGACTGCAATCAAAGTTGTCATAAGTTGAGCAGGAAGTAACGCCCACGCATCCTGGCAGACTGATAACTGTGGTCACGTCCACAAACACACACACACACACACGCACACACACACGCACACACACGAGATAAGTATACACATGGACATAGACCCGCAGCCAAATGACAACTTAATAGCCCAAAAAACCAAGCCAAGCAGACAATGTCCTTTTTGGGCAGGCCCGAGACAGTTCCAAAAATCTGCTGGTTGGTAGCCATGTGCCATGTGTCACCATCACCATTGCCATCGCCATCATCGTCACCGTATTCGCCGCCTTTGCCGTCTTCGTTTCTGGCCAACGAGGCGAAAATGTACAAATTGTTGTGATTTATTTTAACAGATTTTTTTGTTAACCCAACGACAGAAGCGGCAACAACACGAGTTTCAGCTGGAATTGGATGAACACTGTGTGGCATTTGGTCTATTGATGAATATGCTGGCTGCGAGTTGCCGTGCTGTGGAGGAGGTTCGCCGGGTTATTCGAGTTGCGAGGCGCGCGTGACAATGCGCCAATGTGTGGTCAAGTAGTGCGCACGGCTGAGCTGCTCCGACCAGTCAATTTATAGACCAACAAGCACCACAATGAGGGAAACTTAACGTTAACAGGTTTAACCAAGCTAAGGACAAGCCTGACGTGAGTGGTAAGCTGGCCTGGTCTGGTCTGGTCTGGGCTGGGCTGTGTGAAACGCCCTTCTGCACAAGCGTTCTCCCCGCACAGCCCCCTCGGTCCAAGCCCCTTCTCATCATTAGTGGAGCAATACTTGAGCTTTTACAGGGCGATTGATTTAGCTGATATATTTGCTGCCAGCTCCTTTCAGTTACCATGGCTGCATGCTTACTTATGGAGTATTTTAAGAGCAAGTCGTCTAAAGTTAAAGCTCAGTGAGCGGAAACTTCTTCGCCGAGACGCTAGCTTGGTGATTTTCGTGACCACCTCTTTGATTTTGTGTTCTGCACGACAACCTTCATGGTTGCAACATTTAAACACTGTTAAAACTTGTTGTGTTCTGCTGCCAAAGTGAAGTAGAGTATGTTGGTCTCAATATTCCTATATTATCAATATAGTTTAGGTCTTCAAGTTTTTTTTTTTTTATAAAATTTAAAGATGAACTCGTTAAAAAGTTGTCTAATTCCTTTAGCCATTTATATAATCATATATTTATAAACAAAGTTTTTTTTTTAAATTAAAATCCGCTTTTTTTACGTGTTTTTCACATAGAACAAGCTTGCTAACTTTTGCATCTCAAAACGTTACAACGAGTAACGGGGTATCTTTTAGTCTATCATCACAACTATTGCACTTTTGTTTGGTAATAAGGATTAAAGATAAAGTAATAACATTGTGAGCGTAGGTTACCTAGAAACAATCCTAAAGTGTAGCAGAGCTTTGTAATCCATCTGATCTGCAGCTGAGCGAAATTAATTAATTATTTCCATATTGTTATCAAACGGGAAGTGCACAGTTCAGGAAATACCGAGTAACAATTAAAGACATCACACAAAGTCTGTAGAGCATATTAAATTTCACCAATTATATTGTGCAAAATGTGCATTTAATTTATTAATAATATTAAATTAATAATATATATATGTATATATACATATATATATATTTGTATATACATTAATTAAATAATTACACACAAATATTAATATTATTTACTTACTAAAGATCATTTTTTGTGCACAAGAACAACAGCAAAATGTGCATTTAATTTATTAATAATATTAAATTAATAAAATATATATATGTATATTTGTATATATATTATACAAAATATGAATATTATTTACTTACTACAGATAATTTTTTGCGCACAAGAATTTATTTGGTTCTCCCCTTCAGTTGCCCCATTGAGTTCAAATGATTTATGCCATAAGAATATCAATCAATAAAAAATAAATCTTACGAACTAAGGCCAACATTCGCATAGATTTTTAAACTGTTTGAACTAAGCTGGAAGCCTATTGATAACAACAGTGCAGAAGTGGTCTAAGTATACCGCCTAAACCAACAGCTTCAATTTGTTAGACCTGGTCACCATTACCTCAGACCAGACCAGACCCGAACCGACCGAACCGACCAGTGCGGCCCAGCTCTTCAGTCAATATGAGCCGGCACTTTGGCTAAGCAAACGCTGTCTTGGGATTATGCCATTCATTATATATATGTCAGCATTAGCTAATTCTACGAGAGAGCAACGCCCACAGCTCAAGTTTATGAAATATTGCGGCACACACTTTTATTTCCGCGGGTGGGCAGCCGCCATTATGCTAGAGGGAGAGAGAGAGAGAGAGAGAGAGAGAGAGAGGGAGCACTATATAGGCTGTTCGCATCTGGATGCGGATTCGTAGTCTAAACCAGCAGCGGGGCACGTACTTTGGTTAGCACTTCAGCTCAGCTGTGAAACGCGACAATTTAATTTATTTGGCGATTTACGGGCAAAGTCAGCGAATTTACGATTGACATTTGCGTTTAACCTACTTATGCTGATTTGATGGCAGCTCATAAATAAAATTTAAACCAATTGCTGGACACCAGCAGCAGCAGCCAGGGCACCCATCAATCCCAGCTGTTATCAATGTGGACCATCATCGCCGTATCCGCATCCGCCTCTAGCGCCCACTCCTTGTCATTATCTTTATCATTGTCCAAAAAGGGGGAGGGGGTGGGGGGCGGGGAATATTCGGGGATCGTGCTCTCGTAGTTCTCGGTAATTGAACACTTAGTGGGCCAAGCAATTTGGTTTTAGTGCGCCAAGGCAAATATTTAAATGCCGGCAGATGCACCACGCACAACTCCTTGACATAACCATTGGCTATATACCGATGGGTCCTCAGTCAGTCAGTCAGTCAGTCAGCCACGCCCCCTTCGCATTTGCTCCATATAGCACGCCCAGCTGGTTTGGCAGCGCAAATTTGTCGTGCCAAATGATGCAGAAAGTCGCCGAGGCGCCTAGGAATTAAAACGTGAAATGAGTCGTAAGAAAAACAATGAAAACTCCTCGCAATGGAAATACGGAAAAGCGTCGCTTGAAAGTTTTACCAATTGTCTGGGGAGCACAGTAGGTAGGATGACATCCTTGAAGTGGGCTGAGCGTGCTATATATACGTACATACATACATTCTATGCCAAACGGATTGGGTTTGCAAAATGTGTCACTGGGGTGCAATTTGAAAATGAAATTTTCTCAGCATTTTTCTTCGGCTTTTTGTTGTTCATTCATCGGTTGGCATGTGACGCTTGAGTGGATGACCTTGCTAAGTTTGTGCATGGTCCTAAAACTATATATCCATGCATATACATACCGAAAAGTCTATCAACTTTGGTGCATATATATATATATATATATCTGTAGAAACTTACAGACAGAAAAGTTATCTAACGGCAATTTTACCTGTGCTTTCACAATATTTGGTACGCTGGAAAAGTCTTTAAAAATCGAGCTATATAAATATACATAATGTTTACATTATATTAAGATATTATATAAAGATATAAAGTTCAATTAAATTAATTAATTTTCGCAGCAACTTTCTACTTATTTAGCTGGACTTTAAATTTGACCTTAGTTTTTATTTTGCATTTATTGTTGTTGCATTCTAATATGTCTTTTTGTGCCTATTAAAGCCTTTTATTTGATATTTTTAATTGCTATGAATACAATTTGTTGATAATTGATTTTGTTGCCAGAAAAAGTGAAAGCAATAACATTTTTTAACAGCACGACATTTTATTTTGTTTGTGAAAAAATATGAAATTCGAGGCCACTTTTATATAAATTTTTTTTTTTATCAATCATATCAAAGTTGAGAAAAAATGTGCAAATATATCTGGTTGCCTTTAACAAAATGAAGTCAGGATGTATATCAGAAATTGTAAACATTTAAATTTTTAAGACACAGAACACAGGGTCAAAAATGCCTTTTTTCTTTTATTTATTTCTGGTTTTTGAATAGCTCTTTTAACTAGCTTTTAATCCGTATAATCCGTATTTTTAATGGTAATGTGTATGTGTTATTAACTCAATAGATTTTTCAATGTAAATGATATTTTCTATTTTCAATTTTCTTTTTGTTGCTGACTGCCTGTATAAAAAGTACATATATGAATTTGTACCCAGATTCATCGTATTAGCTTACAAATTGAGATATTATTTTTGTTTTCTGCACAGCTTTGCTCTTTGTCTCCTTTTGTGTGTGTGTGTTTTTTGCCCTGCAACAGACAAACATTTGGCTTTAAAAGAATCCATAAGATACTTTTCGGTTTATGCACTCCCATAACCAACTCGATTGGTAGAAGTTTGACACATATCCAAGTGCTTATGCCTAACAACTCAACAAAAAAAAAAAACATCTAAAGAAAAGAGCATTGCCAGGAAAAGAAAGAGTTTTTTGTGTCGGAAAACAGTAACGGCGTTCATTCTCTAGGACGGGCCAAAGGTCGGCAACCGGCTCAGGAAGCGCCCCCATTCAATACCTCTTACTCGAAATCACAATCACACAGGCACACACAGTCCCACACACCCATAAATATACATTGCCATGCACGGGCGGAACATGGCGGAGTCTGTGTAATGTGCATGCCCAAAACTAAAGCAAACAAATATTTATAAATGCGCAAATAGAACAGATAACTGTATTTTTATATGCACATCGACGCACACACACACACCTACACCCACACACACACGCCACTACACATGGCCGCTCACTTTGCCGGGCAAAAGCATTCGAGATTCGATTTCGCATCATCGTGGAGTCTTCGACGGGTCGACGCTTTTATTCATTCACCAACAGCAGCAGGAGCAGGAGCAGGAGCAGGAGCAGCAGCGCTACAACAGCTACAAAAACAACAAGTTACACTTTTATTGCTTTGGCATGGAGCATATGAAAGCGCCGCCAACCCCACAATTTCCCCCCCGTTTCATTCGACCAATGCCGTCCAATCCTTTCGCATGTGTAAGTTGGTTTTTTTTTTCATTTGGCTGGCAACCCAAAGCGAAAAGACGCGTGCAGGCGGCCAAATAAAAGGGCTGCAAAAAGTGAATGGATGGAAAAGGATTGCTGGCGCAGAAAAGAAATGTATTTTTCCGATATTTTAACATGAATTTTGCATATTGTTAATTTTGCCTTTCAAATGAAAACTGGGTAACAGACGCTGGCGGCGCCAGTCTGGCAGCCACTGTATGCAGCATCCTTTGATATCATTTAGCTTCCGTTTCTATGTAATATTTATGCGCAAAATTGGCCAAGCTTGATTTGTTGAAAGCAGAAACAACAAAAACAAAACAAGAATAAAAAATCATAAGCATCTAAACGGCCAGTTACAAGATTTTTATTTCTCAACACTTAAATTCGCACTCTTCAAGCTGGGAGCTTTGTGTTTTTTTTTTTTTTTTGTGCGTTTTGTGTTTTTTTTCGAGTACTGAAACAATTAAATAGCTTTCATTTTCAAGTGCTGCTGGTAAAGTGCAAGTGTTGTAAACTGCCAACAAAATGTAAAATGCAAATTAAAATGTTGCAATTTCACGTCAGGCACTTCAAAGAGAGTGTTGTGCGTGTGCGTGTGCGTGTGCGTGTGTGTGTGTGTGTGTGTTCGCCTGCCTTCAAGGCAATAACAACAATCTAGTCGTAGCTGCTCAATAGAATGTTTTATTTGCACGAACATTGTATTTCAATAAAATCATTACAAGTGATTTTTGTTGCTTTAAAAATGTGCACGTCAGTTGAAAATTTTGGTTTTCATTCCCGTTAGACTTAAAAAAATGTATAAATAAGGTAAGTAAACAATCTGGAAATTTATGCAACACACGGAAGTAAATAAAGTGCAAATATTTGTACTATGTATTTATATTTAATAGCTTCCAGAGACGAGCTGATCAAACTTTGCTCGCTTTTAGAAAGTACAAGAGTACAAAACACAATTTAAATATTCTTTGTTACGAAATTGGTTTTTAAATTTTATGGTAATTTTGTACAGAGTGTTTTTAGTTTTAATTTATTTACTTATAAAAATAAATGCTTGGGATGAATTAAAAAGTGTCAGTAAAAAATTAATTATATGGCAATAGTAAAATAATATATTAAATATTAAATATATATATATATGTATATATATATATATGTATATATATGTACATAATATATAAATTGTATGCACGAAATGTAAACATCAATATAGATAAGAAATTATTAACTGGTTATATATACATATGAATTTATTAATATTAAATGTTTTTCATAGGAAAGAGTAAATGGCTAATTTAAACATATTTGGCTGCTGGTAACGTAACGTATTAACGTACATGTGTGTGAGTGTGTGTGTGTGAGTGTGGGTGTTTGTGTGCTGCCAAACCAATATGTTTCTTGTTGTAATTCTTGTGTGCACAAACATATGAACACATTAGAAATTCGTCTGATATTTCAGCTGTAGCTGCTGTTCCGCTGCTGTTTAGCTTAGAGATTAGACTTGGGCTTGGGCTTGAGGTTGAGGCTGTGTCCTGGTGTTGCTGCCCTTTCACATTTGACAAATCGTTTAACCTTAACCTTAGCAATTTCTGTGATGTTTATGTACATTTCATATTGCCCAACTCGGTTCGCAGGAAGCGTGTGTGTGTGTATGTTTGTGTGACTGTGTGGTAGAGTGGCTAATGCCATATTACAAAAACAACTTAAGCAACAACAACCACAACAAAATGACTAATGTGCCGGGGCAGTGGGAGCTGGGCGTAGTCGTTGCAGTGGCAGTTGCAGCAGCTGCATGGCTTGATAAACATTTGTTTAACATGACCATTAAGACAAGTCAAACTGCATACGCACACGCACACTAGCACACACACTCGCACACACACTCGCACACACACTCGCACACACACTCGCACACACACTCGCACACACACTCGCACACACACTCGCACACACACTCGCACACACACTCGCACACACACTCGCACGCTCACACGGACAGACATGCCATTTGGCACACTCACATAGTAATATGTAACAAACAACAGACACGATTACAACCAAATGACACAGAAAATCACTCCTGCTCGTTATATAAGTATGTGAGCGTGTGTGTGTGTGAGTGTGTGCCTGTGTGTGTGTGTGTAGTCATTTGGTTTTGTTTGGTTCATATGGGAAGTAAATTAGCCTAGTGCCCATTGGAAGCCAGCCTGTCGCATGCTATTTATGTATGTGCAGCTCGCTCAACATCCTCACACTCACACTCGCACTCCCACTGCCACTTAACACACACACACACACACACTTACACACACACACGCAAATGCACACGGCCAGTGCGTGTCTGCAGCACACAAATACGCGCCACAATTCCATTGCCATGGCAGAGGCTCTGCCGGGACCCGAGCAGCAAACTGACTTAGTGACTCCCGCCCGTTGCCAATGTTGGCCTTCGCCCCCCCTCGTCTGGAGGCTTATATCGGAATTCAGGCGGCCATTGCGGCCACTCGCTTTCGATTTGTTTATAGCTGCGTTTAATAAATTACAGATGAACTTGCAACGGGAATGCTCTTTTTCAAGTCTATCCGAAGTCCATAAGCGTAAAGTATATTTTATATAAGGGGCACAGATATCGCACACTTTTAGAGATAACTGTGTTTTTATTCGATTTGTATTTGTATTGTTTTCAAAAATATATAGTTTCATTACGGATAGTGTGTTACCTGCTATATATACTGATAAAAGCAGTTAAGTATTTTAATATATTATTTTTATTATAAATGTATTATGACTATTATTATTTTATTCTTTATATCTCTCCCAGTTTTTAAGCTAGATAAAACATATTTGTGCACACCGATTAAAATTGACAACAATTTTGACATGTAAAGCTCTCGGATCTACAGCTACTCATATTTCAATACTCACATAACTTTGTCAAAACTCAACCAATTTTTATGTTTGATTGCATTTTGGCAATGATTTTACCTCTTAATTCTGAAATTGTAATCATTGAATTTTTTATTTATTTTTTATTTTTAGTAAAGCTTTTGCACTACCCCTTACTAGAAAAAATTTGTTTTGTCAAAATTGTAAATTACAAATTCATATTTTTAATCGATTGTGGTTGTATATCAGAATTCAAGACGTTAGATTATAAATTTCTTTTGAGAACAAAAGCACAAATTGTATATTTTACATTGAGGTCAAGCCATGTTTTGAAAAGAAATAAATTAATTTTCATATCTTTAAATGGTCTTGCCAGCTCTTTTGAGCTCTATAAATCTTTATAAATAAATAATGCATTTCTCCAATTCATTTTGCATAGTTTTTATTTATTATCGAGATAAATGCTAGCTGGTATACTAAAGTTTCGACATTCCTTGCTGATAACTTATGTTTTGGCCGTGTTTATTTGGCTTGCTTGCTTTCTATTAGCTTTTGCAAGTGTTTATAGTATGAGGTCTAAGAAATATGAACGTTCAGAGCCCCACTGCTCCACGCTACCGATATGGTCATAAAAATTGTATAACAGGCAATGCCAACAGTGCAAAATGGCAAATGCTGCAAGCGCCAACGAACCAAAAATGAAATGGCTTAAGCTTTGTGCAAAGCGTCTGTTCCTGTTTTGTTGTTATTGTTGATGTCGTTGTTGTTGTTGGTGTTGTTATTGTTGCAGTTGTTTTTGCTGCTATTGCTGCTCAAATATAAATGCATTTGCGCCCGACCACAAAATGTGTTCAACCGGAAATTGTACGTGGAGAGTATATGAGTGGGCGGTTTGGCTTGAGGGTTGATACTGGCTATACTCTGTTCGAAATGGGCTAGATGGTATATTGGTGATGTGCAATATTTTTTGCATTATTTTGAACAATTTTATTTATTTTTGAAACCACTTTACAGAATAAGAATTCTAACTATAGGCATTTAGTTAGAATTCTTATTCTGTAAAGTGGTTTCAAAAAGCAAAGAAAGCTTTACAACTATAAAAACTTGATAAAACTTGGTATTAGAATAGTATTGGAAAGAATGTTTTTATAATATTAAAAGCAAATAGACGCAAACTGTTTTTATCTTACGAATTTTAGCTTTTGAATTACAAATTAGTTGCCTAGCATTTATTTATTATATGCTTTTATTGCTTAAAAAAATGCAGTCTATGTTTTTGGAGGTCCTGAAAATAGCTTGATATATTATGTTATAACTGCGTTAAATTGCTAATGAATTCTATTAACAAAATCAAGCCATATTCACTTAAATCATCGCAAATCGCGAGAATATACGAAAATATCTCTAAGCTCACAAAAATTTGATTGTTTGATTATAGATACTCTTTTCGCAGATTAACAAGCAGTTCGAAATTTAATAACATTATCCCTAAAAAGGTAGGCATTTTTTGTGGCAACTGTTTTTGGCACAGTGTATTGCACAGTCGTTAGCGCCCGACTGCAATGCTTTCACTTATTTGTGTGTGTGTTTGTCTGAATTTGGAATAGAGGTTTCTGGGTGCTTTGGCAGGCATTGCCATACGTTCCATTAGCTTTTTTAAGCGCCTATTGCAATGGACGCTTTTTGGCCTCTGCCTGTCTCGCAGTGTGTGTGCGTGTGTGTGTGTGTGTGTGCTGAAATTTTAACAGATTTTTGCGTGTGCGGCTTTTCTATATTGCGGTTAGCCAAAAGCCGCTGCGACTAAACGCACGTCTGAGTGCTCGCGACGGGCAGGCAGGTAGTTTGTCTATGCATCAGTTCTGTTGGCTTTCGGCTCTGTCATTCGGTTCTTATTTGCATCGATGGGATTTCAAAATGGAGCACAGCAGTTATTGGACTCGTTAACGTCATCATTGCCATCAGTTGCACCTGCCTGACATGGCAGTTTTTGCCGGCAATGACGCGTCAAAGTGCAAATGAGCCAAGAGAGAGGCAGGTAGGGAGAGACAAACACACACTCACACACACACACACACACACACACTCATGTAGCACATGCTAGCAGCACTGTGCAAACACAAGAAAATGCACTCATGCAATATGCAGCAGGTAATCTCGTTTCTTTTAATCGCTGTTTGACATCAAAATTAGAATTTCTTAAGATGCTCGCTGCCAACTATAGCACCAAGATAATGTCGCTTTATATTGTAACATGTGTTTGCTTAGCTTTTGCCGTAGAAGTCGCTTACCATTTGACTTCGTCATCGTCCATAGACACCTTTGATTGGGGCTGCTTGTGTGTAAAGTCCCGTTCTTTGCATAGGCTAATTGAAAATTGATGGAACTCTTTTAGAGCTGGCCACAGTTTGCTTGGCATCAAATCAGAATTATGCTTCCTGCCGCTTGCTTTGAACTGACTGTACATGCACGCATCCTTCTTTGGGCATTTGGGAATTGTTGCTGGTCCACGGTCTCCATTTGGTCATCATTGATGCTGACACTTTCCAACAATCGCTCACTTTGACGGCTGGTTCGGGCCCATTGTTTGAAGTTTATGCCCATTTTTGTTTACTTCGAGTTGCACTCGCATTCAATACTTTTGTGTTTTTGTGTGCGGTGTTTTGTATCGAGCAAATGTTCAAGTTTGGCATTCATAGATGAACAAAAAACCCAGGCAAGTAAAGTTTGTTGGAGTAGCGTACTGTGAACAGCCGAATACCCTGCAGAAATATTGCGATCGGACGATTTGTGTATATTTTTAGTTACATTTTTAAAAAAAAAAAACCAAGAAATCATTTATAAAAATCATCCTAAATATTTTTAATAAATTTATCTTAAATATAAAATGATAGTAAAGTATGCCATTCAAAAATCAAAAACATCAAGGTAATCGAACAGCTTCAGTTTTGATATATATATCGTTATTTGCTTGCATTATAGTCCAATGTCGCTCGAGTTTTTCTTGAAAATCTTATGCTTTGTTGTGCTCGAAATATAATCCTCTGTGGTATTCTTGGTGTGTTCACCAACTTTAAGCTGACACCTAAAGCGTCTACATTTTGCCATGGTTTCATAAGTGTAGTGTTCGGTTGGTGTATGAAACAGATTCGTCCGCAAACAACTGATGTCGGTTTCCTTATGTATGCCATTGTATTATTGTTCTGTTGCTTGGGAGACCCTTGTGTCCTGTGGGTGGCGCATCTGCAGCCTTGCCACATGCATTCAGGTGAAACAGTTTTGCAATTTCACGCGGCCAGCCTCTGGACCTCAATCGGGAGGTAATCCGCCCCCACCCTACGTGAGTTCCAGCAACGTCAGTAGTTGACTGAAAGACAAATGGAAGCTTCACTTGGCTTAGCTACGGGCACCAGCAATTAAAGGATTTCATGTTGTTGTTGTTGTTGCTGCTGCTGCTGTTGCTGTTGCATTTTCTACTTCTTCCAGTTTTTTTTTCGCAGCATGAGCAGACACAAATTTTTTGCTCTTGTCTCCATTTAGTCACTGTTAGTTTTAACTTTAAGGGTCATTTGTCTCTTGCAAAACTTTTCGTCTCACTTTGTTTCGCCAAGTTGCCATTGTGCCCTGTCATTGTGAATGGCTTTGAACTGTGAGCGGACCCTGTCTGTTCTGACCTCGCCAAATTATTGGCCCATCTTTAAAAATAAATATATTTATATATATATATATATATACATATTGCCATAAACAATATGAATTTATATGCGCTGTGAAACATTTTAATTAATCGCTAGAGGGCATCAATTGCATTTTGTATGCCAATAATTTATGTTATAAATATTGCACAATCTCCTGTTTCGGCTGCTGCTGGCCCCACACCAATCGCGCCCCCCCAAACGCCACGATTATATACATAATTTGAGGTTTAGCCAGCTGCAGCGGCTACTTGTGGGCTGTGGGATGTGGGCTGTGGGCTGTGGGCGGCACTCCTAACATACTCCACGCTTGTGGCACGCATTTAAAATGAATTGATATTCAATTATGCCACCAGCTCTCCACCAAGGCAAACAAATGGTATGGGTGATGTGGGTGTGTGGGTGTGGGCGTGGCTGCCAACCAGTTGTAAACGGCAAACAATAAATATTTATTTAGGTTTGCAGTTCATATTTTACAATATTTTATATGGCCGTAATTGTTGTTAAAAATGTACATAAATAAAAAGAAAACACAATGCATCTGAAGAGCAGCATTTTGGGTACTCTATAAAAACAGTTGTGTGGTTTTTCTTACGTATACGTAATTTTAATTTTTATTTTTATTTTATTTAAATTTTTCATAATAAGGTTTAAACTTGGTCGAACTTTATCTATATAAAAAAGTTCCTTCTGATGTCCGCTTGTTGATCTCGTGACTTCAAATTTTTTGTGTATCTCTGTGGTAGAGTAAGTATTCCAAACTTCAATAGCCCCCAAAGAAAAATTCATACAGATGGGCGAAAGGCGAGGAAGGAGAACGTTGTAAAACGTTTGTAAAACAAATAAACTCCTTTTTAGGCCCTTGAAAAATGTATAAATAAAAGCGACAAACACGGCTAATAATAGCTAAAAGAAGAGAGCAGCTTAGTCGCCGCATAAAGGGTATTTGCTTGTACGAATCTATGTTTCAGCCATTTATTGTTGACCCGAAATTTCGTTGATTACATTTCGTCAAAACTGTTCTAAAATAAAGTTTTGATATTGTTTTACGATTTGAGAGTTGTGTAAAATTGGTTATTGTTCTTTTTTTTTACAATATGCAACCCAAATGGAATCCATATTTAAATATATACTCCGTTGCAAACCTGTTATGAACCCTGCGATAGGTGTTCTTGGCAAGGATTTTTCGATTGCGATCATTGTGGCCCTTTTTGATGCCTGGCTTGTGAACCAAAAACGCATTGTCCAATGTATGCAGCTCATAGCCCATTAGGCAGAGTGCGAAGGAGTGGGTTCGCTTGTCGGACATGCCCTCCCAGTTCAGTCGCTCATCGTACTCCGGATCCTGAGTGCTGCCAATGAAGACCGGATCCCAATGCCCAATGCGCCGGTCCACGCTGAAGACCTCAATCCTATTCGATGCATCGAAATATTTGATCCACTCTTCAAGACTCGGCCCCGCGTTGCAAGCGGGGCAGACATAGGTGTGAAAGGGGATAGCCTGCCCCGTGGCCAGCTGCCATTTCAGTTCCATTTTATTGGCCGGCACTGTCGCCTTCTTTTCCACTTCGAAGATGTTCAAGGGAAAGACAATGCGGTTTTTCGGTTTAAGTAAATTCCGATTAGCTAAAAGCATCAGTAAAAAGCCATGGACCAGACCCGGCGAGGGATAAAGCTCGATATCGGAGGCCAGAACGTAGTATGTCAGCGACGCCTGCTTGGCAATGTTACGTCCAACGTTAACCGGATAGGCGAGTTTCATTTGATTTCTGTAAAGCGCGTCCTTTCCGACATTGGCAAACGGTGGCCTCTTGCTGCATTTCAATTTCATCTGCAACAATTTCCGCTGCGTGCTGACAAAGCGCGGTGTATGATTTACATCGAAGTAAATGTGAAAATTCACCCACCGTCGGATAAGTTCACGTTGTGGATCGCACTGTTGCAGCCACAGAATGCTGAAGACCGTCGCGTTGAAGTCGTCGCCCGGCGCATAGAGCGCCAAGCTAATCGGCGCCCGCCAGCGCACCACCAGAGGCACCACATTGTTCAGATAGCGATAGTCCGCGTGGGTGGTGTACGTAACACTCGTTGAGCAGCGCAGATCTTTATAATCTGCTCGTATGTAATTCTCCAGAGTCCAGTAGTCCGAGTGCAATTTCTTCTCATAGACGTTATCGCGATCCGTACAATTAACATTGAGGCGCAGGTGAATAGAATTTTGAATTTCATCTACATTTGAGTCGGATGAATCTCTGTTTTGAATTTCTTCGTGAAACTCTGCCGTCGTCTGGGCCAGGCAGATGTACAGGCTCAGCACTTGAAGTAGCAGCTTCTCCCGGCATGACTTACACATTTTTTTTCTATATCTTTTAATTGTAAGTATAATACAAGATTAGTTCTTGAAAACGTAACAATCAATTTAAATTAAATTATTGAAAATATTTGAGTTAACATTTTTATCTTAGTTAAGCTGATATCCTGCACAAAACTTACTTTGTTTAGTCTACAGAATACAATTACAATTTATAAAAAATATAATAAAAAGTATAAAAAAATAGTTTTTTAAATTTATTTATGAATACAATATCTATAACAAGATTTTCTACAATTATATTTTCTTTTAACTATTGCGTCCTTGTTGAGTGTATTTTAATAATGGCCAAAAATTATTTAAAAATGTACTGTAGTTCTGTGTATGATATAAAGTTTTCCTAATTTAAACTGAATCAATTTAATTAATTATTTACCTGTTTTATACCCTAAAGCACATACACTACAAATGTATTTGTTTCTATTTATTATATTTCTGAGAAAATTAATTGAATTTTTTATCGTTAATAACAACACAATAAGTGACCGTAAGTGCTAATTGTTTTTTAATATGACAGCCAAACACTTATGTGTAAAAATATTTCACATGGAAACTGATTAGTATCCACAATTCGGTGACCATTGAAATCAATATAACATAAATAATCTGGTTTAAAGTGGACCTTATATTGATTGGCGAGAATTTTAATATGCAACCTGCGCAAATATACAATTAATAAACAAAATGAATGTACATTGTTATTCATTGTAAGGCCCCGCCCCCAGGCAGCGCAAATATCCCATCTAATCCGCAACTCCCGCTGGACAACAAAATTTTAATTATGCACCGTCGAATGGTGGCGGTAAAATATTATATAAAAAAAATAAAATATTAGTAATTACGAGTTGAAAATTCATGAAAATACAATTTGCGATTATTGTTATTAGTGTCAGGCAACAGGCTCTGGTTATGGCTGGCTTGTGCGCGGTGGCACACCAGCAACTCAGCTCCCCCCCCCATACCCTTACAGCGCCTCCCAAGAACCAAACCCTTCGCCCAGAAATGCTCATTGGTGTAAAAGTTTTACGAGCAGCGTAGTCGAGCGACAGCAGTTGAAAAATTTATAAATTCAATAGCACCTAATTAAAATTAAATCTGAAAGCTTGTTGTATCGACGATGGCGCACAGCTTAGGCGTCGGCAACATTATCAGCAGGGGCAACAACAACGTCAACGAAATCAGTTACAGCAAGTTACAATGTTATGGTCGGTTGTGCCCGACTCTGAGATACCGTCTACTCAACTTTGATTGGCCGTTATGTGCAGTTGTATTGACTTATATTATGATTTTATTTCTATGAAAAATTAATTCTAAATTCGGGCTCACTAGATTGACATTTGACAAGCTTGGGCTTATGTGTGACATATAAAAAAATTATATTATGAAATTTAGTTTGCAAGAGAGAGAATTTAAGAGATCGCTTGTAAAAAGTCGGACAATTTAACAATTTCAATATACCCTTTCAAACTATTTTTAATGGGTATACGCGCATTGCTGGCAAGGTTGCTGCCTAGGCTGCTTTTGCCGTTGTTGTTGCTGCTGGCAGGATATGCACGGTAAATGCTATAGCCGGAAATGAACACGTACTCTGTGTGTGTGTGTGTGTGTGTGTGTGTGTGTGTGTGGCGTGCGTGATTGTGTGTACCTGGAAGAAGCTTACCAGCTGCCTCAGCCAGACTGTGTAGGGCTTATTTATGAGCTAACGTTCCGTGTGTGTGTGTGTGTGTGTGTATGTGAGTATGTGTGTGAGTACAATATTAATTATTGAAAGATTTGATATCGGCTTAAAGTTTCTGTTGCCGTGAGTGTTTTTGCTCACGACGCCCAAATGTATGCAGAGCGGCCAGCAAATTGAAGTCACTTGTCGCATGCATCATCATCAGGGCATGGCAAATCCAATTTGAAGTGCTCAGCATCTTCTTCTTCTTCTGGCCAAGAGGTGGCTGCAGTAACAACACAACTTGGGGTCACTTTGGGTTGGCTCTGTTGGCTGCTGCACTCGCTTCACTTGGGCTGTGGAAATGAACCAATAAATCAGTTTATAATGTCAAAAAGGCAAAAGCAAAATGCAATATGATGTCAGGACAAACTTTTGGCGCCTCTTTTCAAGAGAGCCCAAGCAGCAGCTGCATAGATCAATGAAGGAAAGTGTTTTTACGATGCGCCTGAAAGCTACGCAATGGAATTATATTTACTTGTGTGAGCAATAAGCAGGCCGGGTCGGCAGAGAGGGGGCGGCCAATGGCACTGTGTCTGCCGCGAGGGATACTAAAAACGATTGATGACTTAGTACTCATAATTTAAGAGAAAAGTCTCCTGGGAATTGGTGGGTTAGATAGAAATGAGGCAGTATAAAAGTACTTTATAATAAAGATGATAAATATTATAATGCAACTTCACAATTCTCTTTTTATGCGATTTAGAAATTCTGCGGTTTTTTCCATTTGCCAATAATGCGGATTTGTTTTTACAAGATATGCGATTTTTTTTTGATTCTGTATTTAGTATGGGATTCTCTTTTTCAAATATTTTTTCTATACAGAATAAGCAATACAGAAGTGCAACTCAGAGTTCATCAATATTTTTGAAAGAATATATTATCATTCGCTATGTAAAGACAAGTGTTTGGTTGATTAAGATACATTTATTTTTGTTATAAATTTTGAAACGCATCCCTAAGTATACAATGTAAGTCATTTCTTTTTTAATTGCTTTTTTTTTGGTTTTATGCGCTTTTTGAAAATTATGGAAAGGTTTTATGTCAGTAAATTATCTGGAATGCAACTTAATATCATAATTAAAATAGTTATAACGCTTTTTCTGAAACTCCCTTCGTTCGAATTTCAGAATTCAAGTCTGCCGTTTTAAGCAGATGAATATCTGCTTTCGTGTTTTGTGCAGCCCTGGGAAATGCACAAGTGCTGTCAAGCATAAAACATGAAAAGATAAACTGCAGCAAAAGAACTGTAACAAGTGTTGCATATGTTTTGCATATGTATTTATCTAATACACATAACTTATGCCATGTAACCAAATATATGTACCTATAAATATATACAGATGACTAGGAAAGTCTGCTTGTCAACACCCAACTATGACAAAAGCAACAACAACAGCAACAATTGGAGGCGGAGTCCGTGGTGTACAGTCAGCCACGCTGCATATTTTAACATTTCCGGTTTGATTTCACATTGCAAACAAAATGGCCGGCAGACGTGTTTCCGGCTAGCCGACGCACCTGGCTGACCAAATACAATAGGCGTAAAGGGGCGCGACGCGTGACGCGTGACGCGCTGACAAATGCATACAGTCCGTATATCGTATATATATTAGAGTCGTGTCCCCATCATAACTAGTCCCCCTCGCCAGCGGCGTCTCCAACTCCCCAAGTCAGAACGATAATCAATGCCAATAGTTTCTGACACGCTGTGTGCGCATTATTCTATATTTATGCATTATTTTTTTTGGTTAACAAGGCTTAAGGCCAGGTTTGGGTATGGTTTTTGCGCTTAACTCTTTAATCTTGAAGCCTTTTTATATATATATTTTTTTGGCTGTGCGCAGTCGACATAAAAAATTTACCAGTTGATTTTATGCTGGATTAAGCTTAAACTTTATACTAAAAGGAACTAAGCAAGCGTAAATGGAGTCTGCTCTTTTTCCCTTTTACCAACGTTTTTACTTTTGGCCCGTTGCTGTAGTTGTTGTTGTTGTTGTTTTTGTTGGTGTTGCCTATCTTGCGTTTTTGTTGTGCTTCGGCCCCGACATCAGTCCCTTGTTAAAATAGCTTTCCAGTTTGGGGTCCCATCGACTCATGGCTGGGCTTGGCCGTTTGGTTTTGCCCTTTTACATGTTTGTGTGTGTGTGCGAGCGGGTTGAAGGACGCGCCCAAGTCCACGTCTGACTGATTCCGGCGCTTATACATAGACCCAGGCGCCGGGCCTGAAATATTTGCTGTGACAGTTGGGGGCTCACCTCCATCTCCATCGCCATCTCCACATAATTCAATAGGTTTGCGAATCGAAAGTCCATCAAGCAAGTGGAAATTGTGGCAGTGGCTTATAGGCTTATACACATCGTGGCCAATTGTCGAGCCAGCCTGAAACACTCGGGTAATAGCTCTATTATATAATTATTGTGCATTATTGTCTGGGACTGCAGCACGTTCCAGCGACGTTCCACCGACGCACGTCCACCTGGCCTGGTCAGCTCTTGCGTGATTTTTATTGGATAGAGGCTGCTCGATTGCCACATTACATTAATTTTCTCCGTCTCAACTGCGCAGCTACGTTGAAAGGCAATAAAAATTTGTGTCATTCAACTGGCAACGGCGCGACCGTCGGCACACCTCGCCCCCAACCTTGGGCACTCGATATAAATATCGATATATACCTGGCCAAAAGGCCCCCCGACAGAATCCAATTTCATTTCCATTGACCAGGCAATGCATATATAATGCTACAGCATATGATTTGCAGTCCCACCCACCTGATTGTGACTGTTGTAAGTGTTGACATTATTTATTATGTTGCGACCAAACATGATTGTTATTTACATAACTAACTATATGTCGATAGGTAAAGGTTTTTTTTTGCAGTTATCATATCAATCGAAATGAGTTTTTGCTTGATTATTCAATTTATGTAAGCAAATACTGTGAGCTTAAGGTTGAATTTATTAACAATGAGTTTACAGTGTTTATGTTTGCCATATTCTATTTTTTTTTTCTGATTTAGTAAACATTCTATAAAAAATTGGAAAATATGAATATGTAAGCCCTGTTCTATGTTTCCTATATTCCCAATTATGTTTTCACACTAAAGCTACATTTTTGAGCGATTATTTTTATGATGATTGGCAAGAATGATAGGGATATTTAAAAAAAAAAATAATTCACACACAAATGCACAAATATATAATATAGTCTATTCAAAAAGGCGAGAAGTTTGCATAGAAACTTTAAATATCAAGCCGGTATTTGATTCTAATCAGATTATTTATACTTTATTGGGTTCGAGACGTCATCTGTTCGTTACAAACTTATAATACTCACTGTAAGGGTATAAAATTAATTTATTTATCAGTAAATACTGCTAACACTTTAAAGCACTAGCTTAGCTCAGAATTTGTGTGGTAGTGAGAATTTGTGTGGCAGTCTTCCCTTAAGAAGTAATTACGCAATCTTTTGAAAAATTATTAAATTGACGTTGAAATGTTCTGTGGCAACTTCCGACATTTTAAGCTTCCCGACAGTGCCTAGAAATTCTTGAGAAGTGGACCTTGCGTAGGCTGCAGGTATTTAATATGCCATCTTTGCAATCTCTTTTTCTCGTTAATGAACATTTCCTAGAAATGTTTTTATTTTCCATTATTATAAAAAAGACCTTTCATTCAGCCTTGAACTTCCTTCATAAGTTGGATTTAATAGAAATTAATTGTTGAATTATTATTATTATTATTTTTTCTTATATTCCATGAAATGCCAATTTAATTATACATGTATATGCATGCTGTATATGATCAACTTTTTGCTAACGGTAGTCGAGGAAAAAAGGACATTGCAAGTAAATCAATAATTTTTACTCTTTTGATAAACGCCCGCGGCTTCTTTGTGCCTGGGCCAGATAAAGAAGTACAATAACAATAACAATAACAATAACAACCACAACAAGAACAAAAGAAAAGCGAGCACATTTATTTAGCTTGTTGCGGTCTTGGCCCCTCGCTCCCAGCCGCTCGACGGGCCGACTTAAGTTCTTTGGCAACACAGCCAAACAGTGACCCGCTTACCGCTGCTGTTACCGCTTCAGCTCCTTTTGGCCACATAGCCCCGCTGGGCTTCTGTTGTTGCGACGGTTTTGTGGTTTTATTCTTGCTGCAGATGAAGCTGCCTGGAAGCTGATGGGCTGCCTGCGTGTCTGTTTGCTGGCTCTTAAAGTGAAAATGTGACGAAAGCATTGAATTTATTTCACACACACGAACGCACACACACCCACACACACGCCCTTACACCCATACACCCATATACCCACACTTGCAGGGTTTTTTCCTCCGCAGCTAGCCGCATAAATTTGTCGGCAACTAATTGAAAATGCTTCTTGTGCTTGTGGTTGGAACACTCACATCTATATGTATATATATATAAGTATATATATATACATACAAGCTTGTATATTCAATAAACTACACATATGTGTCTTGTTGTGTTTGTGTGTGTGTGTGTGTGTGTGTGTGTGCCTTCTGCGCAATCTAAACGCTAATTAAATGATTCAATGATTCCTCTACCAATGCTCGCCCTTTGCCAGAATTTAGCCTCCCCTGCTTTTGCAGCTACTTTACCTTAATTTCTTTTTATTGTTTTTCGCATGTTCTTTCAATTGCTTTTATGTGCTGCAGCTGAAATGGCGACCAAAGTCCAAGTAACTCCTTCAAGTGTGCTTCACGAGTGTTTCAGTCTGTGTGTGTGTGCGAGTGTGTGTGTGTGTATGTCCGGGTTAATTGAATTTTATGTCTTCGTCAGAAATCCTTATGCCCTGTCTTCCCCTGGACTGCGCAAATTAATTTCCTTATATTGACTTTTTTCGCTTCCCTTCGCCCAGTCGAGTTCAATTGCAACGTTTTGCTAAAGTTCGCAGCCTGCTTTAAGAATTTATTGGCTAGCTGGCGCAAAAAGCGGCTCCGACTAATGATAACATGATACAGCGGCAACCATTCCAGTGCCATCCAGGAATGGCGTCGCAGCTGCACTTCATTTTAATGGATTCGCACTCTCAGTGAACCGCAAGCATATGCAAATGTCTCGAGCACCTGCTAACAACATTAACTAGCATAGTGAAGTGTGGGGCGAGGCTGTGACGACTACTCATCGTTTGCCCACACCGAGAGGAGGCTTTCGCATTCTCTCCGCGCTCCATCAATAATTATATGCTGCATACATTTGGGCTAAGGTAGAGCGGAAGTCGGCCTGTTCGCTCAGTTTGACTGTGCAAATATTTGTGCAACACTCGAAAATGCTGTGTGTGTGTGTGTGTGTGTGTGTGTGTCTGTTGGCATCCTCGCAAAAATAAGACGGTTAGCATTTTTGAGTGCCTCAAAGCAGAGACAGAGACAGAGACAGGGCCGGGGGCGAGGGCGGGGGCTCGAGTCTAGCCGCTTTGCTTTGCTCTTTGCCGGCTGCACTTAAATATTTTGCATATGCGTAAAGTGGCGGTTGTCGACTGCAAGCGCTAAGTATGTTGTAGTTAAGCCATCCCCGAAACGACGGCGCCCAACCTCAACTTTTACTTGCGCTCCCATTTGCGTTAACTTGCAATTTGTTTTGCAAAAGATACGACAAGTTTTCTGCAGAACTTAATCGCACTCAGCTGGCGTCTGAAATTCGTGGCGCAGGCATACAGACGTCAGGCACTGTCACTATTGTCAAGTGTTTGCTAATTAATGGTGAGAGTGCCTTACGACATTGATTGTTTGTTGTGCGGAGATTTTTAAAGGATGTCTGTGAGAAATGTGTATCACCAGCGATAGTTAATCAAATTTATTCTATAAATAAATATAAATAAAATTTAAAATGTCTTTTTAAATTTTAGATACAAGACAACAATGCAATGCAATTATTATATTAAAATTCGTTTGTATAATCTGTCGAGATTTACGCAAAAGTTTCTGTTTCATTTGTGTCTGTTCTGTGGATTTTCCAAAGCTGGAGAAACAAAATAACTGTGTCAATCTGATAAAAACCGAAATTAGAATAGAAACTTTAAATAGAAAATATATGTGCATATATATATATTTTTTTTCACTGAAATCCATATGTGTTCTGCCGACATTTAATATTTGCGCTACTTTTGTTATTCGTAATTGCATCATTGGCATCCTTTTATATCTGTTGCCAACAAGCTGGCACAACTTCTGACCAGGACTTCACTTAATTGTGTAACACAATAAGCCAATTAAGTAATAGTTTCCACGAAACTTGTTAACTTCATTTTCAGCATAATCCAGATGCCGATACTGAAACTTTCCGTGTATGGTAGAGACTTTTCTGCCGAATGAGCCAACTATTTAGCTCGAATTTAAAAATATTCTTGCCATGGGTAATACGAGAAGCTCTGAAAAGTAATTTATTTAATTTTGCATAGCATTTTTCTTCTCATTTATTTTTCTGGTATTTAGAGGGCTAAGCTGTTGCCATGCTAATCAAGAGCTGAGAGACCAAACCAGTGGTTGTCGTACCATAATTTATTATAGTTTTCTAACCACAAGCAAGACACATGACAATGCCGCATCGCCACGATACACCCCCCCCACTCCTCGGATTTCCTATCCGCTCCTTTAATGCCTTTGTCTGTGCGACGCGCGACACACCAAAATTAATTGAATTTTTGTACCACAAATTCTCGAGCATTTCCGGCCAGGCATTTTCCGTTTAATTGCTGCCATCATCAGCGCAGCGGTTACATTTTTGAGATCGACAGCAGAGCTGAACGGCGAGCCCCAGCACAGCATCCAAGCATCCAAGATGGCAACGGCTCGTCCTCCATGGGCCGTGTAGACGGCGGAGCCTGGCTAACATTTTATTTCATATTTAACGCATTTTTGCCATCAGTCTTCATTCTGCGTCCTCGTCATAGTTGCGGTTGCTCTTTGCCAAAGAGCCTTGCGGTAAACACCGACAGCAATCAAAGCAATTGCCTTCTGGGCCTTTTCTCTAATAAAATAATTGAATTGTGGTCATGTGGTATATGTAATATGTAGCTCAAAGTAATACACATGCAATTAGCCCAGTAGCAATGAGGGGCAGGCTCTCATAATCATTTAAAAATACATCCAACAACAGCAACAAATGATTTTTAATTGCTTGGAAATATTTTATTTATTTAGATTGGCAAGGCTCTTTAACATGCAGATAAACCATTCAGAATCATAAAGTTGTTGTTTCAGATATACTTTGGTTATAATAATAAAATACATTAAATATATATATGGTTAAATATTAAACTATATTATTGTTAAAGCTATGAGCAGCTGGCGAATTTATATTAATGGTGAGTCAATACTTTATAAGCGTGAATTTATCTATTTGATTTCTCGTATATGCAAGTAATTCAGGTGTATTCTACATATTCGGAAACTTCTCCTGTTACTTTTAAATTTATAAATATGGATTTTGAAGCGTATAGAAAATTTACCACTTGGCTTTTCGATCAAGTCTAATTTCAAGTCAAGATTTTGTTAGTTTCTTCCTCTTCCTAAAATCAATAAATATCGTTTTGCAAACCCGACATATTACACCAATGTTGATATGATCATGCCATATGCTTACCCCGTACCCCAAAAATTCAAACTAAAGGCAATCTGTTTTTATATTATTTTTACCTAATGATGGTTCCTCAGCAAATGAATAATAAACAGAAAAATTATTTAGTAGCTAATTATTGTATGTGCATGTGTATGTGTGTTTTCGTGTGTGTGTGTACTAATGTTTGGTACATGGTTTATCGATTATAGGTAAAGGGTATAGGAAAATTGGGCATTTTACTTTACTTTGCTTTGCTTACTTCAGTGATTTGGTTTTCCAATTGCTGATTATCCGTTGGCTAACAATCAATTACTATTAAATGCATATCCGATACGTATTGATTTGCAGCCAATTAAGATTGAAGTTGATGAAGTAACAGACAGAATGGAATCCATGCCACACTTAAAACAAATTCAAATTGAACTTTTTATCTATGCGCTGAGGTAGACAACAATAAATTGTGATAAATAAGTGGAAAGGCATAAAATAACGGCAACAAGAAAATCGCTTGGCGGCCGAGTCAGCAAACCTTAAATTGCCTACGCAGGCACAGCGGCCAAAAACCAAAAAGGACCAAAACAGCCCAGTTCTCAGTGGCAAGTACCACGTTTTCAGTTGCCAGTTGGCAGTTGCCGGTTGTCAGTTTCCCAGTCTCTGCCAAATAGACCATTAAAACAAACACACGCACAAAACATTTCCCGATGCATAAAAAATCGACCAAGTAACGAAGGAACAGAGCGCGGTACAACAATAATAAGTAGAACAACAAAACGAAACCGAGCGCATTGTCAAATTCTTTTGACACTTATCCCTTGCCGGCACATCCACAGAAACCCAAAAAAGAACGGAAAAAAAAAATATAGCAGCCCCAAAATACAGCCAAGCAGAAGGACCTTACTTAATGCTACTCCACCGCCGTAGGACCCAATGTGGGAGGACTTAATATGCAAATGGGCCTCATGTCTAGCTTGCCGCTATGTCACCTGTCTCGCTCGCACGCAGCCATTTCATTCGGATTGTGCTTCATTATTATTATTATTATTATTATTTTGTTTTATATGTGTGTTGCTTGTTGTTGTTGTTGTTATTGTTGGTGTTGAGTATTTTGCTGGCTGCTTTCTTGATTTTTATTGCAGGAATGCGAACGTCGGCCGTTTTAAAGGCACCACAGGACCTCACCCAGACCACAGACACACACACACACACACACACACACATACACACATGTGTAGACATTATGAAGGCTCGGCAAGGAGCTGCGATTGTGTGTGCGTATGTGTGTTTGTGTGTGTGCGGCAACACTTACACGAAAATGATGAATGATTTTATGGTTTGCTTGACCTGAATTTTATAGTATGCATGCACGCCGTACATCCCCATGCCGCAACCCCCCAGCCCCACCCCCCAACCTACCCGCCACCCGTCCCATATCGCTGTCGCCTGAGCATTGCGAGTGGAAAATTTTATGTTTGCATAAGAAATTGGATTTTTGCATTAGTTATGGAAATGAGAAAACTTCAACTTGATTTGTTTTTCACTGGCTGGCTGACTGGCTGGCTGGCTGGTTGGTTGGTTGGTTGGTTGGTAGGTTTGAGCCCTGGTCAAAAGCAAAGAAGTGGCAGCACGCTCAGCAACTCTCAGTAACTGCTTTGGTTAGATTCTATTTTTTGTTTTTTTTTTTTTCTGTTTAATTTTTTGTCGGCTTTCGGGTTGCATTGGTTTGCTTTGGTTTTGTGGTGCTGGGTCCATGGATCTATGGCTTTTTAGTGATGTTCCTTCGCTCTTTGCGCCTCTAATGCTTATTAGATTTGGCTCATGAATCAAGCCAGTTGCAACAAAAACTGCCGGTGTGACCTGACTGCCCACTGCGCCCATCGCAACCGCTATCTGCGTCTTCCATGGCCTCTGCTCTAGTGGTTGGCAACAGCACAAGAAGCATATGCCAAGTGGCTCTCACAGTGCAAGCAGTGGGTGGGTGGTGCATAAAAGATCTGCGACCGGCAGTTGCATACATAGCTGCCCCGGAATATTGCGCAATATGCCAAACAAGTCACGATATATATCGGCACATGCGAATACGAAGAGTAAAAACAAACAGTCAGGCAATGAAATATCATATATGAACATGTATATATATATATATATATATACATATATATATATATATGCGAATATAAACTCGGATGCTTTTATTTGGTTGCTGGAAAATAAGTAAAAACTTGAGCGCACTGAGGCAATAAAACGTGGGCGTTGCCAGAATTCGGTTTATTTGGGTGAACGTACTCGTTGGGGCATCCTATAAAACATCCAGTGTGATAGACACCCCTGGCAGTAGCAGGAGCTGGTAGGTGGGCTGGTGGTAGGGGCAATTTCCCTCGGCACGTTGCAGACGGTTGACGCTTCTGGCCTCAGCAATTGACCGATTATAACACAACCCAGAGCAATAGCTACAACAGTAAGAATGAATTGAACACCATTGAGATTGATAAGCTCGATTCGATGTATATCCTATAAATAGCCAGAATTGAAATACAATACAAGACAAGTGTTGTCTTTTTAACGAATTTGGAATAATAAAACAAAATAGTATATAGTGTGAAAGCATTTTAATGCTGATGATATTACATCAATGACTATTTGTTAGATTTAGGATGAATTATTTTAAGTTATATTATAATATATTATTATATATATATTTTAAGTTTGAATTATATATTTTAAGTTTGAATTATATACAATTATACATTTCATTTCACACGAAAGTGTTATTATAAGACATCAAATAAAATTAAAATATTAATTGTGTATAATATGGACATATATTCAGATATATTACATTAATTATTGCAGTTTAAATTATATATTTTAAGTTTGAATTATATACGATATTTCATTTCGCAAGAAAGTGTTATTAAATTCAATTATTAATTGTGTGTAATGTAGACAAATATTCAGATATTTTACATGAATTATTGCCGCCCAAACAACTTGAACGGGCCTTCGACACCTCAATACCCTACAACTATCCCGGAGTGCGAGCATTTTGGCAACGTTTGGTTGTTCAGTTTTAATATTGGCAACTTTTTTAATTATTTGCTCGGAACGTTTGTCGATTTGTTCGACTCTGCCGTTGATTTGTTGCCCCCGTTGTTGTCGGTCACAGAGCCGTTTGTTGTTCTTGTTGTTCTTGTTGTTGTTGTTGCTTTTGTTATTGCTGCTCGATGGCGCCAAACTATGGCGGCAATATGTGCCAACGGTTGAATAATCTGTCAATAAGCTTTTGTCATCGCTTGGCTAAGAGTCGAAGTGGGGGCGGCGTGGGCGGGGAGCAGCGACGGCTGCTGCTGCTGCTGCCACAAACAAACATTTTGCTATTGGATGATGCCAGTTGTGTGCCCTTGGGGTAGGGGCTGGCCATATATTGCGTCTTGGGCGCGGCTTCTTTTGCGAGCCAAGGGCCAAACAAACAAAAAAATAAAATAAAAGGGTGGGAGGGAGGCAGAAACTTTTTAATAAAGGTCGATTGCTGCATGTCAATAGGAATGTTGCCCCAGCAGCAGCACCAGCAGCAGCCAGGCAGCAGAACTTTGGGCTCGTCACGTCACGTCGCGATTAGCTTGGCAATAGTTCACTCTGCATGCGCATCCACATCCGCATCCGGTTTTGAAGTGGCGCAGGGGGCACTCCACTCTAACGGCACTTTGTCTTCCGTTTTATCAGTTATTACTTCCGTTGCGACAGTTTCGACTTGGAGCGACAGCAACAGCAGTCGCTTAATTTCTGTCACCTTTTGCATTTTAATTCGCTTTGGCCATGTAATGAGATTTTCGGCCTTTGCCGCAAATGAGAAATGCAATTTTGGACGTCAGTTCGCCATTTGCATTGCATACTTTGTGGCGGGCGGGCATTAGCATTTATATGGCCAACTTTTCATTCATCTAATTGCTGTTTGCAGCTGCCAAAATAAATCTTATACGCAGCGCAAAACTACTCTACAAAAGTTAACCTGCCCTAGCCAATTTCGAGTGTTGTGGGCGGGGGGGGCCGAGCAAACCAAAGGGGAGTCGCTGCGGAAATCTGCTTGGCAAAGCGATAAAATATACATAAATAACCTTTATTACACATGCTGCCGCTCAAGTGCTCGAACTTTTTCAAGTCCACTTTGCACAGTTGTTTTGGAGTAGTTCGCTCGGCGTTTTTCGGCGTCCTTTGTGCCTTGTGCCACACAGCGTTGTTTGTGTTCGTTGTACGCGCTGTACCTAGCCCAGGTGCCGAAACCTCAGCTCTTGTCCCACCTCCCTCATCCCTGATCCCTCATCCACCATCGAGCACAAGTCCCACTGTGCCATCAAGAATGCCAAACCATTGCACACAATTCAAAGTTCAAAAATCGTTTTAGTACAACGGCCGCTCGGCTTTAAAGCGTTTTTAATTCGTTTGGCAGGCGACTTGGTTGGGAATTTCTTTGAAAGAAATACGGGCAATCTATGTTGCATTCTAAAGTTTTCGTTTATTATTTCTGTTTCTTAAAATACCCTCTTAATTGGATCAAACGAGAGTAATATTTGAGAAGAAAATTTATCAAGTAATAAATAAATACATATTTGGCTAAAAATAATTTTCTTGCATCAATCTAGAAAATAACGCTCATTTTTCTGAGTATGCTTGAAAAGAAATTACTTGGTAAATTTAAAATAAAAATAAAATATTAAGTTTAAAATTATTTTGAGTATCTCTTAAGTAAATATACATATATATAATCTTTCCGCTATAATGCAACAGCGAAAATGCATTAAATTGATGGCATTTAGTAACATTCATTAATGCGATCGATTAGTTTTCCTACAAATACACATAATATATCCTCCATTGCATTTAGACAATTGTTTCATATAGGCGGTATGTACTGTATACATCTTGGAAAACAAAGATGATGGGTATTTTAGTTTTCAAAAATAATATCGCATATCTCTAAATATTCACCAAGGGTATTTAATATTTGGCACTCCAAAGAAAAAGTTCCTTATTGTGTCACGTAATTTAAAATCCAGCAAAATGCATGTACTGGGCAATAATCCTAAGTGGGATGCACACTTTATGAAAAATATTTTGCCAAAAAGCAACACCAACTTTTAGGAAAACATGTTGCCAAAAAACTGTTGCTTTAATTCCTAGATAATCCAAACCAATATTTTGCTTTGTGTGAGTATTCGTGTTGAGGTAGGGCTCAAATCTAATGCAATATAAGGCTGCATTGATTTAAAAGGGTTATTAGCTTAACAATTTCCGCAGTTAACCAATTACTAAATATAGTCAATGATGGTGTTATGTAGATATGCATGTACGCTCAGTACACTTGCTATCTTTAGGAAGCATCTTTGCATACACTGCAGCCAATATTAGTTAATTAAAGCACACAAATCCTAATGTGACCTAATTGGATTCCGCTGGCCAGCTGGCCAGTTGTCCCAAGGATGAGTGTTAGTCGGACATCGAGTTAACACTCGGCTGCCACTTTGTCCATTTTACTACACTCATTTGGCGAGTCAGCCTGGTCGGCTTTATGTCCTGCTTACAGCTTTCTTTCGCGCTCCGATATGACCTTTTTGATATGTGTGGGCGTCCATCCGCTGCTCCTTTGGCCGAAGGTCCTTGTTGGTATTGGTGTTAGAGTTACTTCCTCTGCCGTCTTGTCACACTGTGCCACACTGGGCCACACTGGGCCATTGCTGTTTTCCTTTTCGCCGCGCTTTCTAATCCCACAAGCAACTATAAGCCCTGGTAATTATCTGCAAAGAGACCATTAGGCGATTAGTTGACGCTGGCTTGCTGCTGTTGCGTTTTGCTTAAGCTCTTCCAACTCTTCCCATCTCGCTCCCGCCTTTAATATACCCTCACCTTCCCTCACTCGCTGTTGCTATCCATTTGTCTGGTCTAACATGGTCAGTTTTGTATCCCATTACGTAGTACAATGTTCCAATAATTGTTCGATGCTAGTTGGAAATGATTGGGATTGTCTTAATTAGGACTGATCGTTATGCAGATACCCTGTTCACAGATACACATACAAGTTTATATGGCTATGAGGAATAGGTTTGGGTGAAAGGCAAAGGAAAGAGAAGAATGCATCGAATTTTAATGCAGATCAATGTAAATATATATATATATATTTATTTTATTGTTGTCTTGCCTCTTTTCGAAGTTTTCCAGATTTAACTGTCATAAATCTTTAAATACTTTATCTAATCTGATATTTTCCGAAATGATTTTTTTTAACTGTTCAGATTTTTGTCGTTCACTTTACGGCTCTTGTGTCTTTCATCTGTGTTACGTTTTCTTTTGTGTAATTTTTTGATCTATTTTTTTTTAATTCAAACTCTTCTGTACTCTTACTCGTAAATGATAACTTTTCAAGTGCTCCCCACCCCCCCTGCCACCTTCCCCCTCTGCCTTTTCATCGGCCAAGTTTTGCACGCTTTGCGCATCGCATTTCATTGTCTCATTCTCATTTTTATGTTCATCTAATTTGCATTTGCATAGTTTTCTTTCTGTCGTGCTCCGTTTTCGTTCTTTGTGGCCAGTTGAAAAATATGATGAGCACCAGCTCGCCGTCCTACCCGTCCCCTACTCCCCCACTCCGCTGCCCCGCTCCCCATATACCTTTTCCGTTAGGGGCAACATCATGCTTTATGAACTGTTGCATACATTTCGCTCTGCTAACAAGCTGACTTAGTATGTGATAATTTCGCTGGCCGATAGTTTCATTTTCATGTTTTTGTCATAGCGAAACAAGGCGAAAGGAAGCACAAAGGACACTTTCCGGGACTGCGGCAAAAGCTGCAATTGCTCAAAGCGATTTGGAAAAAATTTCCATAAGGTCTTGTGGTCTACCTCCAGCCCCAACTACCCCAACTACCTCATGCCCCTCCCATTCACATCGAAGTCTAAGCACACGCGGCGCATTCAAAATTATTTACGATAACGATCGCATAATCATAATAATAATCACATTATAATAATTCTTGGCTTTATGGCCCTTGGTCTATAAGGGCTGCGGCTGATACGGCCTGCGGTCTCCGGACCTCGGTCTCCGAGGACGTGTAATAGTTGCTAATAAAATGCAATGCCCATCTGCCTCAACTGGTTCGGGGCGTTCGTAGTGGGAGGGCTGTAAATTCTGCGCAACGCATTGGAAAAAAACGATATCCGAGTGGAGGGGGGGGATGGGGCAAAAAATGGCAACTGCATTGATGTTATTACCTGTGCTGCCAACTATTTGCCAAAGTCAATAAACCAAAATGACAGGCGGACAACTGGGGCGAAAAGGCGACAACATGAAGACGCCCCCAATGGGCGTAGAGCCGCAGAACACCACCCACTGTGCCAGCGACCCCCCTACCCCCCTCCCTCCCTTCCTTACCCTATTCGTCCGTTGGTGTTGTTTCATATTTTGCTTCGCTTGCAACAAATTATTGTTATGCTTTTGGATTTTGCGCATAATTCTGCAGTTGGCGTTTGTTGTTTTTCATGTTTCATGTTGTATGTGGAGTATGTTACTCATACGCCATGTGAGCCCATTTTAGCATGCAAATTTTGTATGCACTTTTAAATGAGCCATAGCCTCAGACATGCCACCAACTCAGAGCAATAGCATTTACCAATTTTTTTTTTTTTTGGTGGCCTGTTTGTGTTTTTTTTCCATGCATTCAACATTTTCAATTTGTTTTTGGCCAGGCATTTGCCACGGACAGCTGAGGGCAGCCAGAACTGCAGCTGTCGTCGTTATCATCGTCGTTGTCGTCGTCGTCGTCGTGGGTATGCCATTTGGTTGTGAATGGTGAGGGTATGCAGGGACAGGGGCATTCCTAATCTACTATGGACTTTGGATACTACTGTAGAAACTGCCTCATTGTTTGCCTCCCACCCGTAGAGTATCTGCATTCGTCATATCTCACATTGCGCATCTTAGTTTCAAGCACTTTTTTTTTTTTTTGGTGCCTGGCTATATCAGCTTAAGTGGCTCTTTGAAGATAAGGTTTCAATTCTGTAGTTCATTATTGACAGCTTAGATTAAGACAACTGCTAAATTTGGAAGTAATATTCTAAAGATAAGCGTATCTGCGTCACTTTCACACCATTGTGGCCCATTCATCAACAGCTTTCATATCACGACTCAATCAGACGCATATTTTGTGATAAGGCAAAATATAATCATTTGTAAGAATTTTTAATTTTTTTTTTGTAAGAAATGTTAAGCCAATAAAAGAACATTAGGCAAAAGTGCTTGACTGGGAGTTTCTTGGCTCTGAATAGCCGTAATAGACACTTATAGCCGATTACAAAAATAAAATAAATTTATACCCAATTCAAGCGCTATGGAAAATATATTCATAAATAAATTACATATTTATAAATGCATATAAATAATATTAAAAATTTGTATTAATTTTTTAACCAATTTAGATATCTGTAAAGATGTAAAAAAAAATACATTTGGGAGAGACTTAGCTGATGCCGACCAAGAATATAATCAAAGTTTCTACGTTTCGATGATCCCTACTTTGGTCTGTTACACTAAACTTTACAGCTTTTATGCGTTTTTTTTTTTTTTTTTTTACTTAGCTAGTGTGGCCACCTAGTGTATAAAAACTTCGACTTTTCGCAGATTCCCTGCTTAAAAAAGTATTTTTATTTAGTTCGCACGCTGCGGTTGCGAACTCGTTTTCAAAAAAATCGACAGCAAAAAAAAGAGTGAAAGACTATAGCAAGTTTATTTATGCTTTGCGTGTCTGCTGTGAATTAGTGCCAAATTTGATTATCTATGGCCACACACACACACACACAGAGAGACACACACACACGCACACGTACACACAACCACAGATACAGACACACGGGGCAACCCATGCATAAACACGCCTAAAAGTAAGTCACGATGGTTTTGCTGACTGCTGACAGTTGTTGTAGTGGGTGTTGCTCATATTTTTTGTTGTAGCTGCTGTTGTTGCTGTCGCTATCTGTTTTCATAACGCCCCTATTAAATTGATTACTTTAATCAATTCATATATTTATGGCTGTTTTTTTTAATTTTTCATGTGAGCACCTCAAACCAACAGATACGAATAACATTTTCCTTTTATATGCCGCTTAAACGATTTCAAACTGGATTTTAAAATCGTGTCTAAGACTTATAGTTGGGAAGTGGCGCTCCCATATTTTCGTGCACCCTTCGACAGCTAAAGATTTTTGTGTCATAAGTAACATGCCAAAGTGTAATTAGTAAAAACTCTCAATGGTTGACCTTTCTGGCCCAGCTTTTGGTTGAGCCACAGTCAAAACTAGTTCAAGGATTTAGGGAACTTGCTGGTACGAAAATTGGTAAAATTAATGTTAAAGTTTAAATGGGACGTTTTTTTAGTTGTGTAAAAATAGAAATTACTAATTATATTAATTATATATAATTAATATTAATATAAAGCAAACTGACCTTGAAGCTTGGAATATTTTTTTAACTATAATAAATATAGTTTTCTTGCATGAATCAGAGAAGTTTTGTTCTGTCGGTGTTTTAACACTGTAAATAATTTGAATTTTTTTATATTTATTAAATTTATGAACTCATTCTTATGAGTTGAGTTTAATAAACTTGAAAATCCTTTTTCATATTATTTTGAAAAATGTTTATGGCTTTTTCTAAAATAATAATTTAAGATAAAACAAAATTTAACATATCAAAAGGGTAAAAGTAAAGTAAAAGGCGTTGCCATAGCCGAGGGACCACTGTACTTTAGCTTAACATATTGAACTGCGCATCACTTTATTGATTAGTGGCACATCAATGCAGTGGAGTCTGTGAGATGCAAAGGGTGTATAAGGACTTGCTCTCTCAATGAATTTGTCTGCTCTGTGTTTCTTTGTGCCCGATTTCAATGGCTGGGCGGCAAGGAGGCGCATTATGGCTTCCCGGCGTCGCGGACAGGCGGGCGGGCGGGCGGGTACTCACAACAATGAATGGCGCGAACAATGTCTAAATCTTTATTAATTCGACTATTCTGTGGAGCTGTTGCCGGGGCCAGATTCACAGTGCCTCCACAGAGCTCCGCTCATCTCTGTCGAGTCTTTGGCCCGTTTGGATAGAGGCGCATCGTCGACGGACCACTCAACAAATAAATTAATAGCCATCAATCAGTAAATCCGCCAAAGGACCTTTTGCTTTCAATGCAAAGGTTTCCTCTCACCAAGTGTGTGTGTGCGTGTGCAGCTTCGTGTGTGTGCGAGTGTGTGTGTGTGTCTCTGTGTGTGGTGAAGGCGCACAAAAGCGCGCTACAAACGCGCTCAATGAATGGCTAATATGCCGACTGCACGCGTGCCTACTCCTGCCCTCGCATGTGTGGGCTAGTGGAGTCTTGATCCTGTGATGCTGTCTGCTTTTCTGGGGTCAGCATAGTAGGTGGCAGCAATTACATTGCCGCATTGATACAGCTCAGTATGTGCAGCAAATCCGATTAGGCTAGCAAAGCTTTAAATGGGCTCGAAGGTGAGCCGGAATTTTGGGGATATGCGGAGTTTAAATATTTGGACTAAATATTTAAATAAGGAACAAACAAACAAACAGAAAGCGCGTTAGTCGAACCATATTTCTATATATGTATTTAGGAACATTTGTTACACCCTGAAAGCATTGAAAATGGCTTAAAAATGGCACGCAATTAAAAAATTTATATTGTGACCATGTTCGGTAGATATTTTGATAGATTGTGGCAGATGTATAATTAAATGCACGAATAGGAAATAAATTATTACGAATACACTCGCCTTCTCAAATCGCACATAAATATTGTTTTTTAATTTCTTATCTTTTTCTCTATTTACTATACTCCCATAACTTTGTCAAAACTGAACCGATTTTCATGGTTGAAGGCATTTTGGTCATGATTTGTCCTCTTCAATCTTTCTGCATTTAAAATATATGCATTATTAAAAATAAATTTTTTGGAATTTTTTGGTCAAAAAATCATGTACTCCCCCCTTACTCATTTTCAAAAAAATAATTTTTTCAAAATTTAGATTTGTAAATTTACATTTTTAATCGATTGTGGTTGTCATAATTAGTATAAAAAACAACATTAAAACTGATTCTGAGTTGGTCAATTTTTTTGTCAAAAATCATGCCAAAATTGACAAAAAATTTGACAAGTGAAGCTCTCGGATCCATAGCTCTCATATTTTAAACTCCCATAACTTTGTCAAAACTGAACCGATTTTCATGTTTGAAGGCATTTTGGTCATGATTTGTCCTCTTCAATCTTTCTGCATTTAAAATATATGCATTATTAAAAATAAAATTTTTTGGAATTTTTTGGTCAAAAAATCATGTACTCCCCCCTTACTCATTTTCAAAAAAATAATTTTTTCTAAATTTAGAATTGCAAATTTATATTTTTAATCGATTGTGGTTGTCATAATTAGTATAAAAAACAACATTAAAACTGATTCTGAGTTGGTCAATTTTTTTGTCAAAAATCATGCCAAAATTGACAAAAAATTTGACAAGTGAAGCTCTCGGATCCATAGCTCTCATATTTTAAACTCCCATAACTTTGTCAAAACTGAACCGATTTTCATGTTTGATGGTATTTTGGTCATGATTTGTCCTCTTCAATCATTCTGCATTTAAAATATAAGCATTATTAAAAATAAAATTTTTTGGAATTTTTTGGTCAAAAAATCATGTACTCCCCCCTTACTCATTTTCAAAAAAATAATTTTTTCTAAATTTAGAATTGCAAATTTATATTTTTAATCGATTGTGGTTGTCATATTTAGTATAAAAAACAACATTAAAACTGATTCTGAGTTGGTCAATTTTTTTGTCAAAAATCATGCCAAAATTGACAAAAAAATTGACAAGTGAAGCTCTCGGATCCATAGCTCTCATATTTTAAGCTCCCATAACTTTGTCAAAACTGAACCGATTTTCATGTTTGATGGCATTTTGGTCATGATTTGTCCTCTGACAATCATTCTGTATTTAAAATATAAGCATTATTAAAAATAAAAATTTGTGGAATTTTTTGGTCAAAAAATCATGTACTCCCCCTTACTCATTTTCAAAAAAATAATTTTTTCAAAATTTAGATTTGTAAATTTACATTTTTAATCGATTGTGGTTGTCATAATTAGTATAAAAAACAACATTAAAACTGATTCTGAGTTGGTCAATTTTTTTGTCAAAAATCATGCCAAAATTGACAAAAAATTTGACAAGTGAAGCTCTCGGATCCATAGCTCTCATATTTTAAACTCCCATAACTTTGTCAAAACTGAACCGATTTTCATGTTTGATGGTATTTTGGTCATGATTCGTCTTCTTCAATCATTCTGCATTTAAAATATAAGCATTATTAAAAATAAAAATTTTTGGAATTTTTTGGTCAAAAAATCATGTACTCCCCCCTTACTCATTTTCAAAAAAATAATTTTTTCTAAATTTAGAATTGCAAATTTATATTTTTAATCGATTGTGGTTGTCATAATTAGTATAAAAAACAACATTAAAACTGATTCTGAGTTGGTCAATTTTTTTGTCAAAAATCATGCCAAAATTGACAAAAAAATTGACAAGTGAAGCTCTCGGATCCATAGCTCTCATATTTTAAGCTCCTATAACTTTGTCAAAACTGAACCGATTTTCATGTTTGATGGCATTTTGGTCATGATTTGTCCTCTTCAATCATTCTGTATTTAAAATATAAGCATTATTAAAAATAAAAATTTTTGGAATTTTTTGGTCAAAAAATCATGTACTCCCCCCTTACTCATTTTCAAAAAAATAATTTTTTCTAAATTTAGAATTGCAAATTTATATTTTTAATCGATTGTGGTTGTCATAATTAGTATAAAAAACAACATTAAAACTGATTCTGAGTTGGTCAATTTTTTTGTCAAAAATCATGCCAAAATTGACCAAAAATTTGACAAGTGAAGCTCTCGGATCCATAGCTCTCATATTTTAAACTCCCATAACTTTGTCAAAACTGAACCGATTTTCATGTTTGATGGTATTTTGGTCATGATTTGTCCTCTTCAATCATTCTGCATTTAAAATATAAGCATTATTAAAAATAAAATTTTTTGGAATTTTTTGGTCAAAAAATCATGTACTCCCCCCTTACTCATTTTCAAAAAAATAATTTTTTCTAAATTTAGAATTGCAAATTTATATTTTTAATCGATTGTGGTTGTCATATTTAGTATAAAAAACAACATTAAAACTGATTCTGAGTTGGTCAATTTTTTTGTCAAAAATCATGCCAAAATTGACAAAAAAATTGACAAGTGAAGCTCTCGGATCCATAGCTCTCATATTTTAAGCTCCCATAACTTTGTCAAAACTGAACCGATTTTCATGTTTGATGGCATTTTGGTCATGATTTGTCCTCTTCAATCATTCTGCATTTAAAATATAAGCATTATTAAAAATAAAATTTTTTGGAATTTTTTGGTCAAAAAATCATGTACTCCCCCCTTACTCATTTTCAAAAAAATAATTTTTTCTAAATTTAGAATTGCAAATTTACATTTTTAATCGATTGTGGTTGTCATATTTAGTATAAAAAACAACATTAAAACTGATTCTGAGTTGGTCAATTTTTTTGTCAAAAATCATGCCAAAATTGACCAAAAAATTGACAAGTGAAGCTCTCGGATCCATAGCTCTCATATTTTAAACTCCCATAACTTTGTCAAAACTGAACCGATTTTCATGTTTGATGGTATTTTGGTCATGATTCGTCTTCTTCAATCATTCTGCATTTAAAATATAAGCATTATTAAAAATAAAAATTTTTGGAATTTTTTGGTCAAAAAATCATGTACTCCCCCCTTACTCATTTTCAAAAAAATAATTTTTTCTAAATTTAGAATTGCAAATTTATATTTTTAATCGATTGTGGTTGTCATAATTAGTATAAAAAACAACATTAAAACTGATTCTGAGTTGGTCAATTTTTTTGTCAAAAATCATGCCAAAATTGACAAAAAAATTGACAAGTGAAGCTCTCGGATCCATAGCTCTCATATTTTAAGCTCCTATAACTTTGTCAAAACTGAACCGATTTTCATGTTTGATGGCATTTTGGTCATGATTTGTCCTCTTCAATCATTCTGTATTTAAAATATAAGCATTATTAAAAATAAAAATTTTTGGAATTTTTTGGTCAAAAAATCATGTACTCCCCCCTTACTCATTTTCAAAAAAATAATTTTTTCTAAATTTAGAATTGCAAATTTATATTTTTAATCGATTGTGGTTGTCATAATTAGTATAAAAAACAACATTAAAACTGATTCTGAGTTGGTCAATTTTTTTGTCAAAAATCATGCCAAAATTGACCAAAAATTTGACAAGTGAAGCTCTCGGATCCATAGCTCTCATATTTTAAGCTCCCATAACTTTGTCAAAACTGAACCGATTTTCATGTTTGATGGTATTTTGGTCATGATTTGTCCTCTTCAATCATTCTGCATTTAAAATATAAGCATTATTCAAAATAAAATTTTTGGAATTTTTTGGTCAAAAAATCATGTACTCCCCCCTTACTCATTTTCAAAAAAATAATTTTTTCTAAATTTAGATTGCAAATTTATATTTTTAATCGATTGTGGTTGTCATATTAGTATAAAAAACAACATTAAAACTGATTCTGAGTTGGTCAATTTTTTTGTCAAAAATCATGCCAAAATTGACAAAAAAATTGACAAGTGAAGCTCTCGGATCCATAGCTCTCATATTTTAAGCTCCATAACTTTGTCAAAACTGAACCGATTTTCATGTTTGATGGCATTTTGGTCATGATTTGTCTCTTCAATCATTCTGCATTTAAAATATAAGCATTATTAAAAATAAAATTTTTTGGAATTTTTTGGTCAAAAAATCATGTACTCCCCCCTTACTCATTTTCAAAAAAATAATTTTTTCTAAATTTAGAATTGCAAATTTATATTTTTAATCGATTGTGGTTGTCATATTTAGTATAAAAAACAACATTAAAACTGATTCTGAGTTGGTCAATTTTTTTGTCAAAAATCATGCCAAAATTGACAAAAAAATTGACAAGTGAAGCTCTCGGATCCATAGCTCTCATATTTTAAGCTCCCATAACTTTGTCAAAACTGAACCGATTTTCATGTTTGATGGCATTTTGGTCATGATTTGTCCTCTTCAATCATTCTGTATTTAAAATATAAGCATTATTAAAGTTAAAATTTGTTGGTCAAAAAATCACGTACTCCCTTACTCATTTAAAAAAAAAAATTTAAATTGTTAGTTGTGGGCTAGGTAAGCGGTTCATAACCGGTCCAGATGAAAAGTTATTTTAATTATTATTTCTTATGTGTAAATATATTGCTAGGCTATATGTTTTGCTTGTTATTACACTGTGAACGAGTATTGCGCAGTCGGTTTCACCCGACGGCAACGTTTTTGCTTGCTTTTTTTATTTCCGTAGATTTTAAGACATTTTCCACTTCATTGACTAACAAGCGTATCAAGCGTAAATTCATGTGCCAATTATGTTAATTAAACATTCTATTTATACACCTTAAAAGCTGTCATTTAATGGCCTGAATTTCCTAATGGAATTACACAAAGTTTATAATTACTCTTGGCGAATGCAATGACTGAGTGCATGTGATATGTGATATGTGTACTATTTTGTCAATTGATTTGGTTTTTTGCTGATCTCAGCTGGATCAGCTGAAATGAATTTTAGAACTAAGCGATTGCCAGCTGAGGGCGTTTGACAGTTCAATTTCTTTAAGCGACAGCCCGAGGGCAAATGCCAAATGGCAAATGGCAAACGGCAAACTGAACAACACAGGAACATCGAAAACAACAGCAACAGCAACAACAACAACAACAAATAATAACGACAACAACAATAAGCGGCAACTCATAAATCATTTCGCGATGTCGATGTCGATGTCGAGTATGATGACGACTGGCAATCGGAGCGTCTGATTGACTACTGTCAGACAGACGGACAGACGGACAGCCAGACCGAGACAGACAAACCTATAAACCTACATGGGAACATACAAGCAAACATTCATTGATGCTGTAAGCATAGACCATATATAGCACACTATATATGATATCTGTGTGTATTTCTAGTATCACGTGCATTTATTGTAAGCGAAAGAGACATTGAAAGCCCGAAAGAGAGCGCAATAGAATTGATGTCGAGAGGGCTCAATGGAAATGCTGCAGCATTCATATGCACAGTCGCTGTTGCTGTCGCTGTCGCTGTTGCTGTCGCCGTTGACTGCGCAGCCAGCAGAGCGTAACAAATGAAATGTGACACATTATGCGACGAGGCGTATAACTGTCTTTCTGTATCTGTGTGTGCTGTTGCTGCAGCTGTGTGTGTGTGTGTATTAAATCAAATCGAAATGACTTTCGTACTCTATCAATGTCGAAATTATGCAATAACTTCAATTGATTACGAGTGCGTGGGTAATTTAGTGGCCCAGTCTGGCCCAAACATATAAACAAATGCGTGTGTGTGTGTGTGTGTGTGTGCAGTATATATATCGGCAATCAGTGGCACCCTCCTGTGTGCCACCAGGACCCATATACGAGGACAGTAAAACGTTTAAAGTGTCATGTTGCGGCCTCTGACGCTTTGCTGCCTCGTTACGCGGCATTTGGCTGCCTTTTCTTACTTTATTATTATTTGCTGTTGCTGTTTATATTGTTGTTGTTGTTGCTGTTGTTGTTGCTGTTACTGTTGCTGTTTGCTTTGACAACCCACTTACTTGGATAGACGGGCACCTGTCCTGGCGTTGTCCCGGTTCCAAAGCAAGCCAAATCGCACGCATCGACATGGCTGAGAGCAAAAACCCTTCAAGCTGGCTTGGCCGCCGTCTTACCCTTCAACGCTGCTGCTGTTGTTATCTGCCTGCTTAGCTGATGGCTCCTGGTATTTGCCCTGGCTCAGGTCCCGCATGTGTTCGCCATATCCAGTTAAAAGGATAATGGAGCACAACAATTTTTACACGCATATATTTTACAAATATTTGCATTTTTGCCTGGCTGCCTGTTAAGTAAGCCAAACGCCGTGAAGGTAACAGGACATGGCCATGGTATGGCTAAAGGAACTTGGGACGAGGACGAGGACGAGGCGAGGGGCTTGGCGGGTTGGCACAGAGCACATAACTTTGGCGTACCTTTAGCATTGCTTCTTTTTAAGACACATTTGCGTAGTACTTGTTGTTGCTTACGACTTTGTTGTTGTTGCTCTCTTTTTTTCTTGTTGTTGTCGAGCTTAGGCCTGAAAAGCATCAACTGCACATAAAGGGATTTAACTCGTGTATGTGTGTGTGTGTGTGCGCAAAGGATTTGTTGTGTCACCTGCGAAGGGCTGCGCTCACTTATACACTAACATCCCCTTTCACATGTGTGTGTGTGTGTGTGTGTGTAAGTGCGTGCTATGATCGAATTACGTGCCTTTAACACGCCACTCAATGTGATCGGCAACAGTAGATATGTATTTGCATAAATGCCAAGGCACATTTACATACACATATACAAATTGAGTGTGCATTCTCCACAAATTATGGCCAATGTATGAGAAAAGGTTAATCGCCGATGTTCGCCCCTCGAAATGCCGTCTGAAATTATGGCAAATTTGTCAATTTTTGTGTATACCTTTTCAACAGAAAAAAAAAAATAATTATGCTAAAATCAATTTTAATTTGCTGTATTGGTATATTCAGAATGCAAAATAAATGTATTTTTACCACTTTCAAAAAAATTGGTGTTGCATTTGCGGCTAAATGTTTGCCGCATCACGTTTATCTTAATGCTCGCAAAAGCTGAGATTTAGAATTTTATAATACAATGGAAAATAATGCCACATTACGTTCCATCTTGTAGCTTTTGGTTTTGCTAGCAATGTACATTTTTTTGTCTGATAGTTTGAGTAGATATATTTAGGAAAAAAGAATTCGCTTGCTACCAGCTTTTGCAATAACAAAAAAGTGCTACTAAAATGCTAAGCAAGAATCCAAACATTTTCTTTGTTTTTCCTTTGCTTTCACTTAAGAAAAAAAACAAACTAACAAAATCTTTCAACCTGCATTTCTCACATGTTTGCGTATTTATAGATGCGGACGAACACCTCCTCCACTTTCTGGTCCCTACTTGTTTATGTGCACTTGTTTGCTTATGCATGAAGTAGACTTCGACAGCTTTTAAAGTAAAAGTAATGCAGCTAACTGATAGAAAACAAATTGAAATGCGGAACAAATTTATGCATTTTTCTATATTTTCATACTCGTTCAGTTATGTTCGTTCAGAGTATATTGGGCTTGTGCCATGTCCGTCCGTCTATTCCCCGCTATTTTCTATTAAGCCAAACTATTGAAACTTGGTAGATATTATTATTATTTTTATTAATAGTAGATTCGCTTAGTTTAACATTTGGGTCATTAACAAAAATTTAAATTATATGATAGATGTTTTTTTATGATTTAAGAAAAGAAATGAATAAGGAAATATGCTGTGGAACAGGGTCGGTTAGAAATATTTGAATGCCCACATTTAAACAACTACACGACCAAATTAAAAAACTGCAACTATTTTATTTATTTTTGTTTTTGCTAATTAGTTTTAATTAACTGCAGCTAGTGCCACAAACATCTCGAGTGCTGCCTTCCGCATGACCTTGCCATTGAGGTTAAAGGGTAGCTTTTCGGTGAATCGAACGCCGGCGTGCAGCTGTTTATTAATGACGGGCAAGCGCTTAGCCACATGATCTGCAATTTCATTGTGGCTTATCGCACTGCCTTGGCTCCTAATGACCAGCGCGCCGGCCGCATCGCCCAATAGTTCGTCGGGCACGCCCACAACGCAAACATCGCGCACTTGCGGCAGCTCTCTAATTGCATTCTCGATTTCGGTGGGCCAGTAGTGAAAGCCCTGATATTTGAGCACCTCCTTCTTGCGATCAACTATGTACAGATAGTTCTGGTCGTCAAAGTAGCCCAAGTCGCCGGTATGCACCCAGCCTTTGAAGTCTTGAATTTGGCGTGAGGCAACGGGATTGCCATAGTATCCATTCCAGACCAAGCCGGTATGCACATATATCTCGCCGACCTCATTATGTGCCAGGCTCTTGCCATTCTCATCCACAATCCTTATGCTTATGCCGGGTACCGGTTTGCCAGCCGTTGCCGTATTCTGGATGCCGAAATTGATTGTGATGGGGCCCACCTCCGTCATGGCATACGCAGAGTTGAGCGTGGCATTTTTGCATAATGCCTGGGCCCGTTGGACCGTGGCCTGTGAGGCCGAACCACCTCCATAGTTCAGGTTACGCAACGAGGCGAGCGCATAGGGCGTGGCGGCTGGGCAGGTTGTGACGGCGGCCAGATGGACGGGCGCCAAAGTTGCGTAATTGATCTTGTATTTCTTCACCAATTCCACAAAATATTCGGGCGAAAAGGGTCTATTCGTTAAAATGCGCGTACTGCCAAAAACGGCGCTAAACATGAAGGCCCACAAGCCGGATATCCAATCCAGACCACTAATAAGGAAGAAGACCGTTTCGCTGTTGACTAGCCTGAGAATTGAAAATTTAAAATTGTTTTTTTTTGGGCATTAAATACTTTAGCTACATCTATATATATAATATTTATTTATAAATTTGCTAGAGTCAACTCTGATCCCATTTGGTATATATCTATTAAAAATATAATTTAAAAATAAAATGAAAATTAAAATAAGCTTAGGCCCTTTTACCGACAGCATTAAAACTGAAATTAAAAAAAACTTATAAAGAAAAAAATAAATTTAAAAAAAAACGTACATATTATTCTGTAGTAGAACACTATTATAAATATTTTATAATATCCATCCATACATAAAATATTTATATATAAATATAAAAATATATATTACAAAAATTAAAAATAAAATAAAAAAAGTAATAAATTTAACAAAGAAAAAAAAAAACTTACATATTATCCTGTAAAAGGACACTATTTGAAATGCACACCGCCTTGGGCATTCCAGTGGTGCCTGAGGAGCACAGAATAGCCACAGTTTGATCGCCACTCTTGAGAGCTTCCGGCCTGTAAATACAGCAGGCTCAACTAAAAATCAGTGAATAGATTCGATTAACAATTCGCACTGACTGATAAAACTTTTCGGTTGCTGTGGGCTCCAAGAGACTCTGAATGCTGGGCACACCGTCCATCGGCTCGGATATGGTAAATATCTCTGGCTGCCAGTCTTTGGTAGCTGCGCGTAGTTTCTTGAACTCTTGTTTATCGCAGAATATTATCGCTGGTTTGGTTATCTCGTACATGAACTTAATTGTCGCTAAATGGAAAAGAGTTAGGTTGATAATGTGGATCGAAGTACGCTACGGCTAAGAACGCACCTTCGTCGAATATCGGATTAACAGAATGAAACGGAGTGGCATTCAGCAGGCATGCCACGCCCACTGGCATCATATAGGTGGTAGTCCTAGCCGCGATTCCTACCACACTCATATGGTCCAGGCCGCGATTCTTTAAATGCTGGGCTATACGAATGGCCCAGGTGAGGGCCTGCTCGCTGGTCACAGACACGCCGTCAGAATCTGATATCTGCGGGTTTGGGTTGACTATAAAATAGTTGTGTTCTTCAGTGTTTCCTTTTGCTCTGTGTGCTCACCTGACACACGTTCTTGGGCCAGTTCTTCATTGCATTAAAAACGATGCGACCCACAGAAGTATCAAAGTTGTAGATGGACTTGCGCCGGGAGGCACTCCAGGTCCTATCCCTGCTATTCCAAACGCTTTCCATTTGACTTCTGTTCACTTCAAAGTGCCAAAAGCGACTATACAAATTTGTGATTTATTTCTTATCATTATATTTACGTTGTTAAGGCTAAAGCCAAAAAAGCTTTATCATATACAAAATACTTAACTCTAAATTTAACTTATCAATAGTATGTGTAGTGAAGGCCATACTAACTGAATCCCCTCCATTTATTCAATAAGTAAGACAGGTATGACCGACTTGCGAACTGCAGTGGAATGTTGTCTTCGAGCGATCCCTCTTTTGAAATTTATTATGTCTCAGTTTTCTATATGTAAGCTTTGAAAGTGCTTTTTCGGAAGTTCAGAAATCCATTTTCGCTTTACCCCTTTCACTTTTCCGACACTCAATAATAATATAACTTATAATACAGCCCCAATCAGTCTATTGACTGTCAGCTGTCAACAAACCATTTGGTCAAATTTAATTTTTGTTGTGCGAATTTGCATAGTTACCTGTCAGTTTAAATTAAATTCCCCAGAACGGATTCTGGGCTCTTCTTCAGATATTTCCTATAATTTGCATGCATAATTTAATACATGTGAACAGATTAAATTGCAAGTATTTTATTTGATTTTATTGGTCTAGTAAAAATTGGGCCAAAATGGCAACAGTAAATTATTATTTACACTTCATAAAATTAACAAGCGCAAATGAGTAAAAGGTAATGAAAAATTATGAAATGAGATTTCAATTGGCTCTTTTTTCACTACCACTTTTATTTCTCCGTCCATATATGGAAATATATCGTATATTACGGACGGTAGTGCTTAAAAAAGTCACACTGTTAAAGCACATACAGTAATTTCTACACTTACATACAGTGCGGCTCATGATAATAGCTACGCTATATAGCAATGGAATTAAAAAATGGGCGAAAGCTGATTAGCTGTTTGCTTTAATAACCCTAGATACAAAATTGAAATAAAAACTGTTGCATTCAACATTTCTGCTTTAACTTAATTGACCTTAAATATATATATATATATATATATATATATATATATATATATATATATATTTCAGATATGAGCAGATATATATTTAAAGCATCAACATGGATTACGATTGTGAAGCGCACTGTGAGAAAATGGGCATGTGTTTGTCTGTATGTAAATTGTATGGACATTTTGCAATTATTATCACATATTGCGCATACGCCATGTGTGACGACTTTAATTAGCTTTACAGACTCCCACACCGCCCTGGCTTTCGCAGCTAAGGTCAACGTGCACTGTGCTTATTAGGTGTGTGCATACCCTGTATATGGGTCAAGCAGCGTTCGCTCTGGGCTTTGCCTACCCGTTCTTGGATAAAAAATGATGTGTGCGTGCCAGTTGAGCCAGAGCCATGTAGAATAGAATAAAACATAACAGAACAGCAGCCATACATTGTGGCTGTGTGGGACCAGGTCAGGCTTTAAAGCTGCCTTTGACTGGTGTTGTTAGAGGCGTAGAAGGCGTAGAAGGAGAGAGGGCCGGGGCAGATTGTGCCCTTTGTTGCTGCTGGTATGTGTGCTATGGCAGCAGGACGTGCGGCATACTGTCGACGTCGGCGTCGACGTCAAGCCGCACTCATCCTAGAAAACAGAAGAGGCGAAAAACTAAAATGTTGGCCTAGCGACTGCGTGCGAGGCAAGTGGCGCCAGTTTGTATTGTCATCCTTTTGCCCGTCGCTTTTTGTCTTTCGCTCTGCGCTTTGCTTTGCCATTTTTTTTCTACCTCGACTGGAGCTCCAAGTTGAGCCTGAGCCTGCCATGTCTCTCTCTGTTTCAGTCCCCATCTCTGTCCCTTGTCGGGCTGTCCTGATGTCTGTGTGCGCCGGAGCGCTCTTTCTTTTCTATTATTGTCTCACTTACAAGTGTACCCGATGTATTATGCATATCCTGTAACACTCCACTTTTGTTGTGCATTAGTCAAATGTGCGACAGTTGGAAAACGGAGACGCCAGCAACAGGAAAGGGGAGTGGTCAGGGGAAATGGGCTTGGAAACGGAGCACATTTAGACACACAATTGGCTTTGCATGGCCAATGGGGCTGGCGCTGGCAAACTGGCAACGAGCTAAATATTGTTGTCAGCCCTATTGTTTTTTGCAGGTAAAGCAAATGAAGAAATTAAAGCGCCGAATTAATAAGCACTTTATCCATTTGCTCCTGGGCCTTTAATTGGGCTCCACGAAGGCTTTGTGCGTCTTAGTCCCTTTGCAGATTTGCTTATATTAATATGCTCCCATAAGCCGCTGCAAATGCCTTTTGGCCCAACCCCAACATAGCCTTACCTGGCGTGGGGCAATTATCGGGGCAAAGGCGTCGACGGCGACAACGACGGCCTCTCGGCAATGCCATAAAAGTGCCACTTAAACTGTTTTAGTTTATTATTTTGTTTTTTTGGCATTTTGTGCGTCCTTTGAAGTTGCAGGTGGCAGCCAGCGGAGCGCCAAACCCACAGGCCAGCCACAACTACGACACTGGCCAACAAAGTAGTAGATTAGTGAAAAAGTGAGACTCGAATATGCTCGACTGGCAGATATCCTTTGTTTAGGTCTAAGGTGAGATAAAGCTCGCTTAATCTTGGAAGCATGTTTAGAACTATAATTAGAGAATGAAAAGATAATATATAATAATATATAAGAAAGAACAAGAAAGATTGATTAGGGCTGTTTAATCACATCAGTAGATGTAACCACATAAATAATATATATTTGTAAACTTTGTACGGCATATAGTTGAAAAATTCCCGTAAATCGGGAAAAGTTATTTCTCTAATGTCACAGGTTGAACTAACTTCGAGGATACAATAATCAAAATTAAAGTTTTCAACGTTTGTTAGCTGTTATAATACTTACTATAAACAGAGTATTCCACAGCTGCTTGTATCCGATAATAATATTCTTTCACACAACCCTTAATTTCTTGGGACGAAAACAATGATGTTAAGTGAAAAATGTGGTCAGCTCTGTTTGATTGCAAGTGGAAATTCAATTATTAACACTTCGGTTTAGTGGACATCGATTAATTTTATTAAATATAAATCCGAGAGTCAATTATTCAGAGGTCTTTGTGAAGCTTGGTCACTTTGTAGACGAGTGTGGTCTGCCCATAACTGTAAATTACCAGGCGCAGCAAGCTGTGTGTGTGTGTGTGTGTGTGAATGGTTAAGGTAGTTGCCAGTTGGCAGTTGTTTAGTTGCTTGCCTGTTGGCCTAGTCGCCAGTCCAAATGCGAGACGTGTTTAATTGCTCGATTAGCGCACAGTTTGTTGGCCAGTCTGGCCCGCCCACACGCCCACGCGCCCAAAGCCCCAAGAGCGAATGCCTTGCTGCCTGGCTGCCTGCCTGCCTGACCCTGTTTGCCTAACGGCGCCTTGTTGCACAATGAGAAGCGGCCCTTTGGCGGCGTCACCAAATTCCCCAAGCCATAATCTTGAACTTCAGCTGAGAGTTGAATTTGCTTTCGCCCCCAAAGGCGGTTGGGGGAGTCGAGCGAGAGGTCAAATCTGGTTTTCAATTTCATTTTCACTCGAGCAACACTTAAAAACAGTCGCTGAATTAAATTATTCAAAATGTCAAACAATTATTCAAACGCCAACGGAACTGTAACTCTCGGCTTTAAGCGAAGGGGGAGCTGTGGAATGCGGCAGGGGGCTTCTGGCCTCGGGTGGTACCTGTTTTCCAGTTCCTGCTCGCCGGCGTATATAAGGCAAGTTATGATTTAAAAAGATATTAGCCTTGTTCACAGTTGCCGCTGCCTCTGTTATCGTTGTTGTTGTTGTTGTTGCCTTTGTGCTTTATGCAAAGCAGGAAAAATATACTAAGTGTGTATAGGGGCAGCACATTGTTGGAAAATTTAATTATATCTAAAGTTGAGAGGGCAGCTTTATTGCTGATTCTACGCATAAACTTTTATTAACTGTGTGCGCTCGTATTTTGCAATTTTCCCAACTTTTTTTGTTCAGTTTTATTTTTTTTGAAGCTATTTTACTTTTGCCAGCCGAATGGAGAAGGCAGCATTGATATTTTAAAAGGACCACAAAGCATACACTGAACTTTGAACTCTTCGCAGCTATATAGCTTTAAGAGCTGCCGCAAAAGTTGCTGGAAAAATTGCGCATGCAAACGCAACTCTGTTTGAGCAGCTTGTTTCTATCAATCAAAGGTACAGTCCACAGAAGCCACACCCACCCGCTGGCAGCGATGCTAAATACACAAACACACACACACACACACGCACACACACACACACTAACAGAAATGCGTGGTGACAACGCGCCCTGTGCAAGTACAATTTAATGGAAATGCGGTTTTGATTTTAATTTTCCCTGGAAACTGATCAAAGGCAAGACCTAAAAACCGACACTAATATTCTCACACTTTGACACATTTGTGGCTAAGCTATCTATGTGAAATAGTATCTATCTCTAACAACGCGTGAAATCTAAATTTTATTTCGAATATCACTGGCTGGTCTTTAAAGGCAAAGTTCAACGCAAAATAAGTGCAAAAACGAAGTTCGCTTTTCTAGTTGCAGGCGGGCACTTCAGATTCTTTCAAGTGCATACATAAGTGCTAGTTCTTATACGAGTTTATTGGACTAGGTTGAGGCTTCGGCCTTAATGTGCCGCACTCTATCAACTCGGACTATCAATAATGCAGCGGAAAACTAAGGACTGTTATAAATCCATAAACTAACATAAACTTGGCGCCATTAAGACAAGTTTTGTAATGTCTTTCAATTACACTTGACGCTCATAAGTATGCTATGATTAATGTAAAGGCGATTCAACCCACACACTCTGCTCGATGGGAACGGGCGCCCTCTCATTATCGCATCGCCAATCCCAATGTCCATTTATCACGAGCGCAATGAGACAGACCTCTTCGCTGGACCAAGGGCTGGGGGAAGAGCTGCCTGCGAGGGAGCTCAACTTTAGCTCTTTGGCAAACTCTGTGTGTCTTATTGAGCTCAAGTGGAACGCGCTGGGGCCGTGCTGCATTGTGACACGCGGCATAATTACACGAGCTGGCAAAACTAATAGATGGCCGAAAAATTTGTTCATTTACTTTTGGCTTTTCGGACAGTCGAGCAAATTAAGTCGTTAGACTGACACTGGATTTGTTTTTCGCACAGCCTGATTGACATAAATGTTGTATGCCAACTAATTGATGTTAATTTTCGCGCGCTGGAAAACTTTGATGGATTGGGCCACGCCATGCCCGCCCGTTGGCCATCCAACGCTGTGCGAATCAAACTGAACCGCTCTGAAAACCACTTCATCATTTGCTCTTGGTGGTACAAATAGAATGCAAAATCCAATCGACGACAAAGTTAAAGCGACGCAAATCGAATCGCAACGACTTGGGATTTAGTTAAATGCGAATTTCATATTAAAGCGCACGCAGCAGGCATTAGACACAGCCACTAACAAGTAGTCGGCTAGAAGATACCCTGTCCGTCAGTCGAAAAATGATAAGATTTAGTAGAGTAGATTTAAAAAAAATTAAATATGTTTTATCTGTCTATATACAAACGAAATTGTGATAGATAGATTCACATAACCGATATTGGATACTGACTTTTAATGGCTATTAAGAAAAAATAGAATGAAACTGGATCTTTGAACATCATTTGAATTCAACTTAATATGCGAGAAACTCCTTGAGTTTTCGGTTTAGTTTTGGTGAGTTTTTCGGTTCATACAGATCAGACCGACTTGGCTATGTTAGGTCATAGTACCCGTTTCACTCAATTTATGGTTGCAGGGTATAAACAGGATAGAAACTGGAGAAAACAACAACAACATGTCATCGACGACACTTGAGCAAAAGTTGCCAGTTGTCCTTGGCAACTGGCGCTCGTGCTTGGTGAGATTCCCGCAGAAACGGTAGCAATTTTTGAATTTATTTTTATCCGTTCGGATGCCGCGGAAATCCTGTCACTGCTGCTGCTCCTGCTCCTGCTCCTGCTGCTGCTGCCGTGCCTCGTTTCGAGTCGATGCCGTTGACGCGTTTTGCGTGCTTCATTCGCAGACACTTTGCCAACCGCATTGCACCCGGGACCGCCTGCGGCTCCGGCTGACATCTGTCCCGGCCGTGGGCCGCTGTCTGTGATAACAAATGCAGCGCCCTAATCAGCGGCAGACAGTCCAGTTAGTGAGTTTGCGAGCTCGTGAGCTTGTGTGCGCCAACTGCAAAACAATCACTGAATGTTTGACTCAAGTTAATCGCCGTTGGCCTTCACGACTTTGGCGGACGCGACTTCGACTTGGGCTGCCAGTACATTGCAAATGCTAACCGAAGTCGATGCCGCCCCCTCCTCCCAGCCACACCCCCGCAACACACACATCTGCACATCTGCACATCACTCACGCACATAGCTGCGGGGGTAAACAGAATTGATTGCGTTTATTTTCCTTTTGGGAGCATTGGCGCGATGCCATTTCATTTTCAGCTTGCCAGTTGAAGAGCTTTGCCTCCTGCATCCTGTGTCCTGTGTCCTTACTCCTGCTTGGCAATGATATGAAACATTTGGGGTATGGGCTCACCAGCTTGCAGCAGGGCTGGCAACAAGTCCCGAAGTCGCTTGTGTCGACTTTTGTTGTTGTACAAAAAATTATTTATTAAAAGTTATTTCGTGAAATCAATTTTGACCGGTCCATTCGTGAAGTCCTGAGTCCCAGACAACTTAACTGCTGACGCAACAAATAGCTCTGGCAGCGATTAATTTACGGCTTCTTATGCACCTCAATTTATTTAATTTTAATTAAATAAAAATAGTTCATGAATACAAATAATACAAAAAAAAAAATAAATAAAAATAAAAATACTCTGGCAACGGTAAATTCTTAATTGCTTTTGCACAGCGAATAATTTAAGTAATAAATTAATATAAATAAAATAATTTTACGTTTGCCATCAAAAAATGTTTGTATTTCTTTTGAAAAGCTGATTAACACCAGAATGTTGCCAACTAATTGGTATTATAGTTTATTATGTAAATGCTGCACAAGCGTCCATTTTTGATTTTCCAAATTGAAGAACTAATAAATGCTGTAGCATAAACGCTGTAAACAACTTTTAATGCTCGCTCGAGCACAACAAAACAATTCATTAAATGAAATGCACACAAATAATTATAATTATTTTAACGCACTGAGAATGTTTATTTACATTGAAGCATACAATAATATTTTAGTTAACTTTGTAGATTTGTTAAAACAGTATTAACAGATTTTTTAGGTCTATTCGATAGCATAAAATGAATTGCCTTCGAAAATGCAATGCTTAATTTAATTAAAGTATTTCAGAAAATGTTTATCTTTTGTTTGTCATCGGAATTATGTGCTAAGAATTGAAAGGTTGCCACCTTGTTGGTATTTCAATTTATTTTCTAAATTCCTTACAGCTACAGGAAAAAGGAAAATTATTGAGCATGCATGTTGAACTATTCGTGAAATCTGAAGAGGAGATGTCGCAGTCGATGCCGTATGCCATATAAGCTATTGCCTAATTGCTTAATTTTTGGCAGCAATTGAATTACAATTTAGACCATAACAATAATATCCATAAGTTCGGAATTTGTGCTGTTTGTAGTCGGAGTTGCAATTCGGTTGTTGCCAAAACTAAGCAATTACTTTTGAAGGCTGTAATTGGGTTGAGGCTCACATGTGGTGTGTCTTTCAAGAAGGCTTCTCGCCAACCCTGAGACGCACTGCACTTCTTTCTGTGTGTGCGTGTTGTGCGAGTGCTTTGTGTATATGTGTGTGTGTGGCCTTTTGGCTTAACTTGCAATTTAGTCGTGCTCCTTGGTGTATCTGGCTGCTCGTTGCTGCTGTCATTTGTTGGTGTTTCCTTCGACCTGCTTGCTTGCAACTTATGCGTGACTCGAGTGCATACTCGAGAGCTCGAGCCGGGCTAAAAGTGTACGCAGCTAAAACTTTTCCCACTTGAAATAGTTTTTACTCCCACTCACATCTGCCCTCGTCCTCTCCCTCGATCTCGCTCTCTCGCTCTTTTGCTCTGTGCCAATTGCTGTGCCTTTCACTCGTGGCCGACTTTATGCAAATAAATGTTTTTACTCATTTTAATATACATTTTTATGGCACTTTTGCTGGTAATGGGCCGCCTCTCATCGCTGCAGCTAACTCCTGCTCCTAGTGCACCTCGCCTCTCGCATCTCCTGTCTCATCTTTGCTTTCGCTACTCTCATCTCGTTAGTCCGTTGTATTTAGATAGGAATTGGCTCAATTTGCTCTCGATTTATGCAGAAGATGCTTGAAATACTCCACGCTGCGATTGTTTGCTCTGATGCCATCCAAACATTTGCTACTTAATTGCCTTGCATTTCTGCCCAGCGATTGCCCATTATGATGCCCGCTAGAGATGTGAGCTGGAACCTTGTTGCCCCTATTTAATGCAGCCTTATCTAACACAACTTTTTTGCCATTCAAAATAACCTTTTCCAGCGTTTCCAAAGAGGACTTGCTTTGACTACATCAGAACAAGGGCAGCCTTTTTCATATGTCTGCACTAATGCGGCTATTCATTATTGTTGCTGATTATATAGTTATTTCTCTTCGCAGAAAGCAACATTTTTCCCCTTTATAGTATAAGTGCACACAGCCAGGGATTTTGTTATTCCACGATGGCAAAAAAGTGTTGCATGAAATAGGTTGACTTTTAATTCGACGGCCTTCAAACTTACTTTTAATGTGCTCTGGGGGAATTCATGTTTGCTATTAAGCGTGGCAGACCTAGTTGGATACTAGAAGAGTCTGTAATCTAAATAATAGTGTCTCAAAAGTCAAGTGACAGTTGAAATGGACTATATTTTACTTATTTTGATCGAGTGCTCAAATGTCCTGCTCATCTCTAGCGTCCAAGGACTGCGCTCCCTGCACTCGAGCGTATATGGAATATTTATGTGTGATATTCGTTCTAGACGCTGGCACAATGTTGGCATTTTATTGTGCAATTTCTGGGTGCGGGTGCTAGGTGTTAGGTATTGCTAAACCTTTGCCTTCGCCTTTGCTTTTGGCCGCTTAGCAGCATAGTAAGCGATTTCCGGCGCTCGTCAAAAGGTGGCGCTTTCGCAATTGAATTGCAAATGGCGGCCGTTGACGTCGTTTGCCAAATGATGGCGACGGAAGTGAGGCCATCAGAGGCAACTACAGCTGCCATTCAATGGCTTTACGTGGCACCGAGGGCGGACTGCGAGGACTGCTGCAGTCCTCTGGCTTCAGATGGCTTCTGGCTACCTTCTGCTTGCTGCTGGTGCCTCAGCACGTCGGCTCCACAGCCCGTCGGTTCGGCGACTCCTGTTGCCCGTGTTGGACTGCGGTTGCCTGTCGCGTCGTTTGCTTTGTGGCCTTCGCTGTTTGCCGCCGGTGGCCCGCCCACCCATTGCCGCCGGCTGCTGATTGTTTGTTTGCTTTGCGGCATATTTATTTCAAACGAGCTTGCACTTAGCGGCCGCTCCGCCGCTGCTTCTGCTTCACAGCTAATGCAAAATTCAAGCGAAATGCGCTTCAAATGAGAAACTCTCAGAAACTCGACTGAGTTCACGCCAAAATGGTTTCCGGCACGGAAGCGGAAGCGAACGACGGCAACGGCGCGTCGACTTCTCTGCTCAGCTTATTTATGTTTTCAAGCCGCAGCAGCCTAAAAAAAGGATTGCGCAAGCAATGCCTAATTTAATTAGTTGTCGCCTCCGTTTCCAACCAAAAAAAAAATATATATATATTTAAAAAAAAAATACAGAAAAAATCCAAGAAATTCAGCTTTTCGCTTTGCTTGGCCAAATGATTTACTCAGTTTTTTGAGCTGCCGCTGGTTGACGTCGCCTGTCATGTTTGTGACACATACTTCAGTCGAGACTGTTCAGTTTCCTGTTCGCCCTGTTCGTCCTGTTCGTCCTGTTCTTCGTTTGCCGCGGCGACGCTTTTGCGTGCTGCATGCAAGCAGGTCCTGTGCTCCTTGTCCGTGTGTGTGTGTGTGTGTGTGTGCCTGTCACACAGCGCCCGAGTTACCGTCGGAGTCTGAGTCGGAATAGGGGCCTGTCAACTTTTGCAGACTGTATAAAAATGCTGTCAAAGGCGAGCAACGTCGTCGCCGTCGCCGTCGCCGTCGTTGCCGAGGCGATAAAAATCCTTTTGATTAGAGACCCAACTTGAGAAATTAAATTGTGCTCACCTGGCAGCTTGGCTTGAGCTGCTTTCGCTGCTTTCGCTGCTTTTGCTGCTCCAGCCGCTTCTTCTGCCTATTACCTCTTCCTCGCTCCTAAGCTGCATTTCTGCTGCGTCTGGCTTTGGCTTTACCTTTACCTTTGCCTCTGCCTTTGCTGGCTGTTGCTGCTGATAAATTTCCTTATTTCATGCTTCGTTTTTTAATTTATTTTTTATTCCATCTCTTTTTTTTCCCTTTTTTTTGTATTTTCGATTTTGCCGCTCGCGGCATTTCCGCAGCAGACGACGCCAAGGATGTTGGTGCAGAGCGGGCGCGGGGGCGCGAATCCTTACAGCGTAAAGCGCGTCAGTCGTGTACTCTTGTAATTACAGTTATGTCTCTGGGGTATGCAAGCGATTGCCAGCACAAGCGGGCGGCGGGCAGGGAGCGCGGGTCGTGGGGCGTGGCAAATGAGTAAAACGCTTTTAAATATTGTTTGGCTTTAATGCAATCTCGCAATACAGATTACTTGCGCAGGCAGCCTCAGTTTAGCACCATGTTGGGGCTGTGATTGCAACAGATTCTCTTGTCCAACGCTTGGAATTAACTGCGATTTAGGGCATTGTGCGTTTGTGCCTGTGTGTGTGTGTGTATGTTACGCATGTGTGTGCTGTGCTCTTATCGGACTGGAGATTGCTGTCAGTGTTGTTGCTGTCTGTTGTTATGTCCTTTGGATAATGAAAGAGCTTTGCTGTCTTGTTATTATGTTTTGCGAATTACAAAAGATGCTTCAAAGGCAAAATTAAGCAGGAAGTGGTGTCAAAATACTCAAATTTATAATAGTTTCGGATTACGAGAAACAAAAATAACAAACTCATGTCTTCGAATAACAATATTTGTTTAAGAGATTATGAAAAATGGCAACATATAATAAAGTTGTGAAAACGTATGAAGGCAGGAGGTTAACTAGATTATCTTTCTTTCGTCAGCGTTAACTTAATACGTTTAATCGAAATTTGCCTGTAAAGTTTATTTTAAATTTGAATAACTCTTTTATATTTAAGGTTTTTTTTGCTTGCTTTCTAAATGTGGTTTAATTGTGGAACTAAATAGATTTTCTGCTGCTTGATATATAGATAAATACTAAAGAAAATGTCGGCTGGTAAGCATTATGTAAACATTTGAATGATAATTCTAATAATATATAATTCTAATAATATACTAGCAGTAATATAACTAATGATATGAGTTTAAAGTAATGCTAAAGTTGTTTGTTTTGCTTGCTCCAATTCCCTCTGGGAACAAAATCATTGTCAATTATTGACATAATTAAGTGTTGCAACAGCATTCATTCATGATTATTTTTGCATAGTGTGCTGTCAACTTCCCCATTAATTTCACGGCTAACAATTTTTCTCGCTATGCCTCCCCATTTTAATACCCTATTGCCTGAATTGCAGGGTGTATTGCTTAAGCAAGTTGCCGAACATTTAAAATAATCTATGTTTATTATTTTAAAGAAGTCCAGAATTTTGAACTGAAGAGTTCTTATTTTATTTTTAACTTAAATGTTATACAGATTCAGATACATGTAATTCTGAGGCAGCAGTCGTGGCTACAGGGTATCTCCGTGCCTGGCATTCGCAGCCAACAAGCGTTCTTGGCTGTTATTTTTGTTTCGCTGGCATTGCCCCCGGGGCGTGATGCTGTCGTGCGCTGACATCGCTGCCGCCGCCGCCGCCGCCGCTGTGCCCCATCTTTGTTGGGGAGCGTCATCGTTAGCATGGCTTCCCAATATGCTCGTCGGCGCTGCTTAACGCTCTGGCACCCAGCGAGTCCTTTTACCCTCCCACTGTTTTTCCTATCATCACACATTTTGCCTGCCTTTTTATTATGACAGCGTGCAAAAAAGCAAAAACAACAGAGAAAAAAAGAGAAGCGAATAAAAATAAAGAAATTTAATAATGCCATCAACAATAAATCTATTTGTTGTGCTTGGTGTTATTGTTATTCTTAGACAATGCACAGCAGCGGCTGGCCCCTCCCCAGCTGTGGCGCCCTTTAATGGCTTGGGCTTTTGGTCCCTGGGCTTAAATAAATCTGCGGCTGTTCTCATTTTTACCTACTCTTTTAATTGCATTTTGATGACGTCTTAATTTTTATTTCAGTTTCTCTCGCTGTTGCCCCAAAATCCAATTTCGCTACGTCGCTGCCACGCCCCCGCCCCAATGGTGCAGACTCAAGGCTCGGGCAGCATTTTATGCGCTTAATCTGCTGTTGCCATTTTTCAAGGTTTCTTTGCACTCGCTTCCCAACTACCCTTTGCTGCCCCCTGTGGGCCGGGGGTAGTCAACCGGCAGTACATTAAAACTCCGTGGCCGTTACAATTTCTGGCAGTGTTTTGTATTGTTTTTGTGTGCGGCAATTTTTGGCATTTGCTGCGGGCACGACAACAACAACAACAACACCAACAAATATAAGAGAGAGGCACAATTGTTGTTGTTGTTGTTGTTGTTTTAATGTCGCGTGATAAGCGATTTATGGCGGAGCTCTCTTGAATCGGTACTCCAGTTTGGCGTCTCGCTTGACTGACTGTTTGGTTGCTTATTGAGGATTGTGGGCGGCAGCTGGAGATGGAGAGATGGGCGTGGCTGGAACTGGAACTGGTAGCTGGACTGACTTAATTCTGTTTAATGGCTTGCCATGGTTATAAACTGCAAATGGTTTAATTGTTGGGCATGTGCAACAACAACGACAACATCAGCAACAAAAGTAACAAAAGTAACAACAGCAACAACAAAAGCATTCACTGTAAAAACAGTTGCTGCCCATAGAGAGACAGATAAGCCCCATTTATTATTAGAATTTGTGCAAATAAAGTCCCCTCACATCTTGATACGGTTACTACGTAACCCTTTAGAAAGGGATCTGAAAGACAACAAAAAAAAAAAAGCCTGCCAAAAGCCCGTCAAAAGTCTAAATTTATCTTGGGGCAAAATATTGAATTATACAGCGTTTCATTTAATTTTCAAGGCATTCGTAAAATTTATTAAATATGTTTTAAAGCTTAGTCCTGACTGACTTTTCAAATATTTCAAAGTTTTTAACTAAGTATTGAATTTCAATATCCTACTTTATCTTTGCCAGCTAATAAGGGAAATTTAAATTATCTAAATAAATAATTAATGAGTTGTTCATAACAATCGGTATTAAATAGCTGAGCCTGGCAGCGCCATCTCATCTGCAATATTATGTTGAAAAATTTGTACAGAATTCAAAAGTTGATTAACAGCTTGCAATTTGAAAGTACTTAAACGCATCGTTTTGAATTCTTTAAATTCGTGATACCAAAAAATTGCTCAGCTTAAGCTAGTATATGCATAAACCTGGCCAACATACGAATATGGAGCTCTTGTCTGAAATAAAGATTAAGCCGCATTTACCAAGTATTTGATGCAGCTGAAGACAGCTTTAAATATATTGAACTTTAAAGAAGAAATCCATAATGCTATATTTCAGCCTTAATAGGATTGATTCAAATATGAAGCAACAAATAAAACATTTTAGTTAGATTTCAAAATTATAAATGGACAGCCAAAAAATTTATAAACATTTTTTTGTTGTAAATTATGAAATGAAAATATTAGGAAAATAGAATATATTATTAATAAATATTATTTTACTAATATATTCCGTACTAAATACGAATACTAAAGCAATTCATTTATAGAGAACTTCCCTGTCGAGCATTAAGTTTTAGACAACTGCGTGCAGCGACCTGCATCAGTTAACTTAATTGAGTTACCAAGTATCTTATCGCTGTAAATGCACTCGATGGCGTTGAGTGTGGCCGTCTTTTGTTAGCCCTTTTTGGGTACGCCAGTAAAATGCCGAAATGGAAACTTAAATGGCGCTGCTCGTCGTCTGAGCCGCTTAAAATCGGCAGAATGCAGGCGATGGCACTCGACTACGGTTTCCGGCTGCGCTCATATGCGGCCAGGCGACGTTGCAAATGTTCCCGGACAGCGCCAGCTGAAAAAGAATACAAAAATATTGCATACATTTACGGATTTTTTGTGTATGCGCGGCATAAATACTTATGTATATGCGCATGTAATATTGTATGTGTATGTGTGCTATAAATGGGCAATAATAATGCGAAATGCGAGTCGCCCACACACACACGCACACAAATCATAAAAAATACGGACATCCTCGTCATTTGGTGCCTGTTGCCATGCCAGGCGCCGATCTCCTGCCAGCTGGTCAGCCGCTTTATTTCGGTGTATAATTAATTGTTGTTGCCTACCTGACATTTCTCGTTGTTATTGCTGTTATTGCTGTTATTGCTGTGGTTCTTCTTGTCCTTGTTCTTGTTGTTCTTCTTCTTCTTCTTGTTGTTGCTATTGCTGTGGCTTAACTTTAAAAGCAGAAGGAGGCCAATAATGAAATTCACTTTAATTTTCAAGTTGGCTCGACATGAAAGCAAAAGTTTTCTGTTCCATATAGTTGAAGCGGCTTGTTGAGACGCTCCACTTGCATTGATGAAGGCTTATTTCAAGTGCGGGTGTGTCTGTGAGTGGGTGGGTGGTTGCTTGGGATATACACATAATGCCTTAAAGCCGCCAATTAAAAGTTTTCACAACTGGCTGTGGGAAAACTGATTCACGCACAACCTAGAAACTGATGCCTAACTGCGCCTGATTAGGGCTGATAAATCTTTAATTTTCACAAAATACAAGTACAAGTCGAGGCAATCCAATTTGCCATTGACCCTCGCCTTTGATTTCGCTCTTGGCATATACATGAGTTCACCCGCCCCCGTGTCCCAGCCCCCGTCCACTGAGGGTGCTTTTCGGGGCCTGGCGACTACCAGCTGGGTTGGCTCGCGTGCGGCGGCTGTTATTGAATTTTTAAGATTTATCGATTTTATGTGCACATGGCAGACCCGAGAGTTACCTGGCCGTAGTACTTTGAACTCAGCAGCAGCAGCAACAGCAACAACAGCAGCAACAGCGACAGCGACAGCAGCTGCCATACTTACAACATACGAGCCCATGCGAGTATATGGCCCGGTGTTATAGTCAATGTAAAACACACACTATAAAAAACGACAACGACTGCGACTGGTGGTCCCATAAATTAAAGGCCTTAATAATGATGAATGCTGTGGGGGGGGGGGGAGGGGTCTGTGTGTTGGCCAATATGAACAGCAGCAAATCAGCGTACTGCTTTAAAGGTCAGAGCCGTAAGACAGTGATCTACGCCATTGCAGCTTTATCAATGAAGAGCTCTTATGTATGTATATCTGCGCTCCTTCTCAATTGAATGCTATGCCAGTTATGCATAACTTTCACCTGGGGGCTATGATAAGTCACATATTTTATGACAGCCTTGAATATGCATGTACATGTCACATATTTGCATTGCGCTCGTGATTGCCATCTGAGGGCGATTACGCAATTGAATGAAAAAAAGATAAATATTGCATTCATATATATAAATATATATTAAGTTAGAGTATTTTTTATTCGGGGTTAAGCATTACCAATCAGATTATGTAAGTCGAATCTTTATTTGCTTGCATAATTGTTTTCTTTGGATGTTTTGTCTGTTTTTATGCCTTTGATTTCAAGTTGGATTAATTAACACTTGCGATACCTACCGAAGGATTGAAGGATGGGGAGAGATACGTTTAGGTTAATTCTTATTTATACACGTGTTCTCATTTCAAATGGGTATTAAAGAGTTACATGCTTAAAATTCGGAAGACATTAAAACAAAAAATATTAAAAAAAAAACTAAAAAAATCGGAGGAATGACTCAATTTTAATGACCTATAGATGTTATATATATCCTTAGACTTTGTAAAAATCAAGATGTATTCTGGACTAAACGTTAGATAAAATGTTTTCAAGTAATTTCTTAAACACTTGTGAGTGTTTTTATTTGCGAGTGCTCACTGTTATTTGATATTTTAAATTTGACAGACAGCTCACATTTTGGCCAGATCATACCTCAACCAGACTGCTTAATATCAATTTCAGTATGAATTATATAGCTCGCTTCAACTCGTGTCAATTAACACACACACACACACACACACGCACATTTGTATACGTGTGTCAACAAATATACAACAATACACAACTGACGCGCATTTGTCTACAAATTTTTTGTGAAATATGAAGATAATTACTGACAATATTGCCAAAGAGCAACTGCGGGAGACTGGCGGGGGATCAGAGGAGCAGGGAACTGGGGCACGGAGGCGCACGCACGGTGTTGATGAGGTGTGACAGATGATAACCGTAAGTGAAAGTTGTTCGGGCCGCTGCGCATTGCACAAATGAATTATTAACCCCTTAATGCCTCAACAGTTAGCGTGAGAGTCCTGCGTGGTTTGTGGATTGGTGTGGAGCATAAGTGCCGAGCTTTTTGACAAATTGACTAAATATTTGAGGCCGGCGTTGAAATTAATAACAATCGATACGTCATAAATTTATGCACGTGGTTCATGTCAGACACGCACAAACATGACTACCTTAGCAAGGGGTTGAGACAACGGCAACGCGCTGTTATTATTATTTAATAGCAACGAGAAGTCGGCCGTCGAACTTGATGAATAAATAAATTAACGGCAAAAATCAGGTAGCAAATTGTATTGTATTGTGTCGTATCGTATCGAATCGCTTTTGACGCGAAATGCGACGCCAGGCGACAGAGGCACGCGTCTAATTATCAATATTGGAACAATATGCCAAATGCGTTGATGTATATATCTTTATTGTGCTGCTGGGTTCGGGTCCGCTTTCCAAATGACTGCAAATTGTTTTTATAATTTTGCGTATCTTTATCTTGGCTTATCTGTCAAAGCTTTCCCCATCGAACAATGTCTTTGCGTGCTGGTTTCCAATTTGATTTGCATGGAAATGTAATCGTCGTGGGGGCGTACCCGGCCTGGTGGGCTAAGAAAACCAACAACAACAACAACAACAACAACAACAACAAAAACATGCAATTGGCAATGTTTTTTTGTATTGAATTTTAAATGAGCCAAGCTTTCATAGGGTAGACTGAGATCGTCAAGTGTCTGTCCTCCTGTTCCTGCGCTCCGCGCCTTTGTGCTGGGCTCATGGTGCGTATACGTGTTTGTTTGCCGTATTCAAATGCTGCTGTAGCATACTTTTCAGGGAAAGCCAAACGCTGCCTGCTCGACATTAAAGCTATTGCGTTCTCATGTTATATAATATTAATTTATGTGTGCATAGACTTTTTACCAATATTGTTTTGAGAAATCAATAAATTTAAATTCAAATTAACTTACAATAAATGTTGATTTAATAAAAATTTGTTTGGTTTTAAAGATTTAAGTATTTTGTACATTTTGTTCGTTTTTTTTATTAAAAAAAATGTATGCTAATTTAAAAACACATGTGCCTGAAAAAATGTCAGGAAAATATTTAAAATGTGTAGCTGAATGTTGAGCAAACAGCGATATACAAAAAATGATGTTTCCCAGTGGCATGTAAGGCAAACATCCATTTTCTGAAACAGATAAGCATAAAGGACAAAATATGTTTTATCATTTGCTTCGATATATGCTTATATATATTAAAACGTAAAGTATATAAAAAGAAATTGGTTTAGTTATATTGGAAGCATACATTAAATGTAGCTGCCTTTGTTGTCATTTACATTTTACGTTGTTATTGTTCATATCAAATGGAAATAAAACAAATGCGTATAAAAAGCAACAGATACAGTTTTACAGATACTGATTTGCATAATGTGCCCACAATCAGACCCAGCACCAGACACAGACACAGGCACGGACACAGACACAGACACAGATACAATAACAAGCGCAAACAGACTAGGCAGGGCCCACGCAATAGACAATATAATTTACATTAAATTGCTGATCAATATAAATGTATCTATCTGTGGCATTAGTTTAATTTGTATCTCTAAATGCCTGTGTATGTATGTGTGTGTGTGTGTGTAGCAGGGCTTTAAATCGTTTTACCTATTGCAAATTGTGACTGTGCCCCATCATTGCCTCTGCTTATATGTGAGTAATGCGCTTACACACAAATACACACACACACACATACACTCGCATCGAGGGAGATAGCCAAATACGCAGCCTGATTTTGGTTGACCGCGTTCGAAAAATATTTTTGCATAATTTCTCTTACTGATTTGCTGGGTTTTTGGTTTTTACGCTTTGTGCGCTATAAATTATGCTGAAAAATTGAAAATTTTGGTGCGTCGGGCAGCTTACAAAGTAATTTGGTTTATGGATTTTGTGGGCTCCACAATTCGGTTGAGGCACCCAAATATGGTTATTGCTGTTTTGGTTGTTTGGCTTGTTGTTGTTGTCGCTGTTGTTTTTGCCTTTGCCATTTGGCTTCGCTAGCTGGCAACGAAATTATCATTTGGCCGCTGATTTTATGCATATGTGCTTTGTATTTTGCATACGCATTTGCCTGCTGATTAATGTTTGATGTGCCATAATTACAAAGGTACACATAAACATGCAAATACACAGACACATACACGTATACGTATACAACTATATACATATGTATTTAAATTGGGGTCGGAGTGCCTCAGCCATATGCTTGTTGCATGCAAGCCTCGTTTAGTGGGGTTTATGTTTATGCAATTTCAATTTGCTGTGCAGTAAAAGCGATTTGTTTTAATTACTTACGCACATGGCATTTAATTATTTTTATTGATTAAATAAAACAATTAAGTTTATGTAAATTAATGCGAACGAGCACTAAGACACTTGGCATTGGCATTGGCGTGCGCTCAGACGCGACAAGTACAGCGGGGGGTAGTCGGGACAGCGGGACAGTGGGACAGAGGGACGGCGTGGGATGCGGGGCAACGGCCTGAGTGCCAGTCAAGTTAATGGAATTGCTGAGCAGCGTGCAGCGCAGGCAGTAAGCAGCTCCTCCGTCTAGTGAAATAATTTAAGGACAAGCATAGAAAATTAATGAGGCCATTAAATGCTGAAGACGCTAAAGAGACAACACACGCAACCACACATACACTCATACACACAAACACACAGAAGGATGTGCGAGTGTGTGACAACTCTTTGTCGAGCCTCTGTTTGTGAGTGGGCTGTGTGTGCGTGTGTGCGGCCTATTATGCATGTGTATGTATCATTATAATGTATGACATGATATGCGAAAAAAAATATTTGAGAAAGGCATTGAATTTGAAAGCATATTAGTTTTTGAAATTGGCCTGCAAACAGCTGAAATCCAGAGAAAGCAGTTTATATTTTTACTAAAACTTTTGCTAGATCCTTATTTTAATTTGAAAAAAAAAAATTACAAAATAGTATATTTAATATAAATATTGCTGTAAATATATATATGTATTTATGTGCTTGCTCAAGCTTAAGATCTAATTATTTCATATATTTATTCATTTATTGTCAAAGCTCTTATTAAACAAGCGTATGTTAAATTTCTAATAGTTTAAAAACTTCTTTTAAATAACTAAATAAAGTTAATTTTAAATAGAATATAAATATAGATAATAAAAAAAAATATATATATATAAATAAAAATATGTGGAAACAATGACAAAAACAAAAATTGTATTTACCATTCAAATGTTATCACGAGAAGAAATGCTCGCGAGCAAAGGGAATGTTAAACACGAAAATTTGCAAGTTTAAAAGTTGGAAGTGCTCATCAATGCGCCCACGCTCATATATTCTATCATTCAAGTATATTCCAACATAGAGCATTTACAATTCTGTTGGATGGCGCGCAACTTGAGAATTCTCGCTCGTTTGCCTCTTATTTAACTTGCGGCCGCTTTGACCGTCAGCCAAAAGGCTTTAGCAATATTTTCAGCTCGTGCACCTGAATCAGTTGTCGCTTTGTTGTTGCTGTTTACATCCATCAGCCGTTCGGTCTGTCCTTGTTGTCCTCGTTGTCCTTGCTATTGAATGATGTGCACGGCGGTGGTCCCAAAAATAAACTGCCGTTTTCAACAATATTTACGGTCTGTTAGCTTAGGCATATGAGAGTTTCGTGTGTGTGTGTGTGTGTGTGTGTGTGTGTGTATGCTCTCATCTTCCTCGCATCTCCTCATCTTTTGCCAACTTGTTTTTTTTGTCTTCTTTTTATAAATTTCTCATGCTAGGCATTGCCCAAGTCGTTAAACAGGCCGCAATGCATGAACATAAAAGTGCGAGGAGCACCTGGCGGCGCTGTCTTCATTAGACGCGCAGAGATCTAAGGCGAGATGGTGCCACGGGGAAAGGGGGGGAGGGGGGGCACGTTTTGCATTTTGGTTATTTACACAGGCGGAACAACGGCACGTATACGTAATAAAGTTGAACAAATAAAATTCACTTTCCTTCAGCACAAAAGTTCTAATTTTTTTGCTCGCCGCTGTTGTTGTTGTTGTCATTGTTGTTGTTGTTGCTTTGTTTTGTTTGGCTTTTGTTGGGCTTCAGTTGCAACCTAAATTTCATTTGAGGCACAAAACTTGTTTAGTTGGCAAACTTTGCGCGTCGTCAATAAGGCGAGGGATATGGCTGGAGAAACTGCGCGCTTCTGGACAACGGAGTGCGGTGTGCACGGGGCTATCTGCGGCAACGACCCAGACAGTTAGACCTGTGCACGCCATGATATAATCTCGTACTGGTGCCTGCCGCCGTATTTATTACGCGCTTCCCACAACTCCCCCCACCGCACACAGCACACACACACACACACACACACACACACGCATGCCGAACATGTGTAGCTGCAAATTGTGAGCCAAACTGGAGCAAGAAGCGGGTAAGCAGGGGTGCGGGGAGGCCTGGGCTTCGAGAGGGTATCAAAGCACCGACGTGAACCAGTCGAAGCCAATGAAGATGCAAATCAACACCAATACTTGTGTAGATAATGTTATAGTTGGTTGCAAAAACTGAGGCAGAAATGTGCGAGGAGACTCTGTTTAAGATACAGGTTTATCTTTACTAACTCCAGAAAAATATGTGGGTTATTTCTATGAAAGCTAAAAGTAAGTGGAATTTATCACCGGACAATAAAGTGGACATTCAGATATTTATAAAGTCTTAACTATTATGAAATTGGCAAATATTTACTTAACCAGAAAAATTATAGATTACTAAATTTCAAACATATAAAAGAGTTAAGTTATGTAAAGAGTTAATGAATCTCAAAGTTGACTTATTGTTTGAAGGCGTATTTAAATTTTAAATTTGTTTTTAAAACTTTGAGAGCGTATGCCAACTTCGGTGAGACAGAGAATTTCCAGTTCCCTCTTGATTACGCATATCGATTTATACAGCTGGGGATTCGTGTTTGTGTAAATTTGAGAGTATTGGGCTTGGCGGCTTGTTGGCAAGGCTGGAGGGGGGGGGTGGCGGGGCGCTGGAGAAATGCATAATTGGCGATTAGACGATTGGCCCTAATATGCCAAATGCTGCACCGGTTAACAACAAAAGCGCAGCAGCAGCTTTCGGGCTTTGGGGCAACATCATGCGGATTCGATTGTCTCTAACTGTGGCCGCGTTCGCGTCTGCCCCGCCAAGTTAATTGGGTCACGCCCCTCGCCGTCCATTCGTACCTACCTTTCAGGCTGTAAAAGAAATGACAACGCCGTGTGCTTTCATTTATATATATATATATATATATATTTAGATATATATATGCTTATATATATTTCCTTTGCTTTGTTCTTCATTCAGTTGCTTTCATGCATTCAATGCTTGCCTTTGTTGCGCGAACTCTGCGCCCTGTCATACATGTTAAGTACATACATCTATATACTAAATTTATATTTATATGTATTTTAGGTATATTATACAATACATAAGTATAGCTTAAATGTTAAGGTTATTTTCTTGTTCATTGTATTTTCATGCGGGTTCTTGCCATTCAAGTAACATTTAGTTTATGCCCCTCCATTTACTAGATGCAAAGAAAAAAGTCTTTGGTTTACCTTAAAAAGTATTATTTTTTGTATTAGGTTTTTTTTTTTTTTTTTTTTGTTTCATTTTTCATTTGAAGTTTTATTTGTTCTTTGCTGCTTGAATGATTTGTAGGCTTCATACGTACAGGCAAGCAATATCTGTGGATATATTTTTAATTGTCCTTTGTGTGTGGGTGTGTGTTGATTGTTGCTTGAGTATGTGTGTGTGTGTGTGTGTGTGTGGTCTTGGAGCACTGTGTCTTAGCCATTTACATATGTTTATTTACGTATGAATTGATGATTATGTTGGATTTCATTTTATTTTCTTTATACATTTCTACTTCTGACCGCAAATATGTGATACCCTAAGTTTAATGCCAAAGCGCAGTCGGTTTCACAGTTTACTTTTTTCTCTTTTATTACGCAACCCCTTTTTCATTTGATGTCTTTTTTATAGGAGATATACTAAATACTTGGCAGCGGCAACTCAACTTTCTATATTTACTATTATGCAACTGAAACTGGGTCATCCTGGTTCAGATTTCCACTTGGCCCTATTGCCATGTTTAAATTCGATTTCTGTCAAAATGTCAGTTCAATAACGATAAATAAAATTTAATGAGTGTCTGTGCTATATAATTGGATATTAGGGTCGAAAATACCCTGCAGGGTTTGCAATTCTTTGAGTCGCCTAATGGGAAATGTTACCGTTATTAAAAAAATGTAAATGTAAACTGTTTACTTTTAATTCCAGCTGCTGTTAAAACGAAATGTTAGTTGAGTTAACGCTGTCTTAGTATTCTTGGGTTTTTCTTGTAGTACCTACATGCTGACTTTTAAATGTAATTTTATTGATCTGATCAAATGATGCGAATTTTAACACTGTTTCAATATTTGTCTATATGCTTATATACAAATGTCACACAAATATAAATATTATTTAGTTTTAAATTTTGCTATAACTTTTATTTTGCTTTTTAGGCCTTGCTTTTGCTGATGCTTTCCTGTTTCTCCATCCATCTCCAGTTTTAACCGATAGTTAAAAGATCGTGGGGCAGCGTGGGAGTTGTTCTCCTTAGAGTTGGAGGCGCTGTGGATGGGGGTGGGGTTGGGTTTGGGTTTGGGTTTGGGGCAATGATTCTTTGTTAGTTTGGGGCTTTTGCAACAACGTTGAAACTCTCACACACGCACACACACAAAGTTGGGGTTACAGCTAGAGTTACAGTTACACTTCAATTACATTTACATGGGCATAGATGACTTTTAAGTACTGTCTGTCTGTGTGTGTGTGTGCTTTAGTTTAAACTTTTACTTGACTTCTATTGCGTTTAGCTTGTCGATTCTCTCGACACTTAATATTTGTAATGCGGGGATTTGCGAGAGTTGTCATGTTGTTATGTACAGTTTCTTAGGGCTGGCTAGTTAGTTAGTTAGTTAGTATGTGTATATAGTATATAATTATTTAATTGTATGTTTTTGAAGTTTTTTTCTTTCTTTCGTTTTAGTTTAGCTTGCTTTCGCTTTATACCTAGGAGTATACATAATTATCTTTCATCATCATATATTTTTTTTGCTTGCTGCCTTTTGTCTTTTCTTACTTTTTCTTAGCTTTTCTCAGCTTTTCTTTTCTTTGCATTTCTTTTATTTTATTTTTTGTATGATCATGCCATTGGGTTTTCTTGTTATTATCTTCATTCGCAATATCTTTTGTCAGACACTATCACAAACAGTTTGCTTGCACAAATTCACGCCACAAATTCGCCCGATTCTCGCTAGTCGACGGGCCACATAGAAAATATTCGTGTGCTATAGTTAGTGTTTACTGTATTATACTTTAGTTGTTAGTGGTAAGTGGTAAGTGGTAAGTTTAGTTCAGTTCTGCTGGGCTGGGGGCTTAGACATCGGTGCCGCAGCCCTCCTGGTAGCCCTCGTCCGGCGAGTTGCGGCTGCTGCTGATGAGCGCCCGCTTCAGCGCCGTGACGGGCGGCAGCACGGGCACGCCCCCCTTTTGCCAGACCCGTATCGTTTTGGCGTTGACGGGCTGCCCGTTGGGCAGTATTGAGCAGGAACTGGAGCTGGCCGCCGACGCCTGGGCGGGCGTTGGCGATGAGCTGGCCGAGGCGGTGCTGCTGCTGCTGCCGCCCCCGTCGTGTAGGCGTGGCAGCGTGCGACTGCTGAAGTGTGGACTGCCGCTGTGCGTGGAACTGGCGCTGTGATGCAGCTGCAACTGCTGCTGCTGCAACTGCTGCTGCTGATGGTTGAGCGTGGAGGTCAGCTGCTGCTGCAGCTGCTGCAGCGGATGCATCTGCAGCTGATGATTGTGCTGATGCTCGGCGCCGGGCACCAGCGGCAGCCCGTAGTCATTCGGATAGCCGGAGGAGCCGCCCGACAGATTTGTCGTGGCCGTCGAGGTGGTCGACGCCGCTGCTGCCGCCGCTGCCGCCGCTGCAGTTGCTGCGCTGCTCTGCTGCAGCGCCGCGTTGCAGTGCGTCCGCGGGAAGGTCTTGCTGAAGTAGTCGCTGGCCGCGCTGCGCTCGTGCAGGTCGTACAGCTGGCCGGCGTCGATGATGGGCGTCTTGTCCGTGTAGCGCTTCATGAACAGATCGTCCGCGGAGCTGGCGCCCGTGCCGTGCTCCCACAGCCCGGACGGATACAGCGAGTCGCAGCCGTTGGCGCGACTGTACTCGCCGCTGCCCCCGTTCAGCTCCTGGCCGAGCATCGCCGGCAGCTTGAGATCGCCGAACTCGTCGTCGTCGCTGCCAAAGCGTTTCGTGTCGTTGATCAGATCCGGATTGTTGCCGTGCCCGGTGGACGCGCTCGGCGAGATGAAGCACGGCGCCGTCGAGAGCACGCTGCCGACGTTCTCGTACACCTGCGTCGCGTAGGGCAGGTCCGTGAGCCGCGGCGGCTTCTGCACCGGGTTCGCGTTGCGCTGCTCGTGCGGCGAGCCGCTGGCGCGTCTGCCACCGACGGCGCCCACGCCGCTGGCGCCGAGCACGCCCGTGCCGCCGCTGGTCTTGCGCTCCAGCGTGCCAGATTGCTCCAGGTGCTCCAGATTGGCCACGGCGCCGTTGGCGATGACAATGCCGCCGATGCTGCCGTTGCCCGCCGCCGGCTGCGTCTTGTTGGTGATCGAGTTCTGGTGATTCACCGAGGTGATCACCTCCATGTGGTTCGGCGTCTTGCTGTCCACATACGGCTGCCGCTTGACGCGCAGCAGCAGGCACATGATGGCCGCCAGCGCGAACACGATGAGCGCGACGAGGGCGGCGCTCAGACCCACAATCTGGCCGCTGCCGAGGGAGGCCATGCCGGCGGCGCGCATGCTCACGTGCAGCGTAAAGTTGGCCTCGGCGCTGCCGGCGCGATTCTCGGCCACGCAGTAGAACTCGCTGCTGTCCGTCTCCTGGGCGTTGGTCAGCACGAGGCGCGAGCGCTTCTCGAAGCCGCCCTCGAGCTGCTCGAACATGTGGACGCGCTGGTAGGCGCTGAACGCGCTGTTGTTGGCCAGCTGCCGTCCGTTCCAGTACCAGTGGATGCTCGCCGCGGGCACGGCGCGGGCGCGGCACGTCACGGAGGCGTTCTCGCCCATCGCCGTTTCCACGTAGTGCGAGATGGGCAGCATTTCCGGGCGGCAGGCGAAGTCGTCCACGTGCAGCTCCGCAAAGCTGCGATCGATGATGCGCTCCGGTCCGCCGGCGCAGACCGGCGCCACCGGATACGGGATGTTGCGCTGCATCAGCCAGAGCTTGGCGTCGCGCAGCCGACAGTCGCAGAGCCAGGGATTGTCGTGCAGCTCGATGCCGTGCAGCCGGCTGAGCGTCTCGATCGTCTTCGGCAGCAGCTCGCTCAGCTTGTTGCCGTTCAGGCGCAGCAGGGTCAGGCCCTGGAGTCCGCTGAACGCCTGCGCGGAGATCGTCTGGATGTCGCAGTGGGACAGATCCAGCTTGTGCAGCGAGGGCGTGCTCCCGAACGCCTGCGCCTCGATCTTGTGTATGTGATTGGAGGCCAGCGTCAGCTCGCGCAGCGACGAGATGTGGCTCAGCGCCAGGCTGGGCACGGTCACCAGCAGATTGTGCGAGAGGTCCAGCTCCACCAGGTTGGTCAGGCCCTTGAACGTCTCGCGCTCGATCTCGCCGATCTTGCAGTTGCGCAGATAGAGCTTCTGCAGGTTGAGCAGATTGGCGCGGACGAACTGCTCGTTGGCCAGTGTCTGCAGCTTGTTGCCGGACATGTCCAGCACCTGGGTGCTGGGATCGATGTGCTCGGGTATTTGGATGAGCAGGCGATCGATGCACTCCACCGTCTGCTTGCCGCCCTTCCACTTGCACGCGCAGACCGTCTGGCAGCTGCTCAGCTGCTGCACCGGATTGTCCAGATCCCCGGCCGGATAGTACGGAGCTGGCGACGGCGCCACGTAGCCATCATCCGTCATGGGCTGGCTGTCGGCGATGGAGAATACCTCGTTCTGTTGCTGCTGCGGATTCTTGTAGATGCTGGAGCTGGAACCGGAACTGGCGCCGGAACTGGAACTGGAACTGGAACTGGCTCCATTCGCGTACAGCTGCAGCTTGCCGGAGCCGTAGCGGCTGGCCAGCAGAGATCGGGGCAGGAGGAGCAGGGGGAGCAGCAGCAGCAACAGCTGTTCGAACAGCTCCCGTTGCTTCATACGCCCAATATACATGTTCCGCGCGCGTGTGTGTGCGGGGTGTGTGTGTGTGTGTGTGCGGGTTGTGTGTGTGCGAGTTAATCTCTTCTGGCTTAGGCCATGCCAGGCAGGCGTTTCATATGCTTCGCTTTGAAGTGGCCAAGCTGAGGTCCTCTTGTATTTTGGTTTTAATTATGATAATTGTCGCGACTTCCGTGTGGATTCAGCGCGAATGAATTTATTATATATTGGTCAAGCGGAAAATTGATTAATTGCCAAGTTTTTCGCACTCTTGTTGTTGTTGTTGTTGTTGCTGTTGCTGTTGCTGTTGTAAATATTTTCATGTTTCGGCGTAATTAGCGGCGCCTGGCGCAACGTTATTTATAGGAGCGACTCCCGCTAGAGCGCGATGATAATCGCTTTTCTTTTTGGCCCGGCCAAAAAAAAAACCACACACAAAACTAAAAGTGAATTTTCGCCTTTACGCAACTACAATTTTCCCTTATTTTCCCTTGTTGTTGCTGTTGTTTTTTTTTTTTTTTTGCACTTGTGGGGTCGTTATATGTGTATATATATTTGTTTCTTTTTTTGTATTTATTTTTTTGGTTTTTTTTTGTTTGTTAGCGATTTTTGCCACGCAAAGCTTTAATTTTGGTCGCGTTTTCGTTTTCGTTTTCGCTTTCGTGGCCTCGTGGCCTGCAATCACAACGGCGATGGAAGGAAACGGAACGATGGACGAGCCTGCGTTCAAGTCAATGCTGCACTCAGTCGCGACCAGTCACGAGTCACGAGTCACGGGCAGGAACGAGTCACGATGCTAGCACTCGACTGTGCGTGGGGGTGTGTGAAAAGGGGGTGTGTGTGTGTGTGCTTGTGCGAGGTGCGCGTGATGAGTTTTATTCAGCTATTCATTGATTTTCATTTGCAGCTGATACACTTTGCACATCATCTTCATCATCATTTTAGAACTTCATTATTGAGATTGCATTGAATTCACATTTCACTTGGGCTCACACTTGTAACGATTTAGGAGCTGACGAAGTCACGGTAGACAGCCATGCGACAGAACCGACCCAACCGCTCGGCAGCAATCATCGACTTGGACTGAGCTCCGAGCTGATGAGCTGCACTGGCAAAAGCGAAAGCCACGGCCACAGCCAAAGCCAGCAGAGCGAGCGACAGCGACAGCGACACAAACAAAGAAGCGGACACAACTTGGCGACTCGTTTCACGGCGACTTCGTTGTGCTTCTCGTTCTCGGCCAGCGCTCGTGTGTGCGCTTGGCTTGTGGCGTGTGCTCGTGTGCTTGCGCTGCTTTCACGAATGCGGGGGTGCTGAGCGCTGAAGAGTGGTGGGTGGCGGCTCGTTCGCGTTCGCTCTCTGTGTCCCTTTGCAAATTTTGTTGCTTTACCCGTTTGCAACATGCGTGCGCGCGTACGGCAACATGTTGAACTCAACATGTTGCCAACGAAGTGAGTTTTCGATTCATACGAAACATAGATACAAAATAATGCAGATGTTATTTGCAATAAATAATTTCTGTGAATTGCTTGGACTTGTAAAATATATAGCTAATTAATAAAATAAACAAAGTTATTTTTATTGAAAAATTATTTAATTGTTAATTAATTGATATGATATTAAAAAAGTGCAAATATTTAAAAGATCAAATCTGAATTCTTGTAAAATTCGAATTTAAATAGATATGTACATGAGATGAAAGTAGTTCTTACAAAAACACAATACACTTTGTTTTAAAATTTTTTAAATTTCTAAATTTTAAAAAGTTAGTTAACAATTTGTAAAATATCTTATGGTTGCTCATTTGTAATGCCCAAAAAATTAATAATTTTAACGTACTCGTATATATTTGAATCAAAGTTTGATATGCAGCTGTAAAAATTTAACTTTTATTTCGTTCTGACTATATTCAAAATCAAATATACTCATCAAAGGCAGATAAAATAATATTAGCTACAGCCCATGATGATTAGTTGCCTTAATGATTTAACGAACCTCTTTAGAAATTCAAACCAGAGTGTTTTCTCACCGGTCCATTATTGAGATGTTGGCATATATAACGAACCGAATGATCTTGTGAAATACGAATGTGGATACAACAACACAGCAATCAGCAGTTGCTGTTTCGGCAAGTAATTCTGAGTGCCGGACTGACCCGACCGACCTACTCAGGCATGAAGCGCACAAAAATAAATAAACACAAAACACATTCTTGGGGCCCGCAGAAGTACTACAAATGTTGGAACCTCTCTTCGCTGCCGAGTCTAAGGCGTAATTCGTATTTCGAGTGAATGAGTCACATCCGCCAGTCGCGGCAGAGATTCGAGTTCGGCCAGAAGAGCCAGACCCAAAGCCAACTGAATGTGAATGAATTGATGCATTGTGTGCAACGTGTGCAGAATTTCACAATATAATGATGTGTGCACATGTGTGCAAATAGACGTAGAGGGACATGACTCAAGGGGCAGAGGCAGCATTCAAGATCAGCTTACAACAGTGCATAGCACATACATACATATATGTCTATAGCAGTGTGTGGGTATAAAAGTATCTGTACTTGCACATGGGACAGTTCTATCTGGACTACAGATCCCCTTGGTTGGTTCTCTTGAACAAACAAAAAAACGTTGTTAGATCTGTCGTGTCTGCTGATCGCAGCTAAAGAGAAGTATAGGAAAAGGAACAGAAAAAAGTAGTAGCGAAGAGTGGCTGACTAGGAGCTACCCTGTAGTCAGCTTGTGACCTATGTTAATACATTGAAATTCATATATTCCATTAAAATAAATTTATGCTTAAAATAAAACCAGGCATGGGAAAAATTTACTTTTTGAATACTATATAAAAAAGAAGCCAGAAACTCAACACAAATTATAAATTCACACAATATCCCCCTTTTTATGTAACTATTTTCCATGTTTACAGGGTATGTGAATAAAGAAGCTACAGATGCAGAGACACAGCGAGACGGCTTTTAATGATGATGACAACAAGACTGAGACCCACACACAAAGATTGCTGTGGCTTACGCAGAGCATGAGACGCAGACGCAGAAGAAGACGCAGACTTGGACTGCGGTTGAGACTGTGGCAGGGGCAGAGACTTCGACTGGGTAGCTGCTGTGCTATGGCTATGTGAGCGCTAAGCTAATTATCTTGGGGCGGCCGCAGCGTATAAGTTACTTCACCTGCGGGCCACTTTGGGGCAGGTAGTTGAACGTGTAGTTGTCGTCGATGTTGTTGTTGTTGTTGTTGCAGCAGCAACAGCTGCGTTGTGTACGGGGGACAGCACATGATATCTCATGAAGCTGCCCGGACAGGAAACGCGCTGTGTAGCTGGCAGAGTAGGCACCGTCGGTACCCCCCGTTTGCCCCGCTTGCCCCGTTTGCCCCGCTTGCTCTGCAGCTGTTTTGAGTTTATTGCATATGAATGAAATTGCAGCCAGAGACGCGTCTTCCAGCCGCACGTTGCCATCGCCAGATTCAGATGCAGCCTGAGAAGTTTTCACAGCAAACTTGTTTGCTCGAAAAAACTTACCCAGCTTCGCGTGGTTTTTGTTTGCTCAACTGGCCGCTGATTGCACATGCTATAGATACATTTGCGTGCCTAGCTAGCAGCTTAAAGATACCATTACCATTTCCACCCGCACAACAACATTGGGTTTGATTAAGGTCAGTTATGATTGCCGAAAAGTGAAATCTTCTCTAGCGTGCTACTCTTCGCGGTTCTTCACTTCTTGCGGGTCTCGAGGCGGCCAAGCATGAGCCCGAGTTTAATGTGGGCTTTCTAGATGAATTGCATTTCCTAAATTTACCTATTCCAACTGTGTTGAAGTCTAAAAGTGCTCGAAGTTCTACTGTTTATATGTCTGACTATCTTAACTGTTATTTCAGTGAGGTCTCATTTCTAAGCAAAGGTCGAATAACATTGAAAGTTGGTTGAAAGCTGATAAATTATTATTATATATTCATTATTATTTTTATTAATATACCAGTGGAATTTTTTTTGCGACAATAACTACTAGCTTTATTATTTTGTTATTTTAATAAGCTTTTTTAACTGTGTTGAAACTTAAAAGTGCTCAAAGTTCTACTCTTTTTATATCTGGCTAAATTACATTGAAAGTTGGTTAAAAGCTGATTAATTTTTATTTCATATTTATTATTATTATTTTTATTAATATACTAGTAGATTTTGCGAAAATAACTACTAGCTTTATTAATTTGTAATTTTTATAAGCTATTCGAACTGTGTTGAAATTTAAAAGTGCTCCAAGTCCTACTCTTTTTATATCTGGCTAAATTACATTGAAAGTTGGTTGAAAGCTGATTGATTTTTATTTCATATTTATTATTTTTTTTATTATTTTATTATTTTATTATTTTTTTTGCGGCAATAACTCGCAGCTTTCCGTCATAATTTGCATGTCATAAGAATGTTTATAATAAATAAATATAAAACCCTTTTGAGTAGTGCATTAACACTTGAAAACATTCTTTAATTTAACGCCGCATCAGCATTTGGGGAATAGCTTGGGATTTATGATAATTTTGTATTTTATTTTACTATTATTTTTTAAATTTTTTCTGCTTGCCTTAGCGAAAGTAGAACTCGACGCTTGCAAATCTTTCCGCAGCGGAAGTTGGCGAGAAATCGCTGCGAGTGTTTTATGATCGGATCGCTTTTGCGTTGAGCGGTTTTTGCTTGGCGCAGTCACAGGCCGCTTCTCACGCGCTGCGTGCCTCCCACTCGCACTTGCTGTCGGCTGGCGACGGTTACACATGAGGCAAGAGATTCAGATTCCATTGCTGCCACTTGTTTAATTTGTTGACTTTCACATTTACTTGTACGAAGATGTTATTTTTCTTCTTCTTTGTACACAACAATTAGCCGCAGTTAATTGGCCAAAGTGCTTTTGCGCCACGCTTTCTGCACTCGAGCAAGTTACCGCTAATCTTGGCCAAACGCTTCATGATTCGAACAACTTCCGTGCAGAGGAGCCAACTGTAAAATGTACAGTGGTACCGTCGTATAATTACAAAAAAATTAAATAAAAATACTCAACGTCGCCGCATGACTCGAGTGAGCCTGGCGAATGCTTCAAACAAATATTTGCCAACATAATTTCTAGATAGGCAAAATCACCTGGCGCTGCCACTGGGGAACGGCGCAAGGGAGCAATTGGGCAGCGGCAGGATGCTGCTGCTTTTGACCTTTGTGCTTGTAATGCTGCGCCTAATTGCCCTTAATTTATTTAACTTCAAGCTGTGCGCCGGCGAGCCCACCTCGACCAAGCCGGCCGACGACTACGCGCAGTGTCAAGGGTTCACTTTGGAGCCGCCGCTGCGTGTCCTTTGGGTCGGGCACTCGGACACTCGGACGTGGCTGCCTGGTCGCACCTCTCTCTCCCTCTCGGCCCAATCATATATCTCCCTGCCTCCTGTTTTCTGATTTTAACGACTGTCTAGCGGCATCGGCAACATGTAAGCCCAAGCAGGCAGCAGGACCCCGCTGTATACCCTGGCCGAGGAACTACAACTTGTGTCTTTGGCATTACTGGACATAGAAGGCAATTAGTGTTAACACAACTGACCACTTAAGCGTCTTTGGAATGAATACAAGTACATAATTGCGTACAAATTCGAATATTGGTCTGAAATTTCAAGTTGACAAATAGATTTTGATAGGTATATTTTGTATTAATGGACTATGGAACAATGAATTATTATTTATTCATTTTTAGTTAATATTTATTTACAACAAATATTTATGAACTTATGACTACAATTTTTCAGTTTTTCTTAATTTAATTTAAAATTGAAAAAACATATAACTAACTATAATTTATTAAAAAAACTATATATTTTAAAGTATTTAATACTATAAACTGTATCCGCTTCCATGACTTGATCATCAGACTTGGCCAAAAGGGTGTACAACAATTGATGCCATTAATTAACAATAAATGGCTATTTTTTTCTTGATTGTTATCGATGTCTTCGTTGGCCAAGGCGACACTGGGCCACAATTGAAAAGACATTTCAGCGCATCTTTGACTCTGCGTCCGGGCTTAAGCTCCAGGGCACTAAACGCTCTAATTATTTTCTAACTGTTGAGATTTAAATGTCTCTCAGGCGTTGCAGCAGCAGCCGCAGTTAAGTTGGAACGCCATCAGCAGCAGCAGCAGCAGCAGCAGCAGCAGCGACAGCGGCAGAAAGCGCTTTATCTTCATTTGGGCAATAAGCCGCTTAGTGCAGTCGTCGTTGGTGTTGTAGTCTGGTTGTCTGCTTGTCTGGTCGTCTGCTGTTAGTCTCCTAGCTGCCGACTGTGTCGGTCTGTCGGTCTGTCCTTCTGTCGTTCTGCCATTGCGTCGTTCTCTCACTGTTTGCATTTAAACTGATTTGGCCGCTGCCGTTGCCAACGTCGCAACGTTGCCCCGGGCTTTTGCCTCCAGTTCGGGGCAATTATTCAAAGCGTCCAAATTAGGTAATTGGCCTTTAAAGAATCATGCTAATTATTTATGTTTATGTGTGTGTGTGTGTGTGTGTGTGCGAGCTGCGATTGTGGCCCGCTTCCCAATTGCCATTACTGGCCGCAATGCATTTCGGCTGCGTTGTCATCGTTGTCCCGGGTCGGTCCTGAGCCCGGCCCGGCCCGGCCCGGTCTGGCCTGGTCTCTGCGCCGCGCTTGTTTGCGGCCTTGATTAATGAAGTCGTCCTGCGGCCGTCTCCCGAACCAAAACAACAACAGCAACAGCAACAACAACAAGAACAGCCACAGCAACAATAACAACAACACGGGTCAACGGGCGTGCTCCGACTGCCAAGGCGCCAAACGCCACCGCCCACTTTCCAGTCCCCCCGACTTGACTTGTTTTGTTTAGATTTATGTCAAATTGTCGGCCATGCCGCGTCGCAGAACGTGGTGCAGGGGATGGCGGGGGGGGCAAGGGGGGCTGGCGACGTGCGCGCTGCTTTTAAGCTTTTCAATCAAATCGAGTTTAAGTGGTTTCCAGTTTTTGGGCCGTGGGCGCCATTCGCAACTTGGCAAAATTAATTGTTTGTCTAATCAGTTTATTGCATGCGGCGACGACGACGGCGACGGAGGAGACGGAGAAGACGGAAGAGAAGATGCGACCGCAACCAGCGGCGGCGCCTGCAAAATTAACATGTGCAACTGGATAGTTCACGAACAAGTTAATGGGTCAATAGGTTAAAGGCTGCTGGACTGAACCCGCTTAAATGCAGTGCACAAATTAATTGCCAGCGATTGTAAGATATAAATTGAAATTGATATAGGCCAAGATGCAAATATTGTCATAATATGGTTATTCTAATAGCAAATGATGTTAATTGACATATAAATGTAAGAGTATAAATTTAGATAAAGATTTATATATGGTCATGATATGTTACAGAATGAAATATATATGTATGTGAAAGATAATGTATTCATTCACTGTCATCTTGCGAGTTCTCAAATTAAGCCCGAATTGTACTTCTCTTGTAAAACAACAGCCAAAGCGCAGTTTGAATTTGACTAAAAAATTAAATAGAAAAATTAATGTGCACAAAATGTAATATGTAATATTTAATATTTAAGAAGTAAAAAGAACCTTGGCATATTTACTTCGATTTCTCGGAAAAAAATGCATTTACTGACGCCGCAAATAAAATTAAATGCTTGTTAGCCAATTCATATATTTTTGATTTCTTCAAGCGAACATTAAGCCTTTTGTCAAATACTTTTTAAAGCTTCAATAACAACTTGAATAGAAGACGAAAATGTGGCTTGTACTGGTAAATATTAATTGACTGGCTTTTTAATTAAAATTAATTAACTTAAAATAATTTGAGTGCACTTGATGGCGTGCAAGGCACTTTTCATTGGACTATTTAATTGCAAATTCATAAGAATATAAAGCATAAAACGGACATGCGGTTTCAGTCTTTAATTGATTTATTTCAAGCGGAAGCTGCATTCCTGCGGTCTTCACCTGGGCATTTTATTTTCTATGATTTATGCGTACCTGTCGTTCAGGTTTCGCTTCGTTTAAGTAACTTCCAATGTTGCCTGTCCAGAACGACGACGACGACGACGACATGGACATGCACACCTGTGTCGGGCACATCCTGTGCGAAATGCAACTGAGAAGGAACAAGCCAAAGGAGGGCAGAAATAAATATAAAAACAAAAACACGACACACACTCGACCAGAAGATACAGATACCAAAATTCAGGTTTAACTAGACTTTGGCTTGCCACAAACTGGACCCGGGCAGTGAAACGCAGCGAGTGCAGGACCCTCGGCAGCGGACAGCGGACAGCGGGAGTAGGGAATGGGGAATAGGGTCTGGTCGCAAGGGCAACACCTGAAAAGCACGTCAAGCCCTGCATTTGCTGGCGGGCATGCCGAAGTGGCACCCAAAGTATTTTGTGGGCTGCCGGAGCGGCCGGGACTATTAAATGTCAATGGATTTCTGCATGAATGAGTTGTGCGACTCCTCGGGGCACAGTCGTAAGCCCCGCCCCGGCCGGGCTCTCATTCTCATTCTCGTTCGCGTTTTCATTCTCGTTTTCGTTTTCGTTTTCGTTTTCAGTTCTGGTCTTTACCTTTTGCCCATTTGAACATTTGATGTTTACTGGCGCACGTAGTTTCATTTAAATTTCAATTGCCAAAAATAAATCTCTTTGGCTTGGCAAGTGCTTCGCTTCCATTTCTGGACGCCCCCCGGGGAGTTTCGCTCTGCTCAGCCGGCGGTGGCATCGCAATGCATAAGAATTTCATTTGCAGCGCATTCAAACATAATTTTCTGCTTCTTTTATTTATAGAATTTATTGAAATATGTGCATGTGTGCTGGGCCGCAGACTCCGCAGACTCCGCAGACTCCTCAGACGCTCGCCGCTTCGGTTCCTGTTAATTAAAATGTACAGCAGCAGTCGAGGCCCCCGACGTGCCCCTAAAACGCTGGCCATAATTTCTCAAGAGCCTCCTCAACCCCAAGCCCCAAACTCCTGGCCCCCAATGCCAGCGCCGACCCCAGGCCACAGCTGGGAACTCATTATGTAATTCAGGCAGCGATGAGGCTTATCATAGTTGTTGCTGCCGCTGAGGGCGTTAAATCTTCAACTAAATATTAAACGGCGCCTCTCACCATCGACATAATAAAAGCGTCGGCTTCACTTTTATGCCACTTATTGTTTGGGGGTGCACGGCTTTGACTTCGACACTTGTCTGGTAATAAACGCAGCCTCCTAATCCGCGCACAGTTGGAAATATTTTTCATTAGCATTAAGAGGCAATAGGCGGCAAAGTAGCTACAGGAAAACACACACAACAACAACAAACAGGAAAACAGAAAAACAACGGCAGTAAGTTGGCCATAAGCTTGCCACGTTTTCACGTGTCGGACTGCTAAATCTTTTTCGGCCAGAGCCTGATAGCGTTCTGGGCCCCACTCCACGCCGGTTACTGCTACTCCGGCCCCAATCTGCTAACTGCTAAACACATAAGTTGGCCACGTGTTTCTGAGTGTGAGTGTGCGTGTGCGTGTGTTTGTGTGTGTGTGGTAGCCTTTATGGCTACGTGTTTGGCAAACGGAAGTGGCCACATAGCTACAGATACAGATACAGATGCAGCTACAGATACATATACTTAAGTATCCATCTTAGGTCTGTTTATGTATCTCAGCCTCACCTATGAGGCGGCGCCTCTGTGATTTACACGCCGCAGTTTAACGCTTTAACGACTCCCATTAGAAACAATTGCGAGAAGTTTTAATTAAACTGCGCCACTCATTAGAAGCGTTGTCGTCGTGCTTCTTCTTATTGTTGTTCTTGTCGTTGGTGTTGTTGTTGTTGTCAACAATAGGCATTCATAAGTGTAACCCAGTTGGGCGTCTAACCGACCTCTGTCTTTCAAATTATAAGTAAATTTGTAGTTTTACGCTCCAATTGCCCATTTCCGTCTGCTGTTTTTGGATATGTCTTACAAATACTCTTCTCGCTACCCATCAAACATCAAACGGCAGTCAAGCAGAACGCGCATCGACGGGCAGAGTTGAAGGAACTTCAACTGCAGAAATCCATTGGTGAAAGGCCAATTCTTTTGGGAAACGATTAGTGACCTTTTTAGTTCGATCTTGGCTGATACTTGGTAAAATCGACTAAAACGGCAAGAACAGTTATTTTCAGTTACTTTTGCAGATATAAAGAAAATCTATTGTAAACTGTATTCGAACACAAACACCTTATTTTTGACTGATTGTGATATTTTGCTGATTTGTAAGACGCATAAAACCGTTAAAAAAAATACAAAAAAAAAAAATTAAGAAATTCGATCCAGCCGACTCCGATATATGTTTGAACAATAACGTATAAAAAAACAAGTAGAATTTATGCAAGTTAGCTTTAAATCCAAGAGACTCTTTTGCTGAAATACAGCCAGACCTATATCGACTCTGTTGTTGTTACTAATCAAGAACATATATACTTTATAGGGTCGGAGACGTCTTCTTCCATGCCTTACACAATTCGTGATAAAATTAAAATACCCTTTGCAAGGGTGTAAAATCGCTTGAGTAAGTTTATACCTGAACAATCGCAAAACAATGTGTGGAAAGTCATATTAATAATATTTAAAACAAACAAGAGTTGATCAATTACAAAAAAAAATGTGTATTTCTGAGTCACATTTAAAAATCACAGTCACAGCTGTCGCAATCACTAACAATAAACAATAACTTTTATTTGCAATAAACACTCACAGTTGACGATTCACATTTTTACACACATCTGATGCATATGTCCATTTCTCTGGCACCTTTTTGAGAGTAATATTACAAAAAATGCACGCAGATGACGCACATCATAAAGCTAAAGTGACATTTGAAAGCAATCGGTCTGAATTTGTATATTATATAGTATATATGTTGGTCAATTTATGAATTAAAATCATGAGAAATCAAACTAACCTCATGCACCACTTGCAGTGTCTAAAAGCCCAAATTCCAAAATCTTGTGCTTCAAAGCTGTTTCTTAAGACCCTTTCGCCCACTCCTTGCGGAATTTCAGTCACAGCCTCAGTATTTTCTGGCCTGAAGCAAGTTTTCGAATAATTTTACGATTTAACAACTGAGCTCGACTTTACTTACACGATAAAGTATAAATTATCTGCACTGGCGTCTTCTTTCAGCTGTTGTTTTTTCTTCATTTTTTTTGGAGTAGATACCTTATTCATTAGGCGCCGCAAGTTGTTGCCCGTAGCGCAACTTGCAACAAAATAGCAAACGTATTATACCCATTTGTTTTCAAGCGTGCAAAAACAGTGGCAACAACTGCTGAGCTCTTGGCCGGCAGCTGTGACAATCAACTGGGAAATAAAGTCCGCTGGGCAGCCGCCACATCCGCCGCACCAGCTCGACATGCCCCACCCGCAACCAGTTGGGTGTCTGTCCAGGCTCCACTCTGTGCTTAAGCTGCCGCGATACTTTTGACTTCCTCCGGCGCGCACACACACACACACACACACACTCACACACACAGACATATAACAACAACAACGGCCAAGTGGACATAGGCTTCCAAGTGAGAGCTGCAGGAGGGGAGGGTCCACACGCCACACAAAATTGCGGCTTTGCAGTGCAACAATGAGATACTTCAGAAAGAATTAGTTGCTCTAAAAATTGCAAAAGTCGCACAGGAGCGGGGTCGCGGGCTCTTCGGGGGCTCGGGTTCGAGTTGTCGCCTAGGACTACTCCCAGACCGGGCTAGACTTTCACTGCTGTTGCTGTTGTTCATTCGCCCGTTGTTGTTGCTGTTGTTGTTGTTGTCACTATGCTGGGTACTTTGTGGCACTCCGGGTGGTAGGTGGCCGTAGAAAGCAGGATACAGGAGCTGCAGCCGACACTGGGACCCTGGATGACTGTTTTTAGCGGTTTTTCTGAGCATGTTTATAGTCCGACATGAAAGTCCATCTGGCTGATCATTTAATTGGTAACACAAAGCGAAAGCATGTTACGTAAATCTATTGTTGGAATAGAAAATTGGCAAAGCGAATAATAATCAATTAAAAAATATAAAACAAAGTGAATTTAAGCTAAAATAAAATATTTGTATAATGTATAAGTAATTAAATTCTAAATTATTTATCATTATATTTATCATTATAATTTGAAGCTTAAATATTATTGCTTTTTTTAAAGCAGTGCTGAGAAATCTTTGATTGATATATAAATAAATTCGAAATTTTTCTTATTACTAAATTTTTTTATTATTTTCTTTTTTTAGACACTTTTAAATGTACAATTATAAAAACAAACTACAATAAATATTTTTTTATGTTTCTAATTAAATTTAAATTTTACTTAAAGAAATCAATTATTTATCTGCTAGCTTAATTGTAGAGAAATGCGGTCTGTGTAGGGTAACAACAGTTTGGGAATTGAAGCATTGCTGTGCTGATAGCTTTTGTTGTTGGTTTGGTTAATTTTTTTATATTTTTTTTTTAGCTTTTTTCCGGCTGAGTCAGGGCATGAGCTGGCATTAGAATAAAGGCGACGTTTTTACGCTTGCCGCTTGTTGTTCTTGTGATTGCTCTTGTTGCCGCTTGTTGTCGTTGTCGTTTTGGTTGTTGTTATTGTTGTCGCTTTACATAGTCGTTTAGCCCGGGCAAAAGTTGCAGACGTTCTTGCCGCAGTTCTCGTGCCCGTACTTTTTGAAGGCCAACGGCGGTTTTAATTCAGCTTTAGCTTCGTTTGCTGCATTTGCTTCTTTTTTTTTTGTTAATATTTTTTGTTGTTGTTAGTTTTCCGTTGTTATCTAACATGTTTAATTCAAGGCGCGTCTGCTGGAATTAAAGAGTCCACAGGTCAACCAGAACGAGCTCTCTGCACCGCTGATAAATTGTCATGGTCCCAGTCTCAGCGTCTCGTGTCTTGCAATGCATGGCAAATTTAGCGTAAAATTTTTGTCACAGTGCATGGAAGCGGGACGCCGTCAATGACTGTGATTACACCTAGTGCCTGCCGTACCAGCGTTCCCCTATACCAATCCGATACCCATTCCGGTGTCGTAGGCGACTTCGAACTCGCTGTCAGCTGCTGCTGCTGCTGCTACTGCAGCTTTCTTCTTCTTACTTTGCGCTCTGTTTCGCTCCGTCGGCCAAATCGTTGCCTTTGGGCTGCCTTCCCAGTTGGCTTACATAAAAGTCGCTCTGATTGCTGTAAATGATACAACATAATTATGATGCGAAGGGGGATGGGAGGGGGCTGTATTCAAACAAAGGCAACGGCAATGTGGCGCAATTTATGTCACAGCAAATAAATAAAGTTTCGGGCGGATTTTAGTGGCTGGGGCGTAGATATGTAAAGGGTCCGCCAATGACCATCCAATCTGGCCCGAAAAGTCAGTCAAGTTGCGGACAATGACAGGCCAGCTTTAAACTCCAAGGCTATGTAACCCAAATCTTTAAACATAAATGTGGGCTATACAATATATGCACATTAAGGCAAACGCGGGGCTGGGCGGGCGCGTTTAGTCTGTGCTGTGTGTGTGTTGACACACACAATCAAGCAATCAAATTCTAAAAACTTTATCCCCATTTATTTACGTGTGTATCCCAGACATATGCACTATATGTATATGTAAACAGACGCTAGTACATAGATTTCTACACATACTCGCAAACGTGTATATGTGCTGTAATGTGCGCGCGTGTGTGTGTGTGTGTGTGTGTGTGTGGGGCCACCCCGAAGGCATAATCAAACATAGCGCACACTAATGCAGTTAACAAACTTGCGGAAATACAACGCACACATATCCAAAACGTGCACATATAGAAATATGCGTGAAGAAGTCTTAAGTGCTGTTCGCACATACACACAAAACGCACACACACGCACACAGACACAATGATGATGATGTATTGTGTGAGATGTGAATGTGATTAAATTTCCATAGCAGCTCGTCTTTCATGCCAATTTTCCATTAGTGTTGCCTCTGTTCTCTGGCTGTTCCTGGTCCTGTTCGTGTTCCCTTGCCAGGATGCAAGCCCAAAAACTCACACCCACTTAAAAGCACATCAACAAAAACACACACACACATACTAACTCATCCGTAACACACACACAGAGTGTGTGATGTTTGCCGTAAGCTTCTCGCGTCAAAAGTGATGATGAATAGTTTGTTTGATGTTACTTTGACCATCCTTACGATCAGCAAAAATAACTGAGTGTATGAGTGTGTGTTAGTGTGTGTGTGTGTGCGGTACTTAACGACCTGAATGAACCTATTAGCGCTGCTTTAACATAAAAAGGGTTCTGGAAAATCAGTGCAATAGGTTAGGATAAAAAAATAAATGTAAATGGTGGACAGAAATCACATGATAAATCTATTATAGTTTTTATATATAATATTTGATTTGATAAATTAAATATTGGCAGACGAAATTTGAGGCTCATGTTTAGGTTGAATTTGTGATTTAATATAAATAAATATAAATATATAAATATTATTGTAACCACAATTTGTATTTTTCTTTCGAGATTATTATAACAGATTATATGAATAGAGAATAGAGACTGAATGACTTCTTTGATAAGTTTTGAATAAATTTGATTAAGATTTCTTAGCTTACAGAACATTTTAAGATTTCCTTGAAAGTTTCAAATTCTCAAAAAAAAAAAAAAAAAAAGTACACAAAAATATTCTTAAGTTACTGAAATTTAGTTTTAGTATATTTGCATATTTTTTTTTAAATTTGCTCTCACATCATCTATTGTTACCACTTGCTGGGCTCTATTAAAAATCGGATTACTGACATCGAGTTCAACGATATATGTACATATATATTTATAACTGTCAAGTTCCGTTCAACCTCCCAAATGGCCCGACCAAAATTGTCTGTTGTTAAGCTGGCTTCAAATTGTGCGCTTCGAAACAATTAAATGCTTAGCTCGGCAAAAGTCTGCGGTTCGCATTAAATCATCAGTCTGCTGTTGACTACAGCCATTGCCACTCCACTGTGGTGTCAACCTCGCCTGCTTGCCATTGGTGCAGTGTTCCATCAGCGGCATGCGAAATAATTTACATAAGCAGCGACCGCAAACTGCAGCTCGCCGAGATGAGCGAAGATAGTTGGGCGATGAGGGGCGATGGAGAGCGCGACAAAGGCGCCTGGGGATGCCAAATTAAAGCCAAGCCCCAAACCCGAAAAACCCATGCAGGCAAATCCCTCGACCAGACCAACAACATAGCTAAACAAAAAACTGAAAACAAGTGCGCATATTCCTAAGCTAAGCTCTCGACTAGCAGATGCCCTGTAATTAGGTCTGAAGGACATTCGACAAGCGAATTTAATGCGTGCAAAGCAGGGATACAAAGATTTATCACACATTTCAAATTTTAAATATTTAAATTTATTAATGGTAATGCAAGCCTTTAAATATTATTTATTTATTCGCACAACAATATTTTCGTTCTTACATATTTCTCGAATATAGGGTATTCAAAATCGATAGGTCTGTGCTTTTGCGACTTAAAGGTTCTTTTGAGTTTTGTTTTTTATTGTTGTTGGTGTGGCTTGTGTTTTGTTTGGATTTTCGTGCATTCACTTGCGGAATTTTTGTGTTGTTGATTCGGCGACGCATATGAATGTAACTCGGTCTCTCACGGAGTGCTCCAGCTCCAGCTACTGGGTATGCGTATGAGTATGTGCATATGTGTTGGCGCATACATAAACAATGGCAGCAACAAGAAGACCAACCCATCCCAAATACGCGCACACAGCTCTGACAAAGAACGCATTTTGTGGAGCCGTTGCCAGCGCCGCAATGCCCATTCCCCATTCCCCATGCCCCATGTCCCATGCCCCATTCCCCTATCACCGTTTCCCATTCCCCAATCGGCATTTCTGTGCCCTTGGTTGTTCCCGGCGGTGCCCGTTCCTGGCTGGTTTATTATGCAAAAGTTATGCAAAGATAAGCAAAACTATGAGCAACGACAGCAGCTTGCTTCCAAAAATAGTATGAAACCCTGCCCCATATCCCGACTGCATAAAGCATTTCACATCACGCCCAAAAGACAAGCGCTGATGGTGAGGACTCTGTTGGGTTACCAGTTCCCTGTTATCAGTACCCAGTACCCAGTTCGCAGTTCGCAGTTAGCAGCAACTGTTTTTGGGAAAGCGGACAGCTGTTTGGTTTGGCTCGGTTCGGTGCGGTTCGGTTCGGTTTGGTTCGGTCCGGCGTTCAAGTTAATTGTGCGGCCAAATGCAAAAATCAACTTTTTTACAAGTTTTTGGCCCGTCGCGTCGGAACTGGCAACTCGTCGACACCTCGTGAGCGAAATGGACACTTAAACTCTAATCGAAAAACTTTTGCCCATATACAAGTCACTTTAAAATGCGCTTAATTTGATCAGCGTGCGGCGATTGTCGAACTCAGAGCTCGAGCGCTCTCCACACAGATTAACATAATGAGCTTCGAGATGGGCACCGAGCACAGTTGGACACGGATAAGGGCCTGGAACCCAGGCCCAGACCCAGACACAGACCCAGTTATAAAGTTGTTACTGCCATTGACTACAATTTGTGTGCTTCTCAATTGGTTTTTCTGTTTATTCTCGAAAATGCTCTTCAAATGGTTATATGGATACCCTAACAAAATGGTTATGACCGAAAAGTTGCCAAATTGAAGAATGGATAGAAGTTTTTACAAAATTACAAAAAGGTCTACAGTTTTGTGTTGTACATAAAAGTACATAAAAAAAGCCGACTGAGATATTTTTTGATAGCCGAAAACTTTACTACTTTGCGTGAATCAGATGGCTTATGGGTATAATTAGCTAATAATTAACTCGAAATATTTGTTGTTATTTTTTAATTCATATAGTGTTTTTTCCAACAGAACAAGTTCAGGGGCAAATTCAAATTCGTGGGTAAGATAAAAAAATATAAAAAATAAAGTAATGTAATAATTATAAAATAAAATATAGTCAATAAAATTAATAATAATAATAATAACAATAATAATAATAGTTATGATAATAAAAAAAAAATAATAATAGTAATAATAATAAGAGTGTTTTTAAGTCGAATGCGCATGATTGCTTTTCAATAAATATAGAATCTATATAAGTACATATATATTATTTCAGTTTTGTGTGGCTGCTGTTAGTGACACTAGATCGAGTGTGCAGTTTTTGGAGAGCGTGTGAAAGTCAAGTGCACACTTTAGCTCCCACACACACACACACACACACACACACACATACTCCCCCATTTTGACAGCGCTTTGCGGTACCAGTTGGCACTTGACGGGGCCTGCACCTTGCCACAACTCCATCTCCAAGCAGACACTCACATATGGCGCCGAGCGGGGTCCTTTGGCTTTTGGCAGAGTGCTGCCAGCTGGGAAACAACGAAGCTCGTGCAATTGAAAAATTAAGCAGCCACTTTGTCAAAATGTTGTTTCAATGGCTGGGCCCCACAAGGATGCCGATATCGCAGCGCTAGTCGAACCCATTGCCAGCTTTAATTGTCAACATCTGCGGCTGACATGCAAATGCAAAAGGTTCACCGGGACCGACATCGCCGGCTTGATGGAGCATACTCGCTTGGCACTTATTACATTGGCATCTGCGTATGGTTTTGTCATTTATTGATGCAAATTTTTGTCACGCTTTTTGCTTTTTTTCATTTTTGGCTGGCTTTTGTTGGTAATTTCGGTGGATTTCAAGGGGTACGTCGGCACTTAATTGACGTCTATGTCGAACACAAGTGCGCCGTGGCACTGATTAGGGTTGCCGTTGCCTTATTGCTGTGGGGGGCCGAATCTTCGATGGAGATGGAGATGGAGTCCATGTCATTGTCACCGTTGTCAAAAGTTTGCTTATGAAACCTTTTTCAATGGTTGTCAACGGTATTTGAAGCATATTTTGTGGCATCGAGCATAACGTTGTCATCTTTTTTAAGCGGGTTTTTTGTTGATTGGACACACGATTGAGTTGACATTAATAGCTACTTGGTGGTGTCAGCCATGGCAGCAAATGCCAAACAAAGCCAAGATAACCAATCAATCGGTTCTATCAGCTTTAGGGCATTGGCAATACTTAAAACTGAAGGCTTACGGATGCTCGCTTTAAAGAAGGCAAGAAATCCCTCAATAACAAAAGCCACCTCAGCTAAGTTGCCCAATTAGCGCTCTCATTTGTATCGCTTCAATCATGCAACATCATCATTAGCATGCGCGAGACGGAATAAACAGGGGAGAAATAAGTTTGAATGCTCTAAACGAGCAGGTCCGACTAGGCGATACCCAGTACTCAGCTGTAAACTACATTTATATATATATATATGTAAACTGACACATACAAACCAAAGCAAACGAATGTTCTATTCATCTTTTCTTTGTCTACAGCCCCACACAATGAAAATTTACTTGAAAATAGCGGTTGTGTTTCCTGTTCAATTCCTATAAAATATTCAGAGCATAAATTAGGAGGGCAATTGCTCTTTTTCTAAAAAAAAACCATTTGTTTTTTATCTGTATAATTTATACGAAAATCTACATGCCAAAAATATTATATCCGAGATATTTAAAAAAAATACAGGTCTGTCACTCGGAACTAATCAATTTAAGTTATGAAAAAAATGTAATATTAAATAAATCAGCAATAAATATTTAATATCGACTTAGTTTCTTCAGCTATTCAAAACTATACAAGGTCTGAAAAGTTGATTATGTGTTCTTTTGCCGGTGGCAAACAATTGCACAATTAGAACTGTCCCGTTGTGGGTCACTTCCTCGAAACAGGGTATAAGGAACACAAGCCTGTTGGATCTAAGTTGACTGCAAATTAGAATAAAATAGTCGAATGCAACACGCAAGCAAATGTCATTATCCTGTTCTGGTCACACTTGGCATTGCATGCTGCCTAGTTTATTGAATTTCCAGTTGCGAACTTAATGTGTTAATATTATCGCAAAGGTGATTAGTCCGAAGTTACCTGTGGTGCCAAAAGTACAGGTGTGCTGATTTAGCTGTTGTTTTTGTTGTTGCTTGCGGCAAGCAGCTAAAGGCAGAGACAGACAGAGAAAGTGAGAGAGAGAGATAGACAGAGATGTCGTTGTGGTTGGGTGTGGGCGTCTTTAACTGACAGAATTTGCGCAGTTGAGTGACAAACGCAGACAAAAACAGACAACTTCGATAAAAAAAAATGTAAATTGGATGAATATGAGCATTACAATATAAGAAAATACTTGCTTTTGATTTTCGCTAATAAACGAATGAACTTTAAATATTATTTATTTGCTAATTGTGACAATTTCGCTGCACATTATGCCATGAATATTGTTAGAGTGCACAGAGTGCAATAATAAAATAAAATATAAAAAAAAATATATATATATCTCTTGCATGCACGTCTGCTTTTTTTTATGCATGCAATTCTTGTGGGAAATTTAATAAAAAGAAATTTGTAAATTATTTTTTCGTGTTTGCGCAGAGTTAACGACACGACTAGATTGTTGTTCAGATAGGGAGTATATAAACAATATATTTGATCGAAAATATATGCTGTTTTGAAATTTGCCAAGGCTTCACTTTTGTTTTTCATTTAATTACGCTCCTTGGCTGTTTACGGGAATCCCACAGAAGAGTACCTTTGAGTGCTATACCTACAATAAGTAGTAGGTGCATAAGTAATTACATTCATATGTGCGCACAGGCGGCTGGTGCCATTGTTAAAATTATAAGGGATTAGGTTTGGTTTTTGCCTGTATGGAGGAACGTGAACTCATGAGCTTTTCTTGTCTGTTGCCTCAGTGGGCGTTGCTTGTCATTTGCTATTGTTGCCAGCGCCGCTTCCCTCACATTCCAGCAGCAGCATCATCATCACCATTGTCTTCATCATCGCTGTGTTCGTCATCTTGACTTCAAGCCAAGACACTGTGGGCGTCTGCAGGAGTGGCACTCTTTCATACTGCAACGACTGCGTGATCTACTTGGCAATGGCAAGAAATGCATCTGCTTCGCTTCAGCTGCAACTTAGCTAGCTGCCTATTCAGCGTGGGCGTTGCATGGCATTCCTTGCTCCTTTGCTCGTTTGGCCTGTTGTCACTACATTCTGGGCGCGCCTGTTGTTCCTATTGCCTGGCAGTCGCCGTGTGCCCTGGCAATTCAGTTTGCTGTCGCTTTATTTTTATTTAATTAACTTCATTGCCAGAGACCGGCACTGGCACTGGCACCGGCACTGGCACTGGTTGGCAACCTGCTTGGATCTGTGGGCTTCCCTTCGCTGTCAGTCGTCGTCTTCGGCTGGCTCTGCCCACATGCAAAGCTCCGTACAAGCTCTGCCTGTTGTTGCCTGTCGCAGTCGTCGTCGTTTCAGCACCTTGACAATGACTTATTGTCGCAACTCGGCTGAGAGACGCAGCCGGGGCCAGAGCGAGCTGTAGTCGCAGCCAGGCCCAGCCTGGACAGGGCAGGCCAAACAAGTCGGCGTCAGCTCATCTCAGTTCATTGGCAATTCTTTTGCCAAGTGGCCTTTCTTGTTGGCCATGCTACGTGGGCTGCTGCGCTCATGTGGGCCATGGTCGGATGTAAATCAATTTATTTCGTTTAAGTTGGAGTTAAAACTGAAGTTGAACTTGTTGTTTGTCGATGGTTTACTTGCAGCTGAAGCTGATGTCGATGTCGATGCCGATGCTGTTGCTGTTGCTGCTGGCAGAAGTCAAGCGAAGGTCACTTGAGACAACTGCCAGAAAATTTTGGCAATTTAGAGTCGCAGCCTCAGCTTCCTGTGGGCAATGCCAATGCACATCCTGTCTGGTATTCATGACGCTGCAAGCATTTAAGTGTATCCCAGGGAGCAGTAATTATAATAAGCAACCAAGCAAGCAACCAGGCAATCCGAGCCCAAGCCCAAACCCAAACCCAATACCAAACTCACTTTTCAGTCCTATGCTTGGTGTCAGTCGCAGTCGCAGCCGCAGTCGCAGACTCTGTCTCAGTACCTTCTATTTCGCAGGGAGCACAATAAAAACCGCAAAGTCATCTCCGGTTTATTTACTGGCTAGCAGAAATAAAGCAAAAGCAAAAGCGAAGATGAGACCAGCAGCAGCAGAAGCAGGAGCCGCAGCGAGAGCTGGTGAAGATATAAAAACTGAAGCCGCATGAATTTCCAATTGTAAGCCTGCCAGGCGAGGCCCAGAATTGAGCGGAGGTACATAAAACAAAAGCGAAGCCAAAGTGACTCGAACGAGCTGTCCGGAGCGATACATCGAATTTAATTTCCTGTCAAAATCGAAGACGGTATCCCCGTTGTTGTTGTTGCTGTCGTTGTTGTTGTGGTTGTTGTTGTTGTTTTTGCCGCTGCTGTTGCGGTGCGGGCATTCAAGCGTTAAGAATCTGCCTGGTTGCGTTGCCAAAGTTAATTTTGTGGCTTTAAGCGCTTGGTTAGTGCTTCATGTCGTCGAGTCCGAGTCCAGTTCATGGAATTTCAATTTGAGACGATGCGCTGAGGCAGCATTATGAATGAAATTTACTCGTAATTAGCGAGCCGGCCAGCCAGTGCTTTCTTGACTCACGGCTCCTGTTTCCTGCATCTGCCATTGGCCACAACTGGCGCATGGCACGTGATCAAAAGTCTGACAGAATAAAAAAACGAGTCTCAACGTATCGGCTATTATGTGACTTTTGGCGGCAGTTGTGCCACTTGTTCTCGCCTCAAGTTCAACTCGAGGCCTAATGCGTTGAATTGCCCGAACGGAGCCAGTCCGTTAGCCAGGACATGTGTCGCCTCGTATGCTATATTCAAGTATATATATAACCGTATATATTTAGAACCAACTGACGCCTGTACTCATATGTTCATATGTTCATATTTTCCTTCCTTTTTTTTCGTTTGCTTGCATTCTATTTTAAAAGGCATTGACTGGGCTCGTGGCAAGGCCAAGTCCAAATCCTTTGGCCGGCTATTTTTATAGTCTCTGCATGGCCATAACTTACTTGAAAAATCGTTGTAGAAAACTGCCGAAGGCTAACAAATGCGAGGGATATTTTCTTACACTTACAGGACCTTGCCGAACTGTGCAGCAAAGCTCATAAAAATAAATGGAAAACGATTTCACTTTGACGCAACATGTGTAATTAATAGACTTGAGGCGTCGGCCCCCAAATATGCAATCAGATTCTATATACATGCATAGTGTGCGTTACTTTCCGGCCCACGCGGCGTATGATGAACGCGAGGTCGTAAAGCAGCGCCAAAGTCTTGGATGCGAAAGGTGTCTATTGTATTATATAACGGGTTCCGTGCGCCCATCCAATACTCGAAACCGTGCAGAGCACCATAAAATAGGCAACGCACACACAAGTGCGACACATGTCCTTGTGCGGCTTTGACTTGTGCCCAGCCGAAAATAGCCAGGCAAGGCGAAGCTGCCCCAACCCCCCAACCCCCTCCCCCCCCCTCTCGGCCCGACAAGTGTGTCACTGTCACACTCGACGATTTTGGAATTGCGACATCCAGCTTTGAAAGAAAAACCAAATCATGCAACGGAACATCTATACGCTTACTTAATTTATGACTTTAGATAACTAAAATATGAAACAGCTTTCTTGAAAAATGATTTAAATATGAAATATTCTCAAACTTGTATACATAAATATTAAAAAAAAAATACGAATATTTTCAAATTATTCATAAGGATTTGATTATATTTTTAATTTTGATTTATTTTATATCAATGTAGTTCAAATTAAAAAAAAAACTTTCAAAATCATTTAAATAAAATCAGAATACTCAAAAATTATCTGTGAAATTTATATAAAATATAATTAAGTATATGTAAGACACACTTATAAAATATATAAAATTGGATGAGTTCAAATTCACTTTTATAATAGCAAATAAGTGAAATAGTTTTAAAATAACTAGCAATAATTTGGATTTATTGGGTATAATTAAAAGCTCTTATTTGATCAATAATATTTAGCATCAAAATTCCATAAATTTGAATTTATTTAAATGTCCATCTTACTGGCTATGCTTCTTATTTATCGCAATTATTTTGTAATCGATCACATGTGTTGCAATTGAGAGACGATGTCGCAAGGACACTTCAAAGTTGCAGCTAACATGACAGATACTTCGCAGCTGCTTGCCTCGTGGCATACGCACCATGCCCGACTCGATTATGGCCACTACAACTAGTCAAACACATGCTGCCAGAGCGACGGAGACAGAGAGAGAGTGGGTAAGAGAGAGATGGTAGAAGTGGCTAGCTGTGTGGGGGCCTGTTTTGAGGCTCACTAGTCGAGTGTTTGTTATCTGTCGCTTTTGCTGTTCGCTGCTGCTGCTGCTGCTCCTGTTGTTGTTGTTGTTGCTGCTCCTGCTGTTGTTGTTGTTGGCTGGCAAGGACATGTTTGTAGGCTGCAGACTGTTTGGCTGGCAGCTGCGTGCACGCAAATAGAAAAGATACTCAAGGCACTCATTTGAACGAGACAACGCACACACGAAACTGTTACGTGATGAGTGCGCGTCATGCGGGCCCAGAACCACAGCAACCACAGTGTGCCACAGCGTGCCACAGCGTGCCGCAGCGTGCCACAGCGTGTTACAGCGTGCTGCGCCAGAGCTGAAAATGGTTGAAGGCATCAAGCAGTTGGCCCACAAACAAAACAGCCATCAGTGGGCGTTTAAGCCAAGTCGCCTGATGTCCGCAAAGAGATTTAAATAGAATCAAATTAGTGTGCCATTTGCATTTACTGGCCAGCGTCGCCCCGCTCATTTTGGGCGGCGCATTCGCTGCCAGTTCAATGTACGCACTGTGGGTGCACGGAGCATTGTTTGCTGTGCAGCTTAAATCGCTTACCGAAAACATAAATCCAAATATACGACAACGGACGTCGACGTTGCGTTTGCCTTTGTCAACGGTTTTTGCCATTTAGTCAGGTGCACAAACACAAGCTGCCAGAGCAACAGACCAGCAGACAAACCGACAAGCAGACGAACAGACAGCCAGACGACGGGCCAAGTGGGTTTCAATCTGAGCCCTAGACTAAAGCGTCCAGCACGGAGCACGGCGCACGGAGCACGGAGCAGCATGTAGCGGCATTGACAGTTTGAGCTTAAAAATCCAATTAGTCTTTGATTTGCATACAAACACACAAAGCGACAGTAGCCGGCGAGGACAGGGACGGAGAAAGCGGCGGTGACAGTGGGAGGAAGAGAGACAGCGACGGCGGCGACAAACAAACAGACAAAAAGTCAGAGCATTTCTTGCTAAATATTTTAAGACCTACATTCGCATTCGGATTTGGATTCGGCCAGGTTACAAACATCTAAAGCTGGCAACAGTGTGGGGGGGGCTGTGTAAAAGGCGGAGGTACGTGCGGCATCTTCAGCCCGTACCACAATAGACAATTGGATTTTTGCGGTTTCTAATCCAATTTATTTCGTCTTAAATACGAAAACCTGCTCGCTCGCTCGCTTTGCGTCCTTTGCCTCTGTTTGTCTGTTGTTGTTGTTGTCGTTGTTGTTGTTCTCGTTGACTGTTTGCTACAAAGTATCCTGTTTTCGGGTGCGGTTCAATGTAATTTAATGGCTGGCAACGGTCAGGCCACACACTCACACACACACACACCCGCTCACGCACACATAAATACATAAGTATTATACATATACAGTAAGTCGCAAAGTTAAGCTGTCACAAACACACCCACACACACACACGTACACGCACACATGCATGGGCTGAATCACCTGCTCACTCAAATCGTCGACGACAGCTCTCAGCAAACTAATTTAAATATTTCAGCAATTAAAGAGTCCAGGCAATTAAAATAAACCAAACACCCAAAGCGCCACCGCAACTCAAACTACACAACAAAAGCAACGGCAACTTAACGGAACAGTAAATGGATTTTGTGGTTGGTCCTTCAAGGAGCCGCACTCCTGCTACACTCTCAGTCAACTACAAATTCAAGCTGGCAAGTTGAGAGCTCGTAGATTAACGCCAAAATTAATATAACTATAAAATAAAATTTTGAAAGAACTGCAATATCATACCATGTTTTATATATTTATATTCACTATATAATAAAAATATTAGTTGGATTCTGATTATTGAAAGGCCAGATTCGAAGACTATATTAATACAAAAAAAAAAATAAAAATAACTATAATTATAATAGTAATGATAATCAAATTTAAAATTGTGATAATATTAACAATAATAAAATAGTATAGTTAGTATAATAAAAGAATGCTAAACAATATTCAAAAGTAGATTTAAAGAGTACCCTATTAAAAGTATTCTAATTGTGCGGAAAGATTGATGAGCACAATTATTAATATATCGTTAAATACTAAAAAAAAGCAAACTCAGGAATCTTTGCCATATAACATTTAATTAAATACAATAAACTATTCTGCTGTTGTTAAACAAATCAGAAATCAATAGATTCACTTGATATTCACACACAAAAATATATAGTTTAAACTTTGATATCGACATAGAAGAATCGTTAATTTTCGATATAATAACATAATGAGTATATATAAATTGAGTAAAGACCGTAATTTTACTAATGAGTGGCTAAATTGACAGCCAAATTTTGCACACTAGCGATAATAATTGATATCCTATTAGACATAAGTAGTATTACCCATCCCAGATCCCGTGCAGTTGAGCTAATTATGCTGGGGCATTATCGACTCTGTCACCCATTCGTTATACCCCTTTGTCGCCAGGGTATAACAATCAACACCGTGTGACTAACAACCTGTATGCCGTTTCCCCTAAGCCTCACACACGTACACGCACACACACACACACACACACACTCACACACAGACGTGCTGTCCCTGCCATTGGTCATCGCTCATTGTTGTCCTATGTCCTGTGCGCTGTGTGCTGTTTGTTGTGGACAACGTTCAATCAATGTCAACGTCGTTGTCATCCTGCTGCCTGATCCTGTTGCTGCGCTCGCTCTTGTTGCCATTGCTTTGATGGTGGACCGTCTTTACATTTACCTACCATAATTTTGAGTCCAGTTAGGCGACAGTTATTCCATCAGCATCTGCTGCTGTTGCTGCCTCGGATGCGGTCGTTGTTGGGCTTAGCTTCGCTTTTTCTTGCCCCTTTTGGCGGTGGCAAATTTGGCACAATGCTGAGCAATTGGCGTTCACTCAGCGATTACAGCTCCCGCTGCGGATGGACCCTCGTGCTTCCCCCCAACTGTCAATATCACACGCAGCGCTGGACACATGACAGACACATTGACACATGGCGTACAAAGGCAAAGGCAAAGGCAAAGACACACACACACACACACACACACACTCACACAAAGCATCATATTCTCTTTCTTTCTAATGCCGTCTACCCGTCTCTTTCTAGCCATGTGTGTGTGTGTGTGTGTCGATGTATTAAGTGGAAACACCTTGTAAAATGGCTGACAGGTGTTAGAAGACTTTGCAAGATTTATGCGCTGACATTAACATGAATATGTATTAGTGTGACAGCACTGCAGTTGTCAGAGTGTGTGTGTGCGTGTGTGCGCATGTTGGTCGCCCCAGCAGTTAAAGGATAACAGCGCATTAAGTTAAGCATTACAACAACGGCAACAATTCACAGAGTCTCGCAGAGAGACATGAACACGTGTGCCAGGACACACTGTGGTTGCAACAATTAAAGTTTATTTGCTGCGCCCACACACACACACACACTTTACTACACAGTGACACACGCACTTATTTAGACAGACAGGACGACGGAAACATGGCATTTGTGTATTTATAGTCGGTCCGCCTTGCCACAAAATTAAATAAAAGCAAAAGTCAACAAGGAACATAGATTTGCTTGCCTGCCTGCGCTTTCTGGCAAGGTAAACACAATACAATACTACAGCAAAAACAACAACAACAACGGCAACACTATGAGACAACATGGAAGCCATCATCGTTATAACGGCCAACAGTCCTAAGACAACACGCGGCGGCCTCAACTGGACCTCGACCGACGACCTCTTTAGCAGCTCGGGATGGGCGCGTGAGTAACGACCGCGTGTCTGGTACAGCATGAAATACCTGTGTGTGATAATTTGGAAAATAATTTAAAAAACAAACAATACAGTAGAAAAATATGTTACTTTATGATCGGCACTGTGGGGGAACCGAAACATTTAAATTTCGAGTATTTAATATATCATTTAAAAAAATTTAAACATTTTTTTCCTAAATATTTATTTTATTTATTTATTTATTTATTTATAACCGAATCATTTATATTCCGAATAAATAATGTATCCTTTTAAAAATTTACATTTTTCATAAATATAAAAAATATACTACTCTAAGAGACGGTCCACAGGCAAATTAGCAATGACAAAACTAATAATAATAGCAATAATATTTATAAAAATAATAAAATTATGTGCTAATGGAAAACTGCTTCTGCTTTTTTTATTGAAGATAATAAAAGAACCTAAAGTTTCCATAATTAATTAAAATCTTTGTATCTTTGCAAAAAATAACAGCAAATTTTCAAAGTGCATAAAAACAAGTTAATAAAAAAAATTATTTTGACATTTATTTTAAGTACATTTAGTATGCTCTAGAAATATATGTATTTCGTCTTATTGCAATACAAATACGAATTTTATTTTGATAAAAAATACTTTAGCAGGTCAGAGAAATATCGAAAATTAAACGAGCTATCAACTCAATTTGCGCTTAACTGCTAAAGTCAACTGTTGATTAAGGCCACATAATATTAAAGATGGTTTGCAGCAGCTTATGGGCATTTAACTTGGATATATTTGATTTGAAGGTGCATATGAAATTAAAATATTCGGTTTTGAAGTGACGTTTATTTGGTTGCAACTGCCCCAGGCGGCCATCTCTAGCTCATGTGATTGTTGTGGCATTCTGCAGTCAGCTTTGCTGCTGTCAGCCATTTTGGTGTGTGTGGCAATTGCTGTTGCTGGTGTTGCTGCTGTTGTTGGTCTTTGCTGGTTGCCTCATTATGATTGTCAAAGTGACGGACTGGTCATGCAAAGGTAAACACAAAATGTGTAAATACAAAGGCATATATCAAGGATATACATATGTGTGTGATATGGTGTCACCTGTCCCGCCGTCCGCCCTGCTGCTCGCCCCACTCTGTTGGCATTGTAATTATCATTGCGACACTAAATATTTGTTGTTTGCTTAAGTGCTTTGTATGCCAGGCAGGCGACCAGCTGGTGAGCTAGGTAAGCAAATCAATAAGCAAGCTAAGGCTTTAGTTACCTGCCTCGCAGTTGGCAATATCAGTGCCTACTTTACGGCTTTAAAGACGGAAATTGCTTTTTATGCGCCTTTAAGTAGGCAAAACGATTCATTTTTATGTCATTTCACTGTCGTCGCCCGGCCTCCTGCCCTCCGTCCCCCTCCCCCTCACACACACACACACCTCGGCCGTTCGTCATTCATTATTTGGACTTTTTTGTTTCAGCTTCTTCTCGCTCGTTCGCGATTCTCGTAAAGCTCATGAATTTTTTATTATGTTTTTCCGGCTTTACTGAGCGCTTCCTCATTCTCCTTTGTGCTGCTGCTATTGTTGTTGCTGTTGTTGTTGCTGTTTCATTTTTAAATTATTAAATTTTATTGGCGTATCATTTTTTATGTGCGACCGCTGCTGAAACATTATATTTCGATTAGCACCTGTTTGTTTTTTGTGCCTCGTCGCGCATTTCACTTTTCACGGTCATACTCCAACCCCACTCGACCCACTTCGGGCAAGGGAGGTGTTTACGTCTTGTTCTGGCATTGTTTGCGGCTTTGTTGCAAAGTCTCTCGCTGTCGATCACAGCAGACGACGCCACCTGCTAGACAACAGGTGCGTCCGCGCGGGGCGGGGCCCGTTCCCCATCCTTGCCCCCAACCAGCCTGTGTCCTTATTGTCGTTATTTTTTATTGCACCGCGCTTGAGTTGAAATTTCATCGGCACATAAATAGAGATTCGTTTTGATTTCCACTAAATTAAATGCGATTTGTTTTTCACGCGGCAAAGTTTTGCGAACCAAGGAAACCAGACACCGAATTTGCAAAAGAGAACAAAGTGATTTTGAATATTTATTTGAATACTTTGGCGCTATAATTGTGCACAAGACACAACCCACCTCATCTACCAACTTGCCAAGTATGCCATTGCCTGATCTTGACCCCAACCAGCCTCACCTTCGTAAATAAAAGAAAAAAGGGAAAAACATTTTAAAAGGCATATCTCATAAAACTTTCAAGGGATTTGAAATATTTTCTTTATTATGTATTTAACTAAATTAATTAATTAAATGATAAATAAACATTCGTGATTCTGGTATTTATCGTATTATAAATCATTCCAGCTTTGATTTAGACTTTACCTCAGCTAAATAAACCTTTAAGAAACTTTCGTAAAAATTACATAGCTTTTGGAAATAATTTCTGGGTGATTATATAATTTTCTCAAAAATGAATCAGTTTTTTTTTTGGTATAATTTAAATACAACTAATATTATTATTGACATTACTTGTTGCTCATTCTTATAGCTAATATTTGATTCTCAGCTTGTTGACTTCCGCTATATTGTATGATTGTATATAATAGATAGTGTTATTGGCTAAAAACAAAACTTACCATTATTATATGTATCGATCAACAATCGTGTATTCAATATTCGGCACTCGAAAGATAACTTAAGCTAAGTTATTACCAAATAAAAAAACGAACAAAAATATAAATACTCTACATACTTACTGGGAATATATAAGATCTTACTTCTGTAAACAAGAACATATATATTTATAGATACTGATTTTGTGATACTACTTTTGATTTAAGTAGAATATTCCTTTTTTTTCGCTGAGTACAGAAATTAATATTTGATGCATTTCCAATTAGGAAAGTTTTATTTAAAGAAAAATGAAAAAATGTTGACAACAAAATATTCAGTTTAATTTGTGCTGCAGTAAATTAACATAATTATCATAAATTCCGATGCCGAAGAAGCGCGGCAAGGTAAAACAAGTACATTAAAATGACTAGTTTGTTGGGGATGCAGTTGACGAAGGCATTTTCCCCCTTAGTGAGTGGCCTGAGCTGTGTGGTCCTTCGGTTTGAGCTGCAGTTGTCGTCGGGTGCCGCTGGAGCTCCTTGGGGAATAAGGAAGTCGTCGTCGATGTTGTTGTTGTTGTTGTTGTTGTTGCTGTTGTTGTCGTTGTCAGGCCGCCTTCAACAACTGCAACTCAATGCCAACTAATTAATGTGCCGATGTAATGGGCGATATCGAGGTCTGAAACATGGGTGGGCTGTCACGAATATTTCGTGCTCGGTCGGTCAGTTAATAAACCGTCAATACGTTAGTGTCATTGTCTCTCCGACGCACGTGTGTGTGTGTGTGTGTGTGTGTGAGTGTGTGTGTGTGTGTTTGGGCTTGCGGTTAAGGGCGTTGAATGATGCCATTTGAATTGATTTCGCTGGCTCGTTCGACGGCCGCGTTGACAGTCCGCTGCGTATGTCCTTCTATGGCAATTGCAGCGGGCGCCACCTCCAACTGTCCGTTTGTCCACGTATTCCACGTATTCAACTGACCAACTGTCCTGTCATGCTGGCATTGCCTCATCCGAGTTTTTATTGAACAAACATTCTGCGATAGCTTCACATAAAAATTAAAAATAAAAAACCTCAATAATAAGTCGGCTGCAACCAACCGCACAATACTCTGTTCGCTTTCTTTTTCATTTTTGAACATTTAAATTTCAGAAAGTGACTTTAAAATTTAGATGCTTTCTAATTGTAGAGGGCGTGGCTTTCTTGTAGCTGTATCTTTAAGTTTTCAAACTCTGTGGGAGATATAACTTTTCTGGATTAAGAATTTATCGAAAGTGGGTAAATATTATCATAATATCCAGATTGACGGTTTTACGAACTGATAGACGGATGAAACGAATATACCCCCTCTTTCACTTTGCGAACAGAGCATTAAAATGTACGGCTGACGTTGCAATCGAACCGAAGACAAACAGCAGTCAATGCCAATTAAAAGGGAATTTTAATTAGCGTAAGTTGCGCTGAATGACGTCACAGCCAGCGGTAAATGGCGACGTCGTCGATGAGCGGGCCAACAGTTAATGAACAGGTGTAGGCCGGTTGGCAGATGGCAGAGCTTGACTACCCGTCTCCAATGGCAATTATTGTGCGGCTTTAATTGAAGAGTTTCAGTCTGATTTTTTTTTTTGGTGGGTGGAGCAGCGTTTGCGGGACATTTCAGTTGACTTTTCTTTGTGTATTTTCCATATGCGCACGAATTATACGAACTCTTACTGTAATCAAGGAAATAATTGATCATTTATAGTAAAAGTTGGTAAGCGTTGATTAAATAGTCTAATTATTGTTCCAGCCTACGACCTGGCTATTTCATAGGTGGACTTACCCATTAAAAATGGTTTTGTATCCATTAAAAATGTAATAGCAATTTTTATATTCACATTAACAAACTTTTTTTTTCATGAGAAAGATCATAATGATCATCGCATCCGATTCTGTCATGCTTTTAAGGTGACTTTTGTTTTCTTTTTTCCAATTTCCGTTTTGTGAACATGAAAACAGAATTGAATTTTAATTCTTCAGCACATAAGGAACATTGCAATTGACACATGACAAGACGGCAGCAGCCGTTACACACACACACAACACACACACACACACACACACACACACACACACACACACACACACACACACACACACAGACACATCCACATGACGTGGACCGGAGTGGGGGAGGGGGAGCTGAACAAGAACGAATCTCTTCTGCAAATTGAAATGCATGAAAACAAAATAAACTATGCAACTGAAGAATACAAATTGATCAAATACAAAAACCAGCAACATCATCATAAAACTGAAGGGCAAACAGGAAGAGGGGGCGGATGGAGGGACAGCTGGGGGACAGCTGTGGAAAGCCCAAAAGCACTCAACTAACGCAACCAAGTCCCAGGCCCCAGTCAGGCTAGACTAGAGCCGGGACCAGGACCAGGACCAGGACCTGGAGCGACTGTCGCGGGGCGAACGCAATGCCAGCTGCCAGAATCCGAGCTGCGAGCTCATCATTGGGAATTCGAAAAGAGCCGGCGAGCAATTTATTTGATGTGTCGATACGTGTCGCCATATTTTGCGTCCTCCCCCCGCTAGCCCCCACCCGTCCGCATAGTGCCTGGCAAAATCTGCAAATCAAATTACAAAAATCATAGCGTTGGATTTTCACACGGCAATGCAATGGGGAGTTCCCCACCGCCCCTGCCCTGCGCCCGCCCCTGCCCATGCCCTTGTAATGGCATTGCTATTGGCTGGAACAGCCCAACCGGCCGGCAAATTGTCAGACGTCAAATGATGAAATGAAATCAAACAGAAACAGCCCCAAGGGCGGTGCAGAGCGGCGGCCAGCTGCCGGGCAAGGCGTTGTCCAGTTGCATAGTTAAGCGTCTGCCCTGTATAGTAGGGTAGGTAGGATATAATGTGGCTGGCAACTATGTTGTGTGTGTGCGCGTGTCCTGGCCATGTCCGTGTCCGTGTCCATGTCCATGTCGATGTTTGACGAGCGACTAACTGGAGGAATAGCTCATTCAGTTAGATGCCCGCTCCGGCTTTTCCTCGCCGGGGGACTATGCCAATCTGCGAAAATTTGAATTTGAAATTTTTATTTATTTACACACACGAGCAGAGAGCGCATGGGAAATCGCTTAAAAGTGAGAGGGAAAGTGTGAAGCGAGGCGAGTGTGTTTCAGTCTGCGGAACAACGGGGAAAAGGGATAAAGCTGCTGTTTAAACAAATGAAGTGCCGGCTTTTGGTGGCTGTCCATCTGCCAGTTGTCAGCAGCTGCCCAAAACTGACTGCGCACTTTTCACATGAAAATCCACTATCTGTATAATTCATACTCCTAGCTTTTTTCCCATTTCCCATTTCCCATTTTTGCCATTTTTCCCATTTTGGTTCTCTTTTTGAAGAATCAGTGCCCAAGCGTTTTATAATTGATATTGACGTTTGCAAAGCTCTTCAATACTAGTTTATTCCAATTGCATGTATTCATATCTTTATCAAAAGTTATTCAGGGCTATTTCAGATATTTATATTTTTATGAAAAATAATAAATTAATATTGGCTTATCTCTTATTAAGCGATAAATTCTAATTAACTGCGACTCTGTACAAATACGAGTATATCAGTTGAATTTGGAATGCATCCAAGGTTGATAATAAAATTAGATTATTATACGTTCCAAAAGGGAGAAAAAGTTATAATACTCTGTAACCCAACAGCAAATGAAGTATATTGATGCTGTGGAATGTTTGTTCCAAAGCGGAAAAAAAATTAAAAATTACATTAAAAAAAATAATTTATTACACTTTGCTACCAAGGAAGTATAGAGTATATAAACATACAAATTCTCAAGAAGGGAATAAAGTATTCTGCTCCCAAAGGGAGGCCGCTCTATTATTTCGTAGAGAAAGTCTTCCACGTTTTATGATTTCTTGTCCCCGCCCGTTGCTGCCTATCTAAAATCCAATATTTTCTTACGATTTTAAAGTTTAAGTCTTCAAATTTTGGATGATGCTGTCCGAATTACAATTTTTATTTTTTTTAATTTTATTTTTCTTCTGAATAGATTTTCTGTCCTACATACAGTGGATACCCAAAAGAGAAGAAAATTTATCAGACCCTCTAAACTTTCAGAAAGTTATTTGTTTCTATATTCGAATTAACTAAAAATTGTAATTTCCAATTTCCAGAAGTTATAATTACAGAGTGTTCACTGTATAGGCACTTGAATATGGACATAGAAAGCTGCCCCAATGTGAGGGTTTTAGAAAGTTTTTTTCTCTATAGCACATATAATTAAAATGCTCCACAAGGACAATCGAAGAAGTCCTGTGTGCTGTTTAAATACAGCCAAAGTCCCTTTGTTGGCCCTTTGACAGGCGACGCTGGCAGAGAGCATCATTAAAATCGCATCAAAGGCCGCTGACAGCGGCAACAGACGCCTGATGCAAGACCGCAAAATTGTCAAAGTTTAGGCTGCCATTAAGTCAACTGTGGCCCGGGCGGCAGCTGGCTGCGATTGTCTCAATCCGGCGATAAACTGGAACTGCTTATAAATTCTTTTGTCTGCCGCAACTGTCAGTGGGGCAGCGACTTGGGGCAGCGGCATCTTTTGTGGCAGCTCTCGAGAGATCTGGCGATCGATGCAGCCAGCTTCATTTGGCATGCAGGAATGCGGCGCAAAGGCAGTTGGTCCCTTAACTGGTTTTGCAGCTGCCCAGCTGCCCAGCTGCCCAGTTGCCCAGCTGCCTGGCTGTTGGCTTCGGGCAATCACTTGACTGCAACACGGCAACACATCCTGGCCACAAAATGCGGCACTCAAAACTACTCGGCAATTGTTGGCTTGCGGACTTTTATGGCCGCATTACCTGCCAGCAGGAGCCGACGCCACATTCGTCCTGCGCGTCGATTATTTTATGACAGCAATGCGTCTATTAGGAACTGTGGGCGGCATCATGGGCTCCTGCTGCTGCTCCTGCTCCGGCTCCTGTTCGCGTCCAGATTGGGCTGCTGTGATTGCATTGTGGCCGAGCCAAGGATCGCAGCGGCTAACGCTGGTCCTTGGCCGCTTTATTGTTTCGGGCAACATTGGCGGACGAGGGACGAGGGCCGAGGGCCGAGGGACGACGATGACGGCCACATCAAAATGAGCCATAAGTGGAACAAAGCTTGGAAACGTGACCAAATCAAATTTAATGTGTGTTGCCATGCCACATTATGGACATGGACTCGCCGGCCAGGAGCTGGAGCAGCGGGCGAGGGAGGCCGCACAATAAACGTAAGCTACAAGCCGAAAGTGGCGCCCTCGTGCGGACAGAAGCGGCACAAATTTGCTTTGTCAATTGTATCAAGTAGCTGGCGATTGTTGTTGTTGTTGTTGCTGTTGTGGCTGTTGTTGTTGCTGTAATTGTTCGCCTGGTTGGCTGCGCTAGCGAATGATTTATGCCCGACTTCAACGAAACACATACGCACACACACACACACACACACACAAACACAGATATGTAGATACTTTCTAGGCGTATTGCTATAAATATTTAAAGAGCACGTGGCCATTGTAAATGGTTTGTCATGTCAGTGGCTGCACAATTAATCAAAGATTTGTTTTTCAGCGCAAAATAATGAAGCCAGCAGCAGCACCCACCCAGCGCAAAAGGAATCGCGGCCCCAAGCCCCAAAGGAGCAGCAGCCGGCGGCGGCAACTACAGATTTATTCCTTTAGATTTACTTCCTTTGCATGTGCTGGCAGCGAGCAACATGTTGAGAACCGTTTCGGCTTGGCAACATGCGCTCAGAGCGCGCGCTTATTCAGCACGTGAGCGTCAAAGCGTGCTCCTGCGTGTGCGCTCGCTCTCTCTCTCTGTCAGTTGTGCTCACTCTCTCGGTTTATCGCTCGTGCTCTCACTCAGCAGCAAGCTGCCTGCTGGCTGTATACACAGAAACGAAACGAATTGAAACGACGGCGACAGGCACTGGCACAGGCACAGGGTGTTTCGGGTATTTACCATAAAACGGCCACAAACCATGGCGTCTGTCAAGTGCGCTCCATCATAATTTGGCCGTTAATACTCGCACACACACACGCACACACACACACACATATAGCGGGCTGGTTCTCATGTGAAGCCTTTGGTAGCTTAGTCCTCACCTTGGTTGCCCAACATCCTTGACTGGCGTTCACATTTTATTCTAAGGTGTTTCGTTCGCGCGCGGCTTCTCGCACGCATTCTTAAATATTTAATCATAAATTTAATGCGTGGCTTTCCGCATGGACTGAGGCATCGTCTGTGCCGACTTTTCAATTTGCATGTTTTGATCATCAGGCGATTTTCATTTATTTTTCTTTGAATTCTGTCAGTACGCACATGTGAAACCGTTAAGTACGACTTACATGCTACGATAATGTCTATAAGACTTTGATCTTTCCGCCTATAGTCTTCCCATCCTTTACTACTAGTGTGTTCGTTCAAAAATTGTCAATTTCAAATTGCCGAATAAATATTTAACATTAATTTTCTATTCATATTATTATTGTTTTTTATAGTATCAGAATTATATATTTTAAACTATCAAGCAAACTTTTTTTAATAGCCTGGATACGAGGTCTTCAGCTATGATAATTAAATCCATACTAGCCTTTCATTCGAAACCAGGAAAAATATTTTTTTATATTTGAATATAATGCACTTCAACTTGACTGATTATAAAAGATATTATTTATTATCTCCTAAAAAACTTCCGCCGTTTATTTAAATGAACTTATTGTTAATTCATTATAGACGTTACAAAAAATAAATAATAGAAAATATATTCTTAAAATAAAGAATTTAGATTTGAAAAGAAATAATAATTTGTTTTATGCACACATACATAAGCATATGCTCTAGAAATAATCTGAAATCATCTTCTGAGAATAATTGCAGATTACCAGAATTCTTAAGTAATTAGGCAACAGTAAACATTTTGTTGACTTATTATAAATGTATACAGACACATGTATTCGAAAAGACATTTTTCGTTCGTCTTCGTCTTAAATATTTAATAAGAGGCAACTTCCGAAACAAAAACAAAAATAAAGAAATGCTGAAATTACGCTTCATATTCCATTATTTGAGTCGACTGTAAGCCGAGCCGACCCGAGCCGAGCCAAGCAGCTAGAAAAGAACAACAGACAAGGCAAACACACAACGACAGCAAAGAGCAAACACAAAAGTCTAACTGCGACTGCGACTGCGACTGTGACTGTAACTGTTACTGTTTTATTTTTTATGTAATTATTTTTAATTTTCGGTGCCAGTTTACTTTGAGCAGCTCGCCAACTTCGAAGTGCCGGCCCAGCCGCAAGCCAGCTCCCAGCTGCCCCTCGATCCAGGGAACCTTGTCTTGCCCTTGTCTTATCTGCTGCTCAATCGGCCAAGTGCGGGCCTAAAGTGCTGCTGCATGGCATACTTTGAGGCGCGTCCCCCACACGACTCAACTTGCGTAGTGCGAATGAACAAAAAAAAGTCGTAAACTGTGCGGGGAGCCGTGCAAAGTTGCCAGCAAACAGAGCGAGACGGGGATACACTCGACCTGCCTGCGGTCAGTTTGCTTAAATTTCTTATTTAATTTTACACTTTCTCCAGGAGGGGAGCACGCACCGTTCCCCCCACCGCTCCGCCACCGGCGAGCGGGCCGCCGTGTCCTCGACCCTGGGGCCTATACAACCTCGATAAACGCTTTACATATGCTGCGGGACTGCGACTTGGATTTGCAGGCGAGGCTCCTTCTATTTTCGTGGTATTCTCTCCGGTCACGTTTGTAAAATTTTGCAAAAATTTATTTAATATTTTATTCTTCCTGTGGTGCGGCCGTTGCAGTCAAATTGTTGCTGCTGTTGCTGCTGCTGCTGTTGCTGCTGCTTGGCTTTTGTTCACTTTGGCTCAGCAATTTAGTGAAATATTTTGATTGCCAAACATGGCGCTGGCTGCCTGGTTGTGGCTGCTGCCATGGCGTTTGCATATGAATAACCGACAGCACTTAGCACAAACACACACACACACACACACACGCACACACACACATGTACTCGCATATCTGTGCGCTCTAAACGGAAGTGGCAACATTGGCGCCACAGCAAAAGTTTTTGTCGCTGACAGGAAGTTGCAATTTTGTTTGCAATTTCCTTCAGTGCACATTTGCCAAAAGAGCGAAGGGGCGGATGGCGGGCAGGGGCGGGGCACAACTGTAGCAACAACAATTGAGCCCCCGTACTCCAGTCGGCCACTCCGCCTGCCTTCACGCCTGTCAGCTTGTTTAGTTAACTAAGTTGCGGTTATTACGACAGAGGTACGAGAGTTGAACACGTGCGTGTGGAACGGCGGCTGCGACTGCGACTGCAACAGTGACTGCGACTGCGACTGCCAATGTGACTGCCAATGTGACTGCTACTGCGACAGCGACAGCGACTGTGGCTGTGGCGACTGTGTGTTGCATATCTGCTGCTGCTGCCACTGGCGCAGCCTCTGCCATATTTTCCAAAGTCAACTTTCGTGCCAAATTAATTTGCAACAAAAGTTGCGCTGCGCATTAAACAAATTGAAATACGCAGCGACAAAAAATAGAGCAATAAATAAATATAAATGTAACGAAACAAATGAAATATGCAAAACATGTCGCGTTTCACCAGCAACTTGTACACTCTTATTTCCGTTTTAATGTAATTTGTGGATTAATATGGAATTACGGACATGCAACTGTTATCCGAGGACTGCACTCGTTGCATCTCTCGGTATTTCTTCGTGAAGTGTCAACATGTTTCAATTAGAGGGTTTTAGCTGATAATTACTGTGGCCAATTATACGCGACAGCTACTCACGGACATACATATATGTAAGTTCATAGCCAACTCACGAATTCCTTTTTTCAGCGTGTTTTTTGTAATTTAACCAAAAATGAAACACTATAAAACACTTTCATAAGACATTTTCGAGAGATTTTTTGATCACCAGCAGCAAAAAAAACGAATTTGTTTATTTTGTAGTGAAATAAATAAGGAAATAAATGTTCTATATTATTATTTTTATATCTGAGAGCTGTACCAAATGATGTACATTGAATGATGTTGTAAATATATATTAGAGTATTATTTGTTGGGTGGGATGCTGGGGTTTTTACCGATTAAAAATATTTTTGTGCAATCCAAAATTTTGAAAACATTTTTCCTAAAATGAGTTTGATTTTATTAACCAAAAAAATCAACAAATTTTATTTTTAATAATGCATATATTTGAAGCTGAGAATTAGCTTAGAGGACAAATTATGACCAACATGAACATATATTTAGTTTTGAAAAAGTTTTGACTTTGAAATCTGGTAGCTATGACGCGGGTAGACACGAGTATATATTCCAAGCTTCAAGTCTCTGCCTTCAATTGCGTTCATACGGACATATGGACGGACGGACGTACGGCAAAGCGGACATTACAGAAACCCAATATACTCTTTACAATTCGTGAACGTGTATAATTAACTATACTTCGTGAAGACTTCAGCGACCTTGTCATGCTGACTCTGGGCAGGGCACACCCTCTATGGTGGCCATCTGGCCACGCCTATTCGCTCATCCTCATTCGTGACCATCAAATTTACGGCAATGTTGTAGGCAGCGAAAAACAAAGCTGAAAAGCAGAATAACGCAAAATATTATTTTTTGTTAAATTTCACTCAGAAAATATTTTGTTGTTTATTTATTCGTTTTTTTTGTTTTTTGTTTTACAAACATTTCAATTGCTACGATTTTTTTTTGCCATGGAAACTTGAGATACTGTAGAAGTGATTGTATATGGAGGTGAAGAGCGTTTTTATGATGATAATGATGTTGATGATGAGCTGCTGGGATGGGATGCCAAGGGGGGTCATAGGTCAGCTGGCAACGAATATTTTTGGACATAATTTGCCCAATCATTTGCATAATATTCACAGCAACAGCCGCATGCCACATCCACTTTTGAAGGGGCTCCTTTTTTCTCTTTCCCCCTGACTGGTTTATATTTTTCTTTCGTTTAGGATCTCGTTAACAACAAAAAAAAAAAAAAAAATGGGAAAAATTTAACATAAAAACAAACATAATACCGCTTGTGCGTGTATGTGATAAGAGCGTTAAGAAAATGTTCGTCTTGCATACTTTGTGGCCACTCTGCACACACACAAACACGAATACATACACATACATATGTGTGCGTTTATAAAATAATTGTGTTTACTTTGTCTAATGCGATCAATGGGGCCGATGACATGAGCGCATTTGTGTCACCCAAACGACACCACTGGATTTGTGGGCCCCAAAAGACTTTAAATAAATCTGCTATTTATATAAAGCATTAATTTGCCAAAGTCAACTGTTAATTAAATTAAAGCGCTTAAACTCTTCATACGAGTCCTTGCATTGAATTGTTCAATACGCTTACTATCGGGTTTGAACCCACTGACAACTATAATCAGACGTCGATATCGTCGATGAATATCTTGTATGAACATTTTTGTGTCCAAGCGTATTTAAGCTAAGCCTGACTTATTCATCGATTCAGTCACGTTCATATTTTATATCACATTAGGGACTAAGGTCTTAAAGGAAACACTCGAGGACAACATTGCTGACGCGTCTTGCAGTGTGTCATGCAAGACGACCTGCAAGACAGGTCCTTTGAAGTGTCGTGTGTGGCATTAGCTCAGTCTTTTGTCACTAAGGAATCTTTGAAGTTATTTTTAATTGCAAATTAAATAAATTTTCTCATATCAACTTGGTACCCTTCCATGTTCCTCCGCTACGAATCATATATCAAACCTCTTGTCTGATACGCCCTGATTCATATTCCAAAAAGCTGCTCTGTCTGTGTCTCATTCAGTCTGGGCTACCAACAGCTTATGCGATTGTCAGCAAAAAGTCGAATGTCCGATTCCTTTTACATGTTCTGCTCCTGTCTTTGTTACGGGCCCAGACTGACAGGTGTTGCCCAGACTAGATGACTAGCTCCGGTGAAATACAGAAATGTCTGCCTGCCTGCCTGTCTGCCTGCCCCTCTATATGACTGCGGCACATGTGGCAAGCAGCAGGATTTTGAACATTTCAATCAAATTCCAGTCGAACGAATATCGGCCGTTGCATACCTGTTCGGCATCTGATTCAAATACCACCGCTGGACTGTACTCGATGCCACTATGCATATGAACATGCCCATGCTCGGAGTCATGTCCTGGCCAATTCACAGCCGGACAATTGGTTTAAAATTTAACTTGCAGCTCGATTTCAATGTACAAGTAGAGTGGGAGGTCCGTTTGCTACGCTTAGCCAATTAAAGAGTCCCCCACAACACCCCTGCGTGTGACCTTCGATTCCCTCAGGCTTGGCCGGCCAAAAAAAATAAAATAAAAATCTAAAAAATGCTGTTGAGCTTGTAAATTTGCGTCAATATTTAAACAAATTTCCGAATTTCCTTCTATTTTTTTTTTGCTTGCCAACCACTCGAGTCATTTGGCATGCAAACTTAATTACAATTTCATTGGGTATGCGAAGTAGTTGCCTTCCCGTAGTGTTCGTGAAAATATAGCTAATTCACTTTGCTGCGTAAATATTTAAGAGAGGGCCAGCGATGTGACTAACTTATTTATGTATACATATATGGCAAACGGCTTAGGCATTCAACGTTTGCCTAAATTTCCTAAACTGTAGATGCCTCAACTCGTTTGCAAATTAAGCTGCCACTCACTTGACACAAAAACAAATTGAAATTTATTGCAACAGAATGATTATTTAATAATAATACTCAGAGACCGGCTCCCAGAAGGCAGCCAGGCTTGACAAGATGCCAATGCACTTTTCATAAATATGCATATGAGATTGGAGTAAAAGTCCCGCCCAGCATTCATCGCCCCTTCCTCGCATACTCTCTCGGTTCTCTCGGTTCTCTCTGCCGACTCCCCCGACGTGATTTGTGGCGCTGTCTTCTGCTGTGCTGCTGTGTGTCATGTTTGCAACTGTAATTGTGACTGTCATGTTGCCGCCTCGTGTCAACTCACAGTTAGGAAATTGAAATTTATTTGCATTTTTGATTTTCCAGTCGTCATAAATATGCACACGGAGAGTGCACAAACAGAAAACGAGGAACAAAGTTGGTGGCATTTGGATTTGATGAGATTTTTAATGAAGTCTCCTTCTCGTCAGAGAGAAGCCAAAGAAGTCGCATTAATTGCTCTGCACTCTGCTCCCAGCAGCTCCATGTCTCCAGCTCAGGTTCCTCTCTCTCTCTCTGTCTCTGTCTCTCTTGCTTGTTCACTTTCTCATTCTCAAATTACACGACGGCGATAAATAATGCAATAGACAACTTGAAAATCGCCAAGTCCATCAAAAGCTGTTGGAAGCCATTCGAAGGCCGTGTGTGCACTGATTGAAATCGAAACCGTAAGGATTTTCTCAGTGGCCAAGGAATGGTTCGCTGTCGTGCAAAAGAGTGCAAGTTACTTTGACATGGCTTAAGAGTTCAATGCGTCTAGGCTTACGCATGCAACCAGAATTTAAAGGCTGCTAAGCGGGCGGTTCAATAGTTCAGATAGACGCCCTAATCTGAAATGGAAAGCCATGTGTCAGTTGGCAACTGAGTTTTGTTTTTTTTATATTGTTTTTTTATATTTAATATTATTTTTATTTATGTTACTCATGTAGTGCATTAAAAATTTCAAGTAAACAGTTAAGCTCGAGTTTCTATTTAGTAGGTCACTCGAGAAGTCGCGAATCACCGTGTTGCACCCGTGTTATTCACCTTTGCTGGAACTTTTACTGGCTACTAAATAAATATGTATATGTATGTATTGTGTACACGAACACATTCTTGGCAGCCCCCTTGATTGACTGCACGTGCCCGCTTCATATCTCAGCGTGAGAATACAAACCACATTCCCCTAGCCACACAAGCACACACACACATATACGAGTATATCTCCAGGACTTTTGTTCTATTTATCTTATCATGCATCTTGAGAATCGAACGCTTGGCTTTCATTTCCACAAAAGCTGCGCGTCACTTAACATCATTTGTTTCGCTTTTTTGTTTTTTTTTGGTTTTTTGTTTTACCGGCAGCTGGTGCCCGCCGGCCTTGCCCCTGCTTCGAGCAGGAATCTCTTACGCTCTATTTCACCCTCATGCCTGTTCTGTTTTCATTGTGGTGCTCATTCTCAACTGTGTTGCCCACACAAATGTACGTCAAAATCATAAATTACCCCAAAAGTATGCAACATAATGCCAGAAATTTGTGTGCGCACATCCCCTTCTACGTTTCGTTACATTTCGTGTCCTGCACCCTGCAATATGCAGGGGAGCTGAGGAACAACCCTAAGCGCATTTGCTTTGCACTCAGGATTACCCACACAACTGTCAGGATTCGCAGGTTGTGCTGCTGCCTTTCGGGCTGCTCCGGATTCTGCTCCTGATCCCGCTTCCGCAACTTTGTGCATAAACTGTTTACTAACGTTTGCTTTAAATGTTATAAATAAATAAAGTAACTGCACAAATGCTGCTCTTGTTTGGATTTGCACTTCCCCCAAACTGACTCTTTCCCACTTTTATTCTCATTTCATCTTAGGCTAGAAAAAATATCTTCATTCCAAATAAATAATACAAATTGCCTCTATAGATTGGTGCAGAATTTGAGTTCCTATATTTGCTTATGGTATACTTTTCGTTCTCTTATTTGTGTGATGTTTGTTTTTGGAAGGAAATACATATTTAAATATGTCTAAATACGCCATTGTTCTAGTTTTATTTTAGTAGTTAGGCTTGTTGCATTTGAAAGCAGGTCAGCATCGGGGCTAGGCGGAATGCAGATTCGATTTGTGGTAATGTTCACCTCTGAGAATGGTCACATTTATTATGAAAAAATAACAAAAACGCAATGACAATGTATTTTAAATGAACTAAAGCCAAATGGGACTTAAATAGATATTCAAAATGAGTTTAGTTTGCGTGTCGTTTCTAAATTACATTACATTAAAAAATTTAAATTTGATTTCAACTGGAGTTGATAAAATTATAAATATCTCCAAAAAAATAAATAATACAAATAAAAACATATACATTTATAAATATACACAAAATTAGATCAGTTTCGAAAAATTATATTGTAATACAATTTTATTATAAAAGTAAGTTTAATGAAAGCATAGCTGGGATGGATTTCGAATAAAATAAAAATGCATACAATATAAATGAACACTAAATCAGCATTTCACTTCAACAATTAGGTCAATTTTTTGCTTCAATACAATATTTTTGGCAGTGCTCTGTTTGTTGACCCGGAAATTTTGTTAAGCTTTTGGTTGAGATGTATTAAAAATGAATTTCTATCCCAACAACAGCAACCATTTCGACCAGAATTCATAGCCTCGCTTTCAAATTTAATTACCCTTTTTGGGTTTTGTACGGATTGTTTCTGGTTTATTTTCGTGCTTGCCACAGTTGAAGAATTATTTGATTGAGTTGCAAGCACAATTCTCAGATGTATTCAGTATAATGCCTCACAACATGCACATATCAATTGAATTCACAGCTATCTATCCCTGTTTTGGAGCGTTGAGCTTACTAATTGCGAGCGCTGCGTTCCCAATCCAATGGCATTCGCAAGAGCAGCTTTTTCTGATGGCCATAAATCAACTATGTGGCTTTGAGTGGTGGGTGGCGGGGTGAGGTGGTGCCGGTCAGGCTCTGGCAGCTGGGATAAGTGGTCGGGCGTGGTGAGGAGCTCCGTGCGTCTAAGGGCCAGGGGCCGGTACTCATTTAAATTTCATGCTTATTGCCACAAAATAGCTCAGTTGCCTGCAGTCGGTGGCTGCAGTTGCTTCGCAGCCTGCAAAATATTTTACATATATCGCCGACAAGCGTCGACGGTTGAGACCGGGGCCAGGGCCAGCCAACCAAAAAACAAGCTCGGGGAAACACCAAAATAACACCAAGGGACGTCATGTGTGCGTATCTCTGTGTGTGTGTGTGTGCGCGCTTGTATATATCTGCGTGCGAGTGTGCGTGTGTGTGTGTGTGTGCACGCTTGGTTAAGCTTTCAAGTAAAAATAGCAAAAATGCTGTCAACATAATAACGAAATTTTAACGCGCGCAGCGACCATTTCGACTCTCGACGGTCTGGCAACGCCATTTCAACGCATCAAGTGATTTTTATACTGTGTGCTGGAAACATGCAAACGGGGTGTTTAAGGTGGATAAACGGGCAGCAAATAAAATAAGAATTGGATAATTTTTTTAAAATTTTATTTTTGTATTTGTAAACAATTTAATGTTCAATATTTGCAGTTTAAGCAGATACTAAAGTGAATTAAGTTGATTAAAGTAAAAATAATGTACTTTATAAATGATAAATAGTATATAGCAGAGATCTCAATAAGTATAATTTGATTTTTATGTAATATGTAATTTACACAACAGATAAGATTCTCATCTCAGGAGTGCTGCATGTACAGGGTATTTAATGGGTCCCATCTCTCTCGTGTATCACTTTACGCGCCTCTCACTGCTTTTGCTGTGCGGAAAATGCTGGAAAAACGTACGGCAAACTAAAAACTGAAATTCAGGAATAAATAAATTGGTGTGGCTATGACGCTTACATGGGACAGGCAGCGCGCAACAAAATAGCGTTGGCCGTTGCATCCTGCATCCTGCAAGGACACAGTCATCACTGGGGCGAACCCAGCCGGCTGGTAGATGATGTCTGGCCACAAGCGCAGCTCAGATTCGCCCTCGGCCACAGCGACCTGTTCCCAGGCAAGGCTCGTAAATTCGGCGCACAAAAAAAAAAAATGAAAGCTGCACGAATAAATTAAATTCGTTTGTAGTGAGCAAAAAAGCGAGTAGCGCGATGAGGATGCAGGCTCCTGCCCAGTCTGTCTGGGCCCGAGTACATTTGTCTGATTGTGAGTGCATCTATATTTAATTTTGATATTTTTAACGAAATATTCGAGCCACCTCCCGCACTAGGATTTTAATTTACGCACGCTCTGCTCGTGCACAAAAGTTTAAATGCAGATTGCATAAAGCGACAATTTTGATATGTTGGAGTGGGCATAAAATTGAGAGCATCAAAACTGGGTTAAAAAAAAGCATCTTAAGCTAATTAATGTCGAACTTTAATAACGATTTATTTGATATTAAAAAATGCTATATAAATAACATATTTAATTGTTGGGTTATTTTAAAATGTTCAGGACATACAAATTATAATACAATAAAAGCTTAATGCAAAAATTAAGGCTTTGCATAGAGGGTATTCATTTTATTCAAATATATAATATAAATATATAAATATATAATTTTATATATTTATTCCATTTGTATGAAAGCATTTGAAGGCTTATATAAATTTTCATTAAGAAAGAACTAATATTGGTTTTCAAAATTCGTAGATGCATATAAAGCGAGTCTCAACACCTTCCGCAGTTCTGATATACACACATTTGTAAATAGCACCCCGATAGAGTTCAATTAGGCGAGGCGGATCACATGGCAGTTGCCCGGGGGATAAACGTGTTGAATTCGCGTAGACCTGCTGTTGTTGCCACATTGGCAGGATTGCAGCTGGAAAATGTTGCGGCCTTTTCAGCAATTTCCATAGCCCCGACGCAGGCTGATGCGGCACTTGAATGGGCAGTTGGGCATGCAACGAGTTCATGCAACAACAAGGAGCCAACAACAAAGCAATGAAAGGGCAATGATTTGGCACTTGAGCAAAAGTGACGATTCTTTTGCGACTTATAAAACAATTGTAGGCTTGCTTCAAAGGACGACGCCGTTGCCGTTGCCGTTGCCGATGGCCTCGCCACTGACATTACCATTGCCATTGCCATTGCCATGACTATGGCAAGGCGCCTTTTCCCCTGACATTGCCAATTGAAATGAAAATAGAAATTAAATAAAACAGTGACAAAGGCCAGGCCAGGCCCGTGTGCGACGACGACGACGACGACGACGACAGTGGCCACCTGGATTAGCGCAGAGAACAAAGCCCAACAAGTCGAGGCAGAAGGCGAAAGGCAATGGCCACGTTTACGACCACGCCAGTCAAATATAATTATAGCCATCGCAAAATGGAGACGTTGTTAGCGGCATCCATTGCGTGGCCGCACAATGGGCTAAGCTCAGCGCTGGGAACGCCAAGCAGCCGCAAAGCGAGTGTCAGCAGCGGCAGCGGCATGGACGAAGCCCATGCCAAATCCGATACCTCAGTGCGCGCTGAAAGCGAAATTATTATCATTTTTAAAAGTTGTCCAGTGCTCTGCCAGGCTCTGTCCCAGATCCTGGCTGGTCGTTAAGGTGCCGCTGCGCTTGTTTAATTAAGCCAGTCAGCTGTCCGTCCCTCCCTCCGTCCGCCCGTCCGTCCGTTGGGTGGCGAATTGTTCTGCAAGGGCGCTGGCAATTGCAAAGGGCTGGACGGGCAGTTGTTTGATTGCCACTCAACTGGGGATTTAAAATATGCGACAGGCGTAGGAAAAGCAATCGAAGCGAAGCCAAGCGAGGCAGGGCACGAGATGTGAACTGGAAGTGCTGGATAAACTACCAGCCAGGGCACTTAAACCAGCTGCACGTGTTGTTTTCTATACCCTGGACAGAGTTGGTTCACAAGGTGTGCACATAAGTAGAGGCAACCAGCTGGAGGCACCTTCTAGCCTTTATCCTTTATAACTTCAGGAGGTACTATAATTAAAGCATTTAAAACTAAGAATTTAATTTTAAAATCCGTAAATAAATACAGAGTTGCTTACAGGGTATCTGCCGACTAGAGCACTCGAATATGTTGTTGTTGTTCTTAGCCGGTGCTTGGAAAACGAAATCAAAGTTTACCTCTCACCTTCGGATAGTTGTTCAAATATGTCAACAATGAACGACGACGCTGGCGACGCGGCGCACTGTAAAAATTTGCCAGACTGACGCAATTTATGGCCCCAGTTGACATTTTGTTGCAATAACCCGCAGCAAATCGTGTAGCAGCAACAACAACAACAGCCACACAGCCAAAAGGAAGCGCAGGATGCAGCGTCTTTCATATTTTGCCAGGATGCTGCTGGCATCTGCCTGCCTGATTCTCCTCTAGTTATCTAGCCGCAAAGAAAAAATAAATAAGAAAAAAAGAAAATAAAAAAACTAAAAATAAATAAAAGAATATAAATGGGAAATTGTTGCGAAAAAAAATATTGCAGTGGCAGCGAATGCAGCCAAACTAACGGTAGTTGTCTTACTGTTTAGTTTCCCCGGAAAAACACGTGTTCGTCGCGAGCCAAAAAGGCAGCCCAATTTGCCTCTCCTCGAAGATATGCAAGCGACTTTGGCTCGCACTTCGCTCCTCGTTGCCAAATGCGCCAAGTCGAGGTCGTGTAGCAGCCACACAGACGCAGCGCCTGGCGGTTGGCTCCATTTGGACACGACACCAGCCCCACGTGCCCCCACATCGTTCACACCACCCACCGGCAACCTTGAGTGAAAAATATTGTATGCGACCAAAGTTAATGTGTGTTTACGTTTACATTTGGCTTTGCTCGCTGTAAACATGTAATTTTCAACAGCTGCACAAATGGCTGGCGACTGGCGAATGGCGACTGGCGTCGGTGCAAGTGGGGCAATGCTGGCGCGGACATGTGGCTGGAGGTGTGGGGCTTGTGGTGCCGTTGCTGCCGTCGCTGCTGCTGCTGTGGCGCCGCACACACACGCACGGACAGAGGCGCAGCATGGGGACGGACACGGCACACTGAACAGACGCAGCCGGACCTTTGTTTGCCCGACGCCTGCTGGGGGCTGGCTTGAAGTGCGGCGAGTAGCCAAATCATCTGCCGCATCGGCCAGGTAAGCATCTGATTAATGGCAAACATTTAACTGGAAGCTATCAACAAAAAAACTTTACGAAAAAAATATATATATATATACATAATTGACAACGAATAAATTGATAATTAATAAATATTGGAAAATACACTCCTAACTGATGATTATTTGAAATAGGATTTAGAAAAAATATATATAATAAATAGGAAAAATTGAAATATATATTTTTGATTAAATATAGCGTTTTTTCCTTTATAAATAAGTTATAATATTTTTTCATTCAACTTTTTTTAATTTTATTTTTAAAGTTACTTTTAAATTTATTGACTTGAATAAAGAATAAGTTTCAAAGTAATAGCTAAACAACAACACAAATACTTGGCACTAGAAAAGTTGATCAGTATTAGCTGCTAAAATATATGTTATGTTTAAATTATATTGTATAATTTATTGTTAAACAGAAATTGTATCGTTTATACTACCCTATGTTAATTGCCAATATTTACGCCAGTCTCAACCACTTGTTTCAATTTCAGTGTCTATTTCTAAGAAGCGTTTACCCTGCAGTGACCAGCTGGGGGCGGGGGGCGGGGGGCGTGGGGGCGTTTCCACCTTGCCGTGGCTGGACAACAAATGTCTTGGCCCCAGCTCTTGGCCATGTCCCTTGGCTGGTTTTCTAATGGGCTCGCTTATTGCCTGTACCAGCAGCATTGAAATGCAGAAATAAATGCGCTGCGATAAAATGCAAAAACAATGAGAAACAGTGAGAGCGCTGGCAACGACTGGAGGCAAGCAGGAGTCGAGGAGTCGAGGAGTCGACAGTAAGAACAACAACAGTAAGCGCCACACAGCGACAACTTCATTACGTGTGATTTAAGGACAATTGTAGCCGACACCTAACAGAGGCAACTTTTGGCCAGAGCTGGGCTGGCGTGTGCGTTGGGGCTGGGGGTAGGGTGTGCTAACTGGGGGTAGGTGGTGGGTAGGTGTCGCCGGAAGTTTGCCGCTGACAAAATGTGCGTCACAAGCCGCTCGACACGCCCCCTGCGCCCCACCCCCTTTGTCGCTTTCGGTGCGTTTTATTTATTTAAACGCATTTGTGTAAATTATCATTTTAAATTGCTGCCAGAGAGCGGCAGAGCGAGCGAGTGAGAAAGGCGGGCTGTTAGATGCAGAGAGAGAGGGAGTGAGCGAGAGAGGGAGAGAGGTAGAGCGTGTGACAGTCAAAGTAATATATAAATAAATGAATGTTGCTTATACGCAGCAGAAGAGCCTGTCTGACATCCTGCGAGTCCTGGCAGTCGTCTACGGCTGCCCCAGCCTCATTTTACTTACTTTACAATGACATTTGCAATGTAATTTAATGAGTCACAATCTTGTTCTCAAACTGCCTGACACTTCCTACCGACCCTTGCCACGCCCACCCACCCACACACACCCCACCCGAGCAGAGCTCCCCGGCTGCCGAAGATTGATGTTTGGGTTTGCGAACTTTAAATGGAATTCAAAAAAAGGTTACAAATAACTCGGCCATAATGATAATGCGAGCCCCGTAGGCCCTGGCTAACTGCCGCCCCGTTTTCTGCTGACCATGTCTTTATTATGATTTTCTGTTTTATTTTTTTCGAGTTAATTTGTGGGCGCACGCCACTTGGCCGCTGGGAGCTGGGATCTGGGAGTTGGTTGGGGCCACATGTGATGTGGCGCTGCGTTGCAAATTTTTGCGCACGAGCGAAGCTGAAGCTGTGGCCGAAGCTGTAGTAGCTGTAGCCAAAGCAATTTGAGGTGCTCACAAAGTGGGCCAGAAGTTAAAGTGGCGAGCGGGGCCGCGTTCGAGCGGCGGCCTGGACCTGAATGCCAAGCAGGTCGGCTAAAGGAGTCGTCAGTCGGCAAGTAAATCACTTGAGCGGCGGCCACGGCAAAGGACGAGAAGGCGCGCTGCCATTTTGATTTAGCAGAGACTCAAAAGGTAACTAACAAAGGCAGCCAGAGCTGGGCGGGCAGGACATGGCCACATCCTCGGGACACGGCCACGCAGCAAGTGAAATATTTTTTGCTTGGACCGCACAATTTTTCTTACTTTTGCTCGGACTGAAAGCGTTTTTTGAAAAATTGGCTGCTACTTTTCGGGTTGCCGTCGGAACGGAACGGAACGTCACGTCGGGCCGTCAAGGTGAGTCCTCAGCTAAAGTTCGGCCAGCGCCATAATGATGATGTCACCACAGTGCCACAGAGCGACAGCGCGTAATGATGACGGACTAGCCGACAGACTGACAGACAGACTGGCTGACTGACTGACCTGACTGACCTGACTTGACCTGGCCTCGGGAAACTGTAATGCCATGGATTTATTTAAGTATCTGCGCCCAAGGATTGACGCATCGTCATCGCCATCGCCATCGCCAACGCAGCTGCACAGATTCAAGCTGAATCTGTAGCCAAGCATTTGCAATCTTTGTGATGAGCGGGGCGAAACTTTGGCGCTGGCTTAATGAGCTTTTAATAAAAGTCAAGCTGCAACTTGTTCCATGTCCTCACACGCAGCCGCCAAACAAAAAAAAAAATATATATATATCTACATATATATAATATATATAGAAAGTAGCCACGCACACTTTGAAAGGCACTGACAGCATGGTGGGCGCGGGCCTGAGGGGGCGGGGCAACTGCGGGCAGGCGGCTGCTGTGCATTTGAGCGCAAAACTTATTTCTGTCACGGAAATTAAATTTGCTCGCTCCGGGCCAAGTGAAGGCCTCTTCTGGCAAGCTGCGAAGCTCTTTGCCTAAATCATGCCCGACAGCCAGTAAAAGAAGGCCATGGCCAAAAACAACGCCCACAGCGCCCGAAAAACTTCGCACAACTTCACAATGCTTACCCGTCCCTGGTCCTTCCTGCTTCCTTGTCCTCACTGCTAAGGCGACAATTATACGCTTTTAATCTCTTTTGAACGTCGCAAACGTGCTCAAAATTCTCAAAATCTTTTCGCCCGCCTGAAAACCCAAGTGAGAACTTTGCTGCTGATAGCCAGGCTTTTTGAGACAAGTCGGGGCAGGGGCTGTTTGTACGTAAATGAAACACGCCTACAAATCTATTGAGAGAATCTGTTAAAACTGCGTTAGAAGCTGTAAACGTCTAAGAAACTAGCTATTAACAATAGAACATTTTAAATTTTATATATATATATATATTATTTATATATATTATATTATTATATATTATTTATATATATTTATTTTTCAATATCCTAAAGCTTTACTTATGTGAAAACCAAAAAGTATTTGCTTTATTTTAAATAAAAATAACATGCATATTTTTTAATTCTTCTTCAACGTTTGACCCCCAGCTAGCCAGCTTATCTATAGTAAAAAAAAAACATAAATACATTTTATTTTGGCTAGAAATAAAAAATTCTCTTGCCATTACTTATTTTTGAAAATTATTTTTAATCAACTGGTGCTACCAAAATAAGTATAAAACACAACTTTAAAAGTGATTCTGACGGCGTCGACTTTTCTGACAATAATCATGCCAAAATTGACAAAAATTTGGACATGCCAGACAATTAAACAAATAATACACTCACTAATTAAATATCAGATATAACCCGATATCCACTATAGCACAAGAGCGGGAAATGCTTGTGCGTTTTCACGCATTGGCAAGTTCATGAGAAATTTGATAGGCGCCCGACCCGGGGCAACCGATATTACCAATGCTGCCCATTAGCATGCATTAGGAACGTGCAACTCGTGCGTTGCAGGCTGCGCGCTGAAATTAGCATAGAGTCGATTGGTCATATATATAATCGAATCTGAGCCGGAACTAAAGTTAACAGCTCGATTCGCGTTAATTTTGGAAAATCTGGCAGCAATTTTTGATGCTGGACACAGCTGCGGTTGGCTGTGCCGGCTGAGCCGTGGTCGGGGCCGGGCTCAACAATTGTGTTGACAGCCGCGGGAATGCGATGCAGCCAACAAACAAACCGCGAAACAAGGCCGCAACAAAACGGGCGCCCAACAATGGCGGCGACTGGGTCTGACAGAGGGCCCTCGACCCCGGCATTGGCAATGCGAAAATCAGGCAACAAAAATCCACCACAACAATCAGGCAGCAAAGCGAGCAGGCGGCAACAGTAATGACAATCGACAACAATTACAATCAAAAAAGCTCAGCGCAGCAACATGCAAAATGAAGGCATCAAGCGGGCAGGACACCATCGCCAGGACACAGCCAGACCATAATTACCTTTTGAGGGGGCGGCCGATGGAAGCTCCAGTGGCAGTGGCAGCGGCAGTGGCAGCGATAGCGGCTGCCACAACATTGTAATTTTGATGTGTTGGCCACAGAGGTGACGAAGGGGCAGTGCAACGGGGGCAGCTCCGGTTGCAGCGCTGTGCGAGTTCCATAGCTAAAATATTCGCTACATGACAGGTCAGAAAGTTGATTGCCTCATTTATTTTTCAATTACAACATTTATCTCGTCAGCAGCAATAGCAACAGCAGCAACAGCAGCAACAAGAACAACAATAGCAACTACATCAATTTGTTGCACATAAAAAGCAATGCGAGACTAATTAAAAAATTCAATGAATAAATGAGAAATCACAAAACTCATTAGTCGAATGCCAAATGACATCGCAGCAATAAAAGCCGCAGCAGCAACAACAAGCACAACGGCAAAAATAGTAATAATAATGAGTAACAAAACCAAAACGAAATCAAATGACCCGCAATAGGAACAACACAAATAATGATAACAACAACAACTCAAATATTTAATTAGCCAAGTAACAATAAACTTTCGAGCAAACAAGATAATTATTAGAGCGTCAACTAAATATTGCTGGAATATTAAAGATACGTATTTGATAAAATAAGTCGAAGGTGGAAAACTTGAAAAGATACGTTTCAAATTAAACAGAAAAACGGCACAGTCCCTCTTCCTAATCAATAATATATATATATATATATATATATACTGTCAGCTTACAACAATCAGATTTTTTCTTCAGAAACTCCCCACGCTTCCTTCAAATATACATAAATGTAATTTGAGCTAATCAACTGAAAGCGGTCACAAATGTAAATGGAAGCTTCAGTTATCAGGAATATTGCTTATTTATTGACACTTTTAAAAACATAATTAGTTTGCAGAATCTTTAATCGATATAAATTATATTTTCATACAATTAACTATGGCATTTATTGAGATAATTTTTAAATCAGTAGAAAAAACATCCCCGTATTTATTTCAGTTTTCGCGGGAATCTATCAATTTTGCTTTAACTATACCCTGTACGTATTAAAAGTGTGTAAGGCGGGTATAAATAGGTTGTAAAGGTGTATGTTAAAAAGAGTCGTAGGGATTATTGACTCCTTAAAGCATATAAAATAGCATTTATAAAAACCGACCCCGAAGTTACACTTTTTTTAAATGTGTTAAACCTGAGTACAGGGTATTGATAGGTGTGCCATCCAAACTTTAAGCACTTTTACTTGATTTTTATGTGGCCGAACTACGAAACGAAAGAATTTTAAATGTGAATAAATATATCCCATGACGGAAAATGAGATAGTATAATAATATTAATTACTTCTCATTGTTAAATAGCAAAGACAATAACCGGAAGCATGCAATTGAGTAATTGAATGGAAAGCCGTAGAAAGAAATTAATTAATCGAATTTATGCACGGACATTAATAGGTGCCAGATAAAGCAGCTAGCGAGCTATTAAACAAGGTAGGCTTCTTTGCAATTTAAAACAATTTTGAATTATTTTTAACAAGTAGAAAATTGCATAAAAAATAAAATACAATTTAAAATACTTTAAATTGCCTTGTCAACAATGCCTTGGAAACAGTTTTATGAAATGACAGAAAAAGTTATCAAGAGTTTTCTCTCATCATTTCTGGGAATTCTTTTTCAAAGAATAGAACGAAGTTTGGCCACAGTTTAATTTTTCATATTGATTCCCATGAATTGTATAGCCGTAACTCATATATTCAGCATTTAAATATATTTTTTGGCGAGAAGAGAGGGGCTGACTCAATTAGGAATTCCGCAATCCGTGCTATGCTTTACAAGGGCCATATGTTGCCCACTCTTTGGCGAGCGTTGGGGCGCCCCCGTTGCGGTAAGGGTGGGCTGCCTATGTAACCCAACATATCTATGCCTAAATGCTAATATCAATGTCTGACAGTTGGCTTTCAGTTCGCGTTGCGCTATCGGGCCTGTCGTTGATGTCGGCCCTGCTGCCACAGCCACTGCCACCGCCGTAGCCGTCGCCGCAGCCGCCGCTTATCCGGCCGGGCTTAACTGTCATGCAACTACAGTCAAGGAGGCGAAGTATCTATGAGCTGGCTGTTAAATGGGGATCGGGAGCGGGAGCGGCAAGCGATAGAAGCAAATGCGAATGCGAATGCGGATGCGGATGCGAGTCGACTGATAGGACACGGCCGAGAGCCACGCTACGATATATAAGTGGAATCGGAGGGTGTGGTGCTGCGCTGGTGACAGCAGCACCACTGAAAAAAGAAGTGAAAAATAAATAAAATAGAATGCTAAAAATTCAATTTGCAAAACGTTATCCGTGGGATTTACATAAAGCAGTCATTTTGAAGTTATACGCAGCCCGAATTGGGACATACTTCTTATGCGCGTGTGTGCGTGTGTGTGTGCATGTGTGTGTGCGTGTGTGTGTGTGTGTGCGGCAACTAAAAGAGCGCAGTGTTACCCTCGTCGAGGCCAAAGCTAAACCCACTGCCATGTCAATAACTTTGCTTGTATTAGTCATTTGAGTAAAGCAGGATTCTGGTGCTCGCATCTTTTGCTCGTCTCGTGCTCGTCCCTCTCAGCGTAATTCGAAATTTTTTACTGCGAATAGACGATTGAGTTTGGGTTGCAAATGGAAAGCCATCAAATTTATTGAAATCACTTGCTGTTGCTGCTGCCTTGACGCGTCGTCCTTCATCCTCCTTCTGCCTGCGCGTCGCGTCCTGCTGCTGCACTCTAAAAGCCAGCGTCTTGTGTCGATGTCCTTGTCGTGCGACCAGCAATGCCGCATCCTTTGCTTTCTGTAAACATCAAATCACAGACAGTAAACCACACACACACACACGCACACACGCACGCACAACGGCAAATACGCACAAACATAAACGTAAACATAAACAGGCGCAGCGCAAAGCATCTCGGCAAATGTCCTTTTTGGTCATGCGGGTAGTCGCCCTTCGTCCCCGTCTTTCATCTCATCTCATTCCTTAATTTTAGCCGATGTTCTGTAAATTCTGTTCAATTTTCTAAAAAGTTTTCCCTCAAATTGACTTGGCTGCGCTGTCGTCTCCGACGATTTGACAGTTGTCAAAAAGAAAACCGAAAACGGGAAAACGGGAAAGGCGCCACATTAAATAACAAACCCGATAAGAAGTCTAAGCAAATAGTTGGTTAAGTTTACTGCACACTATTTGGTGAGGAATTAAATATTGACTTGCTCCATTTATCGGATATAAATAAATCACATTTATTGCAACAGCAACTTAAGGTGTGAAACAACATTAGCAATTTAATAAATTACCATGATGTGTAATGAATTATTAGTATATAATGAATATTTATGAATTGAAATTGTAATGATATCAAATAGTCAAAAGACGGAATGCAAAAAGGGAAGATTGTATTCCATCTTTAAACTCTTACACGTGTTTTAAAAAACAAAAAACCTTTTGACAAAGGTCGCACGCGCGCAAATAAAACTTTTAATTAATAATTCAGGTTCAGTTTAATTAGGAAGTACTTTTATTATTACGATATTTCTCAGAAACTAAACATTTTGTGCTGCTTGGGCATTGACTTAGTGACTTACATATACAAGGACAATTTTGACTTTTGCGGTTGCGAATTTAATTTGTATTAGTTTATTTAGTTTCTTATTTAAATATTGAATATATTCGCATTTTTCTGCCGACTCGAATAGAATGTATTTTTCTAGCTTGTTTTTACTTTATACATAAATGTAGTAAATATGTTTCATCCTTATAGACGGATTCCAAGCCCAAAACTGCAGATTAAAAATTCCTGTGTCCACAGCACAATTTTTCATTGTTTCGTCAGTTAATGTTCATTGCATGTCCTCTGCCCAAGCACACTAAATCCATCGTGTTGTCCTTCTCGTCCTTGCCTCTATCTCAATTTCTGTCTCTATCAGTGTCGCCATCTCTGTCTCAGTCGTGACTGTTTGTCGCTCAGTCTCGTTACGTGTGTCATTTTGCAAATGCTGTCAGTTTAGGCGTCCGATGCCGGGCCATATGTAAAGCGAGGCGAGGAATCAATAAACTTTCCAGTGGTTAGCACAAATCTTCGAGGTAAATATTTTGCAATGCTTACAATGTTTGCAGCTGGCCCGCCTCAGACGACGCCGACGACGACGCCGTCTCACCTGCTCGACTTTTATCATGCAATAAAAATTCAATCGCACACGTTGCCCCTGCCACACACAAAAGCAATGATAGTTATGTGGATACAACAAACTACAAGCGGCCGTAGAAACAGCAGCAGTAAGAATGCAGAGCAGGAGTCGGGACTGCCGCTGGGTCTGGGTCTCGGTCTGGGACTGGGGCTGCTGTCCCAGCACAGTGCTTAAATATTCACATATCGCAAATTCAATTGAACGCAACGCACAGCCAGGACACAGGACATTGCAGTTAAGCCAAGGCAATGTGGCCAGCGTCGTCGACATCCTACGCAATGGCAACTATAAAATGGTGTTGACAACAACAATGGGAATACACACACTCACACACACACACACACACACAGAGACATGTACAATCAGATATATATATATATGTAAGTATACTGACAGATACACACTCTTTGGCAGTTGGACGAAGGAGGGCAGGACGGCCACAAAACGTTACTTTTTATATGTTAAAAAGGATTTGCGGTTAAGCCCAATGGACAATTGGAAGGACGCTGTCTCGCACTGGTTGCATTCGACCAGCCTGTGTGTGTGTGTGTGTGTGTGCTGAGCCACAGGACTTACAGGCTAGGCAGATAACATCTGCACATATCCTTGGATTGCGCCAAGGATTGGGCCGGCTAGCCGGGCAACTTGTTTGTGTTACTAATAGGGATCAACATTGGGCTGCCTCTTGAGACGACAAAACCCACCAGCATAAAATGACAGGCAACTGGCGACCGACGACAGACGACCGACGACAGGCGCCAGACGCCAGACGCCAGTGAAGCAATCGCCCAGGTGTGTCCTTTCGATGGGTAAACAACTGGCCGCAGCAGATCCTTAAGGGACTGCCTGCTAATAAGCATCGATATTATAGTGCGTAACACAAGATAACGCGTATACGCAGCGTGCGCCACGTATAGCAATTATTGGGTAAGCGAGAAATAATCGCATCAAAGTAAATTAAATTAAAACTTGCGCAGCATTGCGTAAATCACGCTCATTCAAGAAGGACTCGCTGGGGGCGTGGGTTGTGGGTGGTGGTTGGTGGTGGGGTGAGTGATGCGTAAGCCGCACACGTTGAAATTCACTTAAGCATTTTTCGACTGCGAGCTGCGTAAAGGCAGAAATCAAAGGGAACGAAAACTTTTCGTTAACGTTGAGGCAGCTAAAAAATTTGCAACGAACGTGTTGGTAAAAGTGGGCATGGTAGGTGGGACGGTAGAAGGGGGTGGGGCAGGCAGCTGCCTCACGTGCGAATCACTAATACGACAACCAAAGTGATTTTAACGCAATGCAAATGTCGAGGGGGCGGGGCGAGCGGGGTAAATGTGTGGCTGGATGCGAGCAGCAGGCGCTGGGTGGGTAAATTAATGGTTCTTAACTTCATGTTTACAAGACGAATGTGCGCAGCGGGAAACAAAGAGGGAAAGGGCGGGGTGCAGGAGCAGCAGGAAAAGCAGGAAAAGCACAGGCATGTGCAAGTGCAGGAACATGTGCAGGCGCAGAGCGCTCACAGCGACTCCTGACTGATGAGCGTATGCAAATGTTAAGTTCAGTTTGACGTAGTCTGATGACAAGCAAACGAAGACTCCGTGCGGATTTCACGGAATGCCTCTAACACTCTGTCGCCGGCTGCCGCTCTGTATCTGCAGCTCCCTCTGCCGCTGCCTCTGGTGAGGAACTGTGCGACGCAGAGCCGATTAAAAGTTACCACGACATCGTTCCATCAGAACGCATCACAACGCATCACATCGCATCAGCACACGCGCATCGCACACAGATCCAGGAACACACACTTAACTAACCCAAGCGCATGTGAAGGTATTTCGGAATCACAGCTCCACGGTCACAACTTAAAAGTCCCCATTTTAGCATCACAGCTATTGGAGTCACAGTTTGAGAGTCACATTTTTCGAAATCCGCGACAGTTTCACATTCGAGCAGAAGCAGTTTGAGAGTTCGAATTTTATAGGGATTGTTCAGGAATCACATTTTCATTTTTGATTCGAAGCTCAAAGCTGCAATCAAGGAGTCACCAATTCTCCCAGGAGTCACTGTTTAATGAATGGATAGAATTATGATTGCTATAATATAATTTATTTTATTTTATATATATAATTTCTATAATTATATAATTTTTATTTTACGACAACAATCAAGAAGATTTTCCTTACCCTCTTTCATTTTTAATAGACTGAGAACAAAGTATTGCAAGGTAGAAAGCTGGCGACTGCAACTTACTTGTTAGTTTTTGAGACTAGTGAATAAAAGATGTGGTTTGTGTTATTATTGTTATTTTTTATTGTTATATACAAAGATCCTCTGGGAGCATTTAGCCCAACCATTCAGAGTTATTTTCTAGTTGCGTGCCCAGAGCGTTTAGCTGTGGAGTTGGCTCTTAAAGCAAACAGTTGCCAGCCCTGTTGAAAGCCGACTTGTCATCATCATCATCATCACACACAGACACACATCAGCATGTTGGATACACAAGTTTTCGGGTCTCCTCCCGCAACTCGACAACTGCCATCAGAATAGCTGCTGTAATTATATCACTAATGTGCACTTACTTGCTATTGTTGACTTGCGCCCTCTAACCAGGCCACGCCCACAGGCAGTCGACTTTTTGACGAGATTTAATGCTAGCCGCGCCAGCTGCAGCCCCTGGGCGTCAAGTTCTGCTGCTGGCCGGAAGGTAAATGCGTTATTTCAAATTTATCGACGCACTGGGAATGTTATTATGACAAAATCAATAACAAATATTGGCAGTCAAAGCGAGTGGAGTTCGATTTTGCTCGATTTGAAGCTCTTTAAAGCGCCACCTAGGGGCAGGAAACGGGCGACATTTAAATATAGGGCCGCGCCAGCTCGTCCTGTGCGTCAAGTACGCATCGAATCGGAGGCAAAAATCCCAATTCCAATGAAACTGTGAGCCAAAAATATACACAAATATATCTATATATATATATATATATATAGAAAATCATTTCAGCGACTTCAATGAAGATGATGGGCGGCTGAAAGAGAGGGCGGTGAGATGGGGGGCGTGGCGCGACCATGACTGATGGCGACAGCGACGGCATCGCTGCAGTTAGATAGACAAATACAATGGGGATGGTAAGTTGGAGGTGTGGGTGTAGATGGGGGCGCACATAACAAGCTCAATCAAAGACAAAAAGAAGAAAAAATCAAATCAGCACACACACACACACACAAGTACACTTGGAGAGTGCCTCGGAATAGTGGATTGAGGTGGGGCACGAAAAGGGGAGGGGGGTACGAAGGACGCGCGATTGGATCTGTATTGATATAAATTGCTGGAGCGACTAACGCGAATTACAGAGCGCGAGAAGTGAAGGCCAAGCATGCGGCAGGGGGCGGGGCGAAAGGACCAAAGGACTGCGAGGACGACAACGCGCCTTTCAAGGGACCAAAATGCGAACGAGACGTCAGCAATCATGGTGAACAAATGAAAATAAAGAAATAATAAAATCAAGCAGCATATTGATTGATTATGCAGCATAAATAATGAATTTATATATATATACATTCACCATATATATATACATTTATATATATCCGTATAAAGAAGCTAAAGATAAAGACAATCGCAACAAAATATGCCAGGAATTTAACAAAGGATTAGCTCGGAGCTTCAAATTGGCTGAAGGTGCTGCTGCAGCTGAACTTCAACTGGGGCTCATTTAGTGCCAGTCAGCAGCCTTTAAATTGTTATTTATTTGACATTACGCATACGCCACGTGAACGTAATGCAAGTAAACAATCTGATTTTCTGCTGCCTTAACGCAATGATTATTTGCTGTGTTGTGCATATGTGCGTTTGTGTGTGTGTGTGTGTGTGTGTGTGTGTGTGTGTGTGAGAGTGTGTGCAGATTGGGCGAGAATGTGGCGTTGGCGTCTCTTTTATTTATTTGCATCGAAATGAATTCGAATGCTCCGCAACAAAGGGCAGCGCGGGCTTCTTTCGTTTAATCCTCGGGCAAGTTATATTGACTTTGACAGCCAGTATGCTGCTGTCAGACTCCGCATTAATAAAAAAATTATTATTTGCAATTGCAAACAATTTTTTTTTTTGACAACATGATCATCCAAGTGTTCAATTAACACGTTCAGCAAGGATAAAAATACATTTTCAAAAGTAAACGGCTGAAATTACACTTTTAATTCAATGTCTATAAAGCTGAACTCAAAATAAAATGAGGCTTTTATTAAAAAGAACAAAATTATGATTCCAAATCTTATGCTAAGATATATATAAAAACACATACAAATATGCCTTGACAAAGATTGTACGTGAATTAGAATTGAGACTATTAAACTGAACTCAAATTGCAAAGTAATTGATGATTAAAATAGATCTTAAGTTCGATATTATTTAAAATCAATATTAATATATTTTGTTCTACATGTAGCTATTAATGAATCTCTTCATTTAACATGTGTAAACATATATTTTGTATAATTACTTACCTCTAAGTAATGAATGCTTCAACTCCATTTGATGCTTAAGTGTATTTAAAATTTGACTTGTGAATTCTTAAGTGTTTTCCTTTCGTGGAGCTGAGTTTGAATTTATGTGAACCAGCTCAGCGATTTATATTTAATTAAATAAGCGTATTTATGTGTGCGTGTGTGTGTGTGTGTGTGTGAGTGTGTGTGTGAGCTGTTGTCATCTAAATAGGATATGCGATAAGTTATGCTAAAGTCGGAGAGACTGCAGACGTTGAAGTGCCTTGGGGCGTAATTTATGCATTATTTTCCACTTAAATACGCCCAGCAGACACAGTTGTTGTCGTTGTTGTTTCTTTAGCTGCTGCTGCTACGACTGTTGCTGTGGCCTGCTTTATTGTTATTGCCAGCCACAAAATTCAGTTGAAGCTCGAAAATTGCATTGCCATTTGAAGGATATGCAGAACATGCTCTTAGCCCTGTTAGTAACTTGATTAAGTGTTGTCTAATCGAAAATGCATGACGTATTTGCCTAAACGATTAGACCGGGACCCGGGAAAAATACTTACAAACTGGGCAAGCCAAAAGAGAAGTGAGAAGAAAGCTGAAAATGGCCAAATTAAATGCGATACACGTTAAATCCACACAGACAACGCCAATTGTAATGTGAACAGTGAAAATTGGCCAACGCCTCGCCTTGACTACGGTGATGAGAGCCCGCCACTCCGCATTGCTCGTTTATTATTGGCCTTGGCCGGAGCTCAAAAAAAAATGTATTTCGTGGAATGCGGAAAATTGCTGGCCAACAGCAGCAGCAGCAGAAGCTCTGCTGCGAATGGCAAATGTTGCCGTTGCGTTGCGTTGGCTGATTCGTTTCCCCGTGGACTGCAAGTTGGGTTGAAAATTAAATACCAATTTTTGACCAGCTGCCGCGTCTGCCATGTTATTGTTGTGTGTTACACAGCTGGCGCTGTAGTTGCCGCTGCTGCTGTTGCAACATTTCAAATAACATTTCAACTTTCCACACAGGCGGCAAGCAAGCAGACAATGTGGCAGCAGCAGCAACTAAAACAACAACAATGGGCACGTCGGCGTCGACGTCGACGAGGACGGTATTTATTTATTTGTATTTGAGCGCGCAGCTCAATTACGTTTAACGCTTTTGACGTTTTACAACATGGCCTGACCAGCACAAGCACACACCTCTGCCAACACACACACACACAATGCAGTAGAGGGGGAGGGGGAGGGGTGGGTGGAGGGGGCATCGCTGATTGCGGACAGCTGAGAAGCAACCCGAAAATTGGGTAACCGGGAGCGTGCGAGATGCCCCAACAGCGGCCATTGCGAATGGAAAGCAAAAAGAAATACTTGGCCAAGCGATGCGCAGCGAAATTGTTGGAATTTCAACCTTGTTTCTGGGTGTATTTGGTTGCGCTTAATTGGTTCTGTCAGCGGCAGCAGCAGCGGCGCCAAGGCAGATTAAAAAAGTTCTCCTAAAACAACATTAGCAGCGCAGGGACGACGGAGGGACGGCGGAGGGACAGAGCGGGCGAACCGAGCAGCGGAATTTCAAGTATGTGTCTGTACGCGCGTTGGCCAAACAATTTGCTTAGTTATTGATATGAGAGCGGCTGCCAGAGCAGTTGCAGGCAGCCAGACAGCCTTGTGGGCCGGCGACGGGCGCTGGCGGGGCGGGGGCGGGACAGCAGAGCAGAGCAGAGCACAGCACAGCACGGCACGGAACAGTACCAAAATCCTTGCCATCCTGTGAGCCACTTCATTTCCGGGTTTCCGTTTGTAATAATGAGAGTTTGCAGTAATCTCGCGAAATGTACAATCAGAAGAGCGCAGCGGAAAGCGCCGGGGCGGAGGGGCCTTTAAATTGCCAGGCACGTGAACAATGTGCCATTTTCGATTTTGCTGGATTGGGTTTGCAAGTATTTTAGTCCAGTGTTTAGCTTTCCTTTTCAGCTGGCGTCCTTGGCCAGACGGCAGCCAATGTCCTGTGAGTGCGCTCAAACGTATCTAAAAGAGTCACGTACACGGCAGCCAGCAGCCAACTGAGCTCGGCTGCTGCCAGCGTGTCCTGCGTCCTGTGTCCTGCGTTCTGCGTGCTCTATTCTTCGCTTTACAGTTTTGCACTCAATTGCTTATGAAATTAATAGGATATGTCAGTGTTTAGTATTGACCGGAAGTAATACAATTGATAAGGATTATGTATTGTTTTGTGTGCGAGTGTGTGTGTGTGTGTGTGTATGGGTTTGAAAGTGCAGATGTATGTGCACATGTGCCGCTGTGTGCGTGCACTGTTTACTGACCAAAACAACGATACTGATTGCCCAACTGGGCGTATGAGTGATATGGACGGCAGCTCAAGGCGACGGATAATTGAGGAGTGGAGCTGCACACATTAGCATATCTAATGCAGCCACCAGCGGGCAGTCCCCCCTCTCTCTCACCGTATCTCTTTCACTCTCTCTCACTCTCTCTCTCTCTATGCTGCACTCGCATTAGATATGGACTAATTATGCGCTAATTACGCACGCGGAAATTTATTCATTTAAGTGTGTTTTATATTTAGTTTTATATTGCAGATCGCATTAAAATATGTAAATTGAAAAAGTTTTGGAAATGTATGTAACTAACATAGTGACATAGTTCTCCGCGCAGGAATCTATTTTAATTTTTTTTTTAACATTTGCCTTCCTAATTAACCACATGAAAATAAATATAAAATCCGAATATCCGCTTGAATTTTGGCATCTGCAAACTACATTCTTGTCGTCTAAACATTTTAATATATATTCCAGAAGGTAGGTGCATTAAACCAAAATACGAGATAGCTGTTGGTCAACCTTTTTCAACTAAACATTATTTATTTTTTTTTTAATTTTTTTTTTTTTTTATAAGTAGAAGAGATTATAGTTGATTGATTATTTTTTCATGGCTTACAGTGAAACAATTTTGACTCTGTATTGTACTTTACATAATACTGTGTGTATATATCTGAGCGGGTTATATGTATATATATGCCACAAAATCGTATAGCTAACATGGAACAATCAGTCAAAAATGGGTTTTGTCTTTAAATATATTTTTTTAAGAATTTTTTTAACAAGAAGCAAATTTGTTTTTTGTTAACATGTTTCGTATGAAAACTATATGGTTGCCATATAACAGTGTTTATGTTAAATATGTACATTTGTGTAAATAATCATTCCTTTCAACAGCGTTAATAACTCTATGGCCCCGGACCTGTAGGTATTGTGATAATTGTTGGGTTTTTCACGCACTGCGCGATTTTAATTGTGATGGTCACGGCGCACGTCCATCTCTAGTTTGCATTTGCATTTTCTGCGGCAACGTGGCGTATGCGCAATTATTAATTCAGATTTCTCATTATGTTGAGCCCCACGCTGATTGTGCGACTGGTTACCTGCCTGTTGTTTTTATTTAAATAATTTAATTGCTTTTCGATTTGTTTACAAGTTGAAAATGCAAATTTTGCATAGGCCGCGGGACACTCAATTGACTGCGATTTAAAGCCCACCCACAGTTAATACTCCAGTCGCGTGTCCTGTGCAAATATGTGTGCCCATTGTGCGTGCAGCGATAATAAAATTAAAAACTGCCTCAATGGTAAATAAATAATGCTGATAAATGCTTTAAAAGTGGGCATTGAATTGCATTAAAGCATCAACACGAGCTATCAAAGGCTCGCGCCAAATCCTTTGGCCTCAACAGTATTTACATTTGCAATCAAGTCCCTGCGAGTTGCGGCCATTGCCTGGCGGCTGCTTACATAACCACATTAGCCAAGTGCTGGGCCAAATCCAATAGTCAACAAGCCAACAGCCAAGTGCCCGGCTTGAGAGGAGTCAAAGCAGCGTGGCCAATTCAATTTGTTTGTCTCGCTATCAGCCCTCTGCTGCGCTGCTTGGCTTAACTAAATCTTTGGCTATTCCCAAGTTGCATTTGCAGCTGCTCAACCAAAAAAAAGTAAAATATATATATATATATCCGGAAATTATTATTGGTTTTTCGAGAAGCTAGCCAAGGCTCCCAGCGGTAAACTCTCAGCGGCGCAATGATGAAGCAAGCCAAAAACTTTGGCTGGACTTAACTTTTGCCACAGCAGCAGCAGCGGCAGCGGCAACGGCAGCCTTGGCCCACTGTCTCCGCACAGGACTCGAGCCGAATAACTTTGCTCATGAACTTAATACCGGGCGGACCGGTCCGCTGCTCGCCTGCTGCTCAGCTGCATTATGCGTAAGGTCGGAGCTGAGTAAGTTGAGTATAGCCGGAGCTGCTCGCTGCCCCAGGGACAAACACGCAGCCACATGAGCGACAACAGCAACAACAATAACAACAACAACAACAACAGCAAGGAGCTCAGCATCATCCTGCTGCTGCGGATGCTATTGCTGACTTTGGGCATTATTCTTAAATCCGATTCAATTAAAATGCAACCAACTTGCATATGCAATGCAATTTAATTAACGTCGCTGGGGATTTCTGCTTACTCCCCCGTCCCTGTCGCAGTGCCTGACCATGTGCCAGATGCTGATGCTGATGCTGATGCTGATGCCACTGCTGTTGCTGTTGCTGTTTTTGCCCTCGGTCCGGACCCCTGGTCAGACTCAAAAAGCATATAAATATCCAGTGAGGCGTGTGTGCATGGCAGCATATCCTTCATATCCTTCACTTCATTATGCAACAATTATGCACAGCAAAGCATGCGTTTAATCTTTTGCCCCAGCCGCACATACTTACTACAAACACACACACACACATAGCGGCATACATAAGTGCATGCACACACACTTTCATGAATATGCCAGAGCATCGTCTGCTGCTGCCTCCAACAGTCTGTGTGCGTGTGTGCGTGTGTGTGTGTGTGTTTGTGTCTGCGCGCTCCTCTTATTGCATTTTCTGTGCGATTTAATACCCATTTAATTGTAAATTTGTATACGAAATTATCTACGTGAAGAAATCTTCAGGTTTTAATAACATTTACTCGAAACGCCGCCGCCTGTTAAATACAACATACGCACTTGAAGATATATGTATGTGTGTGTATGCGTAAATATGTCTGTATGTGTGAGTGAGTACAAGTATTTATTTGTTTTCGGTTTTTATCCTTTTGGGCAACTGCGAGCGCAAAAGTTTCAAAAACAATATTTTCAGTTATTGAAGTGTGTTTCCATTTAATGCTCTTTTCTGAAGCAGTAAATTAAAGGCAGCCGAAGAGAGAAGAGTTGAAAAAAGGGAATGTGTCTTAAGAGTTTTTTTTTGAATTTAAATAAGAAATATTTTTAAAATGGCAATATTTGTCATTAAACAAGAAAATATATTCATTGGATGTAAAATTTACAAGAAGATATTAATAAGGCTAATTTTACAAATATATATACATGTTTGCCATTTATTTTAATTTTAAAATCAAATATAATAAATAAATGTCTTTATTTACGGTATGCAAATGCATATTTAAGAATTGAAAAGAGGCTTTAAACAATTTTCAAATAAATATTAATTGAATTGTGAAACTTATAAAATACTAAACAATATATTATATTTACTTCTCCACTTAGTTTAATTTAATTTAAAATTTAAGAATAATATTTAAAGGATTTTTGTTATTTCCATGCTTTTTTGGCAGCAGTCCTAGCGAATTTATCCCTCTCATTCCATAAGGGCATTGTTCTTCAGATGACGGCACATTTTTTGCATACCTGAGCAGTTAAACGAACGGGTGAATAAAGCGAAAGCAGTTCATCAAATTAATTTACCCAACATAATTAAATTGAGCGACAACAAAGCGTCCGCTGCAAACCCAGGTGGCAGTTTATTAGAGCTGAGCGCATTTATTGCAGCACACAATACGTACCCCAACCAGTACTATGCTGTATATCTCAAATCTAATCAAATGCCTGCCAATGCGGACTATAAAATGCTAGAAAAACTTTTCTGCCCCGCCCCGTCCCGCCTTTAGCTAGATGGCCAGACGCTGCTGCGAAATGTTTTTATGAAATCGTCAACAGCTTTATTTGTTTTCAATGGCAATATTTTTGCAGAGCGCTCTGTTTTTGTGCGGTACGAGCAGCACCCACACACACACACACACACACACACACACAGGCACCAATACATGAACAAACTAGATGGCTACTATTTTGGGCAGTGCCTGGCTTTTTATTAGTTGAGGCAGCTTGCGTTGAATTGATTTGTTGTTATCGCATTGTTGTGGGCAGCTGGACGAATGGGGGCCCAGAGCCTTGGCTTGGTTGGTTGGCCGGCAGAAGGGCTCTGGCCATGGTCGAGGCCATCAAAATTGAAAATAAAAGCAACATCTGCGCTGTCAACAAATAAATCAGCAGACAATTTCATTATTTGACAGTAAACGCGATAAACTGTACCGAAAATCGAGGCAACGTGACCCGCAATCGACGTCGACGGACGGGAACGCAAAATAAACAGCTGAACCTTGTCGCCTACACAACGCACGCCCGCCCACCGCCCGCCGCCCCCAAGACCTAGTCACGCCTTCAGCAGCAAATACAACAAATCTGTAGAGTTGTCGCCTGTTGACAGCGCCGAGATTTTGGATGGCAAGTTTTTCTGAAGTTGGCCCGGCGCACACAATTAGCAGCTTCCTCTCGACTTGCTTTATTAATTGAGCTGCAAAAGTTGCGCCCGAACGCGCCGCATAACGGTAAACGTAAGCGTAACCCTTACCCTGCCTAACCTAGACCCAGACACACACACACACACACACCTAGGCCAAAGCAGACCAGGCAGGCAGACACACGCCGCAGGTCGGATTCAGATGCCACGTATGAAAATGTGTATGTGTGGCATGTACAGAAAAGTTGCTCCTGCGGGTGGGTGGTCATGTAGGAGAGTAGGGAGTGGGGATCTGGGCGTAACCGCAGCAAATGAAAGTAGCGGCTGGCTGGGATTGTAGCCATAGAAGAGCAAAAGGCCAGAAGCAGAAGAAGAAGCAGCAGCAACAGCAGCAGCAAGGAGCAGCAAGGAGCAAGTGGCTGGCATAGTTGAAATGCTCGAATAAAATTTCATTAAATACACCAACATACTCACAGACAAGTGCACGCAATTATGGTAAGACAGTTAAGTTTTTGATTGTGGGAATCACGCATGAGTACGCACACCAGCACACACACACAAGCCAGCACACACGCACACACGCACACTCGCACAGTCGAACTCACATAGTTTTTGTACAACAAATTCTCAACTCAACTCGTGCACTCGCCAAGAGGCAAAGGACGCAAATTTTCATTCGTTGCGGGTTTTAGTTTTAACAATTGCCTCAATTTATGTCTCAAAGTTTTCAGGCACAACTTCTGCCACGCATTGTTTACACACACGCGCACAACACACAGCTGTGTGTGTGTGTGTGATTTGGTAGGTGTGTACGAAATGGGCGGGGCCCCACAGTCAACTACGCGTGTAATAAATTTCAATGCCTTGTCGTTTAATTAATGATAACAAATGGGGTGGAGCTGCAGACGGGCGCCCAACCCAAGGCAGCTATTCCACTATTCTATGTGTCGTTTCAGTTACGACCAAACATATATACAGTCAGAGTACACACACACACACACACACACACACACACACACGCGCGCGCGCGCGCGCAGACTTGGCGTTAATTCAATTTAACAAATATTGACATATGCTAATTCATATAAATGTTTGTCAAGCCCCGATGTCTAAGACCCGATTCCAGCCAGTATCCTCGCCCGGCATAATTGATTGTAAAAATGGCAATGAGCCGAATTAAAGCGCAATTATTTGCAGCTGGCATTAAGCGATGTCAGTTAGCACAGCACTTAACCAGGATTTAGTGGCGGTTAACTCCACGTACCATATACTACACACACACACACGTACGACCGTGTGTGTGAGTGTGTGTGTGTCGCACATTAATCATATTTCTCATTACTACTGCCGGTTCTCAGTGGCAACGGAATTGGTTGCTTGTCAATGAGGCTTTGTTTAATCATAAATCGCATTGCAATATAAATAATCGATCCATTATTAACAGGAATGCCAACAAATATACGATTTCAATTAAGTACCAAACAAAAAAGATTGAAACCTGTGCGGAGAGCGGGAAACTGGTCGCATTTGGAAACAGAAATTTGGTAACTGAAGCGATTTTTTACAGCTCTAAATGAATTATAAAAGAACGATATAATCGGCATTTTATTCAAATATGACTACTTAATTTAAAATCGATTGGGATTAATACAAAAATAAAAAGTTAAGCTCTATGAGATGGTGGGCATATTTATACGGACCTGTGTGAATAGCCTACTTCAAGGAGTCGTTATAAAAATACACATAGGCCTTTCAGGAACTTTGAAAAAATTTAATAATTTAATTAACATGCAGGCTTAGTATCCCCAAAAGTATGTATATATGTTTGTTTTTATACACAGCTATCTATTTTGCAAGCATATAAAGATTAAAACGTTTCTTTGGAATTAAACTTTTGATTTACAGAAACTAAAATTAATATTAATATTAAGTGCTTACTGGCTGTCAGGGCCTTAAGCTCGCAAATTGGATTATTATTAATAATAAATAAATAAACTTCGAATGGAAACAAAACCCTAAACTGCCTGCCAAGTATATAGAATTTAGTTGAATACCCAACATTTATTATTAAGACAACTTAACTAAAATGTTTGTAATCAGCTTAAATAAATGTATTCTTGATTGATTTTGGATTCAGCTTCAAATCGTGCAATCGCTCGATAAAAGTCGAGCTCTCCAAGAACTAGGTAAAACTAGGCAACAACGTCGACTGCTCTCGGGAAAGACTGAATCGAGCAATCGGGGATTTGTCGCCTTTGTGGAGGGTGTTGCTGGCTTTAGTCTGATTGGAGCCTACTTACAATTACTGTGGCTCGATTGCAGATGATGCAGCTCACTTACGAGGCCGGTCGGTGGGTTTCCAACGGCTCCACTTAGCCACTTGCCATTGACGGCTGATGGTGCTCCTAGTGCATTGTGCGTGGCCCAAAATCGAACAATAATGTGGCTCGAGCCCGGGCACAATCAATGTCTATACAACCCGGGAACGATCTATTCAGCCAACAGTGTGTGCTTTGGCAGGGCAGGCACACAGACCCCTCCTCCGATGCCGATGCCGTTGTCGTTGTCGTTGTCGTTGTCGATGTCGATGTCGTTCTCATTGACAGCATCTGAAGTTGATGGCCGGCACATAATGGCAGACTAATGACAATAATCGCCTCGCTTTTTGCGACACACACACACACGCTCTACACACGCACACACACAGCGCCTAAGCAGTTGGCAAATTTATGGCCGAGGGCAATGGCAGCTTGAATCGGGGCGTGGCAACGACAGGGCCCAGCCGGTTAAGGTCGGGCTGAGCACAGCAGGACATTCGATTTATAAATGAGTCGTGCGCTGAGCGCTTTTATGAAAAATGCGTTAAATTATTGCGCCATAAAGCAAATGCCTCAAACGAGAGTTTAGTTTGATCATGAGAAATGAACTTCCAGCTGCCGAGTTTGAAGGTCGCCGGCAGGCACTTTATTAAATTTAAAATCAACTGCGCTGCGGCCCCAATCGCTTCGTGTTCATGTTTTGCATGTCGCCATGGCGCTGCGCATACGTGCCCCTGGGCGTACGTTGGGGGCGTGGCCCATGGGGGGCACGGCGTCGCGGCGGATATGCGGCGTGCGCACCATTATTGCACCATTAAATTTGTAAGTCAAGCATTTTAATATTTGGGCCAAACAATGCAAACGAAGCTGCCAACCTACAAAACCAACTGTGCGACGTCCTTGTTGCCGTTGCTCTGCTCCACAAAGCACGCGATCCACCCCCACCGCCCCTCCCTCCCTCGCGTGCTGCAGCTGCCACCCCGTGGGACTTAGGGCGCGGGGCCGACTAAAGGAGCAGCGCCGGCGACGAGCAGGCAGCGACAAAGATATGCAATTTCGCATATGTACTTATATCCTAGCGACATGAAAAGGATCAATTGTGGCAAAACGAATTGCATACGAATGCGCTGCCGTGCATGAGCAGCGGCAAGGCGGTTGGGGCGTGTGTGCGGCCAGGGGGAGGGGGAGTGGCAACTGGTGCGGCGACTGCGGCAGCTCTCGAAGCAAAACGACAAAGTAATCCCGGATTTGCATTTTATCGAAATGTGGCGACGACGTTGGCGGTGCTGCTGAAACCTGCAGCCACTGCACAGTGGTTCGAGCAGCAACAAAACTGTGGTCGAATTTTTTTTTAAGTTTGCTGCAATTTAAGTAATGGCAGTGAAGTAGATTTATTTATTTGTTTATTTATTATTATTTATTTAATTATTTATATTTATTTATTAGCATATACACATACAATTAGAATACAAATATTTATGACGTTCACACAATTTAATATAATTTAACTAAAGTAAGAAAATTTTCCTTTTGTTGGGTTTGACTAAAGAATTTCCAGGAATCAAAATGATGGGATTTATTGTTTGAAATAAGTAAGGTTTCAATGTGAAGCAAAAAATCTTAGTACAAGTAGACAACGCTTGATTAAAAGATTAGATGTGATTAGGAAACATTTGTATTTGATTTATAAGCATTAACATCTCAAATAAAAATTCTATTCAAATTAATTCAGAATCAGTTGCGTCTTTACGAACATCGATATTAAAATAGCTAAGAAATTTGGAGACTTTTAAGTTTTTCTCGAAATAACAATTTGATCTGAATGACTTGCATGCAATTTCCAAATTTATATTCGAAAGCACGATTTTTAATAATATATTTTTTAAACTTTATTTTATACGAAAACAGTCTGTGATATTTACACATTTTTAAAGTAATCGAATCCTACTTTTTGATAAAGAAATGCCAGACCAAAGAAGAAATGTGACGTTTTTTTTTGTTTTGGGCCCAGTGTGCAGTGGAAGTAGTCGCAGCAGCAGCAGCACTCTTTGTGTCTTCGTCTTGCTCTGGCAACAGTTGCTGTCTCTTTCCGGCCGTAAGTCAGTCATTTGCATGCGTCGCATATTTGTCGTTACAACAGCCAACTGTTTGTTATGCAATTGCAGTCGGGGAGCAGTCAGAGCTCAGTGTGTGTGCGAGTGTGTGTGTGTGTGTGTGTTTTTGTTGGTTTGCGCTGGCAACTCTTGGAATGCACGTACGTATGTATGTGTCTCCGGGCTGCTGCAGCGCTTTGTTTGTTTTTGTTTTATGCATGTTGGCAGCGGCAGCGGCAGCGGCAGCTTATTCATATTACATAAACTAACTGCGCGCGTCTTGCGCAACGAATCGAAACTGCAATCAAGAGGCAGTGGGAGCCGCTAAGCCAATTGCTGACCAGCAGCTTGGAAAAAGCCAAAAACGAAATATAAATAAAATATATCTGTATATATATGTACACACATATATATGTTTATGTATGTATGAGGAAGCGCTTAGCAGCCGCCAATTGGCAATTGGCTGCTAATGTGCAACGCCGTTGACATGTCTCATCAGCATTTGTGCTGCAAATGTGTTGTTGTGCCACAAATCGAAGTCAGCCGGGCTGCGAGTCATATTTCGACACTGCCACATATTGAAGGCACGAATACAGACACACACCCCACACACACACACGCACACGCACACGTAAAATGTGCGATTTACCAACTACGTGACGTTTTTGTTGGCGGCGAGTTTCGGGCAACAGTTGCCGCTGCCAGGGCGTCATAACCAGCGCCTGAGTCCGGGCACAGAGCAAGCAAGACTCAAGCACGCACACACACACACACACTCAACACACACACAGCATTGCAAATGACAGTCAGTTTGGTTGTTGTTGTTGTTGGCATTCCAACTTGTGCCGCACATTTTTTAACATTTTGGCGAGAAACGCATTAAAATTTGTTGCACGTCGCATAAATGGTGCGAGCGTGTGTGTGTGTGTGTGTGTGTGTGTGTGTGTGTGTGTGAGTGTTTGTGTGTGTGTGCGGCAAAGGCAAACGAACGCGCCAAACGAGCAAACGGGGCGGCACAAGGACAGGACAGGCTGCCGGGGTCAGGGGGAGCTGCGACTCGAGAGTCGGGACTCGAGACTCGAGACTGGCAGATTGGCACACCTAGCCCAATGCCAATGGCTGGCCACAGAAAAGTTTGTGCTACGCTCTGCACTGCAGGCAAATAAATTTGCGGATACCGAAACCGAAAACAGCACATAAAATCACAGCTAGAGATTTGCCAAGGTATTGGATGTGCAAACTGTGGAGCGAGCGAGAGAGAGAGAGAGAGAGAGAGCGAAAAACAAAGGGGGCAGACTTGCCAGGTGGGCTAAATAGAAGCTGTCGTTTATGTCTGACTAAAAATTGCAGAGTTTGGAGTGAAAACCCGAAGCAGAATGAATTAACATTTCTCATCTAATCATTGGCAGCTGAGCAAAAGCCTCATTGACAGCCAATAATTGCATACGTGCTTATATATGTACTTCATATGTCTAGTATTCCATCAGTTCAGAAAATCCGTGCTAATTTTCAAGAAATACAGTTTCCTGTTGGTCAAAGAAAGGGACATTTTATTTTTATTTTTATTTTTGAAAACATTTCTACGAAAGTAAACAAACTAAACTTTAATGAACTGAGAACAAACATCAAAAAATCATGGAAAATTCTAAAAATGTAGAAATGTTAGTACTCTCTCTCTTTGATACAGCATCAGTAAATTGGCTTTCTATGAATTTTAATTTAAACTTCGATAATCAACAATAGATACATTATTTTGTTTCAGATACATTTCCATATTCTGTTTACCATATTTTAATAAATTTCAAATTTTCTACATTCTTTTCAAATTGTTTTGGGTAGATATAATTGTTGTTTCTAAGCACAGGTCGCGTTATCGATGCCATTTATTGCTTTCGCATTACCCCTGCTTTGCCCTGGTTACCTATTGATAGAGAACCTCCCAGGAGCCCAACGCTTTCTTAGACCATCGATTTTATCGACAGTCATTAACATAAATGGTAGCCCAACGCCCAACTCCTAAAGGGTCCACCACATTGGCCAATGCCTTGAAATAGTTATAGACCCCCAAGAAGCTCGCATGCTAAATGTGCAATCTGAGGCCACTAATTGCAGCACATTCATCAGATACGCACCCGAGCAGACAAAGCAATAGACCACTTTAGCTGGCCACGCATTCAGGAGCAGGCCTCGAGCAGCTCCTTCTTGGCAACATGTGCAGGCCCCGGGCTCAGGCTGTTGCTGTGATTGCACGGGGCACGTGGCTCGGGGGCAAACGAAAGAAAATTGTAAATTGCTTTTAATTAAAAGCACAAACATAAACACCTGCTGTTCTGTTAAGCCCCAGCCCCACTCACACACACGCATGCGAATAAAACAATGGACGGAAACGGAATCGCACTGGCTACGAATGTAACTCCAGTTAGTGGTTCCATTCTCCGCTTGCCAGGCCAGATAGAGTGCCAGCTGCTTGTGTCCTTTGTCTGGCTGTTGCCGTTCTTATTGTTGCTGCCACTTGCGGGGCACGCATTAATAAGCCTGGCGCGTATCGTGGCCTAAGCCGGAGCGTCAGCTGTTGGCCTTTGGTTCTTCAGTTGTTACTCATACGCCGAGTGTGCTTTGTTTTTCTGTTTCGATTTAAAGGCACAATTTGCTCATTAGATGGCTTCTCATTCAATTGCAATGCAAATGGGATGCACTGAAAGAAAATGTTAATCGACTTTAAATGCGATAATCTCATAAAATAAAAAATCATAATAATAAAAAATATAAATATAATAATAATAATACAAAATAAAGGTAGGAATAATATTTATCAAAAAAAATTTTAATTTAATATTTAATAAAAATGCACTTGCACTTCTTTAAAGCACTCAAAATTGTTTTCAGTGTGTCACACTGGGCAAAAGCGATTCCTATGGAACTACGTCGCTCTCGCTGACTTGTTGCCACAATGTTGCTGGCGTCAAGTGCGCCACATGCTGCATTTGCATGCAACAATCGGAGGGCAATGGCAAAGCAAACATTGCCATCGGTGGTGCGGTGTACGGGAGCCAGCATTTATTGCATCCTACGTCTCATGACGGGGCCTCGGCTGCGCACTCTGTCTCCGGGTCGGGCTCAGTTTGTTGCAGTTGATTGTTTTCGTGCGGCTGCCGCACCGCAAACTGTGAAAATGTGAAAATGCACGAAACAAAAATTGAATATCCACCCGCAGCCACCGATGCCACCGATGCCGACGCCTACCGCACACAATGCTGGCCGGGACCACCGGGTCTTGGCTGGCTGCATCTTCGTCCGTCCGTGCCGCAGCTTCAGCAGCAGCACACAGATTCCTTTTGTTGGGCCCGGAGTCGAGCCGAGCCGCCTCAGCCATAAATAATGCAGTATTATTTTCAAATAAACTCGACGCTGTGGCTGCCTTAGGCAGCTGGCCCTATTCCCTGTCCCGTTGCCCGCTCCCTCGACGTTTTCGCCTGCCGCCAAATGATTTTCACACATGAAGAACGTGCAAAACTGCCCATAAATCTTGGCGGCCAGTGCGTTTTTTTGGCGGCGTCGCCTTTATTTTTCTTTGCCACATGCTCTTTTTGCCAGCATTCTCATTGAATTTGATTCGCAACTGAACACAAACAACAACAGCAACAACAACAGGAACAACTGCAACCAAAGGTGGATCTTGGCAACTGGGGGCATTGTTGTGTCGCCGTTTTACATTTGCAAGTGAAATGTTTTGCGGCCTGTCAGCCAAATGCCCATTGAAGGCAGCAGCTGTCGCCGCTAACCAATTTTCGTTGCAGCTGTTGTTGTTGTTGTTGTTGTTGCTCAGCAAGCAGATGCCACGCAACACGAAAAGCGCCAAGGACAACAAAAACTATACACGAACGTGCCACATAGACCCAACTAACTATGTGGCAAATATAGGAGAGCATATGTAGCTCTCTTTTGATTTGAGTGTGTGAGCAACACAATGAGGCGGAAGGATACAGCATGAAATTAAAGTACAGCCGAAAGGAGACATTCTCTTCCTGTTTATGCTTGCCAAACTCACAAAATCATTTCATGAATGCAAGCTGACATTTAATTCGACTTGAATTTGTGAATTGGAGATAAGACAACGAAATTGCGAGACAGTCGTCTTTATTATATATTGAAACAAATCTGATGTATTCAGTCATTTGTGAACTCAATTTGTGAATTAACTCAGGCTGCAGTAAGCGATTAAACGCTTTGAATTTCCAAATTGGAGCTGAAGTATAACTGCAAAAATGGTTGACTTAGTTCACATTTAAATTAAATTAATGAATTATGATAAAGTACATGCCCACTTTCAATGTCTACCTCTCTCTCTCTCTCTCTCTCTCTTTCTTTCTCTATCAAAAAGATCTCTTCCTTTACAATACTCTGTGCCTCACACATTCGTTCGCAGATTTCTTTACGTACTTGTAATTCGATGACCTGACCTGATATTATGTAATTGTTTAATCCCCCTCTCAAGTGCCTGCTTAATATTCACTTTAGAATTCCTGAGATAGCAGCCCACGCTCCTCTCGTAGCAGTCGCAGATTTATAGCAAGTTAATATGCTCATTTCACCCATTTCACATGGCCAGAGAGGGCATAAAAATTCGCTGGCAATAGTTGAATTGCTCGGCTCTGTTCCTGCTGCTGCCAAGGCAGCCCTCGCCCGCACCCACTCCCGATCCTCTTCCTGGGGCCCTCTTCTTGCTGGCACACGGCAAATTATTAGTTGAGCATGTGCCAAAAATATTGCTGAAGACGTTGCCGTCCGCCAAGTAAGTGAAGCAGCGCATGTGCACCCCCCTCCTCCCCCCACTCGCTCCACAGTGCCCACAAAGCCTACGGCATTTCTATAGTAGTTGGCAGTAGGTCGCAAAATTTATGGCCGTTGTCTGTCGCGGACAAAGAACATCTTTGAATGTTGTATAACTTAAGTGCCAGTGCAAATTTTCTGCCACTTCATGGCTCGCACAAACACCAGAACAGACACATGCAGGCACATGCAATCCTATGCCAGGCCCTACATACATATATACAGTACGTCTGTCTATATACACATGCCGGCTTATATGTGTGTTCGTTTTTGTTGCCACTTGCATATTTTTAGCGTTTTTGTTTGGCAGCAGTCTTTATGAAAAGGCGTTTGCAATTCGAGTGCAGGCGGGGCAAGAGGAACTTTGGGCAATATATATAGTATATATATGTGCATATATATGTGTGTGTGTTCTACTCTAGCTGGGTGCAAAAAAAATTACAAAAATTAAGTCTTAATTGTCTTTGGCAAATAATGTTGCCAGCGAGCAAATTCCACACAAGGTGATATAAACCTTTTTTAGTCCGAATATATTTAATGGACCTACAACTAAATGCCAGCCAGATATTCAGCTTGCATTTTCTTGTAAATTATTTTTATACTATTTATAGAATATTAATTTACTTGGGAATAACTAACAATTTGGAAAAGTAAAGTTACACAAGGCACAATATTGAATGAAAATGTGAATTATCTGAACTGATGTTTAATTTCTCCAAATATTGCAGGCAGTCATCTGGCCTAGCAGGACATAAGAACCTGGAATAAACGCTCTAGAGAGCGTTCACTGCATAGAGGGAGAGAGCCCGACAGAAAGCAGGGATGTGTTCGAGGCTTTTGCTGCTGGGCGCTCAATTAGCCAGGCAGTTAAGTGCAACAACAACCACAATGACAAGTGGCAGCAGCAACAGCAGCAACAGCAATCCACACAGCCAACATAAACAAAATGCAATAATACTTAACATGGCAGCCATGGCGCACACGGAACCAATTCAAAGCCTACGAGCCTGTGAGGGCCGGGCCCAGCCATGGGTGAGCCGATTATGGCCAACACATGTTCGCTGGCAAATGGACATGGACATGAGCCTGGGCCAAGCGCATGATAGTGGCTTAATTAACCAGAAACAATTGCATATAAATATAAAACATCGAATTGCAGCTTGGAATGCAGCTCGAGATTTGGGACCACATCATTTGGCTTTGCAGCGGGGCGAGGGAGGGAAGGGGGAGGGGCATTAACTCGTTTAAGCCCATTAAATTGTTATTGTTATGTGCTGTTGGTGTATTTAAAACATATGTCGGCTATTTGTAGCAACAAGAAAATTACACAAATCGTTAAATATTTGCGCAGGTTATATATATATTTTTTTTTGTTATTGCTTTTTTCTGCGCAAGTTCCAAGCAATGGACCCATAAATTTTGTTGTCGCGCAGCCATTTTACCTGTGACATTATTATTGCTGTTGCTGTTGCTCCTGTTGTTGTTGTTCTGGTTGCTTTTTATTTGTTTGTCGTAATTGCGGCGACACGACAACAACAACCAAAAAAAAAAACAAAAAACAAGCCCACAGAGATAAAAACAACAACAGCAACAATAACAACAATGCGAGGCCCATAAAAATTTAATGAAAATTAAAATGAAAATAATTTGTGTGTTTAATTTAATTTTATGATACCCCAAAGACTGCAACAACAATGGAAACAGTCGCCGCGAACGTTTAAAATACGCTTCATCCGCTTGATGAATACGCCTAAAACTATGCAACAGATCATAAATCAGGCGCATAAATTACCATCAATAGGGGGCAGAGGACGACAGGGAGCGAAAGTGAGCGTGGAACGGCGCGAGAGAGAAAAAGAGAAGGAATTTGGAGCTCAAGGACAAGACAATGCTGCCTGGCGACAAGCGAATAGGCAGCAAAGGACCCAAAAATTGCCATGGCCAATGACAGCAAATGGAAAAACAATAAACCAAAGTTCTTCGCCTTGTTGTTGTTTGCACAAAAAAACTCAGAAGAAAAAAATGATAACAATAACAATAACATTAACAGTAATGCCAACAATAACATTACTTCAAATTTAATTTAAATTATTTGCCCGCACAGCAGCAGACACAGAACTGTCCACCCCGCTCCACAGATCCATTTCTCCCATTTGACAACCATTGTGAGATGCGTATCGCAGAAATTACCTGCAATACTTGGCCACTGTCGGCCATTAGCCACACAACAACAAGAACGACATGTGTGTGGTCACATAAGGGCATGAGAATGGCAGAACAATGGCCACAAACCTATCATGGAGTCCATGGAGGGAGCTGGCCAAATGGCAAATGGCCAGTTCGCGCTTTAGATTAAATCAGGTCTCATCAAGGTTAAAGGAAATTGCTGGCTTCATAGTTTTGGGTCAACAAAATCCTAGCTATTAGCAGAGCCTAAATAAGCACACAAATATCATGATTCAGCTAGTTCCAACTAGACCGGGTTTTCAATTGGCTGCCTAAAACTGGGTCCGGTCTATGCTAAATGCAAATGTTTAGGCGTTGAACAGTTTAGCCTACCATTAGAAGAAGTATATAATTTATTTACTAATGTTATTTAAGATATTTTTAATCAAACTCGACAATTATAAACTTTATTCTAATTTCATTAAAATCACATACTAAGCAAATATAATAGCTTACAGATATACTTATATGCCTGCAGGAGTATTTAATTTATTTAGTTTTGAACAATAAAATTAAACCATTTTGTTTTTTAAGATATTTTTAATCAAACGTTATTCCAATTTCATCAAAATCATATATGCCTACAGAAGTATTTAATTTTCGTCTTCCTGAAGATAACTGCTACCTCTTGATTTTATTGTAAAACAATACACCAGCATTTAAACAACATCTTTAAATTATTCCCCAGCTGCAGCAACAGCAATTAGTGAGGAGCATTTTCATGTGCTGCTAATTTCCTCTTTAAATACAAAAAAAAAGCAAAACAGACAACATGACAAAAGTCATAAGTACTTGGGCGCCCATACTCTAGCCGTATGTCTATTGCTTTTCCATTCGCATTTCCATTTCCGTTTTCATGAGCGGCTGCATTAGCAATTCAAATTTGATGTCCGCCATTAAACTCATTAACTGCACACAAATGCAGAGGACGGGATGGGATGGGACGGGACGGGACGGAAGCCCCCCGCAGCATTAGTGCAGACACATCCCCGGGGGATACTAGACAACACTCGACACGGCCAGACTCAAAAAACTACATAAACAGCCAGACTGCGAGCAGGGGGAAGCCGCACTAAACACCAGAAATGGGCGGCGAAAGCAACTTTAATGACTGCCACCAACGATCGGCAAATGAAGAACTGTCTTCATTAGCAGCGCCAGGTGGAGGCCTGAAGGGATGTGGGGGGGATTGGCTGGTGGGGGGCTGCCAACAGAAACTGGTTACAGTCTGCAGCATCTACTGACTAGAGGCAAAAACTAAACGTAAATACCTAAAACATAAAAAAGGTGGGCAACGCCAGTCGACAAGGTGCGCTGCCGAGTGGGCTGAAGCGTAGTTTTGCATGGAAAAGCCATTTGCACGCCGTTGAGCGTCGTCAGCGTCGTCTGCGCCGAATAGTTGACTGGCTTGGCCAGCGCGAGCTCCTTGGTGGCACAGGATAATTGACTTTCAAATCAGTTTGCTATAAATTTTTATCGGCACTTTTGATGCTGTCGCTGGCAGCACTCGACCCGCTGGCGACGCACGCGGCGACAACGGCTGCAATCAATTGCCAAAGTCAATGGGGACCATGCCGGTGATAATTGCCAGCCAGGCTATGGGAGAGCAGCATCATCAGCATCAGCATCAGCAGCCAGAACCAGGTCCAGGCCCAGGGCCAGGGCCAGTACGGGAGTGTCCTGGACAAAACGCCACTAATGAGTTTTATTGAGTAGTTGCTGTAGTTCACCCTTTGGGCGCAAACCCTGCTCGAACCCAGGTTGTAGCTGTGACCCTCCGAGCACCTCTGGCTAAAAACCCAACTCGATGATGCACGGAAGCAGTTAATCAAATCTGTAAGTGCCTGCTGGCCGTCGAGTGGTGCTGCAGTCCACACACGTAATTGCATTTGCTGCTTCACACATGGCAGCTTCAAGTTGTGCTCTCGCTCGCTTCTATTAAAGTCTGGCCCAAGAATCCACCTAAAAATAGCTGCAAAATTGCAAAAAGGAAAAGAAAATTGGCATAAGCACGTAAATTATGTGCTGCCAATTAGCAGTTCCAAATTTTTGCACGCAACAAAGAAAAAACCAAAATGAAAATGTGCCCAAATATGAGTGTGCAACGAGAGGGCATGGATTGGCCACCAGGCCGAGGCTAACAAAAAAAAATAAAATAAATAAACAAAAAAAAAAAGAGGCAGAGAAAAATATACAAGAACCTTTTCAACAGGCAGAATGCGACCTTACAACACCCTTTCGTAAATTGAAATTTTGTATGTTCACTTGAGTCACATAAAACCAAATTTCTTTAATTTATGCATTATCTAAATTTGTCTAAGTATAAAAATATTTAATAATAAAAACCGAGTGACATGTAAAAGAACATCTTCAGTTTTCTTTTACTAATTATGTAAATCACTTTTTACACATACATTGCCTTTACACAAACCAAATATGAAATATACATTTTTACGAATACCCTGCAATTCGAAAAAATGTATATATATAAATAATTTCGTCACGACATAAGTGGCATCATTAGAGGCAGTGTGTGGCGCACTGGTTGACTCCCATTCATGCCACCCGACGCAGACACCCCATTCTTCCAGCCTGGCCCCAACTCGTCTCAAGTGCCTGACGTAAAAAAGTCAAATGCCGAAATTGCCAGGCAGCAAAAAAAAAAAAAGCACAAGTAGAAGAAATGCTTTGCCAAGTGAGGGGGGCGGGGCGGGCGCAGGAGTTTGCTGCGAATGAGTGTGAAGAAAACATGGTAATTTTTCATAAAAACCGCCAAATGCGCACACAACCCGAAGCGAAAAGAAAACCGCAGAGAAACCGGCAAAGCGGAAAAAAAACAAAAAAAAAAAAAATTTTATATTTTTTGCTGTCCTGCGCGGTTTTTCTTATATTATATTTTTTGCAGCTCTGTTGCTGGAATGTAATTCAAAGACGTTATTGGGCGCTGTGGGGGGCGTGGCTGGCCATGTTTATGCGACGTCTTTTGGCATTTAGGCATGCGAAATGCGTTGCCCCAAATCCTTTTTACGTGGCTGCCAAGGACACAACGAGGAGCGCCATATGGGCCGTGAAGTGGCAATAGATGAGGAGATTGAGGGATCACGGAGGATAGCCAGGAAAAACAAACTTTTAGCGGAAGCGGCAACGGCAACGGAAATGTCAACAAAACGGCAACCGCGCCGGGTGGCCAGTGTGGGGTGCCATTGGGGTGTGGGTGGGGTGGGGCCCCACCCAGGACCAGTTGGGATTGCGGCCTAGTCGTAATAATTCCCCGCTGAAATATTATCAAATTGCGGCAATTGATTTAACCGCCAGCGGGCAGCGTAACGCCAGCAAGGCGTGGCAGCTATTGAGGCTTAGCGAAAGTTTACGAAGCATTGGAAAGTGTGTGGGGCAGTTTGTACTGCTTGAAGTTAAATCAGGAAAATGTAACAAAATATAAAATCAAATATACTTATTTTGATAAATTTGATTAACATATTGTAAAAAATAAGAAGGTTTTAAGAAAGTAATATTTATATGCACTAAGAACGATTCGTGACATTTTAACTCGACAAGGGTAATAAAAAATATATATATATATATGTTTAATTATAATAATGTATGTTTAATTACAATAATATTTTCATTCGACTGTTTCTCATATAAAACCCATCTTCAGGACTGATTAAATCTTAAAGACAATTTTACAGTTCAAAATAATTTGTATTCAAATCAGCCGTAGATTCAATCACATTTGAAATCCGGGCTTAGTAAATTCCTCCTCGGACGTTTAAAAATAGTTGAATATTCAAGCCGTTGAGCGAAATCGATACTGCGGCCGCCTCGTTTGATGGAACTCGAACTCGGTTGATTTCGCAATGGATTTGTGGCCCACGCCGTTTGGCGCCTCTGATTTATTTCCGTCAAGTAATTGGAAGCGTTGCCAGGAACGCTGGCTCAAATGCCAGCATAATTAGTGGCATGCTCAAAAATAGACCATAAATAATCGTCGCTTACGTTTGCCTCAGGAGGGAGCGAGGGCGGAAAGTAGTCCGAGCAGAAAAGGAGTGCACAGCAGCCGCGCTCGGCAACGCCGCAAATTGTCTAAGGCCCTGCATAAATTACTTAAATGTTTTCCCAGGAAATGAAGATGCTGTGCCACAATGAACGGATGCTCGGATAGCTATGAGCCACGGTTAGGCCGAGCCAACGCGGCGTATGCGCAATTTTATTAAATTACATTCGTGTTTTGGCAAATTAATTACGAAATTATGTTGTCGTCTGCCGCCTAACGAACTACACAGCAGCTACACATGTACGCTGGAGTATCTAACTGGGCGTTGGCATGGCATGGCCAAAACCATTGCTCTGTCTGCCAGCTCCTTGCCGAGTCCTCGCCATGCATCGCATTTATCTCTGAATGTCAGTCCAGGCCTGAGACGGCCCTAGCCCATGGGGTTGGCGGTTGGCGGTTGGCCTTGCTTGGCTCCCTCGCATATTAAAAGTAATTTCGCCTCATTTTTGGCATAATTCGTTGTCTGGCAGGACACTCAGTCCACGGCAGAGCACAACGGGACATAACCCGCGCAGATTATGCCGCATTTCAATGTCGTCGCTAGCCATTTTTCTAGCGCATATTCAACTGGAAATCTCAGTCGCAATAAATTTGACTTTATGTTCATGGCTCGCTAACCAAATTGTGTTTACAAATCATATCTAGCATGACGGCCATCCCTCCCTGGCCCTCCCCCTCCCCTTCCACAACCTAATTAAGCCCGCCCCACGCAGCAAGGGCAAAGCTCTCGCATTACTCATACGACGCATTAAGACCCAAATCATTGTCAAATAAATAACGTTAATTTGCTAAATCGGCTAAAGCGACAAGAGAAAAAAACCCCGCTACTGAATCGAAATGTAAGCGCCGTTTTCGAGTTAAAAATCACATTTGCATATTTCGTGCATAACAATAAGAAACCCAATGGATTGTGACGTAAGCGGCGAAATCGGAATGAAGTTGATGGCCAACTCACATGTGAATTTGCTACCTGCTGCTGCTGCTGCTACCTGCTGCTGCTGCTGCTACAACATTTCGCCGAAATTGCTCAACTTGCAGTCACCCATCCAGGGATAGCCCCCTACCCGATCGAGACCCTCGCCTGTTTAAAACGCATGTGTACGCTTCATTTATGCATTCATCAATCAGCTAACCAAGTGTAAATTTTTGCATTTCCAGCGCGCTGAAATAAAACAGAGAATTTGAATTTGCACCAAAGACCCAAAGTTAAATCAAACACCCAGCCTCCAGCTTCAGCCCCTAATGTAGCAATTCTGGCCACCCCCAGCAACGCTCCCGCTCTGACTTCCATTCCTCCAGCAGCCCCCAATCCCAATCACCGCATAGCTTCTTTGTCTTTTGGGCTTGCTGGCAGCAGAAGCAGCAAACGAGAACGCCCTTCATTTATTTTATTTTGAAATATATAAATCGCACCTAAAAAGTATGCTACACTAAACTTTGATTCATGGCGCAAAGTTTCCGTGCGCTTGAAAATTCGTTTTCTTTGGCCTTACGCACACCACTAACACATCAACACACACGCAAACACACACACACCTCTCACAAACACGTACACACACACACACACATACACACGTACACCCACACTTCCCTGCAGCTGTTGCCCACAACGTTCCGGTTCAACGCTTTTTACGTACTCAACTGCCACGCCCCAGCCCGCCCGCGCCCCCTACACCTTGTACGTTTAAATTTGGCTGCTCTGGCAAAAAAAAAAAAAAATCAGGCAAAAAAAGAAAAACAGCAACAAAAACACGAAAGAAAATTTTGCAATTTTCCCTGGCGCCCATTTAGCACTTGGCCATGATACGCAGTTTCTCTTTTATTTGCTGTGAAAATAATAGAATCATAAACTGAAACGGGGCGTGGCATGTGCAGCCGGACCGAGAACGGGGACGGGAACTGCGAGCGGCAACAGCACGTGGTCCCGCTTTGAAGTGTTTGATGAAATTTTCGACACTTAATGATAGCGCACGCAATACACCCAGCCAGCCAGCCAGCCAGCCAGCCAGTTAGCCAGTCAACAGACACAGCAACAACAACAACAACAACAACAGGAACAACAACGCCAACGACAATATTGCTGGCCCCTTGCAGCAGCACATCATAAACGGCAACGGCCATGCACCGCAAAATAGTTAACAATCGGAATGGAAGCAAAGCCGCCGTGGACTGCGTTGCCAGAACCGGGCGCAGGCCCTGTAATGGGCCCACCAATGTGACTGGTAATGACATCGCTCCGGGCAGCTTCTGGGCCCGGTTATGGACTCTCGACTCACTGAGGGTGACGGTGACGCTGACGGCAACTACATAAATTGCAGCCGTGACCATCGAGGCAGGCATCTGTTGCCAGTGGGGCAAGGGGGAGTGGGGTGTCAGCTGATGCAGCCAATAAAACCAACGAACCAACCGAAAAAACTGCATGCGATGCGATGCGATGCGACAGGCGCGAACATTTCGAAAAACAAGCAACTGCCTGTGAAACAATCAGTGGGCAGAACAGGCGCGAAAAATACCCTTTCAAAAAGAACACATATTTTTATGAGCCATAAATTATATATTTTACAATATTAAAAATATAAAAAAAAATTGTGTAGAGAATAAAATATTAATAAGCTTTAATTTGTACTTTTCATTAAATAATATTGATTTAATATTGTATTTTATTATGATATGTAATTTATATGCTTATTGGAAAATTGTTTTTTCAGTTACAAAAACATACTAAGTATTGCACCATAAAAATATTATAAAAATACTGTTTGGTTAAAACCGTATTTATTTCTTTAAAATTATAGAAAATACAACCAACTTATTGTATTTGCTAGCATTCGGAAAAAAAAAACTCAAAAACCTCATTTTTGTGAAATTAAAAAAATAAAATTATATTTTAAAATTGATATTTATATTTATAAATACCCATAGCTAGACCTAAATTAAATAATTATAGTTAGAACAACTTTCCACAATTCAATTCAGTTTTGTAAGTGAAGAAATTCAACAATGTGTGAAAAAAGCCAATTAAATTAAATTTTCTAACCTACCGACTTGATCATTGTCCTTGTTTCATCTAATCAAATATTGTTCTCTGTTAGTTTAAAACTAATCAAGCTTTAAGCTTAGAAACCAGCAGCTTAGCTCTCAAGCTGATAATTCACATTTGCCCCGTATTCGCATAAGTTCGAAGTAGTTTAATATGCAGGCCTGTGGCCCACCATAAATATATTTCCGAACTTGCAATATGCGATAATCACCTTCTGGCGATAGTAATGCACACGGCTAATGCTGGCCCAGCCGGAGGCAGATAATGATGTGAAGCTTGCATTAATTATGAGACTGTTCTATGTGCGCGGCAAGCCGCATCCCATAATTATTACGCCCGAATTTGCAGCTGGCAATTGTCTGTTGCTGCTGCTGCTGCTGCTGCTGTTGTCACTGATGGTCAGCAGCGTCTGCTGCTGTTGTTTTTGCAATTGTTTGTGCTGGAATTATGTTGTTAGCCATGTTGATGTTTAAAATCCCAATAAACGCTTAGCAGGCGCGTTCAAATTGCATTTGTACGCTGTCTAAAGGGTCTCCGGGAGAGTGGAGGCGCCAAACGGCTGCCAATTGCCAAATAAATTACGAAGTTTACTGCCTAAAACCAAAACTAAAAGCCAGGCCAGGCTAGGCCAGTGTTGGCAACAATCAACGGCAACATTAACGATATCGCCTTTGAAACTGCCGACCCGACCCGACCGGCAGGGACTCAACTTTAACCAAGCCGCACGTCAAACACGCAAACCTTTCAATGGCAAAGCCCAGCGCCAGGTGGCGCCAGCGTGCACAGTCAGGTGGCCAGATGGCCAGGTGATGGCATTTGGCCACGTTCCCAGTTTAGCTTGTTGCGTGTCCACTTTCACTTCCAGCTAGTGTGTGTGTGTGTGTGTTTGTGTGTACCGAGAAATTGCGGTTTGTTTGCTGGGTAATTACATTTTGGCATTTTCCCTAAGCACCCGCCTGTATATCCCCGTGTGTGTGTGTGTGTGTGTGTGTGGGCATGTCAGCGTGATAATTATGCGACTATAATCGCACTTTTACATGCCAGCAGCAGTCGCAGAGCTCAACTCCGACTCCGGCTCGGACTTCGAAGTGTGTCCACCGTCTGGGACACGGAACGAAACACTTGAACCCTAAAACGAAATATGTCGAGCGAGCGTCAGAAGTCAGCAGCCCCAACTAATTAACAGGCCGCAGGTACAAAGCGCCCCCCACTCAGCGGCCTCTCTCGCTCGCTCGCACAGTCATACAATATTTAAGCCAGGTTGGCCGAGCTTAAACAAAAGCGAAAGGCATGTTTAATCATAAAAGCAAAAACAACACTAAAATTGTTGCTGCTGCCTTTGGCAACGCCAACTTTGCTACTAAAACTCACAGCGACGGCGCACAAAAAAGGGTTAAGTAAATATTGAAGTGAATAAAAACCATGAAAAAGGAGCCAGTTGGCAAAAAAAATAAAATAAAAATTCTCACACACATTCACACAAACACACACACACACACACACACACACACACACACACTCACACACACACACTAGCGCAAGGCAACGCACATACAGTTAACTACTCTTTTGGCCGTGTCGCGTGAAATGGGCGACTGGCCGGTGAAACGTGCAGAGCTGGGCGTACCGGGGACGTCACAGGCAGAGCTGTTGCCAGGCTTTGGAGAGCAGCAGCGGGAGCGGGAGCTGCAGCAGCTACCAATTAATGTCCTTGTTAGGCAGTGGCCTGTAAAATTGGCTTAAAAAATATGTAACCTTATGCGAGAGACCCAGCTATTTCCCAGCTCTCGCTCTCTCTCGTGCACTCTCTCTCTCGCTTTCTCTCACTGGCTTTAGTTTCCTGCCTGGTTCATGCGTAGTTTTCGTTATGAGATTACTGAAACTAAAACACTAAAACACTGTTTTATGTTTGCACTTAATAATAACTTGGTTTTCTTCAAATTCATAAGTTTTGCAAGTATATTTCACACTTGGAAATTTTTAAATACGTTGAAATTTAAAAAACAAATTTTAAATCATATAAATAAGCTTTTCTTTTATACTAAAAGTTTGGACTTAAATATATTTAAAATAAATATTTATTAATGATCTTGAAGCGAAAAATTCCAACTATAAATTTTTAAATAGTATATTTTCGCCAGGTTTAAAGTAAAAAATGTTTTATACAACAGTTTTTCCATATAAAAGAAAAGAAACTTTAAATTAAGCTAGCTAGAAATGTTTCAAGTAAATGGATAATCTTTGGTGTAAAAAAAATAATGAATAATTCTGTTATAAAAATCTTCCGAAGACGCTACATAAAAATACATAATTTACAACTGCGTATAAATTCGTAATTTCATGAATATATATCCCGCATAAACTATAAAATTGTTGATTTGCAGCCAGGAAAAACTTTGTGTGTGTGTGTGTGTGTGTGTGTGTGTGTGTGGGTTGGCGTGTGTGTTTGTTCGCTTCGCTGTGTGTAGGTGTGTTTATATGTGTGGCAACTGCTACAATGCAACGGCTACAGTTTCATTGTGGCCTAGTTGGTGCTGGCATTGTTTTTGGCTTTAAGTGAAATAAAGTTCATAGCCGTATTTTTTGCTCGCTGGCTGCCATTATTTAATTTGTGCAGCTGGGGCGGCCACTCGCATTGGTGACGCGACTTTGACATGGCAACACGAAGGCTTTCAGATTCGACCGGCCCATGCAATATCCATGGCGGCAAGGCTGTGGCCAATACCGATTCTGATTCCAATTCCGATTCTGATTCCGATTCCGATTCGGTTGAGCATATGGCAAATGCTGGCAGCTTAAAGCGGTTGTCCGGCACGCAAAAACTGACCGAATATCGAATCAAAAATGCAGCATTTTTGCGCCGGACGAGGCCGCAGCTAATGCCTGCCAATGGAAGGCGGCCAAAGCAGAATGGCCAAGGGAGATGAAACAATGGCACAGGAGAGAGCTGGCAAACAGGAATCCGGCAGCGTGGCAACGTGGATCGGGTTGGACATCGGCGGACAGAGAGCCATAACCGCAGGGCCAGAGCGCAAGCCAACTGTCAGTGAAAGTGGGCAAAACTTGCCGCTGGACAGACGGAGGGGCTGTGCCGGGGCGGAATCTAATCTGTAAGCATAAATTCCAATCATTTTGCAAATGGAATGTGCAAATGCAAACCAATAAAACCGCAAAACACAACACAGCAAATGGCAGCGCCGAGCAACAGCTCATGGCGAGAGCAGCTGAGACGAGACCAGAAACAGACACAGACACAGAAACAGAACTAGGATCAGCCCCAGCCCCCAATAGCAATACCAACACCAATAGCAATAGCAATACCAGATACCAGATACAAGCTACGTGCGGTTTCCAGCATCATCCAGGGTCAAGTGAATCTTTGACCAAAGTTGTCGTGGGTTTGGCTTTCGTTTGGCTCTCAAACAGCTCCTGTCTCTATGTTTTTCTAACCCAGTTGCTACAAATGCTTTTTGGAAATTCGTCCGCCATGGGGCCTGTTAATGAAGTGAGTAAGTGCTCTGGGGGCGGACTGAAAGAAGCTCCGCCAACCAGATGCCAATGTCAGTGCCGGACATATTGCGAGAGTTTTCAATGTAGTTTCAATCTACAAAGTTGAAGTGGCTGCCAATGAAGTGCTTTCATTATGGTTATTAAAGCTGATATGTGATATTCGACAGAATATTAGCATCCCACATAAAGGTGTTGATGATTTCTGTACCCTGGCAAAGGATATAAACATTCTATTTTTTTATTTTAATTATAATTTTTACCCGAAATGCGAAACAAATTAAAATGCCTCTATTTTATTTGATAGATATAAAATAATATTAAGGTCGCCTATTCGAATCAAAAGAAAAACCTTGTCTAATAGAAGTGGGTGAGAGTTCAAGCAAGTAAGAAAGGTTAAATTTAGCTGAGACTTAACATATGTTGAGTTAGCTAAATTTCATAAATAACACAGCTGCAAGTGAAGTTTAGCTTATTATCTGACGCTGCTAAACACGAGTTTTTATCAGGGAAGTAAAATATTGACTGAAAAAAACTCAAAATTTATCAATAAACTTGCTTTTACTTTATAAAAATTATATAACTAGGAATCCGAATGTTTAAGATGAGAATGTTCATAGTCTACACGTTTTAAGAAATAATAAAATAAAGATAATAAAAACGTTGTAGCAGCTAATCCTATTTATATGTTGGATAGCTTAATACCGGCGTTCCACTTTTCTCTAAAATACAGCTTGGCTTGAGCCTTTATAGTTGGGTTTAATTTGATTAGACTTTTTTATTGAACGCCGAACTTATTGTCAAGTTTTAGTTGGTTCTTATAGTCGTTAATATGTCAGGTGTATTTGTTCAGTGAAGTCTTTAAATTGTGCTCCACTTGGTATACAGCGGCTATTAAAGCACACACACACACACACACACACATAGCATAAACCAGCCATTATCAACAGGCGGACAAAAGCCAAACATGCAGCTGCCTGACAGGATTATCGTTTATTGCATTATTTTTATGCGATGAACGCGCGTCGATTAGAAACTAAAAATAATGCATTTCGTATTTGGCATTTCGTTTGCCGTCTGCCATTTGCCGTTTGCTGAAGTGGCGCAACGAACAAACCGAACTGCAATAAAAATGGCAACAAGCAGCAAAAGGAAGGCGAACGGGCTGAAACGAGCTGCAAAGCAAATGGCAATCGCATTTGCCGCATTGCATTGCCAAGGAACTGCAACAGGAGGAGCAAAAGCAAAAGCAACACCAACAGCAGCAGCAACAGCAACAGCAGCAGCAGCAGCAACACCCGTAGCAACATCAGCAATCGGAGGCAACTATCAGCAGTTAACAACAATATTGGCACCTTAGTTGGCTAGCTGACTGCTTGCTGCCAGGCTAACTGTGAAATTGTGGCCATAAAACGTGCGCATTACAAGTGCGAAAGGCGCCACAAAGTATGCAGCAACAATAACAAGAAAGCTGCAACTTAAACTGGAGCTGCCACGCCAATTGCTCAACTGACTAAAATCTTGCCCGCCACATGGCGTATACGTGTTAATTTAGCCCAGCGATTAGACAGGCCCTGACAGTCAGTCGGCCGGCAGTTCATTTCAGTTTTCCAGCTATTCAGTTACCCCTTCCCCACAGTCCTCGGTAAACGCAACGGGCCGACTAAATTGCCCGTTGGCTTCTTCAGCGCGCACTCTATAAATTTTGCGGCTGTCAGGCCAGCGGTATTCCTGGTTAGCCAGTGGCCCCAACTCTGATCTATTAAGTGCATTTTCGGAGCCGTTTTCAATTTGGCCATAGTCTGTTGTCGGGCAACAGCCCAAAACGGCAAAACACTATATTTTGCAGCGTATAAGTAATGATGTGACGATTTGGCAGCAAACGATTTGGCCACTAAACAGTCAGAAGCACACAGAAGCCCCCACCCCCCGCAACCCCCAATACCCAGCACCGCAACCGCCCCCCAAACTCGAGCAACCTGAGCGCCAGGTCAAAGTAGCTGCCCCTACACTATTTGGGGGGCAGTTTCGGTTAGTTTGTGTGTGTGGGCGGTAACTGCGAGGAAAGACAGAGTTCATTGCACCGGACGAACGTCGGCTTGTGTTGCTTAGTTCAAGGCTCTTTTTGTTTGTTTTAAGTCACTTGCCAGTTTTCGGGTACATTAGCCATTTGCTGTAGTTAGAACAGACTGCTAAACGACTTTCAAAAATATGAGCAACTATGCTGAAAATGATATTGGATACCAAAACTTGGGCAACTGCTTAAATAATCATTAGTTAATAATTGTTCGTAGATATTCTCATCAGAATCGGAAAGAATGTACTATCAGAAATTTTGTCAATTATTTAAATACTTGTCTTTAACAGTATAGAAAATCAACGGACAGTTATTAGAAAATTTAAAAATAAAATTTATTAAAAGAATTTAACATTGCATGAAGGTTAACAAAAACTTTACGGATTTTATCCAATCAAATTCAAAATCATTTTCATGAATCTATGTGAATATTCATTTTATGAAATATTTTGAAAGACATATTGAAATTTGATCACTCCCAACTCTATTTCCAATTTAAAGTAAAATGTTGTAAGCCGATTTCCTATAACAAAACGATTTCCAAAACTCCAAATGCAATTTTTATCCGCTAACCGAAGAGTCAATAAATACACCGAAAAAAAGCACTAAATTGATTTCGAATTTTAAGTACATTTTAAAGGCCAGTTAATATCTGCCAATATTTTAATATTTTGCTAGTTGTGTATTGTCTAAAAGAGCCTGCAAGAATAGCTTTCTGAAAGTGCATTCAAGATTCGATCAATTGTACGACAAATTTGTTGCAGCTTGTTTGTTGCCGCTGTTAAACAAAATTTGCTTGGCATGCACTTTGGGCATACATTTCGAGGTGGGTGAGGGGGAAATTGTTAGGGTTTTTACAGTTGGGCAGATACTTAGTTTAGTCATGTTGGCCAGTCTGATAAATTGTTTCCGCAGAGCGTTGCACGTAATTGCTGGCGGATCGATGAAAAGTGGCTTAAAGGTCCTGGCCATGTTAAGATGCCGTCGAGCTGTGCTTGGCTGTTCAAATGCTGCTGTTGCTGTTGTTGCTGTTGCCGTTGCTGCTGCTCGTGACAAGGCCAACTAATTTGTACACTTCATCTTGGGCGGGGACAAAAACCACGAGACAGTTGCCAAAATAAGACAATTCTCCGAACTCAGTGCCTTAGGCAGCGACGTTGACGTCTCTGCTGTAACGGCTGTTGTTGTTGTTGTTGTTGCGGTTGTTGTTGCTATCGCTGCTGTCTGCTGTCTTTTGCCGTTGACTGTGCGAAATGTAATGCAATTTCATGTCAAAAACTAACACAGCGACAGCCAGAGCACAAAACTTTAAAGTGATATTTTTGTGTCGGTTAGTGCTGCGCACCTGTCTACCTGCTGTTGTTGTTGCTGGTGTCTTGGTTCATGCTGTCACTGCAACAACGGCAGCAGCAGACACAAACGCCAGTCATGCGCCGCAGGAAAACAAACTTCTGTTGCCGCCGCTTCCTTCGGCTGATTCTCCACTCTGAGCCGCAGCAACACGACGCTTACTTCCGCTTTTAAGTGTTAAGCAATACACAGCTACAGAGACAGAGACAGACAGAGAGACAGACAGAGACAGATACACTCAGTTGTTGTCGCTGTCCTTTGACATGCATGTCTCGGTCTTTAGTCCTTCGAGTCCCTAGCCTAAGACCTACCTCAAGCTCTATGTTCTATGTCCTTCAGCTGTCTGCCGCCCGTGCAGTTTTGTCAATGCCTGTCGAGGCAGCCACTGAAGTTATGACAGGACTACATACACCTGGCACGCCCCCAGCTGTACCGCCCACCGCCAATGTCTTAGCACTTGCTTGCGCTGCGTTTTCTTGCCGTCCGCCAAGGCGGGAAGCATTAAAGGTGATTCACTTGTTTGTTGCTTGTTTGTTTGCAATTTGTTGTCATAATTTGTTGTTGCTGTCGCTGTCGCCCATTTGGGCGTCGCCTCGAACCTTCGGACCTGCCGTGCAAATCGTTATGGCAACAATGTGTCGCACTTTGCAGTTGTTCTTGCAACCAGTTGCTGCCTTCAAGAGCTCTTGATTAAAGCGCACAACAACTGGATCAACTTTCACAAAATGCCATTCAATCAAAGAGAGCATAAATTGAAATATTCGTTATGCATATTTTGTACGATTTATTTTGCTCCGATGGAAATAATTGACAAATCCATATCATTTTCCCTAGCCATGCTCACAGCTCTATCTGTATCTGTATCTACGATAGATGACTGAATTGTGCAAATTGAGAAATCCTTTACCTATCGACTCGATTTCAATTTCTTTCGACCCGAAAGCCCTTAATGGATCTAAAGTAAAGTTGGAAGTGAAGTTTTCGAAGTCTTCATCAACGGCAATAGTTGCCTGCGTATACGTAATATTTTCGTTGGCATTCAAAAAGGCAGACATGTTGAGGAATGACATTTGGCCAGGCCTTGTGTGTGTGTGTGTGTGTGTGTGTGTGTGTGTGCGTGTGTTTGTGTGTTACTTGTATTATAGCCCCTTCTGATGGCCGTATCAATTTTGGTTGGCTCGCTCTTGGCTCGCATTATCGTTAAAATTGTATTGGATTGAGCCAACATGCTCTGCTGACTGTGGCCCATTGTGGCCCAGTCCAGCTTCAATTCCATGTGTCCATTCCTCTGCATTTTCAACCAATTGTGTGTTCACATGTGTGTGTGTGTGTGTTTATAGATTTTCCGTTATAGCCACACGAACTTCTTCTTAAAATGCAATTTTCAAGATTTTTTCTGTTGTTGTGTTTTTGCTGGCTCGTTTTGGCCAGCGCCATTTCAGCCTTCGATGTTGTTGCTGCCTTTGACGCTGATTTTAAACTGCTCTCCACTCTCTCTCTCTCTATCTCTCTGTCTCTCTCTAACTCACTCTTTTTCCTCTATATTCCCTTGACCACGCCTTTCGTCTGCCGCCGCTGCTTGCATGTGTCAAAAGGTATTTTTATGTTCGGCTTCGTGTTTTTCAACATTTTCTCAGCATTTTATTTTCCTTTCTTAGGTCGCTTGCATGGTTTTCCGCAAGGTTGTTGGGCCAGCGGAGGGCTGGGTTCACCAAGGGTTGGGGGTCTTGAACCAAACCACTTTGAGTCGACTTGAGTTGAGTCCCGTCTTGTGTGCAGGTAATGTGGCACTTGGCTAAAATGGTGTGTGAAATTTTATGCGAAATGGCTTAAGATGTTGTTGTTATTGTTGCTGCTGTTGTTGCTGTTGCTGCTGTTGTTATAGTTCTCGTTGTTGTCGTTGCTGTTATTGTTGTCGTGCTTGTTGTGCTGATATTTCTGGAACGGAACACAATCATTCTGCTATGTTGCACATAAAAAGTTACGTTGAGTGGCACTATTCGACTGTATGTATGCATGTGTGTGTGTGTGTGTGTGTGTGTGTGTGCGAGGTGTGTGTGTGTGCCCAGATTCGAGGAGCTGCAATGGATCGGATGGCTAGTGGCATAGGGATAGGGATAGGGATAGGGCAAGGAAAGCAAGCAAAATGTTGAACAGCTTCTGGCTTCTGGGCAAGCTGCTGATGATGACATTTTCGTTTTGGCCGCATGAATTGGCATTGGACAAAAAAGAGCGAAATGCGCAAAAAAGGATTAGTTAGTTTTGCTCGGCTTGGGCCCTCAATGTTGTTAGTTCGTATTTTCGTCTTCTCCTCTTTTGGCTGCTTGTGTAGGACATTCGATGAAACTCGATTTCGATTTCTTTTTACTAACTTGCATATCCATTCTACGAGCTGCGAATGGAAGCTTTCAAATACAACGATTTGTGTGTCTCTCAAAATCAAGACTGCTTGGATAATAAGCTCTATGCGAAGGAACTCTTATCTTCGGCTTGCCGAATATTTAATATCCTGCCAGACTTCAAATATATTCTGTACTTAATACCTATTAATTATACAAATATATCAGCGATGATCAGTGGGCTAGCCAAGACTGCTGCTCGTATTTTGTGTGACATATTCAAAAATCATTGAAGTGTGTAATTAATTTCATTTAGTAAAAATAAAACACTTTTCCGATCGGATATCCCTCATTTGCACACGCAGCTAATGGAAATTGGAATACCGTGTACCCTCTGACAGCAGTCGGTGCACTTAACACTGCGCAACATGGGCTAAGAGCTCGCATAGCTTTCTCATTGCTGCCGACCCGTGGAATGGACACATGTGCAAATATTCAATTAGCAGTGTAACAACAAAATCCAAGCAAACAGTGGCAGCAACAACAACAACAACAACAACAACAAAAGGACAGCTTTACGCAGTGCTGGGCTTTCGCTTTGTCGCGCATTTCCTCAAAAAACAAAACAAAACAGAACAAAACAAAATAGAGAAAAAATGATTTTTATTTAATTTTCGCTCCTGTTTTCCGTGCAAATAAGTTTCGTATTTTAATTCGCATTTGAACTTTCAATTTGTTTTCACATTTTTTCATCAACGCGTTGAGTATTTATCTCGATGTTTGCAATTTTTTTAAATTTGTTCCCTTCACATTTTTTTTTTTTTTGTCTACATTCATTTCGCGCTGCGTTTTACATGTCAAAGGAATTTCGCACCCAGGTGCGCGTCCGACCACGCTGAAAGTATTCCGTTACATTCAGCGGTCGGTCGGGAACTCCTCTGACTGACTGTCTGACTGCGTGTTTGGCAACAAAAGCAACAATTCCGCAAGCGCTGTTCATCAGCATCAGCTCTTAAAATATGTATAGGTATATTATGGCGATGATCATTGTTATCATTATTCAGCGTGTCTGTCATCGTTGTCATCATATTTTGCAAATTGCTCGTAAAAATGCCTTTTAATTGCACGTGTAAAAAGGGTTCGCTTCGAATATGGCAGCACTCTGCCAGCTTCACGCGCCACGCCCCTCCCCTCTCGCCCCGCCCTCCACACAAATTCCCTCTCATCTTTTGACTCTCAACTGTTGAAATTTAAACGCTGCCAAGATTAATTCAATTAACCTGCGCCAGCGTCAAAGGTAACTGGCAAAATCTGTCTGAAAATGGGTTTTATGGGTGAAAACCATTTGAGAGCCAGCTCCCGTATCCTGGCCTCAGTCCGGGACTCTGGCCTCTGATTTCTGGTTTTTGGGTTTTGGGTTTTGGGCTTCTGGTGCTGCTGCTTTTGACACTTTTAATTGGTAGGCGTAGCAAATCATTAATTATATTTCGAGGCCAAAATGCATGTCACTCAGCAAAGAGGTTTGACGATGAGCGGGTGCGACAGAGAGAGAGCGAGGCGTAGATGAGAGAGGGAGACCTTGAAAGTCTGACAGCTCAGCAGTACTCACTGCTGGATTTTCACTAAGTTGCTGTCTAAAAAAAAATAACCATAGCTTAATTGATAATCACTTAAAAAACGTTATTTCAGGAATTAAAAATAAAGTGCGCAACTTTGTGTCCCTAAATCAGGTCATAATAAAAACCTTTTCAAGATAAGTAGATTGTGGTGATTTGCTTTTCAAAGCAAAATATTCAAAAATAGCTTTCTCCAGGATTAATAATGTAATTATGGTTGTAAATTCACATTCGCCCCGTATAAAGAAGTCTTCATTGAAAGTGTTAAAAAAAATACAGCAAATAAATAAAACAAAATAAATATAGCATCTTAAGACATCAAATATTACAAGCAAGTTCTCATAGAGCATAAAAAGATGAAGAATATTTTACATTTCATACAGAACTCCCAAACCCTCCACATCACCCCTGTTATATATGCCATCTTTATTTTATAAAAAATAAAAATCTTTGCCTGCTGTTAATATAACTACCAATTGCTTGCCCATGGAAATGAGCTATAAAATAATCGCATTACCTCAAATAGACACAATCTGTTTATGAACTCAGACTCGAGCGGAATCTTAAAGCTTAGTTCTTTTCATCTTTTGCACTTGCAGTTGGGGGGTCCCATTAATGAACTTTGGTGACAGTCGTCGGGCAGGTGAACATGGAAAATTACGAAAACAGCGAAGAGCTGAAAAATGGGAGCCAAAAGCTCTGCAAATGATAAACGGCCAGGCTGATAGAGCTAAGCGAGCTGAAGAAAACGACCATTTCTGTGTGGGAAGTTTAGGCTACTGTTTTTTATTTTATTTATTTATTTTATGTTTTTTTTTGTTTTTTCTTACTTTTGCCCGCCTTCAGTTTGTGGCATTTTGTGCGCAACGCGAAATATAGCAGCACAATAAAACACATCAAATAAATTTGCGCTGAAAATTTGTGCTTATCAGCGAGGCGTGGCGGGTAGACATGGGCAAAGTTTTTTTATTCGAGTGCCGAGAGATTTAAATGCGAGTTGATAAGCCGAAGAGCAGCAGGACTGTGACTGTACTGAGCGTGAATACTCCGAGTTTAAGCAGTTTCCCGAACCGCTTTAAACTCGCTTACGGTAATAAACTCAGCGAGGCGTGGTGCTATTTGAAATCTAAATAGACCTGCCCGGCCAACTTAAATTTATTTGGCGATGAAAAAAAAAAAAAAGCATAAAACAAAAAACTGGCAACAAATAACACTAAAACGAAAAAAACAACAAGGAGCAGAAAACAATGGTGGAAAAAATACCGCAGCATGCATAATTTGGAATGCTTTGCGGGCTGCCGGCTCAGCCACATTATGCAACATTCCTTTCAGCACACACACAGAATTGTGGCACCCCAAACCCCCCACCACCCCCCACCACCCCTGCAAAGCAGCGTGTCCAGCCAACCCGACCGCACGCTCATTATGATAATAATAATGCGGGGGCAGCGCTGCACGAAATTTGTTAGTAAGCGCTCTCATTCCCAATCCCCTTCCACTTCCCCCTTCCCATTGCCATCTGCAAGCTCATCGCTCTCAACGGTCAAAGCCCAGAACAACAATTAAAATGTTATTAAGCGGCCAAAATTATGCAATGTGCGAAAGCAGCTGAGCTGGCAAAACTCTTTCGACTGGGATGAGTTGCGGGTTGCTAGGAGACCAGAAATAGATACAATGAAAGCCAGCCCGTAAGGATAATAGCCAAAACAAACGTTAGACTGGCCAACCAGAAGACAATTCAAGCCACATGCGAGTATTTATGTATATACATGTAAATATGTACATACATATATACATACATATATATGCGCTTTTTGTGCATGTGTTAAGAAAAAAGCAGCTGCAATGGGACCGGAAATAAAATGAGGTAAGGCAAAGCAAATAAGTCAGCATATGCATAAGTACACATAAATATGCAGTACAAGAGTCCTTTTTAATCTCAAAATAATTGGGACTATTACAACTAAACAACAATGAAGAATACAATGGGCACACGTACAAATTACATCTTTTCCAGACCTGCAAATTATTAAAAATGTTGCATAAATAAGAACCAAGCTCTGAAATTAAAAATATTTATGAAAAGTACTTAAAATAAGATACAAATATTCTTAATGAAAATACTACATTTTTTGAACTAGATACAATTTTTAGGAATTTGGAATTATTAAAAACGCTTTAAAAGTAGGAATTTTGTTCTTGAGTTAACCAAATGTTAACAATCGCAATTTTACATTTATATATTTGTATATGGATAGCTAGTAGTTTATATAAATACGAATTGAAGTAATTATGAGAGAATATAAACTTTTTGTAACTTAAGTGCTCAGAAGTGAACATGCCAATAATTACCTGATTCTCCAGAGTATCTTCTAGTCGTCTCGGCTCATTGTAATTGTCCAGGCTCATATATTTAGTGAAAAATGCAACGTTAGTCACAAAAAACGGAAACAAAATAGTTTACAAATAGTTAAACTTGTCTAAAAATGCTGCCACTTAATGAACTACTTTAAATAATTTTCCAACTGAAAATAATTTTCATTTACTAAACTTTGCCGTCGACCGAGTAGCTGTGCTCCACGCCTCCTTCCCCGCCTGCCGCTTGCCGCCTACCGTTTCAGCGGCAACTTTCGCATCGTTAACAATTTGGCAAGATTTAAAAATGTCTGCAGCGGCCTGGGCGGGGAGGGGGAGGAGGGGGTGGGAGGCCGGGACTTCCAAATAAAAATATCACTTTACTGTGTCGCCCCAGTCGCCAACGTCGCTGCCAAGGACGGGGTAATTTATCAAGACAAAAACCAGAGGCAGCTCTCGACAAAGAGCGGCTAGATGGCGAGATGAGAAGATGAGAAGATGGAGTGCACATGGATACAGAGAGGCAGCAGAGATGGCAGCAGCAGATAAAGCAAAGCATTTCAGCAAGCACTCGCAGAGGTGTGGGTGGTTAAGTGGGGCGGGCGGAGGTGGGGTAAGCAACTTTGGCGAGCTCTCTTCTTTGGTTACTTTCTTAATTTCATTTGCGAAGCAACAGCGACGCCGACGCCAACGTCGACGTCGCCGACAACTTTGCTGCTGCCTTTGCTGTTTTGTTTTTCAATTTCGCCGGGCGAAACTTTACCAAATACATCTCAAAAGCAGCAGAAGCAGCAGCAGCAGCAGCGACGAGAACAACAACACAAACAACAAAAACAGCTATAAAGACGTGCAAAGTTTCTATTAAAACGGATTTAATTATGTAATGGAATCATGATAAATTTCGCGCAACGTGAAAAGTGTTGGCCAAGGCTGCCAGCCAAGTACCTGCCACAAAGGCCGACGCAACCAGAACCAGAACAAGAGCCAGCAGCAGCAGCAAAAACAACAGCAGCTAAGCCGGAAGCGGCAAGCGGACCAAAAACTTAGGACAAGGCGGAACAAAACGAATAGACGGATGTATAGGCAGACAGCAGGTAGACGAAAAAAGGTAACGGGCCAAACTCTTTAGACTTTTAAGCATTTTAATTTGGACGGTTTATGATTAACAAAAATGCGTGTGAGCGCTCACCTGTGCTGTGACAAGGGGGCAAGGGGGCGTGTTCGCGGAAGTTATGGAGCTATAAAGCGATGCTTTACCCAAGTGCTCATCGGTTTGACACAAATAATGTGATTAATTAGTAGGTGTATTGTTTTCAATTAACACAGATCATTAACATAGATCTGTTTAGATACGAGCAATAATAAGAAATTATTGTTCGAATTTAGAAATGATTTATTTTCATTTAATTTTAAATCCGTTAAGTTTAAGTAAGTTTTGATAAAAACCAAATCACATTTATACATATTAATTTTTTTATTATTTTTTATCTATGGCATTCCAGTGTTGATAAAGCAAAAGAGTTGATTCAAGATAGCTTTAAAAAAAAACAAGAAAAAAATATTATCCGAGGCTCCGAAAATTAAATAAGTTTGCACACATATAGCAGATTTGCCATATCTTTCTGAGCTTAAGGACACAAGAGGTTGTTTTCCTACAAGAAATCCAGCCGATTGTTCATATGTATATAAGTTTAGTTTAGATATCTTCAGTTTTCCTGCGCTATATATATTAATTGCAGTTAAAAAAAACTTAATTTTTGACCGATTGTTCACATTTTTTATTATTAAAATTATAATTATGTTTGTATATTTAATATCCATACGAACTTTTAATGGTTAAAGAAATACATTTTATTTTATTTTGCAGGTAATACAAATATGAATTCAGTTCTTAACGGAAATGCACCAAAATAGTATATAAATAGTATGAACGCTTTAGGCAGAGCTTAGTCTAGTTATCTTTGAAAAGTGCTAAAAATAATATCCACCTAAGCGAAAGCAACTTTTTCTATTTCCCAGCAGTTTCAGCAGCCTTAACTTTCAATTAAAAACACATTATCTGCCATATATGTGTTGTGTGTGTGTGTGTGTGTGTGGTGTGTACTTTAAGCCTGCCCGCATGTCAAGTGTTCGCTGCTTTGCTCCGTTCCCACAACCGTGTCCGTGTGTTCTCCCCGGCCCCCGCGCCTTAGTTGCTGGCCACTGTCTGACAACTCACTTAAACTGCAATAAATAACGTAAAAAGGTAAAAGATAGATGCGCAGGCGACACACCTGACAACACCTACGGCGTACCACCCACCTGCCCGCCATCACGGCGGAGGATATTGCATCGCTGATAGGGCCCGGGCCCAAGCCCGAATGTCGAGCGGATTGGCAATCTCGCAACCCTTCGCAAATCCCCAACAAACGCAACGAGCATTAAAATAAAATTAATTCTCTTTTCATTTTTTGCTTTTTTTTTGTTTTTTTTCCTTTGTATTTTTTCCTGGGTAGCTGTTTTGCGGCTGCAAGAGGAAAATGGCGAAACGATTGACTATTAAAAAGGATAAGGCATAATATTTTTCGCATTTGTGAGCCGTGCAGTCAAGCGGTGGCACTCGTCCTTCAGTCGCCCACTCGTCACGTAAATGTAAGAAAAATAGTTTACGGTCCGGACTTATCTGCGGAAGCCAATAATGTGGCCTTTAAAATGACAAAGCGGCCGCCGCCATTGACAACAATAAGGAAACATAAAAAAAAAAAAACGACGACAGTCAACAACTTAAGGATTAAATAAAAATAAAAGTAAGTAAAGTTTTGCTCCCAACGAGCGCAGCTCTCGTATAAATTGTGGGGGAGTTCGGGGGCTGGTGGAGCGGCCCACAAATTTTTTAATATCTTTTATATGGTTATTGCTCCTTACTGCTGCTGAGTTATTGTTCTTGTTCTTGTTGATGTGGCGCTCGGCAATTAAACATGGAGCAAAAGTTTGCTTCAAGTGCCTGGCAGAGCCCAACATGAATAATTTCTGACCTGGGAGTAGCCGCAACAAGAGTTTTTACCAGCTCTTTCGTAGGCCTGACCAAACTTTTCGACTGCGGTTTTTCGCTTCGGTTACGCTTTAGGTTTTGCGGCTTTTTGTTGGACTCACACACACATGCACACACACACACACTCGCACACACGCACACACATGAGATTATGGCGCATTTAGTGGGCAATTATCGCCTGCAGCGCCCATAATTATCATGCAGAGTCCTAAGTTGCACTCGCATTTCATATTCAAAGCTGTCTCTGGCCCCCCTCCCACACACACCCCCTGGGGGTTCAATGCCATAGTCGGAGGCCCACCACGCATCGTTGCCATGTTATCTCTGTCTACACATGAGCGGCATACACAAAAGGCGACGAGAGCTGAGAGATTCAAGTGCCGACTCCGGCTGGGAAACATACATAAATATAACACAGATGCCCGGGCAGATGAGTTGGGATGAGCCCTCGACACAATGGACTGCACTCGAGTGGCAGCGAGGGGCTGACGCGGGGGCGGGGCAGAGACTATGACGAGCGACTGCCACTAAAAATAATAATAAACGTAAATTTTCTCTAATTTACACATACACAGACATATGAAGCACAGTAAATGCCGCACCGAGCAGGAGACAGGGAGCTCAACGAGTTCGGAGAGTTTACAGCGAAATTTTAATGCCCTATAAATTATATTTATTTTTTTAAGCACCAGCTAAAGACACACTTTTTTTCCGCAAAGTGAAAAGAGTATATTGGTTTGCACAAAGCCACTCTTGCTGTACGTCCGTCTGTCTGTCCGCTATCTGAAAACATAAAAACGTCACATAAAGTGTTTCGTTTTTTTGCCACGCCCACTTGAGAAGTGTTAAGCCGTAAAAAACTATATATTCCACAGTTTTAGTGCCTGAGTCACAAATATTCAGCCACGCCCACTTCGCTTCAAAATAACAGTAATAATTATAGTCTTTTTCGTCTGTTTTAAACTATTTTTATACGGTTAACGAGTATTGCGCAGCCAATAACACCCGACTGCAACGTGCTCACTTGTTTTTATTTGGGTTGTTTAATTTTATTTACCTCAAATAAATCTAAAAAGTTAAAGTTATAATATTAAAATTGAAACTGATGTGTTTTACCATAAACAAAGCTTATGATTGTCAGCATCAGATATTATAGCTATAGCTGGCTTTACGATACAGCCAGATGCAAGTCTTGAAGAAGTCGAAGACAGCAACATGATTCTATAACGAATCGATTAGTTTATATAAATATTATTATTATTAATATAGGTTTAAAAAAATAATGAATTACTATTATATATAATTTAATTTAACACTTGACAGAAATTTATAAAAAAAAAAATACTTATGAGTAATTTTTTGTAGATTTTAATGTCTCCATATATCACAGCTCCAATGATGAGGCATGTTCCACATAATACATGTTTACCTTTTTAGTTTAACTAATTACGTGCTCCTAGAGCTAATTGTCCTCGTATAGCCAACATAATAGGCTTACGCCCAACTTGACCAAGTCCGTGCCCAGCCAATTCGAATGTCACAAATACCCTTTGCCAGGCAGCTCATTGCCAGGTCCCATGATGCAAATAAACAACAAAGTCACTGAAATTTAATTTCCCAGCAACAACAGCAACAACAATGACAATGGCAATGGCAACAAACGACAACAACGGCAACAAGAATGGCATTTGGCAACATGTTCATGTTGCTGCTCTCAGCTACATGACAGCAACAGTCGCTCCCCTTTTACCCCCTGCCAACTGTCAGCTGCTGGCACCTACCCCAGCACAAGAGGTTCCCTCCGCCCGCCACAAAGCTCGCTGCAGTAGCCGAAAAGTTGCCTTATCACTTGGGCGCATTTACATAAAAAAACCACAAATATAAGTTGCCAACTAACGCAGCAAGAAGAGAACTGTGCAAAGAAAATGAGTGTGTGCGTGTGTGTGTGTGTGTGTGCGAGTGGCTATATGAGTGCCGTCTTCATCGGCCCCAACCACTATTTTCTTTGGTTTTTCATGAGTCGCTTTTTCGTTTAAGCTGATAGGTGGGCGGGGCTGGGAGGGGGCAGGAGGGGGGCGACGCGCTGCTTAAGCATTAAAAACTTTTCACATTAAAGCACATTACAACAACAAATCATAGAAAGCTGGAGCAAGCATACACACACACACACACACACGCACACACACTAGCACGCATGCAACACATTTAGATAATATGCTACAACTGCTGCGGCGCAAACAAATGACAATGAGAGAGTATTCGGGTGGGAGGGAGATGTCGGGGGATGGGGGTAGGGCAACCAAGAGGGGACTCATGTGAGTTGTAAAAAGCTTTGGCAACAATGTCGCCTGAATGTCGCGCATTGTTTCCAGGCCGCTTCCTTGCGACACTAGCAACGAGGCGCCCCCCCCCCCCCTTCTCTCCCTCTCCCTCTGCCTCACACACCACAACCACCCCCCGCCGCCCTGCCCCACCCACGCCCAATGTCAGCCAAACTTTTATTTTTTGTTAAGCACATTTGCGCACTTTCCTTACTTATGGCATACTTTTAAGCGCGAAAGCGCATTAGCCAGGCAATGCATGAAATTAAATTACATATTGTACTCGTTGATGACCGAACCGTCAGGACCCCAAAGCACCCCCCCAACTCCACCTCCACCTACCCCTAAGACCAGCTACCCACCCTGTACTCTGCAGGCGACGCACAAAATATCCGCCATATTCATTAGACTTAAACGCGCCCACAATATGACCATAACACTTTGGGCTATGACCTCCACGAGAGCCAGGGCTGCAAATGGGCTAAGAGTGTTCAGATTGAACCAGTTCTTTTTACTTCACTTCGGTAGCTTTGCAAGATTAACAAAATTATAAGCCGAAACAGGGCTAAAAGAGATGGTAAACCACATTTTGAACATTCAGGGATAAATATGGCTATGACCTCCACGAGAGCCAGGGCTGCAAATGGGCTAAGAGTGTTCAAATTGAACCAGTTCTTTTCACTTCACTTCGGTAGCTTTGCAAGATTAACCAAATTATAAGCCGAAACAGGGCTAAAAGAGATGGCTATAAATTCAATAAATACGACAAACCACATTTTGAACATTCAGGGATAAATAAGCTTCCCAAAATTATAAGCCGAAACAGGGCTAAAAGAGATGGCTATAAATTCAAAAAATATGAACCATATTTTGAACATACAAAAATGGATATGGAATTAAAAAATAAAAAAAAAACAGATTTAACCGAACCGCTGACAAATATTCCAATCAATTGAATTTGTATTTTCTCAACTGTTTACGAAATAGTTTAATCGCCTGCAATCGTTAGCCCTGGCTAAGACCGCTTGATGACATGACTTAAAAAATCAACGCGCTGGCGAATGTGTTGACAACCCTGGACAAGGATGTTGCCGCCGTCGTCGACGATGCTCGCCAAAACTTGTTATGTCGTTAAGTGTGAAACTTATTTCGCACATGATGGAAAAGTGCCACCTCCTGGTCCTGGCGTTCTGGTCCCCAACTGTCCTTGTGCCTCTCTCTCTCCCTCTCTCCCTCTCTGGCTCGCCAAATTGCAAAAGAAATCAGCAACAAAAGTTTTCAGTTTTTGTTTCTTAAAAATCAAAATAGCTAAAAAGTAGCGACAAGTGTTAAGAGCAGGATGCGGGAGGCGGTGAGGTAAGCTGGAAGGAAACTTTCTGGCGAGCCAAAGGAGGCGAGTGGGGCAGGGTGGGGATAACTAGTACAACGGAAAGTAAGCCAAGCGTCAATGAAGCCAAAACAAGGCGACAAAGTGCGCGGCCAATCTTAAAATAAACTGCAGCTGCGCGTAAAAAGTGACAAGTTTTGGGTGGAGGCGGAAGATGGCCACGCAGGCTGGCAGCTGGGGGAACGAAACGGATCGAAACGGAACGAAACGAAACAGAAACAGAAACTGTAACATGTGTCCCTTTACTTATTGGCAACTTGGCGACGGACATTCGAGCACGTGATATATTTTAAAACTGCGCCTTGCTTGGTTTCTGGCTTTAAGAAAACCGAATCCTACCCTGAATGACTCAGCTAAAGTTTGAAGCGAAATTGGGCGCAAGCGGCAAAGAGGTGTGGCATGTGTCGACAGCAATGTGGTTGACATTTGACAGAGGAGTGGGCAGAGTAGGGAGGGGTGAACTAAGTATAAAACTAAATAAAACATAGCTTACTTAACACTGAGCAGCTGGTATATTGCTGTTGGCGGGAATACACGAAATAACAATCTAGTGAGGAAAGTGTATTCAAACTCCAGCTTCTTTCTACGTAAATATAACTTTGTGCGATGATGTGACCTTTAGATGGATTCTGCATTCAAGTTTAATTCGTATTTGAAAGTACTTTTTATTTTTATATATATCTTTTTTTTTCTTTTTTTTCTTTTGTAAATATAGAGTTGCGAAACTTTATTTTTAACCATTTGCGCGATCTGAAATTTGTAAGGCTGTCGATTTTTCTGTCAAACATGACGCCAAATTGACAAACATTTAGACAAGATAGAGAAGCTATCTGATATTTATTTATAAAAATCAAAGAAATAACTAGATACATCTTTTGAATATAAATTTATTTTTACTAGTCTTGTTATTATTTTTGAATTACTACATTTTTTATTTGAAATGTTAGTAATATTATATTATACATCTTATTTCTATTTATATATATACATTTATTTTTACTAGTATTGTTATTATTTTTGAATTACTAAATTTTTTATTTAAAATGTTAGAAATATTATATTATACATCTTATGTTTATTTATATAAATCAAAGAAATAACTAGATAAATCTTTTGAACTTAAATTTATTTTTACTAGTCTTGTTATTATATTTGAATTGCTACATTTTTTATTAAAATTGTTTATAGTATTATATTATATAAAAATAGTAGACTCGATACTGATTCTTAGGTTTTAACTTGATTTACATTATATATAAAAAAAAGTATATGTCATCTATTAATCTAGACTTAGTATATGTAGAATAAAAATCCAATTAAATTGAATACCCCTGCTGTCATTTTGCATCTTATATTGTTACAATTCATTTGCACTTCATATCGATATTTAGCTCTCATTTTTGGCTCAATACATTTTCTTTTGTTGCTTTTGTTGCTGGATGCAAATGCTTGGCAATTTATCAGCAGCGTTCAGACCTCAGCGCAATCGGAAAAGAGCAAAAGTGCCAGCACGAATAAAACGCAAAGGCAGAGCAAATAAAAATCGCAGAAAGACAAAAAAAAAAAATAAAATAAAAAATTACAATTGAAAACTTTTGCAATACGCGACGCGGGCTGTGCTGCAGTTTCATATCAAACTTTGGCTATTGTATTTTCATGTGTCTTCGGTCCGCCCCTTTTGTCTTTCACTTGCCACTGATAACGCAGACAGTGGCGGCGGCCAAAGGGGGTGGGGCGAGGGGAGGGGGGAAACAGCGACGCGTCGTCAGCCAAATGCACTTTTCGGAGTTATCAAAGAGTTTAAATTGCATTGCCAAGCCCGATGCGTCGAAGGGGTGAGAGAGAGAGAGCCAGATAGAGGGAGAGAGAAAGGGAGAACGAGTAAGTGAGCAGAGGCAACAATTTCAAGCGCATTATCCGTAAGCTCAGAAACAGGAACGCCGCATACAAAAGACAAAAGTCAAACTTGGGCCGCTCAGACAAAACCCAAAGCCTTCTGCTGCTGCTGCTGCTGCTGCTGCCGCTGCTGTTTATCTTGTAAGGTAAATCATTCGAGACTGAAAGTCAAACAGCAGCCAAGGCAATAGGAGCAATGCTGAAGGCAGGCACCGCTGCATGGGAAATGCCAGTGAAACTTTGGAAAGTAGTTGAGACGACAAAGGCGGGAATTGAATTTAAACAATAGCCGTTGTCACGGGACAAAACTCAAACTGAATGCATCCAAGTGCTCGAGCTGCAGCTGCACCTGCGTCATCGTCCTTGCCGCATTGCGTCGACTGTTGCCGGCAAATTAGTCGCATATTAAAAATGTTTGGCCAAACAATGATGAGCTGCATCCTGTGCCCATGTGCCCATGTCGTGCTGCGCCTGGCTAGCCAGCGTCTTATCTGTTCCTCGGCCATCGTCGCACCCTTCTCGACCAGAAGCCAGCGCCGACCGCTGGCAATCTGGGGCAAAAGTTTTACCCGATGCTGCTGCGCTGCCAGCAAATGAGAAAAGTTTAAATGACGCTGCAGTTTGCAAATGCCACGCAGTTAAAAATGAGAATATCGGTATGGCGCCAGCGAAAGAAGCTGCCCCATTTGTTATCAACACAGCAAAGCTCAACCAAAGTCTCCCCGAAGGTCAGCGCGGGCCAGCGGGGCGACAACTTACCAGCTGCTAAGTAATGCTACTCCAGAAAAACAGTTCACGGCCGAACCCCAAGGTAGGGCATTGCTGTGAGCCGTAAAGCGAAACAATGATATTTCTATACTTAAGCTGGGAATATATATTCGTATGAACACGCGTCAGATAAAGTGTTACAACGATCTCTCTTAGTTTTAAAACTAAATACCTTGAATTTGTATAAGAAATCTTTTCGATACGCTAACTGGGGGCGTGGCAAAACAATCACATCTGCATATCTCCCTTGCGCTTTGTTGGACATATTAAAGACCTTAATGTAAAAAATTAATTTTTTTTTTAAACAGTTTTTTGCCAAAACAGCGTATAAAGAACACAAAAGGAGCGTTTTTAGTTTTGCGCGCTTTTTTGCTGTTTTTCCTTTTTTGGACTTGTAATTCGCAACAAGTTCAAGCAAAGTCTGCTGATGAACCGGGATTTTCTGGAAATTGCTCATTTTTAGATATTTATGGCTTGTTGCTATTATTGGTTCAATAAACCAAAAAGTGACCTCGAGACTGCCAAACTCACAAATAGACATTTTTTTATTTATTTACTTAATGCTAGCCTAAAATGAAAATCTTAAAAATAACTGGCAAGCTATGGCTGCCAAGGCAGAACAAATTTATTAATAAATTTAGAAGGCTGTTTGAAGGTTTTCTCCTGCTGCTTAGGCGACTGCTAGCTGGACACTCCCGACTCCCGACCGAGCCGCGGTCACTTGTTCTTTTTGTACCCATCTATTCATCCATAACTGGCATTAAAACGCAATCAGTGTTTAGCAGTGCTCACACTTTGTTGCTTTTATGGTTGTTGTTGCCGTTGTTGGTGTTGGTGTTGCTTACAGCGAAATCACATCAACTTTTCTGTGTTTGCTCAATTGCTTCGTCCACGTTTCCACGCTGGGCGTCTTTCGTTTGCCCCAGCCGCGACCTCGTCCAACTTTTTCATTAAATGTATTTCAATACTTTCGACACCCCAACCCGCCCAGGGCCCGCCTCACGCACTGCCAATTTTTTCCACTTGACCAATTCATTTTGCGCACTTCACACAGCATCCGCTTGCCGCTTGCCGCCCGTTGCCATCCGCTGCCCACTTAGGAATCTGATTTTGTTTTTCTTCGCACCAACTTTCAGTTGATTTAGCCGCCATCCACCGCCGCTGCCCCTTGTGTACTGCCCCCGTGCCGCAACGCGAGGCGCGCGCAGTTGACTCAGTTGCTCAACTGATTGGCTGGGCCGGCAGAAAACTTTTAGCCGAATGGTAAATGAAATTCCTTGTACTGGCCCAAAAAAAAAAAACCTAAAAAAAACCAAAAAAAAAAAACAAAAAAAAGAGAAGAGACGCTGACCAACTGGCCTGTCAAGGTGATTGTTTTCAAACCTCAAGCGCCTCAGTTTGCTTCACCTGCAGCGGACCAGAAAGCGAACGGACTTAACTGCTCTATACATATACATTTTTACGGTCAATTGGCGTTTGTTTGCGCCCCGCCCGTCCGTTCATTCATCTAGCTATCTATCCGTCTGTCTGTCCGTCTGTCTCCTATCTCCTATCTCTCTAGCACTTCGTTCAGATTTTGTTTGTTTGCACAACTCGAAGCTGGCGCCGCCTGGCGACCAAGTTTTGACCGTTGCGCAAAAAAAAGTTTTTAATTTTATTTATTGAAAAGTTTGTCCTGTTATTTATTTTGCAACCGTGTTGAAAATATGACCAAAACGAGTCTAGTTTAAAGCAGCGTGTTGACTTTAAGCCCAACCATCGAAAAGTGTTGTTTGTACTTCTGCTTGTATCCAAAAGCAGCTTCATTAAAAACTCATTGCCACTTGCAACTTTTGGCTATCATTACGGGCTTCGTCAACTGCCACTGGACAGGCAACTGCGACAGTCAGTTTTACACTTTACAGTTTACAGTTTTCAGTTTTCGGTTAACAGGCAAATGATGCTGGCCAAAAATTTGTCAAAGTGCCAGGCCGCCAAAACTTTTCTCAAGCACATTTAAAAATAGCTTAAGACATGGACACGCTGCCACAACAACAACAACAAGTGGTATCTGCAGCAACTGCGCCCCAAAAGTGCTTGGGCAAACCACAAAAGTTCTACCAAACTGGCCGAGTATCATAAATTATGGTTAGTTAAAAGTTGATAAGGCAGTTGTGAAAAAAATCGATTTGCAGTTGTCGCAGCCTCTAATTAACAAATGCCAAACATACCATATTACTTATATAAACAAAACTTACCATTTCTGGCACTCGCCCTATATCATTTCTATGCGAACAACACTTTAAGTTCATTCATTATTTGAATCAGAATAAATACCTATTGTCAGTCAATTACGTTTAAAGGGCAAATAAACGCTGTCTTTTATTATTTCTAAACGTTTTAATTGAGTTGACAATTTGAAGTTAAAAGCTTTTCAATTTCCGTATTTGACAGTCATCGTGAAAAGAACATTTGCAAATATGATTTCAATTAAATTCCTTAAAATTATTAATTCAATAATTAAGCGCTCTTAATGTGAGAGTTCTCCATTTGAAGTTATCATGCAAAAAAAAAACAAAACGTAGCTGCTGGAAACGACTTTAATTTAATTTTACTCACAAATTAACACGTACACACACACACATCCACGTCCCATTTTCCTTGGCTACAGGGTATAAAAACATATCAAGGAATTCTAAATATTAATGCTAAATTACACCACCCGAAATGTGGGCTGGCAGAGAGAAGTAATCATTTAATAATAATGAAAAACTAACTTAACATTTTGCAAAAAAAAATTTTAAGTATCTCAAGATCGATAGCTAGATATCTAAATTAATAAGAATAATTAGGGTAATAAATAACTTCTTCTGCAGATCATGTGCTAACATCATTAACCCTTAATTATTAATTACCTTTTAAATGTAGGATCTGTCATACAAATATTTAAAATGCGGCCCATAACACACATAAATCACCCAATGATTAATGTAGCCTTGACATTGACAAAGTTTTTGCAGTTTGAAGTCGGGGAAGGATATTTAAGAGGGTAAGATAAAACTTTACATTTTATTTATTTTTCTCATGATTTTTGGAAAAAAAATTGCACCCGCACCGAATCATTTTTAATGTTGTGATTTATACTAATAAAAACAAAACAATTTGTTGTTTCTAAATAAAAAAAAATCATTAAGCGCTGGGTATACAATATTTTCCTAAAAAAAAAATAATACAGTTCTTAGATGCAGAATTAATAAATAATTAATAAAATGAGAATTTTGAAATGTCAATACTTGAAAGCTCTTGCTAAGATGCTTTTAAATTAAACTAATTGAGATGTTTTGCTTGGAACAAAATGTTAAATATGTACGATTAGAAATTAGAGACCCTTTGTATGGCATGGACTGCTTGCGCTCTGCTTCAAGGGCGCTTTAAAAGGCACGCGGCTCCTAAAAGTATGCAATGCTTAATTTAACTTGTCAGCTAATAAAATGCCGCAGAAAATATTTTTGGGAGACAGAGAAAAATTTTACATTTTTAATTGCTTGTTGCGTTTGTTATTGTTTGTCAACGTTGTTACTGTTGTTGTTGTTGTTGTTGTTGCTAATCTAATTTACTGCCTGCAACTTTTGTTCTGTTGTGTGTTGTTCAGTTGGCCTCGCATTACGATGAGGCATTTTAATTAACTTTTGTTTTAGTAAGTAGAAAGCAACTTGAGAGTTTTGTTGTTCGTGCTGCCGCCGCCGCTGCCTTTTGCATGTCATGCCCGGCATTTTGGTCTAGCGGCAGATACAAAGCGCAGAATAAAAGAAAAATTATATGCATACTTATTTATGAACTTGTGCCTTGTGGCACCAAAATTAACATTGACAACAGCAACAATACTAAAAGTCTGAAACAAAAAGAAGTCCCTTTGTTGTTGGTCGCGCAATTAAATTGCTTTTGCATTTGTATGTTGTTGTTGTTGTGTTTGTTTTTTTTTATTTATTTTATTTTTTTTTTTTGTTCCCTCGTTGCCTTTGTTTGACTTTGCGCTTATTTGACATTTTTATTTTGTTTTATTTCTTTTTTTTAATTCGACTTTGTTTGCACATAATTTTTCGGAAACATGCGTCAGAAAGCAAACAACTGCATGAATAAATACACACTGAGCGAATGACAATGAATGAATGAGTGAATGAGTTGTTTGCAAAATGCAAAAGTCAAATACGAGTACATAGGCAACAAAGGCGGACCAACAACAACTAACTGACTGACAAAATAACAAGCGAACGGTCAGACGGACGGACCGACGGACGGACAAATAAGCTGGCATGACATTCCCATTTTCACTGGATTTGATTTGATTGTTTGGCTTGTGCTCATGTCTACTGAAGTTTAATGATTGATTATTTTTATTGCCACTTCACTGCCGCAAATAAAGCTGAGGGGCGCGAAATTAAACTCATCTTTCGACATATGAACTTAAATAGAATTTTCAGAAATTCCCAAAATATTCCCATTTGTAACAAAGTTTGCTACCTATGCAAATGCAAAGAAAAACAAAAATATATATTTTTTTTAATTCCTAATCGCATTATTATTCATGAATATTTTTGGGTAAGTGGGATACTTATTAGCAACCTGTCTTGGAGAGATTATTGATTTTTTCAGTAATGAGCATGGTTGAAAATATATTATTTGTAAGCAAACATTGTTTTTATTTATATGCATATATATATATGCATATATAAGGAAACACATATGAAACCTGAGGCACTTAATGATTTGATTTTATCAAAACAAAAAATTAATATGTATAAAATGATACAATAATTTTGGTAATTCCTACAAAACAAATAAACATTAAACTTTTCTGCACAGATTGATTCTCTTAAATAGTTGTTTTAAAACAAAAAGTGCTCGATATGTGAAAAAATATTAAATTGTTTATACTTTATATACGTTATTCCTAAGACCTTCAAAAAAAAAAAAGTGATTTGACAAATTATATTTATCTTTTTGCGGGGAACAAGGGAAAGGAAAACCTTCTATACACGACCTTAACATTTCGAAACAGACGACCATTATTACATAGACTTAAGTGTTGAGATGTATCATATCCTTAAATACCTTTTGTCTGTTACAAATATAAAACTGGGTTGAAATAAAAAAACTTTCTTTTGAATTTCGGTCAATTTGTCAACTTGGAAAATTGAACTGAAGCAAGCACAAACTTCTGCTGTCCATCATTCCGTTGGGCACTTCAGAAGAGCCGGCGTAGTCAAAGTTTCAATCTTTGCCCTTTGATTTGTGCACAAATAACCATAAACAAATTAGAAATTAATAACATACTTTGCTGCTTAGTGCCAGAACAGAGGAGAAGAGAAGAGAAGTGAGGGAGTGGAAGAAGAACAGAGCTCTATGGCTATAACTTGTAGCTATCAAATGTTGTCGATGAGAAACGGCTGCGAGATAAAAGGCAGCCGTAGAGGCAGTCAAAGCAGAGCAGCCAGCAGAACGAAATGCGGTATAAATTTACATATTTTATTGAAAATTGAATAGCATCGAGGCAGCAGCAAAAGCAGCAGCGACAATAGCAGCGACAGAGCCAACAATACCCGGCAACAACGGAGCAAACACAGAGCTGTAAAGCAAAAATAACAAAGTTAACAAAATCCAGAAGCAAAAGTACCCAAAGAACCCAACATTCGGCGAGCAAGAACAAAAAACTTTTACGAGTAATACGAAAAAAGAAACGAAAAAAAAAACACATTGAATAGAAGCATGCACAATAATAACAAAAGCTGAAGCGTAGAGCGTGTAGTTAAATCCAGGATGTGGAGGAGATGGGCGGTGGGCGGTGGGAGGTGGAGTACAGCCAGCTAAATTCTGCGCCATGGCCAAAACAGAGCCCAGCTAGATGAAAATATGACAGTAAGTTATATGCTAAGCCCCCAAACAAAGAAATAGAAATGAAAAAAAAAAGACAAAGAGCGAAAGAAAACGAACGAAAAAACAAACATTGCAATTTGTAGTAGAACAAGGTAAAAACCTGAAGAGCATGGAGTGCGATGGGGGCGGAAGGGGGCGGACCGGTGCGGTTAGATGGAGTCAGAAAGCTGCGCCTGGACAGTTTACACGGAGATTCATTTCAAATCAATACACATAAAGAAGAAAGGTGGAAAAAACCAATGAGCAAATACAATGGCCAGGACATATGTGAGTGTGTGTGTGTGAGTGTGTGTGTGTGTGTGTGTAACAACTACGTTCGCATAATTTAGCGTCGCTTGTCAATGCATCTGGGCCAATTGCAGGTACTACAGTTAAGCTCAGTAGATTCTTCGATTTGTTACATCCAATCAAGCTAAATATTATCTAGTGCTAGCAAAAAAAAAACTCACAAACTTGACTTTGTTGGGATTTTCCTGGCAACAAATACTACTTGTAGTGTTTGCAAAGAAAACAGATGGGAAGGTTTAAGCCGATTGCTAACGTCCACGAATACCCTACTCACAGTGTACAAATTGGATACAGATAAAAAATATATTCTCAGTCGTAAATGAAGTTTTAGGAAAGAAAAAAAATGACTCTGTCGTCATTGTGATCCACTTTGTCCAAATCTACTTTATCAAAGATCCCCTTTGGAAATTATATATTGCACATCTATGATATGTCTGTGATACGCCAAGTAAATCCTTTCTTGTTGCCTTTAATTTACCTGATATATTTTCAGCAATAATTATTTATACACTCAAAGAACCCCGAATTTTATACTCAATTACAAGCGTTAACAGTATGTGTTAGGTGGAAATTTCTTTAATTAAAAATAAAATTCTTAAGCGCAAGACTTAAATAAAATCTCATCTATCAATAAATATTTAATTTAATCTAAAATTCTTGCTTCCTCATTTAGGCAACATCAAAACTTCGATTTTGTAGACAAGTTGTGCATTCATTTTAACAAAATCAAATAACTTGACTTTAGACAGGCATTTTTCTCACAGTGTATACACAATGCGCTGCTGCGTAATCGGTGCTCTGCTGTTTTTACAGTGCTTATAAGCCCCGTCGATACGACTTTAACGGATTGTGAATTAATTAGCCTTATTTACAAAATCTGCTGTTTACGGCTGTTGCTGTTGTTGTTGTTGTTGCTGTTGCCTCAGCTTTACGCAGCCATTTTTGTTGCATACTTTCAGGGGCGCTCGAAATCTCAGGGCGCCAGCGAAAACCAGCTTAATGAAAAGCCGCACACACAGCCAATAATTTAAAATTTTATACCCACGTGCCACACCCCGCCACACACACCTAGAGCAAAGCAGGCACATATGAGATGGCAGGAAAGTGGAAAAAGCCAAAAGAAAATGTTGCTAAAGCGAACAGCGTAAAATTTCAGCGTACGTGTAAATTTACCACAAATAGTTGATGGAGACAGCGAGAGAGCGAGACAGGGACAGCGTCGATAAGGGGGACTTTGGCAGTAAGTCATACGCCCCGTCAGCCAAAAGACCTTGGCTCAAAGTTTTCAATGCGCTCTCGCTGTGGAAAACAAAAGATTTTTATTGAATTCTGAAACGTTAGGCGACACGCCACGCCCACAGCGCCCCCGTTGCACACCACATGCTCCCAACATTTTAGCCGCATGTTGTGCTGAGTGAAAAAGCCACGACTGTCACGCTGCATTTGCCGCACAGCGCCCGGAGAGAGTGTGTGCACAGCGGACCAGGTGCGCAGCCATTTGATTTTGCCAGATGCACGTACTCAGCTGCAGCATCAGCTGCAGTTGCAGCAGCTTCAGCATCAGCTTCAGCTTATTCTGTGTCTCCTGCGCTGCTGCGTGGGGGATTTGGGTCTGTAGCTGGCAGCAAACACATCGCAAGTACGATCAAAGTTTAGCGGATTTTGGCGCGTACATTTTAAAGCTTGTCAAACGTAGCCATAAATAAACGAGGCAATAAGAACTGGGTCGCAGTTGGGCTCTGCGCCGAGTTAAGCAGCAGCGCAACGTTGAAGATTCCGTTGTTGGCCAGCTTTATGGAACGACTCTGAGACTCTGAGACTCGACAACGGCGACGGCGACGGCGACAGCGAGCGCAGGTAAATGTAACACTTAACTGTAATGACAGCTACCAACTTAAGTTCCAGTCAGCATTAAATGTCTTTCAGCTGTCAAAGTGGGAAATGAGCAGCCATTCCCGACTGCACTAAACAGTCAACTTTGAATGCTGCGTGCGGGAAAACATTTTGAGTTTTCCCTTAAAGCAGCTTAACAGTTTCTCTCTTACTTACTGCTAACAAATTTTAACAACATTTCTATGAAATATTTATTTGCTTGAATTTTGAACAAGCTTTTGTTCATGTTAAAAAAAAACACCTTTTGTTTAATAACTTTGTTTGGACAGCAGAAGTACGACTAACAATGCAAATATGAAATGAGCACATAAATTGGGCAATCTCAATCATCTGATCCGATTATTAACCAGCCAACAATCAGTTGAGACTGTTTGGGCTTAAATCTAAGATGCTGACGTAAGGCGCTTAAGCTGGTTTTAGCCAGCTTTAAGGAGAACAGAAATAGATGCCAAATGCCAAATACCAGCCGAACCCTCCATTGATATATCTACCCGAAGAGGCAATTGTAATCGATTTGTGATTGATTTTGCTTAATTGTGGCCTTATAAATTGTTTTCAAAATTTCGGGGAAATTTCGGCTTAAAATATTCTGAAAATAATAAATTATGTGTTTGATGTTTCTTACTATTTATTTTGAAATTAAGTACAAAATTCTTATTACCAGAATTTACGTAATTAGAATATGAAAAATCGTTCTTACATTGAGTTTGAATTTGGCATTTTAATATTTTGGGTTTACAAAACAATCTTCCTATAATAAAATTTTCACATTTGTGGATATTTGCCTACGCAAATCGCAAAAAATATTTCTCCCATAATTTTAGGGCTAAAATCACAAAATTTGCTTTATGGGATTGCCGGCAAAATTAATTAATTAATTAAGCCAAACTTATTTCTACACGTCAATAGTCACTGTTTTAAAGGCACCAACAAACAGTCAACAAATTCAAACCGTAACTTTTTGACAAGTTTTTACATCTGCACTCGAAGCTAAGTGTTTGATTGACATGTCTCAGCCAGGAAGCCTGTAACTATGGCCAACAATGAATGAAGTATGCCTGTGTCGATCCTGATGGATGATCGCGTGCCAAAGATTTTCAACACAACCTTTCACACCTGAGGCCAACAATTCTTTTGCCCAACAAGTTAAACACATTTGTTTGTATATTTTCCTTCTTCTTCTTTTTCTTTTTGTTGGCTGTCGTCAGCGGTTTTTGTATTTATGCGCCCCCTCGGTATTGCCGCGCGTCCATAAAGCTTTCGCGGGCCGTTATAAATACACGCTTTAAAGCAATTTACCTTTCAGTTGGGGGCTAACCGAGCTAACCCCGAAGTACCGAGTACGCGGACTTGACGGCGAGTGCTGCAGGAAATGCATTTTAAATGTCGAGCACGGCGTAAATAACCCGTTAATGTTAACATGCACACGGCAATGCGTTGCCTTAATTTATGTGTCACGGCAATGGCGACAACACAAGGACAATTCGACGGCCAGGACTATTCCATTCCATTCCATTCGACGCGATTCGATTTTCAGTGCGCACCGGCAAAAGTTTGACAGCCACTTGGCACCTTGGAACTTTTGCCGTGCCTCAGCCCCGCCCACCCCCACAGAAGCTGGCACAGCCATAAGCTGCACCCTTTGCATATACAACCAATACGAGTGCTCCAATCGCGTCTGCCCGCCGAACTGATACCCTGCTTACTGGCTTAAGTTGCGAGAGTTGAGATTCATTCGTTATAAGACTTTCAGCGTTTCAAAATTAAATAAATTTAATTGTTATACTCATAATCTACATTCTTAAAGTTTCAATCACTCATCTCTAGCTAATAGAATATACGAGATATGTCTAAAAAAAATCGATGTTAGATATCGATATTTATCGATTTTCGGCAAATCGGTTAGCAAAAAAATATACTCGATATTTATCGATTTTCAGGGAATCGATTAGCAAAAAATATATAATAAATAAATAAATATAGAATTGGCATGCATATAAATTGTCAGCCATTAAATTTGCATTGACATTTTGGCCGTGCAGCAACGCCCCAAAACCATCAAGCCGCTATACGTAAGCGCGACCCCGCCCCCGCCCCCGCCCCCAGCCGCAGCCCCTTCCACACTTTAGGTTTAGTTTTTAGCTTGGTGATTTATTTGTGCGCTCTTTGATTGCATGGCCGGAGCATGAAGTTCGCTTCGTCCTGCCGAGTTGTTTGCCATGTTTTGATGCTTGTTTTTATTGAATTTGCTGAATTAATTTGGCTGCAGCATCATCAGCTGAACGGGGAAAAAAAACAAAAAAAACAACAACAAAAAGCAGACGAAAAAAGAATTGGCCAACGTTGATTAAACTTGGCTTGGCATTGACAGGCAGCCCCGAACTCTGGGCCAGCGCTCGTCCACTTCAAATATAGCTGCACTTCAGTTCGTGCCGGGGACATCTTTTCAGATGCCGCTGTTGGCCAGCAATTAGCCTAATACCTTATTGATCTGGCACGTTGATGACCCGGCCGGGTCCGTTGCCGGCATAATCAAAAGGCTGCTCCAACGTTGACCGCAATGCAAAACGACGTGGGAAACTGCTGGGAAACTGATGGAAAACTTCAATGGCTACTTCAACGATTTCTGTTCGGGATTTATGTAATAACTATAAGAGACTAGACTGAAATACATCAATACGGTGACAGAAAACAAGGAAGAGAAAGAGATGGTGAGATGGAGAGAGAGATGGGGCGAGAGGAATCATGCATCCGGTAAAATAGGAAATTTCAAAAGTTGTTCTATGTCATATGTTAAATGTACGATATAATAATCTGATCCAAACACATGGAGATAAAGAGATAAAGAATGGAAATTCTGGCTTTACTGTTGAAGCAAATAAATATGGGGAAGGCGCTTTCCAATTCGCCTCAGCGTCGAAATGAAAATTTAACTTCAATTGAAATTTTATTAAATTTTCAAATTTGAATTTTTTTTAAATACAAAACCAATTGTTATTTCTGGGTGTGTTTGTTTGTTTTATTGCGAGAAAATCAAATAAAAAAATTATGCAAATTTCATAACTATTTTTCGTAAAGATTTTCAACCGTTGTCTCCTGCTCCTCAGTGGTGTCCGTGTCCGTGATCGTGCTCGCTGCTCTTCTTTTGCGATTTGTGCCATTTCTTTTTGTGCTCCTCGCCACCCTTTTTGCCGTGCTCCTTCTTGTGGCCCCATTTTTTGGCCTCCTCGTGCTTTTTCTTGTGGCCTTTGTCGCCCTTTTTCTTGTGTCCCTTTTTGCTGTGGCCCTTTTTGCCATAGTGCTCCTCGTGGCCGCCCTTTTTGTGCTCGCCCTTTTTATAGCTGCTGCCCTTTTTGTGCTTCTTGCCCTCCTCGAAGCCGCCGTGCTTCTCCTCGCCGCCCTCGACGTGATCCTCGTCGTAGTACTTCTTCTCCTTTTTGTCCTCGTTGAGCTTGTGCACGTTGTGCTTGCCCTTGATGGAGTGCCCCTTCTTGTAGGAGCCGTGATCCTCGAACTCGCTGCCCTTTTCACCCTTCTCGCCCTTCTTCTTTTTCTTGTGATGACTCTCGGAGTGCTTGTGCTTCTTCTCGTGCCCCTCCTCCTCGCCGTGCTCACCCTTTTTGCCCTCCTTGTCGTGATGACCCTTCTCGCCCTTCTCCTGGTGTTCGCCGTGCTTGTGGCCCTTTTTGCTCTTCTCGCCTTCCTTCTTGTAGTGCTCGCTGTGCTTTTTCTCGCCCGACTCCTGCTCGCCCTCCTCGCCGTGCTCCTCGTGCTTCTTCGATTCGGCCGTCTGCAGGTCGTCCAAGTGGGCGTGGAAATCGGCCAAGTCCGAGCCGGCCAACGGCTCGCCTATTACCATGGCATTGTCCTGCGTGTATGGCAGGGTTGCCGCCAACGCCATCGCCGTTGCCGCCGCAAGCGTTGCCAGGCACGCCAGCTGCCAGTGAATCCTGCTTGGCCTGGCCGCCATTTCGCCTAGTCCTTGTTATCAAAGCCTTTGAGCTGCTGCTGCTGCTGCTGCTGCTGCCACTTCTGCTGTTGCTGCTGCTGCTGCTGCTGCTGTTGCCGCCACGCCTTGTTGTCGTCGTCTGGTGAGCTGCTTTCCAGCGGTCGTCGCTTTTTATGTGCCCGCCCTGCGGCCACGCCTCACTAGAGGCCAGCAATTGCGGCTCTGCGGCTGATTTGGCAACAATTTCTTTGGGGCACCCGAAGCCGCTCGTTGCCTAAGTGCATAACGTTGTTTCCAAGCTCGACACAACAACAACAACAACAACAGCAACAAGAGCAACAGCAACAAAAAACCCTTCCAACAAATGGCCAACTTCTTGCGGTTTTCTACACTTACTCGTAGCGCTGCTCTTGCCACTTTTTGCTGGCCAGAAACAAGCGACTTTTGTTACGTGCCCATTGCAAAAACATTTCTGCAAATTAAAAAACTTGGCCAAGAGATTGACTTAACGGAGCCTGCACACTGGAGCAACATTCAAAACTGTCTGCCCATATTATGCCAAGCTAATCAATTGCCAATATACTTGACGTAAAGTTTTAATGAAAATTTATTTGTAACAAAATGAAAACAATTATCTTAGGGAAGTTTAAATACCTTTTGGCAGTCATATAAACCTTAACGCTATAAATAAACCTAAGCCTAAACCAAAGACAATTTAAATACAAAGACAATAAATATATAAATTAAATAAATAAACAAATAGTATTTAGGTATATTGTCTTTGGCTAAACCAGATAAAAACTGCATTTATAGAAGGCTATACTAAACATAATTTGATGTTGCACATATTTTGATTACATGTTGGAAAATTCGGTATGCCAAAAAGTTATTACCTTAATATATATTCTCAACTGACCAATTTAAGACAGCTTGCAATAAAACAATATTTTATAGTTATATACACTACAATTTATATAGAAACGTTAGAATATTGTCAAAGTATAAATCATCTGTATTTATAGAAAATTCTAGATTTTTAATCGCAAGCAATTAGATAAATAGTATAGATAAATAATACTTCATTTACAAAAAATTCAAAATAAATAAATACATTTATTATCAGGATGTCAAAGATGAAATATCACATTGAAATAAACATTGAATTTTTTCAAAATAATACAAAACTCCCATTAAAGTAGGCTATTTTCAATTATTTTCAATTATTATATTATATAAACTCGAATTGGCGTTTATAAAAAACGTAAGAATATTCTAAAAAATACATATCTTGTGTATTTAAAAAAATTTTAATTTTGTATGGAACAAAATTAAATATATTCCAAAGAAAAATAATACTTAAATTAAAAAACAAATATAAATAATAAATAAATAAAGTTATTTGAAATATCACTAAGAATATTTATGTGATAAAGTTGAGAAAACTAATTAAGCCAAGATGAATGTAATTAGAAGGTTGGCATGTGAGAAACCTTCCAATTTGATTCTTGCCGTTTGCTTTGTTGGCCAAGCCACGCCCCTCTCGCCCCCGGGCTGACTAGCACAATTCCAGCTCCGGCGTATGCAAAAGTTCAAAGCTCAATTGACGTTCCCGGTCGATGGTTGGCGTCGCAGTCGACGCCGCCACCTGCATTGTCCTAATTGCCGAAGGGGCTGGACAGACAAATGAAATATGAATGTGTGCTGGAGGGGAGGGGCAGGGGACTGGGCCATGTCAAAGGTTAATTACGCATGCTGCAGCGCCTCCTTTTGTTGCTTGCTTCGCTTCGTCCTTGGGCTGGTCCGTAAATCGCTTAACGCACACTCGCACAGATTTGCACACTCCGGTGTGTGTGTGTATGTGTGTGTGTTTGCTTAAGCCATTTCCTGTTCGATTTTACCCATGGCTCAACGCAGGACTTGCCCGCTTGGCCGGACAAAGAGCGGCCAGCTGTAGGGACAAACATCTTTGTTTGGTTTCATATGCTAATCCTTCGAGCTGCGTCATAAATCATCCTTGTCCATGCGACACGAACAGAGACTGGCACAGAGACAGTTTCTCAATCACGGGATCAAGGCGACGAGGTCCTTGCAGCCTAAAAGCTTCGCCTTTTGTATTATTGCCGGCTGAGCAAAGTTGCAATCTGCTGGGATTTGCGGCGGCTGCTGCAATGCCAAAAACAAAAGCAATAACAACGACATGAATTTAACAAAAGCTACCAGACCAAACATCAGCCATCAGCTCGAAGGATTCAGCAGCAGGAGCAGCTCTCACAACTTGCAGCCAGGCATTGAAAAGTGTTTTTGTTTAATATGCAACTGGCAGCTGTGTGTGTGTGTGTGTGTGTGTGTGTGTGTGTGTGTGTGTGTGTGTGTGTGTTGCAACTTCGTATCGATGTGTGCGCTGCAACTGGCCCAGGTGAGCAGTCAACAGTTCATGCCCCTCACAAGTTCTCAGGCTGCTGTTGCTGTTGTTTTTGTTATTGTTTTGAAATTGCCTCGCCAACAACAGCCACAATAACCACAACAACAACAGCAATAACAACAAAAACAAACAACAATCCCACATGGCCAGTGGGCAAATGCATTAACGAAAGTGCTCGGGGGCAGGACGAACACGCTGCAGCAGCACAGAGGCGAAGGTGCTGGCTAAGTGCAACAGCAGCAACAGCAACAACAGCAACAACAGCAACAAGAACATCAGCAGCAGCAGCAGCAGAGTCCTGGCCATGGTGGTCTGGTATCAGCACTAAGAGATCATAATTCACATAACCCGGCTAATAATTCAGTTAAGTTGAAATGCGCAATACAGCAGCAGCAGCAGCAACAGCAGCAAAACCTACACACACTCACACACACACACACACTCGTGTCATGAAATTTGACTGTTGCTGCTGTTCACCCCCCGTCTGCAATTTGGTGTGTGAATCCGAGCTTGTGTTGCACGGCTATTCGGAACCAGTTGCGTGCAGTTGGAACCAGTTCTGAACCAAAGAAACTAGTGATATAACATCAAATGCTCCAGAGCAGCTAATATTTTTCATTTTAGTAGCTAGGTCCTATCGAAAATATATGTAATAAAAAGTTTAATTTTATTGAATTTTTGTTAATTTTATTTGAATTTGTAGTACAAATATTTTTATAATTGAATCCTGAACAACATCGAGGTTGTTTTTCTTTAAATCATTGATAACTATACATAACGCATTTTTTTTAAAATAAATAAAAATATTTAAATGCAAATTTATTATTTTAAAAGTGTGTTTATAAAATGTATAAAATAAATCGGAAAATCAAGTTCTTTCACTGAGTTGTCGGTTTTTATTTAACAAAAATGTAAAGCAAAAAAACTTGAAGAATTACTTTAAGAGAATAAAATCCAATTACAGATAGTATTTCTTATCAAATTGAGTCTTGTCATGTTTAAAACTTGGCAACTCGTTGAAAAACTCATTTATTCCAAAATATAATGTAACCATAGGCATGTTTAATCCCATTTAAAAAAAAATAAATAAATTATATATTTATTTATACATTTAAAAAATTTAGAGTTTAGAGCAAAACTTAACCAAAAATGATTGTCTTATAAAAAAAAATTCAATTTATTTTTCTTTCGATCATTTTATTTGATAATTTTTCGTAACAATTAAGCGATTAACTACTTTATAAAAGTATAGTATATCTGGACAGATTATGCTTCAAAGAATGTTTAACACATTCCATTTTTTGTTTGGGTTATTGTTTTAATTAAATTTTAAAGAAATTGTGTCCCAAATTGAGTTTTGCCTTTGGGATTGTCAACTGTTTCTTTTTTTGCTGGTTCCGGCTTAACTAAAAATAAAAATAGGTTCACGCAGCAAATGTGTTTTTCATGCCTGCTGCAAGTCCATTGGGGTTTCTTCATTACCTTTCTCTATTGCCACAGCTCACACTCTCACCTCTTGCTGCCCCCTGCTGTGGCTTGTCACCGCTGCAGCAGTTTTAAAGGATTTTCAATGTTCTTGCAAATTAGTTTAATCCTGTGTGTGTGCATGAAAAAGTTTATTGTTTTCGGGGCCAGAAGTTGCTGCAGCTTTGGCTCATGCTGAAGCTGATGCTGTTGTTTGTTGCTGCTGCCACTGTTGCTGCTGCTGCTGCTGTTGCTGCTGCTGCTGCTGCTGCTGTTTGTTGTTTGCGGTGGCTTGAGTGCATTTTGCCAAGCTTAAGCCTTCACATGCTTTTGTGTATTACTGTGTGTGTGTGAGTGTGTGTGGTTCTTTGGGCATTTTTGCAAATTACCGAACACATTGCAAGCCTGCTGCTGAGTGCATAAAAGTAGAATTTTTTATGTTGAGTTTGTTTTTGCTATTAACTAACATAATTAATGCTTAAAACTTCAAATTTTAGACGAAAAATCAACAAAAAAACAGCTTGGGAAATTGCTAAGCTAAACGCGGAGAAAAGCGTCGGTTTAAGTTTAAATTCAACCGGTATTGAACTCTCGCCGTCTTGCGCTCAAAAATTTGAAATATAAAAAGTTGTTGAATATTTTTTAATTAAAAACAAAATATTATTAACATAAAAAATGCAATTAATAGATTTTATTGTAAGTGTAAATAGACTTAAATTAAGTTTAAATACTCATACAAAATGTAAACAATTCCTAGATTGAACACTGATGTATTCCTTTACTGTAAAATTTCAGAATTAAAAAAAGTTCTTCAAATAAAAATTTCGTTTTTAAATTTCTAATTTTCACGGATTTGAACAAAATTGTATTTCTTGATTTGAATGGAAAATGCTTAAAGTTTTCTCTGAGTGTAGTTTAAGCAATTAGCCAAGCTCGTAAATATGCCACACGCGATTCGATGAATCAATGAATGTGTCAATGATTAGGCAGCGAGACTCGGGACCGTACAGGATACAGGACAATGGCAAATGATGGCGCAAATGTAAATATTGCACTTAGGCAGACGACCTGCAGCAGCAGCAATATCAGCAGCAGCAGCTGCAGCAGCAACAGCGGCCCCCAATGGACCCACAATGGCGAGCTAATGCAACTGCAATGCTTGGCGTGGAGGGCCGCGAGGGGTCAAAGGGTAGCAGAGCGTGCTATAATCAAGCGAATGGATGCCAATGGACAACACTCGCACACACACACACACACACTCACAAACACACAGGAGCTATGCTCGCCCATTGCAGTTAATTTATTGTGACCAATATAACGCCCCAGGATGGGGCAGGATACACGGAGACAATGCCGCTGCTCCTCGACGCTGCGCTGGGCGCATGTAAATTGAAAATTATGGCAATGCGCAACAAGATTAGCCCAGACAGGGTACATACCCCATCCCCCCGCTATCTGCCACCCATCTACGTGTGTAGAAACACACAGCCAAATGAATTTATTGGCGGTGGCTCGCGAAGGACAGCAGCGTAAACTGAACGAACGAGTGACCCAACAAAGTTATGACTTAATGTATTCAGATATGGTAAGCACAAGATATTACACCCTTAACTCTGTGAAGTGCAACGGGTTTTTTACTCGGCTAACATACGCTTGACATATACAACATTCTTAACGTTTTGACTAATGGTGGAATTTAGAAATATTTGCAAAAAACGAGTACTCCGACTTTTTACTCTCCCAATGTCCGTCTGTCCGTATGAACTCCCTTTTTGCGACCGTATAAAAATAATAGAGAACAAATGTAAAAATGTAAAAACGTAATGTAAAACATAAAAAATATATATACAAAAAAATAGTTTTCTTATTTTTTAGCAAAAATAGTTTTCTTATCTTTTAGCAAAAATAGTTTACTTATTTTTTTAGCAAAAATATTTTTCTTATTTTTTAGCAAAAATAGTTTACTTATTTTTTTTAGCAAAAATAGTTTTCTTATTTTTTAGCAAAAATAGTTTTCTTATTTTTTAGCAATAATATACAAATGCACTCCACGTAATTATAATTGAATGCCATAATTGCCAATTAAAAAAATAGGTTTTAAATCGTTCGCATCTAAAATTATACATCTCTTCGGCTAACAATCTTTATTTCAAACACAAACACCAAAAAAAGAGAACTCGCATTTAACATGCAACTACAGCCAAGTCTTGCCACAGACTTGCATAGATACCTGATATGTCAGCCATATATCTCGGCTGTCTGTTTATCTATCTGTCAGTTGCAGCACTCGAAACTTTTCTCTACATTTGCCACTCTAGAAATTCTCTGCGCCGTTTTGACACAGAATCCGACACTCATCCAGCCAGAAGACAGAGCGCAGCTCACTCAGGAGAAGGACGCTGTGGACAAGTACTTGGTGTTCATTGGCGCAGCGCACTCAGGGGCAGCATTGGGTTCTAGGCAGCCAAGTGCAGCCAACTTTTCAGCTTGCCTTATTATGCAAATGCCCCGACTGAGCAGCCAGCTATGTATGCATATATATGCAAAAGCATATAGATACATATATATACATCTATTTAGCTGCATGCCAACGTCATCGATTTATAAGTTATGCAAGAGTCGCTGTCGAACCCGCAATCTCACCATCTAAGAATCGACTGTTGACTACTTTGTAAGCAATGGTTTACTGCTGTACTTGCAACATGCCAGCTACCACCCGCCCGTCCCCTGGTTGCCCTTTGCCACGCCTGCGTTTGCTGACTGCAATCAGCAATTTTTAACAAAAATCAATCTCTTGGCCCCGGCTCGCTCAGCTTCCAATTAGAATGCTGTTTTTTTCCCCCACTGCTGCTGCTGCTGCTGATTGGTTGCACACAAACAAAAACTATAACAAAACGGAACATATAACAAAAACAATAACAACAATGTATAGTTGCATACATATCTTTTACAATGCGATTTTTAATCAAAGTTTTTGTTTTCGCGGCAGCCGCAGTTAGAAAAAGTTACAAAAATGCCAAAGAAAACCAGTAAGAATTGTTTAGGGTCGAGTGCTCGATATATGATACCCTGCAGCCTGAACAAACTGTTCAAAATTATATTTATGAACAAAATTAAATGAAATAATGATTATGGCCCGAGTTGTAAATAAACAACTTAAAATTATTATTACACTGTAACAAATTGAATAAAATTTTAAGAAAATCATTAAAGTGTACTCTTTTTTAATAAAATAAATGCATAAAAAATGTTCTACAGATGTTTGCAAACGATAAAAAAATATATATAAAAATATACATTTTTTTTGTGAAACGACCACCAACCGATCCGATCCGACGCCGATCATCTGTCTCACCTTCCCCTCATACAGAACGGTTATCTGGCAGCTCTATTTCCATTTAACCAGCGCTGCGGTTCGATTGCGAAAGCTTTTTAACATCGATAGCAGCAGCTCACAACTCGTATGCGAAGCTGCCAACAATAAAGCTTTGCACGAAAGCACAAGCGCGTGTGCTTGATCATTGGATCGACTTCCAAACGACATATTGGAACTTTTCGAACTTCGAGCGAAAAATTTGCTTGCGCAGCTGCTCAGTCGGTTTTAGTTCTGTTGGAGTAAAGCAGCAACGATCGCACGTTGAACGTCAAGACAGAAAAGTAAGCACAAAACAAACTATTAAAAAAATAATTTAAATATGAAAAAAAAAGTATTTTTCTTGCTAGTAACAAAACTAAAGGTTTTTAACCTCGCAAAGATAATAATCGCAACTAATTATTGGAAGCGGCAAAACAGTGATAAAAAAGCTCGATACAATGAATGCAATTTGCATGCATATTAGATAATGAATGCAGGCCCATGCACCCAATCAGAACCCGCAAAACAGCTGCATTAAAATCAAAGCAACACAAAAAGTGCACCAGAAAAATGGATTATATCCAAAAAAAAACAACAAAAAAATAAGCAAAATAGTATTTTGTGTGGAGAAAAGAATAGTTGTAGTAGTCAGCTGACCTTCCGCCCCGCCAGTGGTCTTGTGATCTAAGTGAGCGGATTCTAATTGGAGGATAATTGCAGCAGTGCCCCGCTTTGTGATCTTTGTGCACAACTCCCAAACACAAAAGGCAGACGGCAAAATTCAATATGGTGGCTCGGCACTGGGCCACTTGGGCTCAGTCTGCATTTTTCCAGTTGTCAGCTGACAGCATGACAGTAGTCTTGTGATCAACGTCAAAAGCCAATTGTCAAAAATTCGAACTCGAATGCGAGAGCGTGTTTTGAGCTACGCTCTCGTGCTCACGCTCTCTCGCATTCTCTCTCTCTCTGGAACTCTTACTCTCGCTGGTAGATAACACGACTGGAAGCGCCCGCATACCAGTTTTTTTTTTGTAAATCGTAATCGTAGCTAAGAAGAGAAGAAAAATAAGACGGCTGTAATATTTATTATTCAATTCAATGTTAATTCGCTTGTAGTCGGTAGTTAGGCTCTCTTCGAAAGTTAAAAGTTACCAACATCGTGGAAGTGGTTTTTTCGAACTTGTGCAAAGCTTTGTCACGTGAAATAAAAGCTCTGCGTACGAACTTTTATTCATTTTATTTAATAAGCATATTTCAGTGGGGGAGTTACGTTCAAAAAAGTCTTGAATACGTTTGCCGAAGATCCAAAATCGTCAGAAAAAACACGATAAAACTACGTGAGTGGTTTCCCAAGCTAAAGAAAGTGTTATGTTATTGGTGCTACGACTAACGTGCGCCCTTCAAGTCAGCTGACAGCGATAAGAAAATTTTTCATCACACATCTTATATCTTATAGCAAAAAACCAGTTTGAGTGCGCTAGTCGTCAATGCCCGACTAGGTGCTACCCTGAACACAGCTGTTAGCGATCGTTAAACACATTTGAACATAAATTGTTGAATAACTTCCAAATTAATCAGATGATCTCTATGAAATTTAAAGGACTTAAAAAGAGCATTGAAATCTATGTACAAACCAAAGGGAAAGTCTAGTACTTGAAATGGGTTTTGTTTTTTCATATTTTGGGCGAGTGGGGAAGATATCCAAACATAAAATATTTTTGCGCTGCTTAAGCTTTACGAGAATATTTTTAACCAAATTTGGTGGCTCTTACTGTGATAGTCTTAGAGATATGATGAGAAAACCGTGGCCTAATATCGATATTTATCTATAATAATGAAAAGGGGCAAAACATAAAAAAAAAACAAAATCTTGATCAAAAAAAAAAACCTGCTCACCTTTTAATATTAATATTATAAATTATTATATTATAAATATATTAAAACATTTCCCATCGTTTTGTCTGTTGCAGTTGTAGAGTCAAAATAAACCAAAATGTCCAACTTGAAACGTTTCGATGACGAGGAGCGTGAGTCCAAATACGGACGCGTCTTCGCTGTCTCAGGACCTGGTAAGAGCTGAAGATAGACAACCTTTCAAAATATCAATATCCATTAATCGTATCCAAAAACTAACTGTATAGTGGTCACGGCCGAGTGCATGTCCGGCTCAGCTATGTACGAGCTGGTGCGCGTGGGCTACTACGAGCTGGTGGGCGAGATCATTCGCCTGGAGGGCGACATGGCCACCATTCAGGTGTACGAGGAAACCTCCGGCGTCACCGTCGGCGATCCCGTGCTGCGCACTGGCAAGCCCCTGTCCGTGGAACTGGGTCCCGGCATTATGGGCAGCATTTTTGACGGTATCCAGCGTCCGTTGAAGGACATCAACGAGCTCACCGAGTCCATCTACATACCCAAGGGCGTGAACGTGCCCTGCCTGTCCCGCGTGGCCAGCTGGGAGTTTAACCCACTGAACGTCAAGGTCGGCTCCCACATCACCGGCGGTGATCTGTACGGCCTGGTGCACGAGAACACATTGGTCAAGCACAAGATGATCGTCAATCCACGCGCCAAGGGCACCGTCCGCTATATTGCCCCCTCCGGCAACTACAAAGTCGACGACATCGTCCTGGAGACCGAGTTCGACGGCGAGATCACCAAGCACAGCATGTTGCAGGTGTGGCCCGTGCGCCAGCCCCGTCCCGTCACCGAGAAGCTGCCCGCCAACCATCCCCTGTTGACCGGCCAGCGAGTGCTCGACTCGCTCTTCCCCTGCGTCCAAGGCGGCACCACGGCCATTCCCGGCGCCTTCGGCTGCGGCAAGACTGTGATCTCGCAGGTATGTCAACAGCAGGTAACTGAAGGACTCTCTGCTCACACTTGCCCACCTTTTTGCAGGCCCTGTCCAAGTACTCCAACTCCGATGTCATCATCTACGTCGGCTGCGGCGAGCGCGGCAACGAGATGTCTGAGGTATTGCGCGATTTCCCCGAGCTGTCCGTCGAAATCGACGGCGTCACGGAGTCCATCATGAAGCGTACCGCCCTGGTGGCCAACACCTCCAACATGCCCGTGGCTGCTCGTGAGGCTTCCATCTACACTGGCATCACGCTGTCCGAGTACTTCCGTGACATGGGCTACAATGTGTCCATGATGGCTGATTCCACCTCCCGTTGGGCTGAGGCTCTGCGTGAGATTTCTGGTCGTCTGGCTGAGATGCCTGCCGATTCCGGCTACCCCGCCTATCTAGGTGCGCGTCTCGCCTCCTTCTACGAGCGTGCCGGACGCGTCAAGTGCTTGGGCAACCCTGAGCGCGAGGGCTCCGTGTCCATTGTGGGCGCTGTCTCGCCACCTGGTGGTGACTTCTCCGATCCTGTGACCTCGGCCACTCTGGGCATCGTGCAGGTGTTCTGGGGTCTGGACAAGAAGCTGGCGCAGCGCAAGCATTTCCCCTCCATCAACTGGCTCATCTCCTATTCCAAGTACATGCGTGCCCTGGATGATTTCTATGACAAGAACTTCCCCGAGTTTGTGCCGCTGCGTACCAAGGTCAAGGAGATCCTGCAGGAGGAGGAGGATCTGTCCGAAATTGTCCAGCTGGTCGGCAAGGCGTCGCTGGCCGAGACCGACAAGATCACCCTGGAAGTGGCCAAGCTGCTCAAGGACGACTTCTTGCAGCAGAACTCCTACTCGTCGTACGATCGCTTCTGCCCCTTCTACAAGACCGTCGGCATGCTGAAGAACATCATCGACTTCTACGACATGGCCCGCCACTCCGTCGAGTCGACGGCTCAGTCCGAGAACAAGATCACCTGGAACGTCATTCGCGAGGCAATGGGCAACATTATGTACCAGTTGTCGTCCATGAAGTTCAAGGTGCGTACAGTAGACACTCGAAAGACAAACTCTTCCTATTGCTAAATTGTTGAATTTGCTGCTCCTTTTAGGATCCCGTCAAGGATGGTGAGGCCAAGATCAAGGCTGACTTCGAGCAGCTGCATGAGGATTTGCAGCAAGCCTTCAGGAATCTGGAGGATTAGAGCGCGTTGTCCGTACTTTTACCTAACCTAATCTTATATTGTTATGTAGTTAACTTTAAAGAATTGCGTACAGTTAGTACCGAAATACCGTCAAAACAATTCCGTGCAACAGCAAAAGATTCCAAGCGAAAAAACTATTGTTAACATTCCTGTTTTATATAGCCAGAGAGATGAATACATTCCTGCGGCCTGCGGCCTGCGGACTGCGGCCTGCGGTTGCGACTTCTTCACCCGCCAGCAACAACAACAACAACAACAGCTACTAACAAACGTCCTTTTATGTACTTCCATTACCAATACATACAAGCACACACACACACGCGCAACAACAGCAACAACAAAAAAAGTACATACACACACACACATACACACACAACACGCAGATACAAATGCATGCATAGTATTATTGTTTAATGAATGGAAATTCTTTTGTTTATTTGTGAAAAAGTCATGTTTTCTCTTTGTTTGTTTGTTAAACTTATGTAAATATTTAAAGTATGAAATATTAAATGTACGAATAAAGTGCAAACAACAAATACATTTAATGTAATTGAAAGCAGACCTATCTCCCACTCTATCTAATCATCTGCAAATCGACGTATTTGGCTGACATTTGGACATGCCCCATTTGAGGGTGCTTTAGTTAATGTTGGTAAAAAAGAGGAGCTCATAAAACAGAATGGTAAAATTCTGAAATCGATGTTTAAATCGTAAATTAATAATACGTATCTCTGGAAAACTTTTGTAATTTGTATACTTTTTTGGGGAGTGCCTAAGGTTTGCCAAAAATTCTTGAACGCATTGAAGTAATAAGATATAGATAGATATTACTCAAGTAACCAAATATACATATAATGGCTTCGAACCGGACTTTAACCGAACCGGTTCGAGCCTGCTATGCCAATATTTTTCAAATCATAAAAGGGCTTTAACTGATTTGAATATAAATATTTTTGAATCTTAAATTCAATTAATTAGAAAATTAAATTTAGCAGAACCTAAAGCTAAACTGAACTGAACCGCAAATATTATTATTGACTGAGCTCAGAGGCTGAAAGAAATTCAATCTCATAATTAAAATTCAATTTTTTTTTTTATAAATAATTATTATCATTTTTTTTTTATTTTTTTTTTTCTGAGTTCATATTGCTAATAATTGGACCATTGTATTATATAGCTGTCATTTGAAAAGTGTATCTAAAATGAAGTCCTTGTCAGAAACACTTGTGGTTTTTAAAAAATATGAAAACAATTAGTCAAAAAGTGAATTTTTATGTGTGCAAATTTTTTTTGCTCTTAAAACTAATTAATAATCTTCGACTTATATAAAAAAAAAAATTAAAAGAGAACAATTGGTAAAATAAATATAAAACAATTTGTTTATCAAGCTTATAACTTTTCTAAGATATTTTCGTATCTTTTATTTTTAACTGAGTACTCAATCATTTCATCCGATTTCCATATTCCGTTTTATGTCACTTTTTGTGTACTCTCCTCAAACATACGAGAATTAATACAAAATTATCTAAAATTAAGTTTTTCGAAATCAAATTGTTTGTTTGCCCCACACTCAGTCACCACCCCCCTCCACCCCCCCAAAATGGAAAAGAAAAAATGCAAATGCCCGAAGAGCCTGTTGCCCACCACCGTCGAGGAGGCAACGAATACCTCCTTCATCAGCGAAAACTCGATGCAAGTGACGATTAACGATCGGCGCTCGGAGAAGCACTTTCAGATATTAACACCTATCGATGGCAGCAGAACACATGCTCCCGATGTCCCTGAGCAACCACCACCTGAGGAGGCAACACCGACCGACCGCACCACAGGATCGCATAGCAAGCGATCTGAGCTGGAATATTTTCAAATTGGCCGCGTCTTCGGAGTCTCGGGGCCGGTGGTCAATGCCGAGCGAATGTCCGGCTCCGCCATGTACGAGCTGGTGCGAGTGGGCCACTTTCGGCTGGTCGGCGAGATCATTCGCCTGGAGGGCGACATGGCCACCATCCAGGTGTACGAGGAGACCTCGGGCGTCAGCGTCGGCGATCCCGTCTATATGACGGGCAAGCCGCTCTCCGTTGAGCTCGGACCGGGCATTATGGGCTCCATTTTCGATGGCATCCAGCGACCGTTGCGCGACATCAACCAGATCACCGGCTCCATTTACGTGCCCAAGGGCGTCGACGTGAACAGCCTGTCCCGTTCGATTGAATACGCCTTTGTCCCAGCGAATCTGCACGTCGACGATCTGATCGCCGGCGGCGACATCTACGGCTCCGTCCAGGAGAACAGCATGCTGGAGCACCGCCTGATGCTGTCGCCGCGCAGCAAGGGCCGCATCACGTGGATCGCTCCGGCCGGCACCTACAAAGTGGAGGACGTGATGATAGAAACCGAGTTCGAGGACAAAATAACCCAGCACACAATGCTCCAGGTGTGGCCGGTGCGACTCTGCCGTCCCGTTCTCGAAAAGCTGCCCGGCATCAATCCCCTGCTGACCGGACAACGCGTCCTCGACGCCTTCTTCCCCTGCGTCCAAGGCGGCACCACGGCCATTCCCGGCGCCTTCGGCTGCGGCAAGACTGTGATCTCGCAGGTATGTCAACAGCAGGTAACCGTTGGTAACTGAAGGACTCTCTGCTCACACTTGCCCACCTTTCGCAGGCCCTGTCCAAGTACTCCAACTCCGATGTCATCATCTACGTCGGCTGCGGCGAGCGCGGCAACGAGATGTCCGAGGTGCTGCGCGATTTTCCCGAGCTCATGGTGGAGGTCAACGGTGTCCAAGAGTCCATCATGAAGCGCACCGCCCTGGTGGCCAACACCTCCAACATGCCCGTGGCTGCTCGTGAGGCTTCCATCTACACTGGCATCACGCTGTCCGAGTACTTCCGTGACATGGGCTACAACGTGGCCATGATGGCCGACTCCACCTCCCGTTGGGCCGAGGCGCTGCGAGAAATCTCAGGTCGGTTGGCAGAGATGCCCGCGGATGCGGGCTATCCGGCGTATTTGGGCGCCCGTTTGGCCTCTTTCTACGAACGCGCTGGGCACGTGAGTTGCCTGGGCAGTCCCGAGCGGGAGGGATCAGTGTCCATTGTGGGCGCCGTCTCGCCACCTGGTGGCGACTTCTCCGATCCCGTGACCTCCGCCACGCTGAGCATCGTGCAGGTGTTCTGGGGTCTGGACAAGAAGCTGGCGCAGCGCAAGCACTTTCCCTCGGTCAACTGGCTGCAGTCGTACTCCAAGTACATTCGAGCTCTGGATCCGTTTTATGAGAAGGAGAATCCCGAGTTTGTGGAGCTGCGCGCACTCAGCAAGCAAATCTTGCAGGAGGAGGAGGACTTGGCCGAGATTGTGCAGCTGGTGGGTAAAACCTCGCTGAACGAAACGGACAAGATCACGCTGGAGGCTGCCCGAATACTGAAGGACGACTTCCTGCAGCAGAACTCGTACAGCGCCTACGACTGCTACTGCCCCTTCTACAAGACCGTGGGCATGCTGAAGAACATGCTCACCTTCTACAAGTGCGCCATCCAGGCCGTGGTCAACACGGCTCACCAGGAAGCCCACGTCACGTGGGGTCTGATCCGCGAGCGGTGCAATGAAGTCCTGTACGAGCTGGGCACTATGAAGTTCCTAAATCCCATTGATGGAAAGGAATATATTGAGGAGCAGCTGCAGAAGATCAACGATAAACTGATCAAGGCTTTTACCGATTTGGAGGAAAATGTCTCGACCTATGTCTAATCAATCGAATATCGTATAAAATCGTCAAATTTAACGAACTTTTTAATAGTTTTATGTGGTATAAACAAATACTTGTTCCATTTAATTGTTTAAACGATTAGGCTTATATTAAAATTTAAATTTAAAAATAAAAATAAAAACTTGTATTTTGCTTTATGTATCGAATTTATTACGTAATATAATAATACGAAAAAATATACTTTCCAATTTAAAAACTTTACAAATGGAAAAAAAACGTTCTATTTTTCTTTTTTCTTGGGCGCAAAAATTTTTTTATCTTTATCATGATTTAAAAAAAAAAAAAAACGAATTTTAACATTTTCATAGCATTGGATATTTTTTTTAAATGGGCAAGTCAATAAAATGTATATATTTTGATATATCTCGCTCAATTTTAGAGCTCGAGCCAGTTTGGCAGACATTTTCTGATCTGATAAATTACAAAAATTTATATTTTTCCAAAATAACAATAATAATTAAGACAATTTTCGTCGGTTTTAATACGCTGTTTTGTACTGTGATCGAGTATTACGCAGTCGGTTACACCCGACGGCACCGTTCTTACTTGTTTTATTATTATAATTGAGAACCACTGAGAACAATGAAAAAATATTGTTGTAAATAAATTGAACTCTGGAACGATTTTCACGCTCCAACTAATTTGGCTTCGCACCTGCTTCTCAGCATAATTTGGTTTTCGCAGAACTCCTTTTTGGCTAATTTTAGCTTAAACCGCACTTTCACGTTTGCATTCTAACTTTTTTTTTGTGCTGTTTATTTTCCACTTGCAAAAAAGGCAGAGCCAGTTAATCCTTTTAGCCCTCCGTGTTCGTTTTTGCAGGAAATTTTCGATAATTTGAGCAACGGCAACCAAATGTCGACAAAATTCGTTGATTTATAGGAAAAGTTTATTAATGCGCTCAAAGAGCAAGCGTTGGCAGCTGCCGCAACGCAACCCCAGTGCACAAATGTACCAACTTTCCCTACCCCTTTCCCCCTCCTCCTCACCCCTTTCCCCCTTTCCCCTCCGTCAACAAGCCGACGTAAGCCCTCGAGCGCACAGAAATGCAGAGATCGATTTCGATTCAATTAGTGGAAATTAAATGTAAGTATATATATATATATATATATATATATGTGTATATGTAGGTGTGCACACATACATATGCAGCTATATGCAGCTGTGTGTTTGTACGTTTGACTCTGCCGATAATCTCTGCGCGCCAGGGTCATGGGAGGGGGCAGCGGGGAGTGGTTGGTGGCGAGGCATGGGCTGAAGGCATTGCGATGATTACATTTCCGCATTCGGCGCTCGGCACCGCAGCCAAGCAACCAAGTCAGCCATAAAATGAGCACGAAAAAAAAAAAAGAGAAACGAAGCAAGCCAAAAATCAGTTCAATTGCAAATTGAAAATCCCCTTACAACTTCCGTTTCCGCTAGGCAAGCTCCGAGAGGCTAGAGAGAGAGCGACATGCACATGTATGTGTGGGCTGGGCCGCTCAGCTGCCATGACAAACGTGGCGTATGAGCAATGCGCACTAATTGGCCGCCGTTCCTTGCCACTGTCAGTGGCACTGCCGCATGCCTCCATCCCCTTGCCCATCTGAGCTCCAGTTGCGCGCTGTGGCTGGGTTGCCAGCAGGTTTGCCGCTCGGCGTTTCGTGGGTCGGAGGCCACGTCTAGAGTTGGAAGCATGTCGTGTTTGCTCTACGGCACGAAATCAAATTTCATGTCTATCAACACGACTTGGAAAATGTAATTAATCAAAACTGATATTAATATAGAAATTAAACATTATAGATGCCTGAAAAATTATATATATTTTATTTAACTCAACACGACAAAAATCGAATGTCTATATTGAGCAAAAATTGATAGAGCATATAGAACATTCGGGTTCGAATTAAACAATTTGTTAACACAAATAAAGTTTTTAGTACCTCTCAAGCGAATACCGAACAATATTATTTTATTCATTTTTATTTATATATATACATTTTTGTTTTTTATATATTAAAAAAAATAAATAAAAAAGTACACAACAATTTATAGAGCAGTTTAAAAAAATATATATATATATATATATAAATAGAAAAAGTAGTGAAATTGTCAAAAAAAACAAAATAGTTTGGGATAAAAAGCGTTAGAAAAAATAAAGATAAGTAAAAAGAAGTTTTTTTAAGCCGGACTTAAAATGAAAATATAGAAAAAGAATTTTGGAAAATTTACAAATAAGTGCAAAAAGCTTTGTCTCGCAAATAAGCCAATGCGAGCTCATCTCTAGTTAGGAGGTCGGGAGTTGAGCTGCCAGAGCGTTATTGCATAATTTGAAGGGGTTAAGCCATTGAGCTTTAATGCAAAATTTCAATTGAACGTCAAACAGTCAATTCGCTTTAGCGGCGATAATCGTAAAAGGATAATGGCGCTAAAAGCGCATAAAAAGGCAGCAAGCAGCCCAGTCAAGAGCAGCCCAGAGCGTGGCAGGCGGCAGACGAGCCCTCCAGAGGCGCCTCTACCCAACCTCTTGCAGTTGACTATGCGTGTGTGTGCGTGTGTGTGTGTGTGTGTGTGTGTGTGTGTCGGCCACTGCTTGGCATAAGTGTGCACTCAATTAAAGGATTTTTCGGGCGCAGGCTAACGACCGCTGATATTAGATAAACCCAACGAGCTTCCCCATCCCCAAGTCCGTCTCCAACCCCCCCCCCCCCTAGACCGTTATGTAACAAACATACACATCTATCGAACGGGGGTAAGCGGCTTTAAAAGCGAATGGCAAAGCAAGTAAGTGAAATAAATAACAGTCTCAGCAAAATATCAAAAAGAAAATCAAAAACAAATAATAATGCCTTAATGTCCCGCTGATACCCTCTAATCTCAAGTATCCAAAGACGCCCACACAAAATTTCTCATTTTTATTACAAATCAAAATTGTTGCTTCCGGCCAGCTATAGCTACCTCTCCAGCCAAGGCGTGGTTACAGGGTATACAAAGCCACACACATACAAAAGCAGAAATGCAAAGCTCCTTAACTAACGATACAACGCGTCCTTTTGTATGTCCTGGACAAGAGGTTTTAGTTTCCGAATTGAGTTTATTTTTGTATGTTTTTTCTTTGTGACTTAGTTTATTTTAATGAGTGATAGTCTTTGTATACTCCTCGTTTTAGTATACCACAATTAAAGTCTATGAAAGGGGTGTAATACAGCTCATGCATATGTTCTAAATAAAGCGTTCAGCATAAAATTTTAAAAATCACCTTTCTATGCGATTTTCATGGCGTAAAGTAAGGTAAACATGCTCTGATCTTTTATTGATGAGTGATATCTTTTATTCAAGTGTTGTCTTTTTGCTCTCTCACTCTTACTTAATCTATTCGTCGTATGGCCATTTCTTGCGATTTTTATGATTATAAGTAATGCTCAAGAAAATCAGTTTTTATACCCTGAAAATGGATAAAAAGGGTATAATGGTTTTGTGCAAATGTATGTAACAGCCAGATGGAAGCATCTCCGACCCCATAAAGTATATACATTCTTGATCAGCACGACGAGCTGAGTCGATTTAGCCATGTCCGTCTGTCCGTCCGTCCGTCTGTATGAACGCAACGATCTCGGATACTACAAAAGCTAGAAACCTAAACTAAACGACTATAGATTCTCCTTAGCCATACGCAGTACAAGTTTATCATTTTTTTTCGATATCTTGCTCCGTTTCATTATTATCGATAAAAATCGATTTTAAGACTTGGTTTTCTTGGCATATCTCGGAGACTACACGAGCTAGAGCCATCAAATTTAGTTCAATCTGTGCTCGTAAATAATACGCAGCTTATGAATATTTTGGATTTTGGTTACCTCCCCCATTCGCCTCCCATATCAACAAAAACGCAAATAAAATACTACAGACTTGCGCTTTGGTTTGTACATAGATTTTGATGCTTTTATTAAAGAGTTTCATAGCGATCATACTCTTAGTTTAGAAGTTATTCAAGAATTGTGAACGTGTGTATGAATGCAAAGAGGTTTAAATATATGCAATAGCTCGCCGCTGGGTTCACGGTATCTCTTAGTCGGGCACACCCGAATAGAGCCATCTTACTTGTTTTTGTCAACTAGTTCTTGCTTATATTTTTTATGTAGATAGCTTGAACACGCAATCGCAATTTATTTCGCATTTGTCCTTGTTGCTACACAAAAATTTTTTTAATACAATAAAAATTGCAAAGAAAAAAAAACAATATAAAAATATATATTTCATTGTTGTGCTGTATTTAAATTAGCAAAAATGTTACGAAGCTTTAATTTTAATTGAATTTGGAGCATGTACAACATATGCAAATAAAAAGAAATAATATTGCCAACAACAAAATGAAAATCACATAATAAATAAGGAAAATATAAAATTAATTTGCGGACTTGTGGCTTAAGTAAGTGTGTGAATTGAGGTCATAATTGAAATTGATTTAAAATTGTTGTAAACCTGGTAACATAATGTCGTTGACTTGACTGTGGGCCATTATCTTATATTGTATATTTTACTCGCTCAGAAATTGCATAGTTTTCATGCTAAATATTTAATTATTTATCTACAGATGTGCAAATCCTGTGGAACTGTCAGTTTTATAATTGTTGCTCTACTGAAAATACCCTCGATGGGTATATATTTATACAATAAATGGACTGTTGGCGTGCGCACAGGATATGTGTACATAAGGATATGTTGTTCTCTTGTTACATCGTTAATGTTGTTGCTGCTGCTGTTGTTGTTGTTGTTGTTGTTGCTTTTGTTGCCAGCAGGCCAAAGAGGATATCATAAGCAGATGGCAAGGACGTTAGCGTCTTGGGCTACTGTGGTGGTGACAACGGTGGCGGCAACTTAATTTGCAACTTATACGCAAAATCCTTTTGATTTTGTTATTTTTGAGCAGGCGCTGCGAGATCCTTGCCCTGTGTGTGTGTGCCTTGGCATGTTGTTGTTGTTATTGTTGCCGCCACTTTTGTTATGCTTGATGACGATATGTCCTTTTGCGCAGATTTACAACGCCTGCAGTTATTTGGCGAAGTTAAGCGAACCTTTTTTTGCTTTTCTTTTTGTGTATTTTTTTTGTTCCTGTTTGGCTCTGCTTAGTTCTGCATGCCAAAAGGGTCCTGTCGCTCATTGTCCTTTTTTAGGCACCGTTATGTGTTGCTGTTGTTGTTGTTGTTGTTGTTTGATATGCTTCTGATTAAGGGAATTTAAATTAAGCCTATGCAAATGCGCCCCAAGCTGTTTCTCGGTGGTTGTCTTCGGTTTTGTTGTTGCAGCGCGTGTATCCTATTTCAAGTGCCCGCCGCTCCTTCCACCACTTGGCTGTCATATTGAGGCCGCATTATCACTGCACTGGCGAAACTTGCCACGCCCCCACATGTATGTTGTAAGCCAGGCAAAAGTTTAACCATAAAAATTTGCCAAATGCCACTCGAGCAGCGTGTCGCCTGCCACAGACAAACAGACAACTGGCCTATCGCTCAGCGCGGCTGCCTTGTTCGCTGCGTCCTGGCTGACAGACTCCTTGCCAGATAATGAAATTGTTGTGCCAAGAATAAAAAAAAAACAGCAACAAAAAAAAGAACAGAAAATAAAGCGAAAAAGAAAAGTTTCGCTCTGTTCATCAAGCAATGCACACATTTTAAATACAAAAGGATATGCGTGGGCAGACGGCAGTACAGCCCAGTCCACACGGTCTACACTCGATCCTTGGTCTACGCCAGCCGCAGTGACATTGACGAAACGCTTGAAATTCACTGCGTTCCATTCTCGCTTACCCAGGACACAGCCACTCCTGGCCCATGTTTCTCTTGAAATACCCTACGCGGCGGATATTATTATATTTGTCATACAATTTGTTTGTAGTAGACACCTTTACCAATATATATTTAGCATTATAATTGACGGATAGTTTCACGAGTAAATTTTTGCTACCCATGATTTCCTTACCAAACTCAATAGCTATGAGCTCTACCCTAAATCTAACATATAAGTAAAGTCTTATAAACATTGGAGTAGTATATCATATTATTGCGAATGCTGGAATATAAAGTTATTTAATACATAATTTTTTTCATTTTAAAATAACTTTATTGAAATACAATTTCATAAAATTATAGACAAAATTCGTATTTTTATTTTTTTTTATGTACCTATGTTATATATTTACAATATATATTTTTAGAATATAAGCAAAATTCTACACCTACCTTCTATATTATCAAGCTTCTAAAGAAAAATTCAGCTGGAAATAAAGATTTTTTCTAGGAACCTCGTTGCTTGGCTGAATCTAAAAAAAATATCGCACATCTGCTGTGTGGTCGGCAAGTGTATTTAATTTTCCACAACCCTAAAGACACTGTCTATTATGGTTTATATATATATATTTTTTTTTGCTTGCGGTTTTGCCTCTTCTGTGCGGCTGTTCGGCTCGGCTCGGCTCTTGCTCCCAGTCCTGACATTGTTGTGTTTACTTATCCCTGTCGAAAAATTGCCGAAACTTGCTGAAGCGCGGCAAGCAGACGCGGATGCCAGTGGCAGCGCCGGGCGGGGGTGCGGGGCGGCGAGGGGGATCGCACAGCAGCCAGTGCATTTAGTCAAAAGTGATTGAAAAGGCATTTTGTTATAATGCCAACTTAATGACAACGAAATTACAGCAAAAGCCACGCCAACCAGCAACAGCAGCAACAACAAAATTAACAACACCAATCAACAACAACAACAACAAGAACAACAACAAAGACAGCCCACGCAGCTAAATGAGTTTGAAATACTTTGAGTCAACCCAAAGTTGTTTCGACAACGCACATCAACATATATTTAGACGTGTACACATACTTACATACATAAGCGTGTTTAGACATATGCAAATAGAAAACAAATTTCAATCTAAGCCAGCTATTTTTAAGGACTTTAATATGCCACTTTAAGACACGCCCACTCGTCACGCGAACAAAGCTTTTTAATTGTTTATTTAATTGTAAGCAAGAGTGCAGAGAGAAACTTAAGATAAGCATGAAACAATATTCACAGCGACAAACATGTCTCTGTCTTCGGATTCTAATTGCGCAATAATTAAACTTAATTACTTTGTATATAATCTACCAAAGTAGCGAAGAGTCCATAATTAATATAAATATTCTGTTTAAATTCTAAACTTATCCATCTTAAATTAATTTTATTGCAGCTCGATGAAAATTGAATAAATACAGCTTTAAAGGCAAAATTGATCATTAATTTCCTAAACCGAAATAAACATAAACAATATGTAAATTTAAATCGATTTTCTTGCGTTTTGTTTCTTACAAAATTGCAATCCGAGTAGTATTCGAGACTTATTTAAGTCTTGCATGAGGCAAAAATGCAAACATAACGTAAGTTAAACATATTGGACTTTAGAATACCGAAGATAATTCTTCTTTATGGACTGTTAATGCATTTTTGCTCACTGAATCAAACTTGCAAAAATCAAAAGCCGTCAAGGATTCTTTTTAAAATATTTTATAATAATTTATAACAAGTATTGATATGTTTTGTAAATAGTAGGAAAGTAAGTTTAGGCCTGATCGAATAAAAATTAAAGCTAAAATTGCTGTTAGTTTTAGTAAGAGATAAGAGTTTAGATTCAGTAGAAGAAGAACAACAGAAAGATCTTCGGCTTGCCGAAACCCTCTTCCCCAGATGGAGCAAAAGGCTTTGGAAACCAAATTGTTTTTAACACAACACAGAGAAATTTTGCACTATTTAAAATAGAAAATCATTGCACTTGTGTTTCATTTAATGAATATTACCTACAAAATTCGCATTTTAGATATTTCCGTAAGCTCCAAATTGCGTTAAGCTAGATTATCAAGGAAAAAACCCAAACTATCGTTGTATTCTCAGGCTGTAAATAAAAACCAGTTGAGGGATATATAATTCTCAGATATATAGCAATAATGTTATATTAGGTGATTGTTTGTTTTGTGCTCTCAAACCTTGTGTTATGGGGCCAATCGACGATAGGCGGCTGATTTTGCCTTCCAAGTCCAAGTGCAATATCACGGCCTTAGCATTCCCAGGGCTTGCAACGTGTGTCCGCAAAATTGTTTCAATTATTTACGTTAAATAAAATGCAGTCGAGTGTCCGCTGCACACGAAAACGTTGGCAGGCCGGGGGAAATATGGGTGAAATGTGCTCTGTGCACTAGCCGAAAAGTATGCTATTGAAATATTTATGCATCGCTCGTTCACTCGTTTGCTTTGTTTGGCTCCCCAGTTGGTAGAGAGTGTGTGTGTGTGTGTGTGTGTGTGTTTTTGTGTGTGCGGCTGATTAAGCATTTGACATACATATTTCCTTGTAGCGCCAGCGAGTTCAAAGCGTATTAGACATGCAAAAACAGCTCGTGCCAGCACACACGAACACACTCCTTTCTATGCCCCCCCCCCCCCTCTTCTCCCCTCTCGCTCTTTCTCTTTCTGTGCCTGCCTATAGCTGTCTCTTCCTTGCTCTTGCAACGTCTGCTCGTCTGCTCGTTGTCTGTGTCGCATTTTCCTATTAGCAGCCAGTCGAGCAACAATTCGCAACAAAATATGCAAATGCAGCCGAGCGTATGAGCTGTAACCCTCCCCGCCCGCCCTTTGCCCCAACCCCACGCTATCGGGCCCAACAAGCCAACAGAATCTCAGCCGCACTCGTCCCGCCCACTTTGCACTCTTTCTATTTGCCGCATTGTTTTTCTGTCTGTTTGTTGTTGCCGCCTGAATGATTCGTAGCTGAGCATTTGCCAGCCAAATTTGCAGCACGTGCTTTAAAGTTTTTGGGTAAACTCGTTTCACCCATATCCTTATCTCACCCGGCTCAGCATCGAGTCCAAGTTCCAGCCAGACACTCCAACTCGATGGCCAAGAGTGCCAAGTTCTCAGCTAACAAGAGAAATGTTATGTTGTCTTTTAATTGAATTCTGGCGACCGCATAACTGAAATCGCAAAGCCAGCCAAATCTTGACCAGAACTCAGATCCAGACCACAGACAATCGCCATTTGCCATTCGACAGGCAATAAAACTGCTGTAAAAATCGCAGAAATGTAATTTCAACCAGAGTTGCAAATTGCATTCGACTAGCTGAATTCGTAATACCCTATAAAAAAAAAGAATAATAAAAATATTCAACTGGATTTGTATCTTCCGCCATCAAGCGTGGAATATGCGTGATAACATTTTGTAAATCTCTCTCTCTCTCTCTCTCTCTTCTGGCATAAAATGTTGGAAAATGGGTGAACATGTGTTGTAAAAACCCTTTTTGATTTTCATCCGAACGTCTTCAGAGAAAGTTCCACAAATGCATTAAAAATCTTTACGAGAATTCAGATTTTCAGCCAATTTTGTAATCCTTACCGCCAGGTAAAAAATGTAAAGTAACAGTTTCATTTTCGTCAGATCTATTTCAGAAAATTAATTCATTACAAAAAAAATTATATATAAAAATTAATGCATAACTGCCTCGACATGAATGTAATGTATGAAAAACAGCGGGCTACAATTCCGAGAATCCAGGCAAAGCCAGGTAATATCAGCATTATTCGCGCACATATAGAAAAAGAGTGCAATTAAATTCATTAAACGTATATTCAATTCACTTTTGCAAGCCTGTGTATAAAAGACCGTAAGCGGATTAGCCTAGTTGCACCTACATAACTGATATAGTTATCCCGTTGCGTCTGTTGCAAAGAGCACGCCAAAGTTGTAATTCCCGCTGCTCTGTGGAAATTGAAAAGCGGGAAACTAGCTCGTGAGTGAGCGGCAGATTACAAGCGATTGCCAGCTGGCGATAAGGGCAGCGCAGGTCGCCTTTGGTCTGGGGTCAGAGGGGGTAGGGGGAGGTATCCGGAACCCGCATTCGCATCAGCACGGCCCTCGCCCAATTAGTTGGCGCATTAAGGGGATCTGCAGCGACGGGGCCAAAGAATTTATTGTGCTAGCAGGCCGAGTTGTGTTAGTGCTAGACGCTTATCGCTGCAACCAGGCCAAGACTCGCCTCGACTCGAGTCGTAATTGACTTGTTGCCAAGTAATCGTTGCCTGTTAACTGCTGTTGTCAGGGGATTATCTACAGTCCAGTTGAAATCAACTTGTGCCCCATCTCCCGCTCTCCCTCCCTCTTCCTCTCTCCCTCTGCCTCTCTCTTGTCCTGCACTTGACTATCAGCACGGCGCACACGCCGAGCTCAAAACTGAAGCTGAAGTCGAAGCTCATTGAAGTGCATGAAAAGTGAAAAACAATAAACATGCTTAGCACATTCTGCTGGCCATTAATTCAAGTGCTTTGTTTTCGCTCTGCCTCCTGTCGAACCTGAATTCCCGCTGCGTCTGCCTGTGAGCTGCAGCTAATTGGTTAGGTTAAGAGTCGTTTCAGCCAATTCACCTGGCCATCCCCCCCAACCCTCCCCCCTTTCTCCACTCTGCGCCCTTTATGCGTAAGTGTGTTACGGCTTCTAGTATCTGGCCCAAACCGTTCATAGTTATGGCTTTGCGCTGGCGCCCGGAAGTATGCAACAAGCGTTGTCCGCAGCAATCAACGCGTTGAGTTTTTGATCCCCGCTTCTCCCCTTTCGTCCGCCTCTGCCACACAAACCCCTTTTTCGGTTTTGAAGCATTGCCATAAATGTTACATTCGGCTTTTAAGCGAGCGATAAACGTTCATATGAGCGCCGCTCTGCGGTCAGCTATGTAGCTGCATGCACGTAGATGTGGCAGATGTGGCAGATGCGGCAGATGGCGCAGATGGGGCAGATGAGGCAGATGAGGTAGCTGAGGCTTGCCAGCAATTTGGTTTGGCCTTTCAAAAGTCAACGCCGCGGGGATTACGCAGCCAGCACACAGCTGCACTTCTTGTCCCACCCACTTGCCACCTGCCACCTGCCACCTGCCACCTGCCACTGCCACTTGCCACTTGCCACTTGCTTCCGCACAGCAAACCGCATTTTTGAGCTGAGCGAGAAAACGCAGACAGGTTCTCACGTGTTTGTATACCCTTTAGCCAACCAAAAAAAAATAAATACATAGCAAAAGTATTATAAAAAGCTGTGAAAATGCCACAGGCAGTAAGAGAATTAGGATTTAGTCCAGTTTATAACCTGCTCAACTTAATAACTGTACGAATAATGATTTATATATATCTTTCTCTCTGGTAATTTTAAAAAATTTTACACAAATTTTAATACTACTTCTTGAAGTGAAAAAAGCATATTTAGTCCGTCTGTCCATCCAAAACGTTGCAGTCGGGTGTAACCGACGGCGCAATGCTCGTTCACAGACACAACCAAAAATTGCACCCCGGCTTTATTTCTACACTTAATAAATAATAAATAATTTATATAGATTTTATAAATATGTCAATAACTTTTGCTCGATTTTAAAATCTTGTCAGTTAACTGTGCGCTGATATAAACAAAAGCACAAGAGTATATATTCCAAGAGTATATATTCCAAATAATGTTTTTTAAATATTAAAGTTTATTATTATATTAAAATTTTAAAAAGAAACCATAACATGGCAGAAATCTTAAAAAAAAATATATATATATAAAAATATATAAATGATGTATTTGTTTTCAGCTTGTTAAAATTGCAAATATATGACATAGTGTCTGCTATTGATTCTTTGAAACAAACATAAATGCATAATTTGCATTAAAAGCTTATAATCGTAAGGCCTGTCAATAAATTAGTGGATAGTTTGAAAGCCTCTTATGTTGCTTTTCAGTAAACGCAGCCTAATGGAAATCGGCTCTTTTAGCTGTTGTGGTTATATCGTAGTTAAAATATACCTCAACACGCGCACACCCACACCCACACCCACACCCACTCACACGCCCAGACACACACGCACAACATGCTGACAGCCTTTATGGTTTTCCCGTTCGCCTCCTCAATGCGCCTTTAAGCGCGCTAATTAAAATCGTGGCGACTGCACGATGCGCTTCTGGTTGCCTTCGAAGATGAAAGCAGCGCCAGTCCCCTCGCCCCGTTTATCATTTATCCATAATGACGTTGCCAACACGTTTTCCATTGCGTTCTTTTACCCAGGCGCTGCGTTGAGGCAACGTAATTAACGCCTTCACTTTTGGCATCGGTTGCAGCTTAGAACCAGCTGCTTCACTTGCCAGGTCCTCATCCACACTCAGCGAAAGTTTTCACGCACTTATTTCAAGAACTTATTTGAACTTATACTAAATTCAATCTATTTTTATATGTGTACTATAGGATATACTTATAAACTATTAATCTATAAAATCTTGTCCTTGTACTTACAACGTTGTACCAGACAATATAAAAATATAAATATAAAATATATATATAATATATAAAAAAAAGTATTTATATTGCCTTTATTATTTTAGTTATGCAAATTCTTGAAATAATTTTTTTAATTCAATTTAAGCTTTTTTTACTCGGTTGTGAAGAGAATAGGTTTTGTGCAATGTCCGTCTAGAGACGTGCAAATTGAAATATATACGCCCTCTGTGGGCGTGGCAATTCGATTTGATCTATATATCTAGCTCAGTTTTAAAGCAAGATATATCAAATTTCGCAGACAGATTACTGATGACCTCCTCCAAAGATTGCACAAAAAATATATTTGGCACATCTCCCAGCCAGCTTCACCAAATTTGGTGAATACAAAAATTACAAAAATCTATATATTTTCAAAATAACAATAATAATTGGGAACGTTTTCGAGTGTTTTAAGCTTTTAATATGCTGTGGACGACTGCACAGCTCGTAGTTATTTTTAAAAATAATGTTTAGTTTGATTTGCGCTTAATTTAGAAAAATTCAAAAACAATCAAATACTGGAAATGGATAGTAGAATTTCGTGCTTGGAAATTTCTTCGAGTGCACGCACTCTTGCCGCTCACTTCCTCGTGGCTTTGTCGCAGAATGTGCTTGAGTTGGCGAGCGTGTCTTTTTTTCTATTTATATTGCATATTTATTAAAATGCAGCTAAAAGGCAGCGAGCGAAGCTGCTAAAAGAGCTAAAATGTAATAACTCTTGTTGTGGCCACGCCCAATCCGCTGATGCTTCGCTTTATGCTGCTGCTGTTGCTGCTGCTGCTGTTGCTGTTGCTGCTGCTGCTGTTGCTTTTGCCTTCATTCGCCTCGCAGCGAGCTGCCATTTGTTAAGCTGCTTTTGTCCGCAGGTGTTGCTTTTGTTGGCTTAACGCTTAAAAATGAACGCAGCGCGCGCCATTGTTGCGTTTCATTTTTTAGCCAAGGCTTTGCGCCAAGTCCAGCTGCTTATTAATTCAAAATTGAGCGCAGCTAATAAGCTTAAAGCAAAGCAAGCCGCCCCACCACGCCCCCCCCCCCCCACGACCCCACCCGCTACCGTGCTAATTGTGCGCTAATTCTAATTATCAGCAACACATTCGAGAGGTGAGTTTTGGGCGCTGCTGCAGCGGATGCTAACGAGTGTTTATTAATGGCGCTAATGGCGAGCTGCGCCTTTGATGAGCGCCGCTTAAGCACACTCCCATTCTGGCCGTGTCCTTCGCGGCGGCTTCGCTTTCAAAAATTCGAGCGCGCCACGCAATTAGCGCACAAATATTTCCGCATGTATTTTTTTCTCCACATTTTCATATATTTTTTTTTATTTTTTTTGCCAAGCGACCATAAAAATGCTCAACCGAATTGTAGTAATTACAACAATTTGCATAGGCGGGGGCAGAGGGGGGCGGGGGCAGAGGGGGGCGGGGGCAGGAGCGTGGGTTTTGGAGCTGTTGGGCAACGGACGGAAATCAAAAAGCGCAAAGCACAAAGTATGCTACGCATTTTGCAATTTATTCATGCAGACGACCAAGGCGACAGGAATAAGGAGCTCGCAACGACCAGCGAGAATCGCGAAGGCAACCCAAATGCCGCTAATTATGTAATATGAAAACGTGACGACGACAACAGCAACAACAGCAGCAACAGCAACAACAACAGCAGCAGCGTCAAGGACAAGGACGTGAATCCCGGATAGCGAATAAGGCCGATTTATTTGCATATGGTAAACAGGCACACAGGCTAGTAGCGAAGCCGGACCCTTTTTAATATACCCTGTAGCTATAAATTATGATATTTAAAGGGGTATATATAGTAAGTGCCATTGAGTATTATTAAGCCTGTAAGCCGGCTAAAAATTCTAGAAAATGAAATCAACAAACGGTTTCGTTTGTATCTTTGAAATTTGGAAGAACATGGCAAACCAAAGTTCGTCTAAAACCTATATCTTAATTGGATCGAACTATAATATTTTCTATAATTAACATCTTTAATATATATATGTATTTTTAACTTAGTTTATTTGCTTGTTTTCTATATTCATATGTTTGTCTACTTTGCACTTATTTGTAGGGTATTTTCTAGCCAAGCACTCTCGTCGACAGCAGCTTTTTACTTGCTTATTATTCACTTCGGCCATTAACAAATTGAATTAACACTTTGCATTATTTAAGAGCATTCACATCTGTTCATAATCGCAAAACTCTGAAGCAATCAAAAATGCTCTATGTTGATTTAAGCATTAGGAACTTAACTCCTCTTATTGTTGGCCATAAAATTGTCCAGCGGAAAGATAATATTCCAAAAGATGAATTATAAGAATTTAAAAAATCTGTGAAACTCAGTAATTAGCTCATGATTTAATCAAATAATTTAAAAATGTTGAAAATTGAAAATTAAAATTATAGTTAATTTTTTTTTTAAATTTTTTTACTCTGTAAAAACACAAATATAATTTGCATATTGCTAACTTTATTGAAAGTATGCAAACTATCGAATATCAATTGTAACACTCAAATTGACAAAATGCAACTATAACTTACAAATACATTTTTAAATAACTACATTATTAAATGTTGATCCATCATATTTTTTGATGCACATTTTTTAAAACGTTCGTTGCCGAGATCCGAATGGCCTTTTCAACATGGATGTCAGCAAATTAAAACTTTAATATGTATAAAAGATTGCCAGCCGATATGATAGACCCGTAATAAAAACAGAATCCCATTGCAATATTGTTAACATTCTTTTTTTTTTTTGCAATCAAATTTATTACACGGCCGGGGTAAAAAAAAAAAGAGTTATATGAAGAGCATATGAAAAACAAATCTGCAATCGGCGCTTATTTTCTTAAAATATTATCATGTCTATAGCTATGTGTGCACGTGCATGTGTATGTTTTCGTGTGTGTCTGTGTGCAGGACAATTAAAAGCATGCCACAATATTGCAATACACCGACACAAACGCAGTCACAGACACAGAGCCACGCACACACACACACACCCACACACGGACACACGCACACCGGGCTACACCAGCGTGTATGCCTCGGGGCGGCCTAGTAAATGGTAATCAACGCAAATCCTCCATAGAGCACCGCACACGGATAGGCAATCAGCAGCTGTTGATGGTCCATGGAGAATGCCGTGGCGAATAGTTTCGAGGCCGATATGGCGCACCAGAGTATGGAGATTCCGCTCACAATTAGGCCGAGTGTGCCCCTGCAAAGCGCAAAGAGATTTAGAAAGAGTGAGCTCAGTAGAGAGATATGGGGAGAATGCAAGAGCAAAGCAAAGAGAAACATCGGTGGTAAAATCAATAAACAATGCATATGCATGAGCAGCGGAAAAGAGTATACGGGTGAGTGAGTGTATGCCATAAAAAATTGCAGACTCTATGTGGCTACGTGTATACGTGAGTGTGAGTGTGAGTGTGAGTGTGTGTATTTTGTGAATGAATAAGCAGGGCAAACAAAGAGGCAGCAGGCTCTGTGGAAAGGATGTGCAAACATAGGCCAACTACAAAGCATAAAGGGGAGACAAAGAGAATGAAAATTGAAATACTCTTATATTTGATTTACGGCCAAGAGCTTAAGGAATAAGATATGATAAGATAAATCCGATCTGAAAGCAATAGGAAACTTCAAAATTCGAAATCTGGCTATACAAAGTATTAAGTCCACGTTCTGTACAACTTAGATCTTAAAAGCGATCGTTTGAAGACTACGTTGTTGACATGTCTTGTAGAGAGTCTTGTACGACGATGAACAATGACTTGAAAAAGGGTATTTGACTACTTTTCCGCCGGTTACTAACTGCTAGATGTAGGAAATACAGAATTGAATATGGCTCGAGATCTAAGATATTTCTATTCAACACACTGAAAATCAAATCCCATAGTATGATATATAAAACTACGAGAGAGAAAAGCTGTTATATTTTGCAGGGAAAAAATTCAAACATAAACTGACCAAAAAACATCGCACAATGTATAAAATCTATAAATTATTGCAATGCTTTGCAAGTGTCGTAATAACAATGTCTACGACCCAATCTCGATGCCCGTTTAATGGATTGCTTTTTGATTTCTTGATTTTTTTTTTTGTGGTCGCCCGAGTTCACCTGGTCCCAAAACTGTTGCAATTTGCTGGCATCTAAGCCAACCTACACATAAACTTACCCAGCTAACCGAAACCATATACAGCTCTGTTTAAAATTCTCTTTTTATGCTGTGGTCTTCACTTTCTAGTACCCTAAACTCTCCGAATTCTCGTTGTTGTTGATTGTGCCAAGTGATTTTTGGCTTAGCTTAAACGGACCGAGTACCGAAAGGCCTTGCGACTAAAACCAATCAAACCAATGCTGTGAATTTCCCCCCCCCCCAATGTCCCGCCACGCCCCGCCCCGGGCCCATTTCGCGCTCTCAGATCACACACTGCCAACTGTTGTCTGTGTAATTTTTGTGCACTTTTGCATCGCCAAACAAACTCAATTAAAAAGTCTGTCTAAAAAAATCGCAAAAATATTTACTGTAAACTTGCTGGGTACCCAGAGGGTCGGTACAGGCACGGCGGGGTTACTCCGGTTACGAGTCCGAGTGTATGAACATCAACAGCCACACACCCACACACACACACCACACACACCCGCCCACACACAGCCATGCAAACACGCACAAAATGCAGGCGTTTTAAGCCAACAAATAAAAAATGCAAGCAAACGGGCAACCAAATGGCAATTGGGCAGCTTCAGCTGAGTAAAAAAATACACGAGGAGCATCCGCAGAGGGTGGGGTGTGTGGGTTGGTGGGTTGCTGGACAAAATGCTGCTGGTGTCGAGTAAGCTCGGGCAATAGTTGTTTTTCGTACTAGCGCCAGTTGAAATTATGACGTGCCAGAGTTCTGGCCAAAGGCTGGGTGGATCCGGGTGGGGCCGGGCGTGTGCACAGAGCAGCGGGGCGGTGAGGCATACGGGTTTTTGCCACGACGCACGCAACATTTGCGTGATGCTCTCTACAGAAAAAAAAACCAACAACAAAAAAAAAGAGGCAAACTAGCGACTGCACATATATACACACCAAGTGCTGAACACATGTTTGAAAAGGAAAATACGTGGCCGACTGTGGATGTCCGTATACGGCACCACCGCCCGTTCACTGTGTCTCTCGCTCACACACACACACACCTCATCACTCTTCTCTTCGTCTTTTTCTGTGGCTTCCTCCACTTACGGAGTGGCGCGAAAATTAAACGGCGCATAGCTAGGCACTTGCCCGTTTTTTTATTTTTATTTTTTTGGTGGTGCACTAAAAGTGCAAATTAAGTTGCTTGCTTTTTTTATGCAGCGCCGTCAGAATGTAAAAAAAAATGCAAAAAAAATAAAAAATAACCCATGTTCCAGATGAGAAAGTATATATAGATACTAAACAAATGTCGGGAAATAAGTTGTGGGTTTCTTTTAATTAAAAAAGAATAAATACCAAAGTTTAAAAATACCCTTTCACATGCAGATGTGTAAAATTATATCAGCGTTAATAAAATTAAATTTTCGATTAGTTTTTGAAAAGAAGCCATATGATATATAATCATAATGAGAGAGCAGGAGTTGTAAATTGGGAGAAAAAACACTATTTGTACTTGATGAGCAGAGGAAACCTACATATGTATGTTGAAGGAAGCCTCATAGAAATACTTTATAAAAATGGGTAATATTATAGCCCGTACGTACGTACATTTTGAAAAGTATTGCTAAAACTCAGATCACAATAAAATTAATAAATATTTTATTTAGCTATCTATCTTGGTTTTTGATAAACAACCAACGTCAAAATATCAATAAAAATTTAATTTAAATAAAACCCTGCAAAAAATACACATATAATATAATATATAATACAAAGCTTATTTTTTTTTTTTTTTTTTTGGTTATTTCGTCTCATTCTATGTTATCAGTTATCAGACCCTAAATATTCGCAGCCCTTAGTTTCAATTTGTAAGCAATTTTAAAAGTTATCGCAATCAAACTAGAAATATTTCAAGTCCAATCAGCAAACAAGGCTAAGTAGTTGAACGTGCTGCAATCGCAGCTGGGCTGACTTAACCAAAGTTTGTGATTACGGCCCGGCACACAATGCATTGGCAACTTTTCAATTAAAAACATAAATACAAATCGAGAAGGACCAAGCGGAGGGGGAGGGTGAGTGGGTGTGGGTGGTTGTAAAAAGCCAGCAAGTTGGGTCAACAATTACTTACTGAATGGTGATTAAAATGTTGATGCCCGACAGCAAGACCATGGGCAGCAGACAATAGCCCAGCACGGAGGCAACGGCGCCAAAGGTCACTTGCGCCCGTGTGACCATCAGCGAGAGCAGGCAGTAGAAAAAGATGCAGCCCATCACGCCAATGCCATAGATGTACGAGAAGGTAACCTTGCCGCTCTGTGAATGTCGTGAAAAGAGCATGTAAAAACGTTGCAGTCGGGTGTAACCGACAGCGCAATACTCGTTCACTGTGTAATAACAACCAAAACAGTGTAGAAGACGGAAACGTGTCTTTAGATACCTTTATATCTTTAGATATCTTTATTTAACAGCTAACTCTCTCCACGGACGGACAGCAAGACGGACAATGCACAAAATAAATATGCTTTTTTCGCTTCGGGAACGAGTATGAAATCAAAATGTCGGCATTATGTAATTAAAGTCGTTTCGCCAGTCAACTCACCAGTAGCAGGATGCCTCCCAGCGTAAGGCAGAAAACCAACGGTCCGGCCATGTCCGTGTCCTGGAGTATTTGTTGGTCTGTGCCGCGCAAGGGATTGAGCACGGCCAGCGTCTGAAAGGAGAAACAAAGCGAGAATGGAAAGTGTAATTTAAAGCAATGTTATTAAAATTACAGCAAGTGAAGGATTTCAACTGCGACGAGGACAACCCATCATCATTCACAACCTGCTGCGGCAGAACACGACACAATTCATTTGTTCGCACACAACGGACATAAAACGAAGCCAGAGTTCCGCTTTTGTGTGTGTGTGCACTCGCAGTGAAATTTGAAAAATGGAAATTGATGATAAATGATATTGCCGACCAGTCAGCGGAGCAGCGAACGAGGCTGTCAACATGTTTGACGCACGAGAATTTAGACCACCAGCCCAGTAATAAATGAAACAATAGCCAAACAAAACAATCGCCGTTTACGGGCAACACATGTGACCCAGGCAGCTCAGTTGACCTTAACATAAACATGAAATCCCTTTAACAATGGGCATGGCATAAATCCTTTTCATACCATTGCAGAGGCTAATATAATTAAGTCGATGAATGTGGCATTTCGATTAGAATTAGATTGGATATTGTTAATATATTGGACGCTTTGACAAAAGAATTGTCCAATTAAAACAAAAATAAAGCAGTAGAAAAACTTTGTTTATAAAAAAAATTATAAAATAATATAGACTTTTAGGTGCTTTAAAGAATATCAGAAACCAGAGGTTTTTTAACTTTTATTTATATCGGTTAAAATATACGAAATGTAAATTGGACGGTAAAAACTATAAAATAAATGAAAAACAATGAATTTCCTAAAAAAAAAAAAATAATAACGGAAAGTTCGCAAGGTTGAGCAGATTCGTGAAACCAGGATCCTGTTATATTTATGTTACATTCTGGCATAAAAATTATATGATTAATCATGGATACAGATTAAAAAAATTCCGTTTTATTTACTTATATTTAAAGCTGTTATTGTAAATGAATTTGCTTTTTTTACCGGCTTTTGTATAATTCTATATTCTTTACAATTTAATTAGTGTTTCACTTAATTTTTATGATGGCAACAGACTCATTAACATTTTCATTTTTCAATTAACACAAACGTAATAAATTCCGCAACAAAAAACGACAAAAAAACAAAATAAACGCAAATGTTCACAAAAGGCAAGAGAAGTTACATAGAGCAAAACGAAAGAAAAAGTTTAATTAAAAACACAAAAGTTGTTTTATTTATTTAAAAAAAAAACACACACACAACAACGCAACAGCAGAGCAATGAAAAAATATGTCTTCATTAACGACAAAACAACAAGTGCAGCGCAACAACAATGCAAACGAGCTAAGCGAAAAAAAAAACGGCGTCGAGCAAAAGCAGCGTGCAATAAATAAATACAAAAGCAAAATGCAAAAACATTTAAATTTCAATTAAAACTGAGCGCCGACCAACGCAAAGTTGGCCGCGGTAGAAAAGCTCGGCCTAATGTGGCCGCTCGCTTCGCGTTTTTGCCCGCTCCACCCACACTCAACTGCACAAATTAGAAAAACTGAAAACAAAAGCGAAATTCGCAAAAGCCAAAGAAGAATAATGCAGCAGATGGAGTAATTGCGCATGCAAACAAAGCAAGGCAATCTTGAGAGCTGCCTCTGAGGCATTGCACCAAGGGAAAGGCGCATAAAATACGCAATTGAAAAAGCTCTCAAAATGACTGCTTAAAATTGGTTCAAAGGAGACCACACAACTAAGCCAAAAATATTATCTACAAATTTAACAAAAGAAACGTGGTAGCCTTACCTTCTGGAATATATGATTTGGATTGATGCCCAGTTCTAAGAAAAAGAAAAGAGAAAATCGTAAGATTTTACGATAACAACTGTAAACTAAGCTCACCTTCCAGCAGCGGCGGTTCATCCTCGAATTCATTGCCAGTGGCGCCGTCAGCGCCGGCGCCCGCACCCGTCTGCTTAAAGGATTTGTCCGGCGCAAAACTGTTGTCTGTGTACGCGGTTGGATCGTAGAAGCCGCCAAGACCCTGGTTGGGCGCATTGCTGTAGGCGGCATCGTAGTTCGGCGGCACCGAGGGCTGTGTGTTGTCGAAACTCTGGAAATTGCTGGGGGAAAAACAACACAAACGCAAATGTTAAACAAATTGGTAAACCGGGCGCGTGTTAAATGCAACGCACAGTTCCTGGCCAAACTCTGGTATATCAAAGTTGTAGCTGGCGTTTGCCGACTGCCCGGAGGCGTAAAAATCGTTGGGTCCGCCAAATTGCGACATTGCTGAAACACTTTAAACTAAATTTTAAGAGTAGTTGATTTGGAAATTCAGTGCAACACGTCACTGGGAACGGCTGATTGCCATTCACAGGTAACGCAAACATGTTAAATTGTATGTTAAGTAAGTGCGGTGCTGTAAAGCGCGCAGCCCAAATAAGTGTTAGCAATAAGCGCGCAATTTAAAAATGCATCTTTATTGAAAGGATTGCGTTATTTCAAAAGTAAATGTATGTAAAAAACATAAATGTTACACTAAATTGTAATTGAAAAGTCGTTTGATAATGTTAACATTCATAATACATTTTTATTTGCATAGCTCCATTTGTAACACTCACACAAACTGTTTCTCAAATTGGGGCTACGTAATTATTGCGTTTTTAATATAGATATTATAATGTTGTATAATATAGATATTATAAATTTGTAATGTATTTAACTTGTTGTAACACGCAATGGCAAAAAACATTAAATAAATTGTTAGTAGTTTGTAGTTACAGTTACGTAGAGAACACAGTTAGATAACTTTACGATTTTCTTTTCTTTTTTTTTCATTTTACTAACAATAAATAGCTGTGAATTATAATTATTTAGATATACATATATCAACATAGATAATATATATATGTATGTATGTTTTATATGGCTGGTTTAAGTGGACAAAATCCTTTCAAATTTTTTGTTTTGCGCTATCGGCTAATTATTGTTCGTCTTTCCTAATCTTTTGTCATCTTCGTCGTCGTCGTGTTTATGGTTCATTGTTTCTTTGTGTTTATCAAGTGACACTCAAGTCCTACCTGACGCAACCGTTCTAAACTGTTTAGCTTAAAAATTAAATTGATTTCAAATATCTTAGTACGCATTATGTGTATATATGACTAGCTTGATGGGGGAATTCGAATAATAACCTAACATTGGTTGCTTATTTCGTTTGGTATTTTAGTTTTTTGTTTCTTTTGTTCAATTTTTTGGTATTGTTTTCCTTGTTTATGTTCAAGTACAGCTTTGCGGCTAAGGCGCTTAGTCCTCCAAATTTCGGAACGCCTGCTGTAGATCCTCATACAGCTGATCGTAGTCTGCCTTAATCTTTTGCTCGCCATCTTTCAGGGGATCCTGCAAAGAGAGAGAATGAGCGTGAAATAGACCATATAACACTCGTGTTCAAACCAAACCAAACCTACCTTGAATTTCATTGAAGACAACTGATACATTATCGAGCCCATCGACTCCCGTATGGTGTTCCATGTAATTTTATTGTCCGACTGGGCGGTGGACTCGACGGCATGACGCGCCGTCTCGTAGAAAGCCAGAATATTCCTCAGCATGCCCACCGTTTTGTAGAAGGGACAGACTCGATCGTACGGCGAGTAGGAGTTCTGTTGCAAGAAGTCGTCCTTGAGCAGCTTGGCCACCTCCAGGGTAACCTTGTCGGTCTCGGCCAGCGACGCCTTGCCCACCAGCTGCACAATTTCGGACAGATCCTCCTCCTCCTGCAGGATCTCCTTGACCTTGGTACGCAGCGGCACAAACTCGGGGAAGTTCTTGTCGTAATACTCGTCCAGAGCACGCATGTACTTGGAATAGGAGATGAGCCAGTTGATGGAGGGGAAATGCTTGCGCTGGGCCAGCTTCTTGTCCAGACCCCAGAACACCTGCACGATGCCCAGAGTGGCCGAGGTCACAGGATCGGAGAAGTCACCACCAGGTGGCGAGACGGCGCCCACAATTGACACGGAGCCCTCGCGCTCAGGGTTGCCCAAGCACTTGACGCGTCCAGCGCGCTCGTAGAATGTGGCCAAACGTGCGCCCAAATACGCCGGATAGCCGGAGTCGGCAGGCATCTCAGCCAGACGACCGGAAATCTCACGCAGCGCCTCGGCCCAACGGGAGGTGGAGTCGGCCATCATGGCCACATTGTAGCCCATGTCACGGAAGTACTCGGACAGCGTGATGCCAGTGTAGATGGAAGCCTCACGAGCAGCCACGGGCATGTTGGAGGTGTTGGCCACCAGGGCGGTGCGCTTCATGATGGACTCCGTTACGCCGTCGACTTCACAAGTCAGTTCCGGGAAATCACGCAACACCTCAGACATCTCGTTGCCGCGCTCGCCGCAGCCGACGTAGATGATGACATCGGAGTTGGAGTACTTGGACAGGGCCTGCGAAAGGTGGGCAAGTGTGAGCAGAGAGTCCTTCAGTTACCAACGGTTACCTGCTGTTGACATACCTGCGAGATCACAGTCTTGCCGCAGCCGAAGGCGCCGGGAATGGCCGTGGTGCCGCCTTGGACGCAGGGGAAGAGCGAGTCGAGCACACGCTGTCCTGTGAAGAGTGGATGATTGGCCGGCAGCTTCTCGGTGCAGGGGCGCGGCTGTCGCACCGGCCACACCTGCAGCATTGTGTGCTTTGTGATATCGCCATCGAACTCCGTCTCCAGCACAATGTCCTCCAGATTGTAGTTACCCGCGGGCGCAATGTAGCGCACCGTGCCCTTGGCGCGCGGCGCCACAAGCATGCGCTGCTTGACCAATGTGTTCTCGTGCACCACGCCGTACAGATCGCCGCCGGTGATGTGGGAGCCGACGCGCACATTCAAGGGATTGAACTCCCACATCACGGAGCGCGACAGAGCGGGCGTGTTCACGCCCTTGGGTATGTAGATGGAGTTGGTCATGATGCCAATGTCTCGCAGCGGGCGCTGGATGCCGTCAAAAATGCTGCCCATAATGCCGGGACCCAGTTCCACGGACAGGGGCTTGCCAGTGCGCAGCACGGGATCGCCGACGGTGACGCCGGAGGTTTCCTCGTACACCTGAATGGTGGCCATGTCGCCCTCCAGGCGAATGATCTCGCCCACCAGCTCGTAGTAGCCCACGCGCACCAGCTCGTACATAGCTGAGCCGGACATGCACTCGGCCGTGACAACTGAGGGGAGTATGGGGAATTAGACGAGGTCAGCGGGTGAGGGACAAGGGTGACAAGGGTGGCAAAGGTGACAAAGGTGACGTCTTACCCGGACCGGAGACGGCGTACACGCGACCGTATTCGGATTCGCGGTCCTCGTCCTTGAATTTCCTCAGGTTAGACATGTTTGAGGTGAGTTCGGTTCAGCAACAACAACAACGGCAACGGTCGAAATTCGTTCGCTAAACATCGGCAGCAAGAACAACAAAAGAAAACAACGGTAAAAACGTTTTCCACTATAAACAAACACACACACAATTAGCACGCTTCAAAAGAGAAAAGCGAAAAATGAAAAAAACTAGGTGGCGCTGCTGTGGACAGCAGCCCCCAGTGAAAGCTGCAAACCCCCTCACAGCAGCGGCGGCCAACGATCGATTTTTCCCACACGAAATTCACGCCTGCCAGGCACAGTTGACATGGGGAATTTCAAAAATTAACCGCAAAAACAATGCGTTTGGCAGCTTTGCATAGTTCTAGGCACTTGCGACTTTTCATTACTTCTTTTTTTCAACTGGCATTAATAATTTAACTAGTTGGAAAAGCGCTTTTACTCACATTTGTTTTAGCTCTTATGAAAATTCTCAGCAGACTGAGTTTCTATTTTAGTCTAGATTGGCAGCACCTCAAATTTTCCAATACATTAAGAAAATCCTATCGATTTGAGCACATTGCCAACAATAGAAGCACGATAGTTAGTCCCATCACTAACACAGAATGCTATAAGAACTGGAAAATATTAGGTAAACGTTAAATTTTAAATATAAATAATATTGTATTTCTCTATTAGTTTTTATACATAAGTGAACTGAGTAAATAATTGATAAATAAATTAAGCTAAACTTGTAATTATCTATGAATAAATAAAGTATGAAATGTATAAAAACTTGCTTATAATAAATACAACAATATATATATATGCATCGTACTAATTGGTTTATATTATACTATTATAAAGGCAATCTAATTTTCATATATCTAAAAATAATTATTATTTGATTACAAATAAAACAATCAATATACCACAACAAAATTATTAGAAAGTCTTCTAATTGGTCATGCATTCTATTAGCAACGTGTATGTAGCCCTAAAACAGAGAGATGTCATAACAGTGCACCGAGCGTTTAACTATCGATAACTTCACGTATCGCGCATACTGGATCTAGTTAAGCGCTCACGCACATCTCTACTACCTTCTCGGCTGCAAAACAAACGTAAAGCGAAAACGGGGGGTCAAGAAATTTTAAGAACAAGATATTTATATATCCAAAACAAGTGTAGTTGCATTTACATACGCACAACACAAACATGTGAGCGTGCACAACGCAAGCAGTGGAATATTGCGAGACAGACACCGACCCAGACTGCGGGCCAGCGAATTATAACCTCAAAGTCGCGACTGGACGTGGGTGCACCTGCTACGCATTGCAGGCGTTTGGGGCGCTACCCCCCTGACCACGAGCCAAGAGACAATCGGACGACAAGATGTCGACGCCCACGATCGTGCAACAGTTCGTTAACGGACTGAAGTCGCGCAATCGCAATGTGCAGAACAAGGCGGCGCAGGACCTGTTCCTGTACGTAAAGACGGACCTGCGCGAGATGTCGCAGGAGGAGCTGGTGCAGTTCTTCGACGAGTTCGATCATCACATCTTCAACATGGTCAACGCGACCGACATTAACGAAAAGAAGGGCGGCGCCCTCGCCATGAGTAAGTCCCCATTTTTCCGGTTGTTTTTTCGCTAGCCAGCCAGCTAATCCCGTTTCCGTTTCTATTGCAGAGTGCCTGATAAGCGGCGATGCGCTGATAACGCGCAAGGGCATCTCCCCCTACCTCAATCGCTTGCGCGATCTGCTGCTGATCAACGATGTGTCCATCATGGAAATCGCGGCGCGTTCCCTGGTCAAGCTGGCCAATATGCCCGGCTCCAAGGGCGCCGAGTCCTTCGACTTTGACATTAAAAAGGCCTTCGAGATGCTCAGTGGCGATCGACAAGAGGTGCGCAGCGGTTAAATCGTAACTGATTATAATCATAATTGATTATAATAAATGTAATTTGTAATCCACTTTTTTCCTGCAGTATCGCCGTCACGCGGCCGTCTTCATTCTACGTGAGCTAGCCATTGCGCTGCCCACGTACTTTTATCAGCAGATACTGACGTTCTTCGAGCACATCTTCAATGCGATCTTTGACCCGAAGCCAGCGATACGCGAGTCTGCGGGCGAGGCCCTCCGCGCCGCGCTCATCGTGACCGCCCAGCGGGAGAACACAAAGCAGTCGAGCGAGCCGCAGTGGTATAAGATCTGCTACGACGAGGCGAGCAGCAGCTTCAGCACCGAGGCGCCTGCGGGCAAGGAGCAGAAGGGCATGACACGCGACGATCGAATTCACGGCGGACTCATCGTCTTCAATGAGCTCTTCCGCTGCGCCAATGCGCACTGGGAACGCCGCTACATAATGCTGAAGAAGTTCTTTCCCAAGACGCAGCACAACAAGTTCCTGGACGCCAACAGCGGCGCCACAGCGGGCAATCAACAGCCACGCCTGAAGGTGCCTTTTGTCGACAAGCTCGGCAGCACGCAGATGCAGATGCAGATGGAGGGCGAGCAGCACAGTGGCCTTGGCAACAAGCTGACAAGCGTAAGAATCGAATCTTTATCCAGAAACGTTCCATTTGATGGGACTCTATTTTTCATTTCATTTAACGCTACATTTTGTGGGTTAAATATATATTTTTTAGCTGCAGAAGGTATTTTTAAATTAATGATAGATCTTAAATTAATTTGAATATTTTTCGAACTGTCCAAAAAAGCTGACTGATCTTTAGTTATAAGCATTTAGCTGTTTGTGCTAATTATTAATTTATTAATTCCTTAGAAATGTTTGGCAAATTGGTAAAAACATTTAATTGTTCAAATTGTAGAATTTTAAGCATTTATTTCGCAAATATCCAGAAAATCAGATTTTTCTTTATATATAAATTAAATTACCATAAAAGGAAACTTTCAATCTATAATATTTAATATTTTCCATATTGCCTCATTTTTAAATTGAACCCAGTTCGGAAAAATCCAGAAAAACAAAATACTTTTTTATTTATATACATTTTGTGCTAATTTTTTTTTAAATTAGTATACAAACAATCTTTAAATTGATTATATTTCATATTGCTTCATTTTTAAATTGAACCCAGTTCGGAAATATCCAGAAAAACAAAATATTTTTTTATTTATATACATTTTGTGATAATTTTTTTAAAAATTAGTATACAAACAATCTTTAAATTGATTATATTTAATATTTTTCATATTGCCTCATTTTTAAATTGAACCCAGTTCGGAAATATCCAGAAAAACAGATTTTTCTTTATATAAATTTTGTGTTAATTTTTTTAAAATTAGTATAAAAGCAAACTTTAAATTTATTATATTTAATATTTTTCATATTGCCTCAGTTTTAAATTCAGCCCAACTTCTCTCTGTCCAATTGCAGCACAATGTGCTGGAGTCGGCCTACGCCCACGAGATACTGAAGGAGAACTTCATCGACATCTGTGGCAATGTGCTGGAGCAGCGTTCGTCGAAGTCGCCTTACGTGCAGCAGGCGCTGCTGCAGATCCTGCCCCGTTTGGCGGCCTTCAATCGCGAGGTTTTCGTGTCGCAATATCTGAAAACGTGCGTGGCCCATTTGATGTCGATATTGCGGGGCAAGGAGAAGGATCGCAATGTGGCGTACATCACCATTGGCTACATAGCCGTCGCTGTGGAGAGCGACATCGAGAAGCACTTGAGCACCATCATGGGCAGCATCAAGCAGGCGCTGCCCGCCAAGGATTTGACCAGCAAACGCAAGCCGCCCGTCGATGCGGCGGTCTTTGCCTGCATTACGCTGTTGGCGCATGCGGTCAAATCGCAGATCGCGGACGATGTGCGCGAGATTCTCGAGCAGATGTTCCACACGGGGCTGTCGCCGGCGCTGACCGTTTGCCTGCGCGAGCTGGCCGAGAACGTGCCCCAGCTGAAGGCGGCCATTACGGATGGCCTGATCGGCGTGCTCTACCAGGTGCTGATGAACAAGCCGGCGACCATGCCCTACGCCACAATGCCGCCCATCATCATCGACGCCTCGCTGATGCTCCAGACCGCCGATAACGCCACAATCGTGCTGGCTCTCCGCACCCTGGGCACCTTCAACTTCGAGGAGCAGAACATGCTGGACTTTGTGCACCGGTAAGCGGCACTGCACACAATCCTTTAGAGCGTAGACTAACCCACACGTATTCCCTGCAGCTGCGCGGACTATTTTATCGTGCACGACCAGCAGGAAATCCGCCTGGAGGCGGTGCAGACCTGCACGCGTCTGCTGAAGCTGGCCGTGCAGTCGGCGGACAGCATGGAGAACTCCAAGACGCTGAGCGACACCGTCTCGCATGTGATCGAGCGCCTGCTGACGGCGGCCATCACCGACATGGACTACAATGTGCGCATCCGCATATTGCGCTCCCTGGACGAGACCTTCGATGCGAAGCTGGCTCAGCCGGAGTCGCTCAACGCCCTCTTCATAACCCTGCACGACGAGATCTTCGAGATACGCGAACTGGCCATGGTCACCATCGGACGGCTCTCCTCCATGAATCCCGCCTACGTGATGCCCAAGCTGCGCACGACCATGATCGAGCTGCTCACGGACCTCAAGTACTCGGGCATGAGCCGCAACAAGGAGCAGAGCGCACGGATGCTGGACCATCTGGTCATTAGCACGCCGCGTCTAATTTCCTCGTACATGAATCCGATACTCAAGGCTCTGGTGCCGAAGCTGCACGAGCCGGACTCGAATCCGGGCGTGGTGCTCAACGTCCTGCGCACCATTGGCGACCTGGCCGAGGTCAACGGCGGCTCCAACGAAATGGAACTGTGGGCGGACGAGCTGCTCTCCATTCTGCTCGAGATGCTGGGCGATGCGGGCAGTCCGGACAAACGGGGCGTGGCGCTCTGGACGCTGGGCCAGCTGATCAGCGCGACGGGACGCGTGGTCAGCCCCTATCACAAGTATCCGGTGCTGATCGACATACTGATCAACTTCCTAAAGACCGAGCAGCGGCGTTCCATACGCCGCGAAACGATACGGGTGCTGGGCCTGCTGGGCGCGATGGATCCGTACAAGCACAAGATGAACAAGGGCCTGATCGACAGCCAGAAGGATAACGTGCTGATCGCCTACTCGGACGGCAAGGCGGACGAGAGCCAGGACATCAGCACCGCCGAGCTGCTGGTGAACATGGGCAACGCCCTGGATGAGTACTATCCGGCGGTGGCCATTGCGGCGCTCATGCGCATCTTGCGCGATCCCACGCTGAGCACACGGCACACGAGCGTCGTCCAGGCGGTCACCTTCATCTTCCATACGCTGGGCATCAAGTGCGTGCCGTATCTGGCCCAGGTGCTGCCCAATCTGCTGGACAATGTGCGCACGGCGGACAACAATCTGCGCGAGTTCCTCTTCCAGCAGCTGGCCATTCTGGTGGCCTTCGTCAAGCTGCACATCATCAGCTACATGGACGACATCTTCAAGCTGATCAAGGAGTTCTGGACGATCAACACCCCGCTCCACTCCACGCTCATCAATCTCATCGAGCAGATCGCCGTCGCGCTGGGCTGCGAGTTTCGCGACTATCTCGCCCAGCTGATACCGCAAATTTTGCGCGTCCTGCAGCATGACACCTCCAAGGATCGCATGGTCACGCGTCGTCTGCTGCAGGCGCTCCAGAAATTCGGCAGCACCCTGGGCTACTATTTGCCGCTGATCGTGCCGCCGATCGTCAAGTTCTTCGACTCGCCGTATGTGCCGCAGCAGGTGTCGCTCGTCGCGCTGGAGACGATCAACAATCTGGCCTGCCATCTCGATTTCACCGATTACAGCTCGCGCATTATCCATCCGCTGGTGCGTGTGCTGGACTCGGAGCCGGAGCTGCGCGACCAGGCCATGACCACGCTCCGCTCCCTCGTCAAGCAGCTGGGCAAGAAGTATCTGGTGTTCGTGCCCATGGTCCAGCGCACCATCAACAAGCATCGCATCGTCGATGCCGAATACGAGAAGCTGCTCACGCGCATCCAGTCCAATAGCACGCTGGCGGATGCCTGCGGCATCGGCTTCGGCCTGGGCAGCAGCTTCGACCAGCGCCAGACGAAGCCCAAGTACAACGAACCCTTCGTCCTGGACAGCAACAGCAGCAGCAAGAACCTGAAGGTGTCGACAAATGCGCTGCGCACCGCATGGCAGGTGACGCGACGCGTCTCCAAGGACGACTGGATGGAGTGGCTGAAGCGGCTATCCATCGGCCTGCTGAAGGAGTCGCCGTCGCATGCGCTGCGCGCCTGCTGTGTGCTCGCCCAGGATTACGATACGCTGCTGCGGGATCTGTTCAATGCGGCCTTCATCTCCTGCTGGGCGGAACTGTCGCCGGAGCACCGGAACGAGCTGACCCAGTCGCTGATCCAGGCGCTGCAGGTAACCGACATGCCCGAGATCACCCAGACCATACTCAATCTGGCCGAGTTCATGGAGCACTGCGATCGCGATCCGATACCGATTGAGACCCAGCTGCTGGGCACCCATGCGATGGCCTGTCGCGCCTACGCCAAGGCGCTGCGCTACAAGGAGGAGGAGTTCGTGCCGCGCCAGGAGGCGCACGTCTTCGAGTCCCTCATCCACATCAACAACAAGCTGCAGCAGCGCGAGGCCGCCGAGGGCCTCCTCACCACCTTTCGCAACTCGGCGAACGAGGGCAGCGTCCACGGCCGCTGGTACGAGAAGCTGCACAACTGGGATCAGGCCCTGCATCACTACCAGCTCAATCTGAACGCCGATCCCAGCGATTTGGAGGCGCGTCTGGGGCACATGCGCTGCCTGGAGGCGCTCGGCGACTGGTCCCAGCTGAGCAATCGCTGCAAGGAGGAGTGGCCCAACTTTAGCACGGAGGCCAAGTCGCGGGCGAGTCCGCTCGCCGCGGTGGCCGCCTGGGGCCTGCAGGATTGGGAGGGCATGCAGGAGTATGTGCGCTGCATACCCGTGGACACCCAGGACGGCAGCTTCTATCGCGCCGTCCTGGCCGTCCACCACGACGACTTCGAGACCGCCCAGCGTCTGATCGATGAAACGCGCGATCTGCTCGACACCGAGCTGACCTCCATGGCGGGCGAGTCGTACGAGCGCGCCTATGGCGCCATGGTCTGCGTCCAGATGCTCGCCGAGCTGGAGGAGGTTATCCAGTACAAGCTGATACCGGATCGCCGCGAGCCCCTGAAGGTCATGTGGTGGAAACGGCTGCAGGGCGGCCAGCGCCTGGTCGAGGACTGGCGCCGCATCATCCAGGTGCACTCGCTGGTGGTGCGGCCGCACGAGGACATACACACCTGGCTGAAGTATGCGAGCCTGTGCCGCAAGAGCGGCTCCTTGTACTTGTCGCACAAGACGCTGGTGATGCTGCTCGGCACGGATCCGGCGCTCACGCCGGACGCACCGCTGCCGTGCAATCAGCCGCAGGTGACCTATGCCTACACCAAATACCTGGCCGCCTCCTCGCAGCTCCAGCTGGCCCACAAGCAGCTGGGCGACTTTGTCACCACGTACACGGCCAGGCCGGCCAGCCAGCCGGCGGATCCGGCTGACCAACGCCTGAAGGCGCGCTGCTACCTCAGGCTGGCCACCTGGCAGAACAAGCTGCACGAGAACAATCCCAATCCGGATGCGGTGAACAAAGCGCTCGAGTATTTCCAGAAATCGACCGGCTTCGATCCCAACTGGTACAAGGCCTGGCATCTGTGGGCCTACATGAACTTCAAGGTGATGCAGTCGCGCAAGCAGGAGCTCGAGAACCAGCGCCTGCAGTCGACGGCCCAGAGCGAGGATATCGAGAAACAGATCCTCAAGCAGTATGCGGTGCCGGCGGTGCTCGGCTTCTTCCGTTCGATCAGCCTGATTCGCGGCAATTCGCTGCAGGATACGCTGCGGCTGCTGACACTCTGGTTCGACTACGGCCACAATTCGGAGGTGTACGAGGCGCTGCTCTCGGGCATGAAAATGATCGAGATCAACACCTGGCTCCAGGTGATACCACAGCTGATCGCGCGCATCGACACGCACCGCCAGCTGGTCGGTCAGCTCATCCATCAGCTGCTGATGGACATTGGCAAGAATCATCCGCAGGCGCTCGTCTATCCGCTGACGGTCGCCTCCAAGTCGGCGTCGCTGGCGCGCCGTAACGCCGCCGGCAAGATCCTCGACTCGATGCGAAAGCACTCGCCGACGCTGGTCGAACAGGCGGTCATGTGCAGCGAGGAGCTGATACGCGTCGCGATCCTCTGGCACGAACAGTGGCACGAGGGCCTGGAGGAGGCGTCGCGTCTCTACTTCGGCGATCGGAATGTGAAGGGCATGTTCGAGATTCTCGAGCCGTTGCACGCGATGCTCGACCGCGGACCGCAGACGCTGAAGGAGACGTCCTTCTCGCAGGCCTACGGCCGCGAGCTGACCGAGGCGTACGAGTGGACGCAGCGCTACAAGACGTCCGCGGTACTGATGGACCTGGATCGCGCCTGGGATATCTACTATCATGTGTTCCAGAAGATATCGCGCCAGCTGCCGCAGTTGACGTCGCTGGAGCTGCCGTATGTGTCGCCCAAGCTGATGAACTGCAAGAATCTGGAGCTGGCCGTGCCGGGCTCCTATAATCCCGGCCAGGAGCAGATACGCATCGATCACATCAAGACGAACCTCCAGGTGATCACGTCCAAGCAGCGGCCGCGCAAGCTCTGCATACGCGGCTCCAACGGCAAGGACTACATGTATTTGCTGAAGGGACACGAGGATCTGCGCCAGGATGAGCGCGTCATGCAGCTCTTCTCGCTGGTCAACACGCTGCTGCTCGACGATCCCGACACGTTCCGGCGTAATCTGGCCATCCAGCGCTACGCCGTCATCCCGCTGAGCACGAACTCCGGCCTGATCGGCTGGGTGCCGCACTGTGATACGCTGCACACGCTGATCCGCGACTATCGCGACAAGAAGAAGGTGCCGCTTAACCAGGAGCACCGCACCATGCTGAACTATGCGCCCGACTACGATCATTTGACGCTGATGCAAAAGGTTGAGGTCTTCGAATATGCTCTGGGCCAGACGCAGGGCGACGATTTGGCCAAGCTGCTCTGGCTGAAGTCGCCGTCGTCGGAGCTGTGGTTCGAGCGACGCAACAATTACACCCGCTCGCTGGCGGTCATGTCCATGGTCGGCTATATACTCGGCCTGGGCGATCGCCATCCATCCAATCTGATGTTGGATCGCATGAGCGGCAAGATTCTGCACATCGACTTCGGTGATTGTTTCGAGGTGGCCATGACCCGCGAGAAGTTCCCGGAGAAGATACCCTTCCGCCTGACGCGCATGCTCATCAAGGCCATGGAGGTGACGGGCATCGAGGGCACCTATCGGCGCACCTGCGAGAGCGTCATGCTCGTGCTGCGCCGCAACAAGGACTCGCTGATGGCTGTGCTGGAGGCGTTCGTCTACGATCCGCTGCTCAACTGGCGTCTGCTCGATGTGGACAAGAAGGCCAACGAGACGACGGCGACGACGGCGGCGGGCGCCAACGGCGGCAGTCCAAGCAACTCCACCGAACAGGAATCGCTGCTGCAGGGCAATCCGGGCACCAAGTCCAAGACCTACGAGCCGCAGCCAACGAATGTGGCGGATGTGACCAACAGCAAGGCCAGCATGGTTATCCAGCGGGTCAATCGCAAGCTGACCGGCACCGATTTCCTGCTGACCGAAATGTCCGAGCGGCAGCAGGTGGAGCTGCTCATCCAGCAGGCGACCAACAATGAGAACCTCTGTCAGTGCTACATCGGCTGGTGTCCCTTCTGGTAATGCCCAGCCAGCCAGCCAGCCAATCTCCAGGCCATGCAACCATCTGAGACTGAGCGAGAAAAACAAAACAAACAAAAAAAAACAAATATATATATATATGCAGTTACAGTTACAATTACACACACACACAGCACACACATACACACATCTATGTATATGTATAATTTATATTAGAAATACGCTTCATTAAAACTTTATTGTAAATTCCAGTTGCAATTAAATTCCAAATTTTGTTAAGCACACGAGCTCGGCTGTGGCACCTAATTCGACATCTGGAGTAGTCGTAGCTCGCTCCGTGGATTCCCGAACTCAAATTGAAATTACAAAATATATATTTATTATAACTGAAGTATTTGTGAACGTGAAATTTATACAGAATTTGTTGTTGTGTGTGTTTTTTTTTATGAAATTATACAAAACAAACAATCAATTAAGCAATATACAATAATAATAACAATAATTAAGTTCTGAAAACAAAGGAATTTTATATGTTTTTCAATGTGATGGACTTGAGAAGCTTTTGGAACTGCGACTGCGACTGCGACTACCCCAAGAGGACACCAAAAAAAAAAAATGAACTAAATCCTAGTTGATGTTAAATCGCATAAGTATACATATAATAATTATAATATATATATATATTTGTATAAAGATATATGTAGACACTAAAACTGCACATTAAACTACGTAAGTTTGTAGATTATGGTTCAGGATCTGGCGGCCCTTAGCTACTGTTCCGCTTGCCACGCTGCTCCTTGCGCCAAGCTTCGATGCGCTGCTTCAGCTCAATATTGGGCACCAGCATGTCCTCGGTGAGATGCTGTCGATTGAACGGGTCCGTGCAGCTGTTGAGCAGATGACGCGTGATAATTGCACGATCCATCACCGTGCCCGAGGGCAGCACAACTGGATCCGACATCAAGGTGTCCATCAGCGGATCCTTGAACTCATCCGGCGCATCGGCGCACTCATCCTCAGCCTGTTGATTTGAAACTGCAAAAGGAGATGCAAACAATTCAATATACAGGCAATAGGACTTGGAGGAGAGACCTGAGCACTTACCATAAATCTCATGAGCCCGCTGAGTGAGCGCTTTGAAACGCTCCACCTCCACGCCGGAACGCAGCGCCAGGCGTTTAATGCGCGACGCGGCCTCGTTACAAATGTGCACATCGAATGAGCGCTCATCGGCGGCCAATGCCTGCGCGAATCTATCACAGTCCAAGTGGAGATATATATCAAAGATTTGGGCCAACAAGCTGCGCGGCTCCCAGCCGTATTTGGTTGGGTTCTTCACTTTCAGATCGTTGCACTTGGGCCCAGCCAATTGTTTTAGGTTAAAGTTCAGCATGGAGCTGAGGCGATCAACCAGCTCGGCGCGCATAAACGGCTCCTTGATGTCGCTCTGCAATGCGTGACTTCAATTAATATCGATTTAATTTTTTTTAATAACCTTAACTTACGGTCAGATAATGAAATAGATCGACAGTTTCGCGGGCTAGCGTCAAATACGAACGGCATTGCCGCTCATCCGTGGCCAGCTGGGTGAGGCGACTCTGCTGCTGCTCGGCGCTCATGATGCTCCAGTTTTGTATATCGGACATTAGCTGTTGCGTCAGATGTATGCGCTTCAGATTCTCGAGGCATTCGTCCAGCAAAAATGTCGTATCGTTCATCAGCATATTGACGAACTTGACAAACTGATTGCCCTGTCGCGACTCGCAGATGACAGCCTGGCGGTGAATGGGATTCTCCCACATGGATTTGAACAGATGGCTAATGTGGTATCTGTACAAAGTTCAAACAATTTTAATTTCCATTTCAAATCGAAATTCGCTGCAAACTCACCTTATAGTAAACTTATCGTAAAACTCAGTGCTTTGGCCTGTGGTCTCCACATCCACATAAAATCGCATCAGCGCGCTGACCAGCGCATTCTGCGCCAGCTCATGGTTCCACATCTGCCAAGGCACAAAAAAAAAAAACTAAAATCAGTACGAGGATGTTTTCCGTTAGGATCTCTGGGTTTAACACTTACCGCCGTATTCACCGAATTGGCTGGCTTCAGGGAGAACACAAACATGACCTCGACCAGTTTGGCAGTTACATAGGGATTCTTGATGAGATGCGAGGCGCATACGCAGGTCAACAGCCACGTGATGATCGAATGATCAATGCCCTGTCTTATGTCCACATTGGCGTGCTGCATCGCAAACAGTATGAACTCGGCAATGTCGTCGATATACCACTCGGGCAGTGCAGAAAATGCGTCAGTCGGTTTTAGCTGCTGCACCTGCAGCTTCGAGATGAACGGACCCTCAATGGCACGCCCCTCGAATTGGTAGAGCATAAACTCGCACACTGTTGAGTAAAACTCCGTGCAGCGCTGCAGCAGCGCGGGATCGAGAAGCGTTATCTCACTGCAGGTCTTGGAGCTGTAAAAGACAAGAGATCGTGATTATTATAGCTGGCAGCGATGTAATTTTAATGAATTTTATTGAATTTTTGATTTTAATGAATATCTTGCTCCCGCTAAATGAAATAGTAAATTATAAGCACAAAAAACTGAGTAAATATAGTGAAAATAACTGAACTTTTAGGTGGCTCGAGGTCAAAAATTTAGATATTAATAATAATATATATATAATATTATGTAATATTTATTTTTAATATTTTTCTTTTGCACTTCAGCTGACTTCTTCAGTGCTTAAATTATGAAGTGGAGATCTTGACTAAAAATTTAATTAGATACGAATTCAGTTTGGATTTTAAAAACAGAAAGTTTAAAAGAAAACCATCAAATATATATATATATAGCTATAGCTATCGGACAAAAAATGACCTTTTCCCATTCAAGCCCCATTTCAACTTGAGTTTTTCCATTTCCCACTTTTGTAAATAGAAATTTTATAAAGTCTTTATAGCTCTTATGATTTGGACTCCGCTTGGCTTAGCAATAAGTTAGGTATATATGAATTCGTACCGGTTCAGTTTGCGCAGCTGCTTCTCCCAACGCTCCTTGAACTGGTTGTTGCGGTTGGCGTAGCGCGAGTTCACCCAATGTGGCTTGGTGCGATCCAGCTCGTCAATTAGCTTCTGCAGTTCCTTGATGGCGCGCACCTTCTGCCGGTAGCGCTGGATGGCCGGCAGATAGCCGAGATGGTGGGCCTGCAGCGTGAGGAACCAGCATTGCGTCTGGAAATTTACGTTCTGCGCTGGTGCCGAAAAATCCCGAGCCAAAAGCTCTTGTACTCCTCCTCGCTGTAACGGATCTTCGTGTCCTGCTCAATGTTGACTAGCGAGTTGCTGTAGTAGTGAAAGTTGGGCTCGATGCGATCCAATTTGATCTTGACCGACAGCTGCTGCAGCACACTCATCAAATTGATGACAAAACCATCGCGAGCGAGCAGCTTCTCATCGCTGGCGAACTGCACACGACGATCGTTGTGTCGCAGGATCTGGGCGATATACTCCAGCGTCTTGGGACGACTGCTGCCATTGACGCACAGCGAGTGGAAAACCGTGTGCATGTGAGTGCGCATCGAGTGCAGCTCCTGTGTACATATGAGCGCAAAGAAAGAATGAAAGATTAGCATGGAATGGGCAACAAGTGGCCACCGGATAACAGTTTTCAAGAAAGAACTCACAAAAATTCCATACCCAAAGGACTTGATAGATCGTCACTTATAAATTAAACTAATTGTAAGCCCAAAATTATCATTAAGCCTTAATAAAAGTTGCTAGTTTACAGTAATAAATCAAATTTTAAAAAATTAATAAATAAATATTTTAAAAAACAAATAAAAGTAAAAAAAAATGCATTAAGGAACAAGTTTTTGCAATACAGATAAAGTCCAATACCCTTGCTTAACTATAATAATATTACAACGCAAACTTTCATTTAGCTTAAAACGCGTTTCTGCTAAAATATTGAAAGTATAATCTATACTAAGGTGACTTGACATGGACACGACAATATCGATTCAGCTCATCAGCCAGTTATACGCTGAGAGTTATTTCGTGAAACTGCTGTAACTGGAATCTTGGCATTGGAAATACTCACCCAGCGTAGCCGCGAGGTGGCCGCGTCTTCGAGCTTGTTTTTGGTGCTGAACTCGGCGAACTTGACGTTCTCCTCGGCGAACAGCGAGACGGACAGAAAGGGCCCCAGGAAGCTGCACTTGACAATCTCACGGCCCGGTATCTTTGTGCAAATGGGCGGTATAAAGTTCGGCTGGCGAGCGACCAGATCGGCAATGGGCCGCATATTGCCCACTTTGATGACCACCAGCTTGGACAGCCAATCGATTTGCTGCGTGTTGATCTTCGAGCTGCAGATGTTGCGCTGCATGCCACTGAACAGGCCGCGCAGCAACTGGCCGAAAATGCTGTCGAAGACCTCGCGCTGCTGACACGTCTCGGCCACCAGATCGATGAGAAACGATTCGCTCACACGATCCATGAACATGAGCTCCAGCAACGTGGACTGGTCCAGCTGGTAGTTGAGGTTCTGCTGGATGCGATCCGTTAGCACCAGCACCGCGACCCGCATGATGTTCTCAAAGGCCAGAACCAGCACCTGCTCAACCGCCTGGGCTGGCTCGGAATGGGCTTTGGATCTTTCGCGCTCGGCTTGATAGTTTTGGTAGCAGCGCAGCAAATGGAGCATGGCGTTGTGCTTGGAGGTGGTCACAATGTTGAGGGGTGGGGGCACCACGCAGGCAACGCACGCATCGCTGGCCGTTATCTCGCTCTGGCTGGGCGTGGCGCTGGCACTGGCACTGGCGCCCTGATCCTCCTCGGCGGTGCTACTGGAGGCGACGGCATTCGCCAGAATTTCCTGTACCTCGGTGTCGTCACTTTTGATCTTTTTGGCTGAGGAGAATTCCTTGTCGTCGCCATTGGCATCGTTCAGGCCGGCGGCCAGAGACGTCTCGCCGTCCACTTTGAAGCTGTCGTCCACCTCGTCGTTGTAGAACTTATATGCCGTCTCCAGCAGGACACTCGAGATGATGGGCTCAAAGTTGAAGCGCAGCTCCGGATACTGCTCCAGAAAGCTGGCGGTCTGTGCACATATAATGGAGCCACAGCCATATTCGTTCCATGTGGCATTTAGCAGCCGGGATAGCATCTGCTCGTTGCGCTCGTCCACATTCTTAAGCCGCGACGTTTCCGTGTTGGACACGGGCTGCGTCTTTGACTTGGAGATGACCAGCACTGCCTTGGGCACGCTGTGGTTATGCACTGAGGTCATTTCGACGTCCTGTATGGGCGTCGATGCCACCGATTTCATTTCCACATCCGTGTCCGACTTGCTGACCAGATCGGACGACCACGTTACGGGCGTTTTGTCACCCAGCGAGCTCGTCTCCATGCCGCTCGAACTGGCCGACACCTCGCGCACCAGTCGCGACTCGCTTGGCGGGTTCGCTTGGATGCGTAACGGTATCTCCGCCGCCAACGGTTTGGCAGTGGCATTAAGAACTTGGCTTCGCGCCGCCAAAGTGCGCAGCCGGCGGGCACGCATCTGTGAAATGAGAAATAGATGTTGGCAGACGTTAGATGGGATTTGTTTTAGCTTTCTCTATATATGCTTGCCTCTTCGGCGGTAAGTTCTGTGGACGTGGTTTGCTGTGGCAGCTGCTCCTCAGCACTCGCATCGCTGGCGGCGGGCAGCTGTTGTTGTGGTTGCTGTTGTGGTTGCTGTTGTGGCTGCTGCTGCTGCGCCTGCTCCTGCTCCTGCTCTGCTGCTCATCCATGGGCTTCTGTGGCGGCTCCTCTTCCGGCATGTCGCTTATTGATTTGAGCAATTGGGTAAATACGCTGCCAGTTGCCGTATGTTTGTTTGTTGCGTAGTTCTGCGCCCCGGGTGAACGAACCAAACAATAAAGCGAGAGAGAGAGCGAGAGAGAGCGTAAGTATAGGTAATCAGAAAAAGAGAACGAGAGAGAGAGAGAGAGACTGAATTGCCACGCGCATTTAACAAACAATAACAAAAGTCCAGCGGTCAACGTCAAGTTCACTAGAAGACAATGATTCGTTGGCTGCACAGCATCCGACTGCAGACGGCTGCCAGCTAATTTGTTCTTTGTGATCTTAAGATTAACTACGCACTAGTCGATTTCTGACCTATGACAAAAGCCACAGCGGGTAGCGACTATTTTTAGAGCGCCCCCGAGCAGAGCAGCCGTTATCTGATTGTCAAACTGCAGGCAGAGTGCAGCAGAGTGAACGATATGAGAACAAGTGAGAAGCGCTTATCGATAACACATCGATACCGTCTATATTAATAGGTTCTGTGCCTCTCCCTAGAGTATCTCTGGGTTCCCTATACCCATCGCAAAGTTGCGCAATTATATCTTTATAAATGCTGAACAGCTGTACGACAATTTTTGACAGTTGGTTTGTTGGCACACACAAATTTCAAATACGCGGGTATAAAAGAGGGCATTACGAGTGAGATATGTGGAAAAATGATAGCTGATAGCCAGACACCGAAATCATTCAAGTTTTAATTAATGATAATTTTTTGATTTGTATTCAATTACTCACAAGGTAAGGACCTGTGCACACATAAAACGTAATTGTTTGGATGTATCTACATATGTATGTACTTGCGCTTGCTGCCAATTGGCTTGTCAAATTTTAGCACACGTTTTCTTTAAAAGGTTCTGTTCCTTAACTGATCTTGAATCTTTTTGCAAATATTATTTTAAAAAATATTTAATGAGGCATATTTAAATGTTCATGTGAAACAAATTTGGTGTCATAAGATCTCGCAATCTGCTAAATAGGATTCATAATTATAAGGTAGTTATAGATTAGTATCGATTTTAGGAAAACGGAGTGGGTTATCGATCATTTGACACTATATTCGAAAACTTGAAGTCTCTATCTATCATCCATTGTTGCTGATCAAGAATATATAAAACTAATGGGGTCGGGGATGCCTGCTACATACATTTGCACTAAACCAATATACCATTTTCTATGGGTACAGGGTAAAAAAAAAAAAAAGTAGGCAACAGCCAATATAAACAAAAATACCATAAACTACATTTTAAATTTGCAGGAAAACAAATTTTAATTTCGTATCCCTAAACAGAATATCCTTGATTTTTTTAAAACTTTTTAGGGGTTGTTTCCTGAGTTGTCAGTTTTGTAAGCTGTTATCGATAATATTGGGAGCATCCTACATATTTGTGTTGTTTTCAATTCTGGGGCCATGTTTTTTTTTTTTTTAACAAATGCTTTCTGCGCATTTCCTGGGCAATGGAACAACAAAAACAAACGCAACGTAGATATACACATATTTTCGCCCGATATAGGGTGAAAATACGCACTAGTCTGTGCTTTGTGCGCTGCTTACCTGAAATGGCACTTTCACCTGCCGTCACAATGAGAAATTCATGAAAAGCGTGAAATGCGGGCAAAGTCTATTGCATTTGCTGTTGGGCCTTGTTGGGCAACGTTTACCGTTTTTTTTTTTTTTGTGGTGTCGTTGCTGATCGCAACGCAGGCCTTCGAGGGGGTGGGAGGATGACGGACGGTGACACGCACAAAAATTTCTCTTTTGTTCTGGCAGCACTTGACAGGTTTACAAATTTTAACCTATTTATCGCACAGAATCGCTGCGTCTTGAGATGCGCGTGTGCTGATATTTGGCACACGTTTGCACACAGCTTTTTTTAAATTAATTCTACTCTTAATTTTTAGACACTGCGTCCGTCAAACTAGAACTAGGATTGTTGATGTTATATCGATAGATGTGCTTATCGATGATACACAAAAATTGTCGACATGCAGTTTGTGAATGACATTGCGTTGACAGCCGAATGTCAAAGAGCCGATAGCAGTGAATTAATAGCCCGATTCCACACGCCCAACATATCTTACATTTACATTTTAAGAATACATTAGCAACTATTTGCGCTCGGTCAAATGTGAGTGGCAAAATTTACGCTTGCATTAAATAAAACAGCTGATCAGTTTGCGTTGATTTATCTTTGGAAAATAAGTCGAATACGGCATTGTAGTAGGAGCCCCATAAATTTGATTCTTTTCGGTATTTGGTGGTCCTTAAATGATTACAATTTATAATTTTATTTTAAAATTACCGCTTACCTTCGTTGCTGTATCAGCTGTTTGTGGTATTGATACTTTCATATTTTTCATAACATAGTTATCGCCAATGAGTAATTATTCAGGGCGAATGGCAACATTTTTTGCAAATGTTAAATATGCTGTAAAACGTACAGGCAACATACTTTACAAAAATTCATACACATATAAGAGGTGTGCAGCAACCTCTTTGTGTGTAAATTGAAATCAATAGACAATCGATAGTCCAGCGAGGTATTATCGATATTAGCAAAATCATGACGACGAGCTACGTTTTGGCAGTTTCGTTCAACAAAAGAAAATCATTTACTCCATATTACAAAAATTGTTACAATTACTTGCGGAACCTAATTCAAGACCTAAGAGCTACATATATTTATTAATGTTACTAAAAATCCGTATATCGCTGACGCAGGCTCTGGCGCTTGGCAACGTGATGCATCTAAAATAGTTAAATTTAGTTCTCAGCTGGTTTATTTAACCAGGCACTTTTCCACTTACCAGACGTTGCTGCCGCCGTTCCCGGTTTTTTTCGTAGGCTTTTAGGAGTGTTGGACACATGCGTCGAATGTAGTCCTCCGACTCCCAAAAGAGGCCGCCTTGGTTCTCGTAACGCAAAAGAAATTCCACCTGAAAATTGTTGTAGGCAAAATGTAGACTGTTTACTTTGATTTTGGATTTTTTATCGATACTTGCCTTGCCCGCCTTCGTCTCCTTGCCCAACACGCGCTCGATGCCATTCTCTGGCTTGCATTTTTTGTAGAAATCGTCTTCGTTGTGTCTTTCTGGTTTCACGTGCTGCTCCGCCAGTTGCGGCATATCTTCGATGTTTAGCAGGCCGTCGCGCGGCCTTTCGCCATTTTGTTCCACCCGCCGCACAAAGGTCAGCGGATGCTGCTTTAAGTAGTCCTCCGCCTCGGCAATTGTCTTGGCCAAATTGAATTCCTCTTCCGCCTCCGGCTCCTCCTCCGCCTCCTCCTCGTCGTCGTCATCGCACTCATCAGCATCCGCATCCTCATCGTCCTCGTCCATGTCCATGCCATCACAGCTAAGATTTGCGTTGTTTGCGCTGGAGGTGCGCGCCGAGCGTCTTTTCTTTTTCACGAGATTGCCGCCATCGTTTGCTTTCACATCCGGATGGAAGCGCACCTTTTTCACACGCTGGTCGCAGCTGTCGTCCTCCGTGTCGCCGCCAGCCAGGTCGCTCGATGTGTTGGACGCTGACGCCTCCGTCTCCGCCAGCGTTGTCTCTTTAAGGTTTTGGGAAATGAGTTTAACTTTCGTTTCGAATGCGGCGCTCGCTGTCGTTGTGTTGTTGCTGTTGCATTTCAGCGCCATCGGACTCTCAGCGTCCGTTAATGGTTCACCTGGTGGCGACTCTCGATGTGCAGCGGAATCCCTGCTGCAGTTGTCTGCCTCCGCTGCGGGCTCCGGCGTGCCGCCGCTGGTCTCCACCATCACACACTTTCTCTGCATCGATTTGTCCAGAGAGTCGCTGCCACCGGAGTCATCGTTGGACTTCGTATCCATGTGCGGCAGGTGTAACGCGTCCTAACAAATTTTTACTGCAAACAAATCAGTTGAGGAGCAAATCTGGCATTGCCATTCCGATAGACATATCGATTGTTTACATTTGGAAAATAGATGGCGCTGCCAACTCGCTCAAAACCTATCGCAAACTATTTGAAAATACATTGAATTATATAGATATATATTTATTGGATAAGTGTAACTTAACACGAAATAAAAGAGTATTAGCTGATTTATCATGTGGAGAACCTCTGGCACATATGTATGTATGTGTATTTAAGAGCAACAAGTAAATTCTTGGTGGCTTGCAAAACTTTTGCGCTGTCAATTATCTTCATATAAAAATTTATACAATAGTTACAGCTTGATATTTATTATATATACTAGGTTAATTAACATTTATAGTGCTAAAATAAACAATATACAGGCCGTGAAAGTGGTTGGTAAATTGCGTGTTGTGGGACTTTAGACCGCGATAAGTCACCCTTTGGTTTCGTATCTACAAATAGACAACACCCATTTATTTGTACCCTACAAAATCAATAAGTGTTGTCCATTTGCATGCTATTGAGTCCAAGCAGTACTTCATCGCGATCTAAAGTCACACAGCAGGCCACTGGCCAACAACTTTCACAACTTGCAGATTATTTGTTTTGCTAATGTGGCAGCATATGCAAAAAAATACGCATTATTGTTGTCATTGTTGGTTGTGCTCAATACTGGCAGATAGCTTCTCGAACTATTAACGATCTGTTCTAAAAAAAGACCAAAAAAAGTTACTTTTCGCACGCTTTGCAAATAATATTTTACCTCTTCAGATTACGTCCGTCGTCGAGCAATTGCGCCGATTGACTGAAACTGAGGCCAGTTGTGCAATATGATAAGATACGCAAAAGGCACAGCCCATATATATTAACACTGAGCAACAGCAGTTGACGTTCAACAATTCACTTGCCAAGCACTAAAAAATAAAAATAAAAAAATAAAAAAAATTGACAAAGATTATCTTTATCTAGGGGAGACCCTTTTCAAAATAAAAACTTCACTACACATTTGTTTACTATCCTATATATACTCGCTAACAGCCACTTTTCGAACATCTTTGCGATTATAGACAAACACAAAGTTGTTGTTTTTATTTGTTACTATTAGCTACATACGAGGGGGGAATTTGATTGGTAGGCTGGTGATATCCATGGCATGGCAGACCTCATTTCCTTCTAAGCTGGTTGCTTTCCTAGCAAGAGCCGCAGCGTGGACCGCCGCAACAGCCGCGATACGGCGGACAGCAGGGCGAGCAACTGGTCCGGCAGCAGGGGCTGGTCGCGCAGCCCGTCCAGTAATTGAAACAAAAGTTGGTGCACTGGATGCCCGCCGGAATGCCGCAACAGCCGCCTGGATGCCAGCACATGTCGAGAGCTTACGGAAATAGGCAAGTTGGCCAAAGGAAAATATATATATTTTTTCAGGATGGTCTCTGTTTCCAATTTAGTTCCCCGAGTGTTGCACTTGCGCCGGACTCGTATCTAAACCAGTTCTGTTGGGGGAAAATGTGGGATTAATAAAAATATTTTTGTTTTTCGTTGACAATTTACTTTACTTTAAATTTAAACTAGTATTAGAAAGAGTTCCAAAAAGATTTTCAATTTTGGCAGCAAAGATTTTTGTTGTGCACACCACGAAGCCCAAAATCAGAATGAATGCTTAAGGTATTTGTGGTCCTAAGGTTTGGTGAAAATTTGAAAATTGTAACAATGGCCAACTGAGATTTGAATTTAAAGAGCTTTTTTGTAGTACTCTACTTCAATTTTTAAATTTTGTTTAACTGAAAAATATTCGAAATCGGAATGCACCAAATTATTAATTAGTTACTGATATTACGTTTATACTAAGATCACATTTTATAATGATAGTTTTGGTTAAGTAAATATTTATTTTATTTTGTTTTTTTTTTATTTTTGTCTCACGCGCTTCAGCTAAATTTTAAAACAATTTGTTGTAAATTTCTTTAGATAGAAAAAGTCAAGGGATAAACTATAAACAATTGTAAATGCAACTTGTGTTTTTTTATTATTTAATTTTTTTTATTAACAATTGTTGTTTTGTACATTTTCTTTGTTTAAATTTATGCCATAAATGTGTGTTTTGTGTTGGCTGTGTGGGTGTTTATATATATAAATATATATATATATATATATATATATATATTTATATATGTATATATATATACATATATATATGTTTGTATGTATGTGCGTAGTAAACAAAACTAAGTTATTTACACTATGCTTATTAAACGTATTTCATTGTTAAATACTATAAATATATGTATATATATATATAGTATATATATAGATACATGCATGTATATGTATATCAAAGGCGGTTGCGTTTATATTCAAGTTAGTTTCTGTATACACTTCTTTACTTTTCTGTATTTGTATTTGTTTTTGCTTGATTTTTGTTTTATTCTTGGTTTTTTTTTTGTTTGTTTAAATGTTTGATTTAAACTATTTAAATATGGCCCCGCTATTCCACATGTGTTCATTTCGTTTCCTTATAGTTTATGATAACGTTTATTTATGTTTTTTGTTTTTTACACTGTACTAGAAAAACATTGATGTCTAGTTGAACAAAACCATATTAAACTTAAATTTTAACTACAAATTAAAAGTACTTATTTAACGGTGTGCTGAAGTTGTACAAAATCATATTGCAAATATTGCAAATTATTACATAGTATTTATATATTTTAATATTTGATTTCACATTTTGTTTTTTTGTTTTTTTTTCTTGTTAAATTTTGCTTCTTCTAGCAGCTGTTGTAAATGTGTGTATATACTATGTATTTAGTACCATATTCATTAAATGATATACGCGTTTAGTTGTATTTTATATTTTTTAAATTTAAGTTTAGTTAATATTTTTTAAAATTTTAATTTACAATATTTAATAATCACAGTTCCCATTCAAAAACAAATTGTTTGCAGCAAGACTAAATTTTGAATTTGTTTCTTTTTTCTTTTTGATTTTTGTCATGCAGAAGGTTGATTTCTTTGAAACGCTTTTGGATCTTGCCCTATATCTAAAGTTTAAGCTTATGCTTTTGATCATCCGATTTTAAATATAAGTTTTGATTCATTAATTATTATAAATAAAGGTAAATGATATTTTGCACCGCACTAAGGCTTTAAACATAACAAAAAAACATTTATAGCTGACAATTACCCAAAGGTAAAAATATTAAAAAATTCAAAAATTTGTTGTTTTTTTTAACAATTTGTTAAGATTAAACTTAAAGTTAGGATTCAAAGTGCAGGAACATGTTCCAACGGTGTCAGCTGTGTGTGTGTGCGTGTGTGTGTGTGTTAGTAACAATTAAATAATAATTGGTGCTTAAAACAAAACTTGACAACTAGATACCCAATTGAAAACAACAAAACATTAACAACCCCAAAAATACAAATAATAATTATAACATTAATTTGATGCTCCTATGTGAAATACAATAGTAGAAGAAAGCTTCGCTGTGACTCCGGCCACGCCTACTTTCGGAAAATGACTTTGCCCGTCTTGGCATTGACCAGTATCATTTTGTCAGACGCCTCCACACCCGGCGATGTTGCCGCGGTGGGCGTGGCTGCCGCACTGCCCCGCAGGCTGCGTCGCCTCAAGCGATCGCTGATATTCTCGCCCCGCTGCGCCGTCGCGCTCTCCTCCTCCATGCTTGGAGGCGGCTTGACGCTGAGCGCTCCATCGTTTTTATAGAGTATCAGCTTAGTGCTGAGCGGCTTCTTCACGGCCTCCAGGCTGGCCTGCTCTGCTTCCGCTTCCGCTTCGACTTCCGCTTCGGCTGCCGCTTCGGCTGCCGTTTCGGCTTCATGCTGCTGCACGTTGGCATTCAGCACGTTGTCCTGATTGTTGTTGTGCTCCGTGTGCTCTTTGGCGTCGTGCTCGGCCGCCTCGGGCGCCTGTTCCACGCTGATCTCCAGCTTGTCGTAGCAGGTGTAAAAGTCCACGGACTTGAGCTTCTCGCTGGCGTTGAAGTGCACGGCCGTGTGCTCCTCCAGCTCCGCCTCGGCGACGGCATTGTAGTCGCAGTGGGCGCACTGCAGCGACCCGGCCGGCGGCTGTTGGACGCAGGCGTGCTGCTGCCGGTGCTGCTGCAGCTGTTCGTGCTGCAGCGTCTCGAACGGGCAGTGCTGGCAGCGCAGCGGCTGCGGCGCCGACTGCGGCATGTCCAGGGAGCCGGCATCGCTGCTGGCATCCGCGGCCAGATCGCTGGTGGCCACCGAGGCGCTCGTCGACGGCGTCGAGCTGCTGTGCCGCTCCTCGTCCTCCTCGACCGGCTTGGGCTCATTGGCCTCGTTGGCCTTGGGCGGCGTCGGTTCACGCGCAATGGGGCCAGCCACGCCCCCCGTGCCACCCGACTCGAGTTGCTTCTTCAGCAGCGAGCTGTGGCCATCGTAGCTGCCGGCCGCGCTGACGGCACTCTGGCGCAGCAGCTGGGCGCCCAGCTCGTTGTCCACCACCCAAATGGTCTCGGGCCCGTTGATCTGCAGCAGCTTGGGCGCCGGATAGGCCAGATCCTCCTTGCAGTTGCGGTACAGCTGCTGGCACTTCTCCTGGTAGTGCGACATGTGCACGGCCCGGTGCAGCTGGAGCAGCGTCTCGGCGCCCGCCCGAAACTCACAGTAGGCGCACACGTGCCCCTCCTCCGCCTCCAGGTCGAGGGGCGCATGCGCGGCCAGATGCTGCTCCAGCTCCAGCTTGGCGTTGCGCTCGTCGTTGTGCTTCTGCGCGAAGCGGGCGGGACAGCGCGGACAGTAGCTGATCAGCTTGTATTGATATTCCGGCGGCAGCAGCTGCGTCTGCAGCTCGGCGCCGCAGCTCTCGTCCAGCTGCAGAAAGCTCAGATCAATGGACGGCAGCTGATGCACCTGCTTGGCGGCCGCCAGCTGCAGCGCCACGCTAAAGTCCAAGCCGGCGGCCGAGACGCCGCCCGAGCCGCCGCCCGCTGACGCCGCGGCGCCCAGCTGCTGCTGATGGACGCTGCGCATGTGGCTGCTCAAGTGCTGCTTCTTGGCGCAGACGAAGGTGCAGAGGCGGCACTCGTACTGCGTGGGCTTGTGCAGCGAGACGTGGTAGTTCATCTGCGACTTGCTCTCCGAGATGTACGGGCAGACGGGGCACTTTTGCTGCTTGCTCTTCGTGTTGTTGTTGTTGTTGCTGTTGCTGTTGCTGGGCAGCTCCTGCTGGCCCGTTGCGGCGGCGGGCAGGCGCGTGATCTCGATCTGATCGTTCTGCTGCAGCTGCAGCAGCTCCTCGGCGCTGCCGCTGGTCACGACGCTGACCGCCTTGTAGGCAGCGGCAATAAAGGCGGCCGCCGCCTGCAGATCTTGCGGCGTGTTGGCGCCGTTCACCACGGCAGCGGCGTTGGCGGAGAGCGGCGAATGCAGCAGCTGCTCCAGCTGCTTGTTCAGCAGAGCGCTGTGGCTGTTGTTGTTGTTGTTGCTGTTGTTGTTGTTGTTCTGGCTGGGCTTGTTGTAGTTGCTGCTGCTGTTGTTGTTGTTGTTGTTGCTGCTGCTGCTGGTCATGTGGACTTGGGACTCGTTGCTGGCGCCAACGCCCTGTGGACGGTAAATGGGCGGCGCATTGGGGCCAGCGCTGCTGCTGCGCTCAAGGGTCTCGATCCGAATATCCCCGGAATGCTTTAAGCGACAGTGCCGCTGTGGATGAAGAGAAGAAGAAGCGCAAGGTGTGCACAAATTAGCATCTATTCACGTTTCATTTTAGCAGCATATGTGTGTGTGTGTGTGTGTGTGTGTGTGAGGGTATTTAGTAGTTTGAGCAACGAATGTTTACACCTTCTTTGAATTTGAATATACTCGTTCGCAATGTGAAAAGAGTTTTTTGGGTTTCCACATTGCATATATCAATGACCGTCCGTCTGTCTGTCCGCACGAACGCAATTTTGTTCGCCACTATTGAAGCTAGAGTCCTGAATCTCGGCATATATACTCGCGTATACCCGCATCAGATAAAGTTTGAACATTTTTTTGCTACGAAAACTCGGATTGAATCTATATATCTCCCTCAGTTTTAAAGCTATAGACACAAATATTTGGAGACAGATTACTGATGATCTCCGCTAAAAATCTAAAAAAAATTTATTTGGCACGCCCACTTGGGGGCGGGTAAATTGCGAAAATCCATAACTCCCCCAATTTTATAGCTAGACCCACCAAATTTGGAGAACAGTTTTCTGATGATCAATAAGAACAATTACAAAAATCTACGAAAATAACAATAATAATTGAGATCGCTTTCGACATTTTAAAGCTGTTATTGTACTGTGAACGAGTATTGCAATGTCGGTTATACACGACAAATTTACGAAATTAAACAATTTTAAGAAAATATCAGACATTTTTAGTAGGTTTTTTGGTTTTGTTCAAAAAAGTTGTTGCCGCATATGCTAAAACTACTTAATACCCACCATATTTGTATATATAATATTATGTGTGTAAAATATGTATGTGTATGTGGATGGGGAAACCCAAACGAAACACGCGCACCGTATGATCTTAAAGAGCCCCTGCATTTTGTGGGGTTTGGTTAGCTTGTTGCATGATTTGTTTTTGTTTTTTTTAAGAAAATGGTTTGAATTGAATCGGTAAATGTATTACATTAGTTTCGAGAGCAAGCAAAACTATCACCAATGAGTTCTTATAAATAAACGTAAACGTAAGGCTAAATCGTATAAAGACATACAAAAAAAAAATACGAAAAAAAAGAGGTAGAAGCAAGACCAGACACCACACATGTAACATTTAGCATTTAGGGCTTGGTATACAAGAAAAAAATTACAAAAAATGTTTGATTGCATATTTACCAGCATTACTTAGGGACTACAGACAGAGATGATTTGTTGAGCAGGTGGAGGGGCATTTATGTGCTGATGTCAATAGTTGGACTCTGACGGGTCCTTCAATATTCCGCCTTAGCTAACGGACAGTTGCAACGTTAAGAAGTTACCAAAATCATTGATAATTTAACCAAAAAAAATAAGCTCGATTTTGTTTCCGATTCGTAAGTTGTTTGAGTTTAAGCAGAAAACGATTTTAACTGTAAGCTTTACGCGCAAAAGTTGGCTTGCAAAAATATGGGTTCGAACCGGTAACCACATTTTTTTCAAGTAAACATTTTTTTGTTTTTTTTTTGGATTCTACATAGCTGCTACATGTCTAACGTTTGCGGACGGATCTCGGCTTGGGGTTGTTTGCGAATAGCGGTTGTTTTTTTTGGGTTTTTTTTTTTTTTTTTTTTTTGGGACTCGTTTCGTTTCGAATGGGACAAAACACAAATCTGTAAAATGCATTTAAACAAATACCTGGATCACATGCTTCCAATTCGACACCTGATGGCAGTGGCCACAACGATACGGCGACGGATCGCGCCGATCGGCGTCGTTCATCGTTAATAGACTGGGACTACCTGGACTATGGCTATGGAAACGTGTCGCCTGGCCGGGCATGCTCTGTGGCAAATATGACGACGAGGATGGCGGCGACGAGTGCGGCGAGGACGCAACCGAAGCCGGCGATGCTGATGAGGACGATGCCGATGCCGATGCTGAGAGTAGCGACGACGACGACGACGACGACATGGACGAGGCTGGCGTTGATTTGAGATTAGTGGTCGTAAAGTAGCCGTCACCAGGGATGAGTGGGTTATGTGTATGAGTGTCGGTGAGGTTGGATGTGCTGTTACTGTTGCTGTTACTGTTACTGTTGCTGTTGCTGTTACTGCTAATGTTAATGTTAATGTTGCTTGTACCCAGCGAATGAACCAAGGACCTGGCACCAGTCGGAAAAGTAGAAGAAATAGGAGTAGGAGTGGTAGTTACTGGCAGAGGCGATGTGTTGGTGGTGGTGGTGGTGGTGGGTGTATTGGATGATGCGACGTAGTCGACGGCGGCGCTGGCGCTCGGTGATTTCTTGTGACCGGCCGTGTCCAGCCTAAATCCGGTGTTGTTGCCGGTACCCAAAACCACAATTGAGTTACTATTAGCGTTAGGATTAGTGGGCGTGGCCGTAACGGTTGTTGATGTTGGCGAAACACCCGCACCATAGTGAAGACCGTGTCGGGTACGCGGTGATGTGAGCAGATCTTGCAGCGATCTGGCTGTGCTGGTGATTGTGGGCGACGTCAGACTGTCGGCACTTGCCTCGTTTTGACTCGCTTTCTGCTCACCGTGCTCTAAAATGGAGGCGGCATTGGCTTTCGTTGTGGTCGTCGCAGCGCCACCTACCGGCGGACATTTGCCGCTGGCCAGCGCCAGAGCCAGGCCGCTCAGCGCGCTGGCATTCGGCGTGGGCGAGTGCTGCGCCTCCTGAATGGCACGCTGCAGCAGCCCGGCCGAGATGAGGGAATGTTGCTGCTGACCGTTGCCGGCCGAGTTGCTACCCCCGGTGGGCGAGGGCTGCGACAGGCACATGGCGGCGAATACTTTGTTCATGTAGAGCTGCTGATTGGAGCTGACGGACACCTGCAGCGGCGACGTGCTGCTGACCGACGACGCGGACTTGGGGTAGCTGGACTCCTGGTAGTGGATCTTGACATGGGCCAGCACGGCGTCCCGATTGTGATGTCTACAAAATAATAGAAATTAGTTGTGATGTCAGTTGGAATGAAAATCGATTTTTTACATCGGATTAGAAAATTTTAGTGATAATTATCGATGAGTCGAAATCGAAATCGGAAAATACTGCTGTTGTCAACATCGATACATCGATACATCGATATTTCGATTCGATCACTAACTTAAAGTTCGCGATCTTTTGGCGTCTCCAGCTTTAGCTTAAATATGCCAAACACGCCGATTTATTTGTAAGAATCTATCGAGGTATATCGAAGGAATATCGAGTTCGCTGCTGTTAACATCGATTTATCGATATATCGATACATCGATATTTTTTAACCTCACTAGAAATTAGTTATGCTCAAGGAATCTCCGGCTCTCTCTTGGACTCACCTGAAGTTGCACTTGCGACACCTGTAGAAGGTCTTCTTCTCGCTGCCCTCTTGGTGCACTTCCGTGATGAGATCGTCGCTGGGCTTGCCGGGCAGCGCTTGATGCGATCGCTTCACCGGCGATATGGTCACCGAGGGTGTTATCATCGTCGAGTGATGTTGCTGCTGCTCCTGCTGCTGTTGCTGCTGTTGCTGTTGCTGTTGTTCCAGCTGCTGGTGCTGCTGTTTGGCCATGGCCGCGTTCATCATGGTCGCCAGCAGCGGCAGACGGATGAGATTATCCGCCAGCTGGGCATCGTCGAGGACATTGGATTTATTGGGCGAGACGGGCTCCAGGGTAATGTCGTGGCCGGTGCCGACGCCCACTTTCTGGTAGTCCTTCAGGAAGGCCAACGAGGCCACCTGGTTGGGCGTCATTTCGCCGGACTTCATCAGCTTGGGATCGCCATCCTCCTCGGTGACCTTCATCAGGGTGATGTACTTGTTGTACTTGGTGTAGTTGCGCCGGCCGGTCTCATCGTTCATCAGCACCTTGGCGGTCTTGTGCGAGGGATCCCGTATCGTCTTCAGCCGGATGTGCTTGGTGATGTCCCAGCGCCAGTTGGAGCGGTACGAGCAGAGCGAGCACTCGAACGGCTTCTTGTTCAGATGGCCGACGATGTGCACGTGGAAACGGGACGCGGTCGAGGCCCAAAAGCTGCAGTGCGGACACTTGTAGACCTTCTTCAGGGACGAGTTGGCGGCCTCCTCCTCGGGCGTCATCTTTTTGGTTACCTGCAGTGCATGAGAGAGTCAAATTTCATTTTGACGCATTTGTCGTGCGCGGGTTGCATTGTGTGGATGGGGCTGGGGGTGGGGCTGGGGGTGGGGGTGGGTGTAGGATTGGCAGTAGGAATTGGACAGTTTTTGCTTGTTGTTGTTGGCTGCTTTTGGTTTGGAGCTTACCTCGCCGTAGCCGGGTGCCGTCTCCACGCCGTAGTAGCTGTTCTCCTCGTTGCTGGCGCCCTGGCTGCTCGGCGACTTGGTCAGCAGGCTGACCTTGTCCTGTTGCGCGACGGCGGCGGAGATTTGCTTGGCCGCCTTGCTCCAAATGCAGACGCGCTGCTGCTGCACGGCCGCCTGCTGCTGCAGCGTGTGGGCGTCGGAGCGCCGCTCGCCGCTCTCGCCCGAGTTGGAGTCGTACATCTCGTTCGCGCAGCGGATGGCCTCCGCACACTGGGTGAGATGGTGCAGCAGATCCGTGGAGGACTTGCAGCGATGGCGACAGTGCTGGCAGCGCGTCGAGCCGGAGACGCTCAGGTTGAGCGCCGAGTGCGACTGCCGGTCCTCGTCGTCCTCGTCAATCTCCAGCCGATCGTCGGCGTCGTCCTCGTGCAGCGCCGCGTCGTCCTCGTCGACGACCACCGCCGAGGACTGGCAGCTCTTGCCGTGTATTATCGACTCGGATAGGTATTTGGCCACGTGGCCGCACTGGCAGACGAGATTGTCGTGCTGGGCGCCCGTCTTCAGCTTGTCGAAGAAGGAGCCGCCCTTCTTGGCCAGCAGGCTGCGCGAGGAGGCGATCGAGGCGATGGTCGTCGCGGGCGACAGCTGCGGCACATCCGACTTGTCCAGCATCTCGGAGATTTGCTTCTCGTTAAAGAACATCGAGGCTATTTCCGTGAGTCCGCTTCGCGAGGCGTTCGTGGCCTTGGATAGGTTTAGCACGCTGTAAGAAGAGGAAGAGATTGGGGCTTAAGTACTTCACTTTTAAATTAACAACTGCCTGAGCTCTGTCCTTGGAAAAGTGCACTTAATTGACCAAGCTTTTGTCTCCGAATTCCCCTCGCATTTTCCGCTTGTAAAGGTGAATTATCAAAAATGTTTGAGTTGGCTTGGAAAATAAAATTCACTCAAATTCACTCAAAACTTTCGCATACAGATTTTGAATAAAAAATTAAAATTTTTGTATTTTCACCCATATTTCACCTCTATAGGTGGAATTGCAAAATATAGTATTTACATCAAAATTGGTGTGAAAGAATGAACTTTTATTCATTCATTCCATCGCTTACAACCAGTTATATATTTAAATTAGGCGTCTTTCTGCATCCACCCATGTTTCACCACTCTACGTGGAATTGCTAAAAGTGTAGACTAAGTACTTTCATCAACATTCTTATAATAATGTGAAAAATAATCTGTCAATCATGCATTCAGTCAGCAAAACAGTTACAACCTGGCCTTATATATCCACCCATGTTTCACCTCTCTATGTGGAAAATTCTAAAATTCCCACTTCGTAATACATCCAATTTGGAAAGTAATTTAAATAAATAAACGTTTAATCAGTCAGTCAGTCAATCAGGCAGCACAAACAGTTATTACCAGGTATATTTTTACAGTAAGATTTATTTATTTATATATCCACCCATGTTCCACCTCGCTACGTGGAATTGCAAAAAATTCCTTTTTACTTATTTACATAAAAATTGATAAGTATTGTCAACAAATAAGCTTTCAATCAGTCAGTCAGTCAGTCAATCAGGCAGCACGAACATTTATAACCAGTTATATATTTACATTAAGAGCCTTACGCATTCACCCATGTTCCACCTCGCTACGTGGAATTGCAAAAAATTCCTTTTACTTATTTACATCAAAATTAAAAAGCATTGTCAACAAAGAAGCTTTCCATCAGTCAGTCAGTCAATCAGGCAGCACAAACAGTTATATATTTATGCATGTAGCTATGGTCACCCCAATTGTATTAGGCCATTAAATAATCGTTTTTACTCACTCCTTGGGACTCTTCGTGATGGGTATCAGATTGGGGACCGGTCGTAAGGTGCGTGGCGTGGCCGTGCCCACGCTGGACGTGTCCGAGGAGCAGCCGCCCTTCTGGGAGAGGTCCGTTGGCTCCTCATCGTCCTCGTACTTGCTGCGCTTGCCGTACTGCTCCTCGCCGCTCAGGGCGCCACCGTCCCCATCCTCCAGATCGTCATCCAGATTGTTGTTGTTATACTGATCCTCCAGCTCCGCCGAGTCGCTGAGGAAATCATCGCACATTTCGCTGGCGCCGACCTTGTTCTGGCGTCGCGGCCAAATGGAGCCCGCATTGCCCACGGGCGGCACATGGTGGTTCATCTCGTGGACGGTCAGCGACTGCTTGATGTCAGCGGTAAAGTCGCAGGCGGCGCACTTGAAGGCGCCGGCGCCGCCATGGTTCTTCATGTGCCTGTCGAGGTTCCACTTGTAGGGCGTGCGAAAGTCGCACGTGACGCACTTGATCATGGGCATCGAGTGGTATTTGACGTGCTTGCTGAAGCGCGCCTTGATGTGCGTCACGTAGCTGCACTTGTCGCAGCGGAAGAACTTCGTCTTGCCGTGCTCGGCCAGCTCGTGGGCCCGCAGCTGGGTGCGGTAGAGCGTGGTGAACTCGCAGGCGCTGCACTTGAGCAGCCGATTTTGGGGCTCCTCGCCGCCGGACGACAGCGCTGGCGGCGGCGATCCAGCCGAGCCGCTCGGCGAGGGCGTTGGCGGCTCCGCCGGCGACGACTGGCGCTCGTACGGCTCATGAACGTCGAGGACATGGCCGGCGCGCAGCGTCGCCTGCAGCTGCCGGTTATAGTTGGACACCAGCTCGAGCTGTTCGCGCTCCTGCTCCTCGCGCTGGCGCTGCTTGTACGCCTCGATGTCGCGCTGCAGCTTCTGCTCCTGCAGCTGCAGCTCTCGCTTCACCTGCTCGAGCGTGGGCATATCCGGCACGGACATGGCCAGCGACTGGCCGGCCATCACGCCGACGCTCTCCTCCAGGCGGCGTTTGCGCGCCTCGCGGCTCATGCCGCGCTTGCCGCGCGCCTGCCCATGGCCGCTGGGTATGCCGTCGGTGCAGCCGTGCACCATTTTCATGTGGCGCACCAGCTTCTGGAAGTGGCGGGAGGCGTACAGGCAGAGCTTGCACTTGTTTATCACGATCTTCTCGCCGTGCACGTCGCGCAGGTGCGTCAAATGGTAGCGCGGATTCTGCGTGAAGTACGCGCAATGGTTGCAGCTGTAGTTTCGCTTGATCTTGCACTGCGGCAGGCCCTCCTCCTTGGCGTCCATGGACAGCACGGCGTGTTGTTGTTGCTGTTGCTGCTGCTGCTGCTGTTGTTGCTGCTGCTGTTGCTGCTGCTGCTGTTGCTGCTGCTGCTGCTGCACGCTGTTGACAACGGCTGCGGCTGCAACTGCTGCTTGTTGTTGCTGCTGCTGCTGCAGCAACTGTTGCAGCCGATATCGCTCCAGCTGCTGCTCCAGCGCGCTGGCAACCGGCGGCGACGTGGACGCCCCAGTGTCCAGCGGCTGCAATGTGTTGCTGGCGTGCGCATTGCTGTTGCCGCCCTTCTGGCCCTGCTCCATGTACAGCTGATTGCCGCTCACGACGCTGCGGACGATGAGCGTGTCGCCGGAGCGCTGCACCATCGACGGCAGATCCATGCTGGCGTTCTCTCTCTCTGCGTGTGTGTGTGTGTGTGTTTGTTTGGGATTGGTCTGCTCAAGCAACTATTGTTTGACTGCAAGAGAAGAAACAAGCAGATAAATGAGCAACAATTCAAAGTGTGGGCATAATTAAATTCATCTGAAAACGATTGACAAATGGCACAAATCTTAGTCTTTTTTCAGACTCAGACACTAGTTTAAAAAATATTAATATTAACTCCCTCTATATTTATTTATTATTTTTTTATTTAATTTTTATTAACTAAAGACATTAACTCAGTTCTTTACCCAAAGACTTTTGATAGCTTTTGCCTTAAAAACCCTAACAAATTTTGTGTTTCTGAGCATTTGATATTTTAAACAATTAATATTTTAAACATTTAATACTAAAAGCTATCTTTAAATTAAAAAAAATATAAATTTCTACTTTATTATATTTCAAAAGTGTGTTTAATTTAAATTTCAATATGCATTGTGCAAAAAGAGGTTTTTAAATTTCAAAAGGTTTTTTAAATTTGAGAATTCATAATTTTTAGACACTCAAATCGTAAATTGACTCGGCTTATGCAGAGTGTATGAAGCATATAAATTGAAATAGAACTGAAGTCTAATTTGATTAAATTATTGTTACTAAAATAAAATACATATTCAAAGTTCATGCAATAACATTTAATATATTTTGAATTTTAAAAATATTGTGCTTCAAAAAATATGTTTTTGAATTGTAAAAATTTGTTTTTGTATTACGTATTTATTATATTATTTTATGGCAACTTAAGCTAGTTATATGTTAAAATTTTTTAAACCGTTTTTGGCATAAATAAGGCATTTTAAATATAATTTATTCTAGTCATGTGTTAATGATAACACCTGATATGCCATATATAATTATATATATTAAAAATATAAGTAAATGAATACACATTGTTTATAATTTGAGTTGCAAACTAATGTTCTGTTGCACACTCAACGAACGATGCTTGCCTGTTTTAAGTGCGCGCCTAAAAGTATGCAACAGGAACTTCAACGAAATTGAGTTGAAAGGCCGTCTGCGAGCGCATTTAAAAAGTCCCATTAAGACTTAAAGTCGCCTTAAATGCAGATTTTGGCACAATGCAAACACTCATTAAGGACACGCGTCTACACACTCACACACACACACACACGCACACAGAAATTTGCTTTACACTTGTATGTGTGTGTTCAGCTCATAAATATTTCAACGCTTAATGTTCCGGCGAATGCGAATAACACAAGCAACAGCAACAACAACAACGAATGATCATCTCTCCGAGACGCACTGGAGCAGCATTTGAGCCGAGGAGTGCGAATTGTTGGCCCGGGCCGCTGCCGTTGTGTGTCGCCCCTTCGAAAAGGGATATTAAAACGAAATGTTTGTGTCGTTTTTAATGTCGCTGTCCGAGGCCTGCGACAATGGGCCAAAAACCGAAGCTCGCAGCCTGTAACTGAATGGAATCTTGTTGGCCCAATAAATTGTGCAAGCAATGTAAATTTGAGAGCCAGTGGAGCGGGCAACAGCCACAAATCTCCAGGGTGGAATGTATTGTAGTTGTGCTGTGTGGCCGTCCCAAATGTGTTACACAAATCCATTTAGGGGCTAATTGGAGTTGGAAATGCCGTTGCCTATACACAACAAAAAAGTAGAGAGGAAAAAACCGAATTGAAACACGTTTGGGATTGTGGTTTCACAGTGTTCACTGTAGGTCAGCGCCGGCCATTTTGCATGAGTGAACAATTGGAGAAAAATGTGCTGACATTCGAGCCAAGCGCATGTCAAGTACACATAATCCTGAAGGCATCGCATTTATTTATGTTCCTTTTATTATTCGCCATAATTTTGTCTTTTTAAGTGCTTTTTATTGAGGATGCGATATAAATTGAATCTACGAACAACAAATGTGGGCTCTTCGCTCAGCCCGAATAAAGACTCAATTAGCAAGCAGGATAAGTGTGTTCATGCCCCAGCTTATTAGCGTCGAAAGGAACTCATTAGCACACGCGGGCTTAACAAGTGTTGGTGCTAGGGATGCTTCCAAAATTCACTCGCAACACATATTTAACTTGATCAGAATTGAATTCATTTGTTTTGATTGCAATTAAATTAAATGAATAATTAAAGAAAATTTTCTTAAGTCAGCGCAATGAAAATATTATTATATATGTGACAAGTTAGTGAAAAGTTAGTAATATTTTGTAGATGTTGCAGGTACACTAGGAAAAAGAAATCCTTTGATTTAAAATAAATAAATAATAAACTAAAATTCAAATATGCATCCTCAATGAGTTACAATATTGATTAGGTAAAATATATAATCATCTTTAACTTTTTCTTTTTTTTTAATAAAAAAATCATTATTTTTTAAATGGCTTTTTAATGAAGAAAATGAAGGTAAGTCGTGATCACAGTCACTGTTTGTCGCAATTTAACGATGTGTGAATGGAAAGCTGAAAGAAGCTTGCAAGGTTGTTAGATTATGTGTGTGTGTGTGTGTGTATGGGTGTGTTGGGGGCGGGGATCATATCCTTTAGTGTTGTTGACGCCGCGCGTTAGGCTCATTTAAAATATGCTTATTACGAGTAGGCAACAACAACGCTTCCTGCTTATTTGCCTTTGTTTACGCTCGCTTGTTGCTGCTTTTGTATTTCTTGCCAGAGCAAATACTTGTCGCACACACACACACAGACATACATACATAAATATACGCTGCAGCCGCCGCAGTTTTTGTGGCGCTTTGAAATTTTAATTTTTCACGCGACGCCTAAAAGTACGCAAGGAAAAACGAGAGAACGCAACATTAACACGCACTTGCCCAGGCGACGCTTCACGATGCGTCGCGTCGTCCCAACATCCGCTGCCACGGAGACGCAAGTTGCCTTTGTTTGTTTGCTATACCCTGTACTAATTTTAAATGTGCCCAAAAGGGGTATAGAACATTTTTGACAATGTGATATTATTATGACCAAAGAATTTTTAAACAAGGTTTTTATTTTTTTATTATTACTCTTGTTTCATGGAATAAATATTTGATTTTTTGTTGGTCTAAATAACTAATTAAATGGGCTTAAAATGCAAAAATATCCTTAAAAATGTTATAGTAAATTTTAAAATACAAAAATATGTAATTCAATCAGAAGGAAGAGCTGGGTCAAGCCTGTCAATATATTTGCCTCAATATTAGAGAATATAGGAAAAATATTTAAATTATGATTTTCTTTATACCATAGCATATTTTAGATTTTTGCTAAATTGATCAGCATTGATTAAAGACTCACATATAGCTCAATTAAGATCAAGGTTTTTCTTCTTACATATAAGAATATCTATTACAACCACTTCTCGCTGCCTACAGGGTATCACCTAGTCGGGCACTCTTGCCTGGAGCACACTAAGCTGTTTGTTGTTGCTGCTGCTGGAGCTGTTTTTGCCTGCGCGGACTTAATTAATCTTGCCGTGGGCTTAGCACGTCGTCCTGGGTGTCCTGTTCCGTTTCGTGTTACTTCTACATTTTTTTTTTTTTTGTTCTTGTTGTGTTTTGTATTTTTGCATCCCGTTTATCCTTTTTTTGTCCCATGTTGACTGTTGCCTGGCTGGCTTTTAATGAGAGGAAAAGGCTTAGCTACTGTGCAAAGGACGCCTTCTTGATTGATGGGCGTAACTGCCATTTTCTTAGTGACTTTTGCATTTAATTAAAATTCAATTTTTGTCAAATCTCGTCCGCAACAACAGCAACAAAATGTTACATTATTCGAGTTCAAGATATAAATATAATATTTATGCTAATTTGATTAGACAAAGTATGTGTAAAAAGAAAAACGCATTTTGGCACTAAATTTAAAAAAAAAATAAAAAAATAGCTTTACACCAAATTACCGCTCACAGGAAGACGGACGCACACGGACAAACTGCAGCTACGTGTCCTGTGCGATTTCCGTTTGGGGCCAAAGCGTTTGCCAAAAGCGTTGCAACTTGGTCACAGGCCAATTTCTGGTGTGGCGCATCCTGCCCGCTGGGCGCCAAATTACAAATGTGTTGGCTACAAATTAACTGCAATGGCAACTGCAATCCCAACTGGCGAATGTAAAAAAGCATCGAAATAAATACCCAAGTAAATACGAGAACTCTTTGCGACTCAGCTGACGACCCTCGGCGAAATTTTCGCACGTTTAAAGGCTGCCCGTCGATGGGGAGGGGCATAAAGTTGAATTGAGGGGGTTGCGGTGTTGAACGCTGCCTCGAAGCGCCACAAAATGTTTATTCAACAAAAAATTGTATTCTCTTTTTTTGTTTGTTTCTGTGCCAACTTAAGTAAAAACAAGCTGCCCAAATTGACAGTAAGAGTTGCCTATTTTAAGTGCTGCTCCGAAAGGGTCAGAACATATATTGAACGTTAAAATTTTATTTGACTCTATAAAAAATAGTTGGATTAAATTGTATAGCTATGTTATACAGCCTAAATATAAGATATTTATGCGATTTATACTAAGTTTTTATAGATAAACAATTTCTCTTATATATGGATTCAATTAGCTTTTCTAGAAACATTCAGAGTTTGAGCAAGGTATCTTTAGGGATAAAATTGTAAAATTTTCTGACAAATCGTTCCTATATATTATGTATTAGGTTGATATTGACAAGAAATTGGTTGGTATTGGAATATTTAAATATCTATACAATACATCATTTATATTTTCTGTAAAAGATTTATGTATAATTTATTTTGACTCCATTTCATATTAAGTTTTGCTCTTTATTTAAGTTTAACGAACATAATGTGGCATATATTAGTCAGAGATTTACAAAACTAAATCGCTTGATAGTCAAAACTTTGCCAGCCGTAGCCGTAAAGCAATTCAATTCCGTTAAGTTGTAGCTGCCCTTTTTTCTCTCTTTCGACTTTCGACACACGGAAAACTTTAGCTCGGCGCCTTTTGCACAGTTTATAAATTTATGTGAATGGGCGGAAGTGCGCTCTGAAATTGCCCTCACATAATTCGCAACAAATGTCAAAGTTTATTTCGCATTTTTGAAATTAAATAAAGATTTGTCACGTAGACATCGAGCGACGCAGGCACACACGTAAAATTGAAGTGCCGTTGTTTCCTTCTTTTCCATTTTTCTTTTCTATTTTTTAAGCTAAATGACAACTGTATTTCCCATAGACGCAAACTGTATTTTTAACAATTTCTTGAATGTTGTGGCTGCTTTGATTTTTTTTTCGCCTTGCTCCTCAATTTCCATGCAAAACATGTCTAGAAATTGAATTTTTTGCGCCGAGCTGAAACACTTTGGCATTTGGCTTAAACCCCCTCACCCTTAACTAAACGGCATCACGTCTGTGCTAAAGAGCGTCTTCAGCTGTTGTTGTTGCCTATTTGCCTGCTCTGAAAATTCTAAAAAGTTGGCCGGAAGTTGTGTGCGCAACTTCCGTTTCTGATTAAACTTTAATGGGGAACTGGCCAAGGCAATGGCCTTTTCCACGAAGTTGCCAACTAACGCCAACTATTTTTGGCCCTTGCCACAGAGTGCAGTTAGAAAAAAGAGAATGTTGCAAAGTCTACATTACAAGCCGTACGGCTCCCTTTTGTCCTGCTCCCGCTGGGCGCTGTCGGCATTAACATATGCTGGCATATGTTTGGCCACTAGCTGCCACAGCATCCACCTGCTGTGCTGTCCATGAATAACAATTCGCACCCAGCCACGCCTCTGCTGCCGCCCGCCCAGCCCGCTCACTTACATACGCATACATACGCACATACATACATACATACATGATGAGCCGCCAATGTCGACGTGGCTATTACTCATACGCCATGTTGGCAGCAAGGAGCTAAAAAAAGCGAGACAGGCACACACACACACACTTAATTACCACACACACACACACACACACATACGTGAGAGAACGCGTCAGCATACGCTGCATGTTGTCTGGCTAGTTCGACAGTCGAAAAGCTGTTAAAAAACGTTTTGGCTTTCGGTTAAATCATAATAAAAAAAAGAAACCAACAAGCGACCGCTAACAACACAGCGCACACTATCAACAACAACAACAACAACAACAACAACAACAACAACAATAGCTGCACATGTCCGGCGGCAGCAGCAGCAATTGTTGTTGCTGGCGGCCACAAGATGCAGCCAACAACAAATTCTGCGCCCGCATGCAAATTAACAGGCAGCCCATGGGCAGAGCCAACGATGCATCGCTCTCGCATTGTCTGCACTCACACACAGACACAAACACACACACATACACTCGAAAGCATAAAGTGCATATGGCAGTCAACAAAGCCTGCGGCAGTTCACTCACACTAACATACACACACACATGCACACACACAAATCCGGCTGCACTCGTGCTGACTGTCGCCGCTTTTAACATCCAAAGATTTGCTTTGTTTCAAGCAAAAAAAAAACATCAAATAAATGTAATGCTAACGCTTGCCTGCTCTAGCCGATGCTAACTGTACAACACACTCTCTCGTACGCGCGCTCTCTTGCTCTTGCTCTTTCCGTTCTGTTTTTTGATTATTTTCGCCGAATGCTTTCTGCCGTCACACAACGAAACACTCTTGCGGTCCAACAACAACTGAGCGCCGCAGCGCAGAAGAAGTGGCCACCATGGTGATTCTGCTGTTTGTTTACCGTTACTGTTAGTTGGTCCTCTTTGCCAGCAGCCGCTGCTGCTGCTGTTGTTAAATTGCAAATGCCGCCTGTAATGTTAACACTGCAGGCGCTCTCTTAAAAGAGTGGCCAGACTCTCTGTTGTGTGTCCATGCAACAGCATTGGTTGCTGCTGTTAAAGAGAACTGTTAACTAACTACTGATGCTTAAGTAGCACTGTTAATTGAACTGACATTTTGATGTAGCAGGAACTACTAAAACTAATTAGAAGTCTATATTAATATATATTAAAATATGTATTTAAAATTAAGTAGTTAGTTACTTAAAGCTTGAGCTCAGATTTATATTCAAATTCGTTATTATATTTTCATATATCAATAAGTATTGCATACATTTATGGGCTGACTTTATGCACCACAACACCTATTTAATTTAATATCAATATTCTATGTCATTTTAACGCAAATCGTTTTTGCCTTACTTTTATTTATTAACAATATTGCCGTCTGGCCTCCTCAGATTCATTTTTTTTATTTGTAAATTCCACTGTCGTTATCCGTACTTAATTTGTTAGCCAAGCAGCAAAAAGAAATCCACTTGATAAATGTTAAATTCAAGAACCCTTAAGAACAACCGAAAAAAAGACCAAAAAACCGCAACGTCAAGAGGCTGAGGAATGTGGCAAGCAAACGGGCATAAAGTTGAATTCGTGTCCTCTTTCAACGCAATCAACACAAATGCTACTTAAAAATTTATTTGCAACACGCACGAGACCAGCACAGAAGGCGGCAGGGGGGGGGGGGGGAGCGGGTTGCTGGCGTGTTAAAGAGGTAGTCGGGGCGTCACAGATACCCGTATATCCGAGACTGAGGCGTCGCAAAGCACAAACACTTAGCCCACACACACGAGGAGAAAAAAGGACAATCAACATTTTAACACTTTAGAGGCGAAGCCGTGAAATAAGCATGTGTATGTGTGTGAATACACACACACACACACACACACACACATGTATGAGTATAATGGAGGTGGGGCTTGAAGGGTGAAGGGTTTGCTGAATGGCCAGCTGAAAAATGTGTTGCGGTCATGCATTTTTATACGTTTTAGTCTGGGAGCACAGCTAAACGTGCGGGCAAGGACAACAGGACAACAGGCCAACAGGACATGGACCATGGACCCAGGACTTGGCTCGGCCCAACAGACAACGCACGACGAGTGGCAGGCAACACAGGCACAAGCAGAAATACACCCATATAAATGCTTGACATTCTCCGACTGTCAAAAGAAGAGTTTTTTGAAAAATGTCACACAACGCAGACCAGCTGAAAGCTGATACTGTGCGTGTGTGTGTGTGTGCGTGTTCGTGTGTGTGCTTAGCTCTATGATATATGCACCTCATTCACAAATAAACAAAAATCAAAAAAAAAATACAAATAAAAAGAAATGCAGACAGTCTGCTTTAAATGGGCGCAAAAGTGTGGCAAGTATTTTAGTTTGCTTTCGCCAGATTTTAATAGCAATTAGGCCCGGAATACGTGAGCGTCAGCAGGACACGTAGCGTGTGCAAATATACAAACCATTGAAACAAGCTAAGTTTTAAGCCAAATCTTAGCAGTAACTTTTGCCGCAACCCGGGCGAAAAAGTTTTCTAATCAAACACTCGCCCAGTTGATGGCGCTGAAAACTGTGCTACACTCAAGCCATGTTTGTCTGTATGTGTGTGTGTGTGTGTGCCTGGGTGTTTTTGGCTTGGTGTGCATGTCCAAACTACAGCCAAAGCTCAACTTGTTTGTTTGCTTGTTGCTGCAGTTGCCGCCCCTCGCCCCCGCGCTCGCCCGGCAAATGAAGCCGCTCGATTTGGCCACATTGAAGTTGCTGGAGTGCGACATGTAAGGCTTGCGGCACGTTCAACGAGCTGCAACACAATCTGGGCAATGCTCGCAGTCATGTGCGTGTGTGCGCGTGTGCGCGTGTGTGTTGGAAATCCTGTTGGGCACGAGGATGTAATTGATTGCAACCTAATGAAGCTACACAAATTCATCCTAAAACTGTTGCACTTGCACCGGTTATGATTGCCACAGCCGACACCAAGCACATACAGATACAGATACATATACAGATACATATACATATACACATACATATAAATATTGGATACTTAGCCAAGTGGCAATTGCTCGATTGCTCGTTTTAATGGGCGTGTGGCATGGGATTAGAAGAGGTTTAAGGCAATGCGAGCAGTGCACATAGAGAAAAGCAATTGGAATGCCTATGCATACACATATGTAAGTACATTGTTATGTACGTAGATGCTTCACATGTCATACTTTATTGATGTGCTACAGCAAGGATTATTCGTGTATGTTTCAGTTTTTAATGTTTGCATTATTTACTCCAACAATTTCAGCTTAAGTTTTATTGCAGCTTATTGCACATCAAATATGTTAGAAGTCAAATAAAATATACACAAAATTTAAAAATAATATTTAATTAACATATGAATTGAACAAATTTAAATTTTTCATAATTCACGTTTATTTCAGAAAAAAAAATATTTTAATAAAGATTAAAATCATTATGTCATGTTTATCAAGAATATGTCACAATTTTGTAATTTGAAATAAATATAAAATAACCCATTTTTATAATAATAAAATAGACCCAGTTTATAGCCTGTAAATTGAGGCCAAGCTCGAGTTATTGGCACCTTAATAACGGAAAAGGTTTAGATATTAGACTATTTAGCACAAAGCACAAAAAATCATAATATATGTTCTTTAAGAATATGTCATAGCTTTGTAATTTGCAATAATAATAAAATAAATAATTCTTAAAAAATTAAAATAGACCCCAAACTGTCAGTTTCTAGCCTGTAAATATTTGGGTTCTAAGGACCTTTATACCGAGAAGTTTTAGTTAGTAGTTTATTTAGCAAAAGGTCGATATTTGATGTGCTTTAAAGGAAAACCAAGAATTAAGCTTTTTTTGGAAATATTTGTATGATTACTATATCACTTGCCTAAGCTGTAAGTAACTTGGTAACTGCTGGCGAAATTTGATTAATATGCAGGCGCTGCTGCAGCGGGTAATCAACTTACAGGAGAATCTCGCAGGGAAAGCCACAAAGCCATGAACGACACTTCATCAGGCAAGCGAATGAACAAGTTGTTGGCAGGCAACCCCAACACCCACACTAATACACACACACACACACACACACACACTTGCACAGCAACAACTAGAGGTATATAAACATTGGTTTCGGCTTTGGCTGCGCCGAGCGTTGCAAGTGGGCGGCGCTGGCCTTGTAAACACGTTCACAGTTATAAAAGCATATAAAATTTCCTATTTAACTTCCGGCATTTTCACATGCACACACACACACACACACTCGTGGAGCACCCATGTCATGTGCGGCTGCTGACATGGAAAGTCTAAAGAAAACATATCCGTGACAAAGTAAAGTAAACCACCTGCAGGTGCAAGCAGCAACAATAATACCTTTAGTAGTTGATTTTCTCTGTTTGCCTCTTTCTTTTACTGCTCCCTTACGGTCTCTTTCTCCCTCTCTCTCGCTCTCTCTCTCTCTCTATTTTTGCTGCTTGCAACTTACTTACCAACTTTGCCTTGGCTTTGTTCGCGCCGCAAATGGAATAAACCATAGCGCAGGACGACAGGAGCAAGCAGCACAGAAATTTAATTCAGCTGCAGGTGGTAGCAGCAGCAGCAGCAGTCGCCGCAGCAGTCGCCGCAGCAGCCGCAGAAGCACCTTGAGGATGGAGCGTCGCGGCATTGCTGAGCTGACAGGATGTGTGACAGGCTTTTGAATTGAGTTTGCTGCGTGCGTCAACAGCCACAGGATTTAGCGCTCCCCAGTCATAAAGTGCTTTAATATTTAATAAGCTGACTTTGACTAACAGCAACGACATTCAACTTGGCTCAGCGACAAGAAACAGGTCGAAAAAATAAAAAGCAAAAAAAAAATATATATATATATATAGCAGTCGTATCCTGCATTAATTCCCATTGCAAATGCATATAAAAAAAAAGATTTTATTTTTTGCTTTCAATTAGTAGCTTTTAGTCAATAAATCAACCTTCTTTGTTGGCTTTAAAACTGTATTGATTATATTACGCTGACTGCAAAACTAAGTCCTAAAAATAATCGATGGTTACTTAAAACATTTTTTAAATTTAACTCGAAGCTAAAAGTTTTCCAGCTGTGACTTTTAAAAGTTTAAAAACTGTGAGTTTGAAGTTGTGGCTTTAAACTTGTGACCTTAAACTGTGACTTTAACTGCGACTTGCAAACAAAGACTTTTCAGCTTTGAGTCTTAAACTGTGCGCTACAAGCAGTGGCTGTCCAACTGTAGGACTTGGATTTGTGGTTGTGAAAAGCGTGCCAAAGAAATCTTTACACTTTATCTCACTTGCATATGCAAGAGAATGTGTGTCACAACTGAAATTTGAAGCCACATTAAAAATTTAAAATATTTCTTTTGCTGTTTTTCTTCGTTGCACCAATTTTTTTTTTTAGAGTAACATTTTTTTTTTTTCATCATTTCAGATTCATCATTTGTCTTGTTTTTAGCGCATAGCGAAAATTCCCGAAACCAAACTCTGACCAAGGACTGCTCACCCTCGCTCCTGCTGGTGTCTCCAGCTGCTGCTGTCTGCCGTCTGCCGCCTGCGACGACAAGCTGCCGCCGTTTGTCGGGGCACGTTCGCTGGCTGGTGGCGCACTTTTTTGGTGCTGGGCCTTCGGCTGGCTGCCAAAATTGTCGGCACATTAATCATAATTTAATGATTAGCGCAAGTTTTGTTTATTAAATATTCCACCAGTCGCTGCTGTTATTGTTATTTACGAGTGCCGATGCCACGCGTCGATTGCTGCCGACTTCAACGTGGCCGTAAATTGCAATTATTTTAGCTACGCAATAAACCAAATATTCAACCATTTTTGGCCATCGCCCAAAGGCCCGACTCCAATTTACGATTTATTCTGAATAATGCTGCCTGAGTGCACAATTGCAGACCGTATCTGTATGCAAATCTGCCAAGCCAGAAATTATTGCGAAATTTTAAAATCATATATCGTACGTGTGAATCAATTTACAGAAGCACGTGCCTCTATCTGGCTGTGACCTTTGACTCTTGTGCTTTGTTGCATAGTCCTGTCCTGTATATATTTCTAGAAGATGCCACACAAGCGTTGCAAGAAAATGTTGGGAACACAATAAAACACGCAATTGCTGATAAAGTGTTTTGATGCTAAAAAGTTTTACGTTTACGTTGAAAACATACTAAAATAGTTCAAAAATAAAACTGCTAAATTCCACAGATATTTTGATTCAAAATTCAGTTATAGTAGAACTTGAGCTTATTGTACAGCTAAGTGGTCAAGAACAGAGCCAAAAACAATTCTTAAAAAAAAAAGCTTCAAATTTGAAGATATTTTATATTTGTTATATGTTAGGAGTTCAATTAAAATTAAGTCAATAATTATTGACAATATGAAAAAGTGGTTTAAGCCAGCCGACAGGAAGAAAATAAGTATATCTATAATGTAAATTTTTTTGCTGTACAGATTTGCACAAAAGAAAAATTAAAAAAAAATTGAATTAAAATGAATTAAAAAAAAAAATTAAAATTAATTAAAAAAATAATTTCAATTCAAAACCTGCAGATACCATGAAATGATTATTATAAATTGTATTTGTAAAAATCTTTAAAAGTCCAGCTACCAATTAACTCAGATAATAGTTAATTTTTGATTTCATAAAAATTATGCCCGCTGTGCAGAATTATATATGAGTAAGCAATGGCCATAAAGCGGCTATATATAGTACAAAGTGTATTAGTATTTATAGTGTATATAGTATATATAAATACGATCGCTCATCACGCAACTTGAGCGATAAAATGCACACAGAGCGCATAAAAAAAAAAAGAGAACAAGAATTTGTTCGCTCATTGCTCAACAGATGCAAAAGTCACAATGTCGAATGACATAAATGTGTGTGTGTGTGAGTGTGTGTGTGCTTGTATTTGTTTGACATTGGCTTGATTTGTCGCAACAGCACAGCGTGAAGGAGGGGGAAAGGGGGAAGGGAAGGGGCGGTTCAGGGTGGCGACTGAGAACGCGCATCATTCGCAGCGTTTTGCCCACTGTCCAGTTAACTAATTGATAATCAAACAGTAAACTGAGGAGTCGACTGTACTTGACAAACTGGTCGGTCTCTGTCTAATTAGGCGCATTGTTAGCGTGCGCTTTTAAGGTCAACACAACGTTGCGTATGCGCAATGTGCAAATAAGGCAAAGTGTGCACGCCAATTGCGCAACTGCAACTGCAACTGCAACTGCAAGTTCAAGTGCATTGCGCATACGCATTTCGATTTGATCGAGGTCAAGCCGGTTCAATGTCATGGCATGGATCTGAAAGCTAACTGAATATCTGTATAAGCTTTGTGAGCTATATATAAATGCATTTGCGTATCTTTGCCGCAATCGGCCTGGCTGTGACCCTGGTAACATTTAGCAATTGCAATTGGTTCAAGATCGTTTTGGCTTTTGTTGAATTTGATTTTGATTTTGGTTTTGGTTTTGGTTTTGCTCTGGCAAATGAGGCAGCTTTTGCTGCGACTGTCCGTCCGTTCGTCTGTCCATTGCTAACCTTGTGACAATTGATTTTCGCGCTCAGAGAGCGCGGCGAACAAGTGCACCACTTAGAAGCCACTTTGTGGTTGGCCGCGTCTCGACTTAGTCATAATTTATTCTTGCAAAACTGCTGCCTTATCAGAGCTGCGTGCTGTTTCTCCTCTTGAGTCATTCGAGTCGTTGTTGCTTGGCATTGTTTGGAAATGTGGTTGCACTTGGCTGTTAATGTGCTAGCCACAGCATCAGCAGCAACAACTGCAGCAGCAGTTGCAGACAACAACAAGTGTCGATGAGTGCGCATCGAGGCTGTCAAGTTGTTGCAGCTCAATTCCATCTATCACAGGCACAAGCTCTCCCTCTCCCTCTCTCTCCCTCTCTCTTTCACTCCTCTACTTTATCTCTATAGCTGGCTCTATCATTGAATGCATTTTCAGGGTCGGCGCAGCGCGCAAATCTCAGTATGTGCATCTAAATCAACACATGTGTGGATAGTTTGCGATTATTGTTATATTCTAAAAGCCAGCCCGATGTGCGTATAGAGTATGGCGTGTCGTGTATGCCGTGCACATGGCCAAATGGGGTGCTCTGCTGACTTTGAAAAGCGCTTTGAGTGACAGTCGCTTTGTTTCATTGATTAACGTTGCGCTTGGCTATATGAATTCTAAAATCTACTTCACAAGAGAAAACAATTACATCACATTAAAGAGATGAAAAATGTATAGATTTATCATACATAAATAAATATACGTTTTTTTTCAAATTATTTTTATATTTTAATTTATGCGTTTTTGTGTTTTTACCTTTGTTAAACTCCATATTTCAGCTTAGTTTTCAATCAACGTAATTTCACACATTTTTTGCAGCTTTTGCACATACACGATAATAAAATCCAATTTTATATTGTTGTTCTTATCAGATTTTTGCCACCAAGCGCATTTATTGAAAAAAAATTAAAATCAAATTGCATGAAATTATTTTTAATTTTGTGTATTTACAGTACAACAATTCTCGGTGCTTTTTGCATGCACATGCAAATTAATTGCAAACTATAATAAAATAAGAAAAAAATAAATATCATTATTTATTTATAATGATGCTGTGAAGTCAACTGCACAAAGTGGCGCCACAGCCAGTTGGCCATCAGATGCAGTCAAGTTGGACTTTTAATTTCATTTTGTTGGCCATGTTCAACGCTTGACTAATGGCTGAGAATCCTCATTTCCCAGCCCATGCCATCCGATTCTTCTTCCTACTTCTGGCATTTACAGTTCGCAACAACTTTAACAGAAAGGCTATTAATTTTAATAAGTATACCACGTATAATGCAGATACATAGCTATATGTGTATATATAAAAGGGCGCACTTTATTTTCTTTTGTATGAAATAATTCATATTAATAGTGGCATCAAATACTTATTCATTTTCATAGGCTTTACTCGCTTTTAAAGTGTAGGGAGGAAGACTAAAGCAAAGTTGATGGTTCCGTAAAATAAAGTGCATCTGAAGCGTTAAATACTTGCGGCTCCCCCATAATTTTAAGTAAAGCAGCAGCTGCTCAAGGACTACTCCAAAGTGTTAAATACGAGATTTTTTTGGATTTTATAAAGTTTTTAATTAAAATACAGCATAACATAAGAGTCAAAGAAGAGGCGGTAACTAAATTTGCATAGAAAACTAAAAAAAAAAATAAATAAATAAATAATAATACAAACCACCAAAGAGGGTAAACAAATATTTATTTTGTGCAAAGTGAAATTTGAAAATTTACCTAATTAAAGTTTAGAAAGTGCTTTAAAGGAAGCTTGAAAAAAAAAGAAAATAATAAAGCTAATAAGTAGATGCGCAAAGAATATAGAATATATAAATTATATATAATATAATAATTTATAAATATTGCACATATATTTTTAATATATATATATATATATATTTTTAAATCATATTATTTCAGCCCTTTAAAATCAGCTGCCAACACGTTGAAAGTTTGCGAGCTTATCAAACATGTTTGATGCCCAAACAGCAGCTTTCCAGCGTCCACCCCGAAAGCCCCAATCTGAAACATGTCCAATGCCAATCAAACATGTGCACGAACTTGACTTTCAATGTAAAGCGAACAAGGCGAAAGCGACGTTGACGTCGACGTCGAGCTGCCGTTGGCGTTGGCGTCGCCGCCGACTTTGCCGCTGGCTGTGATCGGTGACGACGGCAGCAACGCTGTAGCAGCAACCTTGACCTGGTTCTTGAAACTGCAATGGCAACAGCAGCAGCAGCAGCCGCCGCAGTCGCCGCAGTTGTCACTTGTGCCACACGGAGCGAGAGAGGCTGCCAAACGGGTTTTCGTTTTGCTGCTCGGCTGCCGGCAACGCACACGCGTGAAGAGAGCGGCCAAGCGGGAGAGCGGGAGAGAGGCCGATCGACGCGAGCGTCGCTGCCGGCGCTGCGCATGCGCAAAATTTTGCAATGCGCCGGCGATTATTTTGTACTGAAAACTGGCATCCCACTTGCACTTGCGCTTGCTTCCAATTCGAGTTGGTCGCTTTAGTGAATTGGCAATTAGCGCAGCGCGTCGTCATTTTTTATGCTCATATTTACATGGCACGCACACGCATTATTAACTATTTTATTATTGATGTCTTAATGTGGCAGCGGCGATGGCCAACTGGACGGGCCCGGTTAGGTCTGAACTGGCCTGGCCTGGCCTGGAGAGACACAAGCAGCGGCATTGAACGTGGCTTGTTTGGCTAAACGGGGGTCTGGGGCCAGCGGTTGTGGCTGCGACCGCGACAGCAACAGCGACAGCGACTGGGGCTGACGTCAGCCCGTATTGGCCGCCTGGAGAAGGTCGAGGTTAATTGAGTTGTCTTTGGCCGTGCACGGCGACCTTGTTGCCGTCTCGGTTGCTTTTGCTGCAGCCGTTGCAATCTTGACATTTTGGCTCAAGTCGTCGCTCTCCCTCGCCCGCTCTCCCGCTCTCCCTCTCTCCTGTTGGTGCATTATTAATTGCTGCCAACTCTCAAACGAGCAACTCTTCAAGCACCACTCGCCAGTTAATTGGCTTACAATTTGATTAAAATTGAATTACAAAGGTTTCCAGCTTCAGCATCGACTGCGGTTGGCTGCCGGTGCATTGGGGCGTGGCATTTGGTTAAGTCGAAATGGCAGCACACGGAAACGCTTGTCGGCGTCCTCTTCAGTTTATGGCCCTCCGAATCGCCGATTCTCCGATTCTCCAATTCTCGACTCCCAGTTGTCACGTCGCGCAGTAGCATATTTCGCAGTAAATTGTCGCTGGCAACGTGAGTCAGTTTATTTTGCGGCAGTTGTTGTTGCCGCTGCTGTTGCACGAATGACAGCTTCGCAATTTAGTTGCAAATTGGCAGTGAGTGCAGTGGAAAGCGACAGGCGACAAGTTGCCGAAGGTAGCGACTGTGCATGGGCGGGGCGAAGGGGGGGGCGCAACGTTAGTTGGAGGCCAATTGAAGATGGCTGTTAGCTTTGAGTTCCGTTTTAGAGCAGGAGACACATGGAAATTGTCAAGCAATCAAACTGAGAGCTCTCAGGGGCGAAATAAGAAAACGTAAGCTGCTTGCAAATAAATTGATTGCAGCAACAGACAAATTTCACTGCAGTACGTGGAAAATGAGTGTATAATTGTTTTTACAAAAAATTTATTTTCAAATATATGTATGCTACATACATAAATTAAAATCTTTCGTAATTCAACATGTTCAAAAATTACCTTCTCAAAAGTGGTAGCAAAAATTGCTACAAAAATATGCCACAAAATGGGCAACAAAATGTGGCAACAAGTGCGAAATTCCAAAACATAAAAATGCCCAAAAAAAAAACAAAAAAATGAACAAAAAGGCAAAGTAAAAGAGAATGAAGAAAATGCTAAGCTCAGCTGCTGTTGCTATTTGCTTAATTAAAGGCGCAGCAAGTGGGCGTGGCAGGCAGGCGTAATGAAAAGAAAGAGAAGGAAATTCAACGGTCAAATAGCGTGCGCTTAAAATAATCAAGCGAAAAACAAGCAGAAATGACAATAAAAGAAAAGTTAGGAAAATAAAAGCTGCGAATAGGCGAAAGTCGCTGCTCGTATTTGATTACAAAGCATTTATAAGACGAGGATTGCGGATAGCGGCTGCCAGCAAGGATACCAAGCCAGCAAATGCAAAAGAAGGAGAAGCCGCTGAAGCGAATGAAATTAAGAAATAATAAGAGCGCAAAAGTTGCAACAACGGGAATAACAACACAAGAAAAAACTGGTCGCAACAACAACAACAACAACAAGGAGTACAACTACAACGTCTGCAGGTAAATCATTAGGGAGCGACGACTTAGCCGTAATTAATGAGCATGAGTGGAGTGGAGCAACGGCGAGCCAGCGCCGAGCAAATTAACCTGAACTGCCAAGGGTCGCCGAGGGTTCGCCGAGGGTTCGCCACGGGTTCGCCGGGCGTTCGACTTAAGGCGGGTTCAAGTGCAATTAAAGCAACGCCGCATTTTGCTTGTAATCGCCGCACTATTTGTCTCCTTCCCCCCGCCCCCTCCTCGTATCGGGTGCCTACTCGCAACCATCTAAAAACTTTTGCAACTGTCATGATGGCCTTGAGCAGCGCAGAACAAAGTCTCCAGCCAGGCTTGTGAAATGTCACGCTATTCAAGGCTTCGTCACAGCGGCTGATTCAACAATAAATACTATTTAAGTAAATATATTTTGTTGTCGATTAATATACTCATATTGATATTATAAAATATCGACAAGAAATGGATTTAAGCTGCTTGAATAATGGAATGCAACAAAACTCAACAGCACACGAAAAACAAAATGGAAAACTTATTTCATACTACCTTAAATTAGTTATTTAGTATTCACAATTCCAGCAAACAATTCTCCAATAAGCAAACTTTTCTCGAACTCAATGCGAAAAGTCACACAAAAAAACTTAGTACAGTCGCCAGAAAAAAAACTTGATATAAGTAATTTTCTTGTTTTTGTTTTAAAGAAGTTTTCGCATGAATTTAATATATATAATTATGTTAATAATCGATATTTTTATTAAGAACATTAAACAATTTTCTTTGAAAATTTTATATCTATCATAATAAAAAATAATTAAACATAAATAGAAAAATATTTTCAACGTTTGAAAAGAATTCTGTTTTTAACTCAACTAACTCCTGTTAAAATAAGCAAAAGATCCTGACATTTAAATAAATATATTCAAAATTTTAAGTAAGAAGAAGTAATTTTCTTGTTTTTGTTTTAAAGAAATTTTCGCATGAACTGCGAATATATATATATATATATATATATAATATATATTTATGTTAATAATAGATATTTTTATTTAGAACAATAAACAAATTTTTTTGTAAATTCTTGATCTATCAATCAATCAAAAATAACTAAACGAAAATAGATAAACGAATTAATTCTGTTTTTAACTCAACTAACTCCTGTTAAAATAAGCAAAAGATTCTCACATTTAAATAAGTATATTCTAAATTGATTAGGAATCTTAGAACTAAGTATTTGCTTAAATCCCGACAACACATAAATACAACACTGATGGGCCTAGAAAGGATGTTCATTTATTCAAAAACTCACCTCAAACGAATTTTTATTATCTTGTTTGCCTTGGCGATAACTTAAACGCTGCCGACTACCGAAATATGTTTATCCTGCTCCTTGAATTCGCTATTATGCAATAAATACAACCCGGTGGCTGCCTTTTGCTGCCCCGCCCTCGGAGTTGGTCCATTTTGTGATATGGCTGCCTATGGGCTCTTTTGTTGTGGTGCCAAAAACTTTTGCCAGTTAATTATTAAGTAGATACACGAATTTATTGCGACTTTAGCCGCAAGCACGCCCAACCCCCACCCCTTTTGTCTACTTTGTGTGTGTGCGTTGAGGTGTAAACGTGCGGATTAAGTGTCTTGCTGTCAGAGTAGGGAGGGAGGGAGGGTTTCGAGCGAGACAGCGAGATGTATATCAATGTATTTGGAGGCAGGATGAAATTTACGCCTCGCTTGGAAGTTGGCCAAAAAACTTGGCTAATTTTGCTGTTGCTGTTGTTGTTGTTTGGCCCTAGCGCTCTCAGGTGTGCATTGAAAAATTGATGAGATTTTGGGCGCTTTGATTCGCAGAACTTTGCCAGCCACTTGAACTTTAAGGCCGAAAGCAAACGAAACGAGTTGAAACGGACAAAGCTGGCGTCGGCAGAGTCCGCAAGCGGATATAAAACATCCGTTAGTTCGCTGGAGTTTTGAGTTTAACTGCCACAAAAAGAACAAACAATAACAACGACAACAACGACAACAACAACAGCAACAGCAACAAAAGAAATATGCAATCAAGAAGAAGTGCGCATAAAAAGTGCCACAAGAAATGCATGCAATGACAGAGCACACAACAGACAGCCGAAGAGTGGATGCCGGACATGAATCTATAACGAATCTGTTGGCCATGTTGCTGGCGCTGTGGCAAAGGAAGCGCCGCAAAGCGCACCAAAGTATGCAATAAAACGGGAAAAAGGCGTGGGCGCTGCGCAGGAAATCAAACTTTTGTTGAGATTGACTTTGCCAGCTGCTGGCAGACGGCTGCTCGAGGACATTTGCCAACAATTCCTGGACAGGACACGTAAGCCGATTTGTGGACACACCCACACCCACACACACACACACAGCGTCATTTGCGTTTTTAATTGAATTTCCTGGGCGGCTCACTTTTGTTGTCTAGCAACCGCATTGAAGGCAATTTGAGCGGCAGTCAAGTGAGGCACCAAAGGGTTAAACACACGCACACACATAGCTACAACAGATGAACAACACACACACACAGTCAAATGAATATCAATGAACTGTCATAAAACAGGCGCCGACATATGTGGGCAGATGAGCGATGGACGCTCGAAGGGGAGGGACATGCGGTGGGGAGGGGGCGGCGTGTAGACAAGAGGCAACTGCCACTGACAGCAGCCTGACACGTAGGCAAACATTTAAGCGCCCAGCAAACAAACAACACGAACAACAATAGTTCACACTTGGAACAATGCGCTTGACATATATATGAATACAGTTATACATACATATATGCTTGCATATATACGGACAAAACGTACGCGCAGAGAAAAATTACACTCTAAATTCTAGTAAACGTTCGAGCTGGAATTTTTTGTCTTTTAAATTTTCATTTCATTTCGTTATTAAATAATCTTTAATGAAATATAAATCAGTTTTGCTTGTAATAATTTTCTTTGCATTATAAATAATAATAATAATTTACATAAAAGCAAGCTTGAATAGTTTTTAATAAAAGTCAAATATTTCTAAATTAATTTTGGATTTAAAAAAAGTTGCTAAGAAACATTTCCTACTCAGGTTAAAATTAGGAACTTCTTGAATTTTTCTCCGAGTGTATGTACATACGGTTTTCATATGCATATCCACACATGCACACATATACATACATATACAAAAGTAAGACTGTGTTGGAGTTTGGGGTCAATTTGCACTGTCAATGACATGTGATTTCAACTAATGACAGTTTAGGCGCGTTGTGTCTGCTCTTAACAAGATCAACAACAACAACAACAACAACAGCAATAACAAGAACAACAATCAACACTTAAAGCCCTTGAAAAGGCTTGAAATTTAATGAATTTTCCATGTGGACCGAAAATAAATTTGTATTTCGCATGACATGGCGTATGATTAATTTAAGCTTCTGCCTCTCTCGGTTTCCGTGTCTAGTTAGCTTTATCAAATTTATACACACACACACACTCTAACACACTTGCACACACATTTATAAAAGCCCACACAAAATTATATTTGCTTTGACTGGAAAATCTTCAGAGCTCTCGTATATGTACATATGAATTTCCTTCGTCTGCCTGGCCTGGTAAATGTGGTTTGTGTCGTTTTGTGTGTGCCCCGCTCCCTCCCTAACCACGGGCTACCCTTGTAAGTGAGTCCTGTGGGGTGTCTATATGTATTTTTGATTAGCTATTTAAGAGTTCGTATCTGGCTTGTGTGGCGCAGACCAAAACATTTACGAGCCTTTGCGTTGTCGCGCCTTTTGGCTGTCGCAAAGTTTAAATTGTCGGGGCACATTCACTTTTAATGAGTTTCGGCTTATTTATTTATATATGAGATTTATCGAAACTTACCGAAACATAAAGTGGCGCGTTCGCTGGCCTTGAACATGTCAGCTGCAAAGATTGTAAGCAGAATAAAAACATGAGTACAAAAATGAATATGTATTAAGTATATTAGTATTTATTGGTTTAGTTAAAGGTGAGGAAGAGTTTAAATTTTGCCACGGTCTTGTGAGATATGCCTTCTGACACGACTAAAGTTTACTTGCATTGGATTGGCATGACTTCCTTGACGAAATGTCTTGCGAAGCGTCAGTCACATTTGCTGATTTAGACAAGACACTCGTGATGACATGTCACTAACTGCGTCAGTTATGCTCAAGACGTGTCATCAAAGAAGTCATCAAGCGTGTCCAAATAGTTACAATTTTTGTAGCTTATTAATTAAGGATCTAAAATTTGACCACTCACCCGCGAACCAGGTATCTGACAGTCTAACAGCTTTGAATGCGAACTTATGTATTCATCAATTCATATGCATCATTTGGATATTCGAAAGGAGTATCAAATCAATGCAAATTGACAAGCACTTAATGCCAATGGCACCGATGTGCATGTTGTCATGTATACGAATCCTCGCTTATTGCGGCATTAAGCGCTCTATAGCCGACACAGACACACACACGCACACACACATATGTATGTAATATGGCATATTGCAGGCTATTTGCAACCTAGCTCGACTGACAAACTCTTTTGACCCGAATTCAGCGCAGTCGTGGTATTGATTGATGAATGAATAGCATCATTGACTTGTCTATCGTATAGGCGCATAAATACAAACAAACACACACGCACACACACAAACACACACATGTGCTTAGTCTGAATGTTGCATACTTTTGAACGCGTTCGTTTAATTTAAAGCTACAGTGCCTGCGGAAAGCAATTGCCAGACCAAGCAATTTGCATGAGGCACAACAATAAGCTGCAAAAAGTCAACCAACTGAATAACAACAACAACAACAATAACAACAACTGGGATCACAATAATGATGATGATGATGATGATGATGATGGTTTTCGGCCAGAGACCATAAAAAGCCATCAGCCTGCATATGCAGCCAAACAACTGGCTGACTAGCTGGGAATTGGCTCTAGAGCCGTATGTAGTTTTAGCCAACAAGTCAAGGCAACAAATGCGGCCTCAAGTGCCTGTCCTTTGTCTCCACCCCGCTCCCACCAGGGCTAACGATAATGGTGCTGTCTTGGCAAACAATTGGCATTGTTGTTGTTTGCTTTTGTGCTGTCCTGCCGCCGCAGGATGCACAACTCCCCATGCTGTGGTCTAATTAGCTGAGGGCACTCGAAAAAGTTCCCCAAAAAAAATATATATATATATATATATATATATAGTATGTGTCTGATATCGTATAAAGTAGATGCCGCATTAGGGCTAAAACGAAAGCGTCTGCGGAGACGACTTGAATTTATCACGCATACGACGCGCTGCCAAAAAGCCGCTTAGATTGGCCTAAATGAACACAGAGCATGCCAAATGGCCGCCCGCAAACGCCAAGCAGCCAAACGACAACCACAGCCAACAACGATAACTAAAAATGTAATTTGGGCATTAAGAGCGCGCTTGGCAAGCATAAAACAACCTTGATTAGAAACTCAAACGCGCGCCAGGCGAAATAACAACGAGGCAACGAGACGGAGGAGCGGCGTGAGAAGGAGCTGTGATGGTATCTCGGCTGGAACATGCCAGCACGACCTGGCATGCGGTCGCCACCGTTGCCGCCACGTGGCCACATATATCAGGCGACCCGGGCCTGAAACGACTTTGGCCCCTAATCATATATCAGCGAGCACCTGTGCCGAAAGGTGGCCAAGAGCTGAGGGCTGCGATGCTGCCAGCCTCATGTGTGTGCAGGTGTGTGTGCGGGTGTTTGTGTGTATGTCTGCCTGCTGCCTTAAAGCCTGTTTAGCAATAATAAAAACCAAGAGCCACACACAAAAAAAAGGGGCGTAGACAAACATATTCAAAGCAACGAAACTGGAATGCACTTTAAATATTTATAATATTACAGAAATAATAAATAAATAAATTATTATATATATATTAATGGTGCCAAAAAATAGCATAAAGGCAGATAAATTCTGATTGCTGCATAAATCAAATAAAAAAAGCAATAATAATAATAATAATTAATAATAAAATAGTTAATGACTCCAGTTAATATGTCATATTCAAGAAAAAGCATTTATTTATTTTTTATACTTTAAGTTTAATAACAATAAATTTCTAATTTGTATAATTTATATAAATATAGAAAATTGCTTATGCTAATAATGGACTTTTGATGTACGCACAACAATCTGAGCACATCCACTAAAGTGGAAAATATTGCGTGTGATTTTGTTAAATAAATTCTTTTGAAGTTTGTACATCAATTAATGGACAGATTGATAATCAACGCCATTTGTCATAATTAAATCATTTATAAATTCCGCGTGTATTTTTTGACAGGTTAAAAAAATATAATAATAAATATTTGCTTTCGGTTCGGTTATATTTATTTTAAATTAAAGCAGCTAATATTTGCTATTGAACGCCAGAAAGCCGCATAAAATTCGATTAACTTTATGCAAATATTAAATAATTAATATATTTCTGTTTCTAGCATGTTTCTAAGTATTCCCAAAGCTTGCAAACATTTTTTCCATTTTCTCAGTGTATAAAAAAATAAAGAAAAGGCAAGCGAGAAAAACTCCGTAAACATCGTTCGCCGTTATTGTGTTGGGCTGTGTGTGTGCGTATTTGTGTGTGGGCTGTATCAATTATGTGTGCGTGTGTGTGGGTGTTGGGCGTTTAGTTTTTATGTTTGGCTATAGCCAGCAAAAAGACAGCAAGATAGACAGAGACAGAGAGAAAAAGACGAGCCGAAAGCAAATTCCCGCAGACACCGGACTAATCAACGAAATTGCTGCAGCCTTTTAGGCGTACGGTGAGCATATGGCGGCCATAACCTTAGATTGGGCTGCCTTTTTGCATATTTGTTGTTCGACACATTTCCTGCTTTGATTGGGGCCGGGGGCGTGGCAGTTTGTCAGATGATTGATGGCAACGCCTGAACCTGAACCCAGCGATAGAAGAGAGCTGATCAAATGTACTCTACTTGTGGATATGCAACAAATGGGAAAACGCTTTTCACGCGAAAAACGGAACATTGAAAAGCAGCCCATTGAAAGCATGCCAGTTCATCGAGTAGAACAACAATAATTGCTTTTTTTGCCCAAATGGAAAAGCGCCAAAGAAAACATCACAGAAAAGTTTTCGGGAAACGAAGGCAAACTTTTAGTGAGATTAAAGTGGCAGCAAAGAAATGGCAACAACTTCAATAAAAATAATATAGTACTAAAGGTAACACTTCGGCAGGCTGCACTTTAGTTTAAGGGAATTAAAAGTTGCATCCAACAGTTTTTGGCCGCTTCAGAGCGGCGGCAAATTGTTGCTGCCACGCCCACCCGCCGGCAAAGTCGTATGCTTTTTAGCTGTTGCTCCGTCAAGTGGAGCTCGTTGTCGACACTCTTCCAGTGACAAATAATCGCCGAAAGTATTACGCGCAGCACATTATAATCAAGCCGCAACTTGAGAAGTTCACATGCCTTGTCATTAGAGGGGCGTGCTCCGCACAGGGCCTTGTCTGGCGACATGAGTGTGTGTGTGTGTGTGTGTGTGTGTGTGAGTGTGTGTAAGTGTGTGTAAGTGTGTGTAAGTGGGCATAAGTTCCATAGTCCTATATTCAAAACACGCAACACTTGTCATCAGCAGGCGCCGGCAATCATTCACGCAACAACACATACCAGCACACACACAAGCATCGCACACACACTCACGCACACACACAAACACACGCACCCGCATAAACAATAAACAGCTGCCTGTGACTTTGAGAGCTGTTTGGTAGCCGCCTCTTGGGGGATTTTTGTTTTGTCGGCTTCATTAAAATGTCGCACAATTGCTGCTGCTGTTGCTCACATACCCTGTTAACCGACTATCCAAACGGGTATTCTGAAAACAAAACGTATTTCTGCATTCGATGCAAAATATAGTTGTTTAATAAATTCTAGCCAAAAAAGTGGCAAATGGATAGAAAATTGTTTTATGCACGAATATTTCAAATTTTCATTCAAACCCATTTTTATTTCTGAACTACTCTGTGTGCAATAAATTATTTGTGAAGCTTTGCTAAAAAAAAATTAACTAATACGGGTGGAAAATAGTTAGGAAAATAAAATATTATAAAAAACTCTTGGCAGAGTCGGGGTAAAATAAATTAAAATACATTTATTTTTACATATGTTTGGTTTTTAAAAGTTATCCTATAATTTTCGCCCTTATTACAGTTTCTACTTGTTCTAGCAATAATTTTCGATGCAGGTAAGAAAATACTTATTAAATAGTCAACTATCTAGAAGTTGGTGTTTTTTAAAGTAATTAACATTTAAACACTTTAATTATTTTTAAAAAGCATATCACTTGGTCGTGCACTTTTCAGTGCAACATTTTTTAATTGTTTGTCTACTTGGGACAGGATTTGATTTTCATTTGCCTACTTAGCTGGCATTTTGGCACTTTTTTCAGCCAGACATTTTATGGCTTTGCCTAGCTCGCATCCTTGGGCCATTTTCACCTGTGCTCTGAACTCAGGCTTAAGAAACGGAGGCAACAGGCTTTGAGCTGATATTAAAGTGTGCGTGTGCGTGTGTGTGTGAGTGTGTGCGCTGCACTTGACTTAATTGAATCAGTGATTGACATGTCATTGTTTATTTGCGGCTGATCTCTGAGCATTTGTCATGCAAATAAACAAAAGCCGAAGGCAAAACTTGAATACAGCAGTAAAAAGTAGAGTCCAAAATGTGCATACACATAGTCGATTGTGTGTATGTGTGTGTGTGTGTGAGTGTGTGTGTCTGCGCATGCAGCACTCACAACATTCATCAATTATCAAGTGAAAAGAGCCCCGAGAATAGAACGGAAAAGCAATAAATCTAAACAAGGCCCCAAAGGAACCCGTCAGATCTACAAACGGACTGCAAAACAGGACAGCGATATGAGTTATATAAGAACACAGATAGATAGAGAGAGATAGATCAAGTTTAGTGTAGTTGGACAGCTTTAGATAATGCGTATATGCATGGGCATAGAGATTCATTTCCATTCGCAAGGATTGGAATAGCTTTGGATGCATGACGTATACAAAGAAATGTGGGTGAAAATAGGAAGAAAACGTGAAAGAAATCGCTGTTAATATAAACCCTTGGCAGACTTGCTAAGGCCAAAAGCAAAAAGGCCAACAAAAGAAACCGAGAAATAAATAGAAGTTTAACAGGCATTGGACGAGTGAGTTGGGCTTATAAAATTGGCAAAGTAGACGGGTGTGAGAGAGGGGGAGGGGGAGGTGGCTGCAGCACGTACGTTACAAATATAAATTTAAGTAAAACAAGCTGGCAACAAAGTTTGCGCAGTGTACATTTTTCTTGCGCTACTTTGCACTTTTAGTTTGGATGCAGGCAGATTCTATGTGTGTGTGTGAGTGTGTGTGTGTGTGCATGTGTGACTGGCGTCTGTGGCAAGGCACCAGTGGCAGAGACAAAGGCATAGCGCTGTGGCAGACCAGAAGAGAGACGCACGACGAGGCAAAGCCATTGATTTCACAGGCTAAATGGAAGGACTGCGGGTGCGAGAAGCCGACGAAGCAGACCCAAAGGACTAAGAGGACTAGGACTAGGATGTGCAGCAAAGGCAACAAAGTAAGGCGCGGAGGGAGGGGGAGTTGAACCGAAAGGCGTTCAGCTGGCAAACATAAGTCGCACACTCAAATCAATGGCATTGACAGTCGGCTGGCACTGTGTGAACGGGGCGGGGGCGGGGGCGGGGGGCTGGCAGAACAAATGGCAGTTGGCTGTGACAGGGATGGGGTTGGGGGTGGGGCGGTTCATGGCAATTGTATTCATTTGACTTGGCAACCAATTGTTGCAAGTGGCAATTGTTGTAATGGAAATTCGCAGCAGGCGTCTTCAAATAAAACCAGAGCAGCAACATAAAAAATTTAAATGGGCAAATTTCAATTGCAAATGTTGAATTAGAAATCGAATTCAATGTAAATATTTGAAATATCTTTCTGTCTTCAAAGACATCTCATTGTCTTGCATGAAATGCCAAAAAAAAAAAAAAAATCGACAATCGTACAATATTTATTTGGCAGTTAAAAAAAAGGAGCAAAGGTTAAATTTTATTTTCTTTAACAATTGGTTTTTCATTGCAAGCAAATGTTAAGATCAAAGTTACCAGTTAAATAGATTTAATAGTTGCTGGAAAATGTTAATCTCTGATTAAGAATTCTTAGATATTATAATTGCTATATTTATTACTAAATATACGTATTATAAATAATTAAAAATAAAATATGGTTACAATTAAAATACTACAATAATTAATCAAGTTTGAAGAAAAATTAACTTTTAGAATTTGCAATGCCTTAGATATGTTTTTTATAATTATGGTTAATTATTTTTGAAATATGTGTTTTATATAAAAAAGTAGACTTTAATTTATTCACCTTTTGATATCACTTTTTTAGTGTTTTAAAAGACTGTAAAATATGTGTTTTATATAAAAAATTAGATTTTAATTTATACACCTTTATACACTTAAAAGACTGTGTACGATTATGGAATATTTTTATAGTAGTATTTTATTAAGATATATATATTTGTATAGTAATATTCCAAGAATTAACTAAAGATTTATATTTATTGGCTCTTGTAACAGTAGCTTCCAGCGGTTTTGTATGATATCATTATTTCTGGTAAGTGCACAAGTTATAAGTAGGTATTATTGCGGCCACACAAAGATTATATGCATATATGTGTGCATATTACTTATACTATATACTTGTACAATTCGATTTGTATACACATCCCATTTGCTTTTGCTTTTGCTTTTGCTTTTGCCTGTGCAAGTGTTTGTGTAAACAGAAAGCGCCGAAAAAAATGTGACTAATAGAGAAGAAACGTGCAGATATAAGCAACAAAAAAATAACAAATAAAAACGAAAACGAAAATTAAATAAATAAAGTGAGCAAAAGAGAGAAAAAAAAAAGCTGCGAATGCGATTGCGATTGCGACGCCTGATGAAAGGGCGGGAAGGAGGCTGAAATGCAGGAAGAGGTGCGGACTGAGGTCTCCTACAGTATTGTGCAGGCGGATGAAGACGTGACAGCACAAATGGCGGTCAAAAATGTTCCGAGTGCTTTATTTGTGTTTGTAATTGCGCGTGTGTGTGTGAAAACAAATTTTCAAGGATTGCAATTACAGCAACAACAAACAAGCCAGCAAAAGCTGCCAGACAGCAGCAACAGCACAGCGAAAAGAGTAGAAAGATAAAAACTACCTTGGCCCAGAATTGAGGCGCATAAATACAACGCACCTATATTGCCTGTGTGTGTGTGTGTGTGTGTGGGTGTGTCCAACTGATTGTGTGTGTGCGTGTGTGTGCTTGTATTGGCAGCAGATATCGAGCGCATTGAGCTCACTGCAACAACAACAACAACAACAACAAGAGCAATAAATGACGACGACGATGTCGCTTCTGTCCCTCCCCCCTGCTTGAGGGGCTGCACGTTGCAAGGGCAAAAGAAAAGCGCCTACAATTTTCAAGTCGCTAGTGAAAACAACGAACTTTGGTTCAAATGCATGTATTTTCGTAAATCTGTTTTTGCTGTGCCATTCTCAAGAAGTCGTGAGAAACCTTTAAATAATACTTTAAGAAGTCTTCATCTTTGACTCGGAGAAACAACGAGCATAAAGAAATGGAACCTCGGGGACACTTCACTATTGATGCTAGTCAATTCCAATATGCTAAAATAATATGTTAATTTTAGTATTTAATTTTATTTTCTGCTATAAAAAATGCACTTGAACATTTTTATAGGTTTTAAAAACGTGTGTATATAATTAAGTATACATAGCTGTATTATGAGGCTCGAAGTTAATGTAGTTTTTATTATTATTACAGTATATGTACGACATATATGTGGATGTATATTTTTATATATATATTTTCAATGTATTGCTATTTCATTTAAAATTAATATTATTTTTATAATAATCCATATTATTATAATAATTGTATTATTTATATTTTTTTTAATAAGTTTCATTTTGTTTAGACATTTAATTGTTTGCTTTCGACTCAAATTTAGCATAGCTTCGATATCGAGTTGCTCTTCTAGAATTTCTGGACGCTTAGGTAAGCGGAGTACAATGCTTATTATTGAAATATTTGTCAGGCTGCACAAAAGTTCGTAAAGTAAACTACACAATTGAAATCAGAGAGTTTCAAAAGCTGTTAAATAAATAGTTTCGCTTTTGTCCCCGATTTGCACGTCCCAATGCAGTGTGCGTCGCCGTCGCTGTTAGCGTCGCTGTCAGCGTCGCCGTCAGCGTCGCCGTCGCCGTCGCCGTCTTCGTCAGCCGTCGTTTGAGTGCAGCAGCAAATGAGGCAGGCACAAAGTGCATGCTAAAGACGTGACCAAGACGCCAGAAAGCAGAAATGAAGACGACGTTTAACGGGGCGTATGCGCAATATGCTTGCAATTGGTCAGCAACACCGTTCATATCTGTATGACAGCATAAGGCGCCGTCCAAGACGTGTTCGATGACTCAAGCGCCGGCAGACAAAGCGACAAAGCGACACTGGAACTGCGGTTGGTTCGCATTGGCGCTTATCAGTGCCAAAGTTTGCCCAAGCCAAGGCACTGTAAACACGACCACATAGCTGCAAGCCGAGAGAAACTGGCAACTGGCAACTGGCAACTGGCAATTTGAGGGCTTGAGCCACGTCAGAGTGCGATAAGCGGGGCGGGTCACAGTTTGGGCCCAAAGTCGAGGAATGGCAACCAATTGGTCGTTGAACACGTTTTTCAATTTTCAGCAAAAATGTGTGTGTGTGTGTGTGTGTGTGTGTGTTAGTTGAAACAATGAGAATTTGTAAATTGCTGTTACGCCGCTATCTTAGCCATATTCTTGACCGCCTTTTGCGCAATAAAGTGGAGCACAGGCAACAACAAATGAATACAATTAAAATTATTTATTAGTGCGCCGCTGCTGCTGCTGCTGCTGCTGATGCTCGAGGATGCCATCTTCAAGTACAGCGGCAGCTAAATTGGCCTCAACAGTAGCCAAGAATGAAAACAAATTCAAAGATGGCAACAACAGCGGCAGCAGCAGCAGCAGCGGCAGCGGCAGCAGCAACAACAGGCGGCACATTTGGCCATGCCTTTTTGGCCATTTGCCAGCTACTTTTGGTGGCTGCCACCCAACAACAGCAAAAGGCAGAACAACAACAACAAGAAGAACAACAAGAACGGCACATTGTATCCATCTCCGCAACCTCGGCCAAGTTGGCTTTGGACTAAAGCTTATTTATGTGCGTTGGCTGCAAAATATGGCGCACAATTTTTGTTTGCTTATTTACTGCAGTCTACAAAAAGAGCAGCCAAAAGCTAATTGGGTGGGCGGCACAAGTGGCAGCAGCAGTGGCAGCAGCACCAGCACCAGCCAAAAGATGCAATATTTTCTGCATATTTAAGATACAAATATTTCGTTATGTTCACAAGCCAAATATACTCTCTGGCTCCTGCTCAATCTTTCTCCCTTTCTCTCGTTCGCTCTTCCTGCTTTGACTGATCGAAGGGCTGGTCAAAAATATTTACATTTCATTGAACACATAGTACTTCATTTTATATCCTTTATATCCTTTCTTGGCATGGAAATTTCATTTCAATCTTAGTTAAACGAGTTCTCGTTTAATATTCAGACAACAAGTTGTTTTAAAAATATCGATAATTATCGATTTGCCACTTCCATTTTTGAGTTGATCTTGCAGAGTAATGCAGGAGATACAATTCAGTATGTGGAAAAATTAAGCGCAGATCAAGTTAATTTCAGAATATCGATAAATATCGATTTCCGAATCCAATTTGAAAAATATATTTCAGAGGTTACAGGAATTTGGAGAGTAATTTATTTCGTATAATCGATATATAATTCCCTTGATTTGACAAAAAATCGGCCTTGATTTAAAACTAAGAAGTTCTTTTTTATGTTTTATCATTAGCTTATTATAGCCAAAGTTAGACCAGCCACTATTTAAATTTAGCTATATTTTAACACTATTTACTGTTCAAGCATGACAAGCACTTGCAACTGAATTCAGTTTCATATTTATTTAACCCGATTCAGGCAGACAAAAAGGGAGAAGCAAACAAGAGACCTCACATTCTTCGTGGTATCTGCCATAATAAAGATTGCAAACTTCGTTACGGCACGAAAAAAAAGTAATTTTCAAGACGTTTTCGTCTCGTTCTTATCAGAGTCGAAGCGGCAGCAGCAACAGCCGCTCAGCGAAGAGCGCAGAGTGAAGAATGTTGAGCCAAATGTTTCCACATTCAGTAGAGCGCAATGATAAAGCCCAGTCAGTGAACTCGCTCACACAGATACACACACACATACACACACACACACACAAACATGTGTGCATATTGTTTACATGCTTATCAGTAAATTTGTGGCTGGTTTTTTGTTATCAGGATAATTGCCAAAAATGTATTTAGTTTGATTTGATAACTAGGCGAATCGTGGGAAAATAACTTAAGCCGCGCTAAAATTACCTGTGGCAACGATGCGGGGGAATGCCCCCAATGATAACACGCCTGCTCTAGAGTTCGGGCCGAACAGCCGAAAAAGTCGAATGTGAATAAACTTCGGCGTTTTCCATAATTTACTTTGATGTATTACCATAAAGAGATCGCTGCAGCTGCTGAGCGGCTAATTAAATGCGTTTCGAGCGCATTTCGCTTCCGAAATTAATTAAGGAATTGTCACATCAATCAGGCGCCCACTTGAGGCAGACGTTGTGTTGTTTTTGTTGTTGGCTTGCAAATTTTTGTCGCTCAAGAATTTGAAATAAACAAATAAAATGCAGAAAATAGATTTACGACTGTCGCAAATTTATGACAGATGTAAAAATTGTCAGCGCTTTTTATGGCCCACGTTTCTGACGCTTGACTGAAGTCTGAAGAACAGCCAGCGATGAGTGTCCAGCTGGCTATATCCATGGCCCTGACTGACTGCCCAGTGACAGGCGAGCGCTCTACCCCGTCCATCCTATCCCCAACCCCATCCCGCTCCATCCTCAAGGCAACAAAGTTTAAAACACTTGCACGTTGATAATGAGAAAAGTTCTTTATATAAAATGTATTTTTTTGTTTTATTTTTTGTTGCTTTTTGCACAGTTCTTTTCATTATTTCGCATATTTTCTTTGTGTTGCAACCAAGACAAAAGTCTTCATGATGATGATTACAATGATCCTTGGGCTTGTTATGAGATATGCCGAAGCACTCGGCTAAGCAGCAATTTATTTATATAAGCACACCTACACATGATTTCTTTGTTACTTCTGGCTCAGGTGTGCACCCCTCAGCCCCTCTCTGCAAGCTCTTATTGCAATTTCATTTTCTCTGGAAATGCAATTTCTAATAAGTTTTTCTATATCTGTGCTCCTATAATTACACATAAATTCTTCATAATACCAAACTAAATTACGAAGATATAAAAGCAAATTGATTAATCGTGATATTTGCAGAATTTGGTGGGGACTTAATTTAACTTTAAAGTACAATTTTATGAGTAAATTGTTTAGAGTTTACTTATAAATAATATAAGCCAACATAATTATAAAAAACAATTACAATTTAATCTAACATGATGAAATAGTTATAAACAAATTTTTGTAAAGCTGTCGTGTAATTTAAATTTATTCTTTCGTTCAATTGATCAATTGGTGTTTTATTTTGTGTCTCTTTTCAACATTCGTTTGCGAGTTTATGGGATATTTTCAAATTTTATTGTTCAAGGATTTTATATTTAAATAATTGTTATTGTTTTCAAACATAGATTAAAATGTAGTGGGCAAAGTTTTAAAATATATATTACATTTTTCAATACATATTTTAAATAATACAATTTTTAAATCAATTTAAATGTACAAAAACGTCAAAGGGGCATAATTGCCAAACAAACAAGCATATATATTACGTACTTGACTTCTTTGAAAATTACTGATAACTAAATAGTTTGACATTCTGTCATTTGCAAACTGGGCAACTCTGCGTATGCGTCATGACGTATACACAATTTCGTAATTTCAGACATTAAGGACTTGGAAATGAAAAAAGAGCCAATTTTCACAACGCTCAAGCTATAAATTACGAACCTTTTTATAAGTTTAAGCAAAGGGTCTTAACCTTTCTCTTCTGCTGCAAACGTATCCAAAATATTCCACATAAAAACACAGACACAAAAAAATTATTTTTTTTTCTGTCTGTGAAAAGAATCCAAGAAGTTAGCACTGATGCAGTTTAATGTGAAACTAATGCAGAAAACAGTCAGCCATATATAAATACATATATATACATATATGTATATATTTGTGGACGTGTTTGTGTGTGTGTCTTGTGTGTATCCAAGAGATGCCTTCGAAAGTAAACGAAAGCCGAAAGGTTGCGCGAAAAACTCAACTCACGAAAGAAAAAGCACAAAGCTGGCAAAAATAATGTTTTTCTTTTCGACAGTGCCGCAAAATGCAGCTGAAATTTTCAATTCAAATATGGCGAATAATTTCAAATTCCAATCGTTTTGTTTATGTTTATGTTTAGTATTCGATTTTGTTAGTGTGCGATGTTGTGTACAATTTTGACATTTTATTTGAATGATTTATTTTTTTTCAAATTTGCATTTCGCACTTCACTTTGACACATTTTGGCAATTCAATAATTTTTCAATATTTCAATATTTTGTTTTGTAAAATTTTTTGTTGCATTTTTTGTTTTTATGAGAGTGTGTAAATATTCTAGCAAAAATGTTTGCTGTGTTATTTTTAGCGTTGGGCAATGAAACTAAAATTTTTCACTCACATGTGGAAAATGCCGCTGCACGCACTTTTTTATTTTCCGATTTGTTGTTGTTGTTGTTGATGTTGATGTTGTTGTTGTTGTTGCAGTTGTTGGTGTTTGTCACTTTCGAGTTTTTACCCTTTGCATTTGTGGGTATTTTTATAGAGCGCCAAAGGAAAAACTCGACGCGTTACGATATTATTTTTATTTTGTTGTGTTTTGTGTTTGCTTTTTTGGTCCGCTTTATTTATAGCGTTAAATTTTCTGCGGTCAGCGATTTAAAAATAACAACAGCAGCTCCGCATGGATTGCACTTTACTTGAACATGGACTTTAAAGCTGATGTTGCTGCTGATGCTGATGATGCTGATAATTCTTGAAAAACTCGCGCCACAAAATTTGGATCGTATTATTTTGGAACTTGTACTCGGTTCTGTTTAAGCAAGCATGTGCTATATGTGCTTTGCGGTTTCGTTTTATCAGCGTGCACACTTTTGTTGTTTGGTTTCAGTCTGAAATTGTATTTCAGTTTTTAGTTACAGTTCAACACATGCGATATCTTCAACGGCGGCTGACTTTTGTTTTTGTCCAATTCACCGCTCCGGCGTTCTACTCACTTCGATGAACATCTTGTAACTATTTTCAAAAAGCGCACGAACGCAGCTGCAGAGCAACAATGACGGCGACGGCGGCGACGACGACGACGACGACGCTGCGGAGCGCACAAAAATCAAACCAGCAGCAGGCAGACAAACGAAACCGAAACCGAAACAGAGACCGAGACCGAGACCACCACACAACAACAAAAACAGCAGCCAGCGACAGCGCCAACTCAAGAACACACAACAGCAGCAGTAGCAGCAGCAACAGCAACAGCAACAGTCGCTGTGCTTGTGTGAGTCGAGAGCGCCAGAGAGTATAATTCAAAGTTAAAGAGCCAAAAGCGAAGAGAGCGCTGCTTGTGCTTGTGTAAACGCAGGCCACAAGAAAAAAACGAAGCGTAGCATCCGCGTGCTGCGCTGTTGGCTACTGAAGAACTGAAGCACTGGCCAGCCGAACCAGCCGACCAGCAATAGCAACAGCAACAGCAGCCGAAGCCGAAGTCAAACGACATGTAATACGATTCGTGAGCGACGATACAGCTTCGTGCGCGGGCGAAGAGCGCCATGATTACTTAAGCAGTGACTAACTAACTGCTAACAGTGCGGAGCGCACGAGCCAAGCGAAGCAGCGGCAGCGACAGCGACAGCGACAGAGGCCAAGCCAAGTTCCATACACATACATACGCATGTGTATGTGTATTCTGTATTCTGCTTATTTGGCTGCCCGTTGCGGTCGTCTGTTAGACGAGCTGTTAACAGCTCTGTTGTAATGCTCTAGCCATATAATACCATATGGTGGTCATCTGGTCATCTTCGATCAATTTTCGATTTTAATGTCTCATTTAATAAGCCGGAATTGTCACTGCTAATAGCTGGCTGTTATAATAAGTTGCACTTTGTGTCAACTTTAGCACAACTTTGACGTCAGTTAGCCAAACAAAATGGCCGCAAGCGAAGCTACTCATTAAAGTCGCAAAAGTGCGACAAAAACAACAAGCAGCGCAGTGGCAGCTGCAACAGCAGCAACAAATCCGAAGCCTCCGACAGGCAACAATGCAGCCTTAAGTACAATAAGCGCTTATTAAATGTGCTGAATGCGAATAAACTTTTAGCTAAATGGAAAATGGAAATGGCGACTGTAAGGACGAGCATCGGGAGCATCGAGAAACAATGGCCGGAAATTCGCGCTGCGGAAGCCAACGACGATGTTGCCAACGCCACTTGGATGCCGTCAGTCACCCACAAAAAAGCAGCCGCCCCCCTTTCCACACCCACTTTTCGACTGATTTTGCATTTGCGGCAAAAACAAAGCGAGCGTATAATGTTTCGCTATTGGGGCCTGGGTTGGGGCTAGGCTTAGGCTGAGCTGATTGGGCATCACGCGTAATCTGGCTGTAAGTTTGCCCAGCAAGTTGTGAATTGTTGAAGCGCACAGAAGCGCATAAAACATTTTTTCAGGCGCAAAGTATGAAATTAAAGTTCGAGTGCATAAATCAAAAGTCTCTATGCCTATCGCTTTCTTTGCCTTGCTGTCTCTTTCAATCCGCGTCGCTTGTCATATTGATTAATGGGCCTTGGGCAACTGCACATAGCTCGGCACTCGGCACTCGGCACTTAGCACGTGCTGCCGGCCCAATGTCAGGTACAAGGACAACAGGAGACGCCTGCAAGCCGGCTACGAACGTTATTTATGGGCGCCTCAGAATGCAATTTGTTGTGGTCAACAAATCGCCAAACAAATCGCGACCGAGAGATCATTAGAGCGGGCGATAGAGGGGTGGGGCGAGGGAGAGGGCCCAAGTTGATTAGTCACGTCCAAGGAATGCCGAAAAAAAAGATGCTTGGCACCAAAAGGTGAGGTTCCTCCAAAATCAAATGCGCTAAAAGCGGCCAAGAAATCAGCTTAAGCCAAATGGCGTTAATCCATGAATTATTGCCTAAAAGCATGCCAAAGCGCATTAAGTTTTTGACTTTGGTTCTTGCCAGAGCACACAAGAGCAGGTAAACAGCCAGACAGCCGCAGGACAACGACAACAACAATAACAACAACAACAGCGAAAACAGCAACCAACAGGTAGTAGTTAATAGCCAGTATTCAAAATGACGAAGATAAGATACTCTCGCTAATGGTGGAAAATTGTTTATGGGATCAATATTGAGCTGGAGTTTTGTAAAGTAAATTTATTTAAATTTTAAATTTATTAATTTTTTCTTTATTTTGTATAATTGTCATATTATATACAAATGATTTGCTTGCTAGAAAAATGTTAAATATTTGATTTATTTAATTCATATAAAATTAACTTGCAAATTTCTAAATTATTATATGTTGCAAAATGTTCTTTCCTTTTATAAAAACTCGCATTTCAAAGAATTATTTGTGATTCACAAAATACAAAAATTTTAAATATTTGATTTATTTAATTCATATAAAATTAACTTGCAAATTTCTAAATTATTATATGTTGCAAAATGTTCTTTCCTTTTATAAAAACTTGAATTTCAAAGAATTATTTGTGATTCACTCACTCACACAGATCTTTCGATGTTTTACTCAGTCACGATGAAACCTTTCGTACAGACCCGAAACCCTATGCTCATTTGTATTTTCCTTATCAACGTTGTCCAAATCAATATACCCTTCGTTAGAGCACCTTACAGCAACAAGCATAGCAGCCAAAACATTAGTAATGTCCATGAAAGTGCCAATGAATAACACGAAACATACATTTGCTTTGCATTTGTATCTGTATCTCAACAAGAGAGCCCCCAAAAGAAAAAAAAGGAAAAAAAAACTACAACAACAACATAAAAAGCTAAATGCCAGCAAGAAAGCGAAACAAAAAATAAGCCCAATTTTGACCGCACCCAAGAGCAGCGAGCCCCAGCTCTATAAGGCAGATATTTGGCTGCCAGTGCGCGCGTGTGTGTGTGTGTGTGTGTCGCGAACTTTTTTTACGAGTATTGACATTATAATCAACGCCGTTTTCAATTTCAACAAACCCCCTCCCAAAAAAAAAGGTGCATCCCAAAACAAAACAAAAAAAAATATATATATATATATATAAAAATAAAAATAAAAAGCGCAAAAGTTCTGTTTGCTTTTTGTTGTTCATTTTTATCTTCCACTTTTTTTTCAGGCTACTTTTCAGGTCGACAAGCAAAAAATATGTAAATTATGGCTGCAAAAAAACTATGTGTATTCGTATCTATGTGTGTGTGAGTGTGTGTGGCATGCGTCAGTCACCTGCGGTATTCCATTTTCGGTGATGGTCTCGTTTTTATTGCTAAGCTGCGTCTCTGCGGCCCTTGCGGCCCTTGCGGCCTCTGTGGCCTCGACTTTCCATTCGATCCTTTGCACGGTTTAGTGCATGAGCTGCAGCTCCCCAAAGATTGGCGCCCGTTTAAACATTTCAAGCTTCAGTTAGTTACCGTTACATGCAGTAGCATCTAAAACCACATTAATACGAGTTTCTTGGGAGTTTCTGTGTGGCAGCTGCAGGTTCAACAATTTATTTTAAAGCGCATATTTTAGATTGATGCATTTTTAACTTACTAACTAAATAAATTTAATAAGTGGCATTTTATAAACAATTTAGATTGGCGTAGTCAAAAATGAAAATAATTTAATATTGGAAAATATGCAGCTTAAACTTTTTTTACCTGTCAAACAAGATGTCCGCTTAAAAGTGATTTGAGAGAATTGACAAAATAGTCTCAGCTTAAAAATTGTATAAATATTCAATGTAATCTTCTAAAGTTTATCATTTCTATTTAAAGTTAACTTAAAGATAAGCTTAAGAGCTGATTAAGATTTGAGCGAACTCTAGCTATATTCTACCATATTTGTATATATGTTAACAAAAATTATAAATATATGTGTAAATAGAATTTTAATAAATATATACAATAAAAATATATAATACAAAAATATAAAAACAATATTATAATAAAAGAAATTCAGAAATGTCAATTGTAGTTTTGCTCTCATTTGGGTTTTGTATTTATTTGCCAAACCAATGCAAATTCCCAAAATTGTTCAAGTTCTGGGTCGCCTTAATACAACTCCCCCACAATCCACTCGCCATGAAAGCCTGAGGTTATTTAAAAGAAAAATAACCAAGCCTCGTGCTGGGTTTCTTATGTCAGTCGAGCTGTGAAGCGGTTATTCAGTGCAAATATACATACATACATATGCATGTACATACATACAGACATGGTTTGAAATGCATGAAAAATGCTGTCGGAGACTTGGATTTCAGCAGCAGCTGTCTGGAGCAGAAAATGAAAAGGGAAACAACGGCTGGCAACGTAAGCGAAGAGGTAAACAAATACGTAAACGAATACAATTACCTGCAGATAGGAGCACTCACACTCACACATACACACACACACACACACACACACACACACATATGCACAGAGTGCAAGGTGTCGGTTTTGCTCATATTTAATGCTTTTGCACTGCCTCGGCAACCCTGCCCTCTGGCTGGGCTTTCACGGCGATGACAACTCTCATCTGTCAGCGACAGCGCTGCACATCGATTCCGATTCCAATTCCAATTCCAATTCGAAATCCAAATGTGATTCTAAGCCCGGGCCAATGTGCATTAAATGTCAATAGCCATAACTTAATTCATTTGGATTTGGTTTGTCTTTCACATTGGCTGCCGTTCGTCGCCCCCCTATCGGATTCGGAGCTGTTTGCATCGGTCGCAAAGGTCAACTCAGTGTGTGCACTCCCCTACCCCTCGCTTCCTCAGAGAGGGGGCTCTTAGGGAGTGTGCATTGCAGCCGGAGGTATCGTCGCTGACTGCTCTCCAGCACACATTGAAATTGAATAAGCACTCGGCAGCGGACAAAAATATTGACTCGGCTGCAGTTTCGGGTGAGCCATAAATCAAACTGATTGCCAGTCCGAGTCTGCTGTCGATAGCAAGTTTGGGCTAATTGTCCGTTTGCTTAGCGAAGGATTTTGAAGCGATTAAGGAAGTTATTAAGCAAATGGCTGCCAATCAAAGCACACAATGAAATGACAAACTACTGCCATTTAATAATTAAGCCAACTGTCGGAAAGTATCTTAACTCGACTATTCTTTGAAAGTACAAAGCGCTTCTTCAGCATAGATAATGAATGCAAGAGATATTCCGAACTTTTCCATTGCATAGCTTCTATAAAAAAAGGGGCGAAAAAAGGAAAAACAAATTTTATATAATATTTTTTCTTATTATTCCTAAGCAATTTTAATATATAGATATTTAAAAAAAACCGGATATTGAATTTGTTTGTATTGTTTGTGCCAATTAAATCACCATTAAATAAAATATATTTATTTCTGAATATAAAGTATATGCAAATAAAACTTAACAGGAAATGTGCATATATACGTATATATATTTTTATACCCCGAAGCCATTAAATGTGGCTTACAGGCACAAAATGATATTTGTTTTCTTTCTAAATAAAGTGTCGATCAGGGCGACGAGATGAGTCTGTTTCTCGATCTGTAGGAACTTGTTGAGCTCACAGACTTTAAGAGCTAGAAACAGCAAGTTTTATATATGAGTTCTTGTATATCAAAAGCACTTATTTCATTTGATCGATATTTCTCAATAAAAAAAAATCGATTTTTATATAAATAAGATATAAAAGATATTTAAAAATAAATAAAAGACACCAACACTTAGAATTTAATTCTCTGAATAATGAGCGGACGATAAACACAGAAAATATTCAGCTCAGACTACAGGGTATCCCCACGTTTAACATACTCGACTAGAACGTTCTGACTTCTTATATTTGTTTACCATATATATTTCAAAGGCAATGAAAATATTAAAAAAAATTTTTTTATATATTTGTTAAGTGCAGCTTTTGCCAATTGTCGTTCTTTTAATAATAATCTTCTGGCATTTAAATATTCTTAATTCCCGCCGCTTGTGGCCATCAAAGTACTTATTTAATTGGACACGACTTTGCCGCAAATCCATTGTTCCAAGTTTCAAGTCCGGCAATTAATACTTAGTAGCCGCCCGGCACCGCCCACCACATGTTGCCCAGTTTCCCATTATGAGATTTGTTGTTGCTGTTGCTGCTGTTGGTTTCTCTGCGCTGTTGAAGGCGATCTGCCGTCCAGTCGGCGTCCAGCAATTAGTCTGCGCGCATGCGTCGCTGGCTTCATTGTCAACTTCAGCGTCGTCGTCGTCGTCGTCGTCGCTTTCCCATATCCAAAGTATCGGGCGTAGTAAAAAGTTAATTCAATTCAATTAAAATGCGTCGCGAGTCTTCGATAAAATGTTATTCGCATTTCAAGGTTAATTTGACAGACGTTTTGACGCTTTGAAGAAGTGCCAACTTGCTCAAGGTTTTGGGGCAGGCTCGGGCGGGGCGGGTGCCGAGTGGGGGGTAGATCAGCGGAGACTCTGTCGATTTTTATGCGCTGCAAAGTTCATTTGTTCCGCAACATTAATGATATATCTATGCTATATAGTTTGTCTCTGGCAGTCACAAGGTGAAGTACACGACGAGACCTTTTTCGAGCGCACAACGGTGAATGTTAATGCTATCCCAACCCCTCCCTGCCCAACCCACGCACCCCCGCCCCTGCATTGCAGCTAGAATATAGATGTAACTTGCTGTAGCATAAATATGAAATTAATTTTAGCCACTAGCCGAAAAATAATAAAAGCCGCAACCAATGTAATAAAAATTATGTTGCTGCCACAAAGTGTCCAGACATCTGCCACTTCATACTGAGCCGCCAGCTCCCACCCCTGTGGACCCCATGCGGCGTCAGCTGCGCTGCCTGACGCTTAATGAGTGAATGAATCAGCGGCCAGCACGCTGCACGTTGCCGTGGCAGGCTGTGCGGCCTGGCGTGGCAAGGTGTGGTGTGGCATGGGGCATGAAGCCACTAACAAAGCATTTAATGCTTTTATTTGCGGGTGGCACGCCTGAAAGTGACGACGTGGTTAAGGCTGTTGGCCGTGCAACATGTTGTTGTTTCATTTACGGCTTGTCCTCGGTTTCGAGTACAGCCTGCACTTTAAACTGTATTTAATTAAATTAAGGTTTTTTTTATTTTTTTTAAATAAATCCTTTAAATATAAAACGGTTTGTGCATGTGAAACACATTTTATCAGGACATTTTGTGGCAAAAAAAAGAACGTTAAGGTATTCGCTTCGGGCTCAAAGGAGCTTTTAATTGGAAGGTGCAACTTATTTCCGACAGAGTGCACTTAGGCATTTCTATTAAGGCAGAGCTGCAGAGCTGCGGACTGGCTTTAATAAAACCAGTTGGAGTGCCCTCTTCCTCTGCTTGCCACTAATCTACGCTTTATAATATGCAAAAAGGGCTTTAGCTAAACTCGACTTTGGTCGTATCCCCTATTTACTTACTTTAATCTTAAAAAAATAAAATGGTTATTTTATCTATTATACAACATAATTGCGGACTTGTTTAGGCTAAGTATTTTTACCTAAATTCAAGCAATTCGTAATATTTCGAAACATATATCGATTTATATTAAACAAATTGTTATTGTACAAAATTACCTTAACAAACACTGAGATCCAGCAACATATTTTTGAGTATAATTTATATGTGATTAATGCTGATTTGCTAACTTATTAGCAGACGCGTATCTCTTCAGCTGTGATTGTAATTTCGAGGATTTTAAGTTTTCGCAAAAAATTCTTTAAGAAATTGAACTTATGTTGAGCTTGGTAAATTTGAGAAAATTATAAATTATAAAATGTAGCATCCTAAAATTTTCCAAATGAACATATTAGTAGTATTATCAGTTAAGATTTTGTTAGGGATCTTATCTGCACAAATAGCTTAATCTTCCCATCTAATAAAATCGAATATTAAATTAGGCTAATAAATAAAATAAAACTTAATTCGCCGGGGCATATATATAGCTTCTGATATCTTGTGTGGGCAAAAGACAAGGAGTTAGGGCTAATCAGAGGTCTCAGAGGATCCACCCATTTTTCTTTATTTTTTCTTCTCTTTTTTATTTACTTTAAGAACCCAACAAGACTGAAAACCAAAATGCACAAAACATAAAATATAAATACTAGTATATGTATATAACTATATGTAATATAATAAGAGTAAGGCATTTTATGTTTTACTTAAATAAAAGTCAAAAAAAAAAAAATAAAATAAAAGATATCTTGTGACTTTCTGTTCTTGTCATCGCGATGCTCGCAGGTCGCATAAACACTTGCAATTGTGTATTCATTGCGAGAGTGCATGAACTTTATTAGTTGGCCTGCTTTCCGCCATAACGAAAAAAAAGGCTGCCCCGACGATTGCTGCTGTGGCACAAATTACGTGCAATAGGCAACAGGCGGGCAGCCCAGCAAATGAGCAATCAGACGCAACTGGCAACCGGCAAGATTTACAGAAATTCATGCAGAAAAACGAAAAAGAGCCGACGCCGATGATGATGATGATGATAATGATGACGACAGTGGCTGGCCACAGAAATAGAACTTGAGGACGAGGCGCATGCGGCGGGTGGGGGGCGGGGGGCGGGGGGCTAACGGATTGGAGCACTTCAAGGCGCTGGCTGGCTGGCTTGCTGACTCGTTTCATGTCGGCCCAACGTTTGTTTAATTTGTCTGCTTGGGCTTTTTGGGTCAGCAGACGAGCTGTTTGAACATGCAAAAAAGAATGCTTTAACCTACACACGCGGGCAGTAGGCACACACACACACACACACACACACAGCACACGCAGCCTGCCTGCTACACTCAACATTTTTAGACAGATTCAGATTCGCCGTCTATTAGCTCTGCGCACTGCTCGGTCTTAGCCAAGGCGCTACAATTTTTGATACAATATTTGCATTGTGTATCTGTGAGGCTGCTCTGCGATAAGAGCTGCTGTTCCAGCAAACACGACTTATCAAGCCACAAAAACCATGAAAAACAAAATATAAGAAAACGCAGATAGCAACCATTTGGCACTCTTGCACGGGCCTCAGGTCCATAAGAAAAGGGCTGCCTGCTATTAGCCATAAATTTCGTTAGTACGCGAGCCATGAGCCAGAGGCCTTGCTTCCCACCTTGTCTATCACCAGCACCTGGACTGCTGATAAGAGAACACACGGCCCACACAGCTTTTCAGTTAGTGTACTCGATATAAGAGTGTATATATATATATATAATTGATATGCAGCATATTTAGCGTATTCAATTTGGATGAGAACAAAAAATGTATCTTCGGGATGCCAGAAATTACAGATAAAAGCTTCTGATTTTCTGACACATTATAGACCGATTGTATTCTAGTAAAATGAAGGAAAATGTTGGGAAAAAAAATGCACCAGTCACAAATAAATTATGTTTACCAAAATGTTGGAAGCTCTCATCTGTAGAGTTTGTTTAAGATATTTTTAAAAATAAAAAGTTAACATACGACTAATCAATATATATTTGATATATATATTTTATATTTTTCTGCTTAATAAATCGTCATATTATCAAGTTTGGATATCTGAACAAAAAAAAAAAAATGTTGTACAAAAATTGTAAATCGATTTTTCCATTTCACTTATTTGGGATATTCACACGAGAAGGCCTACTCCTATGGATTACATATGGAAACAAAAAATTTCGAATTAATGCTCATTGAAAGAGACGAATAGAGAAAGCTGTATTTATCTAGAATATCCCCTTGCTCGGATCCTGTGACCCCCAAATTGTACTCTCTACTATTTATTTTTATATAATTTATTTCCATTGACTTTTACACTTATTCCACACACACACAAATGCTAAAAAACAACGCTACCCAATAGTATTAATAAATTAGCTCATAAAATAAACTATAAATACAAAAAGAAAAATTAAAAAAATATATAAAAAATATATATATATAAAAAAGTGCTCATTTTAATTGTGGAAACCTTTTTAACAAGAAAACTAGTCTTTTATAGTCGCATATAGAAACAAATAAACTGATAGAAATATGCATGTGTCGCTTGCTGATACTGATTCGAAATATATACTATATTTAGTGGGAAAAGTCTCCTGCCACGAGTAGCACAAATCGTGACAAATAGATTCATTTACTACATATTATATTTATACAATTATGCTATTGATCGAAAAGTGGCGACAATCTTATTGCGAGCCAGCTAGTTAGGGAGCTGCCTAATGTCGCCTGAGTGCCTGTGATATGGCCAGCACAAATGTCTGCCACATGTTCACCTCTGAATGGTGCAACTTCCTTTTGGCCACACAAATCGCTGGCCATTTACAATGGCGGCCACTTGACGTTACACTTACACAATTCCTGCCCGCTTACCCGTACTTACAGCTGCGGATACACATGTATTCGTAGCCAACTAAATAAATAGTAACGAGTATGTGGTGTGTGTGTGTGTGTGTGTGTGTGGAAGCACTCTCTGTAGTGGCTGCTGGGCTACTTCATGTCGTGCACAATTGCCACTAATTTAACGCTGGTTTTTTCTGGCTGCTCTTTGCCGAGCTGAGCTGAGCTGCTTTCTTAAATCTCAAAGCTGACACTTTTGTGCTGCTACTTACACACACATTACACACACACACACACACACACACACAGACACATTTAGATGTGGACTCTTGAGGGCATTACTAATCTGCGTCTTTTATAAACCCAAGTCAAAGCGAGGTCAGGCCATCATTCCGACTCCGACTCCGACTACGACTACGACTCGGACTCGGATTCGGTTTCGGACTCTGGAGTCGAACAGACTTGACACTAAAGTATCTCTAATGAGACTTAAGCACTGAGCACTTCAGACTCCCAACTTGGACTTCTTCTGGCGTACGATTTATGTGGCCAAATCTGTGTGTGCGTGTGTGTGCGCGTGTGTGCGCGTGTGTGCGCGTGTGTGCGTCTGTGTGTTGGGCTTTTTCTCCAAGTCAAACAGAACTGTTCTTGAAAAACAATCATCACAGAAACGCACACAACAAATTGCCAGACTATGAAAGTTAACTATATTCGCAAAAGAGAAAGAGCACTTGTGCGCTCTCTCTCTCTCTTTCGCTGGCCACTGCCACTGGCTTATTCTCTGTTTCGTCTATCGCACTCTCTGTTTGCATAATGCATTGTAAAGATCAAAATCAACTTGGGCCAGCAACGATAAGAATCTCAAGTGCAAAGCAGCCAGCGAAGCGTTCGACAAAAACCAACACAAATGTATCTGAGAGATTGTTGCCGTTGTTGTTGTTGTTGTTGTTGTTGTTGTTGTATCTGCTGCTTGTGTTAGCTCGTTTACAGCCTTCTTTGCTGCCTCAGTAGTTGCTGCTGCTGTTATTTGAATAAGTATTTTTCATTGAATTTCGTTGGGCTGTGGAAATTTTCAGCACTCGCACACACACACAGAGAGAGAGAGAGAGCGAGAGAGAGAGAGAGACAGCGGGAGGAGAGAAACAAAAGTAATTAAGATGCACGAGGCAAACGGCGGAAGCAAAAAGATGGCGGACTCAAATGTGGGCGGCTTGGTGCCGACTAGCCGACTTGCGGCAGGGTTTGGGGAGCCGACCCGCCGCGCCCCCCTCCCATTTGGAAGAGCCATATTGTCTCATGCAGTTGTTATTGTCAGGTCTGGGCCTGGACAGCCCCCGCTGGAAAAGCTCACAAAGTTGCTGCCGTTTCACATGAACAATTCGTGGCGATAATTTATAAAATAAATGAAATGCACTTCATGGCGACTTGGATGGCGACCTCCACGGCAGATCCAAGTCCGTCCCAAAGCTCTAGCCGTAATTAATCTCTGTGCGGTTTTGACGTGCTTTGAATAGTCATAGAACTAGATAGATACGGAGAGAGACAGAGAGAGAGAGAAAATTGTGTGGGGAGAGAGCGGAACGGAGACAGAGAGCCGCTAACAATTATGGCTGGATGATCATCATCATCATTAGCATCATCATCGTCAGCGGCAAAAAACATCGTCTTTGTGTGGGCTGGGAATTGTATTTGCCCCGCACACAAAAGGCCAAGCACACAGACCCCCCGCCCCACCCAAATGATTAGCAATAACTGATGCTACCTTCTCCTCTCTTCTCTTCTCTTCTCTTCCCTTTTCTTTTTTTTTTGAGTAGCTCGCAGAATGCACAGCAGCGACAAGTCAAACAAAAGTGAAGAAAACAACAAATGAGCCTCAGCAACAACAACAACAACAAGAACAACAACAATGGCAGCAACAAAGCAGCCAAAGCCAAAAATCAAAAGCGAAAACGACAGCGGGACGAAAACTTCAAATGAAATCAAAAGTGCAAATGACAACAAAAGACAAGCTGCGCTCAGGTTTGGCGAGAACCAAAGCCAGCCCCCAAGCTAAAGAGGCAGAGCAAGAACTAACAGCAGAAGAAGAATCAGCAGCAGAAGCAGAAGCAGAGGAAGAATGAGAAGAGGCGGAGCGGCATAGCAAGAACAACTATGTGAAGCACAAAATGTAAATCATTTGCACAAAAGCAGCCCAGCAGCAGCAACAAAAACCATCAGCGAACAATAATCAATTGAAGTGTCTGTCTCTGTATAGTGTGCACACTATAAATTCACAGTGCACGCCGAATAGTCATGCAGTTTCATGAAAAATAAAATCTAAGTGAAAGGGAACTTAAGAAAATACCAGCAGGTTAGATTCTCATAATTTATCGATGGTAATAATAGATTTAAAAAAATTTTGAATACAAAAATCGGTTTTCAAAATAATACCTCCCCTTTTCCACTCAGACCGGTTGATTTGACAATGAGTTACCATTTTAAACCGATTTATCGAATAGATCGTTCAATCCAATCGAAAAATCCAATTGAAAAAAATTAAAACTCCATTTGTATGAATTTTAAAAAAAATTGCATACACTTATGTTTTGCTTTTTGAAGTATGTGGAGTTATTAAAAAACTCGCCATATATTTATAAGCTAATTATTTTGATACTCTTCTCGAGTATTTTAACCTAGCTGCACAATAAAATTCTAACACTTGTAGTTAAGATTAATGCTTAAGCTAAAAAAAACTCCGACCAAAATGCATGTTTCGCCCAAATAAAAAACTTTTGTGGAAAATATATCCTTTTACCTCTCGAAATAAAATGTAAAATTTAATATAAGAAAAAAAACATTTTTATCTATGATTATGTATACCCCAAAGAGTGTGCAAGCTTCGGTGTGCTGTTAGAAAAACTGTCCGAGCTGTTTGTCTTTTTTCGGGCTGTTCGTGCGTGGAGGGGGCGTGGCGCAAGGGGTGGCTGAGGTGTTTGGTTAGTTACCAGTCAATGAGGGCGGCGCTTGCGGCGTGGCAGCGGCAGCGGCGTCGACCACATAAAGTGGAAGACAAGTGGCGGCATGGACAAGTGTCATAGAAATTACATTTGTCTGTATGTATTTGTGTGTGGCTGAGCATGTGTCTGTGCGAGTGTGTGTGTGTGTGTGTGTGTGTATTGCACAAGCACAAATGAAAGAACGTAACGCAAAATGCAAGAGACCAAAGCAAATCGGCAGTCAAAGAAGCCAAAGAAGAAGACGACTAAGGCAGCGCCAAGAAGAAGCAGAAGTATGAGAATGCCAAAGCAAAGGCACAAAAACCAAACTCAAGCACGCACTTCAGACGAAGAAGACACGAACGGACCGGCCGGACAGTGGGACAGGCCATTTTTGTTGCTGGTGCTGGCGGCCATTGGGGACGTCAGGTGCGGAAATGCCATAACCATTGAGCTGATGACGTCCATTTTATTTATTTTTTTCGTTGTTGTGCACGTTCCGGCGGCGACAACAACAACGGCGGCAACTGTCCAAAGTGGAGCGCCCCAAGAAATATAGTCGCAACTGATGGCAGTCCAGCAGTTTGTCAGTTCGTCAGTCCGTCAGTCCGTCAGTTGGTAGTTGGCGTTGACAGTTCAAGTGTTTACCAGCAGCAGCAGCAGCAGCAGCAGCTGCGAGTCAATTTTAATTCAATGAAACGGCGTAATTGAGATTTTTGTTATTTAAAATGTTTAACTAGCTCACAAACGAAAGCAGTCAATTACACGGGAATGAAAGATAAAACTTTAAGAAATTTATTGCAGATATAAAATGCTTGTAAAGGTTTGCAAAGCAAACTAAAAAATTTAATAAGAATAATAATCAATTAATTTGAATTTAAAAGATAGCGCTTGCTTGCAAACTTAAAAGTCCAGGAATTAAATTCAGTTGATATATATTTTAAAATATTTTTTTATTTATTTATTTATATTTTTCATTACTAGGTTTTACTAAAATTCCGTTGATTAAGCAATTAAATTAGTTACGTTGTAATAGAAACTCTTGAAATAACAGCAGGTCAAATAAACACATTTAATCAACAACAATTTAAGAGCCAACGTTTTTATGGCTATAATAAAATGTTTATATGCATTCCATTAAAATCACAAAAAGGTATTTTCTTTGTAAGCTGTTTATCGCTTTTGTTTTTGTTTATTTTCTTTTATGAAGATTTATAATAATAATAATAAGCCATTCAATAATCACACAAAAATCAAAGATTTTTATACACATATTTGTATCTCGTTGTGCGGCATTGCATTCACGATTGGCCACTAATGAAGTGCCCATAATCGCGCTAATTGTGTGATAGTATTTAAAAATTGGTTATTAAGCTGCCACTCAGAAGACAAGTAAATAAATAGCATTTGAAAATTAGCAATAAAACAATTAGCAATTGTAGTTTTTGAATATCAATAAAGCATAACAGCAATTAAAATGTCACTGGCGAAAAATCACTCGACGGCTTCCACACACACACACACACACACATTCGTGTGTGCTCAGATGCAGATACATACAGGCGGGCGCACACTTAAAGATACGCATAGTAGTTGTAGATACTTATGTAGTGCGCAGCGCTTGACATTGTAAAATGTATCTCGGCGAGTGTGTATGTGTGTGCGCGAGTGCTTCTGTGTGTTTGTTTGTATAAATGGCTGTGTATATGTTTAATTTAATTGCCAATGATACGCGTCATTCAAAGCGCAAAGCGATACATTACGATGCTATCTATGACGGAGTCAGCGGCAGCGATTTTATATACAACTCGACAAACAGTGAAATACTCTATGCTGGCGCCAGAGGTCTTTATCACCCTGTGCGAATGGATAGGTCAAGGCGAAGCGACGATTTACAAGATATTAGATAAGCTATAGATACAATTCGCAGTTCACATTTAATTCTGGACCAGGGCGTGTGACATTTAACTTGTTACTTTACTTCTATTATCATTAGTCAACTATAAAATGTTACCTTTTTTTTTTTGGATTATTAATTGCTTTGTAAGTGCATTTGAGTCTCGGTTTTTTGTTATTTTTGCTTCGCGTTTCAGTTTATTTGTTATTTTTAACGCGTTTAGCGCAAAACGATACGTTGATTGGGGGGCACTTTTGATGGACTTTCCTTGGACGGATGACAGCGCCAATCGGTGGCTGACTGACTGAATGATTGCCTGACGGAATGACTGCGTGACAGAACGCGTAACTACTTCCCCGAACGACTACTGTCTTTGTCTAGCCTCGGTAATAGTTTTTACTCAAGGTTTTCCACCGGGCGCAGTATCTGTGTTTGATAGACGAATCTAAAGTGTTTTAACAATATTTTCATACGTTGGATAAGAACTTGAAAAGTGTGTGCTTAACAACGGTATATATTGTTAAAGGTTTTTTTTAGAAAAAAATTAATTGATTGAGCTGTAAGAAGATTACATGTTATTTTCGTTTGATATTACCAAATATTTTTTTTTTCTGGACATACAAAAAATTCTGCTCAATCTTCAATTTTCTTTTTCTATTATAAACTTTAAAGCTTTAAAATAAATGTAGCTGTAAAATAAATTAAAACGTATCTCTAATGAAATGGGTGAAAACCTGAAGCTAAAAGTTGAAAGCCCGACAAAGGCTCTAGGGTATTATCATACATTTTCTATATACCTATTCATTACATAATAACAACCCTTTATATACTAGTAGTATTAACCGTTGCATTATATTGCATTATTTCACCTTGCGAAATGCACAAATGAATCATTGTCTGCAGTTCAGATTGCGAAATCAGCTTTTAATGTTCTCATCTCCTGCCCCGACCAACATTTAATTAAAGCTGCCAGCTTTGGATTATTGGGTATTGGGTATTGGGGGCTGGGTAGGTAAGCAGAGAGACAGCTAGATAGATAGATGGATGGCCAGGTAGGCACGTCTGTATCTACAACGGGTAGATGGATGCAGTGAAGCGTGTAGTTTCGCATTGTTGATTGTTGTTTTGTGTGAGCTTCACTTGCCATTAGAAATGTGTCGCCACGGCGAGGAAGCGCCGCTTTGCCGAGCTCGTCGCTATCGTTGCCAGCCGATCTAGTGTTAAATTTAATTTATGGCAACGCTGCATGCTCTACATATTTTGCCATCGCTACCAACAGCAGCATGTCGTCAATAGTCGAAGGTGCGCCCCCCAAAACGAACGCTTGGGTCAACCCGCGCGGTGCCCAATCGCTAATTGTCATCGACACGGGGCTTTGTTGTTTCTGCTAACTGAATATGGGAATGGGAATGGCACTGGAATGGCATATTGTGCCTGTGTCTGTGGCTGTGGCTGGGCCCAGCTGCCAGCGGCTACTCTGCTGTTCCTGCTGATGGCTGCTGATGATCTCCAGTTGTCTCAGCTGCGTGTTTCATGCTATCTGTCCAAAATTATCAGTGGCGGCGACCTCGTTTTTCACAGCTTCTTCTTCGTATTCATCTTTTTCATCTTTGCTGCTGCTGCTTCTGCTGCTGCTGCTGCTGTGCAGCGCATTTATTCAATTTATTTCTATTGCTTGGACGGTCTTCGCTGTCGCCGCCGTCTTTGGGCTTTGGCCAATTGTCATTGTACTAATTCCATTAAACGATGGCAGCGCCGCCGCTTGCGTGCTTCTGTAATTGAAGTGCTCATCATAGAAAAGCAGCAGCAGCAACAACAACAACTCGATGGATTGCTCGTTCCATGCTCTATTGAATGTACTGCATAAGTATTAAGCATACATATTTTTACATACACGCACATACATACATACATACATTCATGGGCACATACATACATATTTTTGTCGTCGCTTGCGTGCTCGAGTGTCAGTTTGTCTATTGAGACATTTGACGCCTTCGCTTGCCGTTATCAGAATTTGAAATTCTTTCAAATTGCTTCGCCTGCTGCGCTCTGCTGTCCGCCCAGCGATTGCCGCTGCCCTGGCACCACTTTACTCGCCGTCCGCCCCGCTCGGACCGAGCCGTGCCATCCATTTGCCTTGCCTCGGTTAGAATACCCTGGCCCTTAGCGCAGGCTATGTTGCAGTTGTGCAAGCGTATGTAACAGCAGTCGAAATTTTTGACCTCTTGAGATACATCTACATATTCTGAATCAGCATCCGCATCCCTATAAGTTTGTCAATCTATCTATCTTTTCAGCAAATTGAACACAAACTATAGTTTTCCATCTCTGATCAAGATTATTATAACTTTTCGTTGAAATACAAATTTTTAAATAAGGTTTTCTTTTAAATACATCTAATTATTAGCAAAAAAAAAAAAAATAAAAAAATAAATAAATAAAATAAAATAGATAGATAGAATAATGATAGAACCGGAAGGTTCTTGAAATGAAATCTTGAAACCTTTAATTTAATATAAAGTTTCCTATAAGTATCTAGAAAATTGCACTTCTTAGATACTTCCTTCTACAAATATATGTTACAGCAGCTCGAGGCTGTGTACAGGGTATCGCCTGCATGTGCACTTTTCAATAGAGCACTTTTACTCATATTTTTTTTAGTGCTTATCGTGGCGAGGGCAACTGCGAAGCAGTCGAAACGAGGCCGTCGTCGTCGTCGAATGCAATTTTCTAATAATTTTTTGCCATTGTGTGTATGTGTGTGTGCGCGCGTATGTGTGCGGCACTTGTAATCACCATTAAAAGCGCTTCACAAGTTGCTGCCAGAGTTCAGCCGATGTTGCTGCTGCCGCCGCACTTGCAGCTTCCTTTGAGTTGCACTGCAAAAATGCTGCTGCCCCTTGGTACCATATTCACAGGCCGCCCCTGTTCCCGCCGCTCCCCTTTGCTGTCGTCTTCTAATGAATATGTTAAATCTGACCTAATTTGTGTGAAAAAAAAACTAAGCGCTTAAATGAATTCGCATAATTAGATGCAGCAGCAGCAGCTGAAGATGCAGCAGCACCAGCCTCTGTTACGTAATGTTAATGTGCGTATGGGGAGCGGAATTGGGAGCGGGCGGCGGACAAAACTTGTTTATGAACCATTTTGCATACGAAATGCGTTAATTGCAGCATTTGGTTCTATTTGGGGAAATGCATTGAAAAAAGTTTTTGGGCCACAGAATCATAACTCATTTGAAATTGATCAGTCAAATATTAACTCTACTCGTTCACAAAGTAATTGAGTATATTGGGTGTGTAAAATTTCCGTCTTGCTGTCCATCTGTCTATCCGTATTTAAGCTAGAGACTTACAACTTTGTAAATACCCGCGTCAGATAAAGTGTTACGATTTGTTGGGTACGCCCATTTAGGGCGTTGCAATTTGCGAAAAGCTATAAATCTCCGTCAGCTTTGAAGCCAAATAGACCAGATACAAATTGAAAAACCCCTACAACTTTGTCAAAACTGAACCGATTTTCGTGTTTGATGACATTTTGGTCATGATTTGTCCTCTTCAACCATTCTGCATTTAAAATATATGCATTCTTAAAAATAAAAATTTTTGGAATTTTTTGGTCAAAAAATCATGTACTCCCCCCTTACTCATTTTCGAAAAAATATTTTTTTCAAAATTTAGATTTGCAAATTTATATTTTTAATCGATTGTGGTTGTCATAATTAGTATAAAAAACAACATTAAAACACATTCTGAGGTGGTAAATTTTTTTGTCAAAAATCATGCCAAAATTGAGAAAAATTTGACAAGTAAAGCTCTCGGATCCATAGCTTTCAGATTTTAAACTCCCACAACTTTGTCAAAACTGAACCGATTTTCGTGTTTGATGGCATTTTGGTCATGATTTGTCCTCTTCAACCATTCTGCATTTAAAATATATGCATTCTTAAAAATAAAAATTTTTGGAATTTTTTGGTCAAAAAATCATGTACTCCCCCCTTACACATTTTCGAAAAAATATTTTTTTCAAAATTTAGATTTGCAAATTTATATTTTTAATCGATTGTGGTTGTCATAATTAGTATAAAAAACAACATTAAAACTGATTCTGAGGTGGTCAAATTTTTTGTCAAAAATCATGCCAAAATTGAGAAAAAATTTGACAAGTAAAGCTCTCGGATCCATAGCTCTCATATTTTAAACCCTCATAAATTTGTCAAAACTGAACCGATTTTCGTGTTTGATGGCATTTTGGTCATGATTTGTCCTCTTCAACCATTCTACATTTAAAATATATGCATTTTTAAAAATAAAAATTTTTGGAATTTTTTGGTCAAAAAATCATGTACCCCCCCCTTACTCATTTTCGAAAAAATATTTTTTTCAAAATTTAGATTTGCAAATTTATATTTTTAATCGATTGTGATTGCCATAATTAGTATAAAAAACAACATTAAAACACATTCTGAGGTGGTCAATTTTTTTGTCAAAAATCATGCCAAAATTTAGAAAAAATTTGACAAGTAAAGCTCTCGGATCCATAGCTTTCAGATTTTAAACTCCCACAACTTTGTCAAAACTGAACCGATTTTCGTGTTTGATGGCATTTTGGTCATGATTTGTCCTCTTCAATCATTCTGCATTTAAAATATATGCATTAATAAAAAATAAAAAAAAAAATAAATTTTGCTGGAATTTTTTTATTCAAAAAATCAAAAAATCGAATCGATAACTTCCATATTTCAAAATCCCATAACTTTGTCAAAACTAAAACTTTATTTTAGTGGATACGTGTTATACAGATTTTAAATTCACTCCCAATATCTGCCAACGGGTGTAAACGTAAGTAAGAATCTAAGAAAATGTATGTATATAAATATTAAATATATTAATTTAAATAGAAAAGAATGTTTCTTACTGAACGAGATGTCTACAAGATGAAAGGGAACCTTTTAATAGAGGTAGAGCACTGAACGCACTTTGTGTTTTTCCATCGCATTGTATAAATTCCACACACGCGGAATGTATTTCAGATGCCTCACATGAGGCATATTTTAGCAGTCACTCGAATTTCTGTGGCGGCGGCGGCCATTTGTGTGCCGCCGCAGCCACAGAAATTCGAGTGGCAAATAACTTTGGCTGACACAAATGTCAACATCATTGGACCGGAGCTGACTGGTCAGCTATTCAGCAGACCACAAAGCGTTGACTCGGTCGCCCACTTTGTTCATTTGTGCGCCTCATTGGACTTGGCTTTATTGGCCTGGCTGGCTGACCGCCTGGTCACCACACCCTCACCCTCACCTCCCCCTCGTTAACAGTTCTTAAAAGAAAACTTTGTGAAAATTGCCTGTCATGCGTTTTATTTTCACTAAGTACAAAAAGACGACCAACAAAAAGAATAAGAAGAAGAAGGGGAAAAACGCCTCAGGCCACAAGAAAAATTAAGACACTTAACGCTTTTTTCATTACGCTATTGTCAATGCGGCCCATTACATCCCTGCCCCCGGGAAAAGCCGAGGCGGTGGCAGCATGTCCGTCTCCCTGGACCCGAGGTACAACTTTGTTTGTCCAGGCGGCGGCGACACACGTCCCAACAAATCTTCCACTCTTCGTTGTTGTTGTTGTTTGGGTTTCGAGGGGTTCTGGCCAGCTTCTTATGTGCGTGGAAATTTGATAAACTGCTTTTCGACTTTATTGCTGTTTTGGCAAAAAATAAAAAAAAATTCCTTTTTATTTGCTATTGCCAATTTTTTGGGGGTTTTTCTTTTTTATTAGTATTTTTATTTACTTTTATGTGTTTATTATTTGACGCTGGCTGCTTTGGGTGCTTTGCCAAGCGCAAAATTGAAACATTTTCGGATGCTCAACGCTTGAAAAGGAATGCGAAACGGGCATTTGATGCCACCCAACTCCGCTCTGGGTCTTTTCATTTTAATTTCCCTGAATCAGTTTTGTGGTTTCATATTTTGTGTATTTGTGTTTTCTATTAAGTTAATTATTATGTTATATTTTGCTTGGGCGTTGACCTGTTTACTGAGTACAGAAAGCAATATTTCAACGCGTTAAATATCAGCTTATGATATTCGAGCTGTTGTTATCTGGATTTTCACAGGTGTTGTTTTTTCCTTAGAGTCTAGTTTAGTTTTATCGAGATTATTCTTAAGAATTAAAAAAAAAAAAAAAACTGTCACACAAATTTAATTAGGTCTTAGGTCTTACAAAATCCGATCGAACAGAAATTTAAATTTTGCACAAACAATTTTTGGCACTCGCTTTCCACCTGGATTATGCGAAAGCTGCAAAATTAGTTTTATGATATTTTGCATAGTTTTCTAAAAAGTTGTCTGGCACTAAGGTTTCTGAATTTGTACAGCAATTTTCCATTCAGCTGGCTCCTGTTTGACCTTTACCAGAACTAAGCAGTTGCCTTGCTCTAAAAGTTCGAGCTCTGCATTAACTGACAATCAAATAGCCGGGTAATCTGTTAACGTAATCTTTTCAACGCAGTGAAAAGTGTGGTTGTTTAAAATGTTTATTTGCAATCTAATTACAACGTTTACGGCAACTGTGAACTAACAAACGCGTGGCATCATTACAGAAAATAAACCAACTTTAAATTAAATTACAGCTTTACAGACTTAAAATACATATATAAAGTTCCAAGCTTAAAGTAACTGCTCTCAGATATTTTGTGACGTCATGCAATTAATTATCATAACGATGTAGTTAAGTATTATATTGCAAATGGACCCAAATGAAGGTCAATCATTTATGTGCTTTGTGATGTTCTTGCCGCGGATTTGTGGCAGTTAATAGAAAGCCAGTGGCAGCATAAAGTGACTTCATGTTCAAGCCCGTCTGCAGCAACTTGGCTAACTTTCTGTTGCCGTCGAAGTTGCTGTTGCCGTTGCTGTTGCTGTAACTGTTGATGTTGATGTTTCGGCTCGAGACGCGCCCAGTTGTTAACAATTGGTTGGGTTGGGGTTTTTGTTATGCCAACAGCTGCAGTTGCAGCAGCGGCGGGCCACAATAATAAATAAACAGCCGGGCCACTTGAAATTGGATCGCCAAAAAAGAAAAATAAACAAAAGCGGCAACAGCGACGACGACGCGACGGCAGCAGCCACAATAAACACGCAGTTTTCACTTTTCTGACACTTGACTTGGCTGCCGCAGAGTCCAGAAGTCAGCTACCGGACCCCTGGCAGGCGCAATGATGATGATGTCACACACACACACACACACACACACAAACAAACACAGCTTAGGCTACAACAATAACTCATAAATGAAAAGTGAAAATCGCGTGGCCGTCGCTGTAGAAAGTTGCGCAAATTCTTTGGCCCAGAGGCCTTTGCTATACTACATAACGGATTGCACGCATCCGAGAGACGCTCAATCTGGAGATACAGTTAAATATTTGCTCAAGTGTCACGCTTCTTTACGCCATCATCGGCATCGTGATGATCATCATATTATATTATCACTCATTATCATTGTCATCAGCAGAGGCTGGCGCATCCTGCGTACGTTTTTGAGGACAGCTCTGGGTGAAATCGCAAGTAGCTCCGTAGCTGTATCTATTGAATGGGACTTCTCTCTCCCTCTCTCTCTCTCTCTCTGTCTCTCTCGGCTTTACGTGCTGTTAACGCCCAGTCGCAGCTCTTAATTTGCGTGGCCGCCTGCGGCAATTACGCGTATTATGGACCAAGGCGATGACGACTACGGCGCTGCAGTTGACATTGATAAAATCATTGGGCGCGTGCTGCGTTCCAGACGGACGGACAACCAGACAGATCTCGCGAATACTCGTATCTGAGAGATACACAGGGGCACGTAACAAACTTATACGGGAAGCTTTGAAAGGCATGCCTTTACACTTTTGACTTTTGCTTTCAATTTCTGTTGCATACCCTGTACTAATGACAAATGGGTAAACTGAACTTGTGCAAAGGTACATATATTAAAGGCAAAAGCAAGGGAATATATTCCTTGATTAGCACAACGAACTAAATTGACTTATTCATATTTCTCTATCCATAAAATAAAATAAAAAAAAAATTAAATAAATTAAAAGTGAATTAAAAATGCTAAAAAAAAATAAAAATAAAAATAAATATATATTTTCCAGTTCCAAATGTTTTTTTTTCAATTGGCTTTTCTTTTATCTTATAAATAAATAAAGTGTATATACCTTTAGAGATATTTCTCACTATACAAAATTATAAGATAGAAAACCTCGACTGCAAAATATATGGGTTTTATTTTTACTATGTAAATGCCATCTTTAGGCTTAGTTTAAATTTAATATTGTTCAGATATTAAATACAATGAGTAAGCATTTCTTTTATATCATAAATAATTAAAGTGTATATACCTTTAAGGATATATCACACTATAAAAATTATAAGATACAAAGCCTCGACTGCAAAATATATAGGTTTTATTTTTAGTAAATAAATGCCATCTTTAGGCTTAGTTTAAATTTAATTTTGTTCAGACAATAAATACAATGAGTAAGCATTTCTTTTATATCATATTTTATATTGTTGGGAAAATATATGTTACCAAAATAATACTTTTGCAAAGTGTTGAGTTAGACGAAAGATAGAAACAAAAGATGCACAGAAATTTTCGAATAATTGTGTGTACATAGAACTCATTTGCAATGTATGTTTCGGAGTTGGTTACAGGGTAACACCTTATCTGACACTCTCGAACCCTAGCGGACTATTATTTGTTATTTTTCTTTTTTGTTGTCGTTTCTTTTATCTTCAGTGTCGGTCTGTCGGTGAGTTCTTGGAAAATGTGTGCGAGTATCTATTGCCGTTTGCGACGCCTTGGCGGCAACTTCTGGGCCGCTTGCATTTGCTTAGCATAAATTTAGAGCCGTTGCTGCTGCTGTCGCCGTCGTCGTCGTCGTAGATGGCATTCACTTTCAGTTCTTTGTAATTTATGCTGCGAGCTCTCCTGAGGTCAAAACTCAACCAGAACACTAAGGCAAAGAATGCTAAACTAGGCAAACTTGCAGCTGAAATAATTGAGACAGCTTTTCAGAGTTAAAGACCAGCCACATGTCGATTGTTGACACATATTTAGGTAATGCCGATTATGGTCATTAAGGCATGGCCAATTACTTGAAGGCAAACATGATGTAAGTACATAAAACCAAATTCTCTAAATAACTCTTTCACATAGTACTTGTATATTGTATATGCACATTATTTTACAGAGATTTCTGTTTATTGTTTTTCCAACACAAAAGCTTCCCTATGAAAAAGACACCCAATAAAATAATATTTGTATTATAATTATAAATATTAACAAAATAAGACAAACCGAAGACTTAAACCCTTTTCCTTATTATTCAGTTGTGAACATTTTCTTTTATAAGTTTTATTAAGCGTGAAAAGCTCTTAATAAATAAATCCAATAAAATAAAATATATATAAATAGTATTATATTTTCAAGTCTGTATTGGACAAACCGAAAACTTAAACCCTTTTCCTCATTATTCAATTGTTAACATTTTATTCACAAGTCTTATTAAGCGTGGAAAGCTCCTAATAAATCGCATAAATTCCTTTCCAACATTATGCGTATTAGTACAATTTCTTTTAATGGACTTTAAAATATTTATTTGCCATATTTATTATACATATCATTTTATTTATCAAGATGGACTAAACAACTGGCTGGTTGCCATGTGTGCAGCCAATGCCCAGGATTATTTCTACGGGATTTGAAGTATTTGCACTCGTATAAGTACCCTTGCCTACATGAATTTATTGCCAACTTGATGATAAATGTACTATCTGTACTACTTCAAGACTGTAAACAGACCAGCCCGATTCGGTTCGAGTGGCAGGACAAGGGAAGCGACACCAGAACTGAACAGCGGAAACAACAAGGACGAGTAGAACTTTGGTACGAGGACAGCTGAGGCCCGGCTTTTGGGCATAGGGCTTGGGTGTGCCAGCTGGCAGCGGGTGGCATTTAAATAAACAATGTGCACTGCTTTAAATTTATGCGCATATCAAGCTGACAAGGTTATGAAAATGCTAAAACAGCCAGACTGTCGTCTATCTGTATCTTTCACTACCCCGGCCCAGGCCAGAGCGTTTTATACCATTTCAGGCCACGCCAGCTGAGCTCAGCTGGCTCCAGAGCTGTTTCGACTAGACGCTGCTGCCGTTTCGGTCTCTGCAAATTTTGGCTGCTCTCTGCCATTATCCACCTATGATTCACACAGCAACACACACACACACACACACACACACACACAGTACACCCCAGTCAAGTGCTGGGACAGGCGTTTGTTTGTCCTAAGCTCTAAGTTGTATATTTTGGTAAGCATAATTGAAATGTAAATTTTGTTACGGTTTATGTAGACAAAAGGTGGCGTAGCTTGAAATTAATATTTTACCATTTGTGGCTGTCAAAATAAGCAAGCAGAAGCAGAAAAGGGAGTCCTTTTCGGCGAGCCGAAGTTTAAGTACCCTGGCAGACAATTGGCAAATATGACGTATATATTTGTATTAAACGTTTTCTTACTTATACGTAATTTAAAGTTATTTAAAAATGTTGTTAAAAATTTTATTAAAAATAAACTTGTTTATACTCCCATATTTAAGGCACAATAAAAGCTCTTTAATGCTGTGTTTGTCGGGGATAGATTGGAAAAATATAACTTTTTGTCAGACCTAACTAATTTTGTGCAGGGTATAAGAAGTGAACCTTTTTGTTAAGTTTAAATTTTCATTTAGATAAAAGGAAGAGTTATAAAAAAAAGCTTTCACTATATAGGTTGACAGTGCGTATGCGCGATAAAATGTTCCTTTTTTGATATATTTACGACTATCTGAGATTAATTTATCACTTATCGAATTGCAACTTTTATGAAAAGAAATCTTTTAATTTGAATAAAAGTTTAGCTATTCAAATGTTTCTGTATCAGCTTACGGCTCAGTTTTGTCTACCTTTCTAAACCTGAGAGCACTGCAGTGTAATTTGAGTTCTTTGTTCACATATTTAATCTTGTTATCAGCTCGCATTCACAGCTGCTCATTATCTTGACTAATTTACAACTTAATTATGCTCTTTAATTTGCCATTTTGTTCGCTGCATGCAAAACAAAACACTTTTCATATTTACAAATGCCATTTTAGTTGAATGCACACATCTTTATGGCCAACATTTGGCTACACCCGCACACACCCACACACGCACACACATGTGGCAAGCAGCGCGCTGCAGCAACCTAAAACGTGACTTTTGCTGCATTTTTCGCGAGCGTCTGCAGACGGGATGCGTGAGGCGCGGCGCGGCGCGGCGAGGCGAGGCAGCGGCCTCTTGTATAAGGCCCCATTTGAGTTTCATAATTCGCAACAAAAGTGCCGGCCATTTTGTGGCTAAACTTAAAATGGCCAAGTACATGCCGTACACTGAGCGAAAACAAAAAATAGAAAAGTAGCTAGCTAGCTGCTCGTTTGTGTGCATAAAACGGCGCTTATTAAATTTCGCTCAATTTTAATAAGCCACATTCAGAGTCTTTTCTTTTGTTCTTCTCAATTTTTTGTCGAAAGTGAAAAACCGCCTGCAATGATGAGTTTTTCCCTCTAAAAAGATGGAATTAAATTAAAAAAAGGGGGCAGTTGCCCGAACGACGGCCGTTTTTTAATGAATTTTTTTTGCAAATGAAACTCATTTTGCATAGGCACGTTTTCCGGACGTCGCAACGTTGAGTTGATTCACGGATTCCCATCAGCTGCTGCCTTTGTTGTTGTTGTTAGGCTGATTTGCGCGCTTGAAAGCGAAAACTAGCGAAACTAAAATGTTATTGCGCATACGCTCAGTTAGCCCGCCCTAAGAAATTTGGGTCAATTCATGTAGTTTATTTGTTTTTTGTTTTTTTTTTTGGTGAATTTCTCAAATGTTACGCGCCTACCATATATATATATATTTTACGTACATATGCATGGATTGTGCAAAGTTCAACGACTTAAGTTAAAAAAAAAAGAAACATTGTTTAAATAAAAAGAAGCAGAAGCAGAAGCGCAGCTGATTCTCAATTGTAACTTTTTACTGGTTTTTGGCAACCTTTTTAATTTGCGCCTAGGTTCCCTCTTGTTTGCAAAAATGAGTTCACCAGCCTGTTCTTCTTTTAATTGTTGTATTGTTGTTGCTGTTGCTTTTCTGCTACTACTGTTGTTTTTTGCTTTGTTGGTTAACAAATAAAACAGAAATGAGCTGGGTTTTGTGGCCTAATTAGTTTCACCTGTGTCAATGTGCAAACAAAGCCACAGACCAGACTGCGGCCAAGAACATTGTTAATGAAGAAGACAAAAGTAGGTATGTGTGTGTGTGTGTGTGTGTGTTGTGTTTGTATCTGTATTAAAAAGCGCATAAATAATGCATACAGCATGCAGCAAGAAATAATAATAAAAAACGAGCAAGGCTTTTTATAGAACACAAAGAATTTAGCTTCTAGTGAAAAATATATATAAATGCAACATTTAGATAGCAATGTAAAATTGAAGAGTATTTATGTGTATGTATGTGTGTGTGCAAATTTATTTATTATTGTTTGAGAACGGGAAGTGATTCATGAATATCCAAGACCACGTATGTGGCTGCGCCTGAACCAGTTTTTGTTGAGTGGGTGTTTCGTTTATGATAAGGGGTACTGCATAGTCCCAGCATGACAAATCGGTTTTAGCTGCTGACAACGACATGGGGAACTTCAATTTTGTAAACGAACAAACGAACAAATCTTCCAAAAAACAAGTTGGAATATTTCAGTCAGATTTTTAAAAATATAGTGTAAAAATCATCCAAACGAATAACATTCTAGGCATATATATACTATATACATATATATGTTCGAATCTCACATTGTGAGTGCCAAGCTTTACGGTCCATAAATATGGTCTGTTGTGTCAAGAGCTTATCGTAAACGCAATTTGAAAGCTTAACGCTCATCAAAATGCATTTCGGCAGCTTGCCTCAAAATGTTGCCGTACATATTTCAATGGAGCTGCCACCCGCAACCCAGCCCAAACCCTTAAACGCAGCACATTCATCAATTTTAAAGCCAAAAGAAAGAAAGCTCCGTCGCAAAATAAATAACATTAAAAAAATAAAAATAAAAAAAACAACGAGGCAAAAACGACAAAGGCGAAATTAAATCGAAGGCAGTCAGTCGTAAACGTAAATTTCGAGTGGGGCACGTAAAGGCAGCGTAAAATATTTGAAGCTCATGACCAAACGTTGGTAATGTGTTTTATTGAAAATTCTCACATACTATTTTATAAAGCTTACCATATTTGTTACGTAACAAAGTTAGGCAGACGCCGTACTGTGTGTGTGTGTGTGTGTGTGTGTGTGCAGGGGTGTATAGCGGGTGGTGCAAAATTGTCTGCGACAGCGGCAAGTAATTCTTATGATTATCATAATTTATATGGCCTTGAGGTACGACAGCTTAGCAGCAACTTTGGAATTCGTTTGGCCTGGGCTCAGCCCAAAAAAAAAAATATAAAAATAAAAACGAAACCAAGTGAGTTTCAGAACCAGAACCAGAACACAGAACAAAGACACCGAAACAAATACAAAGCCAGAGCCAAAGCTTCTTCGTGCTGCTGTTGCTGCTGTTGCTGTTGCTGCTGTTGCTGTTGCTGCTGTTGCTGTTGCTGCTGTTGCTGTTGCTGCTGTTACTGTTTCTATTGCTGGTGACGTCTTCCGTGCCGCTTCGTGCTTTTCAAATGCACACAGAGCAGACGGAGAGCCATCTAACTAATGCTAAATACTTTGACCTTGGGACCGCGCACGCCTCAGGGTCTTGAAAATTATACTAGTATGTGTGGCTAGCACCTAGAGAAAAAAAACTCACACACACACACACACACACACTCGCACATAGAGACAGCTGAAAAAGCGTTCAACAAAAACAATTTCCACTCAATGAATAGAAAAATTGCGCACAATTGTTTGGCGTTTGGTTTTTTGTCGTTTTGTGGTCGTTGATGATGTTAACTAAATAATTAGCCGACATAATTTGCTGGCTAAGAGCGGCAGGCGACTTGAAACCCGGTCGGCCATTAGACACGAGGCACTCTTCAGACCCTCCAGAGTCAAAAGTCAGGCCAAAAGTGTCAAATTAAATGCGCATTAGAGCGTCATTTGAAAGACAGCAGCCACAAACAGACCAGCAACAAAATGCGGCAGCAGCTCAAAGCTTTTTTTATATTAAACAATTAAATGACCAGCAACATTTAATTGCATAATTAATAAACATTAAAAGCACTTAGGTATGGCAACAACGTTTTAATACTATACAATTTGCAGTTTGTGTTTTCTTTCGGTTTTTGTTGTTCCATCGTTTGTCTGCGAGGCTGCTGAATTAGCTGTTGAATCTTCATGACAAAAGACACGCACCACAATATACATAAATGAAGGTGTGTGTGTGTGTGTGTACCTCGTAAAGCAAGACTATAGCACATGAAATAAACAGCCTTAAATATAGATAGTCTGTCGGCGTTGGCTTTAACTTAAGCCAATTTTCTAGCAGGTTAATGAAATAATTTTTTATTATATAAGTTAAAACCTTTTGATCCTACTAAGCAATAAATTACAATATTCCGAATTTTTTACTTCTCTAAGAAAAAATGTTTGTCGAATATTTGATTTGAATGATTTAAATATGTATACTTTTTTTTAAATCTACAGATGTTACAAAAAAAACCTTCATTAGCTTTCAAAAAATTTGATTCAAAAGCAAAGAATATTAAAAAAAAAATTTTTACTATAATTTTAGGAGTACTTATTAAAAATACAACTTATAATTCTTTAAGGGCTGCGTCTAATATGCAAACAGTTTTTTAACTCTACTAATCTTCATATTTATAAAAAATAAAACCGATAATTTATTTTAGCTCCATTTATTTCTTGTTAAATAACAGAGAAAATTAATGCAAAACTTAGAAAAGAAATCCTCGATTTTATTTCCAGTTTCCGAAGAATGCTTTAAATATTTTGGAAGTTCTAAGTTTCGAGCATTCACTATAAAATCGCAATAAAATATTGTTTTATAATTTTCCGCAAATCTAAGACTTCACACACAGTAAACAGAAGAAAAAAAGTTCTATGTATTTTGGGAATCCAAACACCATCAAATATTTCGTAATTTCGCTGAGTTGTTTTTATTTCTGAAAGAGCGCCAAAGCTAAAATATAATTTCAAAGCAAACAGCAAAAAAAAAAACTCGCTGCGGCCTTCACCTAGAACCGACCAGATCTGGCCAGTCCCAACGGGCGGGGGGACTGGGCATGGTCTAATGCCCGGTCTCTGTCTCTATCCCCCGTCTACTTGGGCATTCCGGGCAGCGCCTACGCAATTAGCAATGCCCTGAAGCTATTAAAATAGCAACAATTGTCGGCTCGCGGCCAGGCAGAAGCGTACCAAAGGTCTAACATAGTCGTATAGAAAGTGAATGTTTTTTTTTTGTCATGCTCGAAATCAAAAATCGGCAACGCTGTCGCTGAAATTAAATGAAATGAAATGAAATGAAATCAAAAGTTGGCGTTTCGTTCTCTGGTTTCTTTGCCCCTCAACGTTTTGACAATTTGTTTACATTGTTTTTGTTTTTGTTTTTGTTGTTGTTATTATTGCGTATGCTTGTTTACGCATAGATTGTTTACGTTTCTCTGTTTCACACATAAAACGTGTGACTTGAACTTTGAATTAATACGCTCAATAATTTACATTTTTGTCGTCTCTGTCTAGCCATTTCTTGGCTCCCTCTCTCTTTCCTGTTATTTATTTATTTACGGCAGGTTCCAATGTGCTGGCTTTTGCAATAGTTTCCAGTTCTGAGAATCGGTTCTTGTTATGGCTTAGGCGACCAAGAACCGGTGACTGGTACCCACCAATGGTGGTAGGTAATTCCAGGAAGTGCCAATGAAACCGAATGTGTGTAGTTCCCGTCTATGTGCTTTGCATTACTGATTATTGTTTTCGGGTTTTTTCTTCGTTCAGCCTCTCTGTTGACCTTATGGGGGTAGCTGTCGGTTTACTAATCGCATTTTGATCGCGAAGAATTTAAAATGTATTTTTTTACATACGTAAAATATATTTTAGTTTTCTATTTTTGTTTTTTGTAGCTACTGGTGAATTACAAATGTCAATATTGGTGAAGAGTCTGTATTAAATTGTAATGATAAATAACACTTTTTTTTAAAATAATATATTACGTTTTTATTATAAAGATACATATATAATACAGCTGTTCAAATTCGATGATATATATAATTGGACACGTATTGTTGCCTTTGCTTGTGATGAGAAATTTTAGTTGAAGTAAAAAACAAAGTTTGTTAATTAAAAGAAAACAAATAATAATACAAATTTTAATTATTTTTGTACATCTTGTCATATAAATATAAAATATCATATAAATATATTATACACAGGTCTTCACCGAAATCTCTTTTAACAAACTTTCAACTCAGTCTCAAACAGATAACAAAAAAAATGTCCCATTTCAAATATGATATATTGAGCGATTAAAAATCTCTTAACAAATAAGCCATGAAGCAGATCATTTTGTAACTGATGATTGATGCAGCCATAATTAATAACTCATGCACATATCAATATTTGCCTGTGTGCAAGTTAATAAAATATGTTTGGCTGACATATCGAAAACAATTGTCGCTTGTCAAATCTGTGGCTGGTGCCACAGAAAAATCGAGCCAACCATTTGATTGAAATCGCTTTAAATTCAATGCATCTGCAGTGCCACGCCCTGATGGCCCCGTGTCGGGCTCTGTTCCGACCGTTTTGGATCAATCAAATCGTTTGCAAATCGTTAGCGATACATAAGTACTCGCATTTTTTATTCAAAGCCCATCGGCAAACTGCAGCTTTTGTGTCATGTTCAACATCGATAGCTGATGACGATGACGATGATGATGATGTTTGCTTGTCTGCGGCTGTTTCAGCTCCCTTTGGGGCTTTTTGCTGCTTTAAATTATTAAATTCAGCGCTGACAGTTGACAAAACAAATGGATTGCAGCAAAGAAAAACAACAAAAAACAACAAAAAGAATCAATAACATTGACAACAACGCCGCCAAAAAGGAGCGAAGTCTGCTCTAAAATAAAATATTGCATTTCTGAATGTTTAAGCCGAATTTTCGACTTCAGCGGGCTTCTGCTGCCACCGTCCAATCAGTCAGATCCAGTTGAGAGCGGGTGTGGGGGGAGGGCAATCGGATCAGAGACCACACGCTCGGCATATGAAATGATTTGTGCCCATTGTTCGACTGCTGGACGTCTCTTCATCCAATGTCGATGGCGCGTATTGATAATTGAAATCAGGCATGAAATCGCTGCGGCCACTTGAATTATGGCGTTTGCTGGCGCTTTTGTTCTCGCCAACGTGTGCAGCCGACTGATTGCCACCCCTCCCCCCCTCCCTCCATGGGAGGGTGTTCCTACCAAGCCACTGGAGCTGCAGACGAGGCAACGACGCAGGTGAAATTTGCATAACAATTTAAAATTCTTGTGCAGTAACGAACCGACTGGGACTCTGCCAATTGCCAGCTGGTCCACCATTAGCTGACCACAATCCAAGCGCCCCCCGCTCCTCTCCACGCCCCTCCTCTGTCTAGTTCACAGCTCTGATTGATTGCACACACGCGCTGCGCTTTGATTGTTAGCAAATTCTCGCTTTGGTCAGCGGGTTAATTAAAATTCCCCTTTGTCATTGCAAAAGAGCAGCGAAAGAGCGCAGCAGCTGCAATTAAAATAGGTTGGCTTCGCTGCAAAAGGATAATAAAAATTTATCACCTTGCCAGACCTTTACTTTTATTGTTAGACACAAGCAGCTGCTTCTCTCCGGTGCACTCAATCTGGAGAGCAGGGCACCAAAACTCTGCCATAAGTTTTTAATTTATTTTGCAAGTAGGTTGCAGACTTTTTGCGCAAGCTCAAGCCATCCCCTCAAGCTGCTCCTCTGCATAGCTGGCCGTAAAAAACGTGCCAACCCACAAATCATCAAATAGCGCAACTTGGCCACAAAGTTTCCCAAGTGTGAGGATAAAAAACTTAGTCAGCGCGGAAATACTCTACATTAAAAGCTTTTCACATATATGCACATACACGTACATATGTACGGCGGATTCAGAACTGTAATGCTTTGGTTCCAAAACGTGCTTTAAAGATTTTTTTCTGAAATAAAAAATTTATTTTTTTTTAATTTTTATTTTAACTGCCAGTTTAACAGTATTTTTATTTAATTTGAAGTTCAAGTTTAAGCAAAGTTAAAACAGTAGTGCTTTTAACTAGATACGATTATGTTGTTCTTTGTATAAGATTATAAATTGAATAGGAATTATCATCAAAAATATTAATTTTTAATTTAAATGCAGAATTAATGTTGAAGTCAAACCTTGAACGCGTAAAAATTGTTTGTCATGTTTGCCACTTATGTTATGGCAGTGGGAAATTTGGACTCAAGCCAAAATGGAGTATTTTGATATTCTAGGTTTAAATTGGAGGAAAAAAAAGTTGACATAAATTTAAATACAAAATTTGTTGTTTTAATTTTAATGTAAAATAAGTCTGGATGATAGGGACAGGGAAATTTGACTTCATACCATTATATGGTAATATTAAAATAAATATTCAACAAATTTTTTATTTTATTAATTTATTAATTTTTTTATTTTTTTATTTTATTTATTTTATTTTTAAATTTTTTTTATTTTTTTATTTAGTTTTTTATTTTATTCTTAAAGCCAACCCGTGAATAAATAGCAATTTCTAATTAACTAACAACTTCGCATAGGATTTGTATTCTAAAAGATAATGTTGCTGTTGGCCATATTACTTAAGGGCTTAATAGGGGCATTTGTAGGAGACCGCGTGACCACCAACGACGAAAACAACGAAGCGGGCGAGAGGCGCGTGTTGGCCATAAGGATGCGGCACTGTGAAGCCAATGTCGACAGTTAAGATGGGTCTGCTTTGGCCTGGCTTGGGCCACACTGTCCATTGCATTTATTAGTTCTTGTGAACATTTTTTGCGCTTGCCGTTGCCAATTAGTGCGCCGTAAGCGACAGAGTAACGCCTGGAGCTGACTGAGAGAGGGAGAGAGAGAGAGCGAGAGAGCAGAGAAGAGAGCGGTGAGGACAGAGTGACAATTTAATAAACGAGCTGTCGATCATCAACACGGCCGGGGCTTATGAGACTTTTGACACCTGTGTGGCATTGCTTAAACGCAGCTGCTTCCGCTCTGCCTCGCTCTCTCTCCTCTCTCTCTCTCTCTCTAACTCTGAATTGGTATTCTATGCCGTGCACATGCCTGCATACATTTATGTACACATATATATATAAGTACATATATCATGTAGTATGTGTGTGTGTATTGCATCTAGCTAAGGGGCCATAGCACAAGTGTCCATGTCCGTCTCTGTTTGCATTGCGTTGCCTTGCGCGTTGACTATTTGTTTAGACATTGCGCTCGCATTGCATACGTGGCGTATGCGCAACCTTGACAAACCTATCTGTGTGCTGTATTTACACATGTGTGCGTGTGTGTGAGTGTGTGATATTGCCAGCCAGCCGGAGAGCAACAGTGCAGAGTGCTGTAACCCACAGCAGACCCGGCGCGACACGCATCTCAGCGTAATTTGCTCGCAAAATATAACAATTACGGATAGTTAAGAGCATGGCGTGTTCTGTGCTGACTCTAAAGATTGCCGCATCAATATAATCAGCACTTATTTAGTGTACAATACATATAGTTGTTTGCTTGTGGCAAGGTCGACAGCATTGCATAAGCTCAGCAAAAGAATAACAATTTTATTGTTCATTTCAAATATATATATATTTAGAATTGGAGGGGTAAAAGTTTCCAGAATTAAGTTGTGCCTGAACACGTGTATTTGATGAAGTGGGGAAATTTGATACTTTTATATTTGTAGCCAAAAGAATATGTTAACGCTCCCCTACTATCAAAGTAGACAACAACTTTATTTCTTAATTACTATTTAAAAACAAAGCTATTAAAAATATATATATTTTTTTATTAAAAATATCTATCAACGTAGATTAAAACTAAATGCCTCTATTAAATATCGTTCACATTCGTAGTTATCTTCTCAGAAAACCAACACGGCGTATGCGTATTTTTTGTATTCAATGTTTTCGCAGAAACGACGCAATCCCCTGGACATTGAGCAACATTTGTATGTACGCCCATTTTTTCCGGGTGGCAATTACACATGTATGTCCTTTGCCATGGCAATGCAAACAACAACAACAACAACAACGGGTCAGCTGCCTGAATGACACAAACATTTCAAATAGGAAATGCTATGAAAATCTTAACACAGCTGCAACAGCCAAATGCCAATATCAGCAAAAATTTTGAAATGCACTTGAAATTGTTTCAACTGGAAGCGGTAGCAACAATAGCAGCAACAATTTCGAGCAACAACAACTGTTAGGCCCATTAAAAGCCTCGACAATGAAGCATCGAAAACATGGAGAACGCTGGGGCGGCGACGGCGACGGCGACGCCGATGGCAAATGATCGCCGGCAATTTTCACTGAGAAACTGCTAGCTGGAAACAGCAACAACAACAACAATGCCGACGGGTATGAAAAAAGTTTTGCTTACGTGATCGAGGCCCGGACTGTTCTCAGTGCTGTCTGGTAAAGATTTACACGCCTGACCTTGAGGCGAAAATCTCGCTGCAATCTTCAATAATAAAATTAAATATAATTGCGGGGCTGTAAAAGCAGCAACAGCAATAGGAATAGCAATAGGAATAGCAATAGGAATAGCAGCAGCATACAAATACAAATACAAATACAAATACAAATACAAACTGCCAATCAAATTGTCAGTCAAGTGGAAAAGAGCAAAAACTGCTGCAGCCGGCGATGGGCGAAGAAATTTTCACAAAAAACTTCTCATTGCTGTGAGAGATGATGCAGAAAACAAACGAGTACAACAACAACAGCAAGGCGAGTGCAAAACTTGGCAAAAGCAAATACGAAGACCTTGAAACGCTGCTGGGTTGGAAAAACAACAAAAACAGTGACAACAACAACAACAACAACGAGAAACGCGAATGCAAAATCACCCTGGAACAACAACACGCAAACTTAGCATCGAAACGAGCTAAACGAAACAAATCGCCAGCGACGAGCGCTCGACTAACAACAACAATTATAGCAACAACAACAACAACAACGGGTTGTAAAAAAAAATTAAGAAATAAACAAAGATATGTGCAATATTTTAATGTAAGCACTGAGTGCCAAGAAGGAAATTCAAACAATTTTTGTTGCAAGTAATTCTATGATAATTTCCCTTCAATAATATTTGTATTAAATTTAAATTAGATCACAAGCAAAAAACTTGTTTCAAGCCTTTTTAATTACAATAATCTTTTTTTCTTTCTTCTCTCTTTTATTCTCTCTCTGTATTCTTCGTCTGATTAGATTAGCTCTTTGTTAGACGCAAATGAAGGGCTCATTATTCACATTAAATCTTTGGTTTTTTTTTTAATCATCAAGTAATATTATTGTATTCATTTAAAAAAAAATGTATTTTTAGTTTATAAAGATCAGTGACTACTGATAAAAAAGTCTTAAACATTTTTTTTTATTTATTTATTTAATTGGCAATAGGGGTGCTAGAGTTTAGAGTTATATAAAATAATTTGTAAAAGACTTTTTTAGTTAACAGCTTGAATTTACGTTTAGAATACATTATTAAGTTAATTTTTCATTGCTAGTCGTGACAGTATTTGTGAGAGGCAAACATTTGGCACCCTATGTTATTTATATAAATATAAATCCAATATTTGTCTGCATCTTATTTTATTATGTTTCATGTACGTCGGAACAAATTATAAATGTGCGGATTTCGGAAAATTAGTTGTCTGAGCTTTAAATATTTACTTTTTTTTAGTCAAAAGTCATAGTAGTCACAATAATAATAATAAAATGAATATTAAAATATGGCTCAAAAATTAATTAATGATATTAGAGCATTGGCACACTAAAATTCAATTTTCAATAATAATCAAGAAATAACTAGGGTATCAGCTGTAGCGGCGACTGCCGACGAGCTGCTCTGCAAAAGTGCAACTTAACAGTTTGCACAATGAGCGGGCTGCGCGGTCTGTGGAACTGTGGGGCGTGTGGCGAGCCGACTCCGTTCGGCGGCAGTGGGCAGCGCGTGTATTTGGGACTGGACTTGGGGCAGGGGCAGCAGACAGCAGACAGCAGAAAGCAGCAACAAGCACATTTCATTATCATCATCTTCATTAGAAGCTCAACCGAACACGCTCACGAACACACACGCACACACGCCAGCGCGGAGAGTGTGTGCGCGAGAGAGGCGAGCAGCCGAGATAAGCCGAGGCTAACGCAGCGACTGCGACGGCAGCGGCGGCTGCTTCTCCATTACAGCGACGCGTCTACGTCGCGTCGTCGGCGTCGTCTTATGGCGCAGTAAAGATTTATTTTCCATAGTCGCCCGCTCGTCGTCTATAAATGTACAACAGCTTCTAATGTACGAGCATTTATTTCAGTTTCTGTTTCGTTTCTGTTTTGCAATAACTTTTTGTTGCTATTGCTTTTGCCATTGCCTGTTGCTGTTGTTCTTGCTGTGCGGAAACTTTTGCTGCCCCCGTCGTCGCACTTTTGCCCATTTGACCGCAGCTAAATCATGTGACTTTTTTAGTGGTCTCCGCCACCGACTGCCCGCCCGCCCTTTCGACTCAATCGATGCTGACGTTGCTGTGCGGACCAAGGCCCCTTTCCCCCTCCGCCCCCCTGCACCTCACTCCTCTTATGGACTTCTAAGTGGATTTCAGTTTTGAGTTATGCGAAATTCGGTTATTTAGCAAAGTTAGCAACAATGCAGTTCGTTGATGCTGATGATGAGTTGAGTCGCAGTTTTGAAATTGTTTTCGCCAAATGATGGGGGAATTTTTGTAGCCATTGTTGAAGCTGAAATTCAAATTAAAGAGGAGATTTCGCGGGGCCCAGCTTAGCGTAAGTGAAACAGAATGAGCCAGTGGAGGCGATTTGTGGGGATTTTGGATTTCTTACCAGTTGCATCATTAGAGCACAAAATGCTTATTTTAAAAAAACATTTGAAAAACTTCAATTTTACTTATACCAAGCAGGTTTACTGAAATAAAAGGGGCGAGAATTAAAATGGTTAAACATATATTGCATTTATTACTAAGTATATTACTGCTTTAATAATAGTAAGTATGGGATTTGTTTACAACTATTCAAATCTATTTCCTTAGTAAAAGAGTAAAGAGCTTAGCATCATTTGCTCCAATTTATTTTATGGAAATTAATATTAAATCAATTCGATCTAATATTATAATTACCAATTCAATGCACAAATGGCTTCAGATCACATAACGTCCTCGTCATCTTTGGCCAGAAGAAACTCTTGTTCTTACAGCTGAATGATTGCCAAGGCACTTATCGGAATATCTTCATGAAGGAAGAAGCCACAACAGTTGCTGTGCTCATAACAAGCAGGAAGAAGCGAAAGAAAAATATATTAATAAACGAAATATGAAATACTAAGAGTTGGCATTAGCAACAAAACAAATGATGCTGCTGTCCGCCCCAACTGACTTTCTCGGAATTGTCAATAGGATAAAGCTGTATAAGATAAACCCTCAATGGACATTTGCGTCATATGGCGACTGAGAAAGTTATTGTATTGACCGCTGAGTGGATGTGGCAAACGACAATCGACGGAAACTCAATGAAATATAATGCCAACAGATGGAATTCAGAGGCAACTGGCAACAGGCCCGGCCCGGCCCGGCCTGGACTTTTGACCTTGGACAAGCTGTTTATGCTGAGACCAGAATATGCAAAAGCTTGTTGACAAAATCCCGTGCGGAACTCTTTGGCCCGACTGCAAGTCAGCGATGTGTTGGTTAATTAAAATACTCTTTTGGAGAGTTTACTCAACTTGCGAAGAATGAGTCCGTTATGTTGAGTAAGGTGATATTTTTTTTTACTTATATATAAACAAATTTTATTTAATTCCTTAAATTTTGTAACTTGTACATAAAAAAATTTAAGAATTGTTTATAACCAAGTTAAATTTTTGATTGCAAATTGACAATCAAAGCAAAAACCCAAAATTATAGTTTAATGATTAAAGCACAAATTCTTTAAAATATATATGCATATATAGAGTGGATTTTAATCCTTTTAGATTATTCAGCGCGTATGCTAGTGTATGCAAACTGCGTGGTTGCAAAAAACAACTTTCTTTATTATGAATACATATTTCAAGCTTAATCCCAAAGTGGCAAAACGAGAATGTCGCCGGCCAATGCTGCAGCAGCAGCAGCAGCAAAGATGTTGAGCGACTTTTGGCAACACCAGCACCGACACGCAGCAGTCTTGGGGCAGGGTCTACGTTTACAGCAGAAGCAAAAGCAAAAGCAAAAGTAACATCCACATAATGTATCTGAATTGCTCTGGTTTGGTCTGAGCCTTGGCGTCAACTGGTTTGGCATAGGTCCCCGCTTCTTTAATCGAGTTCATCATTGTTCATTATTGTCGCCATGGTTGCCATGATTCAAGTGTTTAATTTTATGCCGCCTGCTTCTCGCTGCTCGCTGCTCACCGAGTGTCTGCCAGCCTGTCCGGCTGTCTGTCTTTCAGTTCATATGCATGATTAAGAAGCGGCCGTCGAAGGTCAACAAGTGCCAAGGAATTGGCCTCAAACTGGACGCGACTTTGTTTGCCTGCACAATCTTCGGATGGAAATTTTAATAACCGCACAAGGTCAACCAGGAAACAGTCGTTGCGGTTTGGTCAGCTTTTCAGCTTGCCTTTCGTTTCCAGCCGGGCCAAGTCTTAAGGCAATAAAACTTCGAATTTATGCTGGGCCACCAAGGAGATCAAAGCGTTGCCTGGCAGCCTTTAAAAGCTGCTCAAACATTTCTAATAATAAAAAGTCGCCATCGGACAATGCGGCGTATGCGCAATGTTTATTTGAAACTTGAAACTGGCGCATGGGAAATTCATTTGGTGCTTAAAGAGCAGCAGCAGCAGCAACAACAAAAACATCAAAAACAACAACAACAACGATTACCACAAGGTTGGATAGCTGGGGCTTCAATTGGCAACCGCATGACAGTTGCTGGCAATTGCATGTCACCTTTTTTGTATGTACGCGAAAAATGCAAAAACCAAACTCGACAAACTTTCGGTTACATGAAGGGGCGGTAGGCGGTTCAAGGGGGAGGGCGCGTCAAACGCACAGTTGACATACAAATTAGCAGGTTGTAGCTTTGATTTTTCGTTTGTTTTTTTTTTTTTTTGTTTTTTTTTTGTGCAGTCCTAACCGCTGTGCGACTGGCATTTCAAGTTCAGCCTAGCCAAAGCAGTTTCCATTTGCTGGCATTTACATCTGTGAGCCATCGAAAAAACGGCGCTGCAATGCGAGTAATTGCAGTGCAAGTCGATTTCAAGTGCATACACAAATTACCAATGCAAACACAACAACACAATGCACAAATAGTAGGCATATTGAGTCACCAGCGCTCCAGCGCTCCATGACATGGCCGGGCGCATTTTCAATGCCAGCGGATACAGATACAGATACAAAAGATACAGATACTCTGCTGATAGATAGCTCGGGCAGACCGCGCGCGCGCTTAAATTACAGAAAATCGTGCAAATTTTATTTGCTTTAGACAGCTGCTACAAATACTAAAAGATATCAGTCAGTCAGTCACTCAGTCAAATACCAGTTAACAGATACAGATACAGATACAGATACAAAATACAAAGTGTTTAGCCGTGATGTGCCGAGAGGTTGAAAACATTTTCACACTTAGCCGTTTGCATAATTGATGGCTGTTGTCGATGTTAACGTTCATGTTGATCATTTCGGATGCTAATGATACTTGCGAGCTTGGTCCATTGCTTGCCTCAGTTCTCCGGGCTATGGTCTTTATGTTTAACACATGATTTACGAGCTGTTCGAATTGTGGGCATCTCAAGAAGTGCTGTCAATCCACACACGAGAGATTACATAGAGCGAAGTTCTTGAGCTGTTCTTTCAATTGCAAATAGGGCTTGCATTTTATTAAATTATTCTTAATATTATTGTTATTTTTTATTATTATTATTATTATTTTAATTATTATTATTTTTATTATTCTTATTATTAGTATTATTATTTATTATTATTATTATTTATTATTATTATTATTATTATTATTATTATTATTATTATTATTATTATTATTATTTTTATTATTATTATTATTATTATTATTATTATTAGTATTATTATTATTATTATTATTCATTATTATTATTATTATTATAATTATTATTTTAATTATTATTAGTATTTTTATTATTCTTATTATTGTTATTATTATTTATTATTAATTTTATTATTATTATTATTATTATTATTATTATTATTATTATTATTATTATTATTGCAAAAGTAATCTAGTCACTATTTATTATTTATGTTTTATAGAAAATTTCCTACCAAAAATATAAAAGTACATATTTATTGTTTAATCCTTTTTTTTTTAAAGTTTTTTCTCATCTGTGTTTTTTCCCATATGTATCAGAAAAAGTAGATTTGGTAAGCAATACAAATTCAGAATTTAATTTTGTTACCTCGTGTTATTTATGTTTTATCAAATTTAAGACATTCTTGTATATTGAATTCACGTACACATTTATTGTTAAATCCTTGCACGTTAAATAATACAACTCCTAACAAAAGCCGAGCATCCAAACAAGCCGTGGTGCCCATGTAATTGTGCTTATAAACAAATGGCCAGCTTATATTCAAATGACTGGATTCAATGCAAATAACAAATGATTGACATAAATTACACAAAATGGCCGCCAGAAGCCAAGCAACAACAATAACAACAACAAATGCAAATTGATCATTTGGCTTTGCATAAAATATATAATAGGCAATCATTAAATCGTTGCAGCGGTCAGGCTCATAAACTTTCAGTTAGCCAAGTGGAAAATTGACTGCAAGAAGTGATCTCGTCAACTTTGGCCCAAAAATTCCCTTGCACTTGGGCCGTTAGCTACATTTAATTGCAGTTGTAGTTGAGCTTGTGTCGGCGCACTTGAAACGTGCTTAATGGGTATCTTAATTGGCGTAGATACACCGACACACTGAGAGATAGATAAACGGTATATATACAGATGCAGTTCACACTTCATTTGAAATTTGCATATAAATGCCCGGCACAGATTCATGTAATTATAAAGGCAAGCGAAACGATTTCCACAATGCAATTGAGACCGAAATGGGAGATTAGCCAAGTTCTAATCAATCGAGCAGCTTTTCAAGTCCAAGCACGCCTGCCGTGTACTTGAGCCAGTAAATCTCCCACGTTCCCAATCGGCTTAAGCCAAGTAGCTAAGCAGCTAGCCAAGAGCCAAGGCGGCTTCTTGCGCACTGGCCCGTTAAATGGGTCATTTGCAGCGGCTGTCGAAGACAAAGCTGTGGTTGTCGTTGTTTTTGTTTTGCTGCTTTTGCTGCTTTTCTGCTGGCTGGTAACGCCCCGTCAAGAGAAGTAAAACACGTTGACAATGACGACAATTGTAAACAGCAGGCAGGCAGGCAGGCAGGCAGGCAGGCAGCAGACCAAACATCTAGCCAACAGACCATCCAACCATCCGAGCGAGCGTCCGAGTACCCGTCCATTCAACCATCCATCAGCGGGCAGAGACCAAGACAACGCCGCAATTTTAAATGACCAAATTCGTCTTGTGGTTTGTACTTGAAAAACCCAAAACTGGTAAACGAAATGCGATATACAGACTCACATGCACATACACATATAGAAGCACTACTCGATAAACACGAGAACTTAACAGCCTGGCCAGCTGTCAACCAACTGGCAAAATGAAATGAAAATGAAACCAATTTTTTTTCGTTGTTGTCCATTCCGCTTCTTTTGTTTTTGTTTTTGTTTTTTTTTGTTTTTCGTCTTTTTTGCCGCTGGAGCCGTAAAATGTTAAAATATGTAGCCATAAAATTGGTTTGGGTATATTAAATTAAATGCAATAAATAAAACCGTACAAATGAATTAATGGTCTGATAGCCAAGTACAAGCATCTGTGCGTAGGATCGGAAAGAATAAAAAATATATTGACGAAATCCAGTTGACATTTCAACTAACAGTTAATGTAACGAATAACTTAACAGAAAATATAAAAACAGAAATTGGTATAAAAAGCAGTCGGAGAAAGCTTTTAATCTTTTAAGAACGTGCTCTTGACACGAGTCTATAAAGTGACAGTAAGAGTTTGTATAGTTATAGTAATCAGACGATTGGCATGTCTTCAAAACTTAGGACTCAGACATTGTCTTATCAATGTGCTCTTTTCGAATACACAGATTCATAAGTTGTAGATTTAATGAGCTTAAAATAAAAAAACATCGACTTTAATTTAATATTTTATTTTATTTTTATTTAACATTACTAAATTTTGCAATATATTTACCAACACCTTTATTTAAATAATTTTAAATAATTTAACTTGCGCCTGAATTGGTTCATTAAATAAACCATTAATTTATTACTGCAGCTAATGAAAAGTTTTTAATTAAAATTCCCACTTAATAATATTTTAACCGTAAATATTCTTTGCACAAATATTCAAAATTTTGTTTATGAATAATATCGGTGCTTATAATTATATAATAAATATAATATATTTCTATAATATTAAATCAATATCTAAAATATATAGATTCACTTTAGCTTTATCACCTGATTAATAAAATCAATCTCAGCTTGAAGAAAGATTGTTAAAACAATTTGTTTCATTTTCTTAATAGTTTAAACAAAGTTGTGCAAGTTTTCCACACTTTGTTATTTTGGACTCTCAGTTACTCAATCTTTGATTCGGACTTGGACGCCACTCCATAGCATGCCGGGCCATGTGACTGCGCTGCCAGCCCGCCCATCTACGGAGCACACAATGCCGTGAGTCCAAAAAAACAAGAAATTCTTTTGCTGATTTCGCTACGTATTATTTATTTATTTATTTTGAGTCGTTCGACTACCGAAATAAACACGATCAAGGGCAACCATGACCGAGTCGCCAGAGTTGTCGTCACTTGTTGTGCGTTCTTCTTTGATTTCTGATTTTGGTTTGGATCTTGCTTGCCCGGTTCTACGACGAGCTGGAAAATATTTCTTAGCACCACGCAGGCGTTTCCATTTTTTTTTTAAATTTTATTTTATGTTTTGTTTTTTTCTGACTTTTTGTTTCGTTGCGGCGCACAAGTGCAAAAGGCAACAGTTCTTAGCGGCAGTAAAATATATTTATTTATGCAAATTTTTAATGCTCGCTTCAACCCAAGAAGTTTGTGGCGCCAAAAGATGCAGAGTTTTGGGCATTTGTGAGTGCGATTTGGTTTGGTTTGTGGGCAAGCTGTTGCCAACAGCTTCAACAATTGTCGCGCATTAGTTGCGCTAACCTCAAGGTCCAACTTTTTTGCACATTTGTGGCAGGTGGGGCTGGTGGGGCGGGGGTATCTAGAAACTTCAGCAGCTGACGGCGCTGCTGCCAAAGTCATGTCATGTGAAATAATTGCAATTTACGCTTCGCAGCCAACGGGCAGCGCAGCAGCAACAACAACAACAGCAGCAGTGAGCACAATTGTCGGCCGTTCCATGGGGCGAATACAGAACGTAGAATTTTGTTTGCTGGCTGATGATCTCACATGCACTCGCTGCATGATGAAAAGCAGCCATCAGTGGCTGTGCACAGAGTCGGACACTGAGCCAGGCCGCGGGCACATGTTAGCACGCCTCATCGTCAAATTATCTCGCTCTCTCTCTCTCTCTCTCGCACACACACACACACACACGCACACATTACAGAGTGAAGCAGCAGCTAGCCTTTGTCAGTGTGCTCTGCTCTGGGCCCGGATTGCATAACGCGCTGCTCTGTAATGAAGCGTCAATCTGCGTCGCAGCCAGGTCCACAAAGAGACCGGAATCGGCTGAGTGGAAGCGTTCGTTGTGTGAATATTTCATGGTCACCCACACTAGCAAGCAGCTGTATTTATGTGCCTGTATGTGTGTTGGGTGAAAATATTCGCATTGTAAGCGAACTGAAAATAGCAACCAAGCCAAAAGCAAACAAAAATTTCCAACAATAACTATTACATTGCAGCAGCCCAAAGGGGTTTCATAACGATCAGTTACAGCTTTACATAGTATATGAAAACATATAGCTAAAAATCCATCATTATTTAATTTTTTAAAAATTACTAAAAGCCTATTTTGCTATCAATATTTGTTTTTGATAACATTTTTAAAGTCTTAATAATTTTTTTTTAAGCTAGATACAATATTCAAATAAACCTTCATCTTAAAAATGAGTTATTTTAAACTTTATCCAATCGTTTTTTTTTCTTGTATTTTATCCCAATTTTAGTGTTAATTAGAATGCGAGTTCTGTCTTTATTTAAATTTTATTATCGAATCTGACCAGAAATAACTGCAGAAATATGAATCGCTGAATGTTTATATAGCTGGGTATTCCATAAAGAGTAACTCATGTTCAACCCTCTGAGCTGAAAAGTTCTGCTTGTTGTTGCAATGTTTGCGAACAAAGTTTAACAAAGGGCCTTTAAAATTCACAAACCCACACACACGCACACACACACATACACACACAAACATACAAAGGGAAATGCGCGCTGCAATAATGCAATTGGCTTTTAGTCAGCGCTTGTTTGTGGCTTTTCACTTTTTCCGCGTTTGTGGGACGGCGCACGTATGTATATGTAGATGTATGTGCGTGTTTGTTCTTTATAAACGGCATTAACTGCAACATTCTACATCATTTTAGGGTAGCTTTCAATGCAACGCGTTTGGCTTACCCTTTTAAAACGAAATTAAATAAATTATTTTAACTACGAAAGTTACCTGCATATAACAGTATATATCTGGTTAATCTGAAACCTGGTTTGTTTAGGTCTAGAATATATATTATATAAGTCTATATTCATTATATAACTATAGTTTATTAAATCATACGACTTTTCACAAAATGTGCAAATAAATTATTCTCTATGAAAAGCAAATTTAAATGTACTTTTTAAATTAAACTTACATATCTTTTAAGCCAAAAATAAATATAAAAAGTAAACATAAAACAAAATTAATAAATGTCAAGCCCAAGTTTTACACTTGCTTAGTTTTTGTGAAAATTAAATAAAATAAAACTATTTTTGTAATTTTGTGATACAGTCTTAAGTTAAGACAAAGTATTGTAAGATATAAACTTAATTACATTAACTTGGAATCAATGCCTTTTCTGGAAAATAAATTTGTCGCAGCAAGTCAAACTATTCCTTTGACTTTCTATATCACCTCTTCAGTTAACCTTTACAATATTTAAATGAAGTTTGAAAATAAAGTTTAAAAAGTCGTAGCTGATGCACTTTTGCTTTTAAATATATTTCACGAACAAATATTTATCTTCAACAATATCAGCAAACTTCACTTCAACACTTCTAACTAAACAACATAGTTTTAATTTAATTCCGAAACTTGACTTCAATTTGCTTAAAATAGTGACTATTGAAGTACATTTAAATTAATGCAGTTGGCTCTAGCTGCAATTTCATGCAAGTGAATTTATTTTTAATTACATTTATTTATTTAAATGGAAAATTTTTATTCAGTTGAAATTGTTGCTACATTCTCAGCTGCTGCAATTTTGTTTAGTGCATACAAATTAAGTTAAAATGAAGTACAATAGCAAAAAGTTGGCCAAAAGTTGTCAACAGACATCGGGCGGGGTAGAGGACACAGTTTAACCTATCCAAAGCAGATGTGTGTGAATACAGTTGTGGAGATACATTTGCTGAACATGTATGGAAGCCAAATGAATATTTGCCAGTAGCTGCAACTGTTGCACAATATATTCCACATATACACTCACAAATAAAAATCAATTCAGTTATAAGAGTTGTCCGAAATCAGACAAGGTGGAAATTTCCTAATTTGAGAATAAAATTCTTAATTTAGCATTTTCATTTATTTCGAATTTTATATTCTAAAAAATTCAGGAATGTTTATGAAAGAAATTGACTTACAATTTAAACAACAAGAACATATTTGTGTCATTTTTGAATTTGAATCATAGTTTTTCTCTAAGTGTATGCATATATAATAGTTAGGTTTTTTCTTCATGGTTGGTTTGGCACAGAACCTTTGACAGTTGGTGGCAATAAAATTGCGTGCGAGCTTTAGTGAATTTTTGGTTAAAGTTGTGCAGCTGATCAAATGTTCCCTAGAACAAAACTCGAGCGACTTTGGCCATACGGTACGTATGAGTAATGCGAGAATCCAAGCACCATGCTCGGTGTTAATTTCTTTTATTTTTGCTTTGAGTCGCGACTTCGCTGGAAGTGCAACTGAGTCATTTTGGAACGGCCTGGCACCACGTCGACATAGAATATGCAGCTTCCAATTACCAGCAAACGATTGGCAGCATTAGTCACCTGTTTACAGATTTTCACAGTTCCTTCTAAGACAGGGCGTATACTTAATGAGCACCAGCAGCTGTGTGTGTGTGTGTGTGTGTGTGGGTGCATTCGTGAGAACCTAATGGATGGCTGGCCAACTCATCAAACGAAACTGACAGATACGTTTTATAAAAAATAATTACAGCACACAGACACAATTGGGAGAGCGGAAGGGAGAGAGTGGGCCAACGCGTGCTCTTTGAAATTTATTTAATTTTTTTTTTTAACAAGTTAGCAAACGATGCAAGCTGTACAAGTTGACGGCGACCTTGAACTTGATATTAGATGCGATCGCAATCGCGCACAGCATGTACACTAATAAAGGTATCTGTGTGGCCAGCTGAGAACCGGTTTGAGTGTCTTTGGAACAGGGCAAGGCACTGGGCCTAATGCAATACGAGCGGTCTAGTCAAGTGCACACTCAACACTCGAATCCACTTCTCAACTCTCCTTCACAGAAACTCATCAAAATTGAATTTGAGGATACTTTATGGTCTGGCCTAACCTATGGTCTGGCCTAACTCCTACTTCTGCTTCTGCTTTTTCGTCTGCTGCTGCTTCTTCTGCCGAGTCACGGCCCAAATATTTGCTGGTTATGAGCGCTTGGCCAAAGCAAACACTTTGCCCAGAAGCTGCTCTCGTTGACGTTCTCCTAACATGAGTCTTATCCCTAGCTCTGTGTGCGTTGAAATGTACCCAAATACTTATGTAAATCAATGTGGGTCGCCAGCAAAAACAAGCCGGGCCAAAGGGCACCCAAATGCGACTAGATGAACTTGACTTTTCACATGTTGTTGTAACTGTGTTTTTGTTGCTGCTGCTGCTGCTACGTCTGGTAATGATAACCGAAGTCAAGTAGTGGAAGCGGTTGGCATGCTATAAATTGTTTATCAACCTCTCCGTCTCCAGCCAGTGCAAAAAAAAGGCTTTTTCGAAGAAAATAAAAATTTTGAATCTGGCATCGCCATGCCAGCGCAGCTTAAGTAAAATAATTGTGCATTAAATTGCCTTAAGTTACGGAGGGCAACAACAAAAGACAATGAGCTGCTCGAATATACTATAGAAGACAGATATTATACGGGTTTTTCTAGCTACAACGATGCACAGAAATTTTATATGCATTGGAATGTGTTATCAAATTCAATTAAAACGATCTTAAGGTATATTTTTATTTTAATTTAATTTTAATATAGTAGAAACTATGCATAAAAAATATAAATTATATGACTTATATATAAATATATATTTTTATCGCCCACACCAAATCCCCTTTTTATTTTATTTTCTTTATTTTAAAACTTATATTAATAATTTATATTTTTAAATTACATTAAAAATACCCTGTAGACATGCATATGCATTCAATAATATTTGCTCGCCACGCATGCAGCTATAATTATATATAATCATAATTATTCTATATATATTTGTGTATACGCGGAGACAACTGATGGCGTAGCCTACCATAAATTTGCATTTAATTGAGGCTTATTGCATTATTTTGGGTGGGTGGTTGCTTGGCCAGGTCTCCAGATGGCCAACCAGGCGGCGGCCCCTTCTGACCGTCTGTGCGGTCATTGGCGCAACAGATGCGCCTTTCACAGAACAATGCGAAAATTAATCATTGGCGACTTAATGCTGATGTTGATGAGGACGCTGTTGACAACGACATGGGCCAAGGCATCGGCGGGACAGGAATCAGCATAATGCTTATATATAGCTCATTTGTGTCAGACACTTGTACTTATTGTTTATTGACTGACGCAACAATGTATCTTTGATATATCAATGAGCAGCAGAATTATAGGCAATAATGATAATGCTGAAATACGAGCGTAGCGCAGGACAGGCGATAATAAAAAACCGCACAAAGTGCCGCCTCAAGAATCAGTTCAAAGTTTGACATTGATGGAAAATGCAGTTCACACGCCTTGTCACGTTTCACGATTTCTCCTTTTGTCACTTAGAAAATGTTTTTCTGTCGCGATTATTTGATTTCCGGATCTGTTTCTTTGTGACAGGCTGCATAAGTTGAGTGAACCCTAAAGGTGAAAGAACAAGATTAAAAAAAAGTGGGAAAAATTATACAATGACAAAAGTCACGTTGAAAGAGAAAACTATATAATCTACAATATAAATGGACAGCGTTTTCTAACAAGAAAGACGATTTAATACAAAATCATATTTTTTACTAGCTTATCGCTGAGAGTCATTTTATATAATAATCTGATTTCTATTAAAGCTACACACAATTTAAAATATATTTATTGCATATCTAAAGTAATATTTTTTTTGTAATAAATTCTGCAGTTTCAGTTTCAAAGTAAGAAGAATATAATTTGTAAAGTTAAAAAGCATATACTTAATAGGCATAAAAGTAATTACTTTTTATAGATATTCAAACGGAAAGCTTTCCCAATAGGTTGCCAAGTTTGACTGATAAGATGCTAGTTTTTAATGAAGCAACGACAAACCTTATCAGCGAAAGCTCTGAAATATATTTTAATATATAAACGAAAAATATGTATGTCAGCCAGAAGTCACAAACGAAACTTAAGCTGTGAAAACTTCCGTGCACACATATAAAAATGACATACGTTCTACATATTGTACATACATATATGTATATTGATTCAGAACGCGACAAATTTGTGACACACATTTGTGAAATGAAAACTTTTGACCAGCCTACAAAATGTATAAATACATTATTAAGCAGCCAAAATAAAACAGCAATAGCGAAAAACGAATCGGCGAGTGGAACGAAAATAAACAGATTCCCTGACAATGACCTCCTAAACAGATAAATAAAGCTATGCGCAAATAATTGAGCAAACATTTTGAACAAACCTCACAGCTAGACAAACCTATATACAACTACTTTTTGCTAATATAAATACGTTCAAATTGAAGCACACGAGTGAATAAATAATACATTTTCTATGCACCCATATGAGAGTAAGTATGTACATATATTATATGTATTTTCGTATCTTCATACATACTAATGTACGTATGATAATCAAATAGCAGCAAGTTCACTGCACGGAAATAACAAAAACAAGCGAAAACGTAGCGTAGAGAATAGAAAAGCAGAGAACAAAAAAAATTGAAAAAAATTAAAAATAATATTAAAAAACACAATTTGTAAACGTCATCGTTTTGTGTGGGCAGCAGCTGATTAATTAAAGATTGACATGAGTGCAAACGCAGCAGCAACAAACTGGGCGAGTAGTGTGAAATACGAAATAAATTTCGATATGTGCAGTGTGCAGTTGGAAAGTGGTCAATGGATAGGCCAAGTACATGTCTGACACTTGTTGCACTAACGTGCAAATTAATTGGTCTCGCTTGTTTCTTGTTTTTGGGCATGTTTGCTTTTTTCTTGACTGCTCGAAACCTGCTGCCCACGGAACGGGGCAACAATGCGCACAAGCTTGCCGAAAAAGTTGCGAGCTTGAAATACATTTTATGGACATCATCGTTAAAGTAATCAACAGTAAGAGCAAGAATCATCAGCAGACGGCGGCGACGCATTTAAAAAAAAAAATTAAAAAATTAAAAAAAAAAACAGCAGTCGCAAGAGCCGAAAGCGAAATAAAGTTAAAAGACTTTAGCCAAATTCAAGGTCAACTTCGTTTCAATAAATTGCAAATGAAATGGTGGCCGGCAAGGCAGCCGAAGGGGATGCGACGCCAACTGCATGACGCAAATGATGCCAAAGTCAGCAGCTTACCTGTAACTGAAGCTGAAACTCTGAATCTGAATCTGAAGCTGAGGCTGAGCATCAATTTGAGCTCCACGATTTTCAGCGAATTTTTGGCGTGTTAATAAAGATTGTCGAAAATTTAAAGAATGGCTTTGATAAAGCACACCAACAACAACAGCAACAACAGCAATAATAATAATAAAACAGCAGCAACAACAACACCAAGAAAACAAAAGAAGAACAATTGGTATTATAAATGGCCCCTCCTCGACGATTTCAGCTGTATGTGCATAATAAAAAATGTAATTTTATTTTATTTACCTAAACGTGAAAAAAGTTTTTGTTTTCTGAGCTCTCCGGTTTTTGCAGATTTGTCAAACAACCATCTAAAATAAACAGACAGCCAGACAAAATCTTTTTGAAAATATACAGAAGCTATTCAAATAAAAGAAATGTGATACTAGGCTTAACAAAACTGATATTAGTTTCTTTGATAAATATTTATACGATACTGAATTTTATAAAATAATAAGCCTACCTAGAAGTATATAAATGCCAGAATCGATTAGTTTTATTGGATAAGAAAATTACCATTTCTAGAACGGAGTATGGAAAAAAAATTATAATAATATACTAGGTAATAATAAAGTAATTTGCCGTTTAATTATCGTCTGAATTTCCCAAATCTATTCGTATTACAATTGCAAATACTTTTTTAGTTATTACCATTTTTTATTTGTAGCTGAGCAACCTCTTCCCACTCTTTAATCGTCCCTCTTTCGATGCCAATATTGCAAAAACAAAGCCTTATATACACATGTGTATTAAGCATTTATCGAACTCAGCGCTTAATTTGTTTATTTTACCTGTTAACCAATTTATTTCTGATAAATTGTTTATATGTCCGTTGGCTTATACACAATTCTGTGGTTCGATCTGGTCTGGTTTCTGCCTCTCCTGTTGCTGCTTTCGGTTTGTTGTATTGTTTTGTATATTTAAATGAGCTCCGTGTTTTACAGGTTCAATCAACTTTGCGTCGACGGCGAAAGCGACCACAACAATTGATTAATTTATAAATTATTTATTGAAAACTTGCTGTATGTTCGCTCGAAGCAAATTTACTGAAATGTTCGACAGCAAAAAGAAATATGGCCCTAAACGCTGAATTCAATAATTAAATTAAGGATATTTACTGTTGGATATATGCTGGAAAATCATTCATAGTTCGACTGCGTCTGCTTAGATTGCGTCTGTGCGTCTATATGCGCCTATATATACCCAGTACGTGTGTGTGTGTGCACATTTGTATATTGACTGTAGCTATAGAAAACCTAAACATTTGCACTTCGTATACTTGTTAGAAACTAAGTAAGAACGAGGCTGGCATAAAAAAAGATGAGGGGGAGGGGCTGGGACGGGCACCGGCTGGCAGCTGCATGGTTTATCGCAGCAGCCAAGCTCCTCCAATATGCACTCGAATGCCCTTCATGCCCGTACCCCGTTGTCGGCCCCGCTTCGGCCCGCTCCGCTCGCCTCTTCTCGCTTGAACTGTGTCAATGGCCTTGAAATTGTTTTTGCGCCATGCGCTGCTTAGTTGATGTTCTTGTTTGTTGTATTTGTTGTTATTTTTATTTGTTGTTTTTGCACTTGTTGTTGTTGTTTCTGTTGTTGCTGCTGCTGCTCTAACAACGAGATTAGTGGAAATAGCGCACTCAGCGCGCGCTTTGTGAGTCGCCCATAAGGAAATGCAATTCCATGTGACCCAATAAATTATAGCACCGCGGTACCACGGTGCGTATGATTAAGTTACCAAGCCTCCGCACATAATTTAATGGCTGCTTTCATCAATTCCTGAGTGCATGTCGCATGTTTAGAGCCCATTAGAGCTTCTGGACGTGGCCAGATGCAGGAAGCGCACGCGTTCCAGCAGCAGCTTTTGTGGTTTTTCATCAATGTCATCGTGAATCTGTAGGCTGGCATGGAAAAAACACTGCAAGGTCAAAGTCAACGACAACCGCACGTATGAAGCGGCTGCTTGAATGTTGAGCATTTTTTTTTTTTTGCTCCCCTCTTTTTATTATTATTTTTTTTTTTATTGTTGGCTGTTTACAGCCAATGCACAGATGCTGCTAATGATAATGATACTCAGTTCTAGGTGAGTGTAAAAACTAATGTGTAATTTGTCCATTCCCAGGTATTAAATATAAAATATGTTTGATTAACTCAAGCGCAAAAGTTTTGAATTACATTTTAGCAAAAGAGATACAATCTAAAAACAAATTCAATTTATTAAGAATAAATATTCAAAAGTTATTAGATAATATAGCATATACAATAATCTTTTCTTTTTAAATTTATGAATCATTAATTGATTTTTATCGATTGTGACGGAGCCGAGCGATTGCTCGATAATCTAACTAATAGTCATTAAAGCACTAACTGCTTTAATAATTATGACCCTTTCATATAAACGCTCCGATCTCAGCTGACACCTGACAAAAGCGTTAAGCTCAATGTAAGTTCCCCATAAAAACTTTGAAAGTACTGCAACCAAAACAGAGAACAGCACTCATGGCCCTTAAAAGTCGGCAGCTGAGCGCTGAGACAGCTGTTTAACCTTTGAACCCAACAGTGCGCCATGAGTACTTACTAAACACACGAAAAATAAAATAAAGCAAGTGCAACAACAACACGGATCACAAAATTAAGAGATTAATCCGAGACAAGCAAATGCACAAAACCAACAATAAACAACTCGAGATGCGGACAAGAGAATGTTGATAAAAAAAAAAAAAAAAATCAAATTTATATTACTTACATACACATTCGCCTCAGTTTTTTGGGTTCGCAATAAGGCCATATAATTTATGGAAGGCAAAACTTGAACTTCAGCCTGTCAACACCTCGAAGTGCGGCTGCCTTCAAGATTTGTGCGATAGCCGAGACGTTAACATCGACATCGCTGCCTGCTGCTAATTACCAGCATCAATTACGTTACTCATACGCAACGTTGTCGCATTGTTGCCGCTGCTTGTTGGCCTTACGTCAGATTAAGAAAAACTAATGTACACTGCGACATTGCAAGAAAATGCAGTTTCACTTGATGCCTCCAACTAAAGATGCATTAAGAAGCGAAGTTGAACTGCTAAAAGCAGCGCCCGCTTGCCAGTTCACCATGGAAACAAAGCGGGACGTTGCAGCTGCCAGCATCAAAATGCCACCCGGTTGTTAGAAGCAGGTGCATTATGTCATTTTAGAGCGCTCGTATTCCCCAAATTGAAATGAACTACGGAGCATAAATTGGGCCAGAATTGACGAAGTTACGGGTATTTTACAGAGAGAAGTTAATATAATATAAACAATTATTTAATTATAATAATTAATACTATACTCAAATATTGCTGAAAAAGGCATGGCTTAAAATAACATAATAAAATAAATAAATAAACAAAAAAAAATGTTTTTGAAACAATGCAAATTTAAAAAGGGGCCATAACAATAAATGAAATTTGACCAGAATTGACAAAAGATGAGCATATGGAAATTAACATGATGTCAAATTTCAGCTGAAACAGCAATTAGACGGAAAGTTTATAAATTATGGCATTTTTAAAACTGAAAAATAGTCAGAGTTACAGAGTATTCATTTTTAATTCCAAATATGTTTTTTTTTTTTGGCAAAAATCATGTCAAAAATTTAATTTTTTATATTTTTGAAAAGAAAATAATGAGCAGATATGCACATTACAATTACAAAATATATTATATTATTATTTTATTATATTATATTATAGTAAAGTTCTATATTCCCCCAAACATATAACTATATGTAAAGACTGAAGTACCAAAATTAGCTGGACTTAGTTCAGTTTCCTTAGAAATGCTTCAACTAGTGAATATCCACATTTATTCAACTGTAAGTATTTCACAAAATGTATCTGTGCAACAATGTCTTTCCAACTAAACAACTAACAAAACCAAACCCGTTGCGCAACATTTGTGGCAAGGCGGCAATCAGATTTGGTGACAATGTCGTTGTCGATGCCGCTGGCAACCTTGACCCCGTTCTAACTACTGCTGAACGGCGCCTGGCTCAACGTGGCTTATGCTGCTGCACAGCCCGATAGCCGACTTCTAACCTACACTTAAGACGGCTTGACTTGCCAGCCCCTCCCCCCATATCATCCCCATCACAACTATTGTAGGGCGCGGACAGATTTCAATTAGGGTTTCCGCACGTTCGTCTATTTAGTGTTTGTCATTGTGGATTTAACTTTCGTTTGCAAAGCCTACTGTTGCTTCCTCATTCTCAGTTGCCAGTCGCCAGTCGCCAGTTGAGATCCTAATTAAAAGCGCATCTTTCGCGCTCGTCCGACGCTTCAAAGTTGTATTTACGTCTGGATTGGCAGCTGTGAGTTAACACTTTAAGCTCCAGCAGCGACGTCGACGCCGACGCAAGTACAAGTAACCAGCTTCCGAGCAGACGATGGCCCACCCAAGGCGCTAAAGTTTTCAATTAGGAAATTTTCTCATTTGCATTTCAAATGAATTTCGCGCTACTTGAGCTTCACTTGTGCGTTGCTTAAGTGCTTCCTATTAACATTTTGGCTTGGAAATTATCTGCTGAACTTGAGATGAAAAATCACTCTTCAAATGGATCATGCGATTGTTCAACAATTTGTTTAAGGGGATTTATGTCGTCTAGCTGTGCTTAAGAATTTAACACATTAAACACACGAATCATCTTTAATTGCAAAAATGATTATGAAGAATAAAATAGTTAATATATATTCCTTATTTCTTATGCCTTATTTTATATGTTTTCACGAAATCCTTACACTGGTTCTCAATGTTCTCAGTTTTCTAAGCATTGTTTAAAGTTGCGAAACACAAAAGTTCTTAAATTTCTGGCAAAGCAAATCCGCAAATATATATTTCATACATTTTGCGCACACTTTTTCATAAAATTAGTTTAGGTCCCAACAGTCGTCGCGTCAGGAAAAATCTTGAAAATCACCTAAGGGGCACAAGACGTTTTTGCTCTGCAACGTGATGTGCCTGAAAAAAAGTATAAATGACGTTCGGGGGTCCGAGGAGGGTAGGCCACAACAAAATATCGGCAAAGGTACACAAACAAGTGCTCTATGCGAGATTACCCGACTAGCAGATACTTTGTATAAAGAGCTGAATCAGAAAATACAAATTTTTACTTCAAAAAGTGGTTAGAAAAATATTATATATAATTGTTGTATTTTGTAATGAATTTATACTTAATATGCAATATCCTTACGATGCTTGCCATACAACTGGAATTTTCAGGCAATAAGTTTATTAAATCTTTCTCATACTTTTCAAGCCTTTATAAACATAATTATGCATAAAATTTATTTGTTTGGCTTTACAAACATTTTAGCATACTTTAATCAACCTAAACTTATACGTAAACAATACGTTCCATATTTAATGTTAAATTTATGATACCAAACAGTAATAAATACGAATTATATTCAATGCATCTGTGTTAAATTAAAATGAACCATTGCATTTCAATAGCCTGAATAGCAGCTGTAAAGCCAGCAACAACAATAGTTGGGCATGCCAATATTAACACATAACTTGCAACAATTCAGGTGGCACGGGTCGGGCGGAGATGAAATTCTAATGTGCGTACGTGCGTGAGCACTCACGCGTGTCATTTGACAACGTGTTTATGCTGGAAGCTCAATTTCGCATTGACAGCATCTTCAATGGTGCAAACGAACGGCAAAATAGAAAGTGGCAGCGGCAACAAGAAAAGCGCCTAACAAGCACTTTAAGCTGGCGCCAGTGACAAGCTATCCAAGTGCTTCATTCATGCAGGCAGCCAGGCAGCCAGCCAGATTCAGACTGTGGCTCTGGCTCTGGCTCTGGCTCTGGCCTGCGTCCTTCAGAGAGACCCCCCCACCTTCTTATTTTCCCCGTTCTTACAGTCAGCCATCATCAACAGCAGCATTGATGTTGTCATTATACTCATCGACATCCTTGTCATTACGCGGCACATACGAAAAGAGCACGAAAACACTTGTCATTAACACAATCACACACTCATATACACACCCACACACACCCACACACACCCGCACACACCTACAAATGCAGACACTCACCGCCTTTAATACCAGCCAAAGGAGCTCGTAACACTTTTTACGTGTTGCCGCCAGATACACCCCCCACAAAGATACTTGAACTATTTAAGAATGTTTGTTACATAACAAACCAAAAAAAAAATAAAGATTTCTTTATTATCCAGGTTAAAGTTGGATAATTACAACCAATAAGAATATATTAACCACCTCACATAGTGCTCCAGATCTATATTAAATATACTAAGTATTTGTTTTTTTTTACGAATAAATACAAATATAAATGAATATCTTTATGGCCACATTAAAAAGTATTTTGGTCTATATGTATATGCTACATATAAATAAAATTAGTCTTTAAATTTACGTCCTGTATACAGACAAAATTTGTATTGTCCTGTAAATACTTAATTTTTTAATTTTAATTTAAAAGGAAAAGAAGACATCTATTACTTAAATTCTAGCTAAATATATAACATCTTTTATTTGCTAACTTAAAATAAAAACAAAATGTGGTAAATTCTTTGATGCCATGAAAGTCGTTCGGAAATACGATACTTGAAAGAAATTTTTAATATTTTTAAAGAAAAAAAAACATATAAATCTGCAATCTTTTCTTAAAGACTTAGAAAAGCGATTTGAAGAATGTCGTAATTTTTTTTGAGTCTTAGCGTAAAAACTAAAAAAAAAAATTAATTAAGTATAATTCTGTACTCTACTTACCCAATGCAAGCTTAAATTGTGAACAGTGTAAAATCCTTTATTTTTTTTATATTTTTTTTAAGGATTTTGTTTCAATACTTTTTGCTTTGCTCTATATTTATTTATTGTGCTCCATCCTTATCGACAATTTCTCAATTGTACATGCTGACCACAATAAATCAAACATTCAACTGTTTTGTCGTCGGGGCCAAGCAGACAGAAACACTAAATCACTTTTCGATGATGGTCAACAAGCAGGTACAACAACAACAACAACAACGAGAGCCAAACAAAGCTGCGGTAAAAATTGCAAGCCATACAATGGGCGAGGGATATATATATATCGTTATTTGTTAAGGCATGTCTAATATTGAACTATATAGAACATATGTCCGTTTTCTTGTTAGCTGTTGATGTTGTTTTTGTTGTTGCCTCGCCGCCTTTGGCACAGCCGTAACGTATACGCAGCGTATTGCAGATGCTCGCCACAGCTGGAATAGTTGGACGGACATCAAATATCAAATAATTGTTTGCCATTTAGCAATGTGCATTTTGAATGGTTGCCAAAAAAAAGATGCAATGGCCATTTGTTTACATGGCCAGGCAAATGTGCGGATAGATCTGAAAGGGGCAGAGATCTGAAAGACATATGGATATATGTCTGCACATAAGTGTGTATAATAAAAGTACTTTTAGCAAACAGAATAGAAATCGGTAAGGACGCAAACTACCCTGCATTATGCAGTACCAAAATCTTAATTTTCAAACTCTTCCATTATCCTTTCTTAGCCAAGTAAATTCAAGAATAGAACTTGTGCGTGATATATTTTCAATCAATGTCAAAACTCAATTGCGAAGTTTTTTGCTATAAAGCCTTGTTTAATCATTAAAAATTAAAATTGTTTTAGAAAAATGTAAAAAAAAATCAAATTAGAATTTATTTTTCATATATTTCATTTTAATATATATAAAAGCTTTCCAGTTGTTATCAAATCCTTGAAATATCGTTTAGAACTGTGTTAAATACATGCTTTGTTTTCTCAAGCTCGTTGCCATTGTTTGGACACGTATACAAAATTACAAGTAAAATAAATGAATGTTACAATCAAAGAACAAAAGAACTCGAGAACAACCATTTATAACAGTTTCAAATTGGAAAAGACTTGCAAAGTCGTTGTCACTGCGATTTCAGAGCTGTCTTAATTATAAACAATATGCATAAAGCACCGATTTGTACTTCCGAAATAACGAAATGAGCACAAGATTTATAAATATATATGTATATATAGGGCAGCTGTCTGGCTTCATGGCCAAGAACGTCGTCATCGTGATCTGTCAGCAAGCCATGCAGTTTATTGCGACCATAATTTAAATGATTGATGCGACAATGTCGTTGATGGCCATTTCGGCCAAGTCAACGCAGGTGAGCGCGAAAGTTGCACTTTGTGCTTTATGCGTGAAAACCGATTCCAGTTAGAAGACCAATTTACACGCAATTTCCACGTGCGAAAAAGCGCCACGCCAGCTTTGTGCTGCAAATGTGACTCTGGGGAAAATTAAAATTTTCTACGCAATTTGGCGGCGAGTTGAGCGCTAATCGGCCTGGCCAATTCCGAGCTGAACGTCCAGCAGCACTGTTAACAGCACAAAGCCCTAACAGCTGTTAAGTGTTAACAGCGGCACGCGCTTAAGCGCATCGAAGAGCGTCATATCAAAGAGAGCCACGGCCTTTTATGCGCTCTGCTGTAAACGGGCGTTCTCTTTGTTTCCACACACACAGTCTGTTAAGCCAAGCTAGCCAGAAACTAAGCAGTTCCTTTACCATCGACTGATGCTGTTCGCTTTTGGTGCAGGGCACGCACAACCCTAAGCTACCCTTGGTCTATGCTAAGGGCGGCAAATTGACTCATCTGGCAGTTACATTAAATGTTCGTTGGCCTTTTTCGGTTGTAAAAACGTGGCCAATGCCAAGGAAAATTTAACAATGCGGCAAAATAAAAATAAAAGTCAAACAAATTGTGCATGAAATGATGCCAGGACTCGGTCAGGCAACCATTGCAGCCTCAAGCTGTCAGTCGGTGCTATGTAAAAATATATTTCAGCCATTCGAAACTTGCACAAATGAAAATTGTGTCAGAAAATTGAATTACCCGAAACAACGAAAGCAGCAACAACAACAACAATAACAACAACATTGGTTTTGGCCACCGCAGTGAAAACAAAACAATAAAAGCGACGAAAAAACGTGAATAAAAGTTGAAAGTGTGCCCCTGAAACAAATATGTTGACAAGGCTGGGAAAGAAACAGCGCCTGCAAAGTCAAATGAAAATCATCTGGCCCAGGGGGCAGCGCCAGCTTATGCTGGCCTCCCCCTTCTCGTTGCTTGTTGCCACATTAGCCACGCCACGCTGTGTCCCCTAATGAGCATGCCAGACATATGCCATGGGCCATGTCCTACCTACATAATCCCCCGTCCGACTGCCACGCCCGTCCTCTGCCGTCTATCGTCGCGAAGATCTTCCGAGTAAAGTAAAATTGGTAAATTTCCTTGAAACGGGGCAGACTGGAGTTGTGCTGGGGTTGGTTGGCTGCGGCGACCCACAGCATATGCTAGTGCCTGCTGCCCTCGGCAGTTGCTGCTGCCATACGAAAGTGTTTTTATTGCTGGATTCCATACACGGAGCTAACCATAAGTACGCGATTTTTAGGTTGCGACAGATGGTCAGCTCTGGCTGAGTTTACCCCTTGTGCTGGGCGGGCACCAGAAAAACATCTCGATTTGCACAAATTTCTACAGAAATATCAAGGATTTTAATTCTTTAAGATTCGAGAGAGTTGTTCAATCTATTAAAAATTCTCAGCATGACCTGATAATATTATAATTTTAATTATATAATTATATGTAGCACATGACAAAGAAAATGGGATTATAAAAATGTGTCATTTAGTTATACAACATTTTAAGAAATCGTTTCAATTACATTTATCGACAAACCAAATTTTGATATTTGCGAAATACAAAAATGCATAAATAAATATAATGTAATAAATATCATTTTACCAATAAAAATGTTTTTATTGCATATCTTTATATTTTTATTTTTATTTATATATATATTTATTTTAATTTAGTTACATTTTCCATTTACATTAGTTGCATTTCAATGTCGACATCAACTTCATTTCAACGAGCAATTCTTTACAATTAGGCCTTAATTAGGTTGCTAAAATATTTAAGCTATTGAACACTGCACTGTTAGAGTATTAGGCGACATACAACACTGCACAGTTAACAATTAAATGCCCGCTCTGTCCGTGTTTGTGTGCTGTGCTTTTACAGGCATCATCATTAAAATGTTCGTGTAGTATTTGACAGATACATTAAACATAAATTATTTAGCCAAAAATGTTTTCCGCTTTGTGTGGCAAACTGTTTCACTTGTTGATGTGAATGCACATTACGTATACGCAGTGTAAGTTCTGTAGTTCGCATAGTTATAATTTACATGCAGCGTTTAGCTTGCCAAAATGCAATGAAAATCAAGAAACACAACAAAAATTCAACTTTCTGCGGCATATTTCGCACCCGCCGGCTTTTCATTTCAAGCATATGCATACGTATTTCAAAAGATGTCTAAACAAAATGCTGAGGAGATTTCTGCTCTGGCTAGGATGCATGTCGGCTCTTTGTGTGCTTTTGTTTAGAGGCTGACGTCAGCGAGGCGCACATCAGCTATGTGGGAACGTCACTCACACATTCTGTCCGTCCATCAGTCGGTCGGGGAGTCGACGAGTCAGTCAGCGCTCAGAACTGGGAGCCGCATTGTTAAAAGTTTTTTTTTTTTTGGTTTTTTTTTGGCTACCGGGCTGCTGCGAGCTAGTTTCGACCTCGTCGGCTGCTGTTGCAGTTTTGCTTGATTTGCACCAAATTAAGTTGGCCCCCATTCCGGCCAGTAGACCATGCCCAGCCCCAGATCCGTGCCGTGGCCGTCGTCTGGCTGGCGGACGACCTGCGCCACTGGCTGCTGCCCAAAAATGCAATAAAATTAAATGCTTTTATGTAAAAACTTTATGACTTTGTGTTTATGCTCGCAACACGCTCGACTCTCGACGCTCGACGCTGTCTACTCCCCAGCACCAGCCCCAGCCCCACCCTCACCTCGCCTCGCCTCGCCTCTCCCTGGCCCCAATTTACGCCTTCTCGATGTCTTCTTCTTCTACACTGTTGGACTTTAGCTTGGCCTGCTTTAGTTTTTGCGGCTGCCGCCTCGCATGTGTTGACAGTAATTAATTTAACTGCCGTAAATGAAATTTATATGGCCAACAACACATTGCCGCGTACTTTGTCGTTGCAATTTGTCCAAATGTCGCACAGTCGCCTCCCGTTAAGTTCTAAAAATTGCACAAAAAGCACTAAGTAGCCAAGTAAACAAGAGTTTACCAACAGCTGAGCTTACATATCTGATAGCTTGCTTTTCCCTAACTAGTTTTTCATGTCTTTCTCAAGTAATTGGCCACGTATAAATTAGCAAAAATTATTTTCCCAAAATATATAATAAGTTTTCAAGGCTGCCTCGAACATTTTTTCAACTAAAAAATCAAAATGCTTTTAAGATTTTTGTTAAGAAAATTATGTTATAAAATAAAATTTAATGTTATGCATGTGAACATAAACAATATATATCCATATATATATATATTTGTCTTTATACATTTCTATAAATATATAATCATATTTTATATTTAAAGAAAACCGCAGCTTGTTTTTGAGTTTTGCCCCTTTCAATATTTACTTTTCACAATTCCTTTAATGCAATTGCTTCTAATGTTTATTTTTTTGGAAAATCAAAATTTTCACACTGTTTCGTCACGTTCAGCCTTCAAATGAGACGTGCCGAGTGCACCAACCCAACAGTTAAGAAGCCAAAGAAGTCAAAAGTGCTTGACTGGGAGATACTATTAATCAAATATTACACTATTCAGAAAGTATGCAAAAAAAAAGGTATAACAAGTGCCCAGATATGACTCCTGCCGGTCGCACAAAAAAAGAAAGAATTATTACAGCCTTTCCAACCCCTTTTGTGAGTACATGGTTTACGTATTTATAAAGTAAAGTTCAGCAACTCTTGATAGTTGGCAACATTAGCATCTGGTTGATTTTGTCCAACACCTTTGGCCTATTAATGGAACTGCTACTACTGCTACTACTGCTTGCTCAAATATTCTTCTTTTCGACCCAACGTCAAACGAAGCGAAAAAAGCAATTAGCTTTTAATATCGTTGAGAAACTTTTGCAAAACAGTCGTAAAATTGTTGGCGAAAAACAGTCGCCAGCAAATGGAGTTGAAAAGTGCAATAATTTTGTCCTTTTATCTGCCAAAGTAAGCAAGCAGCATCAAGAAGAAAAATCAACAACAGTCATTATAATTTGTTTGCAAAAGGAAAAATACTTAATTACCAGACTGTCAGACAATGCAGCAGACAACATCATAAATTGATGTGCCAACTATTGGTCAGAGTTTACATTTATTAAGCCAACACTAAAAAGCAAGAGCTGTTAATTATTGATCGATCTATTTTTAACACAAAGTTTATGATGCTATTGTATATTATTTAACGTAAGTATATTATTTCATTTTTGAAAGTTGTGGAAAGGTTTATCACAGGCAGAGGTAGACAGCTACATTTCGAATGTAGGCGCTCGTATCAAATTTATTTTTATGTATGAGCGTATTTTGGTCGCTTAATTTTGCATTTAAAGTATATGCATATTTTAAAATATAATTTTATTTAAATATATTTTTGGAAAAAATTCATGTACATAGTAAACAATTCTTTTGACTGTTTGATACGTTCTTGCTTATTTTTATTTGTGTATTTTTATTTTATCAGAGTATTTAAAAGCTTATAATACATGTTTGTATTTAATTTGCGTTTATTTTTTTGGCATTAGCTTTACAAATAAATTTTTTTTTTTTTTTTTAAAAATTATAATTATTTATTGTTTTTCAAGGTCACAATGCCTTATGAACAATAGGTTATTAATTCGCCAGGTTTCACTCGGGATTAAGGAAACTATGCTATTATGTATCAATATTATGGGGGAAGTAGATGGTTAAAAGACCTTTTCTTTAAACGCCTGATTGGTCGAGCCGTTTGGAGCGCTCTGGCGAGCCTGTTGGCGTGAGACGTTAAGCGCCGATTGTAATTGACGCTGTGGGTCAGAATTTGGTCTTCTATCCAAGGAATTTTAAGGTCTCTATGGAGGACACTGTTGCGCACGTAAAATGGAGCTCCTGTCATCTTGCGTAGTGTCAAGCTTTGAAGGCATTGCAGCTTCTTTCGGTTTGAGGGTGCGGCCAGTCCCCAGATTTGGATTGCGTATCTCCAGATAGGGGCCACACACAGAAGATAGATTGTCCGCTTGCAAGCCAGTGAAAGTTTGCTGCGGTGGTTGAGCAACCAATTTAGTTTCGCGATTCTGTTGCGGCAGCGTTGAACAGTTCCTTTGATGTGGCTAAGGAAAGTTAATCGCTTGTCCAATGTGACACCCAGGTAACGCGTCTCTGTCTCCTGCTTTAGAGTCGTTCCGTTGATCCTCAGAGCTGCAGGTTCACCATGTCTTAGTGTGAAACATATTGTAGCACTCTTAGACGGGTTTAGTTCCACGTTCCAGCGTCTAGCCCAGTTGCTGAGTAGGTCCAGATAGTCCTGAGCTGCGTCTGCAGCAGCAGTTGGAGAGCTGTCGCTGAACATGGCGCAGACGTCATCGGCGTATGAAGCCATAAGTAGCGAGTGCGGTGAGATTCCTGGGGGTTGAGGTACCGGAGTAGGCATATCTGCGGAAAAGATAGAAAAGAGGAAAGGTCCTAGCACACTGCCTTGCGGGACTCCAGCCTGAATGTTGTGGGTGGATGACAGCTCCGCTCTTACTTTGACCCTGAATGAACGACCCTCCAAGTAGGATTCGATCAGGGTAAAGTAAGGCGAAGGCAGTCCAAGTTTTATTTTAGCGAGCAGGCCCGTGTGCCATATACGGTCGAATGCTTGCCTGACATCGATGAAGGCAGCCACGCAGTACTCTTTTTTGTCAAAGGATTCCAGGATATGATTCACTACCCTGTGAAGCTGCTCAATCGTTCCATGTCCAGAGCGGAAATAGACAAATAAATTGATTTAATTTTTTGACAACTGTTGGCGCTCTCTGCAAAATCAATACAAAAAAAAAAATAGTGTTACAAAACACAGCACAGTGAGTGCAGAAGTGAGAGAGCAAATGGTGAATACTCCAGAGGGAATTGCCTAGTGATAATCTATCAGAATCTACTGCGCTGGCCACGGCAAAAAAAAAACAGACCGAATGTTCAGCTATATACTTGATATCGCGCTCAAAGATTTACAGCAAACTGTCAACGTCAGCGGTGTGAGGCATTAAATCATTTAAACTGAAAAGGATAGGGCCAGAGGGCAACAAGGGGCACGACTCGTTGCGATACGTTCACACAGCACACTTCCGCTGCCATAGAACAGCCACAACAACAGCAGCAACAACGACAAATGGCAGCCCGTGTTGCCAACAAGCAAACAAAAAGTTTACGCTTCATAGCTTAAATTGAATAAATCATCAGACGTCGAGGCGGCTGCGATTTGGAAATGTGGGAGGATGGGGCGGAACATACAAAGGTTACGTGCATAATTGCTGTGCGAAATTGGCTAAAAAAAGCGTCGATAAAAAGGTAACAAAGGAAAAAAGAAATGTACGAAATGTTGGAAAAATAATTAGTTCAAAATTCATGAACAGCATCCTCTTGAGGAATGTAATGCGCATAAATCAGTTTACTGCTTAAGAAACCTTAAACTTAAATTGAACCGACAGTGCGTATGAGTGATCAATTATCACACATACGCGCTGTTGGTTGATAATTAAAACAATTTAAATTAGGTTTACTTTAAATAATTAATTGAAATTACTTTTCTTTGGATTCAAGCATTATTCACCATTTTCTATTCTCAAAGCAAATAAATGCATAGCACGCATTAAAGTCAGCCTTGGATACATTTTGCAAACTAATTGACAAGTTAAATTATTTTTGTTTCAGATGCAAAACGCCAACCAAGACCGTGTCAAATTAATTCTACTTGCACCATAGTTAATTGCAATGTGGATTTTGCCTTTTAGGAGGATGGTTATTTAAAGATTTCCAGCTGCCAATCTGTTAATAAATTGCTGGCCAGACAAGAATATAAATGGCAAGCTCTCATCAGACAAAGTCGAGTCTGTTAAGAAACAAATCATATCTGTTTTTCTCATATGCGGTAAACAGCGAATTTCTACTCAACAAAATATTTATCCCAAGTATCGAAAGCAAAAAGCAAAGTACTCACATTGACACACATAAACTCCAAAAATGTCACACACTTGACAACCAAAACTAATTTATTTGAAACTCTTTAAGGAATATTTAAATTTGCTTTCCCTACCTTCAACTGGGCGTAGTTTAGTATAGCCGCGAAGCCAAGATGCACAACTTGGGAACGTAAGTCTGACATTAAATTTATATATATATAAATATGCCTATAATCCCTTGCACCCAGCTTGTTGCTGCTGGCATTGCTGCTGGCGATGTCTGTTGCTAGGAATGATTTAAGGATTGACAGTTCTCTAAAGAAGAAACTTTTAGTGAAGGAATGTCCCCCAATGCCAATAATGAAGAATGTGCAAAAGACAAAGGTTTGTTTGTTTCCAGTTTGGGCATTTACTATTATATTATTAAATTATTATATATACATAGTTATTGGGTAATTGGTACGCCTATGCAACAACGCCGCTGCCCTTTAAAAAGTATCAGCTACGATGCGCCTCCTACAATGTTAAGGATAGTCGTGAGTATACGAGTTTCAACTGCATTTCAACTACTGTCCACTAATGTCTCCTAATGGCACAGCCTACTTCGAAACCAATATACTCTATACCAACTATAATGGATTGGTTATTACATATGCATGTACCTACGAACCTGATGAAGACATGTTTAAAAGTAAGTTATTTAATATTTTGAGGGCTGCACAATACACTGCTCACTACTTGTTATACCCTGTACCTTTTGTAAACTGGTTGAATATAGTATTTTTGAGTTGTAAACGAGGCATCTCTGAGCTTGAGTTGATTTAAATATCTTTGTCTGCCTATCCCTCTTCTGTTCGTCTTTCTGTCCCTCTTTCTGTCGCTCTGTTTATATATGAAGGCGACGTTCTCAGAGGCTTTAAGAGCTAGAGACTTGAAATTTTGAATGTACAACACTTAATGTTCATTCATTCTATTTTCGACCACATCTCTTTCAAAATCGTTGCATATGCATTTTCAGATAAAAGTTTTTTTATTTAAAAAATTAAACAAAAAATATTTACTTTTTCTATAGCTATCCCCCACTAATTGTCCTCAAATACTCCTATTAATCATTGCTTTTCTTAGAATATACACAAAATTAAATATAATTTTCAAGCTTGACTTCATAGTTTTAATATGAAAATTTAAACTAATTCTTTCTCTAATAATTTTCCAGTAAAACTTCGCCTGCTAACCCACACGCGCACGCCCATGCCGGAAACTATAAACGAGGCGTTGAAAGTTTTGCGAAATGTGACATTTCCAATTGAAACGCTGAACTGGCTGAAGACCGCAGCTTTTTGCTTTGAATGGTATCAGCTTAAATTCGAGACAGTGCCACGGCCAATTAAATTTCAAGCGCCCTTTAATCAGCGTGGCGAGCTGGGACGCCGGCGCCGCCGTTGAAGACGGCGATGGAAGTACAAATTGATTGCATAAATGTCTAATTATTGTTACATAATTTGCCATACCAATATCGATGAATCCCTGATTAAAATAAGGAAATCGTATAATGGCCGGGCTAACTCAATTAGCATTGTTGACCACCGAAATCAATTACGCCGACAGTTTCAGCCCATGTTCACGATGATTTCATGTGTTTTTCGAGCACATATGGTATTGCCAGAATTCGGGGCCGGCAGCTTCCTGGCCATGACAAGGGCGCATTAATGAATCATGCCGTGGCCTCTGCGCCCACCAGCCTTCCACTCAATTTGGGCGTGGGTACATGGTTTGCATCCACCCGAAAACTTTCCATGAGCCCAAAATTATCTTTAGTTTTGTTTTTGTTCTTTTTGCTTTCTTTTCTTTTTTTTCTGGTCTGTGTGTGTGTGTTTGTCTGGCTTCCTCAGCACAAATTGGCTTTAGCCTCGGGACTCGGCAATAAAATCAAACTCACGCAGGCGTATGCGTAACGCACAATTATCCCTCATTGGGTGGGTGTGTCTGCACTCGAAGGGATAACAGTCGCAGTCCAGCAATAATTGTCATTGTCAAACGGCTTCTGCTTGGAGAACTCAGACTTTCCAACAATAACATGAACAGCACTTCTGAAGCAAATGCCGTTTCAATTGTGGCCAAGTGTAATGCTAATTGGAGGTATTAAGTTAAGTTACCGACGCAAACAGAATGGAAGACAGCCGTCGAAAATCAGAAAATCAGTTCAGCTACTTTAGTCGCGTTAGAAAAGATGATAAATAAAAGTGATTAGGCTTTTTAACAATGTGAAACAGAATATGATACACAAATAATTTTGAAAAATATAATTATAAAATATAGTTCAAAATATAATCAATTTTCAGACAATGTTTTTCGATGATTACAAGAGCTAGAGATAGATACTCCTCATATATTCTCATATAAAATAAACGCATCAAATACCGAGGCAGGGTATCTGCTAGTCGGGCACTCTCGACTAGTCGCATGTTTTCTAAAATGTTCCTGTTCTTCAAATGCATGAGCAAATTTCCATCGATGTACCATCAATATATAAATATTGAATATACATATAAGCAAATGGCAATAAAAATTTAAAATTTTTGTTTTATATATGTATATATCAATGGTAAATACAAAATTTAACCGCAAGTTAGAGCATCGAGAACAGCAGCTGTGCTTTGTTGCAGCACTCGCAAATGGAGAGCGCTTTAGACTCGTATTGTGTTTTGTAGTTGTTGTTGTTGTATTGTTGTTGCTCTTCGCTTTCGGCTTGTGGCTATTCAATTTGATCTGTTTGTTTCATATTGTCGTCGTTGTTGTTGCTGCTAATGCGCCCGGCTCGCCATTGTAACAATTTTATGGTTAGTACGTTTTATTTCAAACGATTTACTTTTAAGCCAAAATGTTTAAGTGGAAAGTATTCGACTAAGTTGTACCCTGTTGCGTACATAATAGTTTTTATTTGCAATTTCTGATTATTAATTTAATTAAAAACGAAACATTTCTTAATTCAAATATTTTACATAAAAATGGATATGTTTAAAAATCAAATAAGAAATGAATGTAAAAAAAAGTCGAGCATTTTTCGAAAATAATTATTATGGTTTCCATTGTAATTGTTTGATTACATTATTATTTTATCATATCTTAAAATTTCGTTGTAATCGATTTTGTAGAATTCGGGATTTAAATAAAAATAATAGTCTAAGACCTAAATTGACAGAAAATCGAGTAGAACTTTATTGACTGCGCCGTCTATATACCCACTTTTAAGACTTTTGCAGACATTTGCACGTTTTTATAATGACTATACAGGGTATAAAAAGCTCAGTAATTTTGTGTTTGTGTGTTAGCTAATGTTTTTTGTGTTTCGTTTCAATTGCATGACGCTTTGAGCAATTTCAAGTTCAAATCACTTTTTATGGTTTTCATGTAATCACGTAAGCGGCATTTGTATAACACGCGTACTAGTAATACCGGCAGCAAATTTCCATCAATGTTTTCGCTGGCGACGGGAAAATTATGTATTTTTTGTGTATTTAATTTATTTGTTTTTGTTGTTGGGGAGCTGCAATTCAAAGGCGAGTCGCAAATACTAAGGTAAACATGAAAATATCTTTTATTTGCGCATGGCAACTCTTAATTAGTTCAAGAAGTTCTTTTGGTTCGGCTTGGACGGCTGTTCGACTGGTTCCACCAGTTTCCGTTCCGTTCGTTGTTGTGGATGCTGTCGCTGCTCGTATTCGCTGAGGTGGAATTTCGATTTCGATTTCAATTTCGTTTTCGTTTCTTTCACGCCAAAGACAAACACAAGACAAAAACACGCAAAGCCAACAACAGGCCCATAGAAGACAACGGCGATGCGAGCTGAGAGGCAACAACAACAAATTACCATTTATTGATGTGATAATCTAAAGATCAAGGTCTTCCTTTTGCCATTTCAATAATCGTTGTCGTGAAGCTCTTTAGAAATAACGAAACTAGAATTTTTGCCACATTTGATTTGAAATGAATGATGCGGCAACTTTTGCTAGAAAACTGCAGATTAGCAGAAACCATAAAAGACTTAACTGCGAGGCGAGCGCCCAAACAGGAAATGCTGCAGATTTGAACAAGAGGCACACACACACACACACACAAAATAGAAAAACGAAAGTAAAGCATCAAAAAAAGTGGAGCACAAGCTGCTTCTGTGCTGACACAGGGGATTCAACATATATTCCGGTTAAGGGAAGTCCAGACGTACCTAGCAAAAATCCAAGCATATGAAAGTCTAATGAGCCTAGAGGAAAGTAGAAATGCAATTCAAATGCAGCAAATACCACTGCCACTCACTGAGGATTTGCTTTGATTGGGGTAAAGTCAGCAAAAGAGGCATTAGAACGATGAGCGTATGCAACCACAAGTACACATACACATACACATACACATATATTCACTCGCATTGTATGCGAAGTATGTGAGTAAGAATTCGCTGAGAATTTATAATCCGTATGTACTCTTCCCCTAGGCAAACTAGCCTTATTATTTGCATTAAAAATTCTAATAAATTTAAATTAATGTTATGTTTATGTATTCAATGCTAATTAATTCAGAGCTTTTTAAATTTTCCGAAGCTCAAATAAACCTTTAACTAAGCCTTTTTAACAATTTCCATAAACTAAATACGCACTTAGAACTACAACACTTTTTATACCTATCAAATTATAAAACCCTTTTTTAACACAAATTTAATACGAGTTAATTAATTTATTCCGACACCTTGAGGCATTTTATGACATTAAATGAAAACTCAAATTCTGAGTAGAAACTCAAAGACAAACCTGTTGTAATGCAATATGATTGAAATATTTAACTTAGATTAAGTTGGCAAAGATTTAGTTTTAAACGGTTTGTATAAGTATGGATTACAGCGACTTCCACATCCTACATTTACATCTTGAACGCAGTCAGTAAACAACAAAATCAATGCTCCCTAGACGAGGAAATGAACGAGCTGTAATGCTCACAAATGTGTCACGCACAAAATCACAAATAAATGAGAGTGCACAAAAAGTTCGCCGAGTTCAAGTGGCACGAAGAAAAAAAAAATGAAAACGAAAAACCCCAAAGTGTTTGTTGCTGCTCAAGAAAAAGGCGCAACAGCAGAGTCGCGTGTTGATAAGCAAAATAGCAGAGCAGTCGCAAGAATAAAACAAATATAGCCAAGAAGAGGGCGTCCAAGTTGACGCTTATCTGCGCCTCATTTGCCAAACAACAAAAGCCTCATCAATTTCATAGCCCGCGCGAGATATTGGGCCGCAGCTCAAATCGTAAACAGGAGGTGACAGCAAACAGAAGACATCAGCAGCAACGGGCACGACAGAAACAGTTGGGGGGGATGTGGGGAGACATTGCCAAAAGTGGACACTGTTGCGGCAAAGTTCACTCAACTTTCAACTTGTAATTTGTCATTGTGCCAGCACCATGAAAACTGAAAATGACACCCGGCAGCTGTCGGGGACTAGGCAAAGTGGCCGCCACAACGTCATCATTGGGGCCGGGCAAATAAATATTAAAAATCATGTGCGCCAGTGGCAGCTTTGACCAGCCATTCGTCCGGCTTCCTTCACCTCAACCAGCTGCAGCTGCTGCAACGCTGCGTATACGCAATAAAATTTATGTGCCTAGCAATGCTTAATGCAAATGCTTTAACTGTCGCATTTTTGTGGAGAGAACGGAATGAAGGCCGGCGACAACCAACTGAGCCCCATCGTATTCCGTGTGGGTGGTGATTAATTTGCGTATTGTTCTTTGCAATATATACGTATATATATATATTTAAATTCTTTATGTTTTATTTTTATTTTTTATGCTCTTTCCCACATATGACAACGTTCATTGAACGCATTGCAGTAGACAGTTTTCGGTTTGAGCGTGAGTTATGACATTATTAACATATATGATATATTGTTTAATTTCTTAACGGGTTGCCAATTCCCTTCAGTGGCATATTCTTTAAAGGTACCCCAAAGGATCTTTGTACAAACTGAGTGAAAAACGTACCAAAAAGTTGCGCAGCTCTGAATAAATATAAAAATAAATATAAATATTTATATATATTTAGAATATAAAAATAAATATAAATATTTATATATATTTATTTATTATAATAAAATTAATAAAAACAGGACTCAACACCACAATTTCGCATAAAATATTATTTTCAAATTTAATTCAATTTTAGCTGTCTCAAAATGTATTAATTTTAAACACCATTTTAGACAATAAAACACCAACTGCTAATCAAATTGGCCTTGCATGTAAATAAACCCAAAGTACCCACAATATGAGAGTCAGGTGGCGACAGACGGCAGTTTTCCCCAGAAGCAGAACGACTCTAATCATCATCATCAACGCCAAGTCATGGAATGTTAAATGTAATTTATAAATACCAAGAATTATGGATATCTGACCAAGTTAATAACTGGTTTTTACACACAGCTACATGTTGGCAATAAAATTACAATAAATGCCCAAAGCGGAAGCAAATTCTACAAATTTCATTTACAAACAGTCCTTGAAACAAACGAACGAACACTTGGGAAGCCACTCTGAAACCACTTTGGAAACGACAGGTGAAGCAGAAATTAGCACTTTGCACAATGCAGGAAAACCATCGGATTCTCTGATTTGATATTAAAATGAAGAGGCGCTCGCATAAATCGCATAAATATGTTAATTTATCTCTCGAGAAACGTTTTGAGCTTTGCGGCCAGACATTTTTTTTTTCTCTTTATTTTATGTCGCATTAACTTAAAATTCAGCTTCGCCCAATTAGCATAAGTTGTGTGTGCATGTTTAAAATACACGTTCTAGAACGAAAAAATAAAAGTAAAAGTAATTTGCAACTATTGGCAGTAAGACTTAAATGACGAAAACATTCTGTACGAATTGGGTCAATGGAATGATGAATAAAATTACTGCAAATAAATAAATAAAGAGTAACCAAAAAAGAATGCCAACCAACAGAAGCCAAAGGAACAAGTTTAAATTACATTTACATGTACTCCATATCATAAATTTTAATTAGCCCGCAAAAAAAGCTATAAACCAACTGCCATCGAGACAATTTGAAAGAAACGCAAATAATGCGAAAACATTAACAGCGTCAAAGTTGGCCCGATAAATGGCAACAGGCGTTTTACAGGGGGTGTGTAAATAATTGAAAATATGTGTTGTCGCGTATTGCCATGAATACACCTCAAATAACACAAACCTACACACACGAACACACTTACATACATTGCGAAGAATTGCTTTCTTTTCAGCAGCAACAATCGGTTTGTTTTCTAAAGTCTTCCTCCTGTTTCCTAAGTGTTGTCATTTTAGCTTGTTTTGAGTCGAATCTGGCTGCGGAAAAATATGTAAAACTACTTTTAAAACTAACTTTTTGCTTAAAGATTTTAAATATTTTATTTTTGAGTTTTTTGAAAAAAAAAAAAATTATGTTTGTATGGATTATAAAAACCCGTAAAGATGTACTGGATACAAGACTGGGATATCGCAGCTATACAAAAATTTCTTATATTTAATATATAATATAAAGGTAAACTCGTAAAAATAAATTAAATATTTAATAAAAACTTATTAAGAATTACAATATTAACGGACTCAAGATTGGAATATGTCAGCTAAAAATAAATGTATAATAATAAAGGCTACGCAAATATTACATAAATAATACATTGCCACAAAACACGTACAAAATATAAAATATTAAAATCTCAAGAGCTCATAAATTTTAAATTCCAATAAAATGTAGCTTTTTTACGCTTTTTTCTAGCTCCTTGCTACGTTTTATTTGCATCTCAAACGTTGGCAACACTGGCACTGAATGAGAGACAAACGCGAGATAAGCAGCCAAATGGCAGCAAAGCTCATAAAAAGTTTCGAAATTGAATGAAATGAACGCCGAACAGTGAAAATATGAACTGGTGCAAAGAAGCAGCGGCAACAATCGACAGCTTAATAAAAACAGAAGATAGACAACGACAAAATCTTAAAGTCAACGCAACGGCACAAGAATCCAAGATAAGTCCGAGACGGAGGTGGAGACGGAGACGAAAACTGAAGCTAAGCAGATGGCAGATGGCAGTCAGAGAGAGAGAGAGAAAGAGAGAGGCCCAAAACCGAATTTGAATCCAATGGTTCGACGCTGGCTCGATGGAATGCGAAGCGGATTTTTTTTGGACAGACATAAACGAAGGCGTTGCCAATTGATTAAATTTATTTATTATATCACTGAATGTTCGCTTTATGAGCTGCTCTTAAGCGTAATCACAAATAGATGTCCATGCAGGAAGTCAATAAGTGGGGGCAGGGTTGCCAATTTAGTTGTCGCTTGTCGCTTTGTCCCGCTTTGTTGCCTCATTCATCCCCTCGGTCATTGATTGCTGGCAAATTGGTTTTCCTCGGCTGCTTATCAGCAGTTTCGAGCGTTAAGAGACAACCCTCCAAAAGCCATTCTATCGCTTCAAATGCCTTCTGTTCGCCAATTGAATTCGCAGACTGTTGTTTATCTGCTGTCCAAATCGATACAGATTATCCAACAGCTGATATATGACATTGGCAGAGATACATATATGAGAAGAGGGGCAGGCGGTAGAGAACGTGTCATGACAGTTTACCGCTAGCGAAAATGCACTTTCATATTGCCACATTTAATTCAATGGAAGTCTTTTCAAATTGTCAAATATAAGTCTCGTCTTTGAGTACGTGCGCTTTTTCGCTTTTTGACTTTTCCATTTTGTGTCTTTCTGATAAGAAATTAGCTTAGCTATTGGAGTTTCAGTTCATGGTCCGTTTCACGTCCCAGTGTTTACACGTGTGGGGCCACAAAGACTCAAAGGCCAGTATGTACTGCAGGTTATATTGATTATTTGTTTTTTTTTTTGTATGTATATTTTATTTTGCCTTCTTGAGTCAGTCTTTTATGACGTCATTGTGGCTTATCGCCGAAACATGAGCAGAAGTGTATTCATGTTCACAATTCTTTTGTAAATCGTGCTTTATATCTTAGAATTGGTTACACTTCGCACTTTGAATATGACTCACATTTAAAAAAAAATATTTAAAAATGAATTTGAATCAACAAATTTATTGAACTTCAAAAAATCAGAAATTTTTAGTTGTTAAATATTTAAAAGAAAAACAATGAACGAGAGAACATTGAAAAAATTAAAGTAACCAAAAATAAATGTAAATAGAAATAAAGTTGATTAACTTTAATTTAAATTAATTTATTGTATTACAATAAATATTTAAATATGTATTTAAATCAACAAATTTATTGAACTTAAAAAAATCAGAAAATTTTAGGTGTTAAATATTTAAAAGATGGAAAGTTGCTAAAACAGTGAACGAGAGAACACTGAAAAAATTAAAGTAGGAAAAAATAAAAGTACATAGAAATAAAGTTGATTAACTTTAATTTAAATTAATTTATTGTATTACAATAAATATCCAACCAAAATATAATTTTCAATTATAGCTAAGAATATATAAGTAACATGTAAGTTTATATGAAATTAATTTATTATTTTTAATTGAATGTATTTTAAGCAGAATTAACCCTTTTTTTTAAAATGCCATTTGCTAATTGCAGCTTAAATTTTAGAAAAAAAATGCATGAGTGCTGACGATCTTGCTTTGTTTGGCCAACAGTTCAAACAATGTCCAGGAAATTCCCATTTAGTCATTGCCACAGCGAGAACTCAACCATAACAAATTAGAATGCTTTAATTAAGAGTGGTCGACTAAGAGATGACCTGTAACCAAACTAAAAAATCTAAAAAGTATACAAAATAAATTAAAATTAATAAATTATATAATGCATTTAGGTTAAATATTTTTAATCATTTTTCGTTTTGTCAAAAAAATGCATGAATCTTTAACTAAAAAGTATGATCCAGTCAGCTAAGAGATACAATAAACTTTGATCTAAATAACCTTGTTAGTATGTGCTATTATTTAAAACAGGGGTTCCACAAAAAAAAAATGTCCCAACAAGAATCTTTAGTACTAATCAGTATGCAGTTATATTCAGCTGCCATCCTCATACAGATTTCATTGGTTTGAGCCGCAAGACAGCTTTTGGGCCCAACTCATTTGGCCCACTGTTGGCTCGATGTGCGTAAGTGCATGCTTATGCTTAAATCGCATTGCACAACAGCTGCCACACAAAAATGCAATTTAGCCAAATGCTTTGGCCCGACAGTGAAAAACACTCTCGACCGCGTCGCGACCGCGCAACAACGTTGTTGTTGGGGTGCAACGGCGGGGCACTTTAATAAAGTGCAGCCCAAATTGTGGGCCATCGTCGTCGTCGTCGTCGTCGTCGTCGTTGTTGGAATCGTTGCTGCTGCAGTTGCAGCCACCGTGGCGTCAATTATCGCCGCTGTACGCAAAGTGGGCCAGGCAAATAATAAACGCGCCCAGAGCAGCGTCGTCATCAGAGGCACTCCATTGTCCAATGAGCTTAAACAGGGTGCCACGCCTCAATGAAGTGCCTGCCCCCCCCCCCCCCAACACGCACACACACAGCCCCCTTCTGCTGCTCGTTCATTTATGCGGCAATCTTTGCCTGCAGTTTCGTTTTTATTTTTTTTCTCATATTTTGTTGTTGTGGCTGTTGTTGTTTTCTTCGCCATTTTCACGCCTCACTTGACGACTTGTTCGCTGATTGATGGCGACCTCAACTTCAACTTGGACTCCGACTCTGACGCCGACTCCGCGCAGGTGTCGCCGCCTAATTAAACGAAGGCAACGCGCACGCATGCGTAACTCAATCGGTAAATATCGACAGCAAATGCGCCCAAGCCTCGCCCCCTGCACGCCCCTGCGTTGTGTGTGTGTGTGTGCGTAAGTGTAAAATGGGTCAATATGCAATTATTGCATTTTTTCATTTTTTGCACTGGGCTCAGCTTCGTTTGCGTCACGGCGTAACTTCAACAGTCGCTGCCCAGCGAAGGGTCGCCACGTCCCATTCCGGCCACTCGAGATCTTGATTTGTCAATATTTGCGCATTGCTCGCACAATTGGTCGGTGTGCGATTGCAATTCGCGGCACTGTATAGAACTGAGCCAAGCAACAATAACAATTACATAATGCACGATGAGCTGACATATCCATATACATATATATATATATATATATATGAATGTTGAATAAATAAATCTTAATTAAATCTAGATTAATCTTCTATTATATAATGCTGAAACTCAAATTGTTGGACTTTTCAGGTAGTACTATTCTTGAAAGAACTTTGCTCATTTCCGTCAGGTTCATTTGCCAAGTTCAAGGTGACCATTTGCATAAAAGCTACGGAGAGCAACAAAAAAAAAAGCATTCATAACCATACTCGTGTGTATTATTACTCATGCATAAAACGCTCACCTTTGACAACGAACCCACCACGAAATACATCATCATAATAAAAGCCACTTGGCAGAATTTGGAGAAGTCACCAAAGAGTCGCCTTAGCATGCTCTCTGGGCCTGACTCAGAGAATTATTTAACTGCCAAGTGCAGTCGGCACATCTGTGTAGCGCCCACGATCTGAGAGAGAGAGAGAGAGAGAATGAGAGACGAGCATAAAGCGGGAGAGCGCTAGAAGCACGCGTCAATTGACTGATAACACCAGCTTACAAAAAATCCATTCCATTGTAATTTTGTATGTAAAGTGTACTGAAGAACTTTTTTTGCAATCTTAAAAATTAAAAAATTACAGATTTCCAGAGAGAGTGCGAAGAAGAGAGAGAGAGAGAGATGGAGAAAGAGATGGAAAGAGAGAGAGATAAAGAGAGAGGGAGAGCGTGAGAGATGGGGAGAGAGGGAGATGAGGAGAGAGAGGGATATGGGGAGAGAGAGAGGGAGAGAGAGATGGCGAGAGAGAGAGAGATGGCGAGAGAGAGAGAGATGGCGAGAGAGACAGAGAGAGGGAGAGATGGAGAGTGAGAGATATAGAGAGAGAGAGAGATAGAGAGAGAGATATAGAGAGAGAGAGATATAGAGAGAGAGATAGAGAGAGAGAGAGAGATAGAGAGAGAGAGAGAGAGAGAGAAAGAGAGAGAGAGATAGAGAGAGAGAGAGAGAGAGAGAAAGAGAGAGAGAGATAGAGAGAGAGATAAAGAGAGAGATTGGGGAGAGAGAGAGAGAGACCTGGAGAGAGAAAGAGAGAGAGAGAGAGAGATAGAGAGAGAAATAGAGAGACAGAGAGAGGTAGAGAGAGAGAGAGAGATGGAAAGAGAGAGAGAGAGAGAGAGATGGAAAGAGAGAGAGAGAGAGAGATGGAAAGAGAGAGAGAGATAGAGACAGAGATTGGGGAGAGAGAGAGTGGAAAAGTCAGTCAATAAAAAAAATGATAGAGAAATAATGCACTATATAACACTTTAAGCACTTAACTAAAAATAATGCCAAAACATATAAAGCTTACCTGAACTCTTGAAAATCGAATAGAAGGGCATTATTGCATTTGACCAGTAAATCTTCTATAGGCTCATATAAAAATACTTATAGAAGAAAATTTGCAGATTTCCGGAGAGGGGGAGAGAGGGAGAGGGGGGGGGAGAGGGGAGAGAGAGAGGGAGAGGAGAGAGAGAGAGAGAGAGGGGGAGAGGGGAGAGAGAGAGAGAGAGAGAGAGAGAGAGTGAGAGAGTGAGAGAGGAGGGAGGGGGGTAGTGAGCGAGAACTGAAAAAGTCAGTTTATAAAAGCGAACGCAAAGAATTATTGAGAGATAATGCACTATACAAACACTTAACTAAAATTAAAACAAAAACATGGAAACCTTAACTGAACTCTTGAAAATCGCATAGAAGGGCAATTACCAATTAACAGACTCTGAAACAACAAGTAAGACGGCTCTAGTCGAGAGTACCCAACTAAAAACCTGCGACGATCTGCCGTTAAAACCTTTCATCTTCTTAAATACATACACAAAATCACACACACACACACACGCACACACACACACGCACACACACACACACACAAACACACACACAAACACATGAAGCAGTTCCTGATATAAACAAATATAATGACAAAGTTTTTCAACAATAAACAAAATCTTTATATTTTTAATAGGCTTTCGCATGGAGCATTCAGCACAAGTTTGCAAGCCAGTGTAAAAAAGGCTGCGACGTGCAGACTTAAAAGAAGAATAAACAAATTCACACGTCTGTAATAAAAGAGAAGAACCAATAAAGCTCGAATTGTAGGTGGCACAGTAAATCCAGAGAAACACATTTTTAGTACGATTTCGGGCCATTCGTCGATTTTGAGCAAGTGACCCACTTCCTATATTTTTTCTGACGCATCTTTTGTGCGGCTATTTTCTGTGCCTCGCCAAGCTTCTTATGCAACATTTGCAGACCCATTTAGCATCCACTCGTTGCACATTTTTATTCTGTTCAGTTTGTATTCTGTTCTGCTCTGTCTTCTGATCTTTGCAGTTTTCTTGCTAAATTAAGTAATTGGTGCAAGAAGCAACTGGGGCAGACCAGGCCCCATTGGCTCGCCCGCTACCCGTTTTCCGTCTCCCTTTGCGTCCGTCAGTTATGGATTCTTGCAATTTAGATGCGTTTGTCTGCGCATTTGTGTATGTGTATTTCTATCAGCTTGACGTATCTGCATATGTGCATTTGTGAACGATGAGAAGCGGGCTCTGTCCATTTGGTTCTCTTTCATGTATTCTGTTCTGGTTCTGTTTTCCATTTCGAATGAGCTCTGCAGACGCCGTTTGCGCCGTGGGGCGGACATTGAATGCAGGCCACGCCAAAATACGAATCGAATAGGAGTCAAAGAGGCTAATGGTTTATGTGTGTGTGCGTGTGTGTGTGTGTGTGTGTGTGTGTGTGCTCACTTGCGCAACAGTTAAATCAAAGCAAATGCTGTTGTTATGACTGCAGCTGGTTGCATTTATCGATTGCGGTGCCCCCAATTCACAAATTGCTATACCACCAGTGATAAACAATCACTGTAAAACCAATAAAATTAAAAAATGTGGTTCGGTTCACGGTTCGAACCAATGCCAGCGCGTCTTTGGGTTCGATTTGGCAAACCTGTTTGATCACATTTTTAAGATTCTAAATAAGACCCAGCTTTGTATTCTGATTATTTCAAATTATTATTTTTTTTTTTGTTTTTAACTGTAGGGATATAGGCATAAACTATTAACCTAACTATTTTTTACATTTTAAGACAAACACTGGGAATATTATTTCAATAAAAAATAATAAAAACATCTGCTGGAAAATTCTCTTTAATTTTACTAGAAATTCCACGCAAGAGTAAAAGTAGGCCGGAAAATATTTTTTAAATGAATACAGACACAGATGCAGATACACAGATACATGCGAGCATTTCAAAGTTTCGTCTCGAACGGCATTTTATGATATTTAAATGGCGAATCGCATTACGAATTAATAAATAAAGAATCCGAAGAGCCGCAGACAGACCGGTGGTGGTGCGCGCGGAGGACGGAAGAAGGCGATAACATGAAGCGCACAAAGCCGCAGAACGCACACAAAAGTTGAAATTAAATTTCAAGGTCGCGCCAGCACAAGAACTTTTTTTAGCATGTGTACGAAGATCTCTGGCGATTTCTGCTCATTGGGGAATTCAGTTGCACAGTTTGGGCTTTCTCAGTTTGTTTAAAAAAGAATTAGCCGGTTAATCAGCCGTGTATGTAAACTGGAATGCATACACACGTTCACACGTACATATATAGAATATCCGAAAAAGATTTTACGTCTGGGAGTTTTGGAGTCGCAGGTAACACGGGCGAAAACAAATGACACAACGGCGGTAAAATGTTGAATTCGAGTGCTAATTAAAGTCACAGATCAAGTCCGAAATGAAAGGAAGGAGAGAGCAAGAGAGTGCGAGCCCAAAAATCAGCCAGAATCATTAACGTATATGCACAAATCTTTATATGAATTTATGTGCACGGCTTTCTTTGTATTACGCAGCGTTTTAACGAAATGCGTTTTTTTATTGGTGCCCAGTTGGGTGCTCAGAACTCGTGGCTTTGGCTTGTTTTTGGGTACACTGGCATTGGCCTTGACCCGAATGATATCAGAAAGCAATAAGCCAGCTCCTTCTGATTTCATTTCGAGCCACACACACAATGGCAACCGAAATGATTGTTAAACATCAGTGAAGACTAATTGAGTTTGGCTAAAATTGGTCAAAATGCGCAGCAGACAACACAGCAACAGCATCCAATTCAATCCAAGCCAATCCGTGACAGAACAAATCTATCAACGACAACAACTGCGGATCCGACGCCGTCTCAGGTTGAGGCTCACCCAGGGGCTTTGACATGACATCATCCACCTCAACGACATCAACGACAATTGCTTGGTACACCAAAAAGAAGAGAAAAAAAAAGAATTGCGCTCTGAACCTGTCGCAGTCGCAGGCAATTGTCGCATGACAAAGCAATTCAGCTACGAATCACAAGCCAGGCCAAAGCTGCAGCAGCCAAGATCAAGAAGCAAGTAAAAATAATTAAAGATTGAATCGTGAACAAATCTTATTTATATTTTATATAAAGAATCTAATTTATTATACATATGCATTGATTTAATAGGATAGCTAACAAATTTTCGGAATATGTATCTCTATCTAAAAAAAAAAATTACGTATTGTTAATTTGTAATTTTATAGATTTTAATATATCCTTTATGCCCAAAAGTATATATTTTTAATAGGGCTTACTGCGCTAAGTGAGTAAAGTCTATTTAAATATTAACCGCTCTATGCCAAATTTATCAGCTTCGAAATAGATTTTATAAAACTTGAATAAATACATTTTTTTCTGCATGTCTGTGGGTATACTGAACATACGACATTTGTTAAAAATTTAATTCTTTTATTAAATTAAAAAAAAAATAGTAAAATTGTTTACTTACATAAGTCGTATACCAAAAATTGTATTAGATTTTACAATTTTTACAAAACTATTTATTTTGCATGTTAAATTGTTAGCACACTCAATTAAAATTCTATCATATTGTCTGCGAATCAAAGTACTGTACAGCTAAAATAGAGTCTCAGTGGTAAGTAATTAACTTAGAATATCATAACTTTTACGATCGTCGATTGGCGAACTGATCACTAAAGTTTAAGGGCTAGCAAATTCACGCCTCCAAAACACTTGGCCTTCACTTGACTGTTTTTTTTTTTTTTTTTGCATTTTTAATTTATCTTCTTGTTTTTTGTAGCTTTTTTGTAGCTCTTTTTACAGCTGACTTGCATCTACCCAGCGATTAAGCCGCCTCTCAACTGGCAATTAGCGTTGACATTCATTAGAAGCAATTAAAGTGAGATCAGATTATGGCAACGGTGACGAGTCGCGCGTGAGAAGGAGCTGTCAAATTGTTGGCATCGACCACGCCTTGAACCCCACGGGAATTGTGTGAATCACACGAATGCAGCCAAGTGAATTGGCTAATAAATTAGAATGGCCAACAAAATTGCTAATTATATGGCATAGGTCGATACAGCTGATGGAACAGGTACATATATACGACGCTATATAGTTGCTCTGATTCACGATCTAAAGAAAGTGCATATATAAAGTAAAAGCAAAAGCAGAACCTAAACAATATGAGCATATATTGAAAGAACATACGTCTGCCAATGCGGAGATATATATTTTCAGAAATTTCATTCCATTTTCATAGGAGTTTTTCTTATTTACTTAATTTTTCTCTCTGTCAAAGGTTAGCATTTTATGCCTGAATAATAAGTGAATAATAAGTGAGTGTCTGGGTGACATCTGAGCTACCTTGAACTTGCCAAGTGTTCTTCTTTGAACTTGGAACTGTGTGGGATTTTAAATGCTAAATGGCGCTTGATGATGGCAATTGAATATTATTTCTGTGCGAGTGCATAAAAAGTGCTGCCCAAAAAAATATTGAAAATCGTTAACCGTGTTGAATATTCATTTTCAAATGGAATGTGTGTGCAGTTTTTGGACTTCAGCCGCAATGATGACTTGATGATCACTTGATGACGGCTTTTTGTTTTTGGTCAGACCAAAAAGCAACGACGCCACCATCGTCAACATCTGAGCAATTACGTTTGTTTTAGCCGCGTGCAGGTTATGCAAGTTCAAGGCCAGAAACTCTGCATTAATTATAATTATTTTTGCATTTGTTAAACACAACAACAACAACAACAACAAACACCACTCGGCACATTCGCTCGTTAATGGCCAGCGGTAAACGTAATGCAAAAGAAGACAAACAGGTAAATGCAGCCTTTGTTTTGTTGCGCACATTTCGAATTCGGAAACCCAATATATGGTAATTGATTGTGGCCAGCTCATACGTATCTGGCTAATGCAATTGGCCGACAAATGTGTATCAAGCAAAACCAGTTAATATACTAAGCACGCTTTTGATTGGTCACCTAGGTTATAGCCCTTAACTGGCGTTTAGATGATCTGCCCGCATCTAGAATTTTCTTCAAACTTAATCGAAAAGCTGTACAAATTAATTCGTACTTAATCGAGCAACCAACCAAAGTCCGTTCCAATGGACAAACTTTGTAATTTTATTTGCGCTCAAAACAAGTTATCAAGTGGCAATTCCGATTAGCATCAGACCAAATTCAATTAGCCAGCCATCAATGGCCGGCGGCTAAAAGACAGGTAAAGAGACAAGAGGCAAGACTCAGCTGACTGCTTTCGTGCCACAAGTTCTTGCAACATCATCTATTTGTATTTGCGCTTACGCCTAAGAGCAGCCATTAGGCGGCGATAATAAATAAATTTAATCAGTTGACAACGCTTTCATTGCTCTCAGTGTTATTTTTGCGCTTAAATCCGCTTCTGATTCTGACAACAGCAGCTTTAACTTTCGCTCGAAATTTGCTTTTGTTTTCGCTGTCTGTCGGCCATCCGCCGTGGCTTCCACACAGCCTCCGACTTATCTTGGATTCTTGTGCTCTTTTTTTGACTTCAAGATTTCGCTGTTGTCTATCTTCGGGGTTTTTGTTTTTATTGGTCTGGCTGTTGCTGCTGCTCATATTTTTTGTCTATGCCGCCCCTTTTATGAGCTCTCGTTTCGCTGCTTATCGCGCTGGCCCGCTTTTGTGCGTGTCTCTGAATATTCTTTGCTGCTGTTGCTGTTGCTCTGCCTCAATCGGGGCGTATACGTAATCACAGACAGCTGCAAGTGCAACTTTTAGCGGCTATATAAATTAAATTGTCCGCTTATTCGCATAAACACAATCATTTTATAGAGGTTTTAAAACACACACTTCCAGATACATCTGGTATATATATATATATATATATATATATATATATATATTATTTATTAGTAATTAGTAATTTCATATTTTTTTCAAATTTCAAAAATTTTCCATATAAAACTTTAATTTTTTACAAATTTAATATTCTTTAAATTGCGTTTCCTTTTTTGTGCAGTATGAAATAAAGCAAATAACAATATTTAAATACTTGCACAAAAGTTGCATTAAATGCAGACAGCGCATCCCGCCACACCTATAATTGCATTAAAATAAATGCTTTAAAAACTGTTGGCGGCAAAGTTGCCACATAATTGAAATAAATTTAATGGGAAAGGCTTTTAATTGGCTTTTAAATGCCAGATGTATCCTTTGGTCAGGCTGCACAGAAAAATGCGTGTTATTACATCTTTTCAGATTGAATAGTGCTTTGTGATCGATGGCATATCGATAAATTAAAGTCAATATATAGGATTACGTTTAATAGGTGGGAAACATATATTAATGGGCTGAATTTGTAATTGTGAAATTATTAGTAACAATTAACAACTCCTGATAGTCGATAAGTTATCGATAATTTTGTATAGATATAACAAAATATATAGACAATATATATAATATTTTAGGTTTTTGAGAGAGTGGGTAAATATTTGTATTTATTAAGTTAGTTAGTTTAAGCCATACCAATAGGAACTTATGGTTAAATTTGCAACTGATCGATAAATAAAGGCACTTAATGAAAGTGCCTAAAAAGTAATTATTCACATATTATCGATCATTCATAAATGAATAATAAATAAAGTCCACTTTACATTCTTTTATTGCAATATTTATTGATTTAAAGTGCAAACCGGTTAAGTTTTCGAGATTTTCGATTACGAGCTGATGGCAACAATTACATTGATCGGGGATAGTTCCCATTACAGAACCTCGTACAGCTTTGAATAGATCTAACTAACAGTGCTGACTTAATCTATTTGCAGTTCAATTATCCATATATTTATGTATATAACTAAACGCTGACCGATTTGCCTGAGCTAAATGTCACATATTACTTGATTAAATACCGCAATGCCCGAAAAGATCCACTGAATACTTTCACTTTTATCAAAGTTAAACGTTTGTTATGAAATGCCGTTCCTTACTGTAGAGCTGGCAATCATCAAATTATGCTAATTAGCGGAATATCAAATGAGCAAAAATATACGAAACGAAACCTGAGCAGAGAATCTTCCAATCGCATGGGCGGCAACAACATAAATTAGCATATTTATGCGATTTATGTCGCCGGAGCATGGTCAAACAAAGTTCTGTAGCGTGTTAATTGCTTTGACTTGTTGATATCACCAGTTTTTTTTTTTTTTTTGTTTAACATCCAACAAACATATTGGCTACACATATTGCTTATGTTATGTTCGGGCCACAGACATACATACATATACATAACTATATATGCTACAAGGTCGCAGCATCAAGAAATTCATTTCCGCTTCTTAGCATTTATACAAGCACATACGTTTCGTTATTTTATTATTTCACATCTCATTTATAATAGAGTCTGAATAAAACAGAAATAGAATTCTAAATTTGCAGTATTTGTATGACATGCCCTGCGTTATTAGTCACATCGGATCCATCGTTAGATATTGTACCCCCAATGGACGTGATTTCATCGCTATCTCGATTATCATTCCGAAAGTCCGAGCCATCATTATGCCAGTTGCCATCGCGTGTTGTATCCGATCCACCTTTATTTACCCAACTTAACGCTTTCGCAAAATCGTCATCATTCCGCCAATGTCCACTAACACTAGGTCGCTCTTCGGATAGATCCCCGTCTATAATCTGATGTACGGTCCTGGCCTCCACCATGGCGCAAATTAAACCACAGATCACCAACAGACAGAAGCTGTGCTTGATTTCCATTATATTTTCTTAGTCTTTCAATTGCTTACGACTGGATTAAATGTAATCTCCAGCTCAGGCTTTTATACCTCTAGCCGATTCAATCCCCGCATGGGTGGTTTTATAAATATGTGAATTCTTGAGTGCAAAAACAAGAATGTTCATTGTCAAAGTTGTCTCATTTGAAACAGACTTTTCAAACCGCTCTCGCAGTAATAATCTGATCGCTCACTTGTGGCTAGGGTATTTCCAGCTATATCAAGATTGATTGAACTGCGAATCGACCTGTTAACTATAGGTTTTACTAATCTAATACATAGATTGTACATGCATAAGCTGACTTGTCCAGTCAAAACAACAAGAGTTATTAAATAAATAGTTCCTGTTTAACGCACATCGACAGTGGAACAATATACACATACCTTAGACATATTAAAATGACAGTAAAAAAAGTACACATATTTTTGTTTTGGTTTCCAATTGAAGAGTATTAAAAATCGTATTATAAATTCAGTGTTTGAGAAAGTAAATTTTAGTGTATATGTTCAGAGATGACTTTTCCAACTTGTGGCATTCATTATTATAATATGTAATATAATAAAAATCACCCAGCCTTGCTGGAAGTTTCCGATGCTTTAATAAAAAAAAATCGATCGTAAAAAAAAAATTTGCCTTAATGACTCCCAAGGATACGATTTTTTCTGGTCGATTTTCTTATCCGATATTATATCACCTTATAGATATATAGGTGATAACCTATTCTAATATCTGTGCTCTAATCAACAATTTCATTTGATTTATTGCAACAACAGACTCCAAATTTGTATACATAACTTTTATACTCGAACTTTTTATATTATAGCTGCAGCATAGCCTAGACTAAGCTTAAGTTTAATGGTTGTAACGGTTGTCCACAATAAAAATAAAGCTCAGTGTTACATTTCATTACAATTTTAATTGCTGGATTACTAAATAATATGGGGCATTGTAATTCGTATCTACGCATAAGCTACGGGCTGAGTCAGCAGCCCAGCAGAACTTACACGACACGTTGTCGTATATGATTGCAACACTGATGCTAAAAGTAGGTGTACAAGCATTTTTATTATACTGATTCTTTGTTTTAGTGTAAACTACAAAAAACAAAAAGAACAACTTCTTTATGACAGGAAGGAAGAAAATCATTCAACCCATTTTCGACCTTGAGACCTTTCAAAAACGGAAAAAAACCAAAAAAAAAATTGTTTGTATGTATATATATATATAATATTTTTCTTTTAAGTTTTTTTAACCAATATTTCAATTTAAAATATTGTATAAACTCAAATAAGTCAATGTTAACTTTGTTAAATATTAAATTTTTTATAGACTACTGCATTTAAAAAATTAATCTCCAACAGCAATTTAATAATAGGGCTCGATTGGTGCGCATACTTTGTAGCATCAATGTATTTGAGCCACTCTCATTGACAGGCCATTAAAATTAAACTGTGCTAAAACCGCAGCCACTGTCGGCAGGCAACCCCTAAATCACTTGGCTACAACGTCGCAGATTCTTTCCCCACTCGGCTTCACATTCCGCCGCACAGCCTGGTTATTCAATTTTCCGAACGCTGCCGCCACAGCTGCAGCGATGTGCTCACGAGGCTAATGCCCTTTTATGGCTTTCGAAAGCACCGCATCAGCAAAAACCTTCGCCGGCTGCAGCATCGACAGCCACCAGCACCAGCAGCACCACCAGCACCACCCACACCACAACGTGAGCCATTAGATACAGCAGCAGGCAGTCCCTGTCAGAGCCGTAGAGCCCTCACGATGCCAGCCGGCAGCTCATTATGCTTATGCTTTCGGCCCTCCCCCTCCCCCCTTGATGGAGGCTGGCGACATGGCTCCAAGTATGTATCCCATTTGCAGGTCGTCTGTTTTGCGTCCTTTGTCTACTTACCCCGAGGTGCGATGCCACAGAAATTAACTTTACTGTTGCACAGATCGTTGACCAAGCAACTTTCGATTTTTAAACTTTAAAGAATTATTTATTTATATATATATATGTAACTTAAAATTAAAACTTAAGAAATAATTGTTGTACAAGAAATATTTTATTTAAATTATTTTTACCCATTTTGAATGGGTTCAGGGTATAAAAAAAATGTACATAAGTATCAGATATATGTATGTATAGTATTTTAGAAACTTTTATAGCTTAGTTTATTGGCAGCCGATTTAATTAATTTTACGACTTTTAAGCTTTAAAGATTTATTTATTTATATATTTATGTAACTTAACGTTAAAACTTAAGAAATAATTGTTTTAAAATAACTTTTTTATCTAAATTAAAAACTAAAATTAAATAAAGTATAAGATAAGAACTTAAGAAACAATTGTTTTAAAAGAAAACTTTCATTTACATTCAAAACTAAAATTAAATATAGTATAAGATATATGTATAGTATTTTAAAAACTTTCATAGATGATCCGAACTTAAATTAAGCAGTCAAAAAAAGCCAGAAAAAGGGAAAAAAAATTTTTGAAAAAATTTAAAAATAAAATAAATGCCTTATGTATGTAATATTTTTGTCAAGTTTTGATAATTCATTAAGATTTGTTTCATGACCATTTTTTGTTTTTACCATCGACAATAATATTGTTGTCGAATTTAACTGAAAGACACGCAAATATTAAAGAATTTTCTTTAAAAAAAAGTCAAAAGCTACATTGAACAATATGCAAATGCGATTCAAAATATTGTCTTATTTTTTTACAACTTTATTTTAGTTTTAATTGCGCGCACGCAATAATTTTCTTTGATGGCGCATCAACGTCAAGGCGAATCACCCAATATGCGCCATCCATCATAAATGCCAGCTCACCCCGATGGCAATACCAAGTGGCAACCGCTTCGGAATCCCACTGAGGAATCTCTGATTATGAGCGCGTGCGCACAATCAGTCAGCAAGTCGACAACAGTCAACAATCACCCAGCCAGTCCCAGTTTTTAGTCTCAGTCGCAGTCGCAGTCGTCGTCTCTGTCTCAGTCTCAGCGTCAGAGTCAGAATCTGACTTAATTATCATGCACAAAGCGCAGCGTTCATAAAACGATTCTGCGATTCTGTTGGCCAAATGGCGTCTTGTGCCTTGTTTTGCATGCCGTGCTCGTTAAGAACGACGCAGAGAACAATGCAACAGCGGCGGCAACAGCAGCAGTTACCCAACTGGTGTCCAGTAATGGGCGAAGCCCATGTTACCGTATCCGATGCCCAAGCCACAGTCACAGCCGCAATCACAGCCCAGGCCAATGCTGCTGTGGCTTTTAATGACGCCTCGCAAAAAAGCAGCCAGCGCTGCGGCCTGCATATTGATTGGCCAACAACTTCTCCCAGCGAGACGCTGCAATGAGCCAAAGAATGCGCAAAGACAGTGCTCACAACCAAACTCATCGTGTATAGAATAACACCTAGTTACACCAATCTCAAACCTAGTAAATAGTTGTTTAATATTACTCAGACTTTAAGATAGAACAAAAATATTGATAAATAACTTTCATTTTATTTTGAAGTACAAAGTCATTTTACAATATCTTTATCTGACAAATCTTTAAGTAAAGGAACTTTAATTGAGTTAATAATTGCATTTAAGTGTTAGGCACAAGTACAAGACCATGTTAAGTACAAGACCATAAATAAAATCCAAATTATTTTATTTTTTATTTTTTTTGGAAAAAGTTGGTTATCTATTTAAAAAGTATTCATAATTAATACAAAAACCTTGATGTATCGACATTTATCCAAATCAGGAAAATGAGGCAAATTATAGATAATTTACAACAAACTACATTTTTCAACACATTTTTGACTTATTATCCAATAAATATTAAAGCACAGAAATTAAAAAAATTGAGATAACAAATTGCGTTTATGTGTAGCTTAAATTAAAACCAAACTATTTTTTTTTAATTTTTGACAAAGTTTGGTAACTATTTAAAAAAACATATAAGTAAAACAAGAATCCACAAGCCAATTTCGATATAGAGCTTTTAAAATATGCGAAAAGTATTTTAATAATTTACAATAAACTACCATAGTCCATAGTCAAATCTGTTAGATCGATGCTTTCATAAAATCGTCTATTTATGATGATCAAAAAAATATACATACTTTGCAGATCAGAGATAGCTAGTCTATTGTCTTGACTCCCTTGGCTCTCTTACTCTTTTTTACCCAGTTTGAATGAGTACAAAAATTAATAAAAATTAATAAACATAATAAATAAGGAAAGGTCACATCTGCACTTATTTAATAGCAATCGATTAATACTTAGAATGCTTCGATTACTGAGGGGAAATTTCCAACTGCAAGAAATTCTCAATTCTAGCAAAGTTATTTTATCCCATGAAATAAAACCATAATAAATACTATAAAATTTATATTTAATGATTGCTGCAGACATTAAAGCTGGTTTATAATTCTATTACTTACGTAGAATATTTTAATTGTTCTTCGAGCTAGTTAGCATTTTTACTGTTTCTCTGAACCAAAGGCTTACTGTCGCACTCTTTCGAATTTGAATGTGCTGCTCTTAGAGCCAACTCTTTGGGCCAGCTCTTTAGCCAATGCTAGCCTGTACTCGTATTCGTACTCGTAACATAACCAATTTAATTTGTTTGTTTTACTAATCAGTGGCACGTACAAGCCCGTTTTTTTTTCTGTATTTTTTTTTGTATTTTGCGTCAAAGTGCCTTTTAGTGTGGTTGGATTCTTTGGGGCTATTTGCTGCTATTGATGTTGTTGTTGCTGTTGTTGCTGTTGTTGCTGTTGTTGTTGTTTAGCTGATGTGCCGTTTTTGTAGTACCCGCCGTTTGGTTAAACAGCCCACGTTTAAACATGGCTAAGAGCGTGCTAATCAAGTAGCTCACAAAAAAGCAAAATTACGCGAACGACTGGGCAAATGCTGTTGGGCTGGCTGTTTGGGTTTCTGCTTGGCTATCAGCTCGTCTGTTTGGCTATTTGGCTATTTGGCTACCCATCTACTTTTGGCTCTAGTCTGCTGTCTGTTGCTCGCTCGCTTTCAGTTACCCATACAGAGTTACGTTTGGGGCTGGGCCACCGGTTCGTTTTGATGGCTTCTAGGTGAAGGTCATTGTGTGACTGAAATGTTAATTTGTCTGCTGTTTATTGCCAACTCTGTATACAGATATGGCATGTGGGCAACAAGAGTTTGTTTTTCTTCGTCTATTTTTTTTTTCTGGTACTTTATGACAGCTGATGTATTCTGTTTTGAGGGTGCCCAACGCTTAATGCGGATAGAACTCGTAAAAATCTCAGCTTTTTAAAAGCAAAAGCGCTAATATATTTAAGGCAAATTGGTGCTAGATTCAGGTTAACTGTGCATGTGTCGGCGTGTTTGTGTGTCTTGCTAGTTTTTTAAGAAGTTGTATAATCTATTTTATCTATCGATAAAGTTATTTTTATATTGTGTATAAAGTATGTCCTAGCCATGCACTCCCAACTGCTTCTTTATTAACTTTGTCGCACTCAATTCAAGTGTCCAACATTTTTGAGTTTTGCAAATTTGAACCGCATCACTTTTTTTCCTTTTTTTACTTTACAATTTTTATCTTCTTTTTTCGTTGTGACGCATGGCATTTTTTTGTTTTATATTTTTTTTGTTTTTTGAGGGCGGAAGTTCCCATTGTGCCACAACAAACGTGTCAGCGGAACCCCCACAGCTTTGGTATTGGCCTAACCCTGGCGCTTAATAGCGACATTGTTGACATTTCGCTGAACTATCTGGACAGTTGAATCGCGATATGTCCCTTGATATGTCGGCAATCCGATGCCAAATGAATGTGTGAATACATATGGCAGATTCCCTGCTCAATTTATGGCGAATAGCCTGAAGGAAACAGACGAAAAAGCGAAATGGTGGAACATGGCAGAAAGAGGGCTTTTTGTGAAGGGAGATGACGGAACGTTTGATATTTATTGAAGTAACTTTAATTGAAAGAATTCATATTCTTAAACAAACTGAATATTTTTGTTTTTTTTATTTTAATAAATTTATTAAAAAAAATTAGAAAAAAAACACAGACCAGCGTATTTCCGTTTAATTGAATATGTTATTTTGTACTTCTGTAACATTAAATATTATATAGGTAGACAAAAAAAAAATCCAAAATATGGTATTCTAACTTATGAATTTTCTTATATATATCCTAACTTCTTATATGTCATTTTAAAATGTATTCAGCATGTCAAAACTGTTGCTGTTCTACAATTTAAATACCAATATAAATATATACACGAAAATAATATACATTGTGGCCACTGCACGATGCATATCTGCAAGATATATTGCAGGCTGCGCAGACAAGCAGACTAAAAGTCAATCTAACTGGCCGTTAACCAGAAAAAAAAAAAAAAAAAAAAACTTCGTATATGTTTGATAGGTAGTCCATCATATGCATTGCAGGCAGCTATAAATCTACAGATTGACAGCACAGCTAAGCTAAGAGACACCCTACGATTTTATAAAGGAATTTTAAATTTTCCTACCATATAAATAGCCCTAGTATTCGAAGGTTTACTTCAAAAATAGTTGTTCTCGAATCATAATAAAATTTTAATAAATTAAAAAAAAGAAGAAAACCCAAATACCTTTCTAAGGAATCTATATACAACTATATATAGTAGATTATAGATCAGCACATAATTATTTAATAATCTAGAATATTGCTGAATTATTTTAGTTGACGAAGAAATTCATATTGGTTGTCTGCTATTTGGGATCTGACCTAACCGCTATAAAATCGTATATGTATATATAATATAAGCTCTTCAGCTCCAAAGCCGCCGCAGGGTGAGCACGCGCTCTCCGAAGATATTTATGGGCTGTGCCAAGGCGGAGATCGTAAAGCATAAGCGGGGACAGAGGGGATTGAGAACTGGTCCGTTGTGATTTACCGACTGCGCTTCAAGTAGCCGTCGCAGCTGTCAATCAGGCTGCAATCAGCTTCCACCGGGAGCCTATAAAACTGTCTGAAGTCTGCGGTAACGAAAAGTAAAAGTGGCTTACGGTAAAGCAATCTGTCGACAGCACTGAGGATGAGAATTCCTGCATATTGCCGACGCCGGCCACACCCCGAAAAGAAAAAAGAAAAACGCGTCCGCGTCCGCATCCGCAGTTATTACCCGAAAAAGACAATTGGTGACCTCAAAAACGTTTAGCACTTGAAGATTGTTTTGATCTTCATGACCGATATTGGCAATCAGCTTGTACATATATCACATACAAATTTGGCTGCTGCATTTAGTTAATGAGCCCTTAAACTGTGCCGATGCGTTTTCTCTTGGACGACGCGACGAGCCCATAAAGCCAGCCGGAACGTGCGGAGCCCAGCCTTAAAAATGTTTTGAAAATATGTTGAGCAGGGTGTGCTCCGAAGAATGGTCAAACCCGATGGTCAACGCGTCAATTTCTACCTGGCCAACGCAACACACACAAAAACAAAATTATTATTTTTATTTATTTTGCAGACCTTCAATGCGGCCTAACGCGCAAATAAAACCCCAACCAATTGTCGTTGTTTTACTCACCAAATCTTAATGTTTTATTTTTTTTCCTTCTTTTTAAAACTTTTTTCGAGTAACACGAAACGAAACTGTCAATTGACGTATTCGGCGCCGGCTTTTGGGCCATTGGGCCACGCAGCCGATGTGGCTTTTTTGTTATTTCCTTGGAATTATCTTAATGTGAAATCTTTAACTATGTTTGGGACATGATCGGCAAGGGACACACACACACACACACACACTAACACACTTGTATATATGCATCGGTATGTAGATTGTGTGTACCTTAAGACGATTTTAATGGATTTCGCTTGACATGACGCTGCCTTTGACAACCAAAGTCTCATTTAATTGCAAAGTTTTGTAACATCGAATAGTGACAACGACATTTGTATGCGGAATAAGAGAAAAGATTTTTAATTCACTTACATAAAACGTATGCGTTGCATAAACCGCAAAGAAATAGTTGCCTTTTTAGATCGTTTGATAAGCTAACACAGAACTAATACATATATCTCAAAGCACCTAAAAATACACATTTCACTCATATAAATTTCAAATTTTATCTTCACCTTTCAAAGGAAACCCAAATATTGCATATAGTTTTTATGCTAATACTAGAAGCAGATGTTTGATAAAAAGAAAACCTTTTACTTATATATTAAAAAAAATAAAGATAAAACCACAACGAACTCAAACGTGTGCAGAAAAGCGGAAATGTGCCCAAGCCGGAAATCTAACCACACCAAAAAAAAGGACACATTTACGAGCATAAAATAACAACGAACTTAAATTACTCTAACCGATAAAACACACACTTAATAAGCAAGTATATAGAAATCTTTTTAGCATAATGCACTCTAAGGAAACATAACAAAAGCGGTCTTTTAATCATATTCAAAGTTTGGCATCTGCATATCAGCTACTGGTTTTATGAATAACATTTTATTACGAAAACCCGTTGGCTAATAAATATAAATTTAAAATAAATAATAATTTAATTGAATTCATATTTAATGTTTTTTTTTAATTTTGCAGTCAGCTGCATTGTTAAAACTCGTCTTGTCTTTTCGCAAGATTTTTTTATGGTGAAATTTCCAATTGCAGAAGAAATATAAATTCAAAAAAAATTAATAATAAACATTTTTTAATAAATTTAAAAAAAAACAAATATATATAAAAAAATATATATGCTGTTTTTTTTTATTATTTAAATCTTGAGGGTTTTATGCTGCACATCATAACAGAAAATGTATCTTATTTACGGAATTGTTACGATAGAGCTATAAATTCGGCTTTCAACTGGGTTTATCTCCTAATTCACATTTAGAGCTTAGTGATCAATTGTAACAATTCGCTTTAGAGAAACATTAAACAAAGGCAAATGCTGGCACTGAACTTGTGCAAAGCTTGGCTAAGCACGGACCTCCATTCAAAGGCACCCCCGATATGGCTGAGGATGTCTTCGGGCTCATTAGTAAGCACCGTGTGCCGTGTCTAATGCAGTGGGGCGATCCAGGCACGAGCCCACCTTTCAGGTAGCAAAAGCCGCCGCACTGCAGGCTGCCGTCAAGTGTTTAACTTTTATCTTGGCCACATAAAACAAACTTTATAGCAGTTTTACAGTCGTAAACAGCTTATGAAATTTTAATGCCACCTACAGCAGAAATCTGGCGAATTTTAAAGCTCGTTTCAAGAGTTTTTCAGAGTTATTGATTTTTTGGCTCAGTCGGACAGTTTAATGCTCCACCGTTAAGGGGAGCCGGCAGGCAGGTAATGCACACTTGCGAAATGTGCCAGAGAAATCTGCCGGGGCTCACATATCCCTGGCACGCAACAATGGCTGCTAAGCCTTCGGGTAGGTTGCGCCCCATTGCACCCACCCGACCACAGAACGGGTGGGCGAATCCTGCTGGTTGGCTAAATCTGTCTGCTCAAAATGTCAATAGCGCTTATTAGGCAAAAGTTCAATGCGCTTCAAGCGGGCATTACTTGGCAGAACGCAACGGCATAAATGCCTGCTAAGCACCTGCAAGCACCCGGCCAAGGTGTCATAAGTGCCCCCAAGTGTGTGGGGGTCCTGTTAAATGAGACTCTCTCGAGTCTGTTCGACTTCAATGTTGTTTGTCGTACAAGTTGGAGCTAATTCCTTTTGGCCAAATAGGCCAACAAATTAGTTTACTGGAAGCAAAGCTAAAAAGGAAGGCGAGACTGAGGCAAATATAAATTGGAGGTATTTACTTTTAAGTTTTTTTTTAAATCATTTATTTTTTACGCTTGCTTAAAATGTGACATGGCCATAAATGTTAAGTAAAACGCTTTCAACCAATTCAAGAATTGATAAAATGCCATGCATAAATTTTAAATCGAGCTCGCGATTTTAATTGAATTGAATTCAGCCTGCATAACCGCAGTGAATAAAAGCAGCTCCATAGTATGCTCCATTATTTGTGGTTCCAGAACACGCTGTGTATATATTCCGAAAAGACAACATATTTTAAATTGTACTAAATGAAATCAGGAATTCAGTATTAGTTAATTTCCTTGTGAAACGCATGAAAATTATATTCTATAAAATATATAATTTTTGCGATAACTTTTTACTGTGCTGACAATTTATTTATTTACAATTGTTACTAAAATTTATATGGAATTAATTTTTAGGTGAGTGAAGTAAATTTTGTTCTTAAATAATTATCTTACATTCAATTGTAAATTATTGTAAAATGTAATTGAATTCGAATTGATCTAAAACTGAGCCTTAAGAGTTTTGGGCCCCTAAACGATAGCTAAACACAAGCTCCAACATATAGCTTAATGCAAACAACAAAGTACATAAATTAACTAAATTTTATCAGCAATTGCTTTGCTCTGCTTAACGCTTAACGTCCAACGCTGCGTATGATTAATCACTTGACTAATGCACTCAGCACGGCGCTTATTGGCCTGGCTCTGACATTAAAGTCTAAGTGTCAGTGGCACTTAATTTAAAATGCATGTTTAAATGTCATTAAATTGGAGCAGGAAGTACGCAGCTACTACACTTTATGATGAGCTGGCTGCCGTATTCTGTGCAGCTGCTTGAAACTGAGACTAAAAAGCTTTTTTTGTTATTTTTTTTTATGCCCGAGATCCTCTGGTTATTAGCTTGACCGTTTATTCAACTCTGCTTAGCCAGGCATATAGCGCACGTCGGTGTCAAACGAACAATCCAACGTTGCATGAATATTACCAAAAATTTTTAAAATTCTGATGCCATTTACAGATAGGCTAATTACCGGGCACGGTTTGAACCTATATATACATTTATGAAAATATGACAAATCGGGCTTGCCTCTTAATTAGTGAACCTGGCTTGGATAATTTAAAAAAAAAAATCTCTTAACACTTCAATTGATTTACGAGTGAAAATGTGGCAAGAAATATGACTCATGATTCGTAGCCGGGGCACAAACGTTGAGTTTGTTGCTGGAAACTCCTCGCAACGAACACGTTTGCCGCATATTTGAACGGTTGCAAATTGAAATTCACTGATGATCTACGCATGGCCGTCTGCGGCAGCCTTGACCCGGTTCTTGAAAACCTGACAACACCAGCAACTGTTGTTGTTCGCCGCATGCAACATACAACATTGTAGCCAAGTCTGGCCAAGACAGCGACTAGTTTTGTTGCAGCCAAGTTGCAGCTGTTCGGGTAACCACTTAACCGGTTTGATTGTGATGCCCTGTAATTGCTGATACCCATAAAAAGGGTATACGTTAACTGGCAAAGGAACGCATCTTCATGTGACTTTCTAAATCTTCCATATTGGCACTTAATTAATTTATTTTAATTAATTTAAAGAATCTTCTAAAATCATTTCTATAGATTTAAACAAAATTAATATTTTAGCAATTTGGTTTTCTTACATTTACCACATAAGTTTTTAAATATAATATTTTTATTTTATTTAAAGATAGATTAATTATAACATATTTGACAGCATTTGTTTGGCAAATAAATAAATGAATGGAAAAAATTATTATTATTCAGTAAGCCTAGTTATTTATTTGTCCGTCTGACGCTCATCTTATAAACTATAAGCTCTAAAAATTCCAATGTGTTATAGGTTTTTTTTTACATTTTATGATGAAAATGTCTTAGCTAAAACAAAATAAAATTAGCTCGACTCACAAAGAATACATTGGTAAATAATTCATTAATTTTCTTCACTTTTAATTTAAATATATATTTCTAAATTCATGTATTTATTTTTCTTCAGAAAGTATTTACATACAATAAAAGTATCCAAGTGGGATATTATTTGATTGTCATAGCGACTGACTGCTTACAGGGTGCATCCTGGTCGAGCACTCTTTACTGCAACATTTCCATTTATTTCACACTCTGCTGGCAGGCATTTGGCGTCGTTTACTTAAGAGCCGCCCGCGGCGCGAACGCAACTTTGGTAGGCTTCAATTTGCACGCTACGTTTTTGGCGGTCAAATTTGTTTTACGTGCGGTTGCCACCAACCACAAAGGGGGCGTGGCATGTGGCACGTTGATGCTTACACCGATAAATAAACCAAGTAGTCCGTGTAACTGTGTTTGATTGGAATTGATAAGAAAAATAGCAGCGTTCTGCTTAATACACATATTAGGTATTATGGATGTAAACAAAATTAAAAAATATTCGAATTAAGTTATTTTAGAAATTTTAAATATTTAATTGATAATGTAAAATACTACATTTTGACTAATTACAACTAATTTTGTAGAAAAGGATAATATAGCATCGTATACAATCAGTTTATTATATAGCTGACTTGGGCATAATCGCTAAAAATGCTATAAATGTAAGTCTTGTATTAATATATATATATATATTTTTTTTCAAGATATCTTGAGCAAACCCCCCACTTTTATAAACAAAGGCTTATTAGATAATATATATATAATAATATATATAATTAACACAGGTTAAATTTGAAGTTTCTGTATACAAATTCAAACATTGAAATATTATTTTTTTTTTATTTTTATTTAGTTTAATTTTTGTAAATTCTCATATGTATTATGTTTGGATAAAGCCATGTTTAGCTTTAATGCAAACATGTATTTGCTTGCCAAAATATATCCTAAAGCAAACACATTGGTTTAAAGCTTAACGTATTATGCCATATTATGCACAGTGGTCGCTGCTCGCTTGTTTGTTTGTTTTATTTATGTTTTTTTTTTTTTTTTTTTTTTTGCACGCAGCCTTTAAGGGCCATGTCCACCCACCAAATAAAAACAAAATACGGGCCTGCGCCGCCTGCTCTTATAGCGTACTTAGCGGCCCGCCGGATTAGCTGCGGCTGCGGCTGCGGCGCAACATGTTGGCAACCCGGCTGTCGGACTGTGCGTGGGTGGGTTTTATTTGCGCTGCGGTCGGCACTCAAATTGGGTTTAAATGGCAGCGTTTTCTGCCAGCAATTAGAAAATGTAGCCGTAGAACAAGTGAAGCGTGCTTTTCGTTGTTGTTGTTCTTGTTGTTGTTGATGTTAATATTTTGGGTTTTCTCCCGCCGCTTTTTATCGGCAACGGGCTTGCATAGAAATGTGATTTAATTTGAATTATGCACCCTTTGTTAATTTCAAATGGAAATGTAAAAAGCTGACAGCGTCGGCAGCGGCGGTTCATTGTTATTGTTTAGAGCTGCTCTTGTTTCAAGCAAGTTGGTATTGCGATTTGCCTGGTGCTTGTCGCCGTTGTCTTGCGCTTTTGCCCATTAATTTACAGTACAAAAGCCTCGGGCTCGGGCTCGGGTACGCAACCGGTTTTTAGAGAGCTCGCATCTAATACCAAGTTCAAGGTCAAGACCGCAGCCGCAGCCGCAACCGCAGTGTGCATCACACCAGTAAAACAGCATCAGCATCAGCATCACAAAGGTGTGACGATGGCGGCGTCGTCTTAAAACATTTTTCAATTTGCACAAATCTTTGGCGAGGGCGGCGCCGCCGAGGGAGCGAGGGTCGGCCCGGGCCGGGAGTTGTTTTGTCAGCGCTGCTGCATTCAATATTGTTAATTATACTTAGTCTGTACAACAGTGGGTAAGTCAAACAGCTTGTTCAATTTTTTTTTTGTATTTTTTTGCAATTTTTTATTTTTTTTTTTTCCAATTTAATGCAATTGAAAAATTTTCCCACGAATTACGCCATTGCCATTGACTTTGAGACGTCAAGTGCTTAGCACCGAGAACTTGGCACGATTTCCATTTTGAAGCGCCTAAGAATGCGAACGCAGTGCGACTGCTCGACTATTCATATGGGGGTACTTGTCTATTAAGTTAGCTTCAAATGTTTCCGAATGCAAGCTGAGATAAAAAATTCCCAAAAATAAATATAGTACATATTTATTGTATATATATCAACGCTGCACGCCGGCTATGAAGCTGGTTTAAATTTTTTAATTTCAAACTTTAAACTGAAACAGTTGTCAAAAAAAAATTTTACGAATCAGAAACCGAACAGATAATAATAATAATAATATTCATTGCAACTAAAAATTTAAAACCTCAAATAATAAATACAAATAAATAACAAATTTTAAAAAAATAATTAAATAAAAAAGAACTTGGTTCAAAACCACGAACTGAACCTTAATACCGAATCAGCGTTAATTTTTGTTAGGTTTAAAGCCACGATATATTTATACACATATAAGTCAAAAATATTTTAATATTAAGATATATGTATTTCAATATTAATAAATGCATATTTTTATTAATCGAAATTAAACTACAAATTTCCGTAAATAATATCTAAATAAATTTCGGACTGATTTAAAATCGAACGTCTAAAATTAAGCTGAGTGTTAAATTGAATCAAGTTAAAAAATCTATCTTAAATTAAATTCTGTATTCATAAAACTAGTTTGTACTGACTTAATCTAACGTCCTCTTGTGTTATTTTACAATTCTTACCAATGCCGTCGTTCTAAATAAAATTCCCACTTTGCATTTAAGGCCAACCAGCTCTTGTAGAAAATAATTTCTATTTTAATTTTAGCTTCTTAAAAGGGAATTTCGCAATCGAAATTTAATCGTGCTTCTGACTTCGTTCAGGATATATTCAAGGTCGCTTTTCGTTTTTTCTACTGCATAAATCTTCGCTCTACATCTAGTTTTCAGTTCCTTTCAGTTCCTTTCAAGTTGCAGTGCAACAGGCACAAAGGACGCAAAAAGCAGAGAGAGACCGGAAGAGTAAATCGAGTGAGCCGTAAACGCAAACGTAAAAATATTCAGTCTCTACGGAAATCCTGAATATCTGTCCATAGCTACTGCGACTGCCACTTTGGTCTGGCAGTCATTTCCGTTCGAACTTTAAGCCATTTCGTATGTGGAACCTGTTGCACCGACTGCGATTTATATCATCATAAGCAGACATTTGAATCTAGGAATTTAATTTTAATGCCGGGTGCGGAACGGATGCCAAATAAAGGGGACTAGATAACATGGATATTTTCGGCACAGAAACTGACGCAAAGCCGTGCAGTAAACCGCAGAGTATATGTGTGTGTGTGTGTGTGTGTGTGTGTCTGTGCGAGTGTATTTATATGTATACGCCACAATGCCCAGCCACAGCCACATCGTCATCCATGCCATCGCACACGCGCCGCCCATTAGACGAGCCTGTCATTTTCTCGTCCAGCGGAAGTTGTCTGCGTTAATGGAATTACATGAATTTCAACTCTGAACCACGGAGAAGGATGGCAGGCGACATTTCCGACGCAGTGTGTGCCTCTGCTCTATGGGCCCATAAACTTTGGTGGTGAAAGTTTTTGCTAGGCAACCGGAAATGAAAATAGCAACACATCCACGCAAACACTTATCATACTTATCATACTGTAGCCTCAAGCTTAATTTAAACTAAATATTGGTCCAGAGATAACAATGCAATTTTATTTTTATACCCTGAACCCACTGAAAATGGGTAAACAGGGAAAGAGCCGTCTTACTTCTTGTTTCAGAGTCTGGTCAATTGCATCAACGCCCTCCTATGCGATTTTCAAGAGTTCAGGTAAGGTTTCCATGTTTTATTTTTAGTTAAGTGTTTATATAGTGCATTATCTCTCAATAACTTTCCTGCGTGCGCTTTTATGGACTAATTTTTTCAATTCTCGCCCCCCCCCCCCCCCCCCTTCTTCCACTCTCCCCGTCTCTCTCTCTCCATCCCTCACTCTCTCCCCCTCTCCGGAAATCTTCAAATTTTCTCCTATAAGTTTTTGTTTATGAGCCTATAGAAAATTTACTGGTCAAATGCAAAAAACGCCCTTCTATTCGATTTTCAAGAGTTCAGGTAAGCTTTATATGTTGTGGCATTATTTTTAGTTAAGTGTTATATAGTGCATTATTTCTCTATCATTTTTTTATTGGCTGTCTTTTACACTCTTTCTCCCCAATCTCCCTCTCTCTCTCTCTCTCTCTCTCTCTCTCTCTCTCTCTCTCTCTCCATATCCCTCTCTCTCCATCTCTCTCTCTCCATCTCTCTCTCTCCATCTCTCTCTCTCTCCATATCTCTCTCTCCATCTCTCTCTCCATCTCTCTCTCTCTCTCTCTCTCTCTCTCTCCATATCTCTCTGTCTCTCCATCTCTCTCTCTCCATATCTCTCTCTCTCCATATCTCTCTCTCTCTCTCTCCATATCTCTCTCTCTCTCCATATCTCTCTCTCTCTCTCCATATCTCTCTCTCTGTCTCCCATATCTCTCTCTCTCTCTCTCTCTCTCTCTCTCTCCATCTCTGTCTCTCTCTCTCTCTCTCTCTCTCTCTCTCTCTCTCTCTCTCTCCATCCATCTCTCTCTACATCTCTCTCTCTTTCCATCTCTCTCTATATGTCCATCTCCCTCTCTCTCTCCCCCACTCAGTCTTTCCCGCTCTCCGCAAATCTGCAAATTTTCTCCTTTGAGTTTTTGTTTAAGAGCCTATAGAAAATTTACTGGTCAAATGCAAAAAACGCCCTTCTATTCGATTTTCATGAGTTCAGGTAAGCTTTATATGTTGTGGCATTATTTTTAGTTAAGTGCTTAGAGTGTTATATAGTGCATTATTTCTCTATCATTTTTGTTTTGCATGGGCTTTTATTGACTGACTTTTCCATTCTCTCTCTTTCCAATCTCTCTCTCTCTCTATCTCTCTCTCTCTCTCTCTCTATATTTCTCTATATCTCTTTCCATCTTTCTCTAGCTCAGTGCATGCCTGTGCCCGCACCCATACATACCCTTAGCATGCTCGGTAATGTATATATATATATATATATATATATATATATATATATATGTATATATATGTATATATATATATATATATTATATGTATAGTATGGAGTTAGTTAAATTTTCGTGGAGCGACTCTAACTCGTTTTAATTTAAAATTGGTCAACTTTCTCAAGCGACTTACAAACTTAATATATACTTTTTTACTTTACAAATTTCTATTGTTTTTACAAGTATCAATATTATTGTAATTTTTTATGTTATTATTATTACTATGTTTTTTATTACATTTTGTTGTTTATCTTGCAGAACACTTGCAAGTTTTGTTTCAAAAAAGATATTCACCACTTAGCGACGTGTCGCGGCGTGGTGAATTACAGCATCACATTCGACAGGTGGCAACGCTGCCTCCGAATTGCAGCAATTTCCTTTAAGCATGCGCAGCATTCAAAGCTTGTCGTCATTTGTGCATTTTATTACAAAAGGTATTTTAACATAACTTTGCCTTCGATTGCCATCAAACACTTATCCTTAAAGTATAAGTATATAAACAATTAACAGCACAAGGAGTATACAAAAATGAGCTGCCGGCAATCGCGTGCGAAAGAGACCACAAACCAATAGAAAATGGCCAATAAGGAGCGAGAAAAGGACAGCCTCTGCCCGCGTGTTTTTCGCTTGAATTATTTACTTTTTTACATTTTTCAGGTTATGATGCGTAATGAAGGCGTTAATTTAATAATTAACGCCTGCGCAGCTTGGCTTTTTTCTAGCTGCCAGCATAGTACTGACTATATTAATAAAAACAAATAGAAATAGACTGGAACAAATGGGTGAGTCAAACAACAATAAGAGTGTAAATTACAGCTATTTTCTGCTGCAAAATATGAGCTCCGTTAAATTAATATTAATATTAACACCCGTTAAACCCCGTTTAGCTCAGAAACAGTTACCAGCTATAGTTCCGTACGATGCGGAGCAGTTGAAATCCAGTTTGATTTCCCCCGCCCACTCGATAATACCCCTTGGCACCGTTTTGGGGGTCATGGGGTATACGCGCTGTGGCCGGGAGCCGGTGCGCACCGAGATCACGATCGACGAGCTAATTGGCAGGGGCACCTTTGGCCGTGTGTACAAGGCGCGCCTCGATCAGTCGGAGCGCCTGGTGGCCCTCAAGCAGGTGGAGTTCGATCCGTATATTCTGGAACGCGAGCCGGAGATCATGAGCTACATCGAGGGACACTGCAATATCGTGCGCCTCATCATGCACGGCTACGCCCAGCTGGGCTGTCCGCAGCAGAACTGCCTGCTGCTGGCCATGGAGTACATGCCGACGACCCTCGCCGGCTATCTGCTGCAGCAGCGCCAGCGGCCACTGGCCCCGATCTATGTGCGCGTCATCTCCTATCAGCTGTTCCGCGGCCTGGCCTATCTGCACTCGCACAGCATTTGCCACCGGGACATTAAGCCGGAGAACACGCTCCTCGATGCGCACACAATGAACGTCAAGCTGGGCGACTTTGGCAGCGCCAAATTTCTGGGCGCCAACGAGTCCAGCGCCACGTACGTCTGTTCGCGCCTCTATCGGGCGCCCGAGCTCTTTGCCAGGTGCGAGAACTACGGCACCAGCGTGGATGTCTGGAGCGCCGGCTGTGTGCTGGCCGAGCTGCTCAAGGGCACGCCGATCTTTGCCAGCGGCAAGCACGAGCAAGCGCAGCTGCTGCACGTGATCGGCCTGCTGGGCGGCGCCGGCCTGGAGCAGGCGCCACGCGTCCTGGCGGCCAGCGGCCTGACCGCAGCCGCTGCCGTCACGCCGCGCGCCAGCTGGCTAAACCTAATCGGCGGCTGGGTGCCGCTGGATCTGGCCGAGCTGCTGGACAGCTGCCTCGTCTACCAGGCCGCCGCACGCATCGCTCCCCTGCGCGCCTGCGCCCACGCCAGCTACGACGAGCTGCGCACCATGGACGCTTTGAAAAGCCGCCTGCCCAACGGGGCTTCGTTGCCGCCGTTGTTCAACTTCAGCGCACGCGAACTGAACGTGGAGCCGGGCCTGTGGATGCATCTGCTGCCGCTGCAGCTCACCGAGCTGGTCGGCTAATGCATACAGCAGGTCAAGTGCTGCTCTAGATCTTTAAGTTTATATGGTAAAGTCACCCGAGGCTGTTTAGGTTTAAGCTTGTTAAATACTCCACGTGAGGTGAGTTCGCAATCTCAGCAATCTCAGTATTTGCAATCCCTGAACTTCGTACTCACTTTGTAATCCTTTGTAATAAAACCAAGTTATAGCTTTAGTTTTTTTTTATAGGTCTAATTATTCAATACTTGTTCCTTAAAATACTGCGTATGTAATCCTTTACCAAAAAACCATGTTATAAAGGTAGTTGCCTTTATAATAAACCCTACTTATAATCCTTTTTATTAGAACCAACTTATAAGCTTAGTTTCGTTTATTTTTAATTTAATTTATATGCTTTATACTTTTTTAATACTTGTTTTTAAAATTATTTTTTTTTTGTAATCCTTTTTACTAAAACCAATTTATAGGCTTAGTTTCCTTTATTTTTAATTTAATTTATATGCTTTTTAATTTTTTTTAATGCTTGTTTCTAAAAATTCCTTTTTTTTTTTGTAATCCTTTTTATTGAAACCAATTTAAAGGCTTAGTTTCCTTTATTTTTAATTTAATTTATATGCCTTATTTGGTTTCTTAAACATTGTTTTTGAAATCCTTTGTAATTAAACCAAGTTAACGGGCTAGTTTCCTTTATATCAAAGCCCAATTTATAGCTTTAGTTTTTCAAAAATTCTTAAAAAAACTGCATTTGTAATCCTTTATAATAAAACCAAGTTTCAAAGTTAGTGTCCTTTATACTAAAACCGAATTTACAGCTTTAATATATCAATACTTGTTCCTTAGAATTTTGCATTTGTAATCCTTTGTTACAAAATCAAGTATAGTGTTAGTTTTCCTTAAATTAAACCCAATTTATAGGCTTAATATTTAAGAATAAGTATTTATTTTTCTATTGCTTTAATTTTTCAACAATTCTTTGAAATTCTGCATTTGTAATCCTTTGTAATAAAACCAAGTATAGGGTTAGTTTCCTTTATATAAAACCCAATATATAGGCTCATAATTTTAATACTTATTTTTCTAAATCTTTTATTTTTCAATACTTCTTTTTTTTTAACTTCCGCATTTGTAAGCCTTTGTAATTGAAGCAAGTTATATTATTAGTTGCCTTCTATTAAGCATATTTTATGGGTTTAATAATAATAAACCCAATTTTTTGTTATTATTTTTTATGTTTTTCTCTTTTTAATTAAACGTTTAAGTTTATTTATAAAACTTAGAAACATTTGACAGACCACAGTGGCGTGGACTTATTTTTTGCAAAAGGAGAAAAATAAAGTTGTCTTAATTTTGGAATACTTTTTTATTAAATGTTGCATTTGTAATCCTTGCAATGTCTGTTTTCCACTCATATCTCTTACTATTTAGTTACTACTTTTTTGTTTTTCATATTTGTTACGTCCTTTAATAAACCCAATTCATTTAATTTTTATTTTTTTATATTAAGCTTTTACGTTTATTTATAAAATTTAGAAACAGACCACAGTGGCGTGGAATTCGCCTAATCCTTGCAATGGCTGTTTTCCACTCATTTTTACTACCTTTTTCTACAGGCTTTCTGGCCTATCTTTTGCTGTCATTTCAGAGCTAATTTCCTGATTTTCTCTCTCTCTCTCTGGCCTCGCCCACTCATTTAGCCAACCCCTTTTATAGCACCTGCTGCCCCATCTAATTATCCAACTTGCCATTGCTCGCTTTACTTTCACATGTCCTGTTAATTTCAGCATCTCCTTCTGCGCTTTTCACAACAATTCCTTCTTTTTTTTTTTGGTGTTGGTTAAATCGACGAATTTGACAGACTTTCGCCTAGCACGCATGGGACTTTGAGGAACCGCTTTGAAAATCGAGACCCAGTAGCCTTTGCGTAGTCAAAAAAAAAAAATCGACCATCGGTTGGACGGTCCGAAAGTGGCTTCAGTTCGACGTGAGCTATCGAAGTGTGAACATCGCCCAACGTTCAGCCGATGGGAAAAAACTGAAACAAAGAGTGAACAAAAATAAGAAAAAATTTTCGTGGAAAATTCGTGACCAAAAAGAAAAAGAGCTCAACAAGAATTGTTCGACATGGAATTGCCGTCGATGGTGGAGCGTTCCGGCGGCCGTCTGGTGGTGCGCAGCCTGGTGAGTGGCGCGACGGTCTATCAAACCGTCGTGGAGGCGGGCGCTGCGACGACAGCAGCTGCTGGCCGGGCCAGTGCGGTGGCCACGCATCCGCTGGTGGGCGCCGAGCTGCTCGAGCGCCAGCTGCAGCTGCTCAACAATCGAACGGTGCAGCCGCTGCCGCTGCCGCTGCCTCTGATCCTGCCGCTCGGCGTGCCACGAGGCACTGAACCCGAGCTGCTCGCTGGCGCTGGCAAGGAGCCGCTGTCGCCGGAGCCGCGTGCCGAGGAGGAGCTGCCGCAGTGCAAGATCCGGCGCAACTACAGCTGCAACGCGTGCGCGTTCTTCACGCAGAATCCGCGCAGCCATCTGTCGCATCTGCGCGACGTGCACGGCGAGAAGATCGTGATCAACGAGTGCAAGCTCTGCCTGTACGCCTCGCGCCACTTCCAGAAGCTGGTGCGCCACATGAAAATGGTGCACGGCTGCTCCGACGACGACAGCAACGGCATTGCCGGCCGGCGGCACTGCAATCGCGAGGCGCGCAAGCGCCGCCTCGAGGAGAGCATCGAGGCGCCGGTTGTGCTCGGGCCGGCGCAACAGGCGCTGGGCGCGCCCACGCTGAAGCAGCTGAAGAGCGAACTGCAGCTGCAGGAGCAGCAGCTGCTCAGCAACGTGGAGGCCTACAATCGCCAGCAGCAGCTCCAGCAGCTGCAGCAGGTCGTCTCCCGCAGCGCCAACATCTTCTCCATGGCCTTCGAGTTCCAGCTGTGCATGCTGCCGCCCGCCTCGGCCAGTTTGACGGACCCGGAACGTGAGCCGGACAACAGCAGCTCCGATTCGGACGAGCTGCCGCTGGCCGACGACTGTGCAACGCCGGAGGCGCTCGACCTGTCCTCGGCCGGTTCCGGCGTCAGCCAGTATCAGTGCCACAAGTGCTCCTACAGCACGCCGATCCGGGCGCGCTTCAAGAAGCACGTCAAATACCATTCGATGCCGCTGATCAAGTGCGGCTCGTGCGATTTCCATTCGCCGTACAAGTGGAATCTGGACAGGCACACCAAGAACCACGGCGCCAACGGCTTTTTCAAGTGCGGCGTCTGCGACTTCAGCACCAACATCAAGCAATCCCTGACCATTCACGAGCTCAACCATCACGTGGCACGACGCACTGCAGCAGAGGAAGAGCAGCAGCAGGCAGGTGCGGGTGCTGCTGCTCCGCTGGAGCCCGTTGAGCACGCCGAGCCGCTGGAGGCTGAGCCAACGACCAACAGTTCCAGTCCCGTGTTGGCCAGCGGCCCGGCATCGCCGCTCCCGGAGCTGCCGCCGATCAGCTGCTCGCATTGCCAGCAGCGCGTGCCCAACGCCATGGAGCTGGTCAGCCATCTGCAGCACTGCGAGCCGGCGCTGCGCAACGCCACGCAGCTGGCCTGCGACATGGAGCTGGCCGCCGACGAGGATTTCCGCGGCGCTGGCAGCGATCTCAGCTACTGCGGCGTTGAAACGGCGCCCGGCTACGGCGAGGTACGTTGGCATACTCTATACACACAGTGAAAGGGGTGTATACTGTCGTATGTCGGCCAGAAAAACATTTTCCCTTTCTACACTCGTTCACGGTGTGAAAAGAGCATATTGGATTTGAGCAATGTCCGTCCGTCTGTACGCTAGAAAATTTTTCGATTTCGAATATATGCCGAATTTTGATGGCTACGCCCACTGGGGGCGTGGCAATTCGATTTAAGCTATATTTAACTCCCACGGTTTTAAAGCGAGATTTGTAAAAATTTTGCAGGCAGATTTCTGATGACCTCATCTAAAGATCGCACAAACAATTTTTAGCTGCGCCCACTGGGGGCGTGGCAATTCGATTTCATCTATATTTCTTCCTCAATTTTAAAGCTTGATATGTACAATTTTGCAGACAGATTACTGATGACCTCCTTTAGAGATATCACAAAAGGTTTTTTGAATACGGCCACTTGGGGCGTGGCTAATCGATTTAAGCTATATATAACTCCCACAGTTGTAAAGCTAGATTTGTTCAAATTGGCAGGCAGATTACTGATGACCTCATCTAAAGATCGCACAACAATTTTTTAGCTGCGCCCACTTGGGGCGTGGCAATTCGATTTCATCTATATATCTTCCTCAATTTGAAAGCTTGATATGTACAATTTTGCAGACAGATTACTGATGACCTCCTTTAGAGATATCACAAAAGGTTTTTTGAATACGGCCACTTGGGGCGTGGCAAATCGATTAAATCTATATACCTCTCTCAGTTTTAAAATTAGATATCGCAAATGTTGCAGACAGATTACTGATAACCTCCTTTAAAAATATCACAAAAGGTTTTTTGAATACGGCCACTTGGGGCGTGGCAAATCGATTAAATCTATATACCTCTCTCAGTTTTAAAACTAGATTTAGCAAATGTTGCAGACAGACTACTGATGAGCTCCTCTAAAGACGGCACTACATTTTTTGTCTAAGTCCACTGGGGGCGTGGCGAATTCAATCAAAACTATATATCTTGCGGATAATCCGCGACCCTCCTTATCGCAATTTTAGAGCTAGTCAGTTTTCTGATGACCTCCTTTAAAGATCAGCCGGCCACGCCTACTCCCGCCCCACAAATTACTTATGTAAATCAATACTTTTTCAAAATAGCAATAATATTTAAGACGTTTTTTTTACTATCTTAAGCGAAGGAGTATTGCGCAGTCGGTTACACCCGACTGCAACATTCTGACTTGTCTTATTGTATGTGTATTAGGACTCATAAAATCTGAATTTTGTAGGTCACCGAGCAGCTGCAGCCGGAGGACTCGGACGCCCTGAAGAAGGTCTTCAAGTGTCCGCACTGCACATTTTGGGCCGCGACCGCGTCCCGCTTCCACGTGCACATCGTGGGCCATCTGAACCGGAAGCCATTCGAGTGCTCGCTGTGCTCGTACCGCTCCAACTGGCGCTGGGACATCACCAAGCACATCCGGCTGAAGGCCATGCGCGACAAGTCGCACATCCAGGCGCAGGTGCTGATGAACGACGAGACGGGCCGACGCAACTACGCCAAATACAATCAGTACCTGACGCTGATGAAGGTCAGCGCCGAGCAGGCGGCCGATGCCAAGACGATGCGCTGCGGCGAAATGCAGCCGAGCAGCGCGGACCAGCAGCTGCTGGCCGTGCCCCAGCTGGAGGAGGAGACAGCCGAGCCTCAGAGTGGCCTGGAACCGAACATGGAGGCCTCCTTGGCTGCGCTCGATTTGCGCATGTCCTGCAAGCCGTACACGGATCAGTCCCTGGGGCAGCGGGAGATGTACGCCCTGGCTCCCAAACAGAAGCCGAGCAAGAAGCAACCACATGATGAAAGCCAGGCACAGTCATGCAGCAAATCCAACAAGCACCACCAGGACGCGACCAATGTGAAGGATCGCTATCAGCACGCTCTCCATGATCTGCGCCAACAAAACTTGCATTGAAAGCGGATTCACACATCCTTGAAAATTCCATCGAATCATCGTTGAAAGGTTTACTATTTCAACTGAAATAATCTGGCATTAGATTACACAATTATTGCATTTATTGCAATTTTCACGCTTTAATAAACAGATTTACATTTGAATATTGAATTTTCAGGAACACATCGAAGTTTTACCTATTGAAATCATTAAATATTGAAATATATTACATTACATTTTATTATAGTCATAACCGGTTCGAATCCCAAACTCGCAATATTAAAAAAAAAAAAAAAAGCGCGAAAACGTTTCAATCGGCTGTAACCGACTGCCCAATACTCGTTCGCAGTATAATAACAGCTTTAAACATTCCAAAACGGTCTTAATTATTATAGTTATGAAAAATATTAATTTTAAAATTTTTATAATTGGGGCGTGGACAAAATTTATGGAACGACCTTCAAAGGATGTCATCAGCAAACTGTCTGAAAAAATTTTGCAAACTTGTGGGATATGGATGTTAATTTTTTTTGATCCTTAGAGGACGCCATTAATAATATATCAGCAAAAATGTATGTATCTAGCTTTAAAATTAAGGGAGATATATAGATTAAATCGTATTACCACGCCCCCATTGGGTGCATCCAAAAATCTCAACACTTTATCTGACGCGGGTATACCCAAGGTTTAGTTAAATTTGGGTTTTTTAAATAATTCGCTCAGACGCATAATTTTTAAGGAATTTCAAAAAGATATTCGACCTCTTTATTAATAATCAACAGAAAAAAGTTTTTAAAATAGACAATATCATTTTTTTTTAATACAAAATCAAATATTTTTCTTTAAAATTTTGAAAAATGTAACGAACCAAGGTTCGAACCAAAACCTGTGTTCATTTAGGTAGCAAACCAGGTTCACAAACCGAACCCAAATGCGGGACACTGACTCGAACCAAGAACCGAAATTTGTTCGATTTACAGTCATGATTTTAATAATATATTCATAGCTTATGCATTTGCCTACGGAAAAAAAACCTACCCGACATTCGAAATTATTCACCAATTAGACTTGCCTCTGGTACCGCAGCGTTCTAATTTAACAGGGACTATTGAACTTTCTAAGTTGATAGTGTAGACAAATATTATGTTTGTTGAGATTAATTAACAAGTTTTTCACATAAATCCATTTTTGTTTGATTTATTTCCAAGTTTATAAAGAAAGCCTATGCAACTTGAAGATAAGTTTGTATATGACTGGACAGATATCGGCTTAGTACGCCATCCTAATCGGGAATGTATATTGTTTTATTGAAATCCAGTGTCAAGAGCATGGATGTGCTATCTTGTAATAAATTATTATGTATCGAATTTCTAACGCTAATATCTGGGATTTTAACAAAGCGATTAGGCATTAATTCAGCAATCACTGATGAAAGTATATTATGTATATGCCATATTGGTGCAATTATATTGTTTAATATTTACTCCATAAATATTTGCTGCGATTCTTTGCACCAACTGATAAATATTGTAGCTGATAGATTATTTAGATTATATGCAAGATTATAATAGTTAGAGTTAATATTATTAAAACAGAATTTTGGTAGGGCTTAAATAACATTCATGACATTCTCTCTTTAGCTAAGCTAAATCAATTTTTGGTTTGAGTTTCACTAGCCTAAAATGTAGCCAAAATTTTGATCACGCGCCGATCACAGCAAACATTCCTGTATGAAAAATAATACTATGCATAGTAAAACGACTAGCGGCACTAGAAAGCACAACTCATCCACGCCAAGCGTTGACAGCAGTTCCCATAGATCGATGGCGAGATATCGCGCCTGTAACAGCCACGGATACGCCCATGCCCGTAACTAAGCCGTCTGGCATTGGACGCCACCAAAATGTGGCGACTGGCCATTAAATTCATCATCGTCGTCGGTATCGTGGCGACGCCCTTGCGGCTTGTAGTCCATCATTTGCACCTCCTCGGCTCCGGCTGGCACGACGACAAGTTCACGCGGCGGCAGCAGACCCTCCAGCGTGGCCAACTGAGCTGGCGTAGCGAAATCGTTGGGCGGAAAGCTAACCTTAAACTGTACATAGAGATCACCAAAATCCGCTGGCTTATTGAACACCGGCATGCCAGCGCCGCGCATCATCTTGATCTGGTTATGTTGCAGCACCTCGCCCGGCACGGTGCGCAAGCAAACGTTGCGTCCATCCAGGTGCTTGAAACAGTACGTATACCCACACAGGGCCTCTGTCAGATTTAGCTCCAAGTCGCGCATGTAGAGATTTGAATGGCGACGCTGGAAAAGCCTGTGTTCAGCCTGTATGAAGATCACATAGAGATCCCCGAATTCGCCGCTGCGCAACTGATGGCCCTCGTTAGCGAAGGGCAGCTTCAGCATGTGCGGCACGCCACGTTCAATCTCCACGTTGCGCTTCATTTGCTGCTCCACGTAGCCGGTGCCGGTGCAGGACTTGCAGCGCATGGATTCCTTGATGGTGAATCCTCGGCCATCGCAGGCAGTACAATCCTAGCACACATTGGGAAATTAGTTTGGCTTTATTTGACGTGTTGCTCGCACTTACCGCATCGAAAGCACTGACACCCATGAACGTAAAGGCGGCCGCACGACCCACACCGCCGCAGGTCTCGCAGGCAACGCGTGCCTGCGGTGGACCGCCGTCTCCATTACACTTGTCGCATAGCTTCTGACGCTTGTACTGCACCGACTTCTGCTTGCCGCCCACATACATGTCCTCCAACGTCAACTCCAGTCTTACCATAATTCGGCCATCGCGTCTGCTGCGCTCACTGGCCGTGCCGCCAAATGGGAACCATTGCGCAAAAAACTCCGAAGCATCTGTGGATCCTTCGGCGCCATCCTGCAGACCTTTTATGCCGTAGCGATCGTAGATGCGGCGCTTTTCCGGATCGGAAAGCACTTCATATGCAAACGAAATTTCCTTAAACTTTTCACCCGAATCGGGATTCTTGTCCGGATGAAATTCTTTGGCCAATTTGCGATAATTCTAAAAACATAAACGAACGCAATCGCAACGTAAGTGCACTGGTAAACAAGTTGGAAATTAAATGCGCACCTTTTTGATTTCGTCCGCGGTCGCTTCTTTACCCACGCCAAGTACGTTGTACAAATTTAGGTTGTCCATTGCGATTGCGCGCTAGCCCCTATTAATTCAACGAAAAGGCACACACATGGTAGTTGCATGAATTTTGATTTTATTTTTTTCGATTGTGACAATAATTTTCAGTTCATGTTGCTGTGTTGTTTATTTGTTGCTGTTTTTCGCTTTGTTTTCGGATTCGTCCTATTCCAAAACAGCTGTATGAACAGCTGTGCACGTTTCCACTAGGAATACAATATGTATACTCTTAAGCTTACCCAAATCTCTTCGAGAAACGCCGTTATTAGTTGTTGACTTATAACTGTACACTTTAAATTATCATTTTTATATATTTCTTGGAATTGCGTGAAATCCAAAGTATGCAACAGAATGTAAAAAATGCATTGTTAGGGGTGACTGTGGCAGCAACCAAAAATAAAAAGTGTTGTACAACACCGAATTGGGTATACACATAAAAAGTGGTCAGCCTAAATGGTGTCGTAAAGAAAATATTTTAAAGCATTTCATTTTACACTAAACAAATAACTATATTTAGAAGCAAAAAACATAAATTGATTGCTTCTGGATAGCTTAAAACTAATGTTTTATGCGAATATCACACAATTGTAGTGTGACCGTTTGCTGTTCGATTAAAAATGCCCACATGAGTCACCCTTGAGTCGACTCTGAAGATAACACGCTGGGCGTGGTGAAATTTAATTATTTATTCCAACGTTTGCTTTGGGCACACTGGGCGGTCTGTACGTCACATCATCGGAAAATTTTCCAGAAATTACGTACAAATTTTACGAAAATAATTACTTGAAAATTATTTTAAAAAAAATTTAAATTTGTATAAAAGCGTAATTAACGAAAATAAAAGTGTTTGAATTGAAAAAGTGCGCTATTTATTGGCCAAACATAATTTTTACGCAAGCAAAATGGATGCAAAGTAGAGACGTAAAAATTTTGTGTGTGTACCAACGAAAGAGCAGAGAAAACGGAAAGCGAGAAAGCAAAAAGAAGAAATCGTAACTACTCGCTCGCTCGCTCGGTGGTGTGCGTGAGTGTGGGAAGAGGCAAGGCACAGCAACAACAAGCGAAAACTGTGTGCAGCGCCTGGAAAAATGATGGAAAACTATGAGGATATAGACATACGACTGGGCCACATTAACTCCAAAGAGCTCGGGACTGTCCACGACGTTCAAATGCAACGCGGCCGCGACGAACTAAATAGTTTTGAGCATTCGCAGGCAAATTTTGATTTTGGCGCTGAAATTCGGACAACAAACGTGAAGTCAGCAGCAACAGCAATGGCAACAGCAGCAGCAACAACATCGACAGCGGCAACAGCGCCAGCAACAAGCGAAACGCTGCCAAAAGCAAATAGTGAAATCAAAACAAAAACATTGCCTCAAATGGGAGAACACAATATTGGCGCCAATCAAAATGCCAAAAAACTGGCAAATGAACTGCAACAGAAAGAGCATCAAAATAAGAGTCTGGAAAAGTCCTGCTCCGAGGCAGATGATGACGACGAAGGGGATGAGGATGAAAATGAAGATTACAAATCAAGGTATATACATGGGACCAGATTTTACGATTATAAATATAACACAAATAAAAAAATCTTAACAAAATTCAACTTAACTTGAAATATTTATATTTATAATTTAAAAACAACCACTTTTTATTTATTATATTGAGCAAAAAGATAGTTCCTGTATTTTTTAATTACATTTATTTATAAAGGCTGAATGGGAGATGATTTTTAAATTATAAATATAATAAAAAATAAACTAAATCTAAAAATGAAATTAACCTAGAAACTTATTTATTCAAATATATTCTTTAAAAGCAACCACTTTTTATTTGTATATATTGAGCAACAAGTTTGTTCCTGTAATTTTCAATTTCAGTAAAATAAAAAAGTAAATACGTTTTTGTTAATTATCGTCTTTTTTTAAATCATTTGGTATTTTATTTTATTGGTATTAAATTGATAAAAAAAATAATCATTTGCAAATTTTTTAGCTGGGCTAACAGCGACGATGACGATGATGACTCGTCCAGTTCAGATTGCTCCTCGGTGGGTCGCGGCGATTGGAAGCTGAGTTGGCTGCAACGTGAGTTTTACACAGGTCGCGTGCCGCGACAGGTGATTGCCAGCATAATGCCGCACTTTAGCACTGGGCTGGCAGCGGACACGGATGATTCGGTGCTGTGGGATTATCTGGCGCATCTGCTCAACGAGCCGAAGCGTCGCACCAAGCTGGGCAACGTGAACACCTTCGACGATGTCATCGAGCTGGTGCACAAATCGCAGCGGATTATTGTGCTGACGGGCGCCGGTGTTTCCGTGTCCTGCGGCATACCGGATTTTCGCTCCACGAACGGCATCTACGCACGGCTGGCGCACGATTTTCCCGATCTGCCCGATCCGCAGGCCATGTTTGACATCAACTATTTTAAGCGCGATCCGCGACCGTTTTACAAGTTTGCCCGTGAGATTTATCCCGGCGAATTCAAGCCGTCACCATGTCACCGCTTTATCAAAATGCTCGAGACGAAGGGCAAACTGCTGCGCAACTACACGCAGAACATCGACACGTTGGAGCGTGTGGCGGGCATCCAGCGGGTCATCGAATGTCACGGTTCCTTCTCGACGGCCTCCTGCACCAAGTGCAAGTACAAGTGCAATGCGGACGCACTGCGCGCAGACATCTTCGCACAGCGCATACCCGTCTGTCCCCAGTGCCAACCAAATGTGGAGCACAGCGTGGACGCCTCCGTTGCCGTTACTGAGGAGCAGCTCAAGCAGCTTGTCGAGAATGGCATCATGAAGCCGGACATTGTCTTCTTTGGCGAGGGTAAGCACTTCATTCAATTTATGTCAAATATGATTCGATAAATGTAGATCGATTTTAAATTAAGCGAACATTTTCAACTACATTTAAAATAATGCCTCGGATTTAACGCTGCCAACTTGATGGGTTGCTAGGCAAAAATGTGAATTCTGGCAACGCCAAAAACAACTGTTGCACATTAGTAAAACATTTTGGAAAACATAATTTGACATTTTGCAACACACTGCGACTGCTTGTTTACAACTGCCGCAAGTGTGGCCATTTTAGATACATATTTTAGCTTTAGCTCGCTAAATAGCTATTTTGTATATTTCTTATAGTCGGGAGTGCCCGACTAGGCCATACACTGTACTCGTCTCTAAGCCGAATAGAAACATAAAAACTCAAACTTCAAGTCTGTGAACGATTATAGCTAAATCGACTCGACTATTGATGCTGTCCAAAAATATATATGTATATACTAAAGTGGTTATCTTTTCTTTTAAACCCAAGTAGCCGTAATTTATATATTCCCTAACCTTACTCGATTGCAGGCCTGCCGGATGAGTACCACACCGTGATGGCCACGGACAAGGACAAATGCGATTTGCTGATTGTGATTGGCTCCTCGCTGAAGGTACGCCCCGTCGCACACATTCCCAGCAGCATACCCGGCTCGGTGCCGCAGATACTGATCAATCGCGAGCAGCTGCATCATCTCAAATTCGATGTCGAACTCTTGGGTGACTCGGATGTGATCATCAACCAGATCTGTCAGCGTCTGTCGGGCGCCGGCTCCAGCTACGATGACAACGACTGGAAGCAGCTATGCTGTGACGATCAGATGCTGCGTGAATCCAAGGAGCTGTTGCCGCCAACCGAGCACTATTATCACCATCATCATCACCACCATCATCGGCATCGCAGCTCCGAAAGCGAGCAGCAATCGCAGCTGGACACGGACACGCAATCCCTAAAGTCCAATGGCTCCGCCGACTATTTGCTCGGCTCCTCGGCCGGCACCTGCTCCGACAGCGGCTTCGAGTCGTCCACCTTTACGGCGGTGCACAGCAAGCGCAACCAGCAGCAGCAACCGCAACAAGTCAACAGCAGCAGCAGCAGCAACGGCAGTTGCAACACTCACAGCAATGCGGATCGCGCGGCCATCGAACGCATCAAGAGCGACATTCTCGTCGAGTTGAACGAGACGGCTGCGTTGAGCTGCGATCGTCTTGCGGCTCCGGCTGCGACCAGCACTGCGTCCAGTTATCGCCACCTCTCGATCGATTCCTCCAAGGACAGCGGCATCGAGCAGGGCGAGTTCTCCAATGCCAGCAACATGGAAGTCGCCACAAATCGCGGCTACGTCAGCAATTTGGATGCCAGCCTTGGCCCAAATCTTGTCGTCGAAACGAAGACAGCGGCGCCGAGTTTAACGCTCACGCCGCCGCAACCGCGACGGCAGACGACAGCCGAACGGCTGCGGCCCGGCACCTTCTATTGCCACAACAACAGCTGCTCGTACGTGTTCCCCGGCGCTCAGGTGTTCTGGAACAGTGACTTCAGCGACGACGACGACGAGGATGATGACGATGTGGCCAGCATGCGTGACGGCGATCTCTTTGGCAACGTTGTCGCCAGCGATGAGGAGGCCTGCGATTTGAATGCGGTGCCGCTGTCGCCGCTGCTGCCGCCTGCACTGGAGGCGCACATTGTCACCGAAATAACAGGCGGCAACGCCCTGGACGTGCCAGCTGCACCGTCTGCTGACTGCAGTCCCAGCAACAAGCGGCGCAGTGCAGCAGCTGCAGCTAAAGCTGAACGGCTGTCGTCAACCCACCCAGCAATCGAATCTGAAACGCCGCCCAATAAGAAGCGGCGGCCCAGCATTGGAGCAACTACAACTGCAGCAACAGCAACAGCAACAGCAGCAGCAGCAGCAGCTACAACAGCAGCAGCAGCAGCTGCATTAACTACCGTGTAAATGTTAAATGTAATGCCGGCTAGAGTTAAGCTTATTATTTATTTCCAATACGTCTTTTAAGTCAATCCAATTGGACTCGAGAGCCGAAACACTATGTAATGTCTGGAGAAGCTCAACACAAACAGTAATTGAGGCTTTTTTCTTCTAATGTTAACTTTAAACGCGCCCAAAATTCGTATTGCAGTAGTTTGCCCCGCCTCTTCCCCATCCTCTTTTGATATTTTTTGCAAAATTTGTATTCATATATTTATTCAACTGCATATATACGTGTATATGTAAAATGTTAGTATTTTTATCATGTTAAGTTGTTATTGAGGCCTTTTAGTTTATCCACTGAAAGCTGGAAAGAAAGGAAACAAAATTATGCACGCAAATTGTTCAATTTGCATGTCGTTAGCGCACGTTGCCTCAATATTCAAACTAGACGTAAGCTAAAAATTATATATATATATATATACATACTATATGTAAGAAGCAAAATTTTTTTTAGCATGTAAGATCTGGACAAAACACCCTGTATATATAGGCTTCTTTGTAAATGTAATATTTTCCATTTAATTTGAGTAAATATTCTGTTTCCTTATTATTAACTTTTGGTTATGGCAGCTTTATATATAAACATATTCCCATACATATTCGCCCACACACACTTAATACACACACACACACACACACATACACACACTAGTTACATATAAACTTGCGTCAAGTGCGAGCTAAAATGTTTAATCAAAAGTTTAGCATAATTATCAAATATACCTATATATATATATATATATATATATAGCCACCAAACGTATGTGTAATTTATAAATTAAGCACTAGTTGTAATATACCAATATTAAATGTATTAATATCAAAAAACATAAAAATAATAAACCAATTTATTGAAAGTTGTTGAGCAGCTACAAAGCCACCTGATACTTGGGCTATATTTGGACTAAAATGGGCCTGAATGATTGGACGAACTCTTATTCGGCGGAAGTCTGATTCAAAGGAAGTCTAATAAAACCCTTGGCATACCATATAGCGATGGGAGTCTTGAATATAGAACATGACGAATTTGGTGGTAGACAAGTTCCTTGAGAATTTCTGCTAGAAGGATAACAGCCTTTGCTGATGTAGTAACCACATAAAGGAAACATTTCCAACTCGATGCTTTAAAAAAGAAAACTAATGCCGCATAATGGAATAATTACTCAATCAATGAAACAACTGAAATAAGTCGACTGAAAATCAGAGCTTAAAGAAAACATTCAATGCAGGGCACTTGACTACATTACGGGGGCGTGACGGATATTTAAGGATATAGTATAGTATAATATGTCATATATGCTACAGTAGCCAGCGCTATCTATATCCTATACTTCGAATAGTAATAATATACCTTCTATACATATATAATATTGTTCTATGTTATACTGATTATAATTATAGTAATAGTAATATGTATATAAATACCATAATAAATCCAATTAAATGAATATTATCCTTGTTAATATCTGGCACTTACTTTTACAATAATCCAGAATAAAATGTAGTGAAATCCTGAACAGTTTCATTTTGCGATTTTGAATTCGTTTTTATTAATTACGTGTTTTAGACATAAGCTGATATCTTAAGCATATCTAGTTACATAGTGTTCTAATTGTAGGTTGCCTTCTTCAGAAGTACTCATTAATTTTACATACTTCCTAACTCATGCAATATGTTGGTTTTTATATTTATATATATAAAAAAAACCCCCACAAGCTCTGCACAATTTTTGTTGGGCCTGTTTGCTTACGGACTACGAGCAATTAGCTCTGCTCTTAACTGGATGCAGTTGCTCACGAGATGCTGCCTGATTTTCTGGGAAGTATTAAGTGTGTAGTTGCCTGGTTGGTGCAATGCTAGAACGAAATACAAGTCCTCTCTACACCACCCTTGCAGGCCTAACCGGTATATGTATGTATACATTATAATTATATACCCATATGCATATGGTATATATATATATATATGTGTGTGTATGTACATATGTTTGTATATATATATATATATATATATTTATGTGTTGTTTCATATGATTTCGATTTGATGCTACTATTATAAAAATATGCGTTTGTGTGATTAACATGAATTATCCCAATTCACTTTGCTATATAGAAACTCTGACTGATAACATGAGCGTACACTAAAGACTACTACGGCGATACGTATGTATATTTATAATTATATATATATATATATATATATATATATGTATATATGCATATATGCATATATAGAATAGATATAAGATAACGCGCTGTAAGACTTGAGTTAGTTATACAATCTGTATGTGGATGTTCAAATCCATTATAGGCAACGTATGTGTTTCGGTTTCAAGTGCTAACAAAATACTTTAATTTATATATATATTGTATATATATATATATTAGGATATAATATATATATAGCATAATAAGCACGTGTAGATGCGTGCGTCCTCTATCGGTGATAACATTCGTTATAAAAAAATCAAATACAACTACGCTTGGCTTTGTTAAACTTTGTTTGGGTTCCGGTTCCGGCATTGACATGATGTCCTGCTCGATTCCGCACTATAAGAATTGCGACTTGTTAGTCTTGTGTGATCTGGACTTGCTGGGATTGATTTTGCACTTGAGTTGCGCAATGAGGTCGGAGATTTTGAGCGCAGGTCCCACTTTCATGCCCAGCAGTGGCATTATATCATCCTTGGTCAGCTGCAGCAAACGCTTGCCGTCCACCTTATTGCGGCTAAATGTGTCGCAGTGTGCGGTGCAGTCGTTAACGCGCAGAAATTGGGACACATCGTACACGTTCCACGAGTCCGGCATCAGCTCCAGATGCGCCTCGCTCGAATCGACATCCGCCAAACGTGGAATGTACTTGCTGTTCGTCACCGCCGAATTCTGTGGGATGGGGGCGGGGGTGAAAGAAAACAAGAAATTTAATTGGGATTGTTCAAGTTGGGGCTTAGTTTGGGGGCGTGGCTGGGCTTAGAGCTGGGTGTACGGTTGATGAAGCTATGCAAGTACCAAAATAACAGTGCGTAAACATAAGTTATATACAAATTGCATTCAAGTTTTGCTGTTTTTTTGTTTGTTGATGATCGATTGTTAATACATATATATATGTTTATAGGTGGAGTAGCGAGCGAGCGGGCGGGCGGGCGGACTGTTGGTTTTCTAAAAGCTATACGCACTATTATCTCCAAGTACTCACCGCAATGTAACTAGTGGCTTTGCGACCCATAATTGGTGGCGCAGGTGATTTAGTAGTGGAAGATTTCTTTACCATTGTTTTGCTGCCATTGCCGCCGGCTGTCGGCGTTACCGTGCTGGCTGCGACACCAGCAACTGCTCCGAATTGATCCGAGTTCGTTGTGGACTGTTCGGACATGTGGCTGGTGCTGCAATCGCCATCCGCATCATCCTCGGCAGCGCCATCGTCGTCCTCATCCTCCTCGACCTGATTGTTCTCATAGAAGGCAGCATTGTGATGCTCTGGCTTCAGTTCCAGCTTAATGCTCAGCTTCGGCAAGTGCGGCGTGGTCTTCAATGCGATAGTGCGCGGCTTGACGGCTGCAAAGGAATCACGATGAGCCAACGCCAGGTTAAATTTATTGCATGGGAAACCCACCTGTCTGCATGTTGCTGTCGTGCTGCAACTGTTTGTTGCTGGCAGCGCCGTTGGTTCCCTTTTTAGTCTTGCGCTTTCTTTGCACCTTGGGCTTGGGCGCCGGCTTGGGCACCTGCTGGTGGGAAACGCGCGGTGGACCCTCCAGTTTGTGGCCAACGAGCACACACCAGCCAACCGGATAGATATCCGCCGACTCGCAGTCCAGCCATTGATCGTACTCGTCCGTCCAGCCATCGAAGTGCACCTTGAGCAGACGGCCGACCACGCGCGCCACTGTGGCCACGCACACCAGACGCGGATCCATCAGATCAGCGCATTCGAGGCTCATGCCCGTCTCGAACCCGTGATCGGGCACAATGCGATGGAAGAGATGCTGGCCAGCCGCAATGGCGCCTGTGTCGCGCAGGTAGCCCTCCCAGGTAAAGGTGCGCGCATCATAGCCGTTCGGTGGCGTCACAGCTATGTTATTGGAGTCACAAAAGCCAGCCGGAAAGATGCACGGCGACTTCTCATGATAGCAGAACCTGCAAGCACAAATCGAGTTTAGTTTCCTTTCAGACGTTTTCTCCATCCACTCGTGAACAGGCTCACCAATCTGACCCTGAGGCATCCGGTTGATATGAATCGATGCGTATCATCATGTAGCCAAACTTGAGAACAGCCATCACCGTGGCGGGGCAGATGGAGGAGAGATTGAGCGGATCGACGGCCTCTATCTTCATGCCCTCGATGAAGCCGTTCGTTTTCCCGTCCAAAAAGTATTCATCGAAGGTGAAATTCATCTTGAATAGCTCAATGGTAGCATCATCCTCATGCACCTCAATCATGGCCTCGCGACCAGCTGGAAAAGAAAAGGATTTCGATTAATAACCAAAGCCAACGAGATTACAGGGTATAGGAATTGCAATCAGCTGTGTGTGTTTACCCAACATGCGCTCGAGATAGTCCTGTGGCGCGGCCAAATTGTGTCCAACTGTGGTTGCCCAGCCGACGGGATGTATAATGGGCGAATCCTCGTGACACCAGAAGCCGTCGTCCGAGTCGAAATAGCGCAGAAAGAGGCGTTTACCGACGATCTTGGTGACCGTGGCCAGGCGCACCTGCGAGATGCGATCCTTGTCGACGCACTCGAGATTCAGACCGAGCCGGAAACGTGACTGCAGACTATCGTTGATCTTATTGTAGAAATTGGAGGGCAATGTGCGGGCGCCGGACAGGCGTCCGACGAGAAAATCCTTCCAATCCTTGTACTTGTGCTCTATGGTGCGTGGCGGTATCAATGGCTTGCCGCGCGTCGCACACCAGCCCACCGAATGGACTTCGGCATTGCAGAGATTCACCCAAAAGTCGTGCGTGTCCATGTCGAAGCCCTCGTAGCTCATTAATGCCTTGTAGCCCTTGATTTCCAGTATGGTGGCGACCCAAAACGATGTGGGCGTCTGTCCCGGCTGTATGATCTCAATGTTATCGCAATCGGTGTTCTCCACCTCCACCTTCATGCCCACGCCCAGATTATCCCACACCTCGTAGCCGGGCGCGTGTGGAAAGCAGGTAACGGGCGCCGCATAAAAGTTATTCTTGCCCAGCCGCGAGACCCACTCGTACGAGTGCGTCGGATCGTACATGCGCCGGCGTATGCTGATGATCTTCTCCATTTGGGGGCACGGTGCCGGAAGACGTTCGTATTTGGGTATTTGCGGCAGATCATCCTGCGGAAATACATCACGAAAGAGGCGCAAAGCCTTCGGCGTTTGGGCCACGTTCACAAACGAATTGCCGAGGCCAGCATTGATCTCGCTGCCACTGGCCTCGGCCGGCGGCGCCGCCGCATCGCCGACAGCGCCGCCATTTAGGGCTGCGATGGTCTCGTCGGTGGCCATCTGCACGTTGTTGGCGGCTGCATCGCCGCCCAGCGACATGGGCTCCCCGAACCCGTTCAGCTGTGTTATCTTCGACTGATCCGTGATGCGAAAACGATAGTTGGCATTTTTGATATGTGCCGCTTGCAGCGTCAGCTCAATGTCCGACTGCTGCTGCTGCTGCTGCTGTAGTTGTTGCTGTTGATCCTGCACATCCGGTGGCGATGCAAGATCCGTTTCCAATGTGACGGCCGACGTTTCCGGCATCTCCAGTACGGCCGCTGGCGAGCTGCTGGCATCCATTTTGCTATTGATCACCAGCGAGTAGAGCTCGCCCCGGGCACAGGCCATGCTGCAAAAGCGTCGCGACTTCGTGTAGAACGTGTGCTTCACTCCGATGGCGCCACAGCGCTCACAGACAGCTGCGAATCAGAGAATTAGGCGGTGTGGATTAGTTGAAGGGCCAACAAGTCGCCAGTCAGGTAACCAACAATTCCCCATTACAATTAGTTGGTAAGAAAAACAGTGATCGCTGGCGAATTACAACTCTCAGCAATGAAAATTATTCGGATAGGCTATCATAAATTCTTGTTTTTCATCAAATTTATATGAAGTCTACTCTATCTACAGTTCCGATTCCACAATTTTCCCCAAAATGGGCATCACTTTTCGCAAAGCTTAAAGAAAATGGGCAGCACTTTTCGAAAGTGTTGCCAATCCGTGCAAAAGTGTTTTTTGACAAGTGTGAATTATGCTATTTTTTGTGAACAGAGCAAAAAACAGGTCCCATTAATTATTTTTGTTTGACAGCTCAAATTTGGTTTACAAAATTCCCAACTTCAAAACTTCAGCGAGTGGGCAACACTAAAAACTAAAGCAGGTTGCAATACTTTCCAACTTTGGCCTGTGAGTTATCCGGTGAAAACAAGAGTTTTTGTATTTAAACAATTTTTTTGTTTTGTAAAAATATTCTAAGCAAACCCAGTAAAAATTAGCTTAAAAAATCACTAAATTTATACAAAAACAAAATACCTTATTAACGTCTTACTAAAAAATCAAGCAGCTTCTATAGGAACTATCGGGTAACAAAATGGAGTTTTCTCTTATAAATCTGATTGATCTAAAATTCTATTCTTTCTTAATTTTTTTGTAATATGGTAATTTTTAAAACTCCTTCAAAAATATAGTTTTTATATTCATTAGTTTTCAAGTAAAAAACGTATACCACAAAATTACAATTTTTTTGGCATAATAAAATTCAAATCTCTGGAAGAGATTTGCTTTATATTTGCGAGCGACCACCGTATCCTTAGCTTAAATTTAAATTTAATTACTTAATATACTATTGGATTACAGCTCGATGGTTTTAACTACCACGGGATTAACTACATTGCCCGACAAGCCCAAGCCCAAACCCAAACCCAAATGCAAATACAAATTCACCAAAAATAACCTAAATAAAAATGAACAAGTTTAGCGCGAAAATGATAATATAAAGAAAATGAGGTAAAAGTGAAGGTAAGTGAGAACATACCCATGCCATCTTTCTGTATCGGTATTACTGAGGGATCAATGTTGCCCTTGTAGGCAATCGGTGTTTTTAGCACAAGTCCAGGCCGATTCACCGGCTCAATTTTGCGGGTCTTGCGCTGCGCACGCATCGAGGAGCCGGCACCGGAGCTGCTGTTGCCAGCCTTACAGCTGCTGGCAGCAATGCTGTACGGCCGCATTGCCTTTACGTTGGCGGCTGCGACAGCGGCCGCGCTGGCTGCATCCTCGCCAGCAATCAGTATATTGGCGAAGCCGGCGCTGCCACTGCCAGTGGCCGTCATGCCGGCCAGCGTTGAGCACGCGGCCGCATTGATCATGGCGTGCGTGGTGCCCAACAGTTTGTGCTGCAGCAGGCCGTCGCCCAGCGGCACGAGCAGATCATGGTTCGGCATGCTGGTCATGCACGAGGAGGACGACTGCGAAATGTCCTTGTCCGAGGAGGTCATAAAGTCGGTGCCGTCATACGAATTATTATCCTCGTTCATCATGACGAAATCATCAATGTTGATAATCTCCTGCTTGGGCTCCAGGTCCGACATGCCGCCACTGGCCCCGCCGTCGTCGTAGCCATCGTCCAATTGGCCGTAGGCCTGCTGCTCATCATCAACCGTCGCGGCGCCGACGCCCATCAAGGCAACGCCCGCATTATGGCCATCATCGCCGTCCATGACCTCGGCATAGTTCTGGAAGACAGCCGCTGCGGCCGATTGCTGCAGCAGCTGTTGCTGCAGTCCGCCCATATTCGTAAAGCCGTACAGATTGTTTGTGTTTGTGGCGATGAGCGTTCCGGGCTGTACGCCCAATGCGGCAGCGGCCGCCGCAGCCTGTCCCGTAAAATCCCCCCCAACAATGCTCATCATTGGACTCATATCCTATATGGGTGGAGGTGTTGTTGTTGTTGATGTGTGTCAATTGTTGGTGTGAAATTTGTGTTGAGTTCAGTTCAATTGTTGTTGTTTTTTGTTGGTAGTTGGATACAGTTGGCAGTTGACAGTTGACAGTTGAATGGATACGGATACGGACACAACGTAACCAATACATAAATCATAGAAAAGAAAGTAGAAGAAATAAGTAAACGAATTCCAATTTGTAACTAAAGCAGAAACATATGATACAGAGGGTGTCTTTGGAACAGATACTAAGCTTAAATATTACACGACTTTCCCCAGGCCGAGTGTTTTTATTTTACAATATTCTATTTTAATTTTTAATAAAACATATATTATACAACTGTAAATAAAGCTTTATTTATATAGGTTTCTAGCTGGTATTAACCGACTTTGCCAATATTAGTAAAAATTTAATTGTTTAAATATTTATTTAATCTTTTTTTAAATGAAAAATACAAAAACTCTTAGACCGGACAAAGCCGGGTAATACCAGCTGATTGGTGATAAATGCAATAAGATTCATTTTCTTAAATAAACTAATAAAATTAATTAAAAGAAAATAAAATGGAAAAACACCCTTTAAACATTTGCATGAGATATATTATGTATTAGATTCATGGGCTTTGGTCAGTCGAGAGAAGGAGAAATGTCGATAAATTAAAAAACGACTGGGAGATAACCTGAATCCTTCAATTTATGCACACATAAATGTATGTACATATGTTAATTCTTTAATAACTTTTGTGTTTCTTTGCAATAGATAATTTAAGTGATATATAGTATATTCATGTGTTCAAGTGAAGCTAATTAGGTGTGTCTGACGCTCATAAACTACGAAATAAGCTAAAACAAATTCAAAAGCGCGTGCTGAAATCTTGAAGATCCAGATCAACGGACGGATGGAGATGGCTAGATCGACTCGGCTATTGACGCTGATCAAGAATATATACATATATATATTTTATGAGATGCATCTTCTGCCTGTTACATACAGATGCACAAAACCAATATACCCTTTCAATGCTGCGTTTCAATCGAAGTTAGGACTAAGGACTTACCAAAGTGGGCTGATGTGTCATGTCCTCCATGACGGATAGACCAACAGTGGAGTGTCCGAGCAGAGTGGCAGCATCCTCCAGTGAAATGCGCTCGGAGTTGTATTGACTGCTCATCCACATCATGCGCAGCTCGGTCGGATTCATGGTGTCTAGTTGTTGTTGTTGCTGTTTTATGTGTCAGTTATTATTGTTATTGTTTATACAAATTGCAGCGTCTTTTTAGCTGTGGCATTTGTGAAGCGGCGACTTTGGCTGCAAATGGAAATTACACACAAGTCATGACACACACACGTACGCACACTCACACACATGCACATATAAACAGACTCCTGCACTTGCTGGCCATATGGACCGTCATCGGCGCCTGTTTCTGTTTCTGTTTCAGTTTCCGATTCTTTTTCTGTTTCAGTTGCGTGCTTCTGTTTGCTTTTCCCCTTTGCTTGGCTGCGGCCGAAAGTGCACAAATATTTCTGATTGCTTTTGAGTACTAACAAAAATCACTTGTATTCAATTGTGGAAGTAGTTTGTATATAGTTTTGATTTCATTTGCGCTCCACACTAGCTCGAAAAGTCAATGAAGCGCACGGTGCGACCAGACGACGAACGACGAACGAACACACAAAAGAAAACTCACAAATGTTGTTCATGCGGCTGAAAACTTACGTTGAAAGCGCAAATATGACGCAGTTGTCTGTGTGAATCGTTGTATTCACATTTGTAGCTGGGTATTTTCAACGCGTTTGTTAATTTAGCTGCATTTAGCCAGTTTTTGGCATTCTTTTACGCGCAAATTTAATGCTAGTTTTGCGATGATTGGTGATGCGCAAACGCAGCTTTACCGATGTTTACCGATGTGTTATTGTCGGTGTGTGAGTCGCGTGGATCAACCAGTACTAGAAAATGATACGAATTGGAACAATTGATGCCTTGATACATCGATAAATTGAAATCAATAAGAATACTTTGTTTTTGATAAGTAAACAAATGTCAAACATTTAACCAATTGCAATATTTCTATGCATGGTTTATTATAGTAGAAGTAGAAGTAGGCTTAAAAATTGACAAAGCAGTACAACTATCGATATTTTTTAAAGCAGCATTGACCAACACTTGCAAAGAAGAAAACAATGAAAACGCAAATAAATAAATAACCAAACAATAACAAGCGAAAAATACAGTCATCTGCAAATTGAAAAAAATGCCCGAAAGTGCGTTGCCTGAACAAATACGCACCTCGTTAGGTGGCAGCACGTTCGGCCAGCGCAGAGAGGACATTTTCCGACGACTGCAGCAAACTGCGCAACAAACAAGCGCCATATACAGCGGAAAGCGTGAGCTAGCCACGGAAAAGGACGATGTTGTGCAGGAGCTGTGCGAGGCACTGGAGGAAACGCTCGGCTACGGGCTGCGACAAACGGTGAATGTAACGTTTACGGCCGCCAGCATATTTCAAAATATGCACGAAATCGTAACAGGTGGCACGGGCAGCGGAAGTGGCAGCAACGAAACCACTTTCTGGGACTTCTGTGAGACGCAATTGACGCCACACGAACGTCAGCGCTATGAGGGACTCAAGCAAATCTGGACCAAGCATGGACGCGGACGCGCCTTTATACGCGCCACGCTCAACGAACAGCGCCTGTACAGTCACGTACTCACCTGGCTGAGCGACGAGCAGCAGCTGCAGCGATTCTACACGCCTTGGTCGCTGCTGCTCAACGGGGAGGCGGCCAGGAAACTGCCCGAGTTGCTGGACAGCCTCAAGGATGTGCTCTTTGCACTCAACGTTGAGAATCCCGAACTCAATGCGCCCCGACGACCGGCGGTGCCTAGTGCTGTGGCCATAGTGAAGGAGGAGCCCATTATTTATGCACCACAGCCAGTGCCGGTGGCTGCGCGTAAGCCTGGACGCACGGCGACCGCTGTGCAGCGACCGATTGTGGGCGCCAGCTCAACGGAGGATCTGTTGGGCGCACTGAGTCCGCGCGAAATGCTGGAGGTGCAGCAGATCACATCGAACGATGCGGTTGAGCAGGAGCTACGACACTCCCTGCCAGACGAGAACGTTCATGCCATGCCCTGTGATCCCATAGAGCCAGAACTGGAGTTTCTCAAGACACCGCTGCCCCATGTTTATTCCCGTGGTCAAGATGACGATGAAGCACCGGCAAATGCTGCCGATCAGGAACAATTTGAGGATCGCAGTGATACGTCCTCGCAGTGGAGCAAATCATCGTCGTCGGCCAATGGCTGTGGCGGCGGCAGTCCGCAGACAATGCAGCTGGAGGAGCAGGTGACCAAGTTGAACGAACGCTGCGCTCTGCTGGAGACACGCGTCGCCGAGCTGAATCTGCACAATCGCCAGCTTATTCGACGGCTGACCAAGCAGTTCAACGAGACAGGCATCGATCCGACCTCGTCGTTTTGTTCCAACTTTCTGATTACCATTCCACAGGTGAAGCTCGTCAAGACGCCTCGCTCGAGCTCGCACTACGTCTACGAGATGCATATCACCATGCGTCAGCGGCTGGAGCACTGGACGCTCTACCGGCGCTACAGCGAATTCAACAAGCTGCATAAATCCCTGCTGCGCACGCATCCCAACATCATCAACTCGATTGAGTTTCCACCCAAGAAGCACTTTGGAAACATGAATCTCGTCTTTGTCGAGGAGCGGCGACAGCAGCTCCAAATCTATATGGTGAACATCGTCGAGGCCCTGCCGAAAGTGGAGGCGTGCAAGTCCAAGACGGAACTACAAAAGGTTTTCCCATTCTTCCGCGAACGATAGCACAAAAAAAAACTTTTGACCAAACTTACAAAGTTTTAAAAGTATTTTTTCTCATTTTGAGTATTTTGTTATGTTTATCGAAATGTTTATTTACATGTGTAAAACGGGAGCTGAGTTTGTAAACCATTTGCTGCCAAATGCTGCAAAACAATGATATTAAATAAAATAGAATAGTCGTGTATTATCAAAAGCAAAAAAATACTGGAAACAATTAAATACGTTGATAGATTTGCTTATCGAAATGCTCGATGACAAGCATCGATGTTTCACTCGATACTTGCATCTACAATCGATTGCGTTCAAATTGCTTGATTTACGACCCGATCAGCTGTTTGTTTGTTATTATCTGCAGCCGTGAAATTGCGTGTACTTTTTGAGCCAACCGCCAGCTCCAATTGTGGCATAATGATTGTGTGATAAGACGTCGCCTTTACGTGCACTCTCAGCCCACACGGTAGCTCAGCATTTCGGACTTGCGGCCGGTGCAATTGATTCGCAGCAACAGCAATCTGTAATCTAATTAGTAGAACGTCGGCCTTCGCAATGTCCACGACGGCAATTGCCATAAACGGTGCCATATCCGTGGGTGCGTACTTCATGACCGTACGCATGATACCCCGCCTCCGTGAGATGTTCATCAAGGCGAATTTGAGTGGCAGGGATCTATGCAAGAAGGACAAGCCACAGGTGTAAGTCGGGACACATTCTTCCCCTTGTTTATCTATTAAACATTTAATTCCTGCAGGCCCGAGTCCTATGGCGTCATTATTGGCTGCGTTTTCTTGATCTCCATGTTCCTCTTTATACCCATACCGTTTGCATTCGATGAGGATGCCGCCACCGATGCAGTTACCGGCGGTAAACCGATCACATTTCCACACGACAAGGTGAATCTACGATGACTCATTATTGTGGGCGGCGCTCTAATTGTTCCATTGTTATGTTTTGGGACAGTTTGTGGAGCTGATTGCCGCCTTGTTGTCAATATGTTGCATGATATTCCTTGGCTTCGCCGACGACGTGCTCGATCTACGCTGGCGCCACAAGCTCCTGCTGCCCACCATTGCGACGCTGCCCCTACTGATGGTCTACTATGTCAACTACAATTCCACCACGGTCATGATGCCCAACTTTGCACGTGGCCTCTTCGGCAACAGCGTCAATATTGGTAATATGTACTTAAAGCCCTTTCTTTTCGGTCTAATCACAGATATTATATATTTGCCAGGCGTACTCTATTACATATTCATGGGCTGTCTGGCGGTGTTCTGTACCAATGCCATCAACATACTCGCCGGCATCAATGGCCTGGAGGTGGGCCAGTCGCTTGTTATTGCCGCTTCAGTATTGTTGTTCAACATAATCGAGTTGGGCCTGGGCCATCAGGTGGAGTCACATCAGTTCTCGCTATATTTTATGATACCATTCTTTGCCACCTCTTTGGCTTTGTGGAAATTTAACAGGTGAGTCCTAATATACCAAATACAATGAAAACTTATGACTAAGGGAGATAAATAGATTCTATCGAGGTGGTCAATACTAAACATTTTTTTAATAGCTGCCAAATTTCTTTCCAAAGTCGTATCAATTTTTATTTGTTATTTATTTAATAAATACTGAAATTAGTTTGCATATTAACATTTATTAATATATATATATATTCGTAAACAAACGAAATTGTTCATAATTTGAACTGGCATACTTAAATTACGTACGTTTTAACTTAATTCACAACAGCAAATTCCATGCAATTTGAGAATCATTTGAAATTCCTTTCTAGTTTAGTTTCTTATCACAGATGGCGGGTCTGTCGGCGCTGTCTGCCTGCTGAGATACTAAATTTTGAATTCATCTAATGAACAAATCAGAGAGTGATATAGCTATATAGCCTAACGTTTAAAGACGATATGTTTAGCGTAAAGTAAACATGTAAGTTGGGTTCTGACGATCGGGAAAGCAGGCACATTAATATATATATATATATAAATATATGAATATAATAGTATTAGATAGTCTTAGTCCTCGTCCTCCTGGACGTCGTCCAGCGCATTCGTATCATACAAATTGACGAGCAATTCACCAAATTGACTGCTATATTGTAGCGCCGTTTCCGGCGCATAATACTTTTCGCTCTGTTGCCACAGGCGCATCAACGTTGTGCGGCCATCCAGATGCATGCCGGTGGCCACCAGTTGCTGCACGTACGTCGCATCAATGCGGGAACTGCGCGTTTCGTTGGGCATTCGTACATTTGGACCGCTGTCGCTGTCACTCGTCACGGCTGTCAGCGTGTTCACAATCTGCTCCGGCGGCAGGCAGAGCTCACAGCTCCAGCCGCCGTAGTGATTGAGATCGCCCAGCGTATAGCTCGCCTGACGCTGCAGTCGCTGCGGATCCATTTGGGCGCTCTGCATGTGCGCCAGCGAACTGATGACTCCATCCAGCCGTGTGCGCTGCGGATGCAGCCAGTAAAAGCCGTACACGTTGTGCTTCAGCCGGAAGCGCAATGGCAGCACGTCCGTTGCAAAGTATTTCAGATATTTTAAGGCCGCTGGCGCAAAGATCGTTTCCCCGTTGCCATACAGCAGCAAATCCGTGGGCTGGATTTGCATGGCGCACAGCGTCCACAGCTGGTGGCGCAAATAACTGTAGGCAGCAGCGCTGCTGCAGTTGCCCCGACTGCCCGGTCCCTCGCACTGGTACAGCAGGTAGTTGGGCAGCAGCATGGCGTCCAGCTGGCGCTCGAGCGTGCGTCGCGTCAGCCGGCCGTCCTTGCTCTCGCCCAACTGATAATAGATGAGCACAAAGTCCACAACCTTGATGAGTGTGCGCAGCTGCAGTTCCAGCAGCTCCACGCTGATGTGCTCCCAGGCGCCCAAATTTAGCATGTAGTACAGGCGCTTCAAGGAGCTGCTGCTCGCCTCGTGCAGCTTTAGGGGCGCGACGCTGCCGCCGCGTCGGCTGGCGCGACTGTGCGTCATCAGGGCGCGCCATATAATTTCCGGCTGGCCACAGTCACGTCCGTGCCAGCCGCCGGCACAGGCACACTGCGGCTGCGCCATCAGATAGTCCACATTGTTGCGTTCCTGCCTCGTCTCGTTCAGCGTGCCCTCGCCGTAGCACCAGAGCGCTGGCGCCAGCTCCAGATCCGCATATGCCGGCAGAGCATAGTCCCCGGAGCGATTCAATTGATCCGCTTTCATTTGAAAGAAATCCTCCCGATACCGATTAATGTTCTCGCTGTGCGGACAATGCAGCGCCCGGCTTTGCTCTTGGCTCTTCTTGAGTTTTGTGTTTCTCGCTTGCCGCACGAAGTGCACATGACCCAGGTCCAGCTCCGGCCGAATGTTGCTGTTCGCTTGCAGCTGCAGCTGACTGCGATTATTATTCTGCAGCAGCCAAATGCAGCCGATGAAACACGCCTGCACCAGCACTACAGACCACAAGACGAGCTTTTTGGTATTCGCCAGACGGCCGCCGCCGCCGCCGCCGGTTGTAAATGTCTGGCTGAGACCTGAGCTCCTGGCCATTCTGTGTTTTGTTGCAACTACACGCAGTTCATTTTTCCTTTACTTTTTCTCCCTGCTTCAGTTTCGCGTATTCTTGTCTTTTTCCTAGCTAACACAATAGAGTTGTGCAGAATCGTTCTGAGTCAGTTCAATTGAACTACGCACTTAACTGAACGAACGACATCGAACGAACGTCGTTCGTTTTGCTGCTTTACATCAGATTATCGCATATATAATATAGTTAACAGCTGTTGAACAACTGGAAATTTGGTTACCAATAAGTAAATGTAGAATAATAAAATAATAATATTTTTGGTTGGTATAATATATATTTTAAGAAGTTCATTTTTTGTTTATTTTTTATTTACTTTTTTTAACAACCATTGAATGCAATAAATTAATTAAATTATATTAACGGTATGGAGATGATTTGTTCGTACAATAAAAATTAAACTGAACTAACTCCTTAAATTGAACTATGATGTTCAACTCTTTAACACACCCACTTTTGGCTCATCGCTGCCCGCCCGCACAGCTGTCCTTTGCCTTTTCTCTCAGCTGTTTAAATTTGTGTGTGCTCACAATTGAAATCATATTAATAACAGATGCAAAAAAAATATATATATTTTAATTTTAATATTATCGAATTTTTTTTTAAATTCAGTTTAGAAGCACTTTCTAATTTGCTTTAAGATTCTGTGGTCTCTGTCGCGCTCTCTCTGTCTCTCTCTCGCGCAACCTTCTCTTTGAACTACATGTGCACTCCGACTTGTCCTGTAAACCAGTGTGACCTTACTTGATTAATTTAAATTTATTTAAATGCTGATAATTAACTTTCAAATGTACGTTACTTTTGCTTGCAGATATCCATCTCGGGTGTTTGTCGGCGATACCTATTGCTACTTTGCGGGCATGTCCTTTGCCGTTGTTGGCATCTTGGGCCATTTTAGCAAAACCCTATTGCTATTCTTTTTGCCGCAAATACTCAACTTTCTGTACTCGACGCCGCAGCTGTTTCACTTTGTGCCCTGTCCGCGGCACCGTTTGCCCAAATACGACCCAAAAACAGATTTGCTGCACATCAGCACGACGGAATTCCGCCCGGCTGACCTGAGCGTCCTGGGCCGCCTGATGGTCACAGCGCTGCGCGCCCTGCGCCTCATCAGCTGGCAGGAGCACGCCGACGGACGCGTCATCACCAACAATTTGACGCTGATCAACTTCGTGCTGGTCGTCTTTGGGCCGGTGCACGAGCGCATTGCCACCCAAATGCTGATGGGCTTCCAGGTGCTGTGCACCCTGCTGGCCCTCTTCATCCGTTACCCGCTGGCCAACTTCTTCTACGCCATCGATACTTAGCTTTAATAGATATAACATCCGGTTTCTGTAAATTGTAGCAAGCGTTTGCCTTTCAAATTTCAACTAGTTTATGTGCATATACAACACAAAGTTCCCCGAAAGTAATTTAGATACGATAAATTTATTTCTTACGACGCAAGTAAATAAAAATCAAATTATATTATGAGCGTTTCCGAGGGCTCCGAGGAGTCGGATCTCTCCTATCCCGATGAGGAGGACGAGGGTCCAAATATTGGCGTAGGTGAACACTGTTTATTAACTACATTTCCCGCTCCATTCTCCATTCTCCATCTCCATTTCCACTTGGCACCCATAGAAATACATAGGCGGACGCAACGCCACCGGCCAGCGCCATGGACGCGGCTGGGCTATTTTACCCAATGGGGATCAGTACGATGGCAATTACCGTAAGGGCCGCCGCCATGGCATTGGTCTCTATGTCTTCAAGAACGGCGCCCGATACTATGGACAGTATCGCTGCGGTGTCCGCAGTGGACGCGGCATTTTCATTTATCCCGACGGCTCCGTGTACGAGGGCAACTGGCGCAAGCATCTGAAGCACGGCAAGGGACGCTACAACTACGCCACTGGAGACACGTACTCGGGCGATTGGTACAAGGGCCAGCGTCACGGCGTGGGCATCTATAGCTTTAGAACCGAGAAGGACAACTGCTGCATGTCGGTGCGCCTGAAGTCGACCTGGAATAGCAACGTGCGCCTGGGACCCTTTGAGCTGTACATTGGCAACGATGATAAGTGCACCATTTTGCACGGGCTCTGGGATAGTCTATATCCGAATGGTCCCGCCGTGTTCAGCTTTGACAATCGCTATATGCTGCTGGGCTACTTCTTGCCAGCCGACTACATTTTCAAAGCGATCCGATCGTCGGACGAATTTGGCGAGGATGACTTCCGTCAAGAGGCTGAAGATGAGGAGGATGAAATTGAGGAGCTGAAACCAACATTGTGGTTTGCTCAGGAGATCGCCGTCTACGATTTCTCGCTGCTGCCGCAAGAGCCGGTGCCATTGCCCATCTCGGACTCGGAGCTCTCTGTTTGCTCGCTGACCACAGAGGCGAGCGTCCTCAGCAAGGAGAAGATTAGCTTCTACGGCGAGGGCGAGGAAGGCGAAGACGAGGGCGAAATGGAGGGTGAAATGGAGTGCTTCCCTTGCGAGTGCGACTACGATCTCAGTGAAGTTGAGACCGAAACGGAGCCATGCAAGATCGATGCCAATCCCTGTGCCATTGAGGTGCTCAAGCAGCCCGAGTGCCTTGAACCCTAATGCAATTATTTGTTTAGCTTGGCCAACAGCGTCTTAAAGTATTATAGAAAGTACTGAGCATTGATAGATTATCTTTAAAATGAACCTATGCTGACTTTAAACGTGGCAGAAAACCGTACAAAAAATTGAAATTAAAATAAAATGTTTATAGCACAGCTCTTTTTTTTTATCATCCATATAAAGGGTATGAGAAATATAATATATATGAGCTGGGGAATATTAGATTTTGTATGCCATACGCATAAAAATTGCTCTTATTTGTGTATAATATTTGTTTGCTTTATTTGCCTTTTTAGAATTTGAATAAAATTTGTTTTTTGTTTTGCTGTTAAAATACGCCAGACTCTATGTAGATTTGATGCGCTCTCTATATATAAATAGTTTCATATGTTATAGATGAAATCACAAATGGGGGCTTTTCAAGTATTATTGACATTACTAATGATACCTTCAATACGAGCACATTGCAAGTTTTTAATTGTAACTACTATTTAATTCGTATGACTCCATGTTTTTGTTTATATTTTTGTTGTTTACTCCTTTTGATATTCAGCATTTGAATTCATTTAGTTTCGCTAATTAACTCTATATGTTATTATTGTTTGTTGCATATTCATATTACGTTTTAAACTTTAACTTCAATTTAACGTATTTTTAGCGTCATCTGTTTTGTTTTCTATGTTTTTTGTTTTTGTTTTAGTTTTGTGTGTTGTTTTGTTTTGTTTTAATTACATTGTTAAAAAATAATAAAATCTCTAAGTATTTTTTAAAGACTATGTATTGGCCAGCTGATAGGATGATTGACAGCCGTTGGCAAGGATGCTGTTGGAGTCGCTGGTGGCTCCCGCATTGGAATCCTTGTCTTGTTCTGTCTTCACCGGATGATGATCATGCAGTAGCAAGGCTTCGCTGGAGTCGTTCACAACAATGTTGAGCTGCTCCTTGGGTAGCTGCAATGTGGTTAACGTCGATTCATCGACTGGATTGAGGTGCACCATCTGCTGTGGTGCTCCATCTGTGGTTAGTAGCTCGTGCAGCGTGCTACCATCTCGCTGCTTGGATACCTTATAAATAGCAGGACACGATTTGGAATTTTTCACCTCGCACGCATCCTTCAGTTCATTCATCTCCATATGACCAGCACTCTCCTCCAGCTCTTGCGCACTCTGGTTGTTATCCTCGATGCTGCAGGCACCTAAAGCCGCCATGGCAGCTGCCTGACTGCTGCTCGCACCCTCCGGATTAACATATACCTGGGACCTGCTGAAGAGCAGCATTTGCGGATCTATTTTGAAGTCGTACAACTCAAGCTTCTGATGATCCAGGTTCTCGTCAATATAGTTAATGTGTATTGGCGACGTTTGCAAATGCAGCTGGGAGCAATGCAATATATCGTCCTCTGGCGGCGAATAGTAGACAGAAGCCTTGCTGGCCGAATTATTGGCGACCATCAAACGCGACTTGATCTTCTGTATGTGCAGCTCCTTCTCCATTTGGCTCTTCAAGTAACAGTCTATGTCTGCGAAAGGGAACATGAGTTGTTGAATTGTTGAATTGATTGCAGCTGTTCAAATATGGACGAGATTTACCTTCGACAATGTCCTCCTCGCAGCGACCGCGACAGTTTTCGAAATAGAAACTGGGCAGGTTCTCCAGAACTTTGTTTAATGATTGCTGCTGATACTTGTAGCCCTCTCGCAGTCGCAACACCTGATGTGCACTGAATTTACGTATTTTGTTGCGCTGGAAGACATAATTCTCGCGCACCCAGCTCAGCTGGCCGGTGGAATAGTCGCGCACCTTCTTCACCTGATCGTAATACTGATCTTTCAGTGCGGTCAAATGATTGGAGCCCATATCGCGGAACTCCTTAACATGTTTCGCCTGTGACGTATAGCTGCTCTGTATCCATTCGACCTGCTGGGCACAATTCTCCCGTATGCGATGCACCTGCTGTGCGTAATTCTCGCGCAAACGTTCCAGCTGCTGGCTCTTGTAGCTCTCGATGCTGTCCAGCATCGCGTAAATCTGTCGCGATCTGGGCGATCTTTTATTGCGATTCGCGCAACAGGACAAACGGTCGCAGACACCAAATCTGGCCAGGCAGCTGCGCAGGCCCTGCACGAGGAGTGTGAGCAGCAAAAATGACGTGGCAAGCAGCGTGCCCGCCAGGAGGCTCTCGATCTTCACACGGTAAAAGACAATTGGATCGATGTAGAGCCTGTGTGGAGAAATAATCAATTGTCAGCTTGTTGTTGTTTAATATTTTGGCATGCCAAAAATAAATATGGGAAAATGTTCGCCATGATCAAAATCTGTATAAACGCTGTTTTTGCAATGATCAAACAATGGAAATGATTTTTTTTTGTTTTTTTTGTTTTTGGATTTTTGTAACTTGCAGTTTTCGTTAGATTAGTGGCCGCTTTTCCGGCAACTGAACAACGAGATTGCGGTTGCGAATTCCAGGCTAGTGCGTGGATGGAAAATATTACAATGACTTAGTTATTAAATTTAAAGTACCATTATTTCAAATCATAATCAAGTCGAACGCAGACGAAATAGACCATATGATTGATTATAACTTAGAACCATTCTTTGCGACAGAAATACAAGATTGCAATTTCCTTTGTTTTTCCTTGCTCCTCCTCGATAAGCTTACCTAATGCCCGCCGATGCGTTGCCCATCACATTGAAGGCGTAGCAGGTGTAGAGACCGCTGTCGCCGCGGGATATATTGTGCACCAGGAGCGAACCATTCTCGACCAGCACCACGCGCTGCCCCACAATGCTCTTCTGGCGACTGATGTTGATGTGCAGCGCCTGGGCGTTGCCCTCATCCGTCAGCGCGAACAGTTCAAATTTGCTGGGCTGATGCTCAATATCGCTGTTGATGATTATCGGTCGCTTGTCGGGATCGGCATGATGGCGCAGAATCTTGTTGCGCGGCGTCACCTGCAAACAAAAGATAAGATAGAGATAAGCTGCTTGGATGTGTTAGCCGTGGACATACCCAAATAATGTCTGGTGTGGGGCTACCGTAGACCATGCATTCGAGCTTGGCGGTCGCGTGTAGCCGGTACATCTTCGGCTCCGAGGACTGCACCACAACGGGCACGCTGCAATTGAGATTGGTCAGCACGCGCAACATGTCCCCGGGATAACCATATTGACACTTGAGTGCATCAATCTGATTGTCAATGTGTTCATACGAGTCAAGTGTTCGACTGTCAGCGGTTGTGGTCCGGCGCAGCGAGGTTGTTCCGTTGGTCAGCCAGTCGGATAGCCAGTACATGCTGCAATCGCACTGATACTCGTTGCCCAGGATATTCAAGTACTGCAGCTGGTTGAGCTCCTTGAGGGTCTCGGGCAGCGAGCCCAGGCGATTGCCGCGCACGCTCAGCCGCTGCAGACGCGCCAGGCTGCCGATCTGTGCCGGCAGCCTGGACAGACTATTGTCGGCCAGCAGCAGCTCGCGTAGGTTGCGCACATTGGCGAACAGCGTGTCCGGCAGCTGGGTGAGCTGAGTGTTCTGCTGCATGGATAGGTAGCGCAGGCGTTGCAGTATCTGCCCATCCACCTGATCCTCGTTGCGGGAGATCCAGTTGGGCAGCTGCACCAGCGGCGTCTCATCGATGCGCAGGAGCACCAATTTGCGTTGGGTCTGAAATAGGCCGTCGGGCAGCTGCTTGAAACGATTCCGACTCAGATCCAGCTGCTGCAGTGCGCCAAGTGGCTGGAATATTTTCGAGGACAGCACCGTCAGCTTGTTGCCAGAGATGTTGAGCGCCACCAGGCGCTCGAGCGATTCGAAGGCCTTGCGATCGATGCTGCCCAGCTCATTCTGCGAGAGATCGAGCTTGCGCAGCTGGCGCAGATTGTACAGGCTGTGCTTGCCAATGGACTGCAATTGGTTGCTCTGCAGCTGGAGCTGGCGCAGCTGGATGTTTAGGGCAAAGAAGTTGTCCGGGAACGAGAGCAGTTGATTGTTGCTGAGATCGAGCAGGCGCAGCTCGCGCGCCGTCTGGAATAGCTGGAAGGGCAGCACGGTCAAGCGATTGCCGGCCAGATGCAGCAGCTCCAGCTGCAGTGCACCCTCAAAGATGTTGCGCGGCAGCTCGGCCAGCTCATTATCGCTGAGATTCAGCAGTCGGAGCTCGCTTAGCTGGCGCACAAAGTGCGCGGGCAGTGCGCGCATCTCGTTGCGATCTAAGTGCAGCTCCAACAGATGATTCATATGCTGCAGCTCGGCCAGATTGCAGCTGGCCAAGTGATTGCCACCCAGCCTAAGTACTTTAAGGCGGCGCACGACCTGCGGTTGCGCCCAGTGGATGCAGCTCAGACGATTCTCGCTCAAATCCAGTGTTTCCACAGACGTCTCCAAGCGCTGGACGCGCTGCTCAAAGAGCCGCTGCAACGTCTCGTCCTGCAGCGAGCTGTGCGTCCACTTAAATTGGCGAATGCTCTCGTGTTGTTGTAGCTGTAGCGATACATCGGGATTCTCCGGGACATGCATCAGTGTCAGCTGCTCATAGTTCATTTGGCTATGGCGCTGCAGCTGGGCATTAATCTCTGCCATGGTCGTGTTCTGGCAGTGCAGCTTCAGTATGCTACTGGCGGAATCGGCCTGGCCATAGCTCTGCTGCTCCAGTTCTTCCTGTTGGCTGTACAGCTGGACGTCATTGTCCAGCAACCAGGCATCGTCCAGACCATCGCCATCATCCACATCCGAGTCGACAGCATGACCCACAAATGGCAAGTGGAACTTGTAACCGAGCAGCGTGAATTCGTGCTCTTGCCACATCCGAGTCGTAACTGCATCCGTCCCCTTTATGGCTCTTCCCTGCGCCTGCAACGTGGCGTTTCTTGGACTGTACGCGGTAATGCATCCGGTTTGGTTGTCCGCATCGGCGGCAACTGCATTGTAAACGAACAACGCAGCTAATATCAAGAAGATCTTGGGTATTGCTTCCATTTTTCGGTATAGAATCTCAAAAACTTATATGGCATTATATGTGTCTCATTGTGCGATCGCATAGTACACCTGTGAAAGTGAACAAAATATAGAGCTCGTGAGCAAAGGTCTTCATTTCAGTCAACACTGAGACAAATTATATTATACTTAATCTTAGTGCGGTTTTGCTTATCATTTTTCAATCGATTTTGTAAAAGTAATAACACGTAATTACACAACTACATTGAAGAACCCGTCGTTTTTGTCAATAAAACTATTCGAATAGATTAAATGCAGGTGTATATATATATGTATTTGTAAAACAAACAACTAGAGACAATCAATACACAGGAAAACATGAACTAGGGGTCGAATGGGGTATTGATTGCTTTTAAAAGGAATAATTTCCGTTCTACTAAAAGTAAAAGTTTGAGAAAACAAATTTTTTTTTTAATATAAAAAAAGAAATGGAAAATTGCAAAAATTTAATTTTCACACGATATTTACTATAGTAGCTATATATGATGTAGTAGTCCGATGTCAATTACTAAAATTTTGTATTTTTTGCAAAAACTTACGAAAAAGATTATTTAGAAAAATGGATCTTTAGAACGATAATTCCTATAGCAACTGTATGGTATAGTGGTCTCACCTGAACGACTTCGACATACGCTGTAGAGAGACGTACCTATGCAACATTTCATAAAAATAGATTTACAAATGTGAGAAAAGTTAGCACAGATAAAGTCAGACGGACTTCGATTTGGCTTTCGATGAACAAATAAATATATATACCTTATGATGTCGAATGTTCATACTTCTGCCTCTTATATACGTATGTAGAACTTCTTTATAACCTTCTTACCCGTTTTTGACTAGCGTACAGAAACAAAACCAGCTAAAACGACACAAAATGCGCAAGGCACGCGAAAAAACAAGCCACAAAGTAAGATAATAATTAAATTAGCGCAAGCGAAACATAAACAGACAATATATATTCATATGCACGTACGATATGTACATATTTGTATGTACGTACAAGTGATACGACCAGATTTTGAGTTGAAGTTTAAGGCCAATGAAATCGGTAAGCACGAATGGAAGAAAGCTTATTGGCAGGCAATAAAACTTGCACTTAAAAGAACAAGGGTTGGCGACATACATATTAGAGGTGCATCGAATCGTTCAGAATCAGTTCGACTGAACTACTCCCATAACTGACGGAACGAACTACGACCGTACGAACATTGAGTCCCAATATCGTTTAATATGTTGAATTACAGATATAACAGATTTAGTTATCAATTTATGCATTCAAAAGATGCATCGTTCTTTACTAGAACAATTTTTATTTTTTTTTTTGCTTTATAATCCATAAAATAAAAAGTTTAATAAACATATGCAGAATTAATAAATAAAGTATGTACGTAATATCTGTATTTTAAACGTATTGCACAATAAGCATATAACAAACGATAATGGGAATAAAATGAACGATGAAATAAATGAATGGTTCGATCATTAGAAATAGACAACGGAACTAACTCTATTACTTGAACTACGATAGACAACTCTAATACATATGTACATACATATGTATGTCATTTAAACGTCATTCATCAAAACAAATGTACATACATATTTATATGTATACACACATATTAGGGGGTTACATTTATTCGTAGCTACTCGACTTGCGTGCGACTAGAAAGTTACATAATCACAATTCAAGAATATAGATACGAATGAATGACATACATACATGTGCATATGTATGTTAATACAATCACGTATGTAAAACCTTTTTAAAAAAATAAATATATTATATACTACATATGCATGGCAAATACTATCACACACACACACATACATGCACAGTAACTTTTAAAGTGATGCCTCTTTCTGGCTCGTGTTTTAATGTACATAAATGACGTCCAAAAAGCCGCTAATGAGCGGAGTGAACAAATAAGAAATGCGTCTCTGTGTTTGTATTGACACGCACACCAAGGTGAAACTAGACGTGTTAGTGACGCCAAGGAAATAGAAAAATACCATTCACAAAATTAAGCTAGCGTCTTAATTTGCAACAGAATGCGTCTTTACATTTTCTACATGTAAATGTTTTTTAAATTTTGTTTTCTGTTTCTCTTATTGTTCGTCCTATATATCGACCCAGAAGTATTTCATAATAGAAACTGAAGCAGCTGGAGTTTGAGAGTCTTCCTTATGCGCACACATACACATATACTTCGTTTGTTTTTTCACCCTTTGTGGCAAAATCAACCGTTTTTGCAGTAACTCTAACGCACACACAGCCACAGCACACATATGTCGAAATATATATAAATATTGGTTTATACATTGTTTCAAGTGATAATTTCAATAGATTAGCCACCACCAATACAATCACCAAAATAAAAGCGAATTTTAATATCACTTACCGCTGTTTATAGCATTTTAAAAACAGATTAAATCCTCAATATCTCCGACGCAGCAATTCGTACTTGTGCAAAGAGGATGAACTATGTACTATTGATGTTAACTTAACATATTTATGTTATTCAAACTGTTTCCCTGTTACTCTCCTGTTATTATATTAAAATCATAAAAAGAACTGGTGTATTGCTGAATATTTCAAGTTATAGATAGCTTTTGATCATTTTACAAATGTTTTATTTTATTATTATTTATATTTTTAATAGTCTGTTAACATGCTGTTAGTATTTACTCCGTATTGCACACTTTTGCAAACAACTATCGATATCGATAATTATGCTAATAAAGATAGCCAATGCTGAAAATAACAGAAGTGTTTGAAGTAGATTAACATTGACTGCAAACCCAGTATTTAACGAACAGCTGATTGCTGCGCCGTCTATAATAAGGCTGAAAATACACCGAATAAAACAAAACGGTTTTTTTTCATGAAACAAGAGAACATTATTTTTTATGAGGCAACACTCACTAAATCAAACGAAACAAAAAGGAAATTTTTGCTTTGAAGTGTTTCGAACAACACTCACCGAACGGAACAAAACTGTTTCGAACCAGCGCCGTTGTCGATAATTATCGTTGACATTTTTTTAATGGCGCAATGCTCACCAAGTGAAACGAAACAAGTGAAACAAACAGAAACCAAGAAAAACACAATTTTTGCGCCGTTATTGAAGCTACGGGAATTTTGAATGTATGCTCGGGCTTACCCGCGTTAGACAAAGTGTTAAGATTTTGTGGCTTTATAAGTCATTGGCATGATTTTTGACCGAAAAATTAAGCACCTCAGAATGTGAGTTTTGTGGAGTTTTATACTAATAGTAATAAAAAAAAAAAAAGTTTTTCAAATAATTTAAGGATTGAGTACATATGTATGAAGCTCTTTTAAAAAAAAAAAATCTAAAAATTGATATTACAAAATTCATAAATTTTGCAAGTGTAAAGGACATATAATTTATTTTACAACAAAGTTCAGTTCAAAAGCTAACAAAAAATAGTAAGTAAATTCTTAAAATGTGACGATTTTCCTGTGGCTTAATGGAATAGCTTTCCCGCGGCCGCAAAGACTTTGGGACAATGTTGGGCTGCCAACTGCAAATAAGCAGCCTTCGAGTCGATCTTCAGGGGCCATTTGGTGAACATGTGATTCCACATATGCACCAGCACCGAGTCCTTAATGCGCTGCAACGTTTCATTCGCGTGCTGTGGCTGAAAAAATAGATGTGCCTGTTCCCAGGGCACCTCGTAAAATGCGCTCACATTGAACACTCTGAAGCCGTGACAGCGTTGGCGATCGTTCACCATGAGGGTAACATTTTTTGTACCACACACCTCGGTCAGCACGCGGGCTAAGCCCATGGATCCGTGATGGAGCCACGCTCTTTTGCCGCAATTCCTCTGGAAGTCACGCAGCAATAACTCTGCTAGCTGATGGCCAAAGCCATGTGGCTCCAAACTCAATACAGCATTGCCAATGCTGGTTTTTGTCTCGGCGCCCGCATAATTCAATGGCTCATCCTCCAGGCTGCGCAACAGCATCACGTCCATGTCCAGGTAAATGCCGCCATAGCGGTACAGACTAATCAAACGAACCAGGTCGGATATGTGAAACATCAGAAATCTAAGTGGATTATATGTTAGCAAAATCAGTTGAATTATTATTTTAGAAAGTAATTTCAAACCGTGGTCCGAGCAGATGGCGTTTCTTGAGCCAATCCGCGATCGGCGTATGCCTTGCATAGCTCTCCATATTCAACTCACGCAATTGCACATTCTTGTAGGACAGTAGGACATCCAAAATCGGCTCAGATTCGTTCCGGTGGGTGGGGCAGGCGAATAGAACAAAGACTTGAAAATTTGGATTATGCAAGGCGGCAGATTCAATGGCACAGGCCTGATGCGCCTTCATATTTCCCATATTGTACGGGGAAGCTGAAGGATGGCAGCTGGAATCCAGCAAAAAAATCGTACGTCCTGGTGGTGGTTTTGAGCTGGACAGCAGAATATCCTCCAAAATTGAACGAGCTTTTCCCCTATTTGCGGTTATGTTTTGGGGTATTGTCGCATTAATAACTTTCGGCTTAGGCACTTTCTCCATAGTTGAATTCATATATTGGATCTCTGTTTTTATGGACTCCAAATTTATATTTCGACTTGACGCTATCGTCATATTTGAAGTTGAATTCTGGTGGTTTGTCTTTAACGACTTCTCATTAGTATTATTATTATTGAGTCCTTTATCTAAAACTACATTTTGGTGATCTGTTTTTAACGACTCAACATTCATGTCATGTTCCTTATTTAAGGTACAGTTTTGGGTTTCGGTCTTTGTCGGTTTGGTTGCTTCCGTCTTATTTAAGGCTATATTCTGCAGATCAGTTTTAGTCGACTCCACATTCGTGTTGTTTCCTGCCGCAGATTTTTTACTGGACAATATTACATTCTCATTATTTGTTGGCGCGTTTTTCTTATTTAATGTACAGTTTTGGGCTTCTGGATTTGTCGTTTTGAACTCATTTTCCATATTTGGGGCTAAATTTAGGTGATCTGTCCTCTTTGAGCGGTACAATATAACGTTTTCAAGAGTTGTTGATGCTTTATCCATATTTGATACTAAATGCTGGTGTTTTATCTTCAATGGTTTTGTTTTATTATTATTATTATTTAATCCGGGCGAGTTATCCTTGGCTAAGACTAAATTTCGGCTCTCTGATTTTAAGGACTTCACATAGTGAACTGAGGGAGTTTTTTTACTGGTTATTAGAGCATTCTCAATTGTTGTAGAAGCATTTCCCTTATTTAAGGTAAATATTTGGGCACTTGTCTTTGTTGGTTTGGGCGTTTTCTCCTCATTTAAAGTTAAGTTCAGGTGATCTGTTTGCAACGGCTCCTCTTTCATCATTGGTTTGGAGCTGGTTAATATAACTTCCTTAATAGTTGAAGACGCCTTCTCCATATTTGAGGTTGAATTTAACGGCTTCCCATTAGTATTGTTAAGTACGGGTGATTCCTCCTTGGTTAAGACTAAATTTTGTCGACCGGCTTTTAAGGACTTCACATTCACGTCGGGTTTTGCGGGATACTTTTTACCGAACATTGTTGTAGACGTATTTTCCTTATATGACGTAGAGTTTTGGGATTTTGTCATTGTTGTTTGGAGCACTTTATCCTTGTTTAAAGTGAAATTCAGGTGATTCGTCTTCAAAGGCTCTACATTCATCTGGCGCAAATGCTTTGAACTGAAAAATATATTATCCTCAACAGGCGTTTTCGCATTATGTGAGGTGAAGTTTATAGGTTTTGAGCAGCACAATGTAACATTATCAACAATAGTAGGCGCTTTCTTTATATTTTGGGTTAAATTATGGTATTTTGTCTTCAACGGCTTCTCCATAGAATTATTGAGTCTGGGCATTTTCTCCTTATTTAAAGTTAAATTCCCAAAACCGGTTTTAAACGCATCTCCATTAATTTTGTTGTGTTCGTGCGAAGGTTTTGAGTTCAAATGCACTTTATCTGTTGTCTCTAATGGCTTTCCATTCTTGGGTCCCGTGCACTGTGGAGCATTCTTATTGGTCCTGGGAACCGTTCTCACATGAGACGTCAAGTTGTCCTTATCTTTTATTCCCAACTGCTCTAGAATATTGTATCTTTGCGTTTTTATATCCTGTGTTGTGGCTATTATAATGAAAACGATCACGACAACAACCACGGCCGCTAATATCAAACGTCGCCCATAGGTCAGATAAGGCGACATCAGACTTTTCAGACGTAAAAACATGACGATCCTGACCGAAGTTGAAGACGCGACTAACTAAACAATATATTCGCAAGGGATATACAAAAATACAATTTCACGATCATCGCAGCTTATTCAGCTGGATCAATTTAAACATATAGGGTCTGGTGTTTTTTATTTGTAGACGATAAGTACAAATACAATAATATAGTAAATAAGTATAAATAAATACAAATTAACGTTTTGACCCAAAGAGACTTCAAAGCATATCTGTCAAATATCAGATTTCTGTGCGAGTATATCTAACTTACACTCTGCCATAATTAAACAAACCTCAGTGGTAATTGAAATTTGTCTAGCGCAGTTTACTCAATAAACAACTGTTTGCAATGTACATATAATTTCGTGCACTCATACTTATATCAGTCGCATACATATAGCCAAATACCTCGTATGTATTGGTGTGATAGCTCAGGCACAGCGTGGAACAAAAGACACTTGTTTGCTTATTTATATAAAGAACATTGAAGAGTGTGTTGACAAACCAGGCCGAGGCATTTAGAAGTATTCACCAGCTGCCGCATAGGCTTTGGGTCAGCGGATGCCGCGAGTTTTCCATACGCTCTTTTAGAGCCAACCTTAAAGAGGCCGTTGTAGGAAGCCTTATTCCATAAATGTATTAAATGCGAACCCTTTGTCAAAAATTTTAAACTTGACTTAAACATTTAAACATTTTTTTTTCGGTTGTGGAACTAATAAAGTTAACGGAGGAGAAGATGAAATGTTTATAAAAATGTGATAAAAGCTAACACATTGCGTAAATATAAAGCAATTAAGATCTGTCTGATTAACTCAACTAGATAGAGAATATGTTTGCTTGTTAATGTAATATCTGAGTTTTTGCTACAGCATAAAACTTATTTTTACCTAAACCAGCTCATTGGCACAACTTAATATTTACTAAGTATATTATTGTTATCAAAGTCGGAGCATTTAGAAATATTCGCCAGCTGTCGCATAGGTTTTGGGGCAATACTTTTCGGCATACTTTCCAAGAGCCGTTTCAGAGCCAACCTTGATGAGCCCGTTGTAGGAAGCCTTGTTCCATAAATGTATTAAATACGAATCCTTTGTCTTCGCTATGGTGTCCTCCAAGTATTTGGAATCCGTATAATGCGTCCACTCGGGCCAGGGAAGCGGATAGAAAGCAGTTGAATTAAAAACCTTCAGTCCCTGGCAACTTTTCCGACCTTCTTGCATAACTTTAACGAGGTCTTTGTCGCAAAACTTTCTCACCACACGCGTTACAAGCGCGGGTCCATTTTGTACATACATCTTTCCATTATAATTTTGCTGGTAGTCCTGCAAGAAGAGTTCTCCTATCTCGTGGCCCTTGCCAGTGGGTTCCAGACTAAGCACAGCATTGCCCAAAGTGACATTGTCGTGGGCACCCACATAGTTAAGCGGCAAATCCTCCAAGCTTCGCAGGACCACCACGTCCATGTCCAGGTAGATACCGCCAAAGCGATACAGACTAATTAAGCGGAGCAGGTCGGCTGTGTGCTGCATCGGAAAGCTGCGTGGAAGCAACGTCAACTAAGGAAAAACTCAAGAAAATTCCTTAACAAATAACAATTCCTTACCTCGACTGAAACAGATCGCCTTTCTTCACCCAGTCCTCGATGGGAGTGCCTGTCGCATAGGTCCTTACATTCAAGTGACGGAACTGCACATTCTGGTAGCTCTCAACGGCCTCGATGAGGGACTTCGGTCTGCCGGACAGAGGACGGTAGGTGGGACAGGCAAAAAGGGCAAATACTTGGAAGTTCGGGTTATTCAAGGCGGCCGATTCGATGGCACAGGCTTGTCTAGCCGTCAGATTCATCATGTGGAGTCGCGAATCCGGATGATTGCAAGTGGTCTCATGGAAGAAAATGGTGCGTCCTGGCGGAGGTTTTGAGTTCGAAAGTAGAAAATCATCGACAATTTTGATTTTTAAACCCAATTCCTTGTTGTTGTCTAACGGGTCAGGGATATTGCAACTTCGGTACAAAAGGGTCGTTAGGTTCTGGGTTGTAGATATAACAACGAGGACCATTACACTAACAGCCAGAGCTGTCAGTATCAGACGTCGTCCTGGGATTAGGAAATCCTTCTGGATTAACAGCATGACGACCCGCCCCGTAGGTGGTTAAACAACTAACTAACTAAATATTCATTTTGCCCGGCACTTTTCTTTCAATATTTTGATCGTCACGTTTACCCAGTTTACCCAGCTGCTTCAAATTTATAGACTGTTTTCTATTAATTGACGTAAATCACACATCGAAAAGGTTAAATGACGTCAAAAGTACAGCAAAAACGCCGCCAAATTTTAAACTTGACTAAAATATTTTTTTCGGTTGTGGAACTAATAAAGTTACCGGAGGAGAAGATGAAATGTTTAAAAAAAATGTGATAAAAGCTAACACATTGCGTAAATACTTGATTCCACATCGAATGGGGATAGGTATAAAGCAATTAAGATCTGTTTGATTAACTCAACTAGATAGAGAATATGTTTATTTGTTAATATAATTTCTGAGTTTTTGCTACAGCATAAAACTTATTTTTACCTAAACCAGCTCATTGGCACAACTTAATATTTACTAAGTATATTATTGTTATCAAAGTCGGAGCATTTAGAAATATTCGCCAGCTGTCGCATAGGTTTTGGGGCAATACTTTTCGGCATACTTTCCAAGAGCCGTTTCAGAGCCAACCTTGATGAGCCCGTTGTAGGAAGCCTTGTTCCATAAATGTATTAAATACGAATCCTTTGTCTTCGCTATGGTGTCCTCCAAGTATTTGGAATCCGTATAATGCGTCCACTCGGGCCAGGGAAGCGGATAGAAAGCAGTTGAATTAAAAACCTTCAGTCCCTGGCAACTTTTCCGACCTTCTTGCATAACTTTAACGAGGTCTTTGTCGCAAAACTTTCTCACCACACGCGTTACAAGCGCGGGTCCATTTTGTACATACACCTCTCCATTATAATTTTGCTGGTAGTCCTGCAAGAAGAGTTCTCCTATCTCGTGGCCCTTGCCAGTGGGTTCCAGACTAAGCACAGCATTGCCCAAAGTGACATTGTCGTGGGCACCCACATAGTTAAGCGGCAAATCCTCCAAGCTTCGCAGGACCACCACGTCCATGTCCAGGTAGATACCGCCAAAGCGATACAGACTAATTAAGCGGAGCAGGTCGGCTGTGTGCTGCATCGGAAAGCTGCGTGGAAGCAACGTCAACTAAGGTAAAGCTCAAGAAAATTCCTAAAAAAATAAAAATTCCTTACCTCGACTGAAACAGATCGCCTTTCTTCACCCAGTCCTCGATGGGAGTGCCTGTCGCATAGGTCCTTACATTCAAGTGACGGAACTGCACATTCTGGTAGCTCTCAACGGCCTCGATGAGGGACTTCGGTCTGCCGGACAGAGGACGGTAGGTGGGACAGGCAAAAAGGGCAAATACTTGGAAGTTCGGGTTATTCAAGGCGGCCGATTCGATGGCACAGGCTTGTCTAGCCGTCAGATTCATCATGTGGAGTCGCGAATCCGGATGGTTGCAAGTGGTCTCATGGAAGAAAATGGTGCGTCCTGGCGGAGGTTTTGTGCTCGATCGTAGCACATCTTCGAGGCTTGCAGGGTCCGATTTGATGTAATATTGATATAAATGATTTCTTATGTCCTGTGTTGTGGATACATAAGCAAACGTTATCAGGCCAATGACCACAACCGCAAACAGCAGACGTCGTCCGTGCAAAAGCGGCTTTGATATACGTAATAACATGACGAACCAAACAGTATGCAGATATGCAAGTAACTAGCTCAGCATTGTGATATGGAAGGGTTTGTTTACTTTCCTATCGGGCTCATCAGTTTACTCAGCTGCGATGGCGTTACAGAGATCGCTAGGCGCTTTTATAGTACGCCTCTCATTTGTAGTGCTGGCTTTTATAACTTTTATAAGAAATTATCTACTAACAGTTAGTTAGTTTTATAACTCAATTCGACAAGTGAAACACAACGCGGCTAGCTTGGAAATGAACAACGGTCGTTGTGAACATCGTTTATTTATAAGAAGAAATTCCAGTGTCCGCATATTTCACATATTTCTTATCTTTTAACCTGAGACCGTTGTAAATCGTATTAGTGCTTTGGATACTATATTGCAATTGACTCCTCATTCAAAACGAAAATATGTAAACTTAAGTAGTTTTAGGTACCTGAATGCGGTCTTTGCATCCGGTTCGTCAGTATTTATTGGATATTTTTGATGTATGGATGAGAAATTTTGGGATAATAATAAATTGCTGCAGTTCGATTCAATTCAATTCAATTTTTAAAATTATAATTTAAAAATTAACGAAAATTTATTCAAATATAGACACGATAAGAACATCGCATCCGATAACTTTGCTGCTACCCTATCGATATGTTGTGCGATGAGTGAAACGCGTTCCTCAGTGAAAAATGCACTAAGAAATACCAAAAATGCGTTGCCACCACAATCGTCTTCTTCGTAAACTTTGTAGCACCACGCAGCAACGTTGTGAATGGCAAAACGAAAGAGGTGTAAAAAAAAAAGAAATTGTTAAAATTTTGCAGTTGTGAAAAGCATCAAATTGGCTGCCGCAACAATACGACCGGTACTCGTACCAAACGTTAACTTCATTAAATCATATAGCAAAATAGTGAAATGAATGTTCCTCCTAGCGCTGGCAATGGCAATGCAGCGATGCCGATGCCGATGCCGCCAGCCGCCGCAATGGGCGGCATGGGATTCACGCACACGCCGGGAATGGTGCCAGTGCCGCCCTTCAATCTGCCGCCGCCCGGCTTTGGGGCGCCACCGCCTCCCGAATTGGCGGCAGCGTTCGGCGCCCTTGCCACAAACACGGAATGGACCGAGCACAAGGCGCCCGACGGACGACCCTATTACTATAATCAAAATACAAAACAAAGCTCGTGGGAAAAGCCGGAGGCGCTGATGACGCCCGCCGAGCTACTGCACAATCAGTGCCCCTGGAAGGAATATCGGTCGGACGCCAACAAGGTGTATTATCACAATGTGACCACCAAGGAGACGTGCTGGGAGCCGCCGCCAGAGTATATAGACATGAAGGCCAAAGCCAAAGCGGAGGAGTAAGTATCTGATAGCAATATCGATAAATATATATGACATACGTTTGCTGAACAAATCCGTGTTCCTGCAGAGCAGCCGCTGCAGCTAAAGCCGTTGCCGCGATGACATCCTCGAGCTTGGCCGGCATGGTGCCGCATGTGTCATTGGCCAATATACTGCCAGCTGCGTTGCCCGCCGCGCCGCGCATACCCACGCCTGAGATACACTCACCCCTGACGCCGAGCAGCAACGAGAACAGCTCCTCGGCCATGGATCAGGCAATGGCGGCGACTCTGGCGTCCATCGAGGTGCCGCAACAGAATGGTGAGTAGCCCAAAAGTGTAGCTTCACAGGAGTCTCTCTACCATCTATCTATCTTTAGCCAAAAGGGAAGAGAAATCAGGCGGTGAGAACAACAGCCACGTATTTAAGGATAAGCGCGAGGCGATTGAGGCATTCAAGGAGTTGCTGCGCGATCGCAACGTGCCCTCGAATGCGAACTGGGATCAATGCGTCAAGATCGTGTCGAAGGATCCGCGCTACAATGCCTTCAAAACGCTCAACGAACGCAAACAAACATTCAACGCGTACAAAACGCAAAAGCTGAAGGATGAGCGCGAGGAGTCGCGACTGCGTGCCAAGAAGGCCAAGGAGGATTTGGAACAGTTTCTCATGTCAAGCGATAAGATGAACTCACAAATGAAATACTTTCGCTGCGAAGAGGTTTTTGCGAGCAATCGCACGTGGACAACGGTGCCCGAACAGGATCGCCGCGACATCTACGAGGATTGCATTTTCAATCTGGCCAAGCGCGAAAAGGAAGAGGGGCGTCTGCTCAAGAAACGGAACATGAAAGTACTCGGCGAGCTACTGGAATCGATGACATCCATCACGTACGCCAGCACGTGGTCCGAGGCGCAGGTGATGCTGCTAGACAACGTTGCGTTCAAGAACGATGTCACGCTGCTCGGCATGGACAAGGAGGATGCTCTAATAGTGTTCGAGGAGCACATACGCACGCTGGAGAAAGAGGAAGAGGAGGACCGGGAGCGGGAAAAGAAGCGTTTGAAGCGACAGCAGCGCAAGAATCGCGATGGCTTCCTCGCACTACTTGACTCGTTGCACGAGGAGGGCAAACTCACCTCAATGTCGTTGTGGGTGGAATTGTATCCCATTATATCGGCGGATATACGCTTCTCTGCCATGCTGGGTCAGAGTGGCTCCACGCCGCTGGATCTCTTCAAGTTTTATGTGGAGAATTTGAAGGCGCGCTTCCACGACGAAAAGAAGATCATACGGGAAATACTCAAAGAGAAGCAGTTCGTAGTCCAGGCCAAGACATCCTTTGAGGACTTTGCCACAGTTGTGTGCGAAGACAAACGCTCCGCCAGCTTGGATGCGGGCAATGTAAAGCTCACCTATAATTCGCTGCTGGAGAAGGTAAACCAAAGTTCAATTGCTTTACCGCTGATCAATTTATCAAAAAATAAAACTTTTATTTACACAGGCTGAGGCCATTGAAAAGGAACGCATGAAGGAGGAGGTGCGACGCCTACGCAAGTTGGAGAACGAAATCAAAAATGAATGGCTGGAGGCAAATGTGTCTGTAGGCGAACCTTACGAGAGCGCCAAAAAGCTGGTCGAGCATCTGGAGGCCTTTGCGCTGTACGATAAGGAAATTGGCGTCGAAAAGGTCTGGGAGGACTTCATCAAGGAGAGCGAAGATGCCTGCAGTCATCATCATTCGCGCTCGCGCAAATCGAAAAAGAATAAAAAGCATAAAAAGCGCGTACGCTCCACCTCAAGATCCGATATTGAAAACGAGCTGGTTGAGCTGGAGAAATCGAAAAAGCGACGCTCAAAATCGCGCTCCGTAAGTTGTTGCCAAATCAAAACAAAAAAAACGTCTCCTTATTTATGATTTGTACCTCACACAGAATTCGCTCAGTTCAATTGGCAGCATCGAGAGTGAAAAGCTGTTAAAAAAGAAGAAAAAACGCAAAAACAAATCGAGAGCTGTAAGTCCTTCAAAGTCCCTAAAGATTTTACCTCAATTCAACATTTTCTCTTTGATTGATTTTGCAGTCCTCTTGCGAGTCCGAATTGGGGAATCACACGCCGATTACGGCTGCTGCACTGCAGCAAAACGACTCCAATTCGCATTCACCGGCCAAAAAGAAGAAAAAAGAGAAGCGCACCAAAAAGGACAAAGACGGCAAACGACATCGAAACAATCGCTCCACAACGCCGCTCAGTCCTGCCGCTCAATCCGATTCTGCGGCATCTAGGAATGAAGAGCTAACGCTGAGCGATGGCGAACTGGAATCCAAACGTGCAGCGCTGCTGGCGCAGCTCAATGAACAGTTAGACGAATGACCAGCTGCGGTCGCAAGATCAAAAACTATATTAACTAGAACAGCAGTTATCATTAGTCAGCTATAGCCATTAAATAGGCAGTGCGCCGCCCTGTGCCCCCAGTTGTGTATAGAAGCCGTACATTCATCCAGATCCAGATCCAGCAGTCTTCTGCCTGCTGTCTCTGTGCAAGCTTTTTAATGTATTTTAACTATCGCGCATGCACAACAACAAAATCCCAAACAACATGGCAACAGAAGTAAGTTTTTTTTCGTCCGCGACAAGCTTAATTGTAAAGAAATTATAATATTATTATAAGACAACAAAATAATATTATTTGCACTTTGTGTGACCACAAAATCAACAGAGTTATTCATTTACTAAAACAAACAACATAATTATGATTACCTATTAAAAGGTAACAATTATCAGAATCTAAAGCTATATCCGACATGTAGAGTTGCTTGAACTGACATTTTTAAAAATTTCCTTTAAAAATAAACAAATCACTTCCTCTACTGATGTTCGCTGGCTGAACAGAAACAAGGAAATATTTTCAAAGTTTTGCTTTCAATTTTTCCGACAAAGTATAGCCATAACACGAAATTTATTTATTTTTTCAAAACACTTTTAGTAATGAATTCTCTTTCAACATTTTGCTGATAAACATACACGAATATCTGCCTAAGAACAACAATTACGAGTTAACTGTTTCACTGTTGCTTTGGTAATATTTTCGATAAGCTTTTACTTTTGCCCCTAAAGTGGTGCTAATAAAATTCTATTCAAAAAACAATCAAGGGAAATAACTTGATTTTACATGTTTTCTTCATATTGAAGGCGTACGATATGCATGGAATATCCGATACATATAAATACACAATTCCTTCAATTAATAAAAGTAATTTAATTAAATATAGTAGAAATCTAAAGATTCAACCTTTGTAATGCTCCCACCTTTAACTCACTATTGGATCAGCAAAATTTAAATCTTTATAAACTATATTCCGCGTTAGGTAAATGTGAAATGGAGCATATTTCCATGCGCATTGTTCAATAAAAATATTTACGAATTTTTACTAGCATTTTTTTTAATGACAATCTTGTATCTTCGTGCCTATAAATGATCAAGATAGAAATAGCAAACGCACTTGCCGAAAAAAAATACGGTGAATATTGTTGCACTAAAACTTGAATTCCTTGTACTTCTTTGTGGTCTTTGCTGGATCGGTTTGTTGTCGCTTGCGTTTCGATTTCTGACGCGCCACATGCTCTGCCAACATGTCCGATAGATCCTCCTTCTGCAAGTGATTCTGTTGCTCGCGCATTTGCTGCTCATAACGCTGTGCCATCGCATCATTGTCCAGATCCAGCTCACTGGGATCCAAGGCCAGTTCGACAATGCCCTCACGATCTGTTGTGGATCGAACAGGCGGCTGTTTACTGGCCCCAGTGCCGCCGCCAATGTCGTACACATGTGTGGAGCCCATCATGGAAGCACCTATGCGGTCTGTGCGCTTCTCAGGCAGCACCTGGTAAAGTACGGGCGTTTCATTGCTGTCAAGGGAGGATTGTAATATGTTAAGTTTGTCTAATTTAAAAAGAAAATTCACTGAATTCTTACTCCTCCATTTCGGCTTCGATTTTCTTTTTGCGTAGCTCAATATTCTCGGGTGTTTCCATTCCCGCTGGAACACTGGTCAGACCCGAGGGCGTGACCAGACCCTCAACTGGCGTCACCAAACCGGTTTCATCCTGCTGGTTGCCCAGATCCTCACCATCCTCCTCCTCCTCTTCGGATGATTCCTCCGATTCGGATTCCAGTTCTCCCCATTGATTGCGCTCAATGTCCGCCTCATCGATGCCGTTCTGTAAATGAAAATAAATGGAATATAAAGTATTCTTATGCTATCGCAGTAAAAGTCGGGCTGCTCACATCCAAGTCCAGTGTATTCATGCCGAATACATCGCCATACAGTGGCTTGCCGTTCTCATCCACTGGCGGCTTACCCCAGCCGCCAGCATGGTAGCCAAACGAGGTTCCCTCCGGTATAGGCGCATTTAAGCCGGGTATTTTCAGATTCGGATACGAGGGCGGCGGTCCGTAGCGCTGTTGGGCAATTAGCCATGGTGGCGGTATCTTGTGTGAATTGGGGCCCACCGGCATGCCGAGGGCAATGCGCAGCTCCTCGGATAGATCGCCTGGCTTTTTCTCTTTGAGACGCGTCTCGAACTCCTTGCCCTCGTAGTAGAGATCACCATGGATGGTCATGCGCGGTTTCGTTTGCCACTTGAAAAAGGCGTCGTGCAGTTTCTGATAATCAATGTCAATTTTGCCCATTTTGGGGCGCACACGCTCGCGCATCTTGGCCTTCAGCGACTTGGCATCTTCGCGCTCCTGCAGGGATTCGCGCATCTCCATGATGCCCGTTTTCTTGATGAACGCCGGCAGGTCAAACGGCGGCTTCTCAATGCCACGCTTGCCCTGCAGATATTTACGCTTGAAGCACCAGTGACGCGGCACCTGCACCGTATTGCGATAGGCTTTCAGCTGGACGAGCAGCTTGGGATCCCGTGCCGTTACATCGTGCATTTCGACAACATCCGGCCGGGAGACCAACTGCTTGAGCTCAGCTACGCTGAGGCGTGTGAGTTTCTTTAATTTGCGCTTGGACAGCTTCTCCTTGTCATCCTTGTTATCGTCGTCATCATCGCCATCATCGTCGTCGTCATCGTTCATTTTGTTGGATGATTTCTTTGCTTTGGCTAAAGCTTCAGCGTCCAGAGCTGCTTTGTCCTTTTCAACGGGCTTCGGCTTGTTTTCCAGCTTGAAAATCTCAAAGACACGATAGAACTGACGATACATGGGCGCCAGATCTGCAATGGTTATCTTCTCGGGCACGTATCTGTGGAGCATTTGGAAATATTATAAACGTATGGGTTATTATGTGGTGCCACCTACTCAATGGTCACATCTTCATCGCCGTTTTCCGCCTGCTTGTGTTCTTTGGTCTTATCTTTGTCTTCGGAGGCACGTTCCTTCTTCTTGTGCTTCTTGCTGCGACTCTCTTTTTGTGTGTCCTTTTCCTTCTCCGGCGGCTGCTCGTCCTCGCTACCTGCCGCTTTTGGCTCGTCTTCGGGCTCGGGCTCTGGCTCCCGTGGCTCGGACTGGCGAGAAAGCTGCATTTGCCGTTCGAACTCCAGCTTTTGCCGTATCTTCTTGTTTTGCTTCTTGCGGCGTTTCTTCTTTTTGTTTTTGTCCGCTTTGCTCTGCCTGCCCGATTTATCCTTGTTGATGCCGTTTAGTTGGCTATCGGCCTCCTCGTCGCTGTCTTCGCCAACATCGGCATCGTCGCCGTCCTGCGACGTCCCGTCTCCGACGAGGCCACCCTCTATGTCAAATTCGGCCTCACGCTGATCCTTAAGTGCGAGCACATCCTCCAGCGCTTTGGGCAGCACTAGGTCAGCTGCTTTCTTAGCATCGACATCTTCTTGGATGTCTTCTTCAACGTCGCCACCGGCTCCGCTTCCATTGGCAGCTGAATTTTCGTGCGTTTGTTGCTGGTCGAAACGAATGGACATCAATGGCGCCGGTTGACCACCCTGTGTTAAATTATAGGCAAGTTATTCAAAGGTCTTAGCTGTTGACAATACACTTACATCGGGTTGGATTTGGTCAGCCATTTTTATTTTATTTTAAAAAATAAAATAAACAAAAATTCCAGCGAAAAAGCAAATTTTGGTGATGTCCAATTAACGTTATCGATTGGCTCGGACTGTACAACTCCCATCACTGAGTGTGTGGTATCGATAAGTTAGTGTTTGTAGCGTGGTTCTGATTGCTGTGCGGTTTTATTTATAAACAGCTGACTTCCATGTAAATAGCACAAAATAAACGAACCTAATTAAAACAATATCAAGTGACAATATCATAAATCACATTTTATTTATTTTTATTCACAGGTACACTTAAGTGCCGGCAGCAAATAAAAGCGAATCAAAACAAACAGGGTGCACAAGGATTCGATAAATATGTTCAAGTTCAATTTTGACGTGAACGACACGGACTCACCGGACAACACGGAGAGTCCTTTCAAAAAGCCCAAACTTGAGGAAACTGTCCATTTAGATACAGGAAACGAAAAGAAAATAGACTGGTATCAGGCCGAGCAAATAAAACCAACTAATACGCTTTTAGACAGTTTAGATCTATATGAACTTAATGCAAAAGAACTAACTGTTGGAGCCATCGAACTGCGACATCTAATAGCGGGTTTTCTACTCGAGGACATTAAAACCCATTGCGACAAAGACACTCAAGATATTAAAATATCCGAAGAAAATCACTCCGATTTAATAGCAGGCGTCTATGAAGGTTTTTACTGCTAGGATTATATACGCATATACGATCTAAACAATTTACGTTTGCAGGCGGAGCGAAAATTTGGGAATGCACCGACGATTTACTGATATATCTATCAAAAAACTATGAAAAAACCTATTGGGAGGACAAGCGGGTCTTGGACTTAGGCTGCGGCTCTGGCCTTTTGGGGATATATGCCTTGAAATGTGGTGCCAAAGTCGATTTTCAAGATTATGTAAGTATGTATTGGTTATGTACCAATATTCGTAATAAAAGAAAATATTTTAGAACAAGGACGTTTTGGAGAAAATAACTATGCCAAATTTACTGTTAAATTTAAAAGATGCGTTAACCAATGATGAGAGGATGGATCTATTATTAACGGAAAGTAGTTTCTACGCTGGCGACTGGTCACATTTCGCGCACCTGACAAAGGATCTTGAGAAATACGACATAATACTGACCTCGGAAACCATATACAACATAGAAAATCAACAAAAGTTGTTGGATACGTTTAGAAAACGTCTAAAGTCAGACGGAATCGTTTTAGTAGCCGGCAAATCACATTATTTTGGTGTGGGTGGTGGTCTAGAGCAGTTTGTTGAGTTAGTAAAAACTGAAAAAGTTTTTCTAAGTACAAATTTGTGGCACGCTGATGAAAATCTCAAGCGCGGCATAATTGAACTAAAGTTGCAATAAACAAAAAAAAAAACTATCGCCCATGCCGATATATTTCTTATTAGTTACTTGAAACGCCCTGTGCTGGGGGGTGGGCCAAGCGTTGGGGTTTTGTTTTTGTCGCAACGCGACGCGTTTGTGTGAGTACTTTTTACATTGATAAAACATATGTATTATGCAAAATAAATCGCTTAATAAATAAATTTAGAGCACGCAGTTTGGCTTGCCTTTGGTCTTAAATTATAATTTCATCAAACTATTCTTCCACACGCTGCGTGGAAAACAAATTGATTATTGGACCGTCCGCCGGCCCGCAAACCCTCCCCCGCCCCGCTGCAAATCGATGCGTCTCAATGTCAACGACGTCGGTGGACTTTTTCGTTGCAGCCACGGAAGCCGAACAGCGCGAACCGGAAGCGCGAACACTCTGCTGTTGCGAATACATCGGACACGATAAGCGGCCCTTCCACTTATTAGGATGTTGTTGTAATTGCGAAGATTTCGACTTGGCATGCACACGGTAGGCGCTAACAAACAGAAAACTGGCGATCGCATTGGATCCGTGCTGTTATCCATAACGATGTTCACAGAAGAGCTCCGTCGCCCTTATATACCCGAGCTCTGTACCGCAAAAATTTAATCAATTCACATATATTTGCAGCCTCATCCAGTGTAAACGCATTGAGCAGCGCTATATAGACGGCATGTTGATCGCATTCCAGGACCGCCTGCGCCTGCCGTGGCGTGGCGGGGCCAAACGCATATCGACCGCTGCACTGGCTCCAGCGCTGATTGTGCCCCTCATGATCGGGCTGGCGGCTCTTAATGCGAAGACGGCAACTGTGCTGATGCTCACGCTGATTGGCTTCACCAGTTGGGGCCTGCAGTTGGCGGAGCGCACGGCAACGAAGACTAGTTTCTTTTTGAGCTGGATCGTCTTCTCGATTATCTACATGGCACTGATATTTGAGTGCGAGGTGCCGCTGCTGGAGCTCCTGCCGCAGGAGAACTATATATTGCTATTATTATCGTTTAGTGCGCTTTATGCGCTCTATCGCACCAAAAAGCTGGCACTGCTCAATTTGGTAACTGCACAATACGGCACCACGCCCAAGGATGAGCTGCCGGGCATCACCGAAGCCTCCAGTGGCGAGGAACAGGCCGAGCAGCAGGCGCACGAAACGGCCGCACTTATCGAAGACACTGTGCTGGGCATCGAAGGTGATGATGATGATGGCGACGAGGTGGGAAGCAGCTCCGAGCACGCTGGCCTCATGCAGCATGCCCAGCCCAATATTTGCGAATCGTGTCGCAAGGTGACGCCCCGGCGCGCCTATCATTGCGCCGTCTGCGGCAGCTGCGTCAAGCGGCGCTCCCATCACAGCTACTGGCTCAACTGTTGCATTGGCGAGCACAATTATCGCTGGTATCTGCTGGCACTGGCGCTGTCCGAGTGTGCACTGCTGCTGGGCGCCAATTTGACACTAACAGCCGTTTGTCATCCATTTTTGGTGGTGCGCCTGCTGGGCATTCCCCTGTTGCTGCCCGACGACTGCAGCGAGGTCTTCGAGGACTTCGAGTGAGTGCCAGAATCAATCAAAGTGGACTAGATAAACAGTTGTATGTCTCCTTCTTCCTAGATTGGGCATATCGTTTGTTGTCGCCGCCTATGCGATGCTCATCTCTGGCTACATCACCTTCGTCCTGGTGCGCCAATTGTATTTGTGGTGGCGCGGCACCACCTTGCACGAATATAAACGCGTCTCGGCGCCCAATTCCAATCGCAATCGCGTTTGGAGCAATTGGCGCGCAATCTTAAAGTGATGATGAAACCGAAGCGCATCAGCTTAAAAACCCAAATACTATAGTATTGCAACATCTATTGAAGCTAACATGATTTAAATGTATTAGCTTTGCCTGTCTGAGCCGCATCCTAATCTAACTATATTTATGTATTAAGGCAAACATTTCTCTTGATTAGAATATGCGAATTGTTTTATGTTTATTTGTTCACTAAGACGGAGCACAATTTAGGCTTGTAGAAATGTCGATAAATAAACGCATTAACTGATGCTTATCACGTTTATACGAGGGCCTTTAGTCGTGTTTAAACAATTAATCCAAATATCTTTAGGCGTAAAATTTAATTGAATATTTCAATATATACGAGTACTTAACAATTCCTAATACAACAATTTGATTTATTGAATATGTGTATTTACAGATTAAAGAGCTTCGCGTAAATGCTGAAAGCGTAGAGCAGAGCTGTCAGTATTAGTCATTTATATTTAATAACTGTAGTCATTGCAGTAATTGTGATTATTTAAATTGTAATTTTATTTTTTTTTTTTTTTGTAATTTTTTTTTTAGCTTCTGCGAACTTTAAAAGCAGTCAGTTAAGAAAAAAATAAACTTATATTGTCAATATTGATTATCATACGATATTTAAACTTCGGTTTGCGAGCTTAAACTAATTGTCTTTCATCTATATTTTAATATTATTTTTAAATTTAAATTGTCTTGTCTTGTTAAAATAATTCTGCATTGAAAATGGTTCTTACAATTTCTAGACAATTATTTTCCATTTCTATATGGCCGGATATATAATTGTAATGATAAATTGGTAAAACAATCAAATTTTTAAAGCCCTTCTTTTTCATATAAACCACATTAAAAAAAAGTTTTATTTAAATTTTAATAATACATATTTTTTTGTATTTAAAATTTAATTTCTCAAAAATAAATTCAAAATTCTAGACAATTATTTACCATATATTTATTATATTGTATTGATTAAAATTAAAATAGACCGTTATTTTAAGCTGTTTAGTTAGTTTTTAATAAATAGTCTTAGGCGTAAGTAAAATTGAAAGCAAGAGCTCAAAAACCAATAGCAAATTGACAGTAAATGAATATTTCAACTACCACAGACTGTCCTCCCTCGGCTTGTAGTCGGGCAGCAGCTCCCAAATTTTCATGCGCCAACGCTGGCGTCGCTCTTCCGTTTCCTTTTCCAGCCGCAAGATCTGCGGCAGCCGTTGCCAGCAATCCAGTACCTTCCACTTCAGGTGCCTAAACAGATCAGGTGTATTCATTGGTGCCGGCTACAGATGCATTTACGTCCACTTACCACTCGTGATGCGAGACGGCCTGTCGCATTTTGGTGTCCTCAATCAGGCGGCAGTGCGTGGTGTGGTTCAGCCAGCGGCCGAACCAATGCTCCATGGCATGCAGGGCATGCCAGTCGATGGCCACCAGCATCTTGTTGCGCTCCTCCTGCACGGAGAGCAGCCAGGCGTTCAGGGCGCGTCGCTTCAGCGCCTTGTGGTGGCACATCTCGGCGCGGATGAGCTTCTCGCGCTGCCGGAAGGCCGTGTAGCTGCGCCAGGCCTGGAAACAGCTGCGCTTGTAGAGCCGGCGACAGAACTCCTCGCACTTGACCAGATTGTCGCGCTTGCGCTGCAGCAAGCGCTTGAAGCCCTCCAGGCCGACGCGACGCAGCAGCAGGCGGCGACTGAACTCCAGGGCCTTGCGCTGGTTCTCAATGGAGCGCTGGCGCTCGCGCTCCTTCAGCACCTTGGCCATTTTCTCCTGGCGGCGCCGCTCCTTCAGCACCTCCATGCGCAAGCGCTTGGCCTCCTCGTCCTCCTGGCGCTGCAACGGAACACAATCGATGTTTATTAACCCGGCAATCCGTGAGCGCCTGCCTGGCCTACCTTGGCCTCCTCCAGGGCCAGCTTGGCTGCCTCACGTTCGGCATCCGCCTGGGCACGGCGCTGACGCGCCTGCTCGTGGCGCACACTGCGCTCCAGGGCGCGTTCCTGCATGTGCTGCAGGAAGCGCGGCTGCAGCAGCGCCTTGCCCTGCAGCCGGTCGAACTCCTCGTCGTCGGCATCGCGCAGACTGCCGATTATCTGCAGGCACTTGGCCTTGGCCTTCGCCTTGGGATCGCCGCAACGGATGACGGTCTTCAGCTCCTGCTTGAGATCCTCGCGCGCCTCCTTGGCCTCGTCGCTGAGCTTGTGCAGCTTCAGCTGCATGATTAGACGCTCCTGACGCTCCAGCTTGATGCGCTGCAAGTCTATAATGTCCTGCTGCACCTTGAGCCTGAAGAGCATATTGATTAGTGCAGTAAAAACAAGGCTGCAAATCTGATTGAAGGAGTGATTGGATTCTGATTGAATTGGAGCCATTTGAGAGGCGTATTCAAAAAATATTTGATGCGATCTTTAGAGGAGATCATTAGTAATCTGTCTAAAAAAAATGTATGAATCTAGCTTTAAAATTGAGGGAGTTATAGCGATTTTAACGAATTGTCACGCCCCCCGTGGGCGTAGCCAAAAAATCTTAACACTTTATATGACGGGGATATAGACGAGTATATATTCCAAATTTCAAGTCTCTAGCTTCAATGGCGGCGAAGAAAATTGCGTTCATACGAAAGGACGGACGGACAGCAAGACGGAAATTTCTCTTTTCACTAATAATAAAAACGCATACTTGTTCTTAAACTGTTTGGCCATCTTGACGGCCTCCTCGCGCTGCTCCAGCGACTTCTGGGCTATTTTGCTGGCGTCGTTTGGCGTTGCCGGACTTTTGGCCTCCCGCTGGCGCCGCTTCTCCTGCCGGAGCTTGTCCAGAAAGGCGTTGATTTTCGTAACGCGATTGGCGTGCGTTTTGCCCGGCTCCCGTTCGATCTTCTCCATGGTCGTGTAGTGTATCCACTTGAGGAAATACCTGCGCATGAGGCCCAGATCCGAGCTGCCGCGCGCCTGGAACAGTTGCTCGATGATCCGTTGCTTCTCGTGCGGCACGGGCTCGGCGTCCGAGCTGCTGTCGCTGGCGAGCTGCGTTGCCGGCTCCACCAGTTGCTTGGGCACGACCACGACTTTGGGTATTTCAATGCGGCGTATGAGCAACGGCTCCAGCGGCTCCTCCACGGTTGGGGGCGTCGGCTCGCGCTTGTGCGTATGCACGGGCAGCTGGAAATGGACTAGCTTGACGGGCGCTGCCGCTGGCAGCGTCAGCTGTGCGTCCAGTTGCTCCTTCTGCTGCTCGGCTGCCTCCAGTTGCAGCTCGAAGAGCGCCTCCTCGGCCAGGTCCGATATGACGGAGTCGATGCCATCGCTGGTATTGGAGCAACTGGAGGCCTCACGCTGCAGCTGCGGCGGCGGCGGCTGCTCCGCCGGCTGTTGCAGCTGCTGCTGCTGCTGTAGCTGCAGCTCCTCCTCGTGGCGCACGGTGCGCAAGTGCAGCATTTGGCGCTCGGCGGCGGCGCGCATCGGCCGGAACATCTCCTCGGTGGTCAGAAGGGGACTTGGCGTGCGGCAGCGCTGCAGCAGCTGCGCCCTGCTCTCGTCCAGCTGCACCTGCTTGGCAAACTTACGATACTCCAGCATGTCCAGCTCCTCGCGCAACTCCGGCCGGATTACCGCCGCCTCCACCTTCGGCTCGACACGCGCCAGCCAGGTGTGCTCTAGGTCCGCCTCCGCCTCCGCCGCCGGCTCGGCCTCCAGCTGCCGGAGCAGCGTTGTCGTGGCCACCTGCTTGCGCATGGAGCACAGCTCCGCCGCCTGGCCGAGTGCATCCACGGGCGTGCTGTAGAAGCTATCGATGTGCTGGGCCGCCTGCGCCAGGCTCTGCATCAGCGGGCCGTGGCTGAGCTTAAAGTCGGGCTTCGTCGGACGCACGCGTATCCGGCGCTCCAGCTGGCGCGGATGCTGCCTGGCCAGCTGCTGGCGAAACTTCTGCAGCTGGTTGTTCACATAGCGCTGCTCCACCTCCAGATTGTGCGCTTTGGTCGCGTCCAGGGTGCTGCCATGCGCCACCGTCGCCAGCGGCAGCTGTCGCGGAATTTGCGCAAACTGTCGCACATACACCATAAATATATATCTGGCCAGGATTGGGGGTCTCTTCGGTACTTACCATCTGATGGCGCATGTCCATGATGACGCTCGGATTCAGTTGCGTTGGCTGCTCGCCCTCGATGAGCAGCCGCGCCTGCCGCCTGCCGATGTAGTCCACCTCAATGAGGCGACGCACTGCATCCGTTTTGAGGCCCAGCGGATTGCCGTTCAGCTGGCGCTTCCGTATGCGATCCCAGCGCGTCGGCTTATTCGATTTATCGCGACGTTTCAGATGCGACATGGCGAAACTCTTCGAGTATCCCTGAGACAAGTTCTAGAAATCGCTTTTCCTGCTTGAAACCAAATCGGAGATTGCTTGCAAACAAGCCGCAAAGGTTGTCCGGGCAACCAAACTACAGCTGGAAAATAGACGAAAATTTAAATAGTCTGGGCTGGTGGCTGGTTGAAGGCTCGACAGCCGTTGCTATGCTGCGAATACCCTGTAAATCGGCCAGGAAAATATCTTTTTTTGGAGAGAAGCAATTTGACCAACTGCTTTATAAAGAAATTAATTAAGATTTATTTTAACCGGGCGACTAACTCACTTTTTCTGATAAGCCTACTGAGCAGATTTTTCTGAGATACTTCGATACAAATAAAATATATCAGAGCAGTTCTTCATCAGTTGTTCTCTATGAGAACCCAGAAAACTCGGTAAACTAAGAAAGAAAATCTTTAAAAGACTTTAAATAAATTCTCTTTAAATATTCTAATCTATTATTACTACAGCTAACTGAAAGCCTAAGCAGCCAGCACTATTTTAAATTATAAGACAGCTTTAGTTTTAATAACTTATCTTTAACTATACAAAAAAAAAAATTAAAAAAAATTATTACTATAATAATATTCCGCATAGTACGATTAAAATGTTCTATCTGAAATTCGGCCTAATTTTCTACGTTTTTATACTCGTTTTATAATTATATAAATGTTTTTGCAACATGCTCACAAAGCGCACGGAAAATATTAAATTATAAATTATATAAATTATTATTTTTTTTTAATTTCACAAAGTGTTTTGCCTTTTGAAGCGCAGCTTGTATCGATTTAATTATAAAACGTTTGCAAAAAATGCCATAAATATAGATAAGAAATAACACAATTTCGGACTTGAAAGCTTAGTTTAGTGCTGAGTGACGCGTGGAGCGAGTGGCTGGCTTAGGCAGCAGCCGGATCCTTCTTGGGCTTCTCCTTTTTGGCCTTTTGCTTGTCGGCGGCGGCCTGTTCCAGATCAATGGGCGCCGGCTTGACAAACGGAATCTCGTCCTGAAATTTGCTCGGCATGTATTTCTTGAGCGGCTCCGGCACCTTGACGCCCGTCTCCGTTTGATGCGTTTCGAGAATGGCGCAAATGACGCGAGTGGCCGCGCACATGGTGGCATTCAGCATGTGCACATAGTCGACGGCGGCGTTCATCTTCTTCGTTTGGCCGTAGCGCACGAGCAGCCGACGCGCCTGATAGTCGAGGCAGTTGGAGCAGGAGACCAGCTCCCTGTAGGCGCCGCTGCCGCCAAACCAGGCCTCCAAGTCGAGCTTCTTGGAGGCGGCATGATTGAGGGCGCCCGACACAATGTTGACCACACGGTACGGGATGCCCAGCGACTGGCAGAACTGCTCGGCATTGCCGATCATCTCGTCCATCATCTCCCAGGATTTGTTGTCATGCGGCGAGGTGAGCACAAACTGTTCGACCTTCTCGAACTGATGCACGCGGAAGATGCCGCGCGTGTCGCGACCGTGCGAGCCAACCTCCTGGCGGAAGCAGGTGGACAGGCCGGCATACTTGATGGGCAGCGACGCCTCCGGCAGCCACTCGTCGCGATGGTAGGCGGCAATCGGCTGCTCCGAGGTGGCAATCAGGTATTTCTCGTCGGTGCCGCTCTCCTCGGCCCGTTCGCTGCCCTTGCCCACCACCTTGTAGAGCTCCTCGTCGAACTGCGACAGTTGGGCCACCTCCTGCATGACCTCCTTGCGCATAAAGAATGGCGTGTACAGCGGCACATAGTCCCGGGCGTAGAGCAGGTGCAGCGCATGCTGTATGAGCGCCTGCTCCAGGAAGACTGCGGCGCCCGTTAGAAAGTAGCCCCGCCCACCGGACACCACAGCGCCCTTCTCTGCATTCATGCCATCGATCATAACGATGAGATCCACGTGGGAGTATTTGCCGCGCTTCGTGCAATCGCCAAACGTGCGCTCCACACGATTCTCGTCCTCATCGTTGGACACGGGCACCGACTCGTGCAGATGGTTGCCCACCTCGCGCAGCGCCGTGTTGCGCGCCAGCTCCGCCAGCTCCAGCGACTTCTGATTCTCGGTCATCGCGTCGTCGATGAGCAGGCGCAGCTGCTTGATCTGATTCACCGTCAGCGGCTGCAGCGTTTCGGCCGTGACCTGCGTCAGATCGGTGCGCACGGCGGCCGGCACCTCCTCGCCCTCGGCGCCGACGGGCTCCTTCTTCTTCATCTTCTCGCCAATCACCTTGCTGCAGACGTTCTTCACCTTGTTCAGGTTGTCGGCGCGATGACGTCGCTGACGCCACTCGGTGTCCTTCTCGATGACGGTCTCGACCAGGGCGACATCTTTGAAGCGCTTCTTTTGGTTCTCGCGCACCGCTTCGGGATTGCCGCCCTTGTCGCCGCGAAACAGATCCAAGTCCAAAACCATTTTTCTAATACTTTTTCGCTTAATTCAATTTGCACTGCGGATTTCGTCAGCGTTTTGTGTCGTTCCGTGTTGTCGGCGTTTATCACAACGTGGCTGCTCTATGGAGATGAGCAAAATATCGGCAACTATCAATTGTCACCAATAGAGCTTTGTCGTCAACGAATGATTTAAGTTCGAATAACTGCTGTTAGGCTTTTATCTTGTAATATTTATGTATGTTTTTTTGCATTTAATTACTTTTTACTTGTTTATAACAAATAAATATTTACTGCTTTTTACTCTTAGTGCAAAATTTAACAAGACTTGTGTAAGTCCTTTAAAAATATATTGTATAAAGTAGCAGTGAACGTCGTCGATTCGCTCATCGCAATTGATTGCTTGGCGGCGGCTGTTATCGATACTTCTCGTCGGTATTGACGCAGCAGCCCTGGCCTGTAACATTTTTAAAACCCAATTCTTATTGGAAATAACATATATTTTATACACTTCATTCGCCATGGATTTCATTGAGCGCGAAGTGACCGAATTACGCGCATATTGTGAGCAGCAAATAGCCAGCTTCAAAATAGTCAGCTGCAGCTCGACGCTGGTGCGTGTCGACCTGCTGCCAGACAGACCCAATCGCACAATGACCGTTTGTTTACGTTTTCCCGTTGATTATCCGCAAAGCTCCTCCATATTGGTGGAGCTCAAGAGTCGGGCCTACTCCGACAAGCTGCACGCGGAGCTGACCCGCCTCATGGACGACTATGCACGCGAGCATCTGGGCAATGCCCAGGCGCTGCTGGTCTTGAGCTTTGCCCAGCAATACCTGCTGGACAATCCGCTGTGCGTGTGCCTGGACGAGATCAAGCAGCTGCGCCTGGACCTGAAGGAGCAAGCGCAGGATGCCGCCAGCCAGCTGAAGCTGCGCCAGCGCACGAGTTGCGTGCAGTTGATTGCCCGTGGCGGCCGTTACGTCTATCGTGTCACAGCCGCCGTGCCCGACAGCTATCCCGACCAGAGCGTGGAGTTGCGTGGCCAGGAGTCTAACCTGCCCACGGTGCTGGTGCGCTATCTGAACGGTCAGTCGCGGGAAATCGCGCGTCAATGCGTCGAGCCGCCGCTGCGACTCAGCAAGGACGAACTGGCCAGTTTTCGTCCTGTGCGCAGTCTCTATCGTACGCTCAAATTTTGCCTGGAGGCCACACGTGATTTTCATCGGGAGCTGTGTCCGATTTGTGATAAACCCGTGCTGCAAGCACAACCGGAGTCCGTGGTGCTGAACGAGCACGCGGATGCGTTTGTCGAGCGCGTCTATTGCGGCCATCTCTTCCATCAGGGCTGTCTCAAGCAGTACCTGGCCGAACCGCCGTTTCCCAAGGGCGGCAAACTGTGCCCGGCCAAGCGACGCCACCCGCGCTCCGATGCCCAAACATACATGGGCAGGGGCGCCACTGCAGCGGCGACGGCAGCCGCGAGCAGCGGCAGTCAGAAGAAACTGGAGACGGGCGTGTGCGGCATCAAGCTGGCACATGACCGTTGGGTGCTCAATGTGAAGACGGCCGAGGCGCGTTGGGCACAGAAACAGGCGCGACAACGCGAACTGGAGGAGGTCGTTGATTTCCTACTGTGAAATGGGAATTGAAACCGTTTCTGTACATATATTTCGTTTGTGATGTATAATATTATTCGAATACGCTTAAATGGCTGAAGATGCTAGATATGAAATAAATAGTTAAATGACAATGAATTTGAAGCGAATGACACCTGTTGGTTCAAGTCTTGGAGGTTGGCTTCCGTGTGCGTAATTGGCCAAAAGTTGTGCGCCTTAAATGGAGTCGGAAACCAACAGAAATGGTCAACTAACAAGCATCAATATAATTAATAACTATGCGTTGTGCGACTAGGATTTGAATGTCTTTTTGGAAGCCCCACAAAGTTTAGAAACCCGTGATAATTTCATCATCCTCGTGCCGCTTGATGGGATCTCCCTTGATCAGCGATGAAATTAAGCTGCAAAATAGAGATATAAATATTTATATATAAACAAAAATAAAACAAAAACGTTGCAGTCGGGTGTAACCAACCGCGCAATACTCGTTCACCGTATAACAACAGATTAAAACAGACGAAAACAGTCCTAATTATTATTACTTTGAAAAATATCGATTTTTTTTTAAGTTTTTTGGCTTGATCTTTAGAGGTCTGCAGAAAACTGTCTGCCAAATTTGATAACTTTCGCTGTAAAATTGTGTGTTTCGCGACTTAACCGCCCTAAGCGAAAGAAATTGCGTTCATACGGACGGACGAACGGACGGACGGACGGACATTGTACAAGCCTAATATGCTCTTTTTCACTTAATGAACGAGTATAAAAATGTAGCACACACACTAACCAATACAGGCCCACGAAGAACATGACAAAGTAGTAGCCCAGATATATCATGCAATTCCGCAAATGCACCTTCAACAGGCCGCGACTGTGGATATCCACAGGATCGTAGACGCCCAAGCTATCGCGTCGCTGTCGATGCAGCTCGTAGAACAGCCACAGCACCATGGGCAAATTGACCAGAAACATCAACCAGTGGCTGGAAACGAAAAGAGTTTTCAAAATGAGTTTGAAAAATGGCGAGCAAAAGCCGTTTTTAGCTACCCGGAGATGAGCAGCAGCACGCAGAGCAGCGCATGTGAACCAAATTTGGGTATGACCCAGAAGTTGAGGCGACGACAACATTCCTGCGCGTTTAAATAGTCGCACTCCAAGTCGGCCAGCGTCAGCACCTGTCATCATTTTCAATAAATGAAATTTTTAATTATTTCTTTTATTCTCTTTCGTGAACGCCACTTACATAGTAAATTAGCAGCAATAGTATGGCCCCATATATCATCAGCGTTAGGCAGAACACAGCTGTTTCGGGCAGAAACATAATTGCACTGGACATTCACCTTGTACTGAAGCAGTATTATTAACAAATTAATATAAATACATATTTTGCTGCATTTTGCTGTTGTTTTGCATTAGGTTTGTCTAGCAGTGCTGGAAAGTGCGGCAAACAAATACATTTTACAAAACGTTATATTGCTTGTAAGCAAAGTCAAGAAAATTGAATGCATATTTTATTTCTTTAAGTGGTCAGCTAGAGGTTTTATACTGTTAGTGCATTATAAAAAATAATTAAATTTTTGCTGTTGTTTTTCTAACAGTGCTGAAAAGCACAGCAAATAAATACTACGTTTTGCAACAGGTTGGCAGCGCTGCACACAAATTCTATTGTTTGTAAACAAACCCAAGCAAATTTAATGTATTTTTTATTTTTAAAAAATGGGCGGCAAGAGCTATTACTGTGATTATTGCTGTTGCTTTATGAAGAATAATTTAAATGTGCGCAAATTACACAATGCGGGCATTTCGCACACTGCCGCAAAGGTAACTTATATGCGTCGCTTTGAAGGTAAGCATTTGGCATATACAAGAAAGTAAACCAATAAATAGAAATTGATTTTTTTCTTTAGATCCGCACAAAATATTAGCGGTGGAGCGCCTGAAAAGGCCCTGTAAACGTTACTTTGCTGGCTATTGCAGATTTCAGCTATTTTGCAATTTCCGGCACTACAGCGAAAAACAAATGAAGCAGCTTGAGAAAATTGGTGCCGCATAAAATTCCTCATAAACATTTTTCAAATTACTCAATTACCTATTGTTTGCAGCTAGTCAACTAAAGCGAAAACGCTCGAAAAAGAAACGTTGCGCCCCGCAAGTCAAGTCCCATTTGCCGCCGTCCCTGCAACCCCTGGACCTGGCCAAGATTAAGCAAAAAATTTGGAATTGAGTTGGGGATAAAGGAAGAACTGTCTATTAAAATTATACAATAAATATTAATCTTTTCTTTAACAATGTAAATGTAGTTTATCTCGTTGTGCCATTTAAAATACCAATCACCTTGTCCATGATGCGTGATATTTTTAAATTTATGCGCAGAACCCGGGCAAATTCATAATGAAACGATTTCGGACTATGGCCGCTGAGGTTCTCTTCATCCGGATTCGTCAGATGTGCTAACAGAAAGTAACAGAAGTGTTCGAGCTCGCCTTCGACAGCGTAGAAGAGACTCGCATTGCCCGCACGCGCTTCGTTGGCATTGAGAATCTCGTGCTTCAGCTGGCGTCTCAGCAGCTTGTCCTTGTTGTGTTCCAGCCGGTCGCAAGCGTGCTCATAGAATTTGGCAAATCTCTTCTCATCCCTGATTTCGGAACTTCTACTGCTGTTTTCCGCGTTTCTCTCCTCCTCGCCCTCGTTGGACGCACGCCCATAGATGGGCGCACCCAACTCCCGCTGGTCGATGGTGTCGCATATGATCTCGGCCATCTTATAGCGATTGTGCCGCACGGCAATGTGGAGCGGCGTGTAGCCATCATCGTTGGTTTGCAGCAGCAGGTTCAGATCGATCTGGAGCATTAGGTGACGCAGCGAATCTAATTGCACATTGTTGATAATTGCGATATGCAGCGCCGTATTGGAGTCCTCGTAGATGTGATTGGGCAAGACGCCGGCATTGAGCACGACTTTAACAATTTCCGGATCGCAGTCGTTGGTCAACGCTAGCTGCAGACAATCCTCGCCATCGGCGCTAAGTAAGTCATTGAAGTCCACGTTCACCTTCAGCTTCGACCACACAAACTTCTGGCGCTGCAGGCCGTGGACGTCACCAAGTAGAATTGCATCGTGTATAGGCCTGGCAGAGAACAAAGAACAAAGGCAAATAATTATACAATATAAAATATAAATAATATAATATAAATAATTCAATTCTAAACAAAAACACTGAATAAACAAAAACTATGTAGTAAGAGCTGCTTAACTAGGCGATACCCTGTAGTCAGTTTATTTTTTTTTAAATTGTCGTTAGCCCGATCTGTTTTTCATAAATCGATATTTATCGGTTTCGGACCCGGGCTTTTGAGCATATCTCAGAAACTATAAGACCTAAAGATACCAAATTTGGTATATATGCTCACTCATACTATACACACGTCACGAATATTTAAGTTTTTTGAAAGCTTTTACACTTTCCTTTTTGAAGATATTCAGGTGTGAATATTCCATAGTGAGGAGCTGGGCATAGGGTATCTAGAATAGAGCACTCGTACGTGTTATGTTTGGAGATATTTAAAAGATTAAATATAGCTGATCGGTGTATGCTATAAGAAAATATGCATGCACAATTTCCTAACTCCATCTCTCTGAAAATCCCTAAGATCGATATATAAACGATCGTTATATCGATATATAAACGGATATTCATTGGGTAAGCAATGAATAATTTGCTCGGCAAAGGAGTCTAAAATTATTGAACAATTTCTTGAGATCCCGCCTGGGACTCATTTAATAAATTAAGATATGTCATTAATGTTTATTGTAGTAATAAGTTGTTGAAAATTAAGAACTAATAAATAAAAAAAATGAATAATTCTAAGGCTCCAATAGCATAACGTGGCTTTTATTGTCTCTGATATCGAAGAGCTTATACAGACAGACGGATACGGACATATTATCAGGAATTATATATATATTATATATACTTTGTGAGAACAAAGATTTTACATTTTACACAACTCTTAACCCTTTTTTTTTTTTTATGGTACAGGGTATGTGTATGTTCATTGCATTAATTCGTGGCACAGAGCTCTTGACAGAGCTTGTGAAATGGTGAGGTATATGTACGTACAGCAAACCCTCGTCGGACATGATGGGGGCACGAAGAAACTCATTGGCCATTGTTATATAAATGGTGCTTTGATTATCGTCGTTAATGTAATTCTCCATCCACATGCCAACGGAACCGATATCGCCAATACTGGATAAACTGGACATGGTTGAATTTCGACGTTCCTTGGCAGATTTGCCGTTATGCGGGTTTGCAGTGGATTGCTAGAACAAATTGAATATATAAATAAATCAAATTTTACAAGAATTACATATTTATATATATGTATATTTATTACTCAGAAATTGATTTCTTACGCTCTTTTCTAGTTTCTTTTTCTTCGACGGCGGCAAAGGCGTCAGCTGCTTCTCCTCGCGCTCCTGCAGCGCCATTTGGGCCTCCGACCGCTTAACCACCTGCGGCACACAAGTATTCCGCTTTCGTCCCCGTTTCCGGGGCACTTTCACAGCTGGTTCGGCGGGCGTCTCATTGGCCGTGCTGCCGTCCACGACAGCGGCTGTTTCCTCTTCCTTAACGGCGTTCAGGGACTCTTTTTGGTTCACAATTTCATTTGCAGGTGACCTGCTTCTAGTCTCTTTAGTCTCTAGTGTTTCGGTCTGAGTTGACGCATTCACTTTTGGGGTTTTTTCTTCGTTTATAGAGCACTGTTTACACTGATTAGGGCTCGCGATAGCCGACTTATCATTTCTATTGTTGATAGCGTCGATTACGCGCTGCTGCAGAGCTTTGTCCGGCAGACGCATCAGCAGTTTGAATATGTCCTCATAGATGGACTGAAAGGACTTGCGCTGCATGTACGTATTCGTGATTACATTGGTCTGCACTGGCATTAAACGCACGCCCGATGAGCTGATTATGGAAGGGGCTGTTGCAACGTTTTGGGGTTTCCTTATCATATCTGTTGGAGTCACACGTATTTGCTGTGACTTCGTTAATAGCACTTTCTTCATTGTCGACACTTTATAAAAACACTGCGGCGCTCGTAAAATCGTTTCTGTGCGTGTCGTCCGATTCGGGGGATGTCTCGTTTTATTTTGATGAAAATTATATTAAGTTGGTTTTTCCCCAGCACGCCTGCACTAGCAATCTCATTAAATCGAATAGCAGCGCTGCTTCCCGATTAATCGCTGAGCAAACGGCGTTTTGAAGCACTGCTCAAGTGTAATTCAATTTCGAAGAATAATTAAAAATAAAATATTAATATACAAATATTAAAATATGTATTTGATAATGTATAATATCAATATAATAATATATAGTATATATAGTATGATAACTGATGTATAACTTAAAAAGGTTGCTAACATACGAATGTTCCTTTTTTTTTAATTTTTGTTACAAATTTGAAGACGTTTCAGGTTCAAGATTTTGTTTATTAATTTTTGTTTCGTTTTGATTCCAAGCTCAAACCTGGCGGCATTCAATAGTTAACAATAACTTGAAAAATAAAAATTGTATGATAAAAAGTATGATGTGATATATATTAAAAACATTGAACCTTTTAATTGCATTCATTAAGAAATTTAAAAAAAAAATGGGAACATAAAGAGCAATGAACTATGTAAACAACTGAACTTACTAGTACATTGAACTACAATGTGCAACACTGTTTACTCCACAACTAATCGATAACAAACCAGGAGCAGGCGTTTCGTGTGAATGGCAACAGCAGGCCAAGATTTTTTCCATGACTTTTTTGTGCGTGTGCCTATTTGCAAATGTAAATCGAATAACGCTTCCAATTTGAGCACGTATTATTTGAGGTTTGCTAAATGAGTGAGTTGCGTGGTAATTGTTGCTAGCTGTGCAGAGAATCAATTGGATTTGATACGAATTCGGCCTCAGGTAGGCGCAACATGGACTCGCATTCGCGCTATGGACGGAGCTTTTCTGGAGGAAGCGCTGGAGGCGGCGGCGGTGGCGGCGGGGGCAATAATAGCGGCGGCAGCCAATACAGACGCTACAGTCGGTCCCGTTCGCGTTCCCGGTAAGTGCACGCACACAACTGCATTCATGCATGTGCATATATAAATAGGTTAATTCACGTGTGTGTGAATTGTTGTTGCAGCGAGCGCAACCGGGACCAGGCCGGCGGCTACAACTCTCGGCGTCGCAGCTCCCGTTCGCGCAGTCGCGACCGCTCGTCGCAGCATTATCGGAACACTGGCAGCGCCGACAAGGATCTGTACCGCGACCTAATCAACGACGACTACAACGAGGATCGGGGCAGCAGCTACGGCAACTACGGCAACGCGCGCAGCAATAACTATCACAGCCGTCGCGACGACAACTACGACAGTGAGCGCGAACGCGATCGCGATAGGGAGCGCGAGCGGGATCGCGAGCGTGATCGTGACCGTGACCAGCGCTGGAAGAACTACGATCGCGAGCCACGTGAACGCAACTCGGACTATGAGCGCGGCGTGGAGCGCAGGTAACTATTACATATATCATATATCGTCAAATTACTAATTACTGCGCTTATTTAGCCGCGACTATCGCTCGCATAACAATGGCAACGGCGGCAACGCAGCATCTAGCAACAATCGCGATCGCGACAGGCGATATCCCTCCGACGAGGATAGCTACGATAGCGACGAGAGCGACGACAGCCAATATCGTCGCAATCACATCCGAACCAGCAACGAGGCACTTAACCAAATTATCATATTTGGCCTGAAAAAGCACATCACTGAGGCGGACGTGAGTAGCCGAACAGAGCGGAGCGCACCTGCTGCTTAAAAATAAGCGTTATGTTTATAACATGTAACAGATTCTATTTAGTTTTATTCCAAATCCATTTTTTCTTGACGCATGTGAAACACAGCGTCGTTTTGCTTACGACTCTGAGCAATTAATTAGCGTTTTAACCAATTCAATTATTGCCCTTTGCAAAAACATTCAGATCTGACCATCTTGACATTTAGCTGTAATAAGAATAATAGTTAAAATTATGCATATTCGTATAGAGAACTTTTTAAAGCATAAGCTTTAGCAAGATTCTTACTATATACAATAAGAAAAAGTCTTATTTATTGGTTCTTAAAGTATGAAACATGTAACAGATTCTATTTAGTCTTCCTTTTCAAATCAATTATTGCACCTTGCTGAAATATTCAGAATATTTAAAAAAGAGTAACAATTTTTATATATATTTTGTCAATATGTTTTTACAATCTCTAATGGAAAACTCCTTTGCCTCAACAGATAATGGGCGCTCTGATACAAGTGAATATGGAGCCATCTTCAATACGGCTAATACGCAAAAGACCAACAGGTGGGTTACAATATCGAAGCACATCTTATAAGTTAGCTTTACTCTATGCGTAGTAATACAAATAAGTGTATACGCCAGCCGTAAGTATTTCTTTGCGTTAACTTGGCAGTAGTCCGGCAAAGTTCGCGCCAGCAACCAAATTGAATATACATACTTGGCCTTCCATAAAAAACGACAACAAAACAAAATAAACAAAAATACCCAAAAATGTTACAAAAATATTGAACAAACTACATTTTTTGACAAAAACCATTTTGTATCTGCTTCTATCTAAAATTTAGGTGCATCACGCGGTTTCGCATTTGTCGAGTTTAATACCGTTGAGGAAGCAACACGTTGGATGGAAATAACCCAGGTATCACAACAAGAAACCAACTAAGCAATTAAAAATAAATAAAAAAAAATATAAATTAAAAACTCGGCTAAATAATGGCGAAATATGTGCCTTAAGTTCAGTTCCCAACAACAACAGCAACCAATGTCCAAAGCTATTGTATTGTATCGTATCGCTTCGTATTGTATTATCATATATTATGGCATATATGCATCAATTTCTCCCAGCACAGAATCTGTTTTTGGAGAACCTACCATTTCGGTCTGTTCTGCCATTTATGTTTTTTTTTTTATGTTCCTTTAATTATGAGAGTTCCCGGCGGCAACTGAACTTAATGTAAACATTTCAATTTATTGCGTTTACTGTGGAGAAACGACAACAACAACAGCAACTGCAACGACAACAAACAACAGCAACAACAACAACAACTGCGCGATTAAGACACAGAAGCAACCTGGTGACTGTGTACACTGTGCAACTTATGCTAGCCCAAAGATCAATCACTAATCGATGCCATTTTTTTGTTCTCTTCCTCTGTCATCCAGGGCACTCTGAAGCTGGGCGATCAGCGCGTTTCCCTTCAATACAGCCACAAACGCATCACCGACTGGCATTGCGTTAAGGTGAGCATTGAAAAATATACTAAAATGACACTTGCTTGAAGTTGAAATTGCAAAAATTATGAAAAGCACATGAAAGCTTGCAGGCAAAGTTTAAGCCAAAACATAATTAAATTTATGTAGGTCAAACAAAGCTTTCGCACTAGGCAATCAAACGGTTTTAAAAAAAAAGCACTTTAAAAGCACATTAAACGTGTCTAGCAAGCTTGTGGGCAATATTAACACTACACATTAAACTAAAACTAGCTTTAATTATTCTCAATTCCTGATTAATTAATCAACAGCTTTTAACGTTAAAAACAGCTTTAAAAGAACATTCAAGCTTTCGAGCGGGTACAGCTTTTTACACTGAAATACAAATAAAAGCTTTGAAAGCACATTTAAGCTGCCGAGCGTTTCCCATTTTAAGCTAGTGTCATTAAACCATTTTAATTAATCAATATAATCGATTAATCAATGCATTTTCTCCCCTGACAGTGTGGCGTCTACAATTTCAAGCGTCGTTTCTCCTGTTTCATGTGCATGGCATCGCGCGCGGAAAGCGAAAGCATCTTCTCTGGCGGCGGCGAGGGCATCGACGAAGTTAGCGCGATTCTTACAAAAAGTATACAAACCAAATACCAACATTATTGCCAAAAATTGATTCGTTGCGGTGCTTTGGAAAACATATTTTAATTGAAACGCTTTCCCCCAACCACTTCCCTCCAATTCAATGCAGAGATCATGCTGCGCAACCTGGACGCGCTGACCAACGAGGAGAGCGTCCTAACTGCCCTACAGAAGGTGCTGCCCAAATTGGCAAAAACCATTAGCAAGGTGCTCATCAGTCGCGACACTTTGACCCAAACGTCACGTGGCATTTGTTATCTTAACTTTGAGACGCTCGTCGATTCAATGGATGTGCACAACGCGCTAACCACCCTGGATCCACCGCTACGGATCGACGATCGTGACGGTGAGCAGCTGACTGAGCCAAAAGATAAAATAATTTTTATAGTATTAATCCTATTGTTTTCAATTCAAAGTGTGCATTAGCTATTGCATGGACTCGGAGAATCGTCAAATGCTGCCGAAGGACTCGCAGCTGGCAGGCGCCAATGCCGGCGGCGGCATTCACGGCGGCGCCTTGGCCGCTGTGCCGCCCTCGGATGCTGGCGGCGCATATACGATGGCCGATGTGCCGCGCCTGGCCGAGTACAGCGCCTCGCTCTATGCATCCACGCCGGCCGAGCACGCCCATTATGTGCAGTATTACACCGATTACTATGTGGCCGAGATCAAAAAGGGCGGCGGCCAGCTGCTCGGCGTCGGTGAGCCGCAAGTGACAGAGGCCAACTCCGGCGCCGCGGTGGCCCTTTCGGCCATACAGCGCAAGCAGAAGAAGATGAGCAGCATTGAGACGACGGCCACAGCGGCGGCAACAGCTGCTGCGCATGCGGCCGCTGCGGTGAAGGCAACGATTGCGGCGCACAATGTGGTTGCGCCCAGGGGCAACGATGGCAAAACATATCGTAAGTGGGCAAATTCTATTGCATATTTTTATATATATAATTTAATATAATATAATTTTTATTTATATATATTTCTATAAATAAATATATATTATATTATAGTATAATAATGTGCAAATCCTTTTACATACACATATAAACACCTATTCACCGGTTAGCGTCCGTTCGCCCACATATTCAGTCAAAATTAAAAGTTGATGATTTTCAAAAAAGCTATGAAATGTATATAAAATGCTTTGACCAATATAGAGACTGCTGATCTCCTATCTGAAGGCAGTTAATGGGCAAAATTAAATGCAAACTTAGCCCTGCTTCTATCTCAAAACAATTTTAAGGGTCTTCAAGCAAAGGCTAAACAGCCAAGTTTTTTTAAGTAAACTTCTTAATTACATTGTTAAAATAAGCATCCATTAAATTGAAAAGTAATTCTTAGTTTTTTTTTTTTTTATAACTAACCATTGAATTATATATGAAGTTGTCCAAGATAAGCACAACTTAATTTCGGCTTGAGCCCAAACAAATTTTTTTTTAAAGAAATGTATGGAAATGTATTTGTTCAACGGCATTTCGATTTAGGGCCTGTATTGCCGGTCCCATCTAATAATAATAATAATAATAATACCATTCACATTTAATCCTTGCAGCCACACCCGATGTCTCGCGCTATCAGTATGATGAAACCTCTGGCTACTACTATGATCCCAGCACGGGCCTGTATTACGATGCGCACTCGCAGTACTACTACAACAACGAGACGGGCGCCTATCTGTACTGGGATCAGCGGCGCAGCACGTATATACTGGCAACGCCGGCCTCGACGCACGCTGCGCTGCGCGAGTCGCTGGCGCAGGAAGTGCAGGCTGAGAAGGAGGATGGGGGGGAGGCCAAGAAGGAAAAGGGCAAGGACAAGGACAACAACAAGCATGACAAGGTCAAGGTGGCCAAGAAAATCGTCAAGGACATGGAAAAATGGGCCAAGCAGCTGAATCAGAAAAAAGACTATACCGTGGTGGCCACACCACAGCCCATACTGCCTGGACGCGGTGATCTCGGCGACGGGCCGAGCACATCGCGTGGCGCGGCTGGCGCCTATGCGGATGTGGGCTTCTCCATACTCGAAAAGAAGGAGCGCGGCAAGCTAAACGAGTATGTGCCTCCACCAGCCGCTGCACCGATGAGTAAACTGGTTAATGCCTATGGTGGTGGCTCCGATTCCGAGGAAGACGGCGGTGCGGGCGCACAGGGTGTCGGCGGCGGCGGCGGCGGTGGCGGACCCATAGATGAAATGGACTATGTGGACTTCCAGAAGTTGACCTGTCTGCTGTGTAAACGTGCCTTTCAATCACATGACATACTGCAGAAGCATTTAAAAATGTCCAACTTGCACAAGGAGAATCTGGCCAAGCTCAACATGGGCAGCGGCGGTGCCGGCGGCGCCAATAGCGAGGATGCAGCTGGCGTGGGCTTATCGTAAGTTCCAAAAATCACTGGCAACTGTGTTGAAATGTATCCTGGGTTCAGGGCATCTCCTAGTCCTTGTTCTAAATATTGTATCTACAAAATGTTTTCTTAATCCAACAGTTATCGCGATCGCGCCAAGGAGCGCCGACTGAAGTACGGCGAGGGTGATCCGCCGCCGCCGAATCGCAGTCGCGAGCGCTTCGAGCATGAGATCAAAAACATGCAGACACGACAAAAGGATGGCGGCTCCGCCGCGCCCGCCATGCCCATAAGCTCGAATAATGTGGGCAATCGCTTGCTGCAGAAGATGGGCTGGTCGGAGGGCCAGGGTCTGGGGCGCAAAAACCAGGGGCGCACACAGATCATCGAGGTAAGCATTAGCTAAACTCCAAATTTGTCAATTTTAATGAAATAAATCATGTTTCTCGCAACCAGGCCGAGGCGCGCTCGAACAATGTGGGTCTGGGCAACAAGAGCAGCACTCTGGCGCCCGGCGACGATTACAAGACGTACATTAAGAAGATGATGAAGTCACGCTATGAGAATGCCTGAAGCGCATTTGATTATTAATCGTTTCTGGATCATGATATAATTACTTTTGATTTGATGATTGTATTTGAACTTCGCATACAAATTGTTTACCTCAACTTCACACAACTTTATATAATGTCATCCCAATCGCATTAACTAAAATACGCGTAGTTTAATAAATGTATATAATAAATATATATATGAAATTCAAACTTTGTTTTGTGAACAACAAAAATAAAACGTTTAAATATACAACAAACAGCTGCTAGCACGATATAGAGAGCGAAAGCCGAGAGTGTGACGTCACAACAAGAGCTCAGAATATCTTCGCTCTCAATCGTGAGCTGCTAGTATTTCCTGTGTGCGCGTATTTTGATGCTTACGCATTGCGGTCACACTTGCCGGCGCTAAATTATTTTTGTTTACGTTCGGTGCACCACGTGTGTTAAGCATTATTAAATAAATATTGCATTTGTATATAGGTAAACTTGTGCCCGATGAGCCCCAGCAAGATTCCGCCGCTGACCTACAAGGTTGTGGCCGAGTGCTCCGTGTCCAAGGCACGCGCCGGCCTCATGACGCTAAGGTATATTTGCCCAGCTGAGATTCGTTTTCGCAAACTTACCAAACATTATTTATTGTTATTTGTTATTTGTGTTTAGGCACAGTGAAGTGCGGACGCCAGTGTTTATGCCGGTGGGCACACAGGGCACACTGAAGGGCGTGCTGCCAGATCAGCTAATTGAGCTGGATTGCCAAATCCTGCTGGGCAACACTTACCATCTGGGACTGCGGCCCGGCATCGAGACGTTGCAGCGGGCGGGCGGACTGCACAGCTTCATGGGCTGGCCGCGGGCAATACTGACCGATTCGGGGGCTTTCAGATGGTGTCGCTGCTGCAGCTGGCCGAGATCGACGAGCGCGGCGTCAACTTTCGGTCGCCGTTCGACAACAGCGAATGCATGCTGACGCCGGAGCACTCGATGCGCATCCAGAACGCGATTGGGGCGGACATCATGATGCAGCTGGACGATGTGGTGAAGACGACGACGACGGGGCCGCGCGTCGAGGAGGCCATGGAGCGCACAATTCGCTGGGTGGATCGCTGTCTCGAGGCGCACGCGCGCAACGACGATCAGTCGCTCTTTCCGATCGTCCAGGGCGGGCTGGAGGTGGAGCTGCGCAAGCGCTGCGTCGCCGCCCTGACGGAGCGCGAGGTGCGCGGCTTTGCCGTTGGCGGCCTGAGCGGCGGCGAGAGCAAGCACGACTTTTGGCACATGGTGCACGTGAGCACGGAACGATTGCCGCGCGACAAGCCGCGCTATCTGATGGGCGTGGGCTTTGCCGCCGACCTGGTCGTCTGCGTCGCCTTGGGCATCGACATGTTCGACTGTGTGTTCCCCACGCGCACGGCGCGCTTCGGCTGCGCCCTGGTCGACAGCGGCCAGCTGAACCTGAAGCAGCAGAAATACAAGCACGACATGGCGCCCATCGATGGCGCGTGCGAGTGCTCCACCTGCCGGCGCTACACACGCTCCTACCTGCATCACATCGCCACCAATGAGAGCGTCGCCTGCTCGCTGCTCAGCGTCCACAACGTGGCCTATCAGCTGCGCCTGATGCGCACCATGCGCGACGCGGTGCAGCGCGACGAGTTCCCGCAATTCGTGCGGGATTTCATGGCGCGCCACTTTGGCGACGATCCGATACCCAGCTGGATACGCGAGGCCTTGGCGGCGGTGCACATAGAACTGCCGCCGGATGCGGTCGAGGAGCAGCCAGAAGCGAGCAGAACTTAGGCTTAGCAACTGTTTATACAAACTGACTATTTGCATATATATTTACATATATATACAATCAAATATATCTATAATATGAAAGCTCTTAGCTATGTTCAGGGTATATTCCAGTCGGGCACTCCCGCCTAGCGCTCTCTTGTTTCTTATAAGAACTTTTATATAAGTACAAGCATATTATGAATTTGTTAGGGCATACAAAAGTTAGTTTCGACTGCGCTGCGAAACTTAAAAGCTTGCGCTGCACTGTCTGGCGTTGAAAGCTCTTCACCTACCTATGGGGAAAAGCTGGGCACACATGACGCATGCGAGACATCGCAGCGCCGCACGAAGCAAGATCAATTTGTGCTCTATTTTCGCTTTTCTTTCATGCCGTACATACAAACAAATCTGTGCATTGATGTGTGTGTGTGTGTAGGTGTGTACTTTACAGTGCTGCCCCCCACAAAAAAAATCACAAAAAAATAAATAAATAAAAACGTGCGCATTTTCGGCATTGCTCTTTTACTCTCTGGCTCTCATTGGCGCTCGCGAATGCGTCAGAGACGGAGATCAACGGGCATTTGACAGCCGTCGACTGGACGGCCGTTCAGTGTGTCTCAAAGCGTCGTCGTCGTCGGTGATCGCGCGGTTGGTCGCTGTCGTTGTTGTTGTTGCGCTCTAACGGTCTTTTGCAGGCGCCCATTTTCTATGCATTTTCTCGGCCATCGGCAGTTAAATACACTACACTCGAGCAACAAGCGCGCTAGTAACAAATAAAACAGAATCGAAATTTGCAATCACTACCAATTGTAAGATATTGTTTATTGTTGTTAATTTATAGCCACAGTCAAGCACAACAACAATTTCAAGTGCGTGCGTGCGAGTGAGTGCGAGTGAGTTGGTGTTATTTGTTGCTGCTGCTGCTGAAGTTCGTTTGCGTTTGTGTGTGTGTGTGTGTGTGTGTGCTGGGGCTTAACGTGCTGCGTTCTGCCTGTTGCCAAATGTGGTCAAAGCAAAATAACAAAAATACAAATGTGCACACACATGTACACACGTATATGTGTGTTTTCACGCACACACACACACAAAAAGAACTGTGCATTGTAAAGTGCTTTTTATGGCTTGAAAATTTTGCGAGTTTTTGTCGCATTTGTTTTTGTTCTCTGCACTTTGCTTCGTTGGGAATCACAGCAGCCTGCATAATTTCTTAGTGGACTAAATTAGTATTGGATCTAACTCTTATGGGACTGTCTGCGTAATGGTATCTAACTGGATTCTTTGTTTTCCCATTCACAGACCAGCAAGCGCAGAAATCATCTGATAATTAGGCAAAGTCCAAGGTAGAATTTTCCTTTTCATGGGAACATTTTCACTCTTGGTTCGGAATATGTATTTTCGGTGCTTTTCTTATTATTTATATTTTGCTAGCCATCGTTTTGCTTTTGGTTTTGCCTGTGTTTTTGATCATTTCATGGTTTCATTTCTTTAAATAAGTTTTATTTTTAGCATTTTTAGTTATTTTTGTGAGTTTTTTTTCTGCTTCTCTGTTGCCGCGTTTGCTCGCTTGATTATTTTTGAATTTCTCTTGGCGATTCTTTGGAATATACACTTGGTAAACACATACATATACACAGTTTATGTGCGAACAGATTTGTGTGTGCGATGTTTTTTTTCGTGTGCACCCCAATACAGAGTGTAAAAGGGCCTGGAGCAGCACGTTAGTGTATCCAATTGGAAGCTTTATTATTAAAAGACTAAAACAAACCTGTATATCCAATGAGTATTGTTCTTATAAGAACGGAAAGCAAAAACAAGTCCCTTCTTTAGCTCTCAGTAAATCTCAACAAAAACGTAACTGCATACTTTTATTTTTTTAATTGTTGGTCACACTTTTTATTAGTACAACAATAATAAATTAAAAAGTAAACAGCGATTATGATTGAACAGACGAAATCAAATCAAATAAAGATTGTCGGCCTCCAAACTAAAAAGAAATAAAAAACAAGAGAGTTGCGTTGTCGTGTGCAGGTGTGTGTGTGTGTGTGAGGGGGGTTGACAATAAAACAAATGGCAAATTACCAACCAGAGAGCGCTAATCATAATCGTAATCACACACACACACATACGCATGCAGACGGTCAATCTTTCCCGTTAGCAGAGTCGTCTATCGCTTAAACAGAATTCTGCAGCTTTTATTTGTATTTTTAAATTATGACACACACAACTAGCCTCGCTCACGCTCTCTTCCACACACACACAAGCTCTCGCGCTCTCTCTCAACTCTTTGAACAGCTGCTGAGTGGGCGGCGCAGACGTAGGCGCTGGCCGGCGTTGTTGTTGTTGTCTTCAAATTTGCCACACTTGATTCAAATGAGCCGCAAAACGGTGCTCGTCATAAATAAGCAAAGAGCGAGGGAGAGAAGATAAACACGAAGAACCGTTGTGGCTGGCAATTAAGCAAAGTAATCGCAATACTGCCGTCGGAAGCGAAGGCAAACATAAGGAAACACACACTTGAGAGCTTCAGTTCTCGCTGCTGTTATTGTAATTGATTAATTACAATTTTTAGTATTGTCAAGCGTTTGAAATAAAACATAATTAATGCATGGACATTTTTTTACTTGACTTGTCAAGGAAGTGTTGGTAAATGTGCTTTAAAAATTGAATTTCAAAATACAATATTGTAATTTACTTACAATTTAATTATATTTTATTTTGCATTCAAAATAAACACAAATTTGCACACACACAAAAACATTCCAACTGAAATAATAACATACAAATCTAAAACGAGTTTTCACAGTCGTATGCAAATTTGGCAACTAATTTTGAAATTCTAAAAATCTTCAACGTGTTTTGCTCTTTAATAGTTATTCTATGCAAATTGCATAAATACACGGTTCACGTTTTAAATACAATGCTAAAATAAACGGAAATTGAATTTTTACTAAAGAATTTTTCGTGTTTTATTTTAGTTTTTAAATTTTGGAATTAGTTTTGACTGATTTTGAACATATTTCCCGAATATCTTCAACTCAAAGTGAACGTCATTGACCGCCCCCTGGACTCAAGTGCCGTTCCAAAATGTGATTCATCGAATAAAATACGTTTCGCACATGTTTTCTCCAAAAATATTTCGTATGTGGGAGTCTCCACCATGGAGAGTTTACCTGCCAAAAAAAAAACTCATTTACGCTTAGTCATTTCGTCTATTTTCGTAACGGATTAGTGGCTTAGAAACACCTACAATAGCAGTCTGGAATCAAATATTGGATAATTTTAATATTTTTTTATGAGTATCTTATGAAAATATTATTTTTTGGCCATTCGAGTCGGTTTGCATAAATGTAATGGTTGATTTTTATTGGCAGTTGTTTTATAAATATTATTTTGCAAAACGTGGGTGAATAAACTTCACGCTGCTTGACTTTGTTGCCCAATTTTAAAACCAGAAAAAAACCAAAAAAAAAAAAAATAACAGCAACAATAACAAAAACAAAATGTGGTTGTCAATGAATGAAGCTCTTGTTGACTTTGAAGCGGAGACCGAGAGTGAATGAAGACGCTTTGTGCCCAACTCAATGCGAACCGAGTTGGTCAAGATAGAGAAGATAAAAAAAAACAGTTCACTAACCTTGAAAACTGAAATTGTGAAGCGCAAGTGGGGTTTTAAGATGCTAGTGTTGGTTAATTCGACGATAATTGTGACTGAGAGAGCAGCATATTCTTGAAGAAGATATTTTAATATATCATGAATAAAATGTTTATTTAAAATGATAAATGCATTAGATTTGAAAAATAATCATTAAGTTCCATTTATATCATTCGTGTCTTTTTTTTTTTTTTTTATCATTTTAAGGGAGAAAACAGAAAATGCCAACAAAATAAAAAATATAAATATTGAAAAAACATCAGAAATATAGTTAGAAAATATAGTTAAATATTTAATCTTTTTTAATCGCAATATATTTCGCAAAATTGCATTTTTGCCTTGGATTTGTAAAAGACTTACTTCTGAATTTTTTATAGATGCTTTTTTTTTTTTAACTTAATACTGCTTTTTGCTTTTTGCAATTGTATTACATTAATGCTGAATTTGAAAGTACATTATTCATGATTTTTGAAGCTTATGAATTGTTAAGGTCTTACGTTTGTTTACTCCTTGCCTTTAAAGCACTTTCATTTTTTCTTTTATCTCTCTTTTATTGCGATGAGTCTTTTATGTTTTATTTGATTTTGAAACTGTGTTTACACTCATATTATTTCTAATATATTTTACCTTTATATCTGTCGGCTCTACACTCATAAATTATAGCTTTAAGCTTGTTCATAAATCAAGCAACAATATTTTCATACACACATGAACACATACAAATGCATATGCATATATATACATTTTTGATTTTTTCAATTTTTATTTTGCCCAAAAAGCTGTCGCATATGGAATTTAGTTTTGTATTCGTATTGCAAATTTATGAGCTAAGAGGCGTATGCGATCATAAAAAGTGGATAAAAGTGAAGCGCGGCATTATAAATCAAGTTCAATTCAATTAGAGCGCATGGGGCGCCATAATTTTTGCGCTGGCCCCATAACCTACGACAATTTATTAATTTTAGCTCACACAGATATACATCTAGAGTGTAATTGTTGTGCATATGCACGTTGCGTGTGTGTGTGTGTGTGTGTTTGTGTGCGATTGAAAATATAAAATTTAAATTGCATATGCACAAATGTCAAAAATATTACACTAAAACATATATGGATGGTGATTGGCGACTAAACGTTACCCTGTACCGAGGTCAGATTGCGTATACCTTGCACTAATTTGTAGGCTTAAATATCTTTTGTATTTAAGATTTATTTTATGACTATAAATATGAGATGTATCGATAGATATGTGTACCAAATATATACAGTGGAAAAAGTTCTTCGGTGAAATTAATTTTGGTTAAAATGTTACAATTTTTATTTAATGTTTTTTGAATATTGTTTAAAAAAACAAACATTTTTGGTTTTATTAATTTATTTATTGAAACCAAAGCTGTAGACCTTTTTTAATCCGAACCGGTTCGAAAACGAATTCCCAATATTTTGAAAGTCATGCACCAAACTTAACCGAAAATTTAACCGAATCTGAACTCGAACCTAATTATTTACTCTTTTAAAATGGTTTGGTTTAAGGAACAACAAATAAGGCGAAAAGGAAATATTCTTTTATAAATAATAAGTAGATTTTCCTAATAAATTTAAAATATTTTGGCGAACCACGGTTCGATTCCGAAGCTATGTTCATTGATGTAAAAATCTATGTTCCCGAACTGAACCTAAAGCCACGCCGTTTGAACGAACCGTGAACCGAACCATCGTCAATTGTTCGTGTTTGGCGTTTAACTAAAAACTGTACAACTAAGAAGATACCCCTTCATTAACTATTTGTACTAATGCTGGGTACAAAATGCATAGAATGAATTTCAGTAACACTTTTTACGCATGTACATTTTTATATAGTATGTACTTATGTACTTACAAATATGCATATACAATTGCCATAAATTGTTAAACAAATGTTATATTGTAATCAATATGCAACGAATTCGATTTGTTCTTTGTACGAGTGTCTGTGTGTGTGTGTGTTAATAATTTATGCGGAAGTCCCGCCCACACATACAGAAACATGTTGTAATTGTCAATGTTGGGGGGAATGGAATAATACTCATATAATATTCGTATCAGCATGAATTTATATCCATACAACACTCATTATTTTGCTCGAACAATGCGAATGTTGTTAATAATTCAATAACAAACACCAAACGAAACGTGCGCGAAAAATTTTTCAATTAAATTGTCAAAAGGAAAATCAAAACTTTTGCATACACATATAGAATTTGTTATGGAAGAAGAAGGCAACATAGAAAAAAATTATTTGCCACCTTGCGTAATAATTTTCAAGAATTATTTTTGGCCGCACGCAAAGTTTTTATATGCTCGTCACCAAAAAAAAAAAAAAAAAAATTATACAAAATTCGCCAGAGCCAAAATGTGTGGAAAAAATTATATTTATAGTTACGACGTGGTGGCCTTGCTGATACCCCCATACACCCGTCGCCACGCCCACGCCCTCCCACACCGAAGCGAATGGCCAATGTGGCACACATTTGGCACGATTCAATGATCGATAAATAGATAGATATCGGGGCATAGCAATTATATGCATATCGTATGAGTGTGTATTGCAGTCGTCTAATGTCTGGAATGGCGCTGATCGCATCAATCGGCAAATTGCGCGAATTATTGACAGCGCATTCCCCCATGAGACTTTTCGCGTTTCGGATTTGGATTCAGATTTGGATTCAAGGCAGCAAATTGCCAGCAGAGACATTGGCTGCTGAAATTATTGTTGTTGTCAAAGCAACAAGTTAAAAAAAAATGATTTAAAAAATATATATATGTATAACAAGATGAAATCAGTTAAATTCAAGGCTAGCAATTGCATTGAGACTGGATTGTCAGGCGTTGACATGTTGAATGTTAATGAATTGGACTTGTGAATTGCATTAATTTCAACTTGAACTTGAGTGAGGGCAATTGGAAAAATAACATGTCTGGATATGTAACTGATACACATAAGAAGAGCTGAACATTTTTTTGATATCAAGAATTGTTTAGTTCACATAGTTAGTCTATGATTCAGCTAGGCTTATGAACGAACTCTATGTTAAGGCGTTTACAGTCTGTTAAATACCTTTCACATTGATTATGTTAACATGGCTCTAAGAATATTTATTGTTGTCAAATGAGTACCTAATTTATTTACACACTGTCACAATCTAATCTTATTTAGCAAAGAGATATTTTAAACTGATTTTTCAATATTGTCTTTTGACCTTACAATGTTAACACGATCTGAACCAACATGATTTCACTCTGTTATGTGACTCTCATTATGTATATGTTAACGTTTACTCAAAACAAGCTCTGATTTAACATGATTTCACTTTTATATTTCTATTTCTCTTAATGTTTATGTTTTTGTCTTTTTGCTCTTTGTTTTGTTAAAAATTTGTATTTTCTATAAGTACCTCCAAGTTCTATCAAAACAATTCTTGGCAAAAATTAATTTCGTTTTAGCTACAAATTGTGTTCAATTATTTAACAATTTCCTTAATTTGATATGAAAAATTGCGGCGCTATTGTTGTGGTTAGCATAATGTTCTTCTCAATTCCAAGCTTGATTAACTTTTCACTATAAAATGTCTTATTTATCATTTATTTGATTGACTCTGCCTAACCGCAAGTAGAAAAAACTTGCGACTCTTTAGATAGATCTATTGTGGTTCTGTAAGCGCAAACCAGGAACAGTTCAAATGATATTCAACACTTGCCCATCAATTTATAAATATATACATACACACATATAAGTGCTGTATATGCTACAAATTGCTATACAAAATATTCTAGATGCGATTCACAATGATCTGTTGTTGTCAGTATTTAATGGAGACATTCATAAATGTCATCGTCAATTCTAATTCTTGTGCCTGTTTGAACTCAATTGGTATTTTAGTGCTTTGGCTAAGGTCAATGCAAATTGGCTGGCGTACAAAATTTTCATTCAAACATATACATATATATATACATACATACATATATATGGCATACATAAATATATACCGAGACTTGTGTATTTTGAAAGAGTTTCCCGGCGTTTGTTTTTTGCCAAAGCTTTGCTGTTTGTTTGTTAAATGTCTTAGCGCAAAATAAATAATATTTTTTCTATTTGTATTTTGCATACGCAAAAATTTAATTTGAATGTGCTCATAAATATAGTTATCTGTACTCGTCGTACGACTTGCTCAAAACAATTTTTGCCTCAATCTTCAAGCTCTGAAAGAGTGTATGTGTTTTATTTAATTATTTTTTTCTGCTCGCTCTCGAGTGCTAAATTTAACAAAACGCGTGGGCGGGTTAGCATTGAATATGGCCAAGGCTTGTGACGCGACGACTATCATAATACTGATGGGCGATTTTTATAAGCTGCTCGACGAAACTTACCCGAAACATTTCCATATGTTTGCAGAAGAAAAACACGAAAAACAAACAACAAAATGTATGTGCCATTATAGAAATCAGGAAATTTGGAGCAGTATCATAGCAACTAAGTAACGCCTGGAACTACAAATGTATATGCAGCAATATATATATGGACTATAGACAAATGATATATACAATTGTAAGTTTTTTTCTTTCTCAATTAAAACTTAAATTTAAAATAATTTGCAAAAATTTCCATTGCAGATCTTAGAGAACAGCGCATAGAATTAAAGACGTCGCCTTTATTGGGAACTTCATAAAACTTCTATAAAAAGCAACTGAAAACCTCCCACACACACACACACACATACACACAATGGGCAAAGATTACTATAAGACTTTAGGCATAACAAAAACTGCCACCGACGATGAGATCAAAAAGGCCTACAGAAAACTGGCACTACGTTATCATCCGGACAAAAACAAAGCCGCAAATGCAGAGGAGAAATTTAAAGAGGTCGCCGAGGCGTACGAGGTGCTCTCGGATAAAAGCAAGCGGGAGGTGTACGATAAATATGGCGAGGACGGTCTGAAGAGTGGCGGTTAGTAAAGCACCTATAAAACATTGCTGAAAATACTTATATCTATCACCTTTAATGTAATTGACAGGCGCACGCAATGGCGGTGGCAGTGGCAAAAATTCATTTACATATCAGTTCCATGGCGATCCTCGGGCCACATTCACACAGTTCTTCGGCAACAGCAATCCCTTTGCCTCGTTCTTTGACATGGGCGACAATCTGTTTGATAAGAATGTCTTTGATTTGGATACCGAACCCGATTTCTTCTCATCGCCATTTGGCCTGGGCTCCAGGCATGGCCTGGGCAGCGCCTTCAGGTAGTTCCTTCATTTAATTCCATAAGCGTTCCATATTTGCTAAGCTTTCGTAGGCCCTCTTTTAGATCACACTCCTTCAATGTGCACACGCCCTTTAAAAAGGAACAGAAACAGGATCCACCCGTCGAGCATGATCTCTATGTCACTCTGGAGGAAATCTACCATGGCTGTGTTAAGAAAATGAAAATCTCACGTCGTGTAGTCCAGCCCGATGGCAGCTCCAAGAAGGAGGACAAAGTCCTGCAAATATCTATCAAGCCCGGCTGGAAATCGGGCACCAAAGTCACCTTCCAGAAAGAGGGCGATCAGGCGCCGGGCAAAATACCAGCGGATATTGTGTTCATCATTCGGGACAAGCCACATGCCATGTTCAAGCGCGAGGGCAGCGATTTGCGCTACACGGCGAGGCTGACGCTCAAGCAGGTGAGTGCTCTGAGATTAAGATAAGTGGGCTATACTTTGGGATATCAGTGAGTTAGCCACAGGGTGTTCATTGTTATAAAAGTGAGGGATTGGTCTGGTAACGACGTATATCCAGTTCTTCGTCTAATAATAGTTGGAATGTATTTCAACTATAATTCCAGTTTCTCTTTTTTTGGGAGCTCAACCAAAGAAAAGTTTCTCTCACATATTATTATTATTTTTTTAGATTTTATATTTATATTTTATATTTATATTTAATATAAATTAATATAAATTAATAGTTCCCCTTTTTTCTTTCGCACACGACAACCAGTTGTATAGTATATATTTTATTTTATTTTTATATCCCTTATCCCATATATTGCTTGATTGTTGTAGATCTCTTCCCTAGACTATTTTTTATTTTGTGAAAAATTCCATAAACAAAATCACGATAAACTATTATGCAATTTAGCATTACATTTGACAGGAAGATAAGGAAACGGCTTTATAAATATCAGCACACTTAGCCAGCTGTTAAATGTTTTTAATATTGATCGCTTATTACCATAAAATTAACCACATATTGTGCTTGTCACAGTTATATCGATATCTTACGACCCTTAACGTGCACTTATGGTTATTGTCAACCGTTAAATGTGAGATATGTAAGACTGTCTGGGCTGGGTTCTCACAGTATGGCGCCCAATTAAAGCCGGGCAGCGCCTAAATTAAATTATAATGAAATCGGCGTTATGGTTATGGCAAATTTACCATATACGCGCCCAGACCAGACAGCGTTGTCAGAGCCAAGAGCTGAGAGCTAAAAGCTAAAAGCTGAAAGCTGAAATCTGAGTGCTGGCCGGCGAATTTGGTCAACATGGTCAAGTTTCAATTAGGCGGGCACAGCAGTTGGTCGGGCCAACACGTACGCACACTCTATGCGACTTGGTAGGCAGTTCATGACGCTGAGGTGTTAAATTTTTCACAGCCAACTGTGTTAAAAGTCGAGGCGCAAACTTCGCGCAAAACTTCGCATTTGGCAAACGCACCAAAAAAAATCCATTTTTAATGACCACAAAACAAAACAAAAAAATTAAATAACATGCCAGCCAGTCCGTAGTCATGTTAAAATTGTTAATTGCATTAACTAGATTAAATAGTTGCTCTCTAAGTTTTTGACATTTTTAACATTTTATTGCTTGTTAGTGCGACAAATTTAGTAAATATTTTTGGGGTCTCAGTTTGCCCAATTTGGATGCATTTTCATTTTCATTTTCATTTTTCATAGATTAACGATATATATATTTATAAATTATGATTACCTTTTGTGGCGGAGTCTCAGTTTAGCTAAAAGTGTCATGTTGCTGTTTCTATTTAGAAATATTTGACACGGTTTTTGCGGCTCGTGATAATTATGATGCGTTGCGGAATTTGGTTATAGTCCCAAATGACTAATTATATGTAGTAGAACTTGTTTTTCAGTCGCATTTTATGAATTCAAGTTTGAGTTGATTCAAAAGGAACTATTTTATGTGATAAGATTAGGATTATAGCATATGTCAAATAAATATGAATTTAAAGATGTTGAAAAATTAGGAAATTTTTAACTAACTTTTACTATAATTTAATAATTTTATAATTGACTATAAAATGTTTAACACTTGACAACATTTTCGACTTCATATTGTAAATTAATTTTGGTCAGAGTATGTTAGTTATTATAGCCATTGTATTTTGATTTTATAAAATACTTCATAATATTTGAGAAATTGAGAAATTTGAGAAAGTTTAACATATTTTGTAGAATTATTTAAGTTTCCTTTTAGTTTATTGAAAGAAAAAAATATATTTTTCTTTCGTTTATTGAAAAAACAAATTTATATATATATTTGAAATTGTTTTACAGCGCTTTTCGCTTCAATTTGAATTTCTCGTTTTACAAAGCAATTAAAGCGCCATATAAGTACTGCACATAATTGGCCGCAAGCATTTTGAATTTGTTCTTGTTGTTGTGCATTAAATTTAATATCGCTCATAAATTACATCATCAAATACGTACGTATATATATGTATGTATAAAAAAAAAATCAGCAACAAGCAACGAATAATTTTTGATGACATTTAATATTTGGCTGAATCACAGCCTGAACGGGATCATTAAAATATTGATGCACTCATGGCACTGACCTACTACATAACTAATAGAAATAATAGAAATACTTTATATAAATGTACATGTATGTATACATTCGTAAATTTTAGACGGCATGCAAATTCAACACTCAATGGCTAAAAATCAAAAAAAATTAAAAAAAAAAATAAAAAAAAATTGTTGACGTTTTGAGTGTCTGCGTCAGAAATTCGCGAATGCTGCAGCTACCCTAAAAATTGATGAATGCCAAAGAACAATTGAACGTTGGTTATGTGCTCAATGTCTATGGGTTGGTCGTGTAACTGATGGCCAGACGTCACAAATGTTGTTGTTTTTGTTGTTTGAAATGTTGTCTGCCCATTGCCATTGTCATTTTTGGTTGGAGAACTTTTCGACTGCATAGAATTGGTAGCTCAATACAAAAAGCATTCGGCGGCTTCGTTTGCATTTTGATGACAGTCCTCATCGTCCTTCACATTGTCAGACCAGGAAAAAAAACGAACTAAAACAACAAAATGCTTTATGGCATGCTATTGAATGTCGTTGATTTGTTTTTCAAACACTCTTTTGGTTTTTTTTTTTTTGGAACATTGTCCAGCGCTGCGGAAAACTGGTGTAGTTAATGTTTGTTGTTTAAAACCGGTAAAAAAAAACGATTGCCTTAATATTTCAATCATACTTAATTAAGCATATTTTGAAAATATTTGGCGCCCGAGCAGGGACATTTTATACGTTTTTCTTAACAACTATTATTAATTGTGGTACTGTAAAAATGTTAAATGTTTTATGGTTGCTAAAAGAGTTTTTTTTCACCAAAAAAATATATATGTCGCCCAAGCAGGGACATTTTTAAAGCTTTCATAAACTGCTCTTAATTTATGCTTATATACCCAGTAAATTGTGATATTTTAAGCAAAGCTTTTAAATTTTTTGGCGCCCCAGCAGGAACTTAAAATTTTTTCTTTTTAATTATTATGCTTAATATTATAACTATCTATGTTCATTATTAAAATTCTGTAGGGCTTCGTTTTGTTTTATTTATTGTTATTGAATCAGTTGCCATTTTTGGCATCAGATTTGTGCCCTTATCCATAATACGCATTCCCTTTGCCCACCAGCTGATCCAGTTGTAGCTTGTAACCGAATCGCGATTCGCATTTGTATTCCTTGTGTTCTCTTTTTTCTGGTTTTTATGGCTCAGCTTCCGTAAAAGGTAGCAAAGTATTTAAGCGTTTTTATGTTACAGATTTTTGTAGTTGTTGATTTTTATTTATTTATTTTTTTTTGCGTTGCTTTACGACAACATTTTTAACATTTCCATTAAAAAATATCAATGCTGTCGGCTATGTCGTCGTCATCATCGGCATTTTGTGGTGCTATTGTTGTTGTTGTTGGTGCCGTCGTCATCAGTTTATGTTGTCATCGCTTTAAATTCACCACTCGGCGAATAGTATCGGTACATACATACATATTTTAAATATTCATAAGGTGTGCACTTTGCTTTTGTCGCAATTTATTTTTGTTCTTTATTGGGCGAGGCGGCGATTCGCACTGTTCACATGGTTTTATGTTCTGGCCAACCGTCCGATGCGGGTAACTGGGTAACAAAACATATATGTACAGTGTACACATATCACAAGTGTCGGGATTTAGTTGTTCTGGCTGTTATTTATATAGTAGGCAGTAACTGGTTTATTGTAATATGTAACAAAAAAAACATATTCAAAATTTTTTTAAATAATTTAATAGATAAAGTTAATAAAGTTAGGAAATATAAATATAATAAATTTTTTTATTTAAAAAATTTAGCTTTTTTAATATAACTTAAGCATAAAATTAATTAAAGCAATATAATTATTTTGAACACCATAACTGATAAAAAGAAGACAAATTTTTCATGAATTTGTTTTTAAAAGTGAGTTTATTTGTAAAAATAAATTTAAAGTTTTAAAAAATATTAAATATTATATTTATGTATTAATTTAATGCTAGCTTGAAATTTTATATTATAGATTTTAGTATATTAGGGCTTCTTTTAAGAAGAAAAAGCATAGAGAGAGTTTAAGAAACTTTCAGCCTTATGTGCAGTTTATTGCAGTCAGATCCTACAATTAATGTAGCTTAAAGTTTTTATGATAATGAAAACTACAACTAACTAGCTGAACAGAAAATTACATAAAACATTCAATTAGCTAATAGCACTTAGGACTTTTTAAAGTTATTGCAAAAGTTGCGCCGGATAAAAATATGTTTTAATATTACGAGAAACTTTCAGAATGCTCTTTAACTTTCTTTAACAAATCATATGTGCAAGGCGAAGTCACAAAGTTTTTTCTGTCTTCAACTTCTTTGCCCACTAATTAAGTAGGACACATTAATATCTCTACTCGGTGCTCAATATAGCCAAATCATGATTGATGGCTATCTTTTAGCTGGCCAATTAAACAAATCGAATGTCAGCTGTCCCAAATGAAATCGCCCTCAAGTTTAGCCGGGCCCAAAGTGAACAAACAAGGAATACGGGGCTATGAGATTTTCCGTTGAAAGAGGAATCGGAGAAACATGTCAACAACATGTTTAAACACGAATTAGGCACATAAAAAGCATAAAAAGGATTTATGCAAGACACAAAGCAAACACAATAAGAAGACGATAAAACGAACTAGGAAGCATTTTTTTTTTGTTCGATTCATGTTTCGACGACATGTTGCCACTGCAGGGGGCTGGCAGTGTGGATGTGGCAAGTGGCAACTAAGAACATAAACAGGATTACCAAAAAAGATTGATAGATTCCCCCAGTTAAACCCCATGTGCGTTTGTTTGTCCAGCATTCCCTACTGCTTTTTTGCTTTTTTTTTTGTTTGTTGGGGTATAATAACAATTTACAGGAAATTGAGTTGTTTTGTTATGAGGAGGGTTCTCACATTGTATTTGATTGATAATAGTTGAAAGCAATTTATTTATTTATTTATTGATACGCTTTGTTTTCCATTTCTCTCTGATTTTAGGCGCTCTGCGGCGTTGTCTTTCAAGTTCCTACAATGTCCGGCGATAAACTGCGCATCAGCACCATGCAGGAGATCATCAAGCCGAACACTGTGAAACGCATCCAGGGCTACGGTCTGCCCTTCCCGAAGGATACCACGCGCAAGGGCGATCTTTTGGTGGCATTCGATATACAATTTCCCGAGAAATTGACTGCCGCGCAGAAGGAAGTGCTCAGAGACATGTTATGAAGATATTTGATGCCGCCTTAACCACGACAACGACTCACTCACCCCTACCCCACCCCCCTCCGTCAACAACAATTCAGTCCTCTTCTAGTTAGTCATACTAAAAATACTACGCAATCAAAATCTGTTTTTGTTTTTCATCGTTATTAGCGAGCATACAAATGAGTATTGAATGTGTCAAATCCATTCAAATTATTTGATTCATTTTGATTTGACGCGCATTTCATTTGTGTTTTAATTTATTTTACAGGAATTTGTGTTGTCTAATATTGCTCATTGCCCGATAAAAATAAAAACCACCCCCCCACCAACCATCAAGTTGCAATAATACATATATTGACCATAGTTATTATGTCGCATAATTCTTAATTTATTTGTCTAAATTAAAGCTACATATAATAAAAACAAACAACAAACATGTGAAAATAAATGCTGTACATTTCTCCTTGGTTATATATAAATTCGATCATCAGTGATTAGTGTATAGATGATCATTTCAGAACAGCTGATGTCAAAATTTAAAATACTTTCTGCTTGAAAATCTCTGAAATACTGTGTAATCTAATTTATTTTATAGAAAATCTTTTTTTTTTTTTTTGTTAACTCCGTTTTTTTTGGATTTAGAAAGGATTTCGTATAAAAAATTATTTTATGCCAAAAAATATGATTTTTTTAAGCAGTTAACTTATTAGAATCGGACTATTATATCATAAAAAGAGTAACATTTTTGTAGGAAAGCAACTTTTGATGAAGTACAGAAATATTTAAAAAGACATTTGGTTTTTCTAAAACAATTAGCCAATGTTATTCACACTAAAGTCGGTTGTTTTCTGTTTGAGCAGCGGCAAAGAGTGAAAAGTTTGTTTGGCCTGAAAGGAAAAGTGCAAATTGTGTGGTAATCGGAACGCGTTTGCCTAATTAGCTGCCGTTGCCAGCAGTTGGCTGTTGGCTGTTGCCTGTTTGGAGCTGCCAGTTGTCAAAGGAACTTGGCCAACGTAGCGCTCGTTAAGTCATTAAAACTGCATGAAGTCAAAACTTTATGGTCTGCAAAGTTTGCGTCAAAGCAGAAAACAAACCGAACCGAAAAAAAAAGAACGTAGCTGAAGAGAAACCTCGGAAAAGTGGGCAGCAAATGCAGAAGAAACCGAGCAACATCAAAGCCGACAAATGATAATTCGTTTAAAAAGCAAGCCAAGGCCGGGCCACAGACGCATTTCATTTGCAGACAATAAACTGGGCAACAACAACAAGGTCTAAATAAATTAAATTTCTGAACAGCTCTTTGCATACAAAATAGACGCACGAAAAAGCTGCCTCAGATTTCCAAAACACATGCCACAAGCGTCGCGTTGCCTGCAACCGATACCGGGGCCAACGCATTGACAGCCGAAAATGCACGGGGCACGTGCCCCTTGTCGTCTGCCCCTGCCACTGTGGCATGTGTCTATGTCTGTGCTCCTGCTTCCTGTGTCTGACCTAAGGCTCCCGGAATCTCAGTCGCAGTTTCAGCCTGGCTACATTGTAACAATTCGTTGCGATTTTCCACTTATTTTAAAAACTGGAGACTTCAAAATGTTTTTAGGCAGCGGTCAGGGGTTGGTGTAGAAGGCAGAAAGGAAAGCGCTGTCGAAATCACGGCGAAATCATCGACAACTGGCAAATGTGTGAATTGAATTTTCAAACAATTTGCCGTCAGTCGGTGGCAAAGTCAGTTGCAGTTCGCTTCATGTGCCCCCCCTGTGCCTGTGAGGCACCCTGTGCCTGCCCAGGCGCTCTTCACAATCTCTGTGCCTGCTGCTTTTTGATACCCTAGCAAGGGATATTCTATCTTGGCTATACAATGAGTGGTGAATTAAAGCTGCTTCTATGACATTCTTTTTTCTTGAGAAGAGTCTTTCTAGCCCTTGTCTCTCTCTTAAAGCTATCAGGATTGAGCTTTTTAAGACAGAGGGATATAGGCATAGACACGATCGGTTAGCATTTGTATAAATCAATTTATTTTGATGATCTTAAGCTTCATTTTTTTTTATACTTTAATATAGTAGAAATATAGCTTCTATAATCCCATGAAGCAGAACTCATTTAAGATCACGTTAAAAAAAATGTGTTCTTTTTTTTATAGATATATTTTTAATCCAGTTAATTGTGACTCTAATATTTATTTTGGTTGCTTTTATTTTTATTTATTTATTTATGAAACAGAACTATTTAAGATCACGTCAAAAAAGGTGTTATTTTTTTGCTTTAAATACAGATTTTTTTTTAGCCAGTTAATTGTGACTCTAATATTTATTTTGGGTGCTTTTATTTGTATTTATTTATTTATGAAACAGAACTTATTTAAGATCACGTCAAAAAAAGGTGTAATTTTTTTTTGCTTTAAATACAGATCTTTTTTTGCCAGTTAATTGTGAGTCTAATATTTATTTTGGTTGCTTTTATTTATTTATTTTTGTTAAATTTAGCACTCAGGCTGCAGGAACCCCTTTTATTTGTCTTTATGCTAATTTATTAATACATCTATTTATTAATTTAACATGAATGTTTTTATTTAACAAATATTTGCACACAACTAAATCCATTTAGCTGCCTTAGAAATATTCGGCTAAATGATAATGAAGACGGAGATGAAGTATGAACATTTTGTATGTTATATTATATTTGTAAAAATGTATTTAATTTAATTTATAATATTTGCCAACTTTTGATTATTACTTGATTCATATATTGTACAGCTATAATAAAGGGTATTTCAAAGTTGCCATCCGCCAGTGGGCAGTTCCTTACTTTCCTTCGCTTTCGCTACTGGCTTCGTTTCTGGTTTGGACCTGAAACGTGCATGATTTGAGATTTGATTTGCTGTGCGGCTGCGGCAAACGGGCAAACGGGCTTTTGGCTACATTACAGCCATGGCGGCTGCTTCTGATCCTGCACCTTAACCAACCGCTGGCTTTGGCTTTGTTTGCCGTGTCCTCGCCGTGTCCTGTCCTGCCTTGTCCTATTCGTTTGTGGCGCGATTTTAAACATTTTGCTCACGTTTCGGATGTTTATGCCATTAGCGTTTAAGTTGCCATACAAAATGCGTCTCGTAAATAACGAAATGGTTTTCGCTTCTCCCTTTGTCCAAATCGGAGAGGGGTGAACGACCATGATGAGGGGCAGGGGCGTATGTTGTATTTGTAATCGATGCGATTGCCAGTTATTGGGATTTGTGGAAGAATTTACAATAGACATTAATATAATGTAATAAATAAATTTTATAAATTGCCAAAATATTATTTTATAATGTAATATGATATAATATGTAATATATATTTTTGAATTATATATATGTATTAATATATATTATATTACATAGTTGCATTAATATTTGATGCTATATTTAAAAAAATATAAAATATAACTTTTAATCAAAAATTCAATTTATTTGTAATAATATCCCTGTATACATTTAGGAAACCCATTAAAAATAATACGTTTGACAATGGCAAGAGCGACAGCAATGGGCGCTGCAGGAGCACAGCTTAGGATCTGTTCGATCTGAATCTTCTGACTTGCCACCCCCATTGCTGCTCGCTCTTGAGTCCGTCTCAAATTGATCAGCTTCCTCTTGGCACGAATTGAAGAACTTAATGCCAATGTTTGCGGCCTCTTCCCTCGACTCGTCGAAGCAATTGGTTTGCACGAATATAATAGGCCGTTTCGCTTGCTCTCTAGACCTGTGAGTGCCCGTCTGGGATTTGTATACAGTTCGTTTTTTTGAGCGCTCTTTGCGCTTAATGGGACTGCCCGAGATCTTGGTCGTGTATGTGGGCGCTGTGATGGCCGCTTGTATTTCCGACTCGTAGAGCCGCTGACGTTCTTCAATTGTTTTCTTCCGTATGGAAATAGTCCTATAGCGACTATTCAAGTTCTCTATTGTTTGGAGCGTCTCTTCAAAGGCCACCTCCAACTGCTCCACCGCCTGAAGCGTCTCCCAAAGCAATGCATTCTTTATCATTTTTACACTTAAAATTTGATTGATATAGTATGTGGAAAAATACTATTTTTGATAGAAAATGCTAAGATATAGAAGAAAATTTCATAAAATGTTTTTCTAGATTTTTAAACTATTAAAGAGAGAGAGAGAGAGAGAGAGAGAGAAAGATTGATAGAGAAAAATTTAATACTTAAAAAATAAATATTTTTAAAATTTGATTGATAGTATGAGGGAAAATACTATTTTTGATAGAAAATGCCAATATATAGGAAAATATTTCATAAATTTTTTTCCTAGATTTTTAAAGTATTTTAGCGGAAAAGCCATGTATTAGATATTTTTTAAATAGCTGCAGAAACTATTAGAGAGAGAGAGAGATACAGTTTAATAGAGAAAAATGTAATACTAAAAAAAATTATTTTTTTATTAAAAGTTTTTAATTGTTTTTAAATTTAGCAAGCTTCTCTACTTTAGGTATCTTTTAAGATCTCTCTACATTTTAATTTATATATAAATTATTTTAATATAAAAAAAATAATTAAATAAATTATAAATAAAAATTATTATTAAATGGATCTTCTGGACCCTAGTCTCTGATTAGCATTAACTATAGTTGGAACTCACTTTTAGATAGTTGGGATTTGCGAGTGTTCGTTTCTAATCAGAATCCAGTGGCGAGTGGCGAGTCAATCAGTCAAGCGTTTAATAACTGATTGCAGCTGTGTGTGGCTGTGGTAAGGAGTAGCGAGTGAGGAAGATAAGTCGAAGCAGAAGCGAAAGCAGAAGGCTAAAGAGTAGAATAAAATTTATAACATATCTAACACGCATACATCATTTTGATATGCATGCCACGGGCACGTTTACGAGTATTTGCTTAAGAGTTGAAGCTCAAGTGGGTGGTGGACTGGGCTGGCAAATGGGGCGTATGCCAGCTGCAGCGTGTAGAGTGTCCAGTGGGTGGTTAGGGCAAAATTCGCTGGGCACCGCACACGGACAGACACATTAATTTAGCTGCTGCTCTCGAAACCGCATGCAATTTTTCTTCGACTTGGCTGCTATCGCCTTTCAATGGCAGGAAGTGGAGCGCTCAGTGGCCAGGACGCAGGGCACATCGCAGCCAAGCTGGAGGCAGCCAGTGAGGCATTCAGTCAGTTAGTCAGTCAGCCAGATAAGTGCGGTTTATGTGCGGCACGTAGCCCGTCTCAATACAGTCAATAAATTGCCGCTGCGTTGCACTGTTGACTGACCAAAAAAAGGGGTGAAGCGGCCTGTGGCAGGGGCGGCCAGCGACAGGGTTGGGCTGCACTCTAACAAGGGTTAGCATGTGCTCGAAGGACGAAATTGATGCTGCGCATTTTTCTTGCCACTTGGCATAGGTTAAATCAATGCACTTTAAGCACTTCAAACTTGAACGAAAAGCCAGAAACTTTAAAATTTATAAACAGTATTTATTCATTATAATGAACTTGCAGTGGAATTAAAATATTTTTTTTTTATTTATTTATATATTTATTATATGATGTTGAGGATTTTAAAATAAAAGCATAACATTTTAAATTTTATAAAAACATTTAAATATAAAAAACAAAATTATTTCGCTTAAAATTGAAATAAAAAGTTTCCAGCCAATATTGGAATCAAGAACTGGGCTTATAAATATATAATAAATTTATTATAATCGACAATTGATTATAATTGATGGATAATTTTTGTTTTTATTTCTAGTCGGAATTATTAAATCTTCTTTAAACTTCATCGAAATTGAATACGAGAACTTAGCAAGGTTCCACTGTATCTAGCTTAAAAATATCAGATTGCAATCACTTTTTAGTTTCTGTGGCCTTTTGTCTTTTGCAAATTTGCATTTAAGACACGTTCGCTATAATGAGGTACTACTGTGCATAACTTGAAAGCCGAAATGGTAAACAGTTGCCAGGTTCTGCGCAAAATTCCAATGCAAATTAACTTTATATTAAGAGCACATTAATGAGGAGGCGAATACCTCAAAGTTACAACAACAACAAAAACAACAACTACAACAACAACAGGAGGAGGAGCTTACTATGCAGACAAATGAAGTGGGTAGCGGTAGAAGTCCTTCAACCTACGAATATTATAAATCAGAGCGCGCCTCACTGCGCATAGACAAGCAAATTATAATAAGAAAATTGCGAGTGTTTTTCCCAAAACCCCAGCAGCTTGGCATAGCTAACAACATTCCAGAGGAAAAGTCTGCCGGAAAATATGTTATTAATTCAAATTAATATAATCCAATTTTCTTGTTGTTGTTGTTGCTGTTGTTGCTGCCGCTTCTTTTGCCTTTTCCTGTGCGCATTTATGTTGTTTGTGCATGTCCGCCTGCGCTGCGGAAATGGAAACTACTTTCTCAGCCGCTGTCAGAGCTGCGCGCATATTGAAAAGATGTTTTTCACTTGCCTGGAACCCTGCACTCCCCTCAGCTGTACGCTAGCCGTGTGTGCGCTATGATGTATAGACATGGTTCGTATATCTAGGCGGACCTCTCCTTGCTGTGCCCGGGTTAGGTTTCAGTTTTGTTTTTTATTTTTATTTTTTTTTTTGGGTGCGCTGCAGTCGGTGGGCGGGGCAGTTAATAATGTGCAGATATGCCAGCTATGACAGTCCCTAATTTGTGCATATTTTTCACATTTTGCCATTAAATTTGTGCCTTTCGGTTTGGGATTTATCATTGGGGCCTTCTGACAAGCGGGTCAACGTTTCTTTTACATCCATTTGCAACATGTCGTAACCCTGTTCTATAGGCATATATCAACTTGATAGACTATGGATAAGGCTGAGCCAACAAAACAAGATTTACATAAAAAGTTCAGTGAGCTCAGGAGGTCGATTTTTCAGTCAAACATCATGCCAAAATTTACCTAACGTTGTTCTTGCTAGATTTGAAATCTCATAACTTTGCCAAAACTCAACCGATTTTCATGATGTTTAGCATTTTGTTCATCTTTTGACCTCTATCTCGATTCTACATTTAAATTTTATTCGAATTCGATAATAATTTTTTTTTGAATTTTTTCCCAAAAAAATCCTTTACTCCCCCCTTACTTATTTTGGGAAAATTTTTTTTTTTTTAATTTAGAATCTCGAAATTTTATTTTTAATTGATTGCGGTTACCAAAATTAGTATAAAACGCAACTTTAAACTTGATTCTGAAGGGGTCAAATTTTCTGTCAAAAAACATGCAAATATTGACAAAAATTTAGACATGTAAAGTTCCCGAAACCATACTTGCTAGATTTCGAAATCTCATAACTTTGTCAAAACTCACCCGATTTTCATGATGTTTAGCATTTTGTTCATCTTTTGACCTCTATATCCATTCTACATTTAAATTTTATTCGAAGTCAAGAATAATTTTTTAAAAAATATTTTCCAAAAAAAATCCTTTACTCCCCCCTTACTTATTTTGGAAATTTTTTTTTTTTTTTAATTTAGAATCTTGAAATTTTATTTTTAATCGATTGCGGGTATCAAAATTAGTATAAAACGGAACTTTAAAATTGATTCTGAAGGGGTCAAATTTTCTGTCAAAAAACATGCAAATATTGATAAAAATTTAGACATGTAAGGTTCCCGAAACCATACTTGCTAGATTTCGAAATCTCATAACTTTGGCAAAACTCAACCGATTTTCATGATGTTTGGCATTTTGTTCATGGTTTGACCTCTAGATCGATTCTACATTTATATTTTATTCGAATTCGATAATAATTTTTTTTTGAATTTTTTCCCCAAAAAATCCTTTACTCCCCCCTTACTTATTTTGGAAATTTTTTTTATTTTTTTATTTAGAATCTCGAAATTTTATTTTTAATCGATTGCGGGTATCAAAATTAGTATAAAACGCAACTTTAAACTTGATTCTGAAGGGGTCAAATTTTCTGTCAAAAAACATGCAAATATTGATAAAAATTTAGACATGTAAGGTTCCCGAAACCATACTTGCTAGATTTCGAAATCTCATAACTTTGGCAAAACTCAACCGATTTTCATGATGTTTGGCATTTTGTTCATGGTTTGACCTCTAGATCGATTCTACATTTATATTTTATTCGAATTCGATAATAATTTTTTTTTGAATTTTTTCCCCAAAAAATCCTTTACTCCCCCCTTACTTATTTTGGAAATTTTTTTTATTTTTTTATTTAGAATCTCGAAATTTTATTTTTAATCGATTGCGGGTATCAAAATTAGTATAAAACGCAACTTTAAACTTGATTCTGAAGGGGTCAAATTTTCTGTCAAAAAACATGCAAATATTGATAAAAATTTAGACATGTAAAGTTCCCGAAACCATACTTGCTAGATTTTGAAATCTCATAACTTTGCCAAAACTCAACCGATTTGCATGATGCTTAGCATTTTGTTCATCTTTTGACCTCTATATCGATTCTACATTTAGATTTTATTCGAATTAGATAATAATTTTTTTTAAAATTTTTTCTCAAAAAAATCCTTTACTCCCCCTTACTTATTTTGGAAATTTTTAGTCTCAAGTAAACGTCTCAGCTTGGGCTCCATTCAGGCTTATATTTTATTCTGTTTCCTCAGATTGGCTGTCAATTAGGACAACGTTACTCAGCATCGTGTCTAGGGTCCTTAAGCGAACAGCTACTTCGCCTAACGGCTACATAAACGAGAATGCAGCTGAGCCCCTGGGAAGATAATTGTGTATACACAACACGGTTTGTGCTTTAAATGAAGTGAAAGTCGCACTTTTATTTGTATTAAATATTTACGACAAAGCATCAGCGGGAAAAGCAATTTCCAAACTGCAAAGTGAAATTCAACTCCAATGGGGGTTTGCGGGTGGTTTTTGGGGGCTGAAGACAGTCGCAGTAAGTGCTGCACTTGAAAGTGTTTTTTCTTTGTTGCTTCTTTGCTTCTCTCGTGCTGCAATCAGGACGTGGAGCATCGTCATTAGATCTACTAAAGGCGTCGCGTGCGCTGCGATTCGCCGCGTTTGAGTATCTCCTCGAGGCGTCGCCTTTCCTTGACTGTCAAAACCTTTTCCAGAGTTTCCAACGTTGAGTTGATTTCCCGCTTCGAGTGCAATGGCAGCCAGAGCGTCGTGATGGAGAAGGTTCTAAAAAAGGATTATAAGTAAAGGTATTTTTTACAGGTTGCTGTCAAAATTTAACAGCCAGTTTAACATGTTTATTTTAATTAATAATTATATTCATGAAGTGTCTGTTAAATCGTGACAGAAAGTTTATCCGACTGTTGAATATATGACAAGTAGATAAGGCTTTAGGGTTGCCACCTGGCTATTTTTTAGCTCAAATGGCAACTTTAATAAATAATGATATTGCTTAAACTGTCTGTTAAATTGTGAATGGAAGTTTATCCGACTGCTGAATTTTTGACAGGTAGATAAAGTTTTAGGGTTGCCACCCAGCACATATGGCAGCACTAATTAATAATGCTATTGCTTGAATTGTCTATTAAATTGTGAAAGAAAGTGTATATGACTGTTGAATATATGACAAGTAGATAAGAGTTTAGGGTTGCCACCTGCCTATATCTAGCACATATGACAGCACTTTTCCGACAGTTAATTTTGAACTTTAGTTGAGAGGTTCGTCAACCTGGGTACTTGACAAGAGCTTGCTAGGAACGCAATGCAATTGAACTTCCTGTCAAACGTGACTTTGGAGATGTGTACAACTCTGCCCTGGCAAGGGCTAATCGAGCTTTTAATTTCTCACCTGTGTACGCGCATTGCGTCGATGGCGCAGCGCTGCATCTGCTCGTGCATTGCCATTTCCCAGCGGAAACGCTCGTTGTAGCGCCGGAATGCGGCCATATAGCGTCTATGGCATATGTCAGCGCTGTGCCCCCAAGCGAAGTGGGGAGCAGGTAAAGGGGGGGTTGAAGAAATTGTGAAATGTATTAAATCAACAGGAAATTGCAATTTTCACACAATTTGATTCGATCTGGCAGAGAGGCGCCTGGCGGCGGCGTCTGTCCTCGTTACTCACTAGGTTGGCTCCTTCTCGTCCTGCGGCGGCCGCTGCCCGAAGCCCACACGTCTGGCAAGGAGCACACGATACCATTGCTTTTGCAGCGTATTCATCGGCCGCTTGAAGGGATTGGGATTGGGATTGGGATTGAGTTTGGATTTGGGATTGCTTCTCGTATTGGCAATGCTCGGCTCTGCCTGTTTGGCTTTCAGTTTTTCCATTTCGCTTCGCTTTACCGTTTACAAGTTTTCTGTATTAAGCCAGAGATTGCTTCCTTGCCGTTGGGCATCTGCCAATGCACTGCCCCGTGGAAATATTGCCCCAACATTGTTGTTGTAGTTTCCCTTGATGTTGTTCTTGTTGTTGTTGCCATTGGCGCCGTTGTTGTCAGCCAGCTCCATGACGAGTTTATCGAACCAACAAGGCAAATGGGTTACGGGGCATTAGTTGTCGGTGGTGGGGTAGGGGCGGAGGGGGTGGGGGGGGGGGGGGGGCGTGTAACTGTTGCATATGCGAATGCATTTTGTGTGTTTCTGTAACTTCACTTGTCTGCAAGGTGAGCGAGCTGAATGCTCAATAAATGAAATGGCTTAGCCCTGATTGAGTGGGGTGCAAGGGTCAGAGAGTGAACGCAACTGAGAGCTGAGAACTTTGCTCTGAATTTATTTTGGGAATGCAAATTAGGTCATGGTTTTAATATCAAACTAATGTAAGAAAATTTGAATAAATGTTATTTGAGAGTCTGTTATCTTAATTAATAATTATATTGTAAGAGGGACCTGGTCAAATAAATTTATGTTCTTATTTATGTAATTAAAGTTTCGATAAATAAAATATGTTTAAAAATTATAAACTGAAATGAATGCTTTTATCGGGTGTCATAAATAAAATATAGTTAAAAATAATAAAATAAAGTTAATTAAAAAAAAGCTAAACCAAATAAAGGGAAATGCTTTTAATCGGTTGTCATACCTAGTCTAGTGCCAGGATATCGTCAGGGTATTTTCGAAAGAGTTTTGTCTATGTAGAATTTAAATTTTATTTATAGTCAAAGGCATTTGCAGAAGCTTATAGCATACAGATACACTTCGTAGTTACAGGGTATTGGCAAAAACCCCACTTAATCAGCTAAATAAACACATTTTTCAGCTTTGGCATAAGCCTATTCAGAAATCCAAGTGGAATAATAGCAAAAGATGCTGCATGAAACACTCAAATTGGCTTTAATCACTTTCATATTTCATCGAAAGGGTTAGGCACATAAAAGACACTTGTGTGGCTTGGTCTTGGCCGAAAGTTTAACCCAGTCACATGTGAATTACTGACATTTGTTGCCTAGCAAAATAGGCCAAACAGCAGAAGTGGGCACAACAATATCCGTGCAGGACAGACAGGACCGAAGGCTCGAAGGCGTGCTTTGCCTTAGAAATCGCAGCTGTCGCTGCTGTTAGCTGTTGGCTGTTGGCCGTTGTCTGTTGCCTTTTTCGACTGGCATTCTGCCGAGTAGACAACAAACAAAACTATTGAACTGAGTGGCGCCTGTCGCAGTTTATGGCCCGGCGCAAAAGGCAATCATAGAAATGTGCTCTAATTTAAAGTAGCATAAAAAAGGCAAAAACAAAAGCGCAGCAGCTGCCAAGACAGCATATGACACGAATTGAAACTGTTGCCAGAAATGCAGTTGGCTAAAATGATTTCTATTTTTTGTATGTTTTTGGTTTTTATATTTTATTTCTGTTTGTGTTGGAGTTTTGGCCCTTGGCTTTGGGGTCAGGTCGAGCCAATATCAACATTAGTTCCCCGTAATGTCATGAACTTTGCGGGCGAAATGTTTTTATCGTGTTTTGTTTTTCAGCTTTGTTTTCTTTCTGGTCTCAGCTGTTGGCAGCAGCGTCTTTGTCAGCGCTTATTGATGGCTGCCACGGCTAAATGTTTTTCAATTTATTTTATTTGGCAATTTTTTTGTTGTTCTTCGAACAAAAAACAATTTATTGGCGCCCCATTTCCTCGCTTTTATGGCCCTTTGCAGGCCAATTGTTTTGCCTTTTGTTACGCTGCGTATCAGCAATTTGATTGATGCTGCAACAAATTCTGCAGCATAATTTTAGGCTGACTTGTAAAATCTCATGCGCGGCTGGCGCTAGAGCGAGACAACTAGCTGACACAACAGACACGTAGGCGCCGTTAAATTTAAAAAGGCCGCTTAAAACGATTGCACGATAATAATAACAAGCACATGTATCATTATTTGTGCAGAGTTATTAAGTTTAATTATTTGACAATGTTGGCAGGGCAAATTTAAAAAGATATATTTTTTTTCTTTTCAATTCAATCTTAAAAAAAAAAAATATATATATTTTATTTAATTTTTTTTTAATTTATCATAAAAATATTCAAAACTTTCACAGTAATATCTTTATTGACATTTTATATATTATAGTTTATATTATAATTTAAGAAAATTTATTTTATAAGTTAACATAATTTTAAATAATTTGGACAAAGATTAATTTTAATTGCAAAATTAATTTTGTTGCCAGCGATAAAAATGTCCACAATATTAACAAAGATTTAATAATGAAGTTAAAGGAATATGGTTAATAAATCTTATTAAGCAAATAGCTGCAATTAAGTTGAGAGCAAACAGTTTAAAGCTTTGAACTGTTTACACAGAATGACACGGAGTGACAAACTGCCAAATGGGTAAACGGATGAATGGATAAAAGACAGACAGACAGACAGACACAGACGGCAAATGAGCGCGGCAAGGAGACGGGGGAGCTCTACCCACAGCATAAGCAAATGCACAATGAGTTGATAATCCCAAAGGCAAGCACACACACACGCACACACGCACACACACACATATGGAGAGTGGCTGGGGAGGGGGTGGCAGGGTAGTTGGTTAGTCTGGCAGTCAGACTATGCATATAAGTATGCAAAAGCCATAAAGCAACAATAATAAACGCGCATCATCATCAGCGGTTGGTTTGTTGCCGCTGTCAGCAGAAAAGTATGAAATATCATCTAAAATAGGAAATGCGTAAATGTGAAATCCTACGCAACGGAAACTGAACTCAACTCAACGTTCGCTGATTCCCAGCTGCACACGCACACACACACGCACACACATATAGCGAGTGTATGAAAGTCAATTTTTCATTTAGATAACTTTGACATACGCAAACGTCATGGCTTGCTTTCGCCCGAGGGTGGTATGAGGCGAGGGGGTTAGGGGGAGGGCTTTGGGTCGCAGTAGCTGCACATAACGATTCAGATTGGAGCTAAGTTCCTGACATGCTGCTACTGATGGCGCCAGACGGGCACAAAGCGCCGAAATGCGGGCAACGTTTTGATAAATGAATATTCGACGCTGTGGCGCAAAGCGTTCTCTGCATATGTGTGAGTGTGTGTGGGTGTGTGTGTGTGGGGGTGTGTGCTTGTGGCTTAAATGAAATGTTAACAATTAAAAGCAGAAAGCACAAATCCAACAAACGACACGAAAAGACTATCAAAATACATAATAAGCCGCCAGAGCTGTTTACACGCGCGTTCGCCTTAATACGCGGCGTATGCGCAATATTACGATTATAAATTATGCTCCAGCCCCACTTATCCGAGCTGGGGCTGTTGGGGCTTGTTTAGTGTAAACTAAGCCAAACATTAAAAGGGAAGGTAAAGCGCTATAAACCGTTGCACAAGTGGCAAAAAGGGATAAACTCAAACCGACTTCAAGTGGGATTTTCATTATTTTTCCAACTTTGTTGCCGTTGTTGTTGCTGTTGTTGCGTGCCAACTGAAAACAAGTTATTTTGTATTTGCACAGCGCCTTACACATTGTTATAATCATAAAAAGTATTAAAAAGTAACAAGACAGGACAAAAACCTGTGGAAACTGTAGATTGTAGATTGGGGTAGGAGGGGGGTGAGGGGCGTCTGCTGCACTGATGGGCGGACAGGTGGGTCGCTCTACCATTTGAAGTTGATTGCCCATTTTTCGGAAGCTACACTTGTTTACCCACTCAAGACGCGACGTGGAGTGCCGCCGCGAGGGTAGGCAGAGGGGTTGTTGCCAGAACCCCAAGCATATACTGTGTGAGAATCTGGTCGCGGCTTGTGTACAAAATTTGCGCTTACCTTAGCGTGAAATGATGTTCAGGTAATAAAGCGAAGCGTGCGGTTGGCTTAGAGCGCTGCACAGGTGCTCTATTCGGGGGATGGTATTATCAGGTTGGGAGGTGTTGAAGCACATGCTATAAAATATGATAGTGCAGTGAGCAAATTGTAAACAACAGACGAACGAGGACGAATACGTAGCAGATATTAAGGCATACGAAAGGAGCTGCTGGAAAATAGTAAATAAATAAGCATAAGTTAAGTCCTGAAAAAAAATGTGTATATTTAAGAAAAATATGAATATTACTCAAAAATATCAGCAGAAACAAAAATATATTTCAAAATATAAAGCAAAACAATTTTAAATAATATTTAAATATATTAAAAATATGAATATTAATAATTATAATTTTTTTACAATATATAAATATATAAATATTCAAGATATTTTTAAATTTTACATTGTTATAATAATAAATATAAACGAATTTTTTTATACTTTTTTTGTATTGATATTTCATTTTAAAAAAAATCTGATTTATACCAGAGTTAAGTCAGCGTTCTATAAAAATTAGTTTGTTCATATGAAAAAAATTTTGTTTTGTATTTTTTTGTAGCTTTCTAAAGACGATTAATATTCTGTAAATTCTGCTGCCTCAAAGGTTCTTCAAGCAATTTCTACAACTGATATGCCCTTCAATTCTACTTGTAGCGCATTACAATCATATTTCACGCTTTGGTTCATCCAAAACAGCCGGCGAAAGCGGCAAAGTGGCCATATACAAGTATGCCATGAGTAATATTTTATGGCCGTTCCTTAATGCCAACTACGCTATAACGAGAGCGAGAGTGACAGAGAGAGAGAGAGAGAGAGACCTCCACAGATTGTAAATTTTAATGAAATCCCCTTAAGATTCAATCGAGCTTGGGCTTCTTTCTGCCTTAAACTACAGCCTTTATGATTGAGGTAGAGAGCGAAACAGCAGCTGAAACAGTTCGCATCACATATTTTTTTATATTAAGGCACCCGCTCAGAACTTAACCTTCAATATGGCAGCCGTAAGTGTGCACAACCACACACATACACACACGTTGTTGTTGTGTTTGCCCTTTCCATTTCAATGGCGGCTGCTGGACGCAGGTGTTGGCCACGTAGTGGGAGACGTGTTGGCCACGTTGGCGCCAACAAAGATGCCAGACCGACTTGGAAGCCACAGAAGAGCAGCAGCAGCAGCAGCGGCAGCCCAGACGACCAGCATTCAGTTGAATGTTGGAACATTTTTCGGTATTTGTCTGCGCACCTTGAAAATCCTTAGACTTTTGCGGGTCGCACGGTTTATTTTCATTTTATTCCTTTCGGATAGGCAAGGAGCTGGCAGGAGCTGGCAGGAGCAGGAGCTGTCCCTGCTACACTCGATGCATACCTTTTTGGCACTTTGTTGAATTTATCGCATAAGCTTTTCGCATACTTCCGGGTAATTGGCAACACCATGTTCTACACCTTCGTGTGTGTGTGTGTGCTTTGCGCATTTAAAGGCGTTAAGGTGCAAATTTATTTCCTCGAAACCTTTTTGCCAACGTCCGTCGTAATGAGCACTTTTTGTGTGCATTATATTTCTCGACCCTGACATATGGCCCCCGAAAAACCCCCCCATCCAGGACGGGACGGGACAACCGGTCTCCGGACTCTGGGGCATGTCTGGAGCGTGTAGGCACAGGCTCGTTAAAGGCGTCTGGAGTGCCTTTCTGGCATTTTTGCACTTGTGGTTTCACGTTATTGTTCAAAATTGTTAAGCACATTTAAGCCTGATTTAGTTGCATATTTATTGTATTTACTGGCGGCGTTGCCACTTCTTCCCCTCTGCTCACTCACCATTTTAATGAGTTATGTAAACTGTTTTGGGTCTCGGCACTTTATGTGCGAGCTTAATGCGAACTGTTGGCAACGCCTCGAAGAAGCGGGCCGAAATCTATTTATTACCTTGGGCAAATATGGAGTGGTTTTCGAGGATATTTTAAAGTGTGGTTTTTGCTTTTATTACTGGTTGATTGGAAAGAAGTCGGGGTAAGCCGACCAAGGAGTCATATACTGAATCCTAATAATACAAAAATATTAACAGAATTAAATTTAAATTTTTACCCAAGCTTTAAAATATTCTTATGCTAAGTAAAAATTCATATTTTTCAGTTCAACAAAAAACATTCAAGAAAATCCGTGCAGTACTATATTTATTGTATGTACGTCCTCATGTTTTATTCCAGCATTTTAGTGTCTATAAAAACATTCACAAAACTAACTTCCAGCAACTACTTCTACACCTTTCTTTGCTGCAGTCGCAGTGAAAGGACAAAGGCAAGAGAAAAAACATGTCTCTTATCGTAATCTTTTCCAGACAGCTGCGTTGACTTCCGTTTATAGCACAACTCCCGCCCTCTGTCAGAGCTGACCCCCGACCCGAGGCTTTGAGCGACCCTTTTTCGATGATGATGGAAAACTCAAGCCGCATTGCTTTATGGCCATAAATATTTCATTATGAATTTTTTTTTTTTTTGGCTTGGCTTGACGTGGTCTGGCAAGGCATTTCGACATGCTATCTACATTTTGCCTACGAAACTTGGCCCAAATAAATAATAAAAAATGCAATCCGCTGCCGCTTCAATGAACCTTTACCGGCAGCCAGCGTAAATTTTTGTTTTTACGCATCAAAATGTGCCGCACGATAGGGTTAAGAATAGCTAAGTATGGACGAAGGGCGGGGGCTCTTGGTGTGCTCTGTGTTCGTGACATCTGCAGGTCGCATTAATAATTAAATCAAGCAATAAAAATTCAGCACGAGTGGCAGACCGGCCCCTCTCCGCCCACCTTCAGCTGAAAAAGCACAGCTAAATAGCAAATTGGAATTCTTTGCTTAAATGTGCTTGACTTCCGAGATGCCCTATGTCATATTTTGATGTTCTTGAGAAAGTCAATTAAGTTGTAAGGAAATCTACGTGAAAAATCTCAGCTAAGTAATAATTGAAAATACTTAATTTTTTTTTACATTTTATTAAGCTTTTATGTAGTTGTTTTACTACTATCTGCTGTGCAAGCATTTGTAGAAGCTGCAATATGGCATCATATTTTTATTGCTTACATTAACTTGTTTTTCTGAATGTATATTTTAACATCTTTCTTTTAATTTAAGCTACATTTTATGGCGCATACGCTTTGCGTAAGCTTTGAAAGCACATTAAAGCTGCATTTAAAATTAAATAAAGCACACAACATTTTAATTGGCGGACTAATTATTATATTTTGACAACTATCCAATATGAAAAGGTTTATTTTTGCTAAATCTACCTTTAACGTACATAATATTATTACCACAACAATATATTTATTTTATATATTTTAGATAACATCTAGTCTCATTAGGTCTTATTTAATTATATTTAATAATATTTAATTTAGGCCTGATACACTCTATTGTAATATTATATTTACTGTGCATAAAGTACATAAATCATTAATTTTCCGCACAAATATTTTCGACCGACCCCAAAAAGTATGCAATACAAAAGTTCAATTGACAATTTCATTGTTGTTTCTTCAAAATATATACGTACAGATAATGAAATCTGTATAACTGTATATGTTTGTTTGTGTATATTCTCTTCTGTATTTATTTGCACACGAATTGCTAAATTCATAATAAATTAACATTGTCGTGGAAAATTGAAAATGCCGCCTGCAACAACATTCTTACGCACGAATAATTCAGTAATGAGCAGCGCTGCGTCATTGCGAGGGCCCAAGGACCCCCAGATTCCTGCGTTCCATTGCCTGCTAAAGAAGAGGACGAAGTGGGAGACGCTGGGCAGCGGCTGCTGGCAACATTGTTGTTAATATTTTGTTCAGTGCCTCGCAAATGCGATTAAAATTGTTAGAGAAAATTACAGCAGAAGATTTGCGCGCATTGTTGTTGGCCCCCAACGTAAGCGTGTTAGTAAATAAATATATATATAGAAATATATATAAAATCTTTTTAATCTAATAAAAATAGTTTCGCGCTGCTCATAAATTCGCAGATAGAAATTCCAGCTGCGTAAAGGAAATTACAAGAAAATTAAGAAACTTCTTGGCAAAACAAACGACCGCTCGCAGTGCGTGCAACTTCAAGTTTAATCAATAAAAGCCGCATGGGGCTCGCTCTCAACTGCTACACACAACACACACACACACACACACACACACAGACTAGCACACACACCGTGTTTTTTTTCTTCTTTCTTTTTCATACGTACACTTCAGAGTTATTGTTGTTATCATGCAACCCCGTTGCGCTTTGTTATAAACTTGCTGAAATTTTTATGAAAAGCATTCTCATCGGTGCTTAAGCCCCTGCTTTCCCCTGCTCTTTAAGCCTAAGCCTTGGCCTCTGGGTCGGGCCCTTTGACGCTGTTACCATATCTTGTTGCTGCTGCTGCTGCCAAGGCGTTTGTAAATATTTTAATTGAAATTACATTTCGGCTGGTTTTGCATTCTACTTTACAAGGTCTTAGCTTCTTCTTCTTAGCTTTTACCTTTTGGTTTTTGCCTTGTCTTGACAACTTGCCAAATTTTTGGCATTAAAATCCCTGAGGCCAAAAGCTTAAACAAAATCTGTGAACATAAATTTAATTTGAGTGTCTCAAAAAAAATTTAAAAAACAGAGGTGTGTATAAAAATGTGTTATATTTAAATGCCGAAACACCGACAGAAGCTTTTGTTTGATCTGAGTAGGTATTTATAAAAATATATTTTTTTTGTAATTTTATGAATATCAAAAGTTAATGAAAAATACAATTTTTGATATTTTCCCAAGAAAAGGAACCTTTCGTGTGTGAGATATAATTTAAGAAATAATTTAAATACATTTTAAATACCCAAGAAAAAAAAAAGAAAAAATCCTTCAAATTTTTTTGAGCCATGACAAAGTTAGGCGATCGAAAACTGAATTCTGTTGCTTTTGTTTTTGCACATTTTCCACAGTTATCTGCTGCTTATCATCTTAAATACAATGTGTGACAGAGTCTCTGTCAAATTTGGAATGCAAAAGTTGAGGCCACAACCCGAAAGTGACTTTTGCATTGAGTTTCAATGGCAGACCGGAAACTTTTTCAAAGCAATTAGATAACGGGCTTTGCTTATTTTAAAGTTTTTCCACTCGCACAGCATTCGCTTCGAGTGTGTGACTGTGTGTGTGTGTGGGGGGGAAACCTATTCAAGATTCTGCTGTGTTATCGGGACAAGAGTTGGCAGAACGTTTAATCAGCCCAAAGTTTGGACACAAGAAGCTGAAGAAGTTGTAAAGTCGCCAGCAGATGCAGTTGACCAGCGACCAGATACCTGAGTCTGTGTGTGTGTGGCGAGAAGGGGTAGCTTGGTTGCCGAAATCTCATTAAAGGGCATAACTGAACGCAAAGTTCTATTTAGCTTGAATAATATTTGGGCAAGCGTTAACGGACATGGCCACTAACTTGAGTGTTTTCCTGGCCTGGCTAAGACAAAGAAAAATATTTAAGCACTTAAATGTGGCCACGGTACGGTACGATGTGAAGCGGTACGGTCCGGTCCGGCTCGGTCCGGTCCGTTCCGTTCCAGTTTGGTTCGGTTTGGGCCACTTGAGCGTGGCAGGAGGCAGGAGGCAGGCCCGTGGTGTGTGCGTGCGTCCACTCAGAAATTAGTTGTAAGATGAATGGCCCAAAGTCGCAAAGTTTTGCAGCTTTTACTTGGGATTTAGTGGCGTCGGCGACGGCTGTAACTGGCTGCCGTACTGCCAACAATCCCCCCCATCCCCTGCCTACCCCGGCCGGCTAACTGCACGTCTTTGACTCTACATCATGCTCTTTAGTCTTTATTTAAAGCAAAAACTTTTTTAATGAATGCTCTTAGTTTGTGCACATATTTTTAATGCATAGTTCATTAAAAAGCAACTTTCCTTTTGGACTAATGCCCGGCTTCGTTTTTTTATTTTCCCACAGTGCTTTCTACATCACATTTATGTACACAAAGTGGCTTAAGTGTAAAGCTGATTCTATTAGTTAGCAGCAGGCTCGAAATGGACTTAAAAATTGGTTTCGCAAAGTGGCCAGCACACGCTTCGGAAAAGTGGCCAATGCACTGCACCAAAATTGTGAGTGTGTTGTGAGCTGTTGCAAAAATGTTCCTTGCCGTTCTTAAAAGTCGCGGCGGAGTCATAAATAATCGAAAATAATAGGTGAAAATAATTATGTTAATAATAATATTAGGAAAATAATTATGCAGGCTTGGCTAGCTGGCAACATTGCAATTTTATTTGTCATGTTAATTATTTAACTTGAGGATAAGCAGCGGTTAAATTTTTTATAATCGATTTTAACATAGATCAAAGTGATTGATGAGTGGAAGAGATAAATAGAAGGAGAGAGTGATAGAGAGAGAGAGAGAGAGAGAGAGAGAGAGAGAGAGTAAGAGTGAGAGATTTATAGACAAAGAGGAGCTAGGAAAAGTAGGAGTTAGAGATAGAAAGAGTGTAAGAGTAAGTGAGAAAGATTTATAGATATATAATATATATATAAATTTTAATTGTAGCATTGATTCCATTTGATATTTGCATATATTGTCTAGAAAAGTGAGAAATTGAGAAACAGAGAAAAAAAAAAAAACTTTAAAACAGATCAGAATTATTAAAAATATATATTTAAAGCTAATCAAAAAAGTGTACTCCAAAATTTTATAGATAAACATCTAAAACTTTTAATTTTTTTTTTATTTTCCATCGTGATTTATCAGATACGTCTAATTTGTAGGGTATTAACGTTCCATTAAGAGCCGGGAAAGAGTAAAATATGATTTTCGGCTACTGCCAACTTGCATTGCCGTTGTTGGCCTTGCAAAAGAGGGCGACCTAGCCAAAACCTACTGCAGCAGCATTTTGGCACTCTCTGTTGGCTTTTGTTGCTTTCTTTTTATTTGGATGTGTTGCCAGTCATATCACGTAGTATCAAGAAAAAGCTGATACGCCGTGTATAATGGGATTTGTTTATTGGTATCATTTGCGCCAACGTTTTTATTTTTTTCTGTTTCCTGTTTTTTTTCTCTCTCTTTTGTCTAGAACAACGGAACAGCCCCCTTGATTCTGGCTGATGTCCCCACACCCTTTGAACGTATCAATTTTCGTATGCGAGCCAAGTGGCCGACCCCCATGACTGCAGTTCCGTGCCCGTCCTGCCGTCCGGAAAAAGTTTCGTATTGCGTTTTAGAGTGCACAACGGTACATAAGTAGCTAAAGTGGCCCGAAAAACGTACGCGTCGCTAATCCCGGACAGCCAGCGCTCCAACAGCTGACAGCTGGATACGTATTGGGGGTTCGGATGGGGCTGGGGTGGGGGTTGGGGTTGGGGTTGGTTACCAGGTGCGGGCACGTGACGCCTGAACGCAATATTGACACTTTCAACGACTTGACGCGCCAAAAGTCATAAAGGGAGTCAAAAAGTTTCAACGCCTCCGATTGCACTGCCAAGGACGAAGGACCAAGGAGCAGGGAGCAGGGCTGCCTGGCTGGCTGCATAAAAGTAAATCCATGGATTTTGTGTAGCCACTTAAACTTTTTCGCACCCAGTGGCGAAACCTTTGCCAGTCTTTAAGTGCTTGGGGCTTCCTCAGATCTGGACGTCTGCGTGGGTTGCCTGGTTGCAGCCTGTGTGTGTGCGTGTGTGCGGGTGTGCGTGTGCCGGGCATTATTTTCATTGTCGCATTTTTCATCATCACGCTGCCTGAAGTTTTTATGACTCTCTCACACTCTGTCTACCTCCGCCTCTCCCTCTCCCACTCGCTCTCTCTTTGGCTTTGGCTGCACCTGTGCGTCGCTTAGAACCGGAAGCTGCACATCAGCACAGCCATGTGCGTGGGTGGGTGGTTGGGTGACTTTGTTCTGGTTGGGAGTCACGCTGGCTGCTTTCTAGTCTCGTCGTTGTCATTGTCGCTGTCGTTCCTGGCAATTGCCACTTTGAGTCTGGGGCCGCATTGCAACGTCGCTTTCATTGTCTCCTGCACAGGTTTGCCTCTGTTCTTTTTTTGTCTTCCTCTATTTTGTTTTTTTTTTTTGGATGGTGCGGCCAAATCTCTTTTGAATTATTACTGTAATTACCGTTGAGTTTCGCCTGCGCTGTGGCATCATCGGCCATGGCTATGGCTATAGCTGCTGTTCCTTCTAGGAGCTGTTGTGACACCGCCTGATGACTGTGTTGATCCGACGATTATGATTTTATTACGCTTTCGTGTAGTTGTGCTTTGTTTCCTTAATTTCGTGGCACTCCTCGTGCCTGTGGCGTGAGTTATGGCACTCGATTTGGTCCCCAAAACATTTCGGTACATGTTTTTCCAGCATTTTCTTCGGCCCCACAATCAAATCTAATCGCTCGTAATGAAGCTTCTCTCACAGCGTTTCTTCGCTTTTGTCCACTGGATTTTCGGTTGTGATAAACGATGTCGGCAACTGTCGCGTTGAGCTGCCCGTTTAATTGTAATTGTGCCCCCGGGGGGGACTGGCATCTGGAATCTGAATACCTACACTCGGCAGTATGCTCAGCTATTTTCCTTAACAGCATTTTATTCTTTGCTGTTCGCTGATGGTCAGCTAATCAAAATTTATGGATTTTGGGCCTTGCGAGCAGATCCCTTGTTTATTTGGGTAATATTTTATGGACGTTTATGGGCATTCACATTGGTCATGCATTTATCAGCTTTATGATTTGCATATATCTTTTTTTGGGTTTAATTCTATAATATTTATTATCATATATAATATATGATTTTTTGCCTATTTTATTTAATTTTATTGTTTATTTTTATTTAATAGGCTTGAGGCCAATTCTGTTGTTTTCAGTGTAATAATATCGAACTGAAAAAACATATGAGATATTAGATATTGCATGCATATTTTACTGTCAAGAAGATTTCATCTTGTTGAAAAAAATAATTCAAATTGGTTCAAAGTTTTTTAAAAATGGGTTCGAATGCAATTAATTTAATTTTCGTGGAATTTTAATTTTTTTTATTAACATGACTAATATTTTATACGCTTGTTTGCCGAACTATTTATTTATTAATTTTTATTATTATTTTTTTTTATTATTTATTTATTTATTCTTTATTTATGATGGCAACTAATATGACGATTAATTCGTAATTTTGGTCAGAACATTTTGGAAAAAATTAGATTTTTTTCTGCTAGAACTCAATGTTCGATCATATATGTATATAAAATAGTAACCGTGACTTACCAACTGTTTCATATAGACATAGATATACGTATAAATACGACCCATATACCCCATATAAAGAAGAAAGTAATTTTTTACTTAATGCCAACTTCCATTTACTTATCCAAAGAACTGAAAACCGTTTTGGCATTAAATCAGCTGTTGACTGAACCTCAAGTTAAGCAAGCTTCACGCTCGCTTCTTTAAATACCACGCTGTTAATCCTGGTAAAAGTTCCCCACAAGCGCCCGCTTTCCCTTAACCGACTACACCCCAACCCCTCGTAGCACACATTTAACTCTTGCTGGCTACGCTCGACTGTTAAGTAGAATGTAAACCGCGTCGCACATTCCACAATCCAAACAACAACTACGACAAACACTAACAGACAGACAGACAGACGGACGGACGGACTGCAGCCATGTGCCGCTCATATGGTCTGGGTGGGGTGGGTTGGGGCTTAGGGGGTGGAGTTCCAACGAATTTCGACACATGTTGCCGCAATAAAAATGTCAACACACACATAAAACATCTTCTAAAATGGCATTTGCACAGCGGCGTAAAATTCCAGCAGCCGAAAAATTTGAAGCATAATAAATGGTGCTATGCCTGGGCGAACAATTGCCACACACACACACACACACACACTAAACCACCCACACACACACACACTAACAGCGAGCACGTGCTTAAAGTTCTGGCACAGCCATACGCACATTGTTGGCCATTAAACACGCATTCCTTGGCCATATATAAATTTATAGACCAGAAGCGCAAGACGACCAAAGCGAAAGTGTGAGCAAAGGAAAGTGTTGGTGTGTGTTAGTGTGTGTGTGTGTGTGAAAATGCGAGCAAAGAAAATGGTGAATGTGTCGCGCAACGTCGCGAGACGCTTTCACTTTACCCAGACACAAAATGGCCAAAAGTCGCGGCGCTTTCGATTTTAGTTTGTCTGTCGAACTGCGACAACCCCTACCCCCGTTTCTACACCCTAGCCCGGCCCTTGAGCCTGCACAGTGTGCGTGTGAGCGGAATTTTAAAAAATGATGTTGCACGCGTTTTAGGCGTGCGCGCCTTTAATGAGATAATCTGCGCTCTCAGTGCTCATTTTATATAATTGAAGGTTCACTTACCGTATACAGCCGCCCCAAACCGCCCCAAACCTGCCCCCACTCCCTCGACCGCCTGCTGATTACAAGTGCTGAGCCCGGCTGCGGGATAGCAGCTGCCCAGGGGGCGTGGTAATGATAGTGCCCCAGCCCGTACGTGCGTCGTTGATGGGGGGCTGCATTTTGTGGCGCCCATCGCCTTGTGCCACATGCAGCGGCATCCACATCCACATCCACAAGACCCGCTGCCGTTGCTGGCGCTGTGTGGCATGGTAATCTGCAATAAATGAGGCATGTTGGAAGATTTATTTGATTGCTTTATTTAATATTTTAGAAAAGGCAGATGTTTCGCTCCCGATAAACCCTCAGCTAGCATGTCTCGAAATTTTACAGACTAGAAGAGAAGAGCAGAGTGTGGGGGGGGGGGGGGCTGTTGTCGTTGTTGACTTTGAATTATGACAGACGTAATGAAATTTTTAAGGGCACCAAAGAGCCAACAAGGTAAGTGGAAATTTGATTGTGACAGTTGGGGACTGTCAAGGTGTTGACATAAATGGAATGCCAAGAAAAATAAAAGCCAATTTACATATATGTTTATCCCAGTAATATTTAGGGAGACAAGAATGAATTATTGCTTTCAGGTTGATTATGAGTTGCTTTGTATAAAGTAATTTTTTTTTATCTTTCGGTTACATTTAAAAAATGCTTACTTTTGCTAACTCTCTTTAGATGAAGACTTAATAATAATATTACATTTTTTTTATAATTTTCATTTTGTGTATAGGTTATTTGTATAAATCATGTAATTTTCACTAATTAATTTTTTTAAAATAAAGCTTTTTCTCATAATTAAATGCTCACTTTTTCTAACTCTTTTTAAAATAAGACTTAATAATAAAATATATATTTTTTTTGATTTTCATTTTTTATATAAGATTTTTTTTAAATAAAAATCAAGTAATTTCCTTAATTAATTAAATTTTAAAAATAAAGTGTATTATCATTATTAAAATGTATTTTAGGACTGAGTTAAATACACATTTGCCAGTAAATTAGACCCACTTTTAGCTGATAATTCTACCATCATTCAACATAAGATCCACAAAATTATCCAGCTCTTTATTAGAGGAATTTCAAAATGTTCGCCCAAATATTACACGTACATCATACGCCCCGTTGGCACAGTGCTAAGCCGCACAGCTACTGCAAGGCCTCTTCCATATGGCTTAACAGACCTGGCTACATCAATAACGTTTATAGAGCGTATACGCACCGTTGTACCCGGGCAAATGGCCCCACACATCTATCAGGCAGCCATCTATGTATGCAACGTAAACGTGCAGCAACTAACAACTAAATTTCATTAAGCCGCATCGCACAAATTGAACTACAACAGGCGGTGGCAACACCAGCCAAAAACAAGCAACAACAAGCAACAGCTACAACAACAACAATGATAAAAGGGGGCCATGCAGAAAATTTAAGTGCCCCGGCGGCCAGTGGAGTGCCCCACGGCCCAACCAAACGAACCAATTTCGTAGCGGACAGCCATGTGCCCCTAAAAAGTGGCAGCAGCAGCGGCGGCAAGTCGTGCATGAAGCGCAGGACGAAGGACGCGACAGCACAAAAATCAGGCATCGAAGCATGACAAGCAAACGCAACGTAGCGCATCCTGTGCCGTTGCCGCTGCCACCACCAAATGTTGCCTGCCACAAGCCAACAGATCGCCTGCTGCTGGCCAACTTCAACTTGGGAACTATTGGTGCCCGGGCTCTCTCTCTCGCTCTCTCTCTGTCTCTCTCACTGTAGCTCTCTTTCTGGCTGGCTGAGTCCCACGCTCGTGTGATAATAAAATGGAAACTTTGAGCAGCGGCACCAGGGCTAACTGACAGTCGGGCAGTCGAGCAGGACGACCAGGACGAACAGGACCAGGCTAACAGCCGACCAACGGCGCACCGCATGTCTGGCATATTTAATTTATTTATTTTATGCAAATTTCGGATAATGTATCTGCGGCCGCAGGACACGAAATAACAACAGCAACATCAAGGGGTTTCTCCAAGGTGGCGCATCATCATCTACTACCAGCAGCAGCAGCAGCAGCAGCAGCATCAGCATCAAAAAATTCTAATGAAAGCAATTGTTGCCAAACCGCGCACGAAATTATGTTGCATGGCCACGCCCACACTGCAATAACACCCACCACCCGCCTCAAACTACCCAGCCAAGCTTAGCAGGCAACGGCTGGTTGCGGTTGCCAGCGCGATATTTAGCATTACACGGTTCATTGTCTAAAGTGGCGCCCGGGGAGGCGCCTCAGCCCCAAACATACCTTAAAGCCACCCCCCGCCCCCCACATATATTGTATTTATTCAAAAGTTTGAAGCCGCCTGCTTGCACTAACTACTAATGTGCGGTTGCCTCTCTCTCTGTGTGTGTATATGTGTGTGTGTGTGTGTGCTTTTGGTGGGCGTGGCAGTGTGCGCAAGTTCTATCTAGCGCCATTTGCTTTTTATTGTTAAACTGCTGAAAAGTTTTGTCATAATTTTAGCTAGCTTTTAGCTTTGTGTATTTTGCTACTTTTCGCAGAGCTGCCATAACGAAAGAGATCTGAAGAGGTAAAACACAAAAGTCGAAGCTGCAATATCCTTAGAAAGGATATGCGTCCGACTGCATCAGGCAGCTGACCAACTTTGATAAAATCAATAAGTTTTCATTTCTGTAAAAATTATCCTTCAAATTGCAGAAATTAGATCTGGAATTGAACATTATCTACTTGTATTAAATCTGGAAATTCTTGTCATTAGAACTTCTTATCTTTCATATAAAAAACTGATTTTTAAATGATATGATCATCGAGTAAAATAAGAACAAACTACTTCATAGTAAAAACAAACTTCAAGGAATAACTATAGAAAAATAAAAAATATTGTCAAATTTTTATTGTTAAAAATTTCTGTTTGGATTTTGAGGTCTATTAAGAGTACCAATAAATTTTAGATTCACTAAAAAATTTGAAGAATGTGTCGAATAATCTTGGTTCTTCGTTAAAATAAATGAAATAAGCTCAAGAATTTGAAAATTTTTTTTATTAGTAAAATCAATACTTTATGAGTGCTTTTTTTTTTTAAATAGGTATAATAATTAATTAAATATTATTCTCGTACTTAAAATATTTTTCAATTTAGAACCGTTTTCGGAGCTTTCAGCAATAATAAATAATTTCGCTCAGTGCTTGCGCATATTCGCGTAAATAATTAAATATTTGCGTCGTTACTTATCCTCCGAAAAAGTTCACATACCCCACAGTTATATTCAATTGTTTATGAAAAGGATTCCGCTTAGCAAAATATTACGTATACGTGCTGTGGGAATTTTCGCTAATTAAAATGGTTTTTCCGCTGACGCTTGCCGGGCCCATGCAAACGTTTCATGTAATTCCCACACAGATTTCAAAATCCAAAAAAAAAAAAAAAATAATGGTAAATGGAAAATGAAAAAAAAACTCAAATAAATATATATTTCTGCAGCTCATAAATAAGTCGAGGGTGCCCCAGAAGCCTTGCCACATGTGAGTGCGCACGCTATAAATTAGCATTAAAAATGCCTTGGGGCGTGTATAATGTTTTTTTTTGCATTTAATTTTTTATTTGCTGCACCTTTTGGGCTCTTTAGCAACTATCACGTGCAGCTAATAAATTCAGATTGGGGGCATTTAAAAGGATTGGGAATCGAAAGGCTGTCGAAAAAGTGATTAAGTCTGACCGCGCGCTTGGGTAACCCTTTCGGAAATTGAATGGGTCCTTTTGGTCCTGTCGTTTGTGCAATTGTTTGTGAAACATTTTCGACTTCAACCCTGGACATTTGCGTTGTGTTTTTCTTCTCTCTTTCTTTTTTTTTTGGGGTCTCGAAACGTCGCTTGCAGTCCATTTACCTGCACAATTGACTGATTCTCTAAGCGCCGACATTTGTTGGCAACCTTTTTTCTTATTTGTTTGGCTTTCAGCCTCGAAAAAAAACGGAGAGTTTAAAGTGATGCTATCAAAATTTATGCAACTGCTTAAAGGGTTTAAGATTTCAATTATTTTGCTGGTACTTAAATCGATGAATTTGCATTTCTTTTAGATTTCTTTTTAATTTAAGTCAAACTGCAAATGAACAACAGGACTATTTTAAGAGTTTGTTTCTACACTTTAAAATGCAGTGGAAGTTCTTATATTCTCAACTAAATCTCTGTTATTTACGAAGAAGTTCCCACGCAAAAATAATGGGACAAAAAAGTGCTATTCTTGCAAATATTACATCGTAAATATTCACTAGCCTTGCGACAACACAAAAATTACATTTCTCGTGGTCAGTTTTTTTGTTGTGTTTCTTTGTGCTTGCTTTTCTTTTTTGTTTATTTATTTTTTATATTTTCCTTTTTTTGCTGGCTGTTATCTCAGTTCATATAAAGAGCATTTCCGGCTTTCCCCGGCTGTTTGGTCGGGCATATTTATGCGCATGTTGGTCCGAGGCAGGCAATTTGCTGGTTTACAATAAGTGCCAGGACATAAAAATAATAATTATGCTTGTACCTTTTATGATTATGGTGTGAAAACAACAATTGTTCGTACGCTGCTTGCTATTGCGTGGGGCATGTTTTTGGCAAAGGACAACGAGAGCAACAGCGACAACGACAACGACCACACACACACACACACATACACTTTAGTGTAGATTTACGAGCCATGTAGGTGGAGAAAATTATTAAAACAACATCGCTAAAAAAAAGAAGGTCTCGTTTTGTAAATATTCGGCTTGGCGATACCCTGTAGCCTTAGCTATATATATATTGATGGTGGACATATTAAGTGTTCGTAACATGGTCTTAAGATACTTTTGAAATTATTTTGAAAAATGGTTTTGTATTGAAAGATAGTTAATACTTTTTTTTAAACAAATTTAGATTTATTCACAAAAAGTATCTTTAAACAAATATTATTATTATATTATTTTCTGGTTTCAGAAATTTTCTTTGTAATACATTTTCTGGCAGTAAATTGTCAAGTTGTATTTTAAAGGATATTGTTTTAGTATGTGAAACAGAAAGCCAATAATAAATTCGTAAGTACACACACTCCTATCTTATATAAAATGTTTGCAGGGTATTTACAAGAACGGGCTTGTTTGTTGAATGCAGGGTATATAAATTGTCAAGCTGCAAACCGCAACGCGAACAACTCAATGTTATTGCTGGCCAAGAGCATGGGAGGTGTGGGCTGGATGCTCTGAGGCACCTTGGCCTTAACATTAAGCTTAGCGTGGCTTTCAGCACAATAAACAAAAAGTAATTTTCACAAATTTGCCAACTTGTAAGCCACGCCGAAAGTGGGCGACGCCGAAACCATTGGAATTTATGTGGCGTGCAGTTGCCGCGTCTCGACGCAACCCCTCCCTCTCCAGCAGCGTTCCCCTCGTTTCTATTGCTGAGAGTGGACGCAGGTGTTTTGTGGTGCTTGTCGTTAGCTACAAGCCAGACGATGGTTCTTAATACCGGATACACGAAGTTTTGTTAAAAGGAAACTGTCGCGACGCCATTTATTATGGCCGTCTGAAGGGTCGTTGTCGCCCCACAGATATCGCTAATGTGTGTGTTCGAGGGCCCTTAAACCGAAACGTTTCCACATATCCATGCACATATGTATATCCGTCCTGCGTCCTTATCAGGCGCGCCTAATTCAATCAGCCGTGGCAAATTAAAGTTCCATTTTTCGGCCAAGTCAAGCAGTGAAGCGTTTGAATGCCATGAGAAAAATTACATGGATAGCAAGCCTTTGTCAGGGTCAAAGTTCGATTATCGGCTTTTGCGTCGATGACACTAGCTGACGACATTTGAGCATTGGATTATTTAATGTAAAAAAGCATTGCCATTTTAAAAGAAGTTAGCAATTAATTTTATAGCTTGTCTGAAGCTTTTTGCTGTTGTTTAAATCAAATTAAATTAAATTAACACTTCTGACAGAGCTTTAATGTGCTTAGCTCGGTATTTTATCCACTTTTTGGCACTCCAAGTCAAGTTGTTTTCGGAGAATTTATTGACATTAATTTTAGCTTTTCTTTTATTAAGCAAAAGCTTTAGTTACAGTTGTTGTAGGAGTCTAACTGTTGCTACAGCTTTTTGTTCTTAATAATCTCGCAAGAATCTTTCATGTGCTTTCAAAGCTCTATAATATATATTTATTAAAATTAGTATCCAACTGTCGAGAATTCTTTTGTTGATGGGTGCAGAACAGAAAATCCTCACTGCCTACTTGGATTAATCTCGGGTTCAGCTTAAGCTAATGTCATTGGGGTTCTTACCATATACGCATAAATCACGAGCTCCCAAAAAGGGCTGGCCCAACGGCAGGACAATCGGAATTGCTAAATGCTACAAGGACAATTCAAGCATGTAAATTAAAGCAAAACACAAAAAAAAAAAAAACAGGAAGAGAATAAGAGGGGAGCAAACAAAAGGACGATGCAAGCGAAATCAAACTCCAGTTGGCATCTCCTTTTTGCAGCTGAGCAGCCTTAAAGACCAGCAAGGATATTGGCAGCAGCGGCGGCGGCGACGGCGGCAGCGCGCAAATGAAATTAAAGGCGAGCAAACAAGTTACGGTCAGACAATCAGCAATGGGCCAAAAGGACACTGGATAAGGACAACGGCCAAGGGAGAACAAGGGACACGGGACAAGGGACACTGGGACACAAAGTGCGTTGTGCTGCGCTGCGCTGCGCTGCTTAAAGCAATTTCATTTGGTAACGCCTGCCCCCAGTCTCCCCGCCCCCTCGCTCCACGTCCTTTTCACATCTGCCTGGAGATTGATTTGTGCTGCCTGCCGCCTCAGTTCCTGCTGCTCCTCTTCCTGTCGCTGCGCGTTGGCCTGCTTGCCCTTTGATTAAATTAAATTTCATGGGGACATATGTACACATTGAACCGAATTGGGTAGCTAACGGTATTTTTTGGGGTCCTTTTTTTGCTTGGTGTTTTTTGTTTGCCCGGATTTGAAAGAAAAGTGTTGAAAAATGGCGCGTAATTTGCAGCAAATCCTTCGTGTAATTTGTTTGTCAACAAATGAGTGTGTAAATGTTGCACATTTAACATTCTCAGTCTGCTTCTGCTTTTTCTCTTTCTTTTCGCTTTTTTCTGACCCATCTGGGACACTGTGACATTGTCTAATGAGTTAATTAGGCTGTTTTATACGGGTGGGTGTAGAGGAATTACGTCTTGGGCTCATCAGCAGGCGCATCAAATTGATGGGTCAGTGTCCTTAATGATTGTCCTTTCAGAAAGATTTGTATAGAGATAAATGGTCAGAGGGTAACCACTAAAATGATTATATCAAATAAGCTCTAAATGATTTGCATAGGGTGGAAATAAAAGCTAAAGGCAAAAAGATAGATTTTTGGTATGAAAAATACATGTTGTTAAAATATTTGGAAAATAAAATATATATGTAACATAAGAGATAAAGAGAGTAAAATTTTTGATAAAAAAAAAGGAAATATAGAAAAGAAAAACTATTAAAGGCATAACAAAATTTTATTCACTTTCTTACAACGAAAAGCATACAGTAGAATTATTTTATTCCACATTTTTGGAAATTATTTATGTTAAAAAAACAATTCGTGTTTTTTTAAAACCGTGTAGAAAAAATTCGAGTCAAAATGGAATTAGGTGAATTATTTTTCTCAGTTTTTAGACAAGTCACTTTATTTAGTTTTTTCCGAAGTTTCTTTCTTTCTGATATTTCATTGATATTTCCCAGAATTGTAAGAATAAAATTGCATTAAAATAATACACATACAAAATCTGACAATCAATACAAAAATTCTTTGAATATTTTTATAGCTTAAAAAATGTCAATAAAATTTAAATATTTCACATCGCTTACAAAGTTTTTTTTTGCAACTGCAAACAGTTGCCTGGCGCAAACTTTACCTATTTTTTCCACCCATAAAATACTTTAAAGTATTTCGGCACCCTTAAAACGTGCATTGTTCACATGTGCCCCAGTCAACTATAAAAACGCACAATAGCGTAAATAATGTAAAAGAAAATATGAAAAACATAAATACCAAAAGGAAAAGGGAAAAATAAATGCATAAAACTTCCCACACATACGCACATTTGTCGCAAAAAAAAAGGAAGAGAAAATCGGGGAAAAAAAGATGAAGAAAAACAATCGAGAGGGAAACAAAAACAAAGTTAAACCCAATACATTAATGGTATTTGCATTTGTACTGATTTTATTTGGTTTTTATTGAATTGATAAAATCACGAACGACAAACGCCCAGGACAAACGAGAGGGCTGTGGTCCTGCTTCGTCCTGTTTCGTCCTGTTTCGTCCTGCTGCCAATTTGATATTCCGATTGCAATTTATGTGCGCACACTGTAATGTACATTACATATGTGTGTGTGCTTGGCTGTGTGCTTGTCTGTGTGTGTGTGTGTGGGTGGGTGTTTGTGGGTGCGGGGCGTGTCGGGCAAGTCGTTGTGATTCTTTGGAGCCCCAACCCCAAAAGCCTGGCCAGCTTTATGTTTAAACATCTGCAATATGCTGCGGGAACAAGCGCGAGGGTTGAGGGTTGAGGTTGGATCAATGCAGTCAGTTGTGGAGTGTTTGGGCTGTGTGTGTGTGTGCGTGTGTGTGTGCGTGTGAGTGTGTGTGTGTGTGTGTGTGTGCGTGTTTATTTGGCACCACAAATGCGTTTCCTCCGCGTGGCTGGGGTGCCTGGGTGGCTTCGGGCTGAATTGGTGGCTTGCTGCCTGTGGTTGTCGTTTAATGGAATTCCTCTCTTGCATTAAATGCGACACACAGAAGCTGCCAATTGGAATGCACACACACACACACACAGACACACACAGGGACACACACAGCCACACACGTGTCGTCAGTTACAGTTGAACAGGACACTGTTGAGGCTGTTCTGTGGTTTAGCTTGTTTAAGTGTTAAATTAACGTTTTAACAGTTTCGATTATTCTGCCAGTTAATTTTTAATGTTCAGTTGAACCCAAAGAATACAAAAAAAAAAAACAAAAAATTTTGCTACCCAAATTGAGAGCCAGAGCATATCCGTATCCTTTTCTGCTTTTGGCAAGTTATGTCCTTAGCCGTACAATTTCATTAGTTTAATTAAAATTTTACATGCCATGGGTGTGTGTGTGGGTTTGTGTTTATTTCTGTGTGGTTGTGTGTGTGTGTGTAATTGTGTGCGTGCTTCCTTTTCAAATTGAACCGCAAAAGTTTTTTGTGGGGCAGGGGATAGCCAAAGGATTATGTTATTGCTTTTGTCATTTATGTTGCCCATTGTTGCACTTGAGCTGTTCTGTTGTTGTTGCCACAAAACTTTTGCCACATGGCATTCATTTCAATTTGCATTGTTTCTTTTTATACCCTGTAATGGCAGCAAATAAGTAAAAAGAGTATCGTTATTCTTGATTAGCACCAAAAATTCATTTTTTATTCGAAATTAAACCATTAATTAATCAAAATAGTTTTAGCTTAGGGTAAAAAGGAGAAGCCATAATATTTGATATTTGTACATACATTAAAGTCAATTTGATTTAAGGGGCATAAACAACAATTGCATAAGAAACACAAATCTTAAAAAATATACAATTTTTGCGTGTTTAGGCACTTATCAATATTAGGTTACATATGACCTGTTTACAGGGTATGACATGGCCGAGCAGTGTCAATACAGTCATATTTCTTGCGGTTTAACAACTGAAAAGTTGCATATCCTGCAGGTCCATGCCATTGACAGGCACTGTAACCGCAGCTTTCTTCTCGTTTATGCCCATTGCGGCCAGTTTTCTTAGTTTTCAGCAAACTTAAATAAATGTTGGCCAGAAAGCCCACAAAAAATTATTGCGGTTACTGACCAAAATTTCTGGCCTCTTATAAAAACACATTAAAATTGTATGTGCGTTAAGAGCAATGAATGAGCGTAGTTTTGAATTTAATGGATACTTTAAACTATAGGCACTATCGTATTTAAGTTTTTGTGGTTAAGTGGCTTGAAAGTTCTTAAATCAAACCGAAAATGTGACCTCAACTTTTGAAATTTTGAGGAAAGTTAATCTGAAAAAATTAATGAGGGTATTTTTTTTTTATTTGACAGATTTTATATTATGTAATACAAACAGAAAATAATCGTAAAATCGAAAATGAAAATTAAATATGAAGAAAATAGGTATACAAAAATTTGCAAATACGAATAAATGCTCTTGGTGCGATATGTTAAAATATAATTCCCCACTAAAATTCCCCTCTAATTTATCTGCTAATTAGTGTGCACCTGCAGTTTTCATTAACTTTTTTTAATCTGTTATCAGACTCATTTGGTAATCCTATTAATTGATAATCTACGGTAATCTCTGAAATCCAACAGATGCGCACAATTTGCTATTCCCTCGAACTGCTAATGAACTCTTGGCGTGTAAAGGATATCTAAACAATAGCCGTCAGGATTGTGTATGATATTCACCTTTTCGCAGAGCCGCCAGACGGCCAAGCACAATTCAATTATTATTTTATAATTAATATTTTGCACATTAGAAACGCATCAGCAGCAGCTGAACACCAAGTCCCAGTCATGGGCTCAGCACACGCCACCATCCGCCGGAGCTGGTCAAGGGAGAGCAACTGGCAGAGGGGCAGCATCAGCAGTTGAAAAAACCCGAAGCGTGTTGCGTGTGGCACAAAAGAAAAAAGAAAATAAAATAAAGAAGAAAAATTAGGCAAAAGTTTTGCTGAAAGATGGAACGGAACAGCCAAAGCAATTAATAAAAGCGAGCGAGGGATCTTAAGAGGGTGTGGCAAGGAAATCACGAAACTTGATAAACTATGCACGGAAATTAGGTATGTTTTGTATTAAGATATATTTTCCTTATAATTCTTAGTCATAAACCAATTGAAACCTATTCAAAATAAAATATAATCGCTTTTAATATATACAAAAACGTGTCTATATAACATTATGAAATTTAATATATTTATTTATTTACTTACATAATGCTAGCTTAAAATTAAAATGTAGGCAAGCTATTTCTGTCAGGGCCTTGAGCTGACGAAGTGGTCTTCAATAATATTATTTTTCAAATAGAGTCTATAATTAACTCTTGATATTAACAATATTGCCATCGCTATTTTTTTCTTAATATATACATAAATTATACATATATGTATATTATTTCCCTTCTGTTTTTTTTTCGCATGAAATCAAATTAAAATTCAATCTTGCATGTAATTATGACTTTTAGCAGCTGCTTTCACAATCTGCATGATTGATATGTGTGTGTGTGTGTGTGTGTACTTTTATGGGGTGTGTGCGACGTGCATGTTTTGCAAGCACGCAGGTCTAAGGATAACCAAAGGATAACCGGAAAATTAAAGCCAGCTCTTATGCAAATTGTCAGTGGCTTCATTTAAAACTCAATTAAAAGCAAAATATTTACTCGATAGCTCAAGATTAATAACTTTTTAAAGACGAGAGTCTGTGAAACAAGGGCCAAATCGGAAAGCGTTAAAATGTTTGAACTGGAAAATACCCTGGAGGGATACAGACACAAACGTTTTTTATGTTTGGACATGTATGTGTATATATATATTCACTTCGCTTTATAGCCAACATTTTCTTGATTATGATCTTGATCGATCAATTAAAAATGTTGAGCAACTATAAAAAATGTGACTAAATATGTGTGCACCCAGATTTAATTTAAAATTAAATTCTTACTTATAGACAAATACGTTACATAGTTTTTGTGATCCATCCAAATGATCCGCATAAACATTTGTTAATTAGGAAGATATAGAAGATATATATATAGACTAAACAGCTATGCCTTTTGCCCTGCTACACTCATATTTGCTGAACTTAATGTTACCCTCTTTACGCAGTTTTCTCGTTAGAGGGCATAGAAAAAGATAAAGCTCGTTAAATGTGTAGGCGTGACTGTCCGAGTTGGAACTGCTGCGACATGGCACGCTTTGAGTGTGTGGCACAAAAGTGTTGCATGCCTCTTGTTGCTGCCACACACATGCGAGCACGCACTCACATATATATATGTATATATATAATTATTCCTTGGCTGCCAGTTCCTGTACTGCCAGTGGCAACTCCCAGAAGTCTACTTAATTATATTGTCGTAACTTTAAATGTCATTTTGCCATTGTGTGTCTGTCGCACATGCGAGATAGAAACAGGAGAGAGAGAAAGAGGGTGGACGGGGGAGATGAAGTCGTAGCTCTGAGTCGCCACTTGCAGAGAGACAAATCAGTCGACGTACGTGGTCGCAGTCGAAACAACAGCATTGAGATTCATGTGGCAGAGTCAGGCGCAGCTGAAGCGTGCCGTCTGACTGGCCTAATCCCGGGCTGCTCTTTCATCTTTAGCAAGTGCTGGCAATGGGTGGCCATGGGTGGCGGGGTCAAGAAACTCAAAATCACAACATGCACTCGTTTCATGATATTTGCCAGCTGCGTATGTTTAGTCGTAAATATGTTGGGCATATAACTCATCTGGCCAGATAATGCAGCAAAGCTCTAAAATACGACTATATGACAGACTGCAATTTATGTTGAGACTCGAAAATCGCATTATTATTTCGCTCATGCCTATATTCAATTTTTTCGCAGCTTTGTTCAGCGAACTCAACAATCGACAACAAAAACAACAATTAAATGAGGAATACAGGCCCTGTGGAAAAACCCAACAGACCAGTTTTAATTGCGGTCGCGAGGAGAGGGGCGCGGTGCTTAGCTGCGAAAAGAAACGTCAGTTATAAAATAATAAAATATTTAAGCGATTATCATTTCACATGCATTAAATCCGGTGAAACGACAGATGAGTTAGTCGCTGCTGTCGACTGGCACAGCGAAATTGATGCTCGTCTTGAATGCTACAAATCTATCTAACATCGTAGCTTAGATGGGTTTATTGAACATTGAATGGTCTTTGTCATGCGAATTACAAATTTAAATTAAGAAAATCTCTATTAAATAAGGTTGTATCTACTTTTTTAACATTTTTCTATGCCCTTTTTTTTTGGCCTGTACATAAAACATAAAAAAATCACATAACAAATTTAATTTCAATTCATATTTAATCGCAAATATTTTTGTGCGTTATTATTATTAATTTATTAATTAATTATAGAGTATGCAGTAGCCAATAATTTATAATTTAATTAATTGAAATTTTTAATTTAAGTTTTTAGCAGAATTAGTTTGCTTAGAACCAGCTTAAAAAGAACTAGTTCAATAAAAACTCAATCAATAAGAACTAGCCAAATTGCAAGTAGTTCCTCTAACAATTTTCTTAGATACATAATTTTGTTGGGCTCTTTAAGATGTTCGAAACTGAGTCTTTGTTGAAAAGCGCATTCAAAAGTCGTTGCAACCTAATTATATACTAGAGTTCGCATGTATTTGGTATTTGTTTGTATTTCAGTGGAACGTGATTAGAGTGTTAAATGAAAACTCTCTATATTCTATGTTCGTGTATAAATATAGTCTGATATAGCTACTGGCTGATCGTGAACCGCGCGCAAAAAAAAAACCGATTTCAATTTTATCAACGTTACGTGTTTATTGTTGTTGTTACTGCTGGTTTTTTTTTTTAGTTTTTTTTTTAGTTTTTTTTTTTTTATCGCCAAGCCGGGCAAGTTGCCGGCCTTGTCAAGAGTCGCTGCGCTTCGAGAGCGGCCGCTAAGTGAAGCGTTTGCCCAGTTCCAAGTTGACAATCGAGCGAAACGCAATGCAAGCGCTGCCGATGCGGAACATTTTGTCGCTGCTGCTGGGACTGCACTTGGTCGCCGCGGCACTCACCTTGGCTAATTTACAATCGGAATCGGGCTCGAAGTCCGAGTTGCAGTGGGAGTCGTCGGAGTCGTCGCATCGTCGCGTGAAGCGCATTGTGGGTGGCAAAAATTCGAAGCCGCCGCCCGTTGACGATCCGGTTGTATTTGCGCGTCTCTTCAATCGCGATGCACGCATTGAGGGCTTCCGGAATCCGAACACGGGCATCTACAGCTTCCTGGGCATGCACTACGCTGAGCCACCCGTGGGTGGATTGCGCTATTCGCGACCCGTCTACAAGCGCCTCGGCGGCGATATAAATGCCACGCGTCACGGTCCGCCCTGCATCCAGCCGCATCCGCAGCAGCCGCAGCGTATCGTCGGCGACGAGAACTGCCTGCTGGTGAACGTGTACACGCCGCAGATGCCGGATGAGACGACGGGATTGCCGGTATTTGTGTGGATACATCCGGGTGGCTTTCGTTACGGCTCCGCCGCCCAATACGATGCCACGCCCATGGCCCAACAGGGCGCTATTGTGGTGGCGCCGCAGTACCGTCTCGGCTCGCTGGGCATCCTGGGCGACGGCACCAAAGAGTTTGACGGCAATCTGGCCATGTTCGACCTGGCCGCCGCCCTGCGCTGGGTCACCGACTACATCGAGCACTTCGGCGGCAATCCCAAGCAGGTGCAGGCGATTGGCCACGGCTCGGGTGCCGCCAGCGCCATGTATCTGTCCATGTCGCGGAACGCGCGCAGCGCTGGTGATGTCCACGGCGTGGTGGCCATGTCGGGCACAGCCCTCTCCCAGTACGCCATGGACAAGGAGCCGGTGCAGAGTGTGCAGGAGGTGGCCAAGATCAACGGCTGTCCCACGGGCAATGAGCTGGAAATCGTCAAATGCATGAGAGGGGTGAGTAAAGAAGTGGCAAGAGCGATAGATAACAGTTCTCAAAAATTTCCATTTTATTTAAATTTGTTTTGGCTTGAATTTAAAGTTGTTAACAGTGCTACATAAATATTTTTGTCTTGGAAGACTATTTTTTATGAGTAAAAAATATAAATTTTCTTACTCTAAAAATTATTTTTAATTCTTTATATAACAGATTTTCAATATAAATTAAAAAAATCAGATTGATTTTGCCTTTAAAATATATACATTATTAAAAAAATTTTCTTTAAGCCTTTGTTTGTTAAAAAAATCATGTACCGCCTTGCTCATTTTTTAAAATTTTTATTACATTTTTTTTAATCGGTTGTGCTTGTCAGAATTAGTATAAAAAATACAAGACTGTCAATTTTATTTTATTTTCAGTTTAGGAAAATCTTTGCCATTATTATAATAATAATTTACTTGATAGTCTTCCTTAGCTTTATTCTATAAATAATTGATTATTTATTTATTTTGAATTAAGCATTAAATATTTGATTTACATAAAAATGAACAGCATTTAATATGTGAAATGTGACGTTTAGTCAATTAAGTGAATATATTTGTAGATGACAAATTAGACAAAATACAGTAAGCATTCCTTATAAGCAACCTCTACACAAGCCACATTTTATTGTAGCTACCTTTGCATTTTTGGTTTAATTTGTATTTTAATTTTCTTTCTTCCGTTAAAATTGAGAAGAAATAGGGAGTCTCAATTTCTTTTGAAAACAAAATGATCAAATTTAAATGAATTCCAAGAAGGCAAGACATCAACAGAGATCTGCAAAAGCTACAACATCCATAAATCGACTTTGGCGAGGATAAAAAAAAATAATTTATTCTCCTTTTTTCTATATAAGCAAGTTTTTTCATAAAATTGATTCCGATTAGTTGCTTGTCTAGAATATTTACTATATTATTGATATTGATTTTTAATCTTGATCAAAAGCAAATTTTATTGACTTTTAAGTTGAGCCAACTCTAAAATGAGTTTAATCAAACGATTAACACTTTACCCTTTCAAAAGATCAACATACTTTGAACTCTCGATTTTTCTTGGTTTTTTCTCTCTCTCTAGAAATCCGCCATGGAAATCATTAAGAACGACGACAAGGTGCAAACGGAGCGGCTGGCGGGGCGCGCCCTCGTCCAGGGTCTCACGGGCAACACGGGCTTTCAGCCGCACGTCGAGGCGGACGATGATTACCGTTCGCTGCCCAGTTTGCTGATCGGGGAGCCGGAGCAGCAGCTGCGCAGCGGCAACTACACGGGCATACCGCTGCTGACGGGCGTGACGAAGCACGAGACGGCCAACTCGGTGACGGTCGATACGCTGAACAAGGTCTTCGGCTCGGCGGAACAGTTTCTGGGCTCGCTGCAAGGCGCCGTGCAGCAGCTGACCGGCTTTCTGCGCATCGATCAGCTGACGGGCGCCATTGCCAAGCCGCAGCTGCCGGGCTTGAGCAGCGTCCTGACGCCCACGCTGCAGGATGTGTGGAAGGTGCCGCAGACCCTGAACCTGGATCAAGTGCTGGCCAAGGTGGTGGAGTCCACCACCGATGTGCTGTTCAACCTGCCCGCCGTGCTGACCACACAGGTGTGGTCCAAACTGGCGCCCGCCTACATGTACAGCTTCGAGTACAACGGCTCCAAGTCGAAGGGCATCAACTTCCTGAAGGGCCTGCCCATTGTCGCCGAGCCGGCCCAGGACAAGCCGGAGACGGTCGCCCACGGCGACGAGCTGGGCTACATGTTCGATGCGAACGACATTTTTGGCAATCCGCTGCTGGAGACGCGTCTCACCAGCGCCGACGATCTGCTGGTGCGCAAGAATCTCATCGATATGCTGCTGCAGTTCGCCAAGGGGCAGGACGGCAAGGCCGGCAAGGCCGCCTCCACGCTGTTCCAGAGCGTGACGGGCGCCGGCGGCACGCCCTTCATCAAGGTCAACACCCAGCTGGAGGCGGCCAGCGATTTTCGCTTCTGTGAGCTGTCCGTGCTGGGCGCCGCCCTCTCGCCGCTGACGTCGACGAGCTGCGCGGCGCTGGGCAGCGTGCTGGGCCAGCTGGGCGGCGGCCTGGGCCAGGCGGTCGGCGGCGTCGGACAGACGGTGGGCGGCGTGGGCGACACACTGGGACTGGGCGGCGTTGGACAGACGCTGGGCCTGGGCGGCAGTGGCAACAAAAAACGTGGCGGCGGCGGCGGCGGCCTGGGCTTGGGTTTGCTCTAAGTTTGCCTTTTTCTTTTGGGGGCGTGTCCATGTTGCATATTAAATAAAGCCGCTGGCATTGATATAAGCTGCTGGTTGCCATGACCCGGCGCTCAATTAGCACAGCTCGCACAGCTCTGCCTGGCGCTAATCTCTCTATTGACTTTGGCTGCGGCCGCAGTCGCTGAAATGCGCCGATAAGCAAATTTCCGGCCACCCGCGCGCAAAATTTAAACAAAAGCAAAGTTTTAAAACTTGTGGGCAGATCCGAGGCCCGCATCCGGAGCTGGAAGGGGGCAGGGACAGGGGGGAGCACACGTTGGCAGTGGCAACCCAGCGCAAACAATGAGCATAAGCTGCCAGGGGGGCGGGGCGCTGTCTGCTGGCTGCTGGTTGCCATTGGCGTCTTTTGTGCAAATTCCTTGCACGCGCTGAACTATGGCCAAAAAGCTAAGACCAAAGCCGGCTTACCTAGAGCCAGACTCATTGTAACTGCTCTTTCATGTGATGATTATTAATATTATTAAAACTAATTTCATGAATTGAAACTGCCCGACATGCCATGACTATGCCTTGTGGGCGTGGCAGTAGGCGCTAATTCCCCAGTTCGGCGGCGGGACCCAGAAGAGGCCTGCATTGAATTGCTATTATAAGTGCGGATTAGGGCGTAATGGAAATATAAATATATATATATATATACATATGTATAAATAGGTATATAGTCACGCGAGTTTATTTAAAGCACAAGCAAAGCTCAAATAAGGGAGTTTTCTTGAAGTTTCTGCAGCTGCGAGAATAATTTCAGGTCGTATTTATTTTTATTTTATATTTTTTTAATCTTTTTCTTGCGAACTATCTATATATTCTAAATCTACTATATCTGGTGTATTTTTTCTTATTTATTATGATACTTGGGTGGTTATGCAAGCTCTGCTCCTGATAAAATATTATTTAGTAGAAAAATTCCAGGCATGACAATTCTGACATCGAAAAAGATAATTTAATTTTGGTAACTAGACTTTGTACATATTAATTGCAGTTAATTGTCTTACCAGACTTTAATATTTTTGAAGTAATTTTTAAAAAGATTTTCAGAGTAAAGATTTTCCTAAAATTTACCCAATTGAAGAAATCGGTTCCAAACAATTACATTGAAGTAAAGTAAAAAACAAAATTAAATTAAATATAAATAAAATAGAACTAATTTATATTAGTTTTAAGATAATTGGAATGCCTGCAGGTGATAGGCAATTCAGCGTGTATATAAATTACTTTCTCACAGCTGTGTGGCAGGTGAGTTTTTGAAGACAGCAAAGTGAGGTAAGTTTTAAGTTCAAATAACATATATAGGCATTTTGAGAAACTTTTCTTATTTTGACATCACATTTCCATATTTAACAGCTTGCAACACAGTTCTACCAAAGGCAATAAAAATATTTATAATGTCTTTGGCTCTAGCTTTATAAAAAGACATCGCGTAAATCTGTTTGCATTCTTTGGCTGGCATTTCAATTAGCAAACTTTGATGTATTAATCATGGCCAGAGTTGAGTTCGTAGCTGCGACATCTGTGACAATATTAATGGGCCGTTTGCAGGGGCTTTAAACAGAAACTTTACAATTAATTAGAGTCCGGATGACAAATGATAATTATAATTATAAGTAAGTAGTTGGCCGGGCTAGCCATAAATACTTAACTAACTAAAAGAAGAAGTTGCATAACTGGTTGAGCACTTTTAATGATAGTAATAAAATTCTGCGAATGCGCAACGTAAAATCGCAAACGGCATAGAACAACTTCGAGAACTTCGAGATGCGGAAACGGGGCATAATAAATGATCAGAGACAATGATGGGGCGTAATCAAAGCAAGCTGTTAGCTAAACCTGCGATGAAGCCTATAAAACTACTGTGCGCACAGTTGGCAGCATGTGGATAATCACGCTTGCCAGGCCCCCCCATACCCTGCCTGCTCATTCGGTTCATTATGGAGCTGTTTACCTGGGCGGTGCTGCAATTGGCATAAATCACGTATTCGTTTTATGGCTAAAGTGTCGCCCAATTTCCATTGCAATTTGCCAGGCCGAAAAGTTTTTTTTTTTTTTTTGTGTTATAGCTAGTTTTGGCTTTTCAATGGACTGAGGGGGTTGTGGGCCTCGACCCCCCGTTGTACGCAATTTTTCTTCATTAATGTGTGGTTACGCAATTTCCGCAAAAACTTTTCTAACGTTGCGTTAATTTTGGCCAATTCAGTAGCCGGTAATAGGTTGGTTGCTTACCAGCAGCAACTGTATTTGCCAACAATGCCCTCCATCCCGGCCATCATCCCCGGCTGCAAGGCCTCTGGCTTCACCTCATCCTGCGTCTCATCCACATTGTTGTTATGTCGTTTTGTGGTTTAGGCTCAGCCCATTTCGAGTCTTTTGCCAAATTAGTTCCGCCCCTCGATTTATATTGTCATTTCGTGCGTTTCGATTGTGTAAAGCAATTTCATTGGCACTGGCCCCGGCTCCGGTCCTGGTCCTGGCTGTAGTCAGTTTTTGCCTATTTGCCACCCCTCCCCCCCCTTTGCCCTCTCCACAGCCTATGCTTAACTGTCATTTCATCAATTCTGGAGCAGAAGTTACGGCATTGCGGCGTGTTTTAGTCTCCGAATAGATGTGTTTACCCATATGGACTACGAGTAAGAGTACTCGAACTCACACACATTGTATGTGTGTGTGTGTGTGTGTGTCTGTGCGGCAAGGCACATAAATTAGGCTAGTCATTTGATGTTAATAGTTGCAGCAGCTGCTCTTGGCCTTGTTCTAGTCATGTTGTTGATTTTACATGAAATGGTTTATTTTATGAAATTGCTTTGTTCTGAGTTGGAATTTTGTACATTGCAAACTCCACTAAATTGTCTGTATGAAGTAAACATTTTTCATTTTTTTTTGCAATTTTATTCTCTGTGTTTTTTGAGCCTTTAATAAGTGAATTCTATTTTCATAGTAATGTATGTTTTTTTTAGTACAAGACTTTGTTGTTTTTGTAAAACTTTATTTATATTTCCTAATCAGAATATTTGAAATTTTATTTTCTACAATTTACAATTTTATGCATTATTTATAATTTACATTTTATTTACAATTAAAAATTGATTTAAATTTTACTAGTGAACCAATTAATATTTAGATAGATTTAAGGTAGATATTGTACTTTTATTATCCCCTTTGAATAGCAGCAAACTATGTGAGAACGAGCCACTTTTGACCCAGAGCAGGTTTAGGCCGGTGGATTTGCAGACTTTCCAGATTCAATTATTCAATACTAAATTGAAAACACAATGTAAGGCTGCATTTCAATCAAATATCTAAATCTAATCCGAAACGTAATTAACTCTATTCTAATTTCGATTATTATCAATTTTGTGATCAGCACAACTGACAAGCGCTGCTATGATATTTATGGACAAATTTTGAATGAATGAAATAATCTGCTCAACGTGATGCAGGCGAGCCCAACAATGGAGCCCAGCAACAATTGGTCTAATCCAAATAATGGAATTTGGATGCCATGGGCCGGGCTGTCCATCGGGCTTTTCCGAAGGTGGTGCGGGGCGTGCACAGCCCAGGGATAGGCCACACAAGGATGGATGTGCCGTCATGCCGCTGTCAGGCTCAATTTTGGGTAAAGCCACTTGGCCATTGTTCGAGTTTTGACATAAGCAAAAATCCTCTTTGTATGGCCTCAATCTAAAGGCTCTCTGCTTGTGTGTGTGTGGGCGTGCGTGTGTGCGTGTGTGTGTCCGGGACAGGTCTCTTTTCTAATGTGAAGTCGGTGCTGTTGGATTATGTCTTTGTTGTTGGACTGCACTTGGCTACGCTTTGACAACGTCAATTGCAGCCCCCATTGAGCGCTCTTTGCATTGAATCCGGGTGGTGGGCCGGAGCGTGGTCCCAGAATTGGTTCTCGCCTGCGCACAACGCTACCGAGCCCTAATTAAAATTGATTACAATAATTAGTATTGATTGCAGCGCGGCACGCACCGTGAGCACGCAGCGCAGTGTCTCTATCATCATAATTTCGCCAGCTCTCTTGGCCAGTTCAAATGTTAACAGTTTTGACCCTTCGACTCGCCCGTCGTTGCGGACAGTTTAATAAATAGTTGATGTGTATTTGTGAGCAACACCTTTTGAGCCAATTGTCGCAGACACTAATTAACTGCACGCAATTGGCCTGAGGGCCAAGTTTATTGATTGTCCTGCGCGTTTCGGCCAAGAGCCTCGTCGCCATCAAATATGCAATGACTTATTTATGCCGTTGATTGTGTTTGACGTCTGCTGGAATTGACACATTTCGCAAAATCAACTTTTGGCATCACGATCTGCAAAAATGTATAGCCTCCTTCCCTACTCTTGCAACCCTCATCTGTAGTTCTTGTATAAATTATTAGCTTGAAAAGATTCCTTATATAATATAATATACTTATTTTTATTATTATTGTTGTTATTATCATCATCATTATTATTATTATTATCAATACTATTATTATTATTATTATTATTATTATTATTATTATTATTATTATTATTATTATTATTATTATTATTATTATTATTATTATTATTATTATTATTATTATTATTATTATTATTATTATTATATTTATTATTATTAATATTATAATTATTATTATTGTTATTGTTAATAGTAGATGAGCTTAGCTTAAACTATAGCTAACCCGTTATATATATAGCATTGAACTGCTTATTGTTATAGATTGAAAGATTGGGAGAAACGAATTTTCAAAAAGATAAATGTACGAGAGAAATTAAAAAAAAATTCTTTAGCATATATTAATAAAGATTCAAATCAAACAATTTGACCAAGTTATAGGACTGCAATTTTGTATTTTTATATTTTTGATATTTTGAATATGGTTTTATTCTAAAAGGAAAATAAAGAAAATTAAATTTTGATGTACAGGTAATTAAGAGAACAATTATTTGAATTTTAATAATGCAATTTAAGATGAGATCCTTTTTTTTTGTAAAATTTCGGATATTTCTGTAAAAAAGCATTTCATACAATGTGTAAATTAATCCTTAACTAAAAGTTTCTTTTCATAAGCAACAAAGAACACAACAATAGAATTATGAAGTCTCTTATCCTTAATATTTTAGCCGGAAATGCGAAATCTGCCATAAAGCCAACTTTAAAAAGCTCTTGAGTTGTTGCAATGCGAGCTGCCAAAAATCAACGCGATTTTTACAAGCACAGCGGGAGCACTGAACATGCATCCCTGCACCACCAAGCACCACCGAGCACCGCCGCCACTCCCTTGAAAAAAGTTGCTTGGCGAATCCTGTTTATATGGCTGCTGCGTTGCTGGGGCGTGGGGGTGGGGGCGTGGGGGTGTCATGAAGTGCACTGGAATGTGTGGCAGCTGCAATTGTGCGGCAATAAATTATTGTGCAACACGCAGACGGCGGCCTCACCGACACCGAGTCTGACTGTGACTGCGACTCGGTGACTGCGACTCTGAGTGAGTGGCAGTCGCAGTTTTGCGTGTGGGGGCTCGAGTGCCGTTGCCAAGGGGGCATGGGGCGGAGTAATGAATGCTACGAAAATTTTTAACAATTTTTTAACTTAAAAATTACGACAGCGCTGACAATTTGCCATAAAAAAGGAGAAGAAAAGGCGGCGCCTGCGGATTGCCCAATGCTGACTTTGCTGATTCGCATGCAGACTCTGGAATTGCTGAGCGTCTGACAGTGGCAAAGGAATGACGAGGGGGTGGAGGGGGTGTGTGGGGTATGGGCTCAGTGCTGACTGTTGGCTTTTGCTTTTGTTACACCCATTTGATGTACCTTCAATTTGCATGTGTGTGCCGGCGTGTGTGTGTGTGTGTGTCTGCTGGCAGTGCAATATTTTACATTGCCAAATGTGCGTTGAGGGGGTGAAGGGCGCCTTGTCGGGGGGCGGTGCTCATTTGTCAAATGTCACGACTTGATGATGCAATTGTTGTTTGTGCCGCTTGCTGCATTGTCGTCATTTAGTTGCGCCTGCAGATTTATGACCTCGTTGCAACAGTTATTTATACGCATTTATTTAAATGTACGAGAGAGCATCCCATTTATGGCTTATTTACACAGCCTTAAAACGAAAGCTCTGTCAACTGTCTGTCAAAATCGAGACTGACAGTCGAATTTCTACCTGAACGTTAGCTTAAGTAAACATATCGCATTACGAACAAGGGTTAGTTGCCTAAGAATAACACTTAAAGATGAGCACAGCCACGGTACACCACCCCGCTGTCCGCCAAGGCAAGGGAGGGGGCGGGGTGGGGCTGTTGTGCCACGACAAACATCAAACAACCCTATGTGCAATGTCAACCTGCGCGAGTTGGGGGCGTGCCGAGCACCCTCCCTGCCGACACAATTTATGCGTTTTTAAAGACTTCTGCTTCAACTCGCAGCTCTGTTTCTGTTTTTCTACTTCTATGTGGATTTATCCATGCCCTAACTGACAGTATGACAATTTTGTCATGAAGCGAGTAACCCCAAAGAGTATTTACGAGCGTCTAGATGAATGCGTAATCCCAAACGGGGGCATTAGCTGAGGCGAGTTCTCTACCTATTGGACCTTCTTGAGTTTTGGATAGAGAAATTTTGATACAGATTATGAGAGCTTGAAATATGTTGGCATCAGCTAGGTATATTTAAAGTATCTTTGTATACCTGGCATAAAACCTTTGCTTTTTCTTTTCCGATTTTATTTCTTTATTTACCTACATTGCTATAATATTTTTTCTATACCTTATTTCTAAATCTTTATGTATCCATATCCATATTGCTTAATCTTTATATCTATCACAATATCTATTGGTTTTTGTAATCCTTCTATTACTTTCAGTTATCATCTTTAATTTCTACTTAACTCTCAGTATTCTTTTTCACATTCTATTTATTTTTAATTTTTTGGTTTTTGGCTTTTATTTAACTCTGTATATCCATACCTTTAAATTTAACTATATACACTTTTATTTATATTTTTGTTATCTTTATAAGGGCATTAAGTCTTCAGGTTATCCGCAGGTAAATTTCTTGTTTTGCTTTGTGTTTTCGTTTTTTTGGTCTTTCGCTTGCCTGCATTTCGACGTTGGCCCTAAGAAAATATTATTCTTTAATTTCTGCGCTACTGCATTTTGTTGCCATTCAGTTAGCTCGTTTTGGTTAGTTTTTTTTTTTTTGTTGTTTGTGCTGCAACCATCGGCAGCCAAAAGGCATAAATATACAATGCAGTTTTTTTTTCTCTGTTTGTTACCTATGAGTTACCGTTAGTTTCGCCTTTAGCTGAGCAACTGATTTTCAAACTTTCGATTGCTTCTTTTATGCATTTCACCAAAAAAGGAGAAAAACCAAAAAAAGAAAATCTTAAAAAATGGAATCCGTTGCATAAGTTTGGGCGCCATTGCCATAACTTTACAATTGGCGCATAAAGTTTTGCTTTACTATCATGTAAGAATCGTTTTTTCTGAGGTCTCCAGCTGCTTAATTGTCAGGCAAATTTCTTGGTTCATTGAATTTCGTTGCCTGCGAAAACTTTGCGGCAGCTTAAAATACAATGTTACCACTCGCAGATAAATTTCGCCATAAATTCGCAAAGTTTTTCAAAGAAAATTTATGAACGCTTTTAGGGACGCAACTAAAGGAACTCAACATTTCATGTGCCTCAAATAATAGTTGTGTCTTACATCAGCAATTAAAACTATATCTTTGATGTTCAGTCAGCTTAAAGACATGTGCGAAAGTTGATTGAAAGTGACGCTTGGAATGCGTTCAAAAATGCCTTTTCGATTGGTGGCAAAGCACATAAATACTGCCGAAGAATCCTTGTTGTCGTTACGTGTAAATATTTTGCAAGTCTGCTGAGCATTAATCATATTAAGCGCGATTTTTTGTGCCGTCACACAGTGCGTATGATTATTACCACTATTATTAATATTATCATGTGCCCGACTGCCAACGCTCGCGGCTTGTTTTCGCCTTCACGTGGCCCGTGGCCCGTGGCCCGTGGCTCGTTACCATCGTCATTGCAATTATTTAGAAAATCAAAGCACGTGCGCGCTGTGCTTTTATGCGCTTACGTGTGTGCCAGCCCACGTGTGTGGGTGTGTGTGCACACTAAAATGCTTTGAGCCGCCTCGCTTATTACGCCACACACACGCACACATCAAAATGTAGAACAGAGAGAGAGAGAGAGAGAGAGAGAGAGAGAGACAGCAACAAAGGCACAAACAATGCGCAGTTGTTGACAGCTTCAAGTTGTGGGCTTTGCTTTTGTAAAGTCATATAGGTTGGGTGGCCTAAAAGGGCGGGCACTTTCCTCTCTAGATTGGAGCATAAAAATATAGTTGTATTACGTTCTGAGGTAAGCATTTTATGACCACAGATAAGGTGCTGAACATTGGGTGGAAAGTGCGCATATATGTAGTTTAAATGAACAGCTGAAATTACATTTGGTAGGATAACTTTTCCTAGTTAAAGAAAATAACTTAATTCTGGCAGCAGTGCATTAAGATCTAAGTGGAAATAATAAATCAACAAATATTTTAGATTATTTTTCGAATTTTTTTCGCAGAAAACCAAAGCTCTATTTCATCAAAAATATACGCTGTATACTCTGAACTGTCCCAAAATAATTTGTTTTAACCTTTTCGTTGAACGATTGCCCATTTAATTTATTTTGTGTACACTTTTTTTTTTATTACATTTACAGCTTATCTATAAATTGTTCGAATCTTGTTTTTTGTTGTTGTTATTTTCTCATGCTACCCTTTAATTTTTATGCTTTTCCCATTAAGTCAGTTGTTTAACGACTAGACATTAGGAACTTAAAGCCAACAACTTTTAATTTCCCAATGCGCTCATCCTGGGAGCCCGGCCAACTCCATTAGCATATGAACTGCAAAATGCAGACATAAACAAAAGTTTTTTGTTGTTAATCCACACGTTCGCTAATGAAATATCCATTTGCCCCACGCCTTTGACAGCATCTTCCTGAGTTCCTGACAGTCCTGTTCATATGCGTTCGGTGGGAGTTTTGGGGGATATAGGGGGTTATAGAGTGGAGCTTATGTCTTGTCGGGCTGTCGGAATGACTGGCTGCAACTTTTGCGGCAGCGGTTTTAATTTAAATTGACAACATCAAGCAGTTAAGTACTTGCAGCGACATTTTAATAGCTTGTAAGCCCCGGGAGTACCAGAAAAAAAACCGGTCGTGGGTAGAGGCGGGCGGTGGACAGAAAAAGACGCAGCGGCACAAGCTAAAGGAAATAAATACAACGGACTCTTATTTACATATTCCCAAATGTAAATACGCGCCATTTTTATTTGCCCGACTGCTTTTTTATATTTGGGCACTCAACGCATCCAGCGAATCCTGTGAATCCTGTGAGTCCTGTGTAGCCCGTCTCCACGTTTTTTGTTTGCCCCTTGCTTTTCATTTTATTTTAAAGAAAATTTGCATAAAGTGAAAACAAGCATTTTAATTTCACTCGACGTAGTCAAAAAAATGAAATGTACGAATCGCATATACGAGTAGGTAGTAAACGTTAGCATTTACCGGCTCCCCAGCACTCCCGATTTGACTTGGCCCCGGTGTGGCCGGCAACTCCCCCGAGCAGTAAAAACTTTTGCGAGACGAAACCCATTGCAAAACACGAGCAGCTATAAGCCGCCATAAGCCGAATTAGGAATATCCTAACAGACATAATAATTAGATTGACTCTTTGATATTTTTGTTTTGAAATATTTACATTCTAATCTTTTATATCTTTAATATTTAGAATTGTTTTATGTGACTGTTGAACTTGATTTTCGTATGCAAAAGTATTTAAAATTTTTGTATTAATTTTGTAAAGCATGTATTAATTAAAAATTAAATTTAGCAAAAAAAAATCAACTTGACTTTACTAAAAGTCTAGTTCAGATATTAAAACTCTAAAGCAATATTCTTATTATATTTTTGCTTTGTGACATCGAAATAAATATTTCATTTATTACAAATTTCGGAAAATGAAAGTACCCCGCGCAAGGGTATATAAACTAGGCGGGGGTGTGTCAGCCGTCGTAATTGTTGGGGACCTGAAAAAAGCGCAATGCCCACAGACAAAACAAACCAATTTAAATTAGACTACCCGCTGGGCCAGTGGGGTCCGCACTGCCCCCGTGCGGGGGCTAATATTTGTTGAAAAGTGTTGAAACTTTGCTGAGCTCCAACTTTTGACATTCGCAATGCACTAAATGTAAATGCCTGAATTGCGCCGAGAGCTGTATGGGGAAGTTCATGATAAATGTGCATTTTCTTTACGGGGGGAAGCGGGCGGCTTGTTGCTATACCCACGTAGTCTATGAGGTGCCATTATGAAAACAATTTCGACAGATAACCGCAACCAGAATTTGAAATCGGCCAACATTTGCTCATTTAACTAGCGAGAGTAGAGAGTAAAGTTCGGAAGCATTATTTGAAATGGGACACATGCCACGTTGGCAGTTTAATATAATTTAAACCTAAACACATACCAAAGGTCACACACTCAGTGTGTGTGTGTGTGAGAGTGTGTGTGTGCCTGTCAGGGGTTATTTGTGTGCGGCTGTCAAGTAGCCAGCCGTCTGCCTTTTGACGCTGTGCCCCATAAATTACCAAGCACTTGGCAGAGCAGCATCTTCCCAATTTGGTTAGTCATTTGCCTGGCCCCGGGCACAAACAAAACTATTAAGTGGGCATAAAACTCTCTGGATATGTGAATTAAGGGAGTGCGGCGTTGAGACGCCAGAAAACCCAAATTGAAGTACCATCCACAAATGGTAGACAGTCCTGTGAGTCCTGCGAGTAAAGCTATGCGAGTCTTTTTTCGAGTTGATATTCGTTTAGCAACCCACAGAAAGAAAATGCAAAAATTTCCAAATTAAACAAACCAAATATTTTTCAGACTTGTGCAAACAAGGTCTTGCATAAATAAAATAAATATGTGTACAACAGTAAATAGTAATTAAAACTATATGATATGCTTAAAAACAAAAAGGTAAAAAATATATTTCAAAATTTGTATAGTCCCTTTGTAATTGATATCTTAACTTTTGGTTGGAACACTAACATTTTAACACTTTTAGGAAAAAAAAAAATAATAATAATAATAAAAAATAAAAATAAAATAAATCCTGACATCACAGAGAATAATCAAGAAAATTCACAGAAATATAGAAATGCTGAGCATCGTGACTATTTGTTTTAAATTTTTTTAAACTTTTTAATACCCATATAAGTAATTTTCATGAGTTGACAATATATGAGCCTATCAATAAATCTCATCAACATGCCTTAACTTCAAAAACGCCTTCTTTCTTACGAAATGAAAACGATAATTTTTCAGTTTATTTGCAACTAATTTCGCATTGATTTCAATAAATTTACATTTAATTGCTCGATCGTGTTTATTTAATTATTATGTTTTTAATGCCCGTTTTTCTTTTTCATCTTTTTGTCACAATTAATTGGTTTAATTGACGAAACAAAATAAATGCACACGACAAACGTGGCCAATTGGTTCAGGTTCAGCTGCTGGTTCTGCATATGCAATGAGGCCCGGACAATGTGAGTGCAGTTTTAATTGGATGGTGGCAAATCGAACTGTCAAATAAATAAAACATAACAATAATATAAAGCATTTATTTGTTTTAAGGCACACAATAGAAGAGGACAGAGGCAAAGGCAAGGGACAGGAACGAAAACTTTGCGGCAGCTTTCAAAACTTTTGCCAAAGACATATTCAAGTGCAAAGTTTTTGTTTCTTTTTTTTTTTTTAGGCAAGTGACAATCTCTTGGGGTCGAGCTACCAGTTGAATTCTACTCCAGGTCTAAGTTAAAAGGTATAGCAGACACCGCTCACCCCTGTCTGTATTTAGCGTGTGCTGCCATGGGGTAGGTAGTTCAGGGGTTTGTGTGTGTGTGTGTGTGTGTGTGTGTTGTACGCTGATTTCGAGGTCTAAAAAGTCAATCACAATTCCCAGTGCAATCAGAAGACGTCGTATTAATATTTAAAGAGGTCATCGGAATTGGTTTCTATTCACCCCGCGTCTCACCCTCCACCCCAGCACACCCCATACTGCAGCTAGCCAGATAAGATGGCAGAAATGTAGCAATTTGTGGCCTGCAATATTTTCCACTTATTTGACGATTTGTTGCAGTTAAGTGGCTCAGCTACTGAGTAGCTGTGTAGCTGAGTGGCTCGGAGCAACCCCTAAGATACGATTGTATCTTTCAGCTTGGTCCTTCTTCATGTCGGGCAATTTGGGTTTTTATGATTTGCAGCATTGTCTCAGGCTGGCTTTTATGATCTCACATCGTTGCATTTTTAATGCCAGATTGAATTCACATTTGCATTCGCATCGCTGCTCTATTATGCTTTTCCGCTTTTCCAGCTATTCACCAGCACAATGACAGCTCCGTTGTCTGCTAACTGTCTGGACTGAAAGTTGTGTTTTTTTTTGTACACTGAAAGTGAAAACTTTCGCTTTCTGCGCATTCTTCAAGTTGGGGCTATTCAATTACATTCAGTTGCAATCAATCACACTTAAAGTTCAACAGCTTTTGCCTCCCACTGGGGAACAACCTTTGCACTTGATTTTCCTGTTTCTGCCACTGACGTCAAGCTGTACGTGTTGAAAGTATTTGCATTTGAGTTATGAGTGCTTTTGTGGAAATTTCTGAAATAAATATAAATTCAGTGCAATTTCTTTGTTTGCTTATTAAACCACGAAGACTTTTCTAAACAATCTCAGCAAGTTTTGGGTTGGCATCAAATAAAACTCGTGAGTGTTTTCTGTTCAACAGAAAGTTTACTACACTTACATTTTTTTTTTGTTTAATTTAATACCCTACAATAATGCTTACGATTGTGATCGGGTTTGAATTCGCGTTTTGAAACTGCAATGTTCAATGTCCTTTAATTAAATATATAATATATTATTTTGTTGTTATCCGATAGATTTATTTATTTATGTTTTCTTTAATTTCATTTGGATATTCGAATGGAAAGAATATCCTATCCTAGTCTTATCAATGTTACAATAGCTGATTGCAGATTCTTTTCATTTCACCTATGATGTATCTACGAAGTTGGCTAGAAATAATAATAATAATATTTTGTTTAATTAAACTTAATTTTGTATAGCTCAGAAATATTATTTTTGAATGATAATATTTTATTCCATATTGCGCCTAGGTTTCACATTGTCCTTGGCTTATCTCGCACCTTTTCTACTTATAACATTAATAAAAATTCCGCGAATCTCATCAAAACTTGTTGCTATTTTATATAAATTTTGTAAGTACACAGTGTTCCGAGTAGTTGTAATTCTGTTTATTAAGAAACTTGCCAGTTTCGTATAATTTGTTAAGCCCGGTTCTACTTAATTTGAATGCCAACTTTTAATTCAGAAACCCCCAAATGAATAAAATAAAATGATAGCAAAAAAAAAACACAAATAAATAAAATAGAAAAGCAAAGCAAAAATGAATTAACACTTTTTGCCAAGCCCGCTGAATGCCTGAAAGGGATGCCGAGAGTCTGCTGCTCCCAGAGCTCGGGCTTCTTGGGGCCCTTGCCCCAGTCCCTTGGCAACTTTTGATAGCCCGCAGAGCAAGTTTGGGGGCCGTTGGGCGAGCTGCGAATCCAGAACTTCCGTGCAGTGCTCAAGTTCTGTGCTGCCGGCTGTGCCCACAAAGTCTGTGGGCGGGGAGAGTGCGCGGGTTGCAAAAATAAATTTGTATTGTTTTTGTTTATGTGTGTGTGCGTGTGTGTGTGTGTGTGTGTGTTGGCACTGCTGCTGCTGTTGCTGCTGCTTTGTTGTTCTGGCGCGCCAAAGAGCAAACACAGTGAGCGCAAAAACCGCAGCCACTAAATGCATTAAAAGCCAGGCTCCATGAAATGGAGGCGTTGCAAATTGCGGCTGTGTGTGTGTGTGAGTGTGTGTGTGTGTGTATGCTGCATGAGGGGTGCCAGGGGCGGGTGTGCGTTGTGCCCTCTTGTGTTTGGCTGCGGTAATATTGTAACGGCTTTTGTGTCTCGCTGCCAAGTTTCGAGTTTGGCATTGTTTTCCTGCACGGATATCCTTAATGAGTGAAAACTGGGCTAAGGCTCGGCGCTCGAGTCTGCCACAGAAGCCAACAGCGGGCATCATAATTACCCCGGCCTCAGCCCCCTCAGCTTAGCTGACAAAAACACACTCGACACTCAACGAGGCGCCACCCCCACACTTGAGTTTTTGAGGCAAAAAGTCCTTGCTCCTGCTTATCTGACCACATGCCATCGCATAAATCTTGGTGGTGGTGGTGGTGCTGGTGGTGGTTGCTACGCCCACCCACTGTTACGCTTGTGTAATTATCATTGTGATCACTTTTCAACAGTGCGAAAAACTTTTGTATTAAAAGTAAACTTATGACAGGACGTAGCACACGCCAAGACCAAGGCTCTGACCATGTTGTTGAGTCCTGCAGACAGGACATGGTATACATACGGCACACGGCACACAGGACTTCAGGCAAACAGGCGCACACACACACACACACACACACACACGCTGCCACCGGCCATTGTCAAGTGTAATTTATCATTCAGTCAACGTCCTTCGATTGCAGTTTATCATCCGAACCACCCCCTCCCGCTTCACACTTGCGCCCCCCACGCGCAATCTTGGCTAGAACTTACTTCACTGGGTCGTCCGTTGTAATTTTTCTCTATCTTTTCGCTTTTGCACCCCAAGCCCCAGTTAAAGGAAAGCAAAAGCTGCACAGCAAAAGGAAAGAAACAAACAAGAAAAGAATGGAAAATCAGTTTCTGACCTCAGGTTGTTATTTTCCTTGCCGGGACTTTAAAGCCATTGAGTAGGGAGGGTGGGCAGATGATGATGATGAGGTGCTGCACCGCTGCCAGCTTGGTAAAATAGCTATTAATGTGGATTTGAAGTTTCTACCTGCAATAATCGGAAATAATTGAAGAAAAAAGACGAGAAGGAAAAACGCAAAATGAAAGAAAAGAAAACCCCGAGCAATGTGCATAGTTCATGGAGTCCTTTGAAGGATGTTTGTACGTGTAATTTGTAACGTTTTAATTGTTGTTTATGTAGCTGCAGGCTGAGGACTGAGCAGGGGAAGGGGGTGTGGACAAGGGCAAGAGAACTCTGATTAGCTGATGGGGGTGGTAAGCGGATTTAAATCGCAACCACATCTACTGGGGCTAATTTTGACGGTGGTGCTTGTACATGACATAATGGAAATGACATTAGTTTCCAATTAACTGGGCCAATCATGTGGGCTCTGCGATAAATGAGCTATTCAGGCGAGCAACGTCAAGAAAAGCTCAATTTAAAGAGGAGGATTCTGAAAATGCCAAAGGCAGGTATCAGTATCAGTGTTATTTCATTTTTTTATTTATTTTTTAAAATATATTACTAATATATTTCTAAATAAATAATATTATTTCTAAATTGTTATATATTATTATTATTTTCGTTTTTTTTCGTTTAAATATTAGCTTTCATTCTTAGTTTAATGTATTCTAATTTTTATATAGTAATATTCTAATTAATAAAAAATTTAAAAAATTTCAGTTATTTCAATATTTCGCAATCAAAATGCAAAGGCATCTAACGGCTTTTCACCCACATATTTGAAAAATTGCACTCGTTACTTTCCATAAAAACTCTCAACATTCTCTCAGTGGCTGAGCGAAACGACTCTCAGCGACGTGTCAGCAACGGGAGCACCGGAATTTGAACAACTCCGAAAAGTTGTGAAACTCTTTGAGCCAATGCGCAGACTCAACATTTACTTTAACGCCGGCAGAATTCAGCAACAAATGTTGTTTATGCTGCCAGGTTGATAATAAACAAAACAAAACGTGGCAGCTAGAAGAAGAATAAGGCAGGTAATCTATATGCTATATAATAATATATATAATATAATGGAACATAAAAAAATTTAAAAAAATTAAAAATGTTGAACTAAAAATTTAGTGTTGATTTTATGTGATAAAAATTAAATAATAAGGCATAAATTCATTTTATTTAAGCAATACTTTGGCTATAGTATTGGGAAGTTCGGCAGCGGATGTTTGGCCTCCAAACAGCTGATTTGTTTGCGGTCCGCAGGAATTTCGCTCGCACTCCGAATTTTCACAGCACACGAAGCGACCGGAACGAAGTTGCCAGCCCGATGGAAAACTCACCACTGTAGCAGGCGGGGGGGCGCTCGTTGCTGGGGGTAGGCAGCATAACTGTAAACTGTTGGCCCGTTGGCGTTCAGTTGAGTTTTGGTTACTGCCGCCAACGGTTAACGGTCTGAAGCGAGCCACGCGTTTAATCACTATCACATTGCCACTTGCCACAGTCGCAGCGGCAGCTGACAACAAAAAACAAAAAAAAAAAACAGAAGCAAAAAATTAACATAAACAAACATTTTGGCAAAACTTTGGCTAACGGTTCGTGAAAGTGCGGCAAGTCGGGAGCGTGTGTTTTAATTAATTATTTATAATTTGGCGAGGCGAGCCGCAAAAATGCGAAACTTAAGTGGCCACCAGGTGGCGGCAACCGCTGCGACGCTGATGCGCCGCAAGATTTTGGTGGCAAACGGAAACGCAAAAGCAAAAGGAAGCGGAAGCATTTAAGCAAAGTGCCTGCTTTCTGGCGTTGGCAAGCGCAATGTGTGCGTGCTGTGTGTTGAGTGTGTGTGTTCGTGTGTGTGCAACGCTGGGCACCTTGTAAAAGCCGGGGCCCTGGCCAAAACTGCAGCAGAAACTTGCAATAAAATTGAATACGAAAACTTACAAAAAAAAAAAAGAAAAAGATAAAAAACCCCACGGCAGCTGCACATCCTCGGCGATCCTTTTGTGCCGCTGTGTGTATGTGTGGCAAGCAAATAAATGCTTTTGCAACGCTTTTTTAGCCATTTTATCTCAAGTCGAAATACTGTAAAAAATTGTAAAATGGATTTACGTTTCGTATTCATCGTTTTCCTGCTGAAGTGGACGTATGCACAAGGTAAGACCATGTTTTGAGTCCTTCTCTCTCTGTGTGTGTGTGTGTGCGTGTGGGAGTGTGGCGAGTGTGTGTTTGCTTGGGCATTCTGTTTGTGCAGCAGCTGCTACTGCTGAAGTGTAGTTTCTCGCATTTGTTCAAGTGCCGCTGCTGCAATTGCAAATATGCCATAGAAAATGCCTCAGAACTCGACGCTTTATGAGTATTTATTATATGCACTCAAATGTGTGTGTGTGTGTGTGTGTGTGTGGCACAGTAATGAGGCGCATTTAGCTGAGGTAACAGAGCGACTGGCCCCAAAGTGTGTGTGTTGTGTGTGTTTTTTTACACTCGTCGTATTTGTGGCAAAAGTTTTGCAGCTGCCACAAACAAACCAAAAGAAAACTTTTGTATGCAAATGCAAAGGATTTTTGTATTATTATTATTGATGTTGGTTTCACAGATGAAAGGCGAAAGGTGTTGCCAAGTACCAAGAGTCGAATGTATTCTCAAGTATTGCCAACAGCACATAGATTTCTAAAACAAAATTGTGCAATTTTTTAGCGGAATTTTTTAGCTGTTTTAAATTTGTTGTGTATAGGTATTCTATTTTTATTTAATTTCTAGCAAACAGTTTAAGAAATGTTATTAGATATTAAAAATCAGAATATTTTCAAATACCGAAAAAGTTTTGAAAAGTATATAACAAAGTTTAAACCTTTTTTTGTTTATCATATATTATTTTGGCAACCGGAAATTAAATTAAAATATTAAATAGTTGAATTTAATTTAAATATTAAACAGTTGAACATTTATGAAACATTAACAATGAAGTTAAATTTATTTTCAAAGATGACTTCCATATATATTAACTAAGCCACCTTAAGCACAGATTCAGCTAATAACCACTTATATATTATTTTGCCGAAGTAACAAGAAAAGTATTTAAGTTGTGCTCCAGTTATGAGCTAATGTATTGATTAACTGCCTTTTGCTTAGGGAAAATATCTCATAGTTAAGTTTCGTTTAACATTCATTTACTTGTGCTCAAATAAACTTATTTGCTTGCTTTTCATACCAAAAACTTTTGCCAACCACAAAGCAATATCCGCACTCAGTTTTCTTGCGCTGCCCCCCGCCCGCCCCCTGACGACCCACTCGCTGCCTAACAACTCAAACAAATTAGGCGAAACGAAAAAAAGAAACCGAATTGGGGCCAAGAAACAGGCAACCAGCCAGAACTGGAGCCAGAGTTGGAGATAGAGCCCGAGGGCAAACCAAATTATGAATGAGTTTCTTGTTGCTCTCGTATCTCTTTCTCCAGTTTTGCTGTTGCATAAAATATGCGCATTTAATAAGCCCCAAAATGAATACACATAAAACTCATGTAGTCCACCCGGAAGCAATGCGGGACGCATGTGAATATGACCCTCCCAAATGAAGCCAACCGAACTGAATAAATCGGAAGCGAAGCGACATAAAACAAAAGCGTTTTACCGCACATTTGTTGCAATCATATTACATTTTAGCGCTACAGGGTATACAAATGTATATCTTTTTATACTAAACGAATATATTTGTAAACTCACAATATGAAAAAAAAAAACTGGGTGTGAAACGATGCCAGACCCATTTCTTTTGCTCCTAAAAAATTAATAGTTGACTATGTATGTTAAACTTGTTGCCAACTATTTTTGCTGGTAACAGAAACTTCATGAGCTAAATACACTAAATTTCGTATGCATGTGTAAGTCCAGTTATTGCAAATTGTTTCACTTAAAGTTTTTTAAAACAGACTTTTTGCTAACAAAGTTTTTGCATTATTGTAGCTCAAGCTAATTAGAAGTGTGAAAAACGCTCATAATACTCTTATTTAAAGAGCTATTCCATTTGCGTTTACAGCGTATTCGCTAGTCGATCAGTCTATAGTGCACCATTTCAGTTTGATCTTTTCATTATTTTGTAGTTTCATGCATGTAAACGAATTCAATTGAATAATATCCTGTCATTTTGTGGGGCAGCTTCCTCCTCGACTCGTTTGGCATGTCAAAATTTTTATCAGCGCCACGAAAAATCCGCTGTGGAACAGTAAATAAATAAATCCCAGTGAAAAACACACACACACACACACACACATGCATAAAGGCGTCCGCTCAGAAGCATGCAATAAATTGTTGTTTCGGCCAGCATTGGCAAATTTATTGGCATTTTAGTGGCAGCAACTCGCACGGCTGCAACATCAAATAAAACAAATTAAATACTTTTTGTTTTCGATTTTTTGTTTTTGTTTTTGGTCTTTTGGGGCAACTTTGTGTGCCACCACTTTTATATTTATATTTGTTTTTGTATTATTCCTTTCCTTTTTTTTTGTGGAAAAGTTTTGGCTGGTTCGCATTTTCTTGTACTTAATTTATAAATTATTCATTTGGCAGCAGCGGACTTTGGGCCAATTATCATTTTCATTGCATGCTGAACTCGGTTCCAGTGCCAGCTCCAGTTCCAGTTAGTTGTTGTGTTTAAGGGGTGCCCCGAAAAAGTAGGCTATAGCAAAGGCAAACACACACACACACACACACACACATTTACGTCCTACTGGCCCTGGCAAAATTAATTTCTATGTGTGTGTGTGTGTGTTTCTCTCTTTGTGCATATATTTTTGTTGTTGTTTCGTCTTGTGCCTTGCGGCCAAAGCGTCGGGCATAAATTTATTTGGCAAAAACTTTCGCAGACCGGAATATTAATGAGTATTTAACCTAAATTGTTGCCTTTGATAAGTGGCATGAAATGTTGCCTTCCTCTCCTCGCAGCGGGCGATATCAATGTGCCACAGACAGCTATCTTTACCCTTCCACGCAATATATGGGTTGTGTGTGTGTGTGTGTGTGAGTGCTACGTTGCGTTAAATTACTTTAAAAAAGGGTTAAAATTATTTTATATGGCCCTTAAAGAGCTGCCCCAAACTGGGCTTAGGCCCACAAATAAGTAGCGTGTCTTCTGCTCTTTTCTTGCATTTGTTTGTTATCTTTTTGGGCTTGTTATATTGGTAATAAGCCCCAAACGTATTTTGTACCAGTTATCCTTTTGTCTTCTAGTTAATTGAGACAAAATTTAAAAATTGTATATCAAAAAGGTATTCGAGCGTGAAATGAGTTTGCAAAAATAATCCGGTGAATTGAAAAAAGCTATTAGCCTAAGAAATGCGGAAAACAATTCAAAATTATTTATGAACAAATTTTTAGTTACATATTTATTTTAGGTTAAAAAACAATAAATATACTGGTTCTTTCGTGGTAAGGTAAAGATAAAATATAGTTTTTAAATTGTTTTTAATGCTATAGGTAGTATTATCATTGGTATCATTTATCAGCAAAGAAAGCTAAAATAACGTAATCAGTTTTTATTTTTGATGTGAATAAACAAATGAAACGTTTTGCATTAAAACCATTTTTAGCTTGCATTTCATTAAGAATAATTATAAAATTGCAAAACAGCAAAAACAAATTGTCAACACATCTTTTGAAAATCTTTGATGCAAATGGAAGCCAAAGAAAGCCGTCGGATTTGAATGGGCCACATTTAAATTTTGTAATTTATTTCCTCTTTTTGCAAGAAAAACATTGCAATTAAATATGAAATCATATTTGTGACATTATTTTGTGGATTTTCTCGTTAAAAGCTTAAGAAAATTAAGCTGTACTTTGGCAATAAATCTGATAAAATTGAGTTTATGAATAAATTGGTATTCAAAGCTGCACTCAATTAAAATAAAATCGGTTCACTGCATTCATTAATGCAGTCGTATCGAATTTCTTTTAATTAAGTTTTATTTAAGCGTCAATTACTTTAATCCAAATTGAAATATTATTAAAAGCCAACCATCAGTTCCATGCCTTTTCCTTGAGGGCGATTTCAATTTAGAGAAATGCGCAAATTCAATTAATTTCTGCAACAGTTCTGCAATTAATTTCTGCCTGTCATAAAACAAATAATGTAAATACACAAAGAAAAACACATAGATGTACGTACACATGTTCCTGAACAAACAAATCATTAAGGAGAGACACATTTATTTATTTATCTAACGTATACTTTATGTATATGGCTGTGTGCATTTGTGTGTGCGCAAACAATGAAACATTCTGCAAAGGATATGCAGGACTCTGAACTCAATTATGCTGATGCCTTTCAGCGCCTGAAATAATGGCAATATTTTGATTAGGTTAATTAAGTGATTTCTCGTTTTTACCCAAGCCCCAGCAACAGCGACAGCAACAACAATAGCAATAACAAACGGGACAATGCCTATCAACGGCAATTCGTGTTCCTGTAGCGCTAATCCTGGCCCAGCTTGACATGATTACCCGCTGAGCCTTTGTGTGTGAGCGTTTGCCACATGAACACATATTTCATGCCATTATGCGCAAAACTAGGCCAAAAACAACAACTGGCACGACGGGTAGAAACAACAGCAACAACAACAACAACAGCAACAACAACATTAAACAATTGCGCCTAATGAATTGCGCTAGTAAATTTTCTGAAGCAGCTGCCAAGGCGCAGCGTGGCCATCAAAAGTTTAAAGTGCCTCTAAAGAATGGGCGTAAAAGCAAACGAAATGAAAACAAAACCGAAAATCTATCAGCTGATTAAGTCGAAGTGTTAATACTCTTTAGAATTGGGCTTAAGAAATTACAAGCTCAGTAAATTTTATTATATATTGAGAGAGTTAAGATTGGTATAACTTTTCTCATTTCAGCAAATTAATTTAATTATTTTCTTTAATTAAATTATAATAAACAAATTAGTTTATAAACTTCCTTTCTGGTTATTAAATTCACTCACTTTCCGACTATTTTACTCTGTTAAATATCTTAAATATTTTACAACTTCAATTCAATTTTTTTAAGCATTTTTTTTTAAAATCAAAAAGCGAAAATTTGTCATTCTCGAAGTTCCTCTCTTTTCTTAAAAAATTCACGCTGTATATCACATTTAATATACCCACTTAAGTGTTGTGAAAATGGTCGAGACAGCAAATTCTGACGTAAACAAGTGTTGAGCATATTGTTTTTTTTGCTGTGCATTTTGTGGCAACCCTGGCGCCAGCGCAATCATAAAGCATTGAGTGACCGACGGCTAGGGGGTCAGCCGTGTCCGTGCCAAGAATGCCGAGCGGCCGTCGCTGATGTCTGGCGAGAAGCCTCCGCCGTTGCTGTCATCGTCTGCTGCAGCTGAAGCTGGAGATGGAGCCGTAGCTGGAGCTGGAGCCGGTTCTGTTGATTCGCTTGGCACTTGTTCGCATTTCTCGCGCATTTTTTAAATGTTTGCCCTTTCGACCCTTGAGCCGGGCACCCGTCAACGCCCCCGCGCAAAGTGTCATTGACATTTTAATGTGCTAATGAAGATGAAGGCCCAAGGCAAAGAGCACGCCATATAATGAGAGAAGAGAGAGAGAGAGAGAGAGAGAGAGAGAGGAGCGAGGAAAAATGCTAAAAAATATTATAAAATGTTATAAAAATAGTCGGGATTGAGTTGACGAGCATCATCAACGTCGCCTTTGACTATTTCAACGGGCTCATTATGGCAAAGTGCGGTTTTTAATTTTTATATGAACTTTGTAGACATTTTGCAGGCTCTTCAAGGACCTGCCCAAGGACTTGCGGTGTTTATGAGCTGTAATGTTTTTATTTTACATCATTTTGGTTGCTTTTGCCATCGCCATCGTCGCCATCGTCTCATAAATCTCTTCTGTCTCTCTCCCTCTCTCTGTTCTCTTTCGCTGCTTTCGCTTGCAGTCAATTATGTCAAAGTTGTCAATTCAGGACGAAAATTGCAGGGCTTTAGCGTAAGCAGCTTTTACAAGCAAGCTGAGTGCAAAATAAAAACAAACGTTAAATGTAGGTTATGATTTTATGAGCGAAATATCTGAAACAGCGGACCTAAAGGACCTTACGTTGCAGGACCTTACATTGCGGCGACTCTTGTTTAAGCAGCTGAGTGGAAGAACAAATTGCAATCAGCAATAAGAACATAAAAGTAGTCGCAATTGTTGGCAAAAGTTTTTGCTGATTCAAGACTTATAAGTACTGCTTATTGAAATATAAATAAATATTATTTTTAGCAGAGTTGAGTTGCACATTCAATTATTTAGTTCAATAAATACAATAATTTTAACTACAATTTCCAAAATGTACACTTTTAGTTTTAAATCAGCAATTTCTTAACAATAATTTGATTTACCCTGATTGCTAAACAAATAACACAAAAAATAAATAAATAAAAAATAAAAAATGTATAGCAAAAGAATAAATTTAATATAGAAAATATATTTAGTATAGAAAAATAGAATAAATATTATTTTTAACACAACAATAGGAAGAAGAATTAAAATCAGGACTTTACTCTAAATAAAAATAGATTTTTCTTTAACCAAACATAATTATTTACAGAGTTATATATTTTTGATATTTACCATTTATACAAACACTCCAGTACTCAACTCACAGCTTTAATATTTTCTTCTCGTAGACTTTCACAATTTTCGTGGTCTTATAAACGACTTTAATAGCCCGAAATAGGAGCGCCTTATTTTCCACTTATTCCACTTGCCCAGCCACAATGCAACAACAAGCAACAAACAACGCAGGCACTTAAATTTTAAATGCCATGACGCACAACCATTTTGTTAACCCTTTGCTTAAAAACGTTTATATATATAGTGTATATATATATATATATATATATATTGTGTATACGTATTTTTATGACCTTACGCCAACGAGTCATAATTTTTGCCAACTCATTGCCTTTTGAGCCGCACACGGAGAAAATCTCGGCAAGGCCGAAAAGCGCGCAACAGCCTTTTTCGGGCCAGCCATTTGTTGCTGCTCGAGTCGAAAGGGATACGAAAAGTAGTCCTAGTTAAAGGCCTGTTTAGCTGTGCTCAGCTGTTGCCCTGAGCGGCGTGCATAATTTATCAATGTCAGCAGGCGATGATGAACGCGTCCAAAATGTCAGGCCAGCAGATTGTCAAGACCGGCCGGAACCCTCGCACCCCGGCCGGACTATCTGTGGCTGCAAATCGATAGGCCTGAACTTGTTGGACATTTTGACCAGAACGCAAAGAAAGGCAGCGAAACAACAAAAAAAAATGAAATGAAATGAAAAGAAAAGAAAAGGCCATAAAACTTGAGCTTTTTAACAAGCAAATCAAATGAAAAGCAGCCCAAGACGACGGCGACGACAGACAGACAAGGTTCTTATGAATGGACCACAAGGCGAACTGGTGGCAACACTGGCCAAAGGACATCCCGGGCCATCAATGCTAAGCATTTGTGTGTGTCGACTCACCTTTTCTTTTCTTTTCGTTTCGTTTCGTTTCGCTTTTGTGTGCTTGGACATTTTATATTTATTAAAAAAAGCGTCGGCAATTCGCAACGTTGGAAATCTCCGTAATAGGCATCCGGTCATAAAAACATGAATTGTGGCTCTTAGCAGCAAATCCAATTGGGCATAAATCGGCTTTGCCGTCGTCCAAAACACATGAGCACGCATAAAGGACCTGCCTGCAAATTTAATGGCATTCTGTCCCGATTCTCCATTGAGGCTTTGCCTTTGGCTTTGCTTTTGACTTTGGCTTTATTTTATGTACATTTAAGCACAATGCGCTTATTGACTTAATGACAAATGTCGTTGGTCACCAATACTGCCAATAGGTTTCCTCGTTCGTCCCCCACACACACACACACACACATACACACACAGTAAGGACTGATTACCAATGGGCAAATTGGCAAAGTGCTTCAGTTTTGCCTATTCCCGGGCATTATAAAAGATGCACTGCAAATTGCATTGCGGCTGTCATCAGCAGCTGCACGGCCACGCCTCCCTTGGCACACTCTCGCCCCCCAACTTCACTTGTCATCGCAAGCAACAATTCAACTCTCAAGACTGCCTTTAGCTATTTTTTCAAGGATGTTTACAAATTTACAACACGAAAGTGAATTTTCTTTCAATTTTGTTGCGCTGCCTGTTTGTCAGGAGCAGCAGCAGCTGGGGCAAAGGACTTGCCGTGAGTCCTGTCGTGCCAAGTCGAGTCGAGTCGAGTCCTGTCGAGTCGAGTCTGCGTCTTCTTGCCTGCCAGGCAGGATGCGCGCCTAAGTAGTTTTTGTATAATTGCACTCGTCATTGTCGTCCTCGTCGACATCCTTGTCGTGCCTGGCTCTGTGCGCTCTCGCCGCTATACCCCAAGGCACAGGAACAACAACAACAGCAACAACAACAACAACAACAGCAATTAGGGAATGTTAACAAGCGCACTTTTCAACTTTGCTCGCGGCTGTTGCACTTCAAAGGTGTGCATGCCACGCCCATCGAGAGATTCGCAGCCCTCTCAGTCGTTTGTTAACTCAACTGCGGCACGTTGTGGCTGATTTGAATAGCAGTTGAATGCAGTCAATATACTCTCAAAGCCTTTATGTCAACTGTAGACAATAGCCAACTTTTTATTGAACCCAAAAAGAGATTTCGAAGGGTGAGAAAGTCTTTCTAATAGAAAGTCTAATAATAAACAAAATTGGGAATAACTAGCTTAAGTTGCCATCATTATTTATTACTATTCTTGCTTATAATAAATATATAACAAATAAAAATGAATTGAGAGTATAAAGTTAAGTTTTATACAAGAAATTTGGATTTGGGAAGAACAGCTTTCGGCCTCTAAGATAATTTTTACGATACGATTTTTTAAAGAGAAATCGTTCGAACAAACTGTTTTTATTTCAAAATGTTCGATAACCATTTTTAAATATTTTTAGTATTAAACCAAACGTCAAATCGATATTGGTACATTTGAAATATTTTCTTTACTAAGTAACAAAAAATTTTTTTTTTCAGTAATATGTTTTTTATGTTAGTTACTTTTATTCGAAAATATCGATTAGTTTAAACCATGTTTATTATAGACAAAAAATGTGCAAAAACTTCAATGAAAGTATTTAAAATAATTTAAGACATAACCAATATTTAATAATATTTTTTTTTTTCAAAGAATAAATATTGCGATTACAGTATTGACAAGGTGCGTCTTAAGTCGGCACAATCACTCTGAGAAAAGAGTAGCAAATTTTCTTGCAACATCGTGTCACTTGAGATACTTGAAGTATCTTGAGATACATCAGACGCGTTCTTAATTAAGACCTGATTGACAATGCTCGAGCCGCACACTTAAAAATCAATTTGTAGTTAAGTGTAGGCAGACGCCATGCATGCGTAATTAAACAAATCTGAAAATAATTGAAACTTTGCGCTGTAAATCCCAGACATAAACACCCAACACACACAAACACACACACGACTACACACATCGTATATCAGCTAAACTATGCAAGTTGTTGTTTAGCTTAAAAATTCCCATGTTGACAATTAAGTTAGCAACAAAACAACAACAAATGCCCAGCACAGACTAAGCAACAACAAATACGAGCACAACAAAAAAGACAGCAAAACGCGTTAAAGGCACGCAACCCTTACAAAAGGGCGGGTGTTTGGCCGGATGGTGGGGGGTGCGGACAGTAGAGGACAGTAGTCGTTGACAACCACCCACCCACGCAGACGGTTCTAAACTGGTTTCTGGTTTCGTTTTGCTGGTAGCAAACAACCCTAATTTACTTTTAATAACTTCATAGGCAAAATCAGGCGGTCGGAACAAGGATGCCTTAAAAGTGTCCTTTTTTACCATGTGAACTAAATACATAAAGCGTTAATTTCAATGCTGCTTAACGAGGGTTAAATGTGCGTTCCCGCTCAACTCCCCCACCCAAAAAAAAAAAAGAAAACAGTTTAAGCCCAGTGACAGACAAGCCAACTGTGCGTATGCGCGATATCGATAACGATAATTACACACGCCGACATAGCCGATGCACTCAGGTGAGAAATTCAATTTGCAAGGCGGGCCTTGATTAGAAAACAAGCCCCCCCCCTCCAGTTAGCACCTGAGGCGCGCGCATGTCTAAGTGTGTGTTTGAGCGCCCGAATGGGACTTTTGTTTTTTGGCCACGCAAAACACAAAAACGAAAACGGGCAGTGTATCAAGTGCTGCGGCTGCATGACTGAGTGACTTTCTGTCATGCCATGCGATTTGTGTACACACACACACACACACACACACTGGGGGTGGGGGCTTGCAGCTGGAGGGAGGCATATGACAAGCTCAAGTGTGTGGCAGTCGCATTCAATGCGGACGCATGTCATGGAGAGCAATGCGAGAAATCGAAAAGACACACAGACATCTGGTGAGAATGCCAGGGCATAGAAACAATACTTCATTGCCGTCTCTTTTCATTTGCCGTCTCTGTCTAACTGTGATTCCAGGCGAGTCGCTTGACGCCTGCTCGAGACCCAACAGATCCTGACATGGCTGCTTTTGACAGTCGTTTTGCAAACATGTCGAAGCCATTAAGACAATCATGCGTTTTGCCTGCTTCCTTCTTTTTTAGACCAAGAGCCGGAGCTTTTTCTTTTTTCCATTTTTTTTGAACATTTCTGCAGAATTTAGCATGTTTCATTCTGCTTTAGCAAGGTTTTTTTTTTTTTTTTTTTATATGCCCATGCCTCCATTCGTTTCCGTTCTTCTCGTTTTGTTTTGGTTTTTTTTTCCACTTTTGCAGACTGTTTTGTTTTTGAAAAATGGCTGTCGCATCACTTCCATTGTATTTTTGGAGTGTGTGTCGTATGTGTGTGTGAGTGTGTGTTGGGTGTTTGTCACAAAGATTTATGCGTTGCAATTTGCACACACACACATGAACTGACACCCACAAAGAGCAGACAAAACAAAAAGCCGAGTTTGTTTGACGCTTACATCGAGTGGAAGGCACCAAAGTGGTCCCCAAACTGGAGGTGTTGGACCAGCTGGAGGGTGGAGAGGGGCCGATGGAGGCGCTAAAGTGCTTACTGCAAAGCTGACCAAATGGGAGTCTGCGACAACTTGGCTAACATAGGCTAAGTGGTCTATTATGGACTTTCAGAAATTAATCAGCTTATGACTAAAGTTTTCAAAAGACAATTCCAAGTACAAAGAATATATAAACATACATAAAAGTTCAGTTATAGCAATTTTAAATTATAAAACTATGAACTATGAATAAATCATATTTAATAGGCATTTAATTTTTACTTGCCAATAAAAACCCCAAAATGATGATCAAATTCATTTGAAATGAAAACTCGGCGTATTAATTCAATTGTGTTTTACATTTATGAATAGACAAAACTAAATTGACTTTTGAATGCGCATTAAATAAAAACCAAATTGACTATATTTAATGAGTGCAGTAAACAGGGGCCGGTTGGGGTGTTCACACCCATCAACGCCCACAAAAGCTAAACCGATTGCAGCATAAAAACTTCGGAGGACATAAAAAGCAACAACAACTCCCATGAATAGAGGGGCAAAAGAGAGCGCGGCACAAGTTAAAAGTAGAAACAGCACGCCAACAACATGAGGGGTAGAATGAAGGGAATGACTATAACGACAGATTGAACCCTTCGCTTTTAATGCAATTAAGTTTAATTGAAAATTTTCACTCCAAATTATGAGCCGAACGTGTTGTTATGGGGCACTTGAAGGACGGACAACCAGGCAGACAGACAGGCGGACAGAGAGGCCGTTAGATAGACAAGAGACACCCCCGCAATCAGGCAGATGGAAATTAACATGCACACCCAAACACACACACACACACACACACAGAGAGACACAAATACATAGGGACAGCTATAAGGCAGCGTGTCCTTTGGTGCTTTGCACGTACTGTGGCCCAGAATGGGTCGCAGCACGGCTCGCAGGATGAGTGAAAGCAATCAAGCGTCCAAATCACTAGCCGAAAAACCGAAGGCAGCTCAAAGTTTGCTTTGATGCGAGCCGCAGAGCGCGGCGAGTGAACCTGCTCGGCTCGGCCAGGACTTTATTACAAAACAAACAAGCAGAAGCTGCAGCCAGTCGGGCGAAGCGCAGGACCAAGACCAGCTCCTGTTCCAGTTCCCAGTTCCCTGCCCACTCGGCATTTAACTTATCTTTTATCTTGATTGCTGTTGACGATGACAAGGATAATGATGATGATGGCGTTGGCGTTGGCGTTGGCGCTCGCTGGCGATGTCCTGTGATTTTAGTTCACCTGTCCCTTTTGCCCCCGGCAGGATATCTGTTTATACAAGCGAATGCCGCTTGATTTTAATTAGCATTTGACACAGCAGCTTGACACGAACAACATTTTGTGATCTGAGCCGGGTGGTGCAGGTGGTTCAGGTGGTGCTGCTGCCGCTGCGCGTATTTGCTGCTTAATGAGCCGTCACACAACTGGAATTTCAAATGTCCCGATGTGCAAATAAAAATATCGTATGGCAACAACTGCCAACAACTGTTCCCTGTCCGTCCGTAACATTTTACGCTTCGCAAACTTTTGCTGCCAAATAGCTCGAAAAGTAGCCCAAAATGTATGCAATGCATAACAAATTGATGTCGAGCTGACAATTAAATACTCTTTCAGGAAAAATAATACGATTAAAATGAAATTAATATAGATTTACATTTTTATGATTAGATAAATGAGTAAATTGAATTAAATTTACAGTCTGGGAATATTTAAAAATACCTATGATATGATGACGATAAAAGAATATGAGCCGAGAAGTAGCATTAATTATTTAGATTTATTTATTTTTTTTTATAGACTGGGTAGTTTTTTTTGTACTGTTAATTTCCAACAGTTAATTTTTCTCATTTCCTCACTGTTAAAATTATATTGTTAGAATTATATTGTTCAGATTGTTAGTAAAATTATATTCTGAAAATATAAAAAGACTTGAAAATTCACAGAGAAGACTTAAAAACTTAAACTGTGGCTATTTGGAGACTTGATTGTCAAAATGTGCATGTAGAGGCTCGGCAGTAGATACTTGTCTGCGTAGTATATAGATAGTATCTATAGATACTCGTTTATTTTATATATTTATAGATACTAGTTTACAGTGGATCGAACGTTGTTTCTAGCCAGTGTAGATTGAAGATTCAAACTTGCAAGTGAAGATTTCAGTTCTAGAGACTAATATGTGGCTTGGCTTGTATATTTTTGATTAATGTTGAATTTCAGAAGAGCTTGATGAATCAAATTAATATCTTAAAACATTCCCAAGCAAAGAGTTGAAACTGAAAATAGTGATTGAAGCTTTATTTAGAGTCTTCTCCGACAAATTAATGCAAGTCCTTCACACTACCCTGCAGAGCACACACAAAGATACACACTGACAATGCCAACGGACAGCGATGTGAATATAGGTGCATGCAGAGATACCCAGTTACACACACTATCATCTTTAGATACTTGCATGTGTCTGTCGATTTCGACGTTCAGTGCACTGGGCCGGAAAATTCAATGTGAAAAGTTTGCATTTGAGGTGGGTGTGCGAGGTGTGTGTGGGTGCTGCGCTGGCTGGTGCGCTAAGCTAGCGTCAAGGCTGCCACTTTTTGGCCAGAGCCAAGCGCAATAGTATATGCTTAGTTGTATCTGCATCTACATATAGCGCCACATATTCGACAGATGTTTTATTTTTTGCTGGGTCGGAGTGGGTGCAGGCCTGGCTGCGGTTGCAGGTGGCCTACGAGAATGTGGAGCAGCAGTGGAAAAAGTATCTGGAAAAAGTATCTGCACATGTTACTCAACTGACTGGCTGACTGAGTGGGGGCTTGTGCTGGATATACCCGCCTCAGCAGCCCCGGCCAGATGCTACGAATGTCTAAAAGTATTTGCACAGCTGGGCGGGTGGTGCGGTACATTGCTTTTGGCATTGTATTGCATTTAGTTGGAGCCACAGCTCCGAGAGTGGGCCAAAGTTTAGACAGGAACACAAGGTGGGTGGTGCTAAAGTGCTGGTGTGTGTCTGTGTGTGTGTGTGTGTGTGTGTTTGGGTTTGCACTTTGAAGTGTGTCAATGCATTTGTGTGCGTGGTTGTGCAGTCTCTCGTGTGTTTTGAATTATTTATAATATTTGCACTTTACATGCAGGCAACGAGCAGGCACCCGAACGGGCCACGTCGCTGGCAGACAGTTTTCCTCGGGAAAATGTTTTCCAGTTGTTGGCAAAAAAACAATATTTGCTAGTGACATTGAGTTGATGCCAAAGCATCGGTCGCTTGCTCTTTGCATTTATTGCATTTCGCAATTTAACCACAAAAATCTTGACTCTTGACATGTTTACAATTCAAATTGAGTTTTGGGCAGGGCTGGCGTTTTGCCTCTACAATTAGAAAGAGTGTCAAAAAACACACCCAAAATCGACTAGCCAAAAAAAAAAATAAAGCAATTCATTTGAAAAACTTGTGAGTCATTGTCAAAAGTCAGCCACTCCCCCACCTTCCCTACCAGCCCCCTCATATATCCTTGCCACTTGGCAGCTAGAGCGTGAAAAAAGAAAAAACAAAAAAACAATTTTGGTCTAAACGGTAAAATTTATAGCCACATTGATGTTGACTGTTGTTGTTAGTTGTTGTTGCTGTTGTTGCTGCTGTTCTTGTTGCTTGTGCGTCGTTATGATTCATAACTAAACAAAAACTTTTCACAACATCCCCGGAAACAATTTGCTGCACACGAAGCATTTACAAACTTTAATTTGACTCATTTGGGTGTTGTTCTCGGGCATTTGCCTATTCAAAAGAAAAATATCCAACATTTCTCTCGAAATAAAGTTGACTTCACAGAGGCGACAGCCAAATTTTGGGTGGTTGAAAGTAAATTTGGAAGAGGAAATAAATTGGCATGCTACTTAATAGGGTATATCACATTTTTTTCACACCAACAACAATAAAAAAAAAAGACTGAATATTTATTTTTAAGAAAAAAAGGAAATTATATAAATTATATTAATTTAAATAAATATTTTTTAAAAAATTCCAAACTAATAAAATAATGGAATTCGATTTTTAATTATGGTTTTAAAAAATGAGTTACAAAAATGAGGTTTATTACTTATTATATTAAATTTTTATAACTTGATGTACTGATTACATTTTTTCCTAATAATATAATAGTAACAATAAAAATAATAATAATAATTTTAATAATAATAACAATAATAATAGTAATATTAATAATAATAAATAAGAATAATACCTAGGAAATATATCAAATTAAAATGCCAATCAGAACTGGACTAAGTCTGTGGCTGTTTTAAATTTTTCATGGCGTTTGATTTGGCAGTTCGTTGAAGTTGTTGCAGCTGTTGTAGTAAACATCGTTGTTGCTGTTGTTGTTGGGTAAAAGTTTGCGTGTGCATTTAATGAAACGAGTTGCAACTAAATAATTCAATTAGCAAACTGAAAACTGCATTCAGAAACTCGCCCTGCCCATAGCCCAGAGGCCTACTAATTTAGTTTTAATTGCATGCCAGTCCTTACCCTATATATGGAACAGGATGCACATACATATATGCATGAGTATATATGTATATGGTGTTTTTACGGAGGTTGTTGTTTGGTGTTTATATGTGTGCGTGTATGTTGGCCAGGCAAACAAAGAATGTAACAACATGGGGAAAATGCACGAAATTTGCATAAATTGCTAAAACGACAAAGGCATTTTCGAGCGCTTATGCAAAATGCAGAACTGGCAAGCGCCAAAAGGACTACAGAAATAACCCAAAGAAACGGGGACGAAGACGCAGACGTCGACTGAAACGAAGACGAAGACGTTCTATGAGTGCCGTCGTGCTCGACCATGGCATGGCGAAATGCCAGAGGAGAATTTCTGAGTGCAGTTTTGGTCTCTCCAGTAAAAACGGTTTTCCAAACTGGGTTTCAGTTAACAAGCAAAATATTTGCAGCAATTTCCTTAAACATTTTCTTTTTGTTTCAGCACGTTGCACATGTGTGTGTCTGTGTGTGTGTGTGTGTGTGCGCGTAAGTGTAATAACACACATTTGCATGGTTGCTTTTGTTGCTTGCATTGTTTGCTGCCTGGCGGCCAAAAAAAAAAACACACATTCAAGAAAGAGAAACAAAGCCAAAAGCTGGGCAACTTCAACGCGTTCGCCGCACTTGCCTCATGTGCTGCATACTTTAAGGCGTTTCGCCTCTTACATCATCAATCAAAGGCCCTAGAGGAACTCTCGTTGTTGTTGTTGGTTTAGTTGTTGTTGTTGTTGCTGCCGGCTCTTTAGATTGTTGTTTTAATTAGGGCGCTGCTAATTGTTTTAGTAGCATACTTTTGGCCCGTTGCTGCTCGGACAAAACTGTGCTACGAGTAGCTGCACGTCCAATGCGATAATTAAATTCTGTGCCGTTATTTATGGGCTGCAACAACAGCTGCTGCTAAGCAAATTTATCTGGTGGGTGGCCCAAAATAATTTTAGTATAAGCAACGTTAAGCCAAATTTTCGCATAAAGAGATAGCTGATGGCTTTACAAGGCAATAAATATGAGCATATGGCAGAGTCAGCTTGAAAATAGAGTAAACTAAAAGTTAAAGATCGCTCCCGTAAATCATATGTGTTTTGGGCAGCTGATTTAATATGTTTTAATATACCACAAAAATATCAGCAAAGTCTGTTTACCTCAACGGAGAAATTTTCATTTCATTTCATTTTGTTAAACAAATTTTTTTAATGTAATAAATAAATTTTAAATAACAAATAGGCTGTTTTTTCATATATTTTTTAATTCAAATTATATCATTTATTAATTTGTATTAATTAATTTATTAATATTTTATAATACATTTTCCCAGATTCTTAACTTCTGTTGCGCTGAAATAAAATACATAAAAAATTTGTATTTTAATGGATATTTAAATGTGATTACTTGACTCAGCGCCTGACCCACCCATTTCCCCCTTCACACACGGGGTACAGCAAAAGTTCGAAGCCAACCTTACTGGCCTCCCCCTCCCACCTTCCCCCACTAGTTTGTCATTTATAAAAACAACCTTTTTTAGGTGTTGAATATTACCGCAGGGCATCAACCACAACCGCAACCAGAAGCCGGTTCGCTTCTTGGTCCTCGCCTGGTCAGCAAAGATATGTAAACACAAAAAAACAACACAACAAACGACAAAAAAAAAAAAAAACTCCACGGTCCAGCAACTTTTGGTCTGGCTCCACACCAAAAACCACCCATATGCGAAATTTAACCCTCAAAATGTGCACTTCGAACACATTTTGACTGAACTTCAGATTCATTTGTTGGATTTTTTTTCTGTTTTGTTTGCGTGTTGATTTTTGACCCAGGCATAACTACCCTTCGCCCCCGCACCAGTTGGCACTTCAGTGTTTTTATTTTTTCATTGCTGAAATAACATTGACATGCGTCTTGTCCTGGGAGGCGAGACCCTCCGGCAAGCCGGCAACATGCAACACGCCGCGACGTCCCCTTAGCTCCATTTGGATTCGGATTCGGATCTGGGTTCGGGTTCGGAATCGCCTTTTCCCCCAATTTCAATTCGATTTTCAGCTCGACTTTGTGCAGCGTCTGTTGCATGACATGCAACTTTTGCCCCGAGCTGTGAATTTGTTGTTGTTGTTGTTGTTGCTTGTATTATTGTTACTGTTATTGCTGCTGTTGTTGTCATGTTGCTGGCAGTGCAATCAGCAGCAGCAACAACAGCTGCGTTTTTCCTTATTTAATAACGTTTCAATATTCCAACATTTTCTGACATATCAATTTTCAAACGGCTTGCGAGCTTACAGCTACAGATATATATTTATACACATATAGATACAGTTACATTCGCATATACGTAAGTATATGTTTATGTGCAGCTTTATAGATTTATGCTGCGATATAAATAAAGTTATTGCGTTGTCGCCCAAGTTGCCTGAGTTGTTGCTGTTGTTAGCGAGTGGGTGTGCATCTGTGTGTGTGTGTGTGACAGCAAATTGTTTATATATGACATGAAAATTGAAATTTATGTATTTGCCACTGACAGATTGCTTATGGCTAAACATACGATTTATGCGCCACACAAACATAAAATACGCTTTGTGGCAAGTCAAAAGTGTTGAATACTCGTTCAGGATTAGGGAAAAGAGTTGAAATCAACTGAAGCACTTGTTGGATTACTTACAGGATTAAATCTGGGTTTCCTTTGCCATTACTTAATAGATTTCCTGGCTAATTGTCATTCTGATTTTCAAGATTTTTATTTTAAAAAGATGAAGTAAATTTTTCATAAAAAAAGAAAATGTAAATATTTTTTAAAATTGAAAACCTTTAAAGGAAGATTTTTATTGCTTGGGTGTGTAAATATAAACTTTAAATTCGATGAATTTTATACTCGAAAATTGCAAAAAAAAACAAAAAACAACAAAATGCGCCTTTATTAAGTACTCGATTTGTATATTCTTTTGCAATTTTAATGTGAGAGACAAATTTGTTGAATTTCAGTGACCAAAATGAAAAATATCAAATTGTATGCGTTTCAGTTACTATGGCCATAATCCAGCCCAGTTGTAAATCAAACATTGCTTTACTTATTTACTTGCTTTGACACAGAATTGCGGACTGCATTCAGAGTGCACGTAAATGAAACCAAAACTATGGTAATCCCTTGCTTATCTCGGTTATCTCAGTGGCAACCTGTGCGCAAGGTATTAGATACTTCCCCCACCCCCTGCCCTTCCAGTCGCTCTCGCTCTCGCTCTCTCACTCTCGGTTAATTTAGCAGTTTCGTAATATGCAAAAACAAAAAACTACTTAGCTGCTAAGCTGCGCTGCGGTCCTTTGCCGCATATGCAAATTCACACAAATTAATTCCAAACTGAACCTTTGAACAGCCCCCACGGGCGACTGCTGATATAAAAACGCCATCGCCCTCCAATCCTCAGCCTGTCGCAGTGCGACAGTTGAATTGCAACTGCAACTTCATTTGCAACGTCAACGGCAATGCGCATTAACATTGTTTTCATTTGCCAGGGAGCACTTTTAACATTTGCCAAACCGCTGACGAGGACGACTGGCGACTGACGACTGGCGACTGACGCAGCGGAAAACGGAAGCCCCCCTCCCCCCCCCCCCTTGCATTACTTTCACCCCAAGAAGCGCCCCTCTTGACAACCAATCCCAGTGCAATTTGTATAAAATGCGCTTTAACCTCTTCATTGCTCTTTCTGCATCTCTTGCAGGTTCACATCCGCCGCGAATAGTGGAACATCCCATAGATACGACGGTGCCGCGACACGAGCCAGCGACGCTTAATTGCAAGGCAGAGGGCTCACCCACGCCCACCATCCAATGGTATAAGGACGGTGTACCGCTAAAGATACTGCCGGGCTCGCATCGCATAACCCTACCAGCGGGCGGATTGTTTTTCCTTAAGGTAAGTCTCAAGCGCCGCACTTCATATACCCTGTTGAGAGAGCAGTAGAAATACTCTCCATAAATGTTTGAAGTTGAAAATTGAATTTCAGAGCTGATATTGTCTAAGATTTTATATTTTAAGAAACGTTATTTTCTGATTGTGAATTAATATAAAATGTAAGAAAAAATATCTAAAATATCTACTAAAGAAGAATGGCTTCTCGAGTATATTGGGTATATTTATTTATTATTATTGGACTTACATCCAGCTTGTAAATTTATATTTGTATTTATATTATAAACTGTTCTCAAAAATATTTATTTTTTTTATTTAAATATAAATTAAGTACATTTATTTGAATATAAAACTACATTCTAAAAACACATTGCAATTTCTGTAATTTATTTTATTTTATATATATTTTGTAAATTAAATTATAAAACATTTTTTTTGTAAAAGTGTTGAGTGCAGAAAAATATTGTTAAGGATATGCATAGGGAGGGCAAATAAAACTTTCTGCCGTTGCTAATTGTTTGGAGTTCTATAGACGCACCTTTCCCAGTGCTCTCTATTCACACTTATGGCAACAATAATATTCGCACATTCTTTGGGAGCAAAGCTCGCCGTGAAACTCATTGTATCCTTTTGCCAGGCCAGAGAACTGAGCCTGTGGCATATTTACATTATTTTCGCTGGTTCGCTTACTTATTATTATTTCTCTTATTTTTCTTCTTTTTTATATTATTTTGCTTCATGCATAATTATTATTTTGCTGCTGCTGTCTCTCGCTTTCACTCGCAATAAGAGGCGCATAAATCGGGGGAGGGGAAGGGCGGAGGGGCGTTGTGTGCTGTTTAAAAATATTCATTTTGCCAGGCCATCTGTTGAGTGATGAACAAACTAATTGCTTTTTTTCACATTTTTATATGGATATAGTATATCTTTTGCACGCTGCAAAAATATTTTTGCAAGCATTTCGCTGGGGCGGCCAACAACTTCATTAACGTAAGGTAAACAAACATTAAGAGGGACGCTGACTGCGGGTGGGCGAGCGGGGGAGGGCGCGAAGGGCAGCGGGAGAAGTCGAAGCCAAAAGCAGAAGCAACCAGACAAATAAAGACAAACGGAAGTTGGCAGGCAACGCAGCAAAAGTCAGCAGTCTGATGAGCTCCAAGTGTGTGTGTGTGTGTGTGTGTGCTGTGGCAGGAACAAGTAGCAAGCAGCAAGCAGCAGCAATTGCTGTGGCAGCACTTGGACTGAGCACTCAGCAATTTACGACGCAAAAAGCCAACGGCGCGCGCGTTGATTATGCTGATGATGCAGTTGAAGGCTGCTGGTGCGGCCACGACATTTGGGCGGTGCAGGGCGCCACCAAATCCTAGCTGCCACATCAGCTGCAGCCTGTAGCCTGCCACTTTTCACACTCGATCTGGCTGCCTGTTTGCTAGTCCTGTGCTCATCTACTCGCATTCGCATTCGCATTCGCATTTGTGTTTGTGTTTGTATTTGCCTGATGCGCGTGTATTTGTTTATCACTTAAGTGCAAAAAAGGATTCAGGATGCAGGATTCCAGCAACCAGACTTCAGACACGCTCTTCCGTTTTCTAAATGTTGCTTTTATTTATTCTCTTACTTTGGTTTTTTTTTATTCCGTCTAACGAGCTTTAAATGAAATAATTCCAAGGCAGCTCAATGCTCGCTCTTGCTCCGTAGCCTGTCAACTGTCGCCGTATCCTGGTTCATGGCCATTAATTTTAGCCCGTTCGCCTGCTTTTGGCCACGATAAATTTGTCCTGGCCTCAACGGTATGTGCGACATTTTTGGCATTTTTGTCGGCCCCAAAGGTGCAAAAACGTGTTGATTATTAAAACTTGCGGGCCCCAGGTAAAGGACTTTAATTTGGGACAACCTTTTAAGGGATTTAAATTGGAAAGCTTATAATTTGTTTTTAATATGTATATGTATATACAAATAATAATTTTTACTTTTAGTTTCAATTTTATTTGTTTAGTTTTTTTCGCACGTTTCCAGTTTAAATGTATTTTATTTACTTATTTTCCTTTTTCTGTTAAGCAGCTTTCATTAATCTTAATTTTTTGCTTCAAACTTTGAAATTGTTTGGCATTAAAAATTCAACGCATTTTTTATTTAATTTAATCGCGATACAATTGTTATCATTTTTTAGTTTCGTTTTTTGTAACTTTTAATCCCCTATCTTTTATTTCATCGCACACAGCTGACCCTTGGCAATTTCACAAACAATTTTCATTTATTTTTTTCCAGTTAATCCTCCGCTTTTCCGCAGAACTATGACTGCACAAAGGAAACCTCCATAAACTAAGCCACATAAATTTGTTGCCAGCTTTATTTAAAATTTAAGCCAAGCATTTTATTTCTTTTATTATTCTTTTTTAGAGTCTTTTGCCATTTTTCTATGTCACTTGCATAATTTACATTCTAATTCCGCCAGCTTTTCGCTGTGCTGTCTCTCCCTCTCTCCCTCTCTCTCTCTCTCTCTCTCAATCATTCTCTGTCTCTCTTAAGTTAGAGACAATTCATCTTACTTATAATGCGAGTGAAGCTCCTACTTCGCCCAGGCATTATAATAACGAGGGGCGCCCTAGCACTAGCCCCGAAAATGATGGCCCAAAACTATGCAACACTATCAAATTGCGCTCAACTCATGAGAAAGAGAGGGCAACAAAGAGGGAGAGAGAAAAGCAAAACAAAAATGTGGAAACCTTAATGCAGCGCTAAGTTTTCTGGCAGTTCCGTCTTTAAGTACAATGCAAGACAAGCGAATGGGGAATGTGCAATAAAATACAAGAAGGCACAAATGTGTGTATATTTTTGTAAGTGTGTGTGTGTGTGTGTGCGCGACCGAAAAATAAAAGCTGAAGTGTAGTGAAAAGTGACAGTGGAGGAGCGAGCAACAGGGAGACAGACAATAATTTACGTAACTGCGCGAAAAAAAGGACGCAAGGACCAGTCAGACAAATGTGGAAGCGAGCTGAGCAGAGGGAATACGAATACACATGATTTGTAGCAACTATGCGCGTGTGTGTGTGTGTGTGTGTGTGCGCCACTTTGGTTTTGCTTGCCGCACATCATCAACAGCAGCAGCAGCAGCTGAAGAGGCAGCAGCATCAACTGGATGCTTGTGCCACGCCCTCACTCCTGCGCTTGTCCTTGACTGTTTTCGGTATTCGGTATTTGTACATCTGTCTGGCTCGCTCAAGTGTTTGCATGTAATGCGCTCGTTGCCTTTGCTGAGCGTCTAAATGTTTATTTAAATGCCTGCCACATTTGGCAGTAGTTTTGTGGCAAGCTTTAAAATGCAATCAACGATTCGCATAAATCAACGACTTAACTGAGCGATTTTGATTGCATTTTACTTCTTTTTTTTTTTGGCTGTATTTCATGTGCTTAATTAAAAACTGGCAAAGCACTTGCAGCAGGTTAAACGTTGCGCCCGTTGCCAAGTTAATGCCACATTACTGCAGCTGCCAGTTGCCACTTGCCACTTGCTGCTTGCCACAAGCGCAACGCATAACTTTCAACTGCCGGCGCGTGGAGTATATTTTAATGAGTTTACCAACGCTTGACACATTCGCAGCTTCATAAAAATAAGCAATTTGCAGACCTCCGTCGCACGCGGGCCAACACTGCGTATGCTTTATATATTTACATATAAATTTTTTTATGACTGTGCCGCATTCTGTGTGTGCGGACGCTTATTAACTGTATGCGCGGAAGGCGCTTTGAGTGCCGTTTAATGAACGACTTAACAGGTGGCAAGGAAGTCAAGTAGCATTGGGCTTGGCAGCAGGATCATTTGATTCGCTTGGCAGGAGTGCGGGGGGGACTTGTTTGATTTGTTTATGCATAAATTACAAAAGTTTCGTTTAAGGTGTTAACCAAAACCGACAAATAAATCTTACAAGGCATCTTGTGAGTGTGTTTACCTCGACAATCACGTCAAATGTTAGATTTTTTTGTATTTTTATTTTATTTTTTTTAGTCAGCAATCAGGGTGCTGAAGACCCTTTTGCCTTCTGCCTTTTTGCTCATTTTTGGCAATAAGTTCGATTGTGAAAAATGTTAACAATGTTAGCTAGTAATCCAAAGTACTTTAATTTATATCTCCAAAATAAAAAAATATGTTAAAATAATTTAAAAGAAATTAGAATAACTTCACATCTTAGACAACTTACCCAATTAAATCGTTACATTTGCCTGAACTATTCCAATATATATTGTAAAGTGTTTGCATGACATGGGTTTTTTTTTTTACATAATAAAAAAACCTAAAACAAATTAAAAGTCTTGCAGCTAAGCATTAATACTTATACTTATAATGATTAAATATCTATAAATATTGTTTAATTTAACATTAGCTTATTTTAGCTATTCTTAGCTAATTTGTTCCTTACATTCGCAAAAATGATCTGGTAAATAATGCAGGTATCTCAACTAGATGCTTCCTCTTTCAATATAAATTATCTCCACTGCTTTTTCCTTACCTATTGCAATTTACCTGTTGCTTTCCACTTTCCCTGCCCCTTATGACCGGTTAGTAGCTGACATTTAACCAATTTTGCTGACTGCCTCGATTTCAGGCTCAATTAAAAGCGTTTACACGCCACATTTTACAGACTTTAAATTTAAACGAAATTACAAAACATTCGTCCCCACACACTTTCTCTTAGTTTATCTCCCAGGCTCGCTCTCCCGCTCCTTCTCTGTGCTGCTGCGTCTCATTCTCCATTTCATTCGCTCTCGCACACACAATTACAAAATGTAACAACATGAAAACGAAATGGCTCCCAAATGAAATGTTGTAAATTTATGGGTATTTTAAATTAAAACGGAAGCGTGTTTTCAACGCGCGACTACACACAGCAACACACACACACACACACACATACATATACTAATACACACACAGTCAATATATTTTATAGCCGCTGTGCTGCGACCCTGCCCCTTGACTCGAGCTCTTCCTGCCCCCCTCTCAGCTGAACTCAAGACGCACGTAGCACACGGCAGAGCTGCTGTTGCTGTGGTTGTTATTGTTGTTGGTGTCAAATCAGTTTCAATGTTTGCTGGCAGCACGCTCCGAAACACAAAAAGAACAACAATAACAATAGCAACAACAACAACAACAACAACAACGACAACAAAGCGCAGCCAATTCGCAGCAATTCGCGTGGCTCAAGTCATTAAAGACATAAATAAATTTATGTGACTTTCGGCGCAGTTTCTTTTCCTTATCCTGTTCCTCGTTCCTGTCCCTCCCAAAAAAAAAATAAAATAAATTTAATTTTACCCAGTAAGCAAAGCAGAAAATAAAAAAAGAGTCAGCAACATATAGATTACATTGTCTGACTGAGTCTGCTCGCGTATTATATTTTTATTTGCTCACATTTTTATTTGTCTGCGTTGCCATTGCAACGGATTTGGATTCTATTTTTTATTAGAAAGAATGTCAGAGGATGCTGCTCCTGCTTTTTTTTTTATGTTATTTAAAAAATGTTTCAATAGCAACTGCTGCGCAAGGCAGCTAATGAGCTTAGCTTTTTGCTCTCCAACAGCAGTCGGCAGTTGCACAATTTGCCGAGCGGCGGCCCACGGGGCGTATGCGTTATATTCATGTTAAAGCAGATGCTACAGGTTAATAGGGCAGCGCAAGGGTATAGAGAAAAGGAGGTAGATAGTAAGGTGGATAGGAATACAAAAGCAACCAAAAATGCTTGTATAGTTTCGAACTTGGGCAGTTTAATTTTAAATTATTAAAAATAAATTGATCAATTTTGTCATGGCTAATGAAAATTTAAAAATATTGTTTCTTTAATAATGCATATATTATAAATGCAAAATCAATCTAGACGGCGAATTTTGACCAATGTTTTTTTTTTACCAAAAATATAAACAAATTTAATTTACAATAATGCATATTTTTTAAATAAATGTTCAATCTAGACAATAAACCTTGAATAAATGGGCAGCAAATTCTAAAATCGGTTGAGTTTTGACAACGTTATCTTTAAAATACGTATAACATATTGGATAAACTTCTGATATGAAAGAAAAAGAGAATAGAGCGTTTGAGTAAAGTGGATATCAATAAATTATAATTTATATAAATGAATCCAATAAGCAGTTTTTTTCAAATACTCGTTGATAGTTAAAAATATATCTGCATTATTTTAACTTAAATTTTACACAAGAACTTTAATTTATACGTTTATCAATGTTAGAAGCTTTGAGCACATATTTACATATTTAAATATTATTTCGCGTACTATGTGAGACATAAGTCATTAATCCTCTTGGCTGAATAGTCATCAAACATTTATTGCATACACATTTGTGTGGGAGGCAAACTTAGGATGAACATAATAAGGTTATATAGATGGAAACAAAAGTACAAAGCATTATGTAAACATACATGTACATACACACATATGTGTTAGGCATATATATATTTGTGAACCCATTGCCAGAAGTTTTGCCTGAAGTAAGCGCTTTGCCTTTGAGTTGGCAGCATGACAATTGCGATGCCTGAAGCGCATTCGCTTATTTGTTTTATAAAGCACACCCGCGGCACGACACACACTCCAGACACACGCACACACTTACACACACATGAGAAAGATTAAATGAAAGAATAATAGAGCTGAAGAACCCTTTTGTCATCTTCACTTAGCGCAACACTTAATTTCACTTGGATGAGGCGCAGAAGTTGTGTAAATTGTGCGAACTTTGTTGCTGCTGCTGAGATAAATATGACAAACACACACGCTTAAAACACACACATACACACACACACTCGCACACACAACGCTCAACACACATTTTGACATTTAATTTTAAGCGCATGTTGGGGAATTTCTTTTGTGCGCCAAAAACAAATAAACAAACTGAAAAGACAAAAACAGTCAGCGAAGCAACACAAGACGAAGGGCCCGCCATGTAGGCGCGAGGGGGGCAGAGGGGGCGTGGGTAGTGCACGGGCGAGGGGCAGTTAGCGGAAGGGATATGAAGTAACTATAAAGTTGGTCGAGAGACATTTTATGATTTGAGCACTTGAAGGCAGCAGACGCGCAGCAGACAACAGATTGCTGACTGTTTATTATGGCCAAAAAGACGAGGCAACAACGTAAATGGCGGCTGAGAAAGTGAGAAAGAGATAGAGAGGCGAGCAGTCATGCGATAGAGACTGCAAATCAACGTCTCCGAGTTGCGAAAGCACTTTTTGCAGCCCATTTGTAAAATGACAATACGAATGAAAGCAAAACAATCTAAAAGATGACACAATTCTAATATACCTTATAAAAGTTGAAGCAAATGGGCTGGCCCAACTAATATGTGTAAAACGAATAGCTTATATTTTAACTATAAATATAAGTGTATTTAAGCTCAATTATTTTCTGCAGTTAGCTTTGTTTACATAGGAGTTTTAAATATTTTATTCCTTATATTTTGAATCAAAAGTGTTTATAAACTGGGTACATAAGTTTATTCAGCTTTTTAGCATTATTACAGAGTGATAATTTATGTAATTAATAAGAGATAAAATGACATAAAAACTAAATATATTTACCCAAAAGAAAGTAAAAGTAATCTTGGAATTAAATCATTATAAGGTCAAAAATTATATGCTAAATCATCTTATAAATCTATAGAAAATATTATCGTTCAAAAGTTCAATTATATATTTATAATATATTCGATCAGTCAAACTAACAACTGCACCACTTAAAGGGTATATAACAGAAAAAACAATCTTTTACCCATTTCAATTAAAATGTGCTCACATTTGGCCCTTAGCTCACGCTTCTACTTACAACTTTTCAACTTTAAGTTCTCTTCTTTTTTGTTGTTGCAGGTTGTCAATTCTCGTCGCGAAACAGATGCCGGCATTTACTGGTGCGAGGCCAAGAACGAACTGGGCGTGGCGCGGAGTCGCAATGCCACGCTGCAAGTGGCGGGTAAGTCTTCTAGCCGCCTCCTCCGCATTGTCTACTCCCTCATAGACACACACGACATCCTGCTGCTGCGGGCCTCAGCGTTTGCCCTTGCACGCGCTTGCGTTTTTAATATTCTAAATTGATGTTGATTTTTGCCGCAGTTGTTGTTGCTGTTGGGCTTCGATATATTCAGGGCAGCTCTGTCTTTTTTTTGTCAGCTGAGAGTGGGGGTTTCTGGGGCTGGAGCACCGCCCACTTAACTAACTAGCTGAGCTGCGTTTACAAGTTTTCCGCATGAACGCACCCACTTGTCTTGTCAGAGGTCTCTGCCTCGGCTTCTATTAACCCGTTTTAGTTTCCTTTTTTTTTTTTTTGCGCTCTTTCTGCTTTCCTTACATTTTCTATTTTTGTTTTTTGCCATTTTTGGACTTTTAAAGCATTTTCAGCTGGTTAGTTGGGTGCTTGGTTGACTGAGCGAGCTAGTTGAGTTTTTCTTTCATTTTTCATCAGTGTGTGTGTGTGTGTGTGTTTTTGATTTATGGCTGCATATGAATAGGGTGCAGCTATATTTAGGTTGGGAAAGGTCTGTTTGACAAAAACTTTTGCTGTCGCAAGAAATTTGGAAATGAAGCACTTAACTCGTGCAGAAAAATAATCAAATTTCATTGGGACCCAAACTTAAATCAAATTTTGGCATAATTAAGCTTACGCTCAAATATACATTACTATATTTATATGTTTATAATTTACACAAAAACTAAAAAATTATGTTAGGATGACCAATTATTAGTCTCTTACTTCTCAGATAAATTTAAATTTATTTGGAAGGATCCCAATCGAAAACAAAATTATAAAAAGAAAATATTGATATTTATTTTTCAAAATACCCTGATTTATATTTATATTTTAAAGAACAACATTATAGAAATCAAACTCATAATTCATATTTAATGTAGATAACAAAATACATTTCGATTATTGAATGTCGTTTTGGTTTTCAAGAATTTCACAAACAAAATTTTGTTTAAAAACAACAACAAATAAGTATTATATTTGCGCTTTATCTTAAGAACAAGGTCATTTTTCTTTATATAAATTTCCATTATTTTTATTAAAAAGCTTTTTTCAAGATCATTTTTTAGCTTCTGTTTCGCGCGTTTGTAGGCCAAGAAACGGGACTTTTGTGGCCCCATTTGAACTCCCAATTGCCCTTTTGCCACCGCAGACCACCACTTTGTCTTTTGTTGGCTAATATTTCTTTTATTTGCTATGCTCTTTCATTCCGCCCACATGAAAATCGATATTGCTTCCTGACGTTGCGAGTTCATTTTTTTTCCTTCCATGTGCCTTTTTTTCTTTATTTTATTTTTTATTTTTTCTGGTACTGCTCGTGTTTAGCTTTAGCCAGTTTGGTTTGCTTTTTGCGGTATCCTTGGGGAATATTTTTCAATATTTGCATGTAAATCACGAAAAGCACGTCAAATTTGTTTGCTTGGTTAAAACGTCGTTATTGCGACTCTCAAGCTGGAAACTTGGCTAAGAGCTGCAGTGGGTGGGTTCGAAAGGGAGAAAGGCCAATGGCAAAAGGCGTTCACATTGATTGAGTTAGGCAATAAAGGCGAAGAAGAGGGTGCAGAAAAGGCGGTTCACTTGCTGTTTTTGTCGGTGGCTTTGTCAATAATAAACATAAGTTGCCCATATTTTTGATGTTGTCAGCGTAATTTCTGTCGAACGCCATCACATTACGCATACGCAATGTGTGCGCACGAGAAAAGAGGTAGGGCAGTCGGAAAAAAATCAACAATATGGTACAAGGTAAATACAACTTTGGTTGGGAACCTTAATAATACTATGAGTTAACAAAAAATATGAAAATATATAAAATATATATATATATATATATAAATATATATATAAATATGTGATTTATATATATTTGAAAGGATCTTTATTTTAGCAGTAATCTGAATCTTGAATTAAAAACAAAAATGTATATATGTAAAATTCACGTAAATAGCTCTATATAAAGACACTTTGCTGTGTTCCACACAAAATCCGAAAATAACTTTAATTGAGCTCTGCTTTATCATAAATCTTCCACATACATACATTCCTATGGGCATGCCTTATAAATATTGCCTTAACGGTCATTTATTAACTCATTATCAGCAGCTGGCATTTTGCACCTTTTCAGCGCGCGTTTTCCGCTTGACTGAGTCACGACCCCGAACCGAAACTGAACCGAACCGAGCCGAACCGAATGGCCTACAACTTTCGCCAGTGCCACTGAACCTGACACTGATTATGACTTTGATTAATTTATTGATGGTTGGCGTGTTTCCTGCTGTGCTCAGCCTGGTGCCCGCTCCAGACCCGGTCTCTTCTGTCTCCGCTGGCCCCTTTCTGTGGGGTTCCGGGTTCGGGCCTGGCTGCCAGTTTCGGCTACCAGCTCCGCAGTTGTTGCTATTTTGAGCGCATTAAAAGTTTTGTCTGCGTGCGAAAGTTGGGGGGAAATTCGCTTTCGTGTTCACTTTCGCCATGCGTTGAAATATTTTGATTTATGTTGATTTATAGACATCACTTAAAATTTAATAAAAGTCTTGCATCAACAGTTTTTTCAGCAAACATATTTAAACTAAAGCTAAAAATAAATGCGCTTATTCACTTAACAGATTAAAATAAAAAAAAGTAAAACGAATATTGAAATAAAGTACAAAATGTAAAATTTAATTTACGTAAAAGCAGCTGCCGCTTTTGGATTTACTCGTTATATATTTTGTGTACTTTGAATGCGACCAAGTTGAATGCACAAAGCTCGCTTTTCAGGGCAGCAAAAAAATTATATATACACACATATACATAGATATACTTTAGTCTGCTTTTCAAGTGCTTGAAAGTTACTTGATTTATTATACTACTCCCACGGTTTGCTTCTGTGTGTTTGTGTGTGTGTGTGGGGGACAAATATTCGCCTAGCAAATTTATAACTGAACAAATCGGTCTAGCAGCAACGTCAGAGTCAGCCAGAGTTGCCAGGCACGCTGGGGGAAAGGTGTGCAAATTACAGGTTCGCAATTTGACCACACAAAAAGGATCTGGCAGAGATGGAGGACAGCGTATAAAAGATAGTAGATGGAAAAAGCAGCGAATGCCATGCAAAATAAATGCAGACAGCTGAGTTAGTGCCTTAAATCTGTGGTTGGCAAAAGCAAAACGTTGATAATAGCGTGATTTACTATGGGCCAGGGTTAAGAAAAGCTTTAGAAATGCGTTTCGGTACAAAAGTTTTAAGTGCAAATTCCGGCGTAACGAAAGTAGCGCATGAATAAATATAAATGCGGGCATTATTCCATTTCGATTAACTGAAATATCTGCTCAATATTTTTAAAGAGCTTACGCAAATGCGAATGAACGTAATCAACCAACAAATAAAAAACGAGTATCAAAACTGCTTTAAAAAATTTTTAATTTAATGCGACTGCCATTTAAATTCCATCTTTTTTCTCAATTTGATTAAAGTGTGAAAAAATTATTAAAATTTTGCGTTCGAAATTGTTGTGTCTCTTAATTAAATGATCCCTGAGAAATTGGCATTATTACGAAAACACAGAAATGATTTCTTTGTAATTGGGAGTTTTTTAAAACAATTTTATTACAAGCAAATAAACAAAAATTTAATCAAAATAATTGTACATAATATAACATTCGATAAGAAATTAAATCCGATAGCTATCGATAGTGTTCAATGCAATACTGCACATTGACAAGTCCAATAATCGATGCAACTGTCAAATTGGTTTTTGAAATCGATAAGAAATCATAAGACCATCCATTTCCGGTTCGGCTCTAATTGCTGAAAACTGTGAATTGAGATACCACGTCTGCTCTCGGGAATTTTGAAAAACCATCATGGACAAACCAATTGTGTGGGCTCGTGTTGTGAAGGTGCTCGGCCGCACCGGCTCCCAGGGGCAGTGCACCCAGGTCAAGGTGGAATTTCTGGGCGAGCAAAATCGCCAAATCATACGCAACGTGAAGGGACCAGTGCGAGAGGGCGACATTTTAACGCTGCTGGAGTCGGAGCGTGAGGCTAGGCGTCTGCGCTAGAGTATCAAGCTGGTCGGCTCTAAGGGACAGTATGCGAAGTCGAGCAAATCGGAGAAACTGGGAGAACTTGTTGCAAATATTTAAAGAATTATAATTAAACACATAATCATATGAGCCATTGTACACAAATTTATAATGTGATTCAAAAGATCACAATTACCTCTACAAAATCTTAAACTTTAAATAATCAAATGTCTTCTTCTTTTTGCGAATAGTTGAATAACAATATTGTATAAAACTGAAACCATCAAAAACATTAAAAATAATTTGAGTTTGCGGGCAGAGAGAGAGATTTTGGGCGAAACTTTTGGCACGACTTTTAAATAAAACTTAGTTATTGATTTTTCCAAATAAATTCAAATAATTCAAATAATTATTTATAAATAGTAATGAATCTTTAAGTTAGTATTTAATACAAAAAAAATTGTTTTATTAAAAGGAGCATTTACACAAGTTTTGTTTTCTGCCTGTTTCTGAAGAAGTACTCTGAAGAAGTACTCGTTACTTGTTCGCATTAAAAAATACTCGCTGCAGATGACAGCTTCGCAAGTGTTATCGATTGTTAGCACTGATAAATATCGAAAGCTAGATTCAAATTTATATTTTTATAGATTTGCCTAGAGCGTGATTAAGCTAAGTGCCAAACGACATAATTTATAGAGTATAACAAGAGGAATTAAATTAAGTAAAAAGCAGCTGAAGCAGAGTAAAAAGATGTGTGTGTATGTGTGTGTGTGTGTGTGTGCGTGGGTATGGCGTATAAAAATCACATTTATGCCATTTACCAGCAATTTATCTTTGCTGTCAGGCCGCAAACACCCGCGCGCACACACACACACACGCACACACACACACACACACACAAAGAGCCGCACACGGCCGCAGGTTAAGGCAGGACAGGGACAGGCATTTATCATGCAAAACCAAGATAATTTATAACCACCGCCAACAACAGCAGGAGGAATCAAATGGACAGAGGCCATCACACACACACACACACCGACATACACACACACACACTCCCACAGACACGCACACGTACGTTAACTAAAGCTCTCACCCAAAGCTCATCGCTTCCTCTTGCTGTCCTGGTCCATTTTCAGTGCTGCGCGATGAGTTTCGCCTGGAGCCGCAGAACACACGCATCGCCCAGGGCGACACCGCGCTGCTGGAGTGCGCGGCGCCGCGCGGCATTCCGGAACCGACGGTCACGTGGAAGAAGGGCGGCCAGAAATTGGATTTGGAGGGCACGAAGCGTATACGCATCGTCGACGGCGGCAATTTGGCCATACAGGATGCACGTCAGAGTGACGAGGGTCAATACCAGTGCATTGCCAAGAATCCCGTCGGCGTGCGCGAATCCGCCCTGGCCACGCTCAAAGTACACGGTGAGTGGAGCAGCCCCAGCCCCAGCCCCAGCTCCCAACCCCAGTCCCTAACCCACATCAGCCGCACCTCAAATCAATGTGTCATGTTCAATTTGCTGGACTGTGACTTGGGTTGGGTGTTCTCGTGCCCCTCAGCTGAGTAAATGCCGCTAAGCGCGTCCATTATGTTTATTGCAGTTAAGCCCTACATCATACGCGGACCGCACGATCAAACGGTGCTCGAGGGCGCCTCCGTTACGTTTCCCTGCCGCGTCGGTGGCGATCCCATGCCGGACGTGCTCTGGCTGCGCACCGCCTCGGGCGGCAACATGCCCCTGGGTAAGTCAACAATCGGCAAGCGATCGATTCAATCCGTAATCTTGTTTATCCCGTTTGCGCAGACCGCGTGAGCGTCCTGGAGGATCGCAGCCTGCGCCTGGAGCGCGTCACCATTGCCGACGAGGGCGAGTACAGCTGCGAGGCGGACAACGTGGTCGGCGCCATCAGTGCGATGGGCACGTTGACGGTTTTTGGTGAGTGAAGACCCTAACTCGTTTTCAATTAGTGCTCAATGACATTAGCTTCAAGTGACAGATTAATCGTGAGTGAGATCTGGGAAGAAGTGGGATAATTCGAAACTTATTTCAATAAAAAAAAAAAAAATAATTAAAGCACATTAAATCCTTGATAATAATTGATAGATAAGCTGCTTGTAAGATAAATTGCACTGGCTGAAAACAATAAGGTCCTATTCAAGATTAAAGGTGCGAAAGCACCTGGAAGCTTAAAGTTAAATGCTTTGGGTACTTAAGCTATATGATTTTAAAGTCCCAAAAGCTGACCGACACAAAGATTTTACCTCATGAATACACGGAAGACAGAATTTTTTAAAGCTTAAAGCTGTAGGAGAAATTTAAAAAGCTTGCCAGCTTAATTGTATGTCTGCTTACAAAGCAAATACAAGCTGTCAGTGAAATATTTTTTAATAAATAAATTCAATTAGGCTCTAAATTCACTTTAAAGTCCTCCTGGAAAGATACTTTACTCTAGTTGCCAGCTTTTAAGCTCAATTTAAAGTGCAAGCTCATTTAAAGCAGGTCTTGAAAGCCTTTTATTTCACTGCCATTGAGTAATAAAGTAAAGAGCGGAAATTTGGATCACGAGCTTTTACTCAAACTAATTTAAAAAAAATTTAAATTTTCAAAATATCACTTTATTACAAAAATGCACTTTCACTAAGCTGCAAGCCCTAAAAGCACATTAAAGCTGCTAGCAAGTCAAGCTTTGATTTGCCTGATATAAATAAAGTTCCTGAAAGCTGCTCGTTTTCTTTATCGGAAAAAAATTGAGTGTCAAGTTCTGCCCTCGCTAAGTCCGTCAGTAAAAGCTCCTGTCATTGCAGCACATATCTAGCGCTAGTCTCGCACACTTAGCTAATTAGTCTAAACCCTATACGAACCCCACACACACACACGCACACTGTAGCGCCCCCGAAATTCGTACAGCGACCCGCCAGCAAATCCGTCGAACTGGGCGCGGACACTTCGTTCGAGTGCCGCGCCACCGGCAATCCCAAGCCCACGATTTTCTGGACGATCCGGAACAACAGCACGCTGATCTTTCCGGGCGCACCGCCGCTGGACCGCTTTCACAGCCTGAACACGGAGGAGGGCCACTCGATACTGACGCTGACGCGCTTTCAGCGCACGGACAAGGATCTGGTGATCGTGTGCAATGCGATGAACGAGGTGGCCAGCATAACCTCGCGGGTGCAGGTCACCCTCGACTCGCAGGAGGATCGCCCGCCGCCGATAATCATCGCCGGGCCGGTCAATCAAACGCTGCCCATCAAATCGCTGGCCACGCTCCAGTGCAAGGCCATCGGGCTGCCCAATCCGACCATCTCGTGGTATCGCGACGGCATACCCGTGCATCCCAGCGCCAAGCTGAACATCACCGCCGCCGGCGATTTGATCATATCCGATTTGGATCGCCAGCAGGATCAGGGCCTGTACACCTGTGTGGCCAGCTCGCGCGCCGGCAAGTCGACGTGGAGCGGCTTCCTGCGCATCGAACTGCCCACCAATCCGAACATTAAGTTCTATCGTGCGCCCGAGCAAAGCAAATGCCCGACGGCGCCCGGCCAGCCCACGGTCTTAAATGCCACCGCGTCGGCCATGACAATTGTGTGGCCCACCAGCGACAAGCTGGGCGCCTCCCCGTTCCTCGGCTACAGCGTGGAAATGTACTGCACGAACAAGAGCAAAACGTGGATACCGATTGGCAGCCGGCTCAGCGAGCCCATTGTCACCGTGGACAGTCTGGAGGCGGGCGCCGCTTACATGTTCATTGTGCGCGCCGAGAATGCGCTCGGATTTTCGCCGCCGTCGCCCATCTCGGAGCCGATTGCCGCCGGCAAGCTGGTGGGCGTGCGCGATGGCAGCGACGCCTCCTCCGGCTCGGCCAGCTCCCAGCTGCTGCTCAGCGACGTGGAGACGCTGCTGCAGTCCAACGACATCGTCGAGCTGCTCGAGGCGAATGCCAGCGATTCGACTTCCGTGCGGCTCGCCTGGGACATTGACAGTGGCCAGTACATCGAGGGCTACTATTTGTATGCCCGCGAGCTGCGCTCGGCGGAATACAAGATGCTCACACTGCTGAACAAGGGCCAGGGGCTGAGCTCCTGCACGGTGCCCGGTCTGGCCAAGGCGTCTACGTATGAGTTTTTTCTTGTGCCATTTTACAAGAGCATCGTAGGCAAGCCCTCCAATTCCCGTCATGCGCGCACCCTGGAAGATGGTAAGGACCAGGACCCCGAAGCTTTCTCTAGCTAGCTGCTAATCAGCTGATCCCATGCTGTCCGCCCCCACCCCCACCACCGAAAACCGCCAGCCTCTAATCCCAATTCATTTGTTCTGGTTTTTCTTTTGTCTCTTTCCTTGTTTGCTAACAGTGCCCGAGGCGCCGCCGTTTGGCATGGAGGCCATCCAATTCAATCGCACCTCCGTCTTCCTGAAATGGCTTCCCCCACAGCCGAATCGCACGCGCAATGGTATGTACTACAGAAATCCCCAAGCTGAGCCCCTACTGGGCACCCCCGGCAGCGGGTATGCTAACTGGCGAATGGAGTTCGTAACAGATTGGGAAAGGGAATATATATATATATAGATATATATTTTTTTAAGGGTATATTGACTGATTTAATTACTGTTTAGTTCATATATAAATATTTGATAGGAATATATAATAGTTGAATAACTGGTTAGTTCAGATAGGAGCATTTGTTAAATTAATGCTACTTATTTAAATATAAAGAATTAAATAAAGATTCGCTGATTTTAATCAAATACAAATTATAAATAATATATACAAATATTATATAAAATTATATTAAAATTATTGGTTTCTTCACTTCAAAGATAAATTGAGTTTTTATATTCGAAAAAAAAAAATAATAATATACAAATAATAAAATATATATCTTTACTTCAAATATTTTTAATAGATAAACTGATCAAGAAAATTCAGTAAAATAATCAGCAAAACAAATCAGGCTTTTGTATGTTAATTAAATTATTAGATACACAGTAGTTTTTTTTTTTTAATGTTTATGAGGAGCTTCTCAGCCATGATTAAAAAATGTTTATTATTATAGTATCCAAATGAAAACTGCATAGGTTTTTTTACAACAAACAAAATTGTTGTTACATCATTTAAATGGATTTAAACAATTTACTTGAGTCGTGTTATAAAATTTGGGACAAAATGTTAATACAAAATAAACATATAATTCAAATATATGTTAGGAGAATTTCTTAATTTCTTTGTTCGAATAGTTTAGTATAAATGACAAAAAAAATAACAACTTTCAGTGATATTCATTAAATAAAATAACTTGGATAAAGCTCAGTTTTTCATCAATCTTCATAAAAAAAAAAATAAAAAATTCTCTACGTTTTTTCTAAGTATATCTTGCCAGGGCATTTGAGCATTCGGTTGACCGAATCAGCAACTATTTTCTTTGTGGCCTTGTAAACATTTAATCTAATTTGTTTTCTTGCTCTTACTCTTACTCTCCCCCTCCCGCTCGCTCTCGCAGGCATCCTCACCAGCTACAATGTGCTCGTCAAGGGTCTGGACGTGCACAATACGACGCGTATATTTAAAAATATGACCATTGATGCGGCGACGCCGACGCTGCTGCTGGCCAACCTCACAACGGGCGTCACCTATTACATCGCTGTGGCGGCGGCCACCCGCGTGGGCGTCGGCCCCTTCAGCAAGCCGGCCGTGCTGCGCATCGATGCGCGCACCCAATCACTGGACACCGGCTACACGCGGTGAGTGGCGGACAGGGCCGGACAGGGCCGGACAGGGGCGGACAGTGGCACGGGGATTGCCCGGACGGTTTATTGTGTGTCATTGTCAGCGCTCGGGGAGCTCATTTGACTGCTGCCGCTGGGACAAAGGCCAAAGGCAAAGGCCGGTGGCCAGTGGCCAGAGGCAGCAGCTACGACTGAAGCCACATTCACATCAATCCATTAACAGCAAACGACAATGGGCGGATGAAAATGGGCGCTGATGAGAATGGGAAACGTGGACAGGCTGACGGACTATTTACAAGGATGACTATGTGACCATTAAACTAAGCCTCGCCGAGGCACGTACTTCCTGGCTGTATCAATGCTCATTCCGCTTCTCTGGCCATTCTCTTTCTATTCCCATTTAACCATTGTGCGCAGCTATCCCATCAGTCGTGATATTGCCGATGACTTTTTAACGCAGACCTGGTTTATCGTCCTGCTGGGCTCCATCATTGCCATAATTGTGTTTCTATTGGGCGCATTGGTTCTATTCAAGCGCTATCAATTTATCAAGCAGACATCGCTGGGCAGTTTACATGGTGAGTTATCCGACAACCCTCCCCCTCCCCTCCCCCACCCACCACCTACCGCACATTCACACCCGCCAAGTCGGCAATTTAAATATCTTTTCTCTTTTGTTTATTCAACTTTTTTTGTTTTTTTTTGTGGATTAAGCTTTGGTGGCAGCAGCTTAGCTTGAATAGATTTCAGTTCTGGGTGAGGTATTTCTGCGCATCTGGGCTTGGATTTACAGGCGGGCGGTAATTGCGCGGCATTAGAAATTTATGAGGCGTATGCTCTATTGAGCAGTGGAAATGTCGCAGCTTAGAGAGAACTAGCTTTTATAGAGATTGACTTATAAGCCATTCAAATCGTTTACAGTTAGTGTATTCATTAATCTGTCATGGTATAAATTTAATATGTATCTTTAGATATTAATATTTAATTATTTTTCCTTAAGCTTTTGGCATATTAATATTTTGTGGCAAATATAAAAAGGATTTTAAGACATCATTTAATTTGACATTTATCGCAAGTTTCAACCTAAATTTGGCTCAGTTTAGTTCAAACCCAAAATCAAAGCACTCTGAAAAGATAAAGCCCCATTCAAGGATGCAAACCGATTTTGAACGGATTTTTTTAAATAAAAAAAAATATATAAAAAATATAAAATATAAAGAAAAGCAAGATTTGAAGAAAAGAGTTCCTTGATGTGGAAACCAGATTCACGAATCGAAAAAATAGCCACACATTGGCCCAAAATCAGCAAGATATTTTTTTTTGTTTTTTTTTTTTTTAACTCCAAAAAAAAGTCTGAGCACTAACAACTCCATTTGCCTGCTGCAAGAGCCAAAACTCATATGTTTAGATAAAATAATTCGCGTTGAGCGCAGGCGGGGCCAAGTGGAGCTCGTATAATCTATGATTTATGAGCGCACGTTTATGGCTGGTCTCAATTAGGCTGCCGTTTTGTTAGCCACAAAAACTGAGCAACACGCACTCGCAACGTTAGCGAGCGACGGCGATCCTGGTACCTAGGGTAATAATCTGGGCAGGCCAAGAACAGAGCTCGAAGGTTAAACCAGCGATAAAAAGATAAACATAATATGGGGGCAAGAGAGCGGGAGAGAGAGAGAGAGAGAGAAACGGCAAATGCGCACGTGAAAATCACATCAATTGTCTAGTAAAACTCTAAAAATAAAAGGGCTCGAGGATGAGTCTGAGGGGGGGCCAACAACTGCTTGCCAATTGAATATAAAATGTTATTTCCGTCTTTTATTATTTGCACGTTGCCCTTTTTTTTATTTAACGGCCAAAAGGAGCTGCGTTTTAGCCGCTTTGTAATTGGGCGCCACTAACGAGGCTTCCCGGCGAACGGCATCGACTATCTGATATCTGGCATGTGTATTTATTCGATATCCGTGCTTTATTTCAGGCAATCACGCAATCGGCACCGTGCGAAAGTTTCCAACGCTGCCAATGAACGGCGGCAACGGCAACAATGGTGGCAACTCTGGCAGTGGCGGCTCCAATGGCCTCTGGATCGATCCGAGCGGCGGTGTTTGGCGACAGGCCGCCGGCTCATGTTCGACAAAGGAGCAACTTCCGGGCTACGCGCAGGCCACAGCGCCACAGCGCAGCGCCCAGCAACAAGGACAACAAGGACAACAGGCTCACGCTCAGGGACAGCAGGGACAATCAAACACACAACAGCCGCTGCCTGATTATGAGAGGTGAGCATGACTTGAGCCTGGCGAAAGGGTTGCTAAAAAGTGGGCGGCAAAGTTGGTGGGCGGGCTTATCAGTCGTGCGCACAGGAAGTTGCCTTAATATCCTGTCTACGCCTCGCTGCCTGTTTAATTACGAAAAATTGCGAGAGCTGCCGAAAAACCAAGCCAAATGCTCAAATGTTCTACTACCAAAAGGCGGGGGGCGGGGGGCGGGGGTTGGGGGCCTGTTCGTTTGTAGCCAAAGGAAAATAGCGAGGAAAATGCCAGGCCGCACTATTTACGATTCGCTCATAAAAATTGCGTAGCTGCAGCCGCATCCACTTCCAAAAAGCTACCAAAAGCAGCCACCAAGCAACCCCACAAAACAAAAAAAAAACAACAACGAAAACAACAACCGCCATTAAATTGTTACACTTGAACGGGTTTTACTTTGGGCCATGGCAATTGCCAGTGCCTGGCACTGTCAGCAGCCGCTGCCCTCTGTTTATCGAGGGGGTTTCAGGCTTTACCGGCTTTACCGGAGTTTTACTGCGCCCCCACGCCCCCGCCCACCATCCCCGCCCCCTCGTCGACCAAAGTGCGGCCATTTATGTTGCCCCCTTAATTCATTTCCATATACGCACATGAATTTCATATTTCCCATTGCGTATTTTTTTTGTTTTAAATATTTGTCTGTTTGCATTGCGTGTGGTTTCTGTGGTGCTCGTTGCTCAATACAAAAAAACAGCTTTTTCTTTGCATAACTTTTATATAGGGGGAATATACGGCGAATACGCAAATCAGAGATTCAAACAGATATTTTGCATGCAGTAAATCCCGAGGAAGAATCACATAAACTATATATAATAAAGTGTCCTTAAAACTTAGCGCTATCTTTAGAAAAGTGTTAATTGTGTATTTTTCAACTTGGAAGAAGTCTTACTAATAATGGTATATAAATATAAATATTTTACAAAAAATTAGATACCATTTTTAGCTAATTTTTTTGGGTACCTAAAAATAAATGAAATATTTTTTCAAAAGCAACCACTTTTGCCATGTCCTATTTCTAGTCAATTCTAGTTTTCAAAGCTTCATATAAAGAAATATGATATAAAAATCGTTCACTACATTATTAGTTTCTATAATTAATTCCGTCTTATTTACAAATTTTAAATTTCGCTTTAATGCTCATCTACTCAAATATAATTTTTGTTCAGTATCCGAAATATTCTCCCATAATTTTTGGGAACTTTAGCTTTGCTTTTCTTAAACAACACTTCGATTGTTCTTCAACATTTGTATCTTTTCTCATTCGGTTTTTCTTTTCATTTCCTTAATCCATTGCTCTTTAAAGCGACTTTATCCCAGCTATTGTAACAACTACCTCTCGCCCATCGCGTGTTGCTTTGTTTTTACTTCTTACTTAAAAATGTTCTGCCGTGTTTTTGTTTTTCATGTTTTTTTTATATTTCTGTTTTTTCTTTTGTATTTTTCTTTTTTGCTGCTGCCAAAAGTTTTCCTTAAAGCTTAATGTACCGTTGTGGCAACAATAACTGAAAAGCAAACAAGGCGCAATAAAAAGACGCAACTGCTGGCGACATATTGTTGCTCTGCTCAGCTCAGCTCTGTTTTTGTTTTTGTTTTTTCTTTCTCATTCTTTTTCACTACCTCCGCCACGCCCCGCTGCACAAACCCAGCAGCCCGGCCCCGCCTTTCATGGCCCTCCAGTTGTGCGTATTTATTTGCGGCATTTTACGCATTTATTTGTTTTGACTTTTTTACAATCTCCCAGTGACAGCAACTGTGGAAGATACCCACGGCTCTCTCTCCGCCCCCAGTCACGCCCTCACACTACTGCAATTTGAGCACTTCCTATTGCTGCGCCTCCCCTTATACATTCTCCTAATGCTGTTGCCACTTCCGTTACGCGATTTTCATTATTTCCGTTTCAATTTTTCCGTTGTGTACTTTTTGGCAACTTTCTGCGTTGCTTGTTGCGTTGTTCTTTTTTGTTGTTGTGCATTTTAACAACGTTGTAAAGTCGTAAAAAAAAACGCAAACACACACACACACACACACACACCTTGTGTCACACCCCCAACCCACACAGCGCCCCTTCCTTTGGCACTTGGCACGCGTGCGACGCCGTCATTTGAATTTCCAATTAAAATATTTAATTTCTTTTCGGGTTGTCTGATTTTCAACATTATGGCGCAAGCTAGAACATCTTGTATTGGATATTATAAAAGCCCCGCCCTTCCACCCCACGTATTTGGTTTATTAGTATGAGAACGTAATTTTCACCGCTAAATTAACAATTAAAAATTGATAGCCCCGGGGGAACTGTCCGCCTCGCCTCTCGCTTAGATCCCAGTCACATTTCGAGGTCCAAGCCCCAAGCCCCAAGCCTTAAGCCTTGAGCATATGCAAATGTCCTTACTGCGGCTGTAGTTGGGTGGGGGTGGGGCTGGGGGTGGCTCTGTTTCTGTGACGTGTCCTTATAGGCACTTGAATTCCCCCGTCGCAGTCCCGTTTAATTGCTGGAAAATTTCAAATTCCGTTGCATAATTTCAGGCGTCTTTAGGCAGAGAAGCTTAATAAAGGGTAAACTTATGTGGATTTTGGTGGTAGTTTTTTAATTTCTATAATTTAGCGAAGTGCGCAATTTTCTAAATCAATTAAATACATTTTTTTTTTAAAAGCTGAAATTTTAAACATTACAATTTTCCAATGTGTCGACGAAACCTGTCCAGATTCCATTGTGTCGACTGAGAATTGCCAAATTTTTTAAAAATTCTTCGCACGGATAAAAGTTAGATTTAGTTACGTCTTTTACGTCTACTTCTTGGACTCTCCACACAAATATTCATTTATTTGCACATTTTTCGTTTTTACATTCAAATGTAATGCAATCCATTTTGCAATTCCTCCCAATAAATTCCTCTTAATTATTCTCGGCCCACATGCATGTACACATAACAGGCACTGTAATTTATGCTTAACGAAGCTTTCAACTTTTCTCCATGCATTTATGCAGTTAGTTGGCTGCGCACAAAGCAGCCATAGAATGTTCACACGTTTCCCGCAGCACCCGAGACCAGCGCAATTCAAAGGAAAATTCCATTTCAGTCATTTTTGTCGGAGCGAAAAAAGTCATTGGGAAAGTGCGATAGATAAGCATTATCTCATTAGCTAATTAGTGCACGAAAAATGTTCTGCAATAAAAAAGTTTTTGCATACAAATTTTTGCAACTAAACAGCAGAGTGGGAGGAAGGGAGGGAGGGAGGGGGGAGGGGGCTGTTTGGCAAAAAGTTTGGCCAGCGATTTGAGTATTTTTTCGGGTGCTGTTTTCTCGCCCACTAATTAGAAAGTTTAAACGCCCGCCACGCCCCGCTAATGGGCAGATGTATTGGCAGAGTGCAGCCGAGTTCGAATACCCAACTCCGTGCCCCGTGCCACATGCCACACACACACAATTTTTAATGAGCTGCAGCAAACAAATTTCCGGCTGTGGCTCGAACCCAGCAACAATATAAAATCGGCCTGGCCGAACAAAAGCAATTTCCTACGATTGATTTATGAGTAATGCGTTGGGGCGCAGACATACGCTTTTTAGCCAAAGAGTTAATAACCTAACCCGAGCTCTACTCTCTCTCTCTCGCAGACTCTCGCCCCTGAATATGCCGGACTATGCGGAAGTTGCATGTTCAACATTCAAAAGTCCCCACATCAATGCTGCGCAACCCGCTTCCGGCGGACAGTTGGGCTCGTCGTCATTATACGATAGCTGCGGCGCCTATGCCACAACGAACGTGGTCGCCAATGTGAAGCTCTATCAGAACCGTTATGGCACAAAGCCGACAGCGGGAACGGGAACGGCAGCAGGAATGGGAGCCGGAGCCGGAGCCGGAGTCGGAGCCGTAGCCGGAGCAGGCAACAACAACAATGGCTGCTCGGGCGATTACCAATCGACGGGCATGTACTCGGCGCCGGCGAGTGCGCATTATGGCTGCCTGGAGCCGAATCCGATGACCATATCGACTGCCTCGACGGCCATTTTGAGCGGGTCGCCGGCCAAGCTGAAAAAGATCAACATTACCGAGAACAAAATGGAGCACATCCAGAATCTGAGCAACAAGAACGAGAGCAACGGCGCCAAGGCGGAGCGCACGAATCCGTTCAATCAGCAGCAGCAGCTGCTTCTCGCCAGCAACGCCCTGAAACAGGGCCTGGGCGCCTATGCGAACACCACGCTGGCCGCCCAAATGGCCAGTGGCGGCGGCGCCGGCACCTTGCGCCGCCAGCGCCAGCCGAAGACGCTCTTCAAGAGCGAGAACAACATTTTGGGCAAATCGGGCGCCGGCTCGCGGCATCCGTGCAATGGGTCGGCCAATGGCAATTTGGATTTTTTGACCGGCGGTCCGCCGGCGGGCGGCGACAATCTCGAGGCGGACTTCGCGGCGCTGTGCAACTCGACGAACCAGCTGCTCAACGATTGGGCTTCCAGTGCGTCCATTGCGGCGGGCGATTATCACTTTGGCAGCAAGCAGCCCAGCAAGCAGCACCTGTACGTGAAGGCCAAGGACGGCACCTGGTCGGCGGTCAGCTCCGACGCGTATCAGACCTTCAAGCAGCAGCAGCAGCAGCAGCAACAACAATTCCATGCCGGCTCAGGTGACAACAAGCTTCCCCTCTTGGCTAATCCCGCCCATAGTTCGAGCAGCCTAGCGGCCGATAGCAAATTCCTGAGTAGTTTCGGGGCCAGCGCCAACGTTTAAAGCGCCTGCTTGCAATCATATATATGTATGTATGTATGTATGTATGTACAAGGGGCTGAATGGGGTGGCAAAACACCACCCCCTCCCCCTTTACTTTACTTTATAGAGTTGTGTTTTTGCTCAGTAGACATATAAGTGCTAAATGAAAGTTGTGAACTGCATTGAGTGTTGGGAAACTACCTGGGGACACTTTGGGCAAGGCACATGTCAAGGGTTCCATACTTGAAACGGGGTTAGTGAGCGAGAGAGGGAGAGAAGGTGGCAGATAAAGCTAAAAAGTGACAAAATGAAAGCTGGGAATAAAGTCTTAGCAAAGCTAATTTCGCAGCTCAATTTAAAACAATTTTCTTGTGGAGTTGGAAATGTTAAAAAAGACAGAAAACTAAGTTCTAAGTAGATAAGTTCTTATAGAGCAGAATGAGGCTTAAAATAATGTTAATGTGACGTTAACAGAGTGTTGTCAACAGTCATCGTTACTTACAGCATGATATTAACAGTCACATCAAGAGGCTGTTAATGTTCTACAACAGGACAACTTAACAGTGTAACTTGAACATGTTAGACTGCACAGCTCCTGTTAACTTATATTTAACATGTTAACTTATCAGCACAGGCATCGCTTCATGTAAATGTGACGTTAACAGAGCATTTTCAAATTCTACATGCAGTCGATGCTTATGTTAGTCTACACTAACAGAAACAGAATCTGTTTTCGACGCCTTGCAGAATAGATAACTGTATATTTAAAGCCAATAAATATAATTTATTCATAGAGTTTGCAGCCACTGTATTCCTATATAGCGGACCCCAAGCAACTGATAGCTAACGTTCCACTAAACCCTAGAGTAGCTGATGCCCTCGTAATGCCTGCTAAACATCTAGACTAGACTCTCACCCGTAATGCAAGTTCTACACTTCAAGAACCCACCCCACCTCACCCCAAAAACCAACAACAACGAAAGGTGTGTGCGTGTGTAAAAAAAGAACTCATATATGATATATACATATTGGCTTGTAAATAGATTTCAACCTTATAAAGCATATGGAATATGGCATTTCTACTAAAAAGCTAAGCAAGAAAAATTATATAGACAAAGCAAAAAAAAAAAACAAAAGAAAAGAAAAGAAAAGATAGTTCACACACAAACCAAATAGCACCGACGTAGTTAAACTAAGTAAAAATTAATGTAATTTTTAGTATGAAATCCGAAATGTTTGAGCCAAAAAAAAAAGAGAAAAGAGAATAGCAAACCCTAACGAAACATTAAATAAAAACTCACCTAAAAAACAATTGTACTTAAAATCCAGCAGCACTTAAACAATAATAAAAGATTCATTAGCTAACGGTGCAATGTGTAATAATCCCCAGATAAGCGAAATAAATGCTAATAATAAGGCTGTTAAATGTAAAATATCATAAATAATAAATAATCCCCAAACCGAACAATTTATATGTATGTATCTGCATTAAAATTGTGTAATTAAAGCATTTAATTGTAATTAACTGACGATCTAGTTTTAGTTGCTGTAGCTAAACTGAAAATAGAATGCAGCTGCAAAAAAATAAATATAATACGCTGTCAAAAAGGCAAAAAGAAAAAAAAGAACACACACAGGTGTAAGCAATCAATGAAAATTAAATTGATAAATTATGCGGAAAAAGTACGTGAAAAGTAACGTTGCAAATAAATACTAAATAACTACTAACAAAGTTAATACTAACTAAAAAAAAAAAAATAATATCTATATATACGCTTTTCATTTCATTGCAATTTGGATTTTTCCCCATGTAGCTGCCACCGTTTGGAGGCGCCACAGCTGCGCCTACATTCTACTGGACAATTCCATGGATTTTGTCATTTGAATTCCGGCGCCTCACAGCTGACCAAACAGGTAAACCAAAACCGAGCTATGTCAGCCAACTAGAAACATGACGACCCCTTCCCCTCCCCTGCTGTTCCACATATTTTATAGCAAGGCAAATTAATTATGCGCTTTGTACGATTCCCCCCACTTTTTGCTGCCGGCATCATTAAACTGAAATGAGATATTCTTTATAGTACTACAACCATTGCCCGTCGACGCCCTCCCCTCCCCGCTCTCCCCTCCCACCACTCGCTGTTGCAACTGTTAACATGGTAATTGGAAATTCAGGATAATCAAATGAATGCCCTCTCTCTCGCTTTATCCCGTATCGTATTTTTTTGTTGTGTTCTTGTTTTTGCATTGGTTGTAAAAACAATTTTACAAATTGTTATTGACAATTTATGTCTGTTGTTCATTTTTTTTTTGTACTCTTTTTTCGGTTTATTTTTGCATCTAGCAAAGTCCTTGCGTCCTGCAAACGGATGCCATTTGAATGTGCATTTAAATTGCGCAAACAAATGAAAATCAATTCGACCAAATGAAACGCAATAATACAGCAACTATTTTTGCTTAATATTGGCATTATTAGGTTTTATTATGCATGCACATGCATATATATTTGTATATTTTACTCGCATGAGTTAGTAAAGCGCAAAAAACGAATCCGAATTTAAAATAGAATTTACTGTATAGTAATCCTATAGGGAACTTGATGCAGCTTAAAATATATGTACAAAATACATTTTTTAAGTGCCTCGAAATTTTAAAATAGTTCTGTAAAATACCAGAAAAATGATGGACAAAAAATTACCAGATTAAAAAATTAAAAGAAATGCGATATGGAGGGAAAAACTCATGTTAATTAGTTGTGGAGAAGTTCGACTGTAGTTCATACCAGTTGTACACTGATTAAAGGCTTGTGGTAGTGGAAACTGGCTTAAACTGTTATGAAGTAATTATGAAGTTAATACAGAACATTTTTAGGTTTCTATTTTATTATTGTGGTGAAGTGTTCTTGCAGCAGGCATTTTAAAGCGTCAAATGCGTTCTTTATTTAAGAAACCTATTTTGAAGTAAATTTTTAATATAATAAGGCAGCATTTAATATAAAAATATAATACTAGTTTTTCATAATAACAAAAGTTTTTGACCAAGTAAATTAATTTACACTGTTATGATTCCATATGTACTTATTGTGCACATAAGCAGAATTTTCCTGAGTATTTACAATATATTTAAAATTTTTCTATTCCAACGAATTATTGTTGAATGAACTATTTTTTTTTTTTATACAAATAAATACTTGTTTGTATTTTGAGTTTTTCTTAAAAGCTTTTCGTGTTGTATTTTTATTTTTTCCTGAACTTTATTTGAGCTTCAAGTGTTTCAAGCTTGAGCTACATATTCCATCTTGAATAACCTAATAGCTGTATAGCGTGTAATTTTTAGTTGAGTAAATATTGTTGCCTGAGCCAGCTTTACGCTATTTCTATTTTCAAATTTCAATTTATTTTCCATGCGTCGGCAGAGACAGGACTTTAAGCTGTTGCCAACTGGCAGCAACAGCAGCTGCAACAGCGCCCAAAGCCCGGCTACTGCCTAATGTAACTGAACAGCCCACGCCATTAGCTACAACAGGCACACACACACACACACACCTCCCTCTTAGGCCCAACTACAAATAGCCGTAGCTCTCGGTCTGGTAGCCACTGACCAGGCCGATAAATAAACCCAAATTTATCATGTACATGGACACAGCGCATACATTGGTTGTACTAGAAAACAAGGACGAGAGCAGGGGGGAGGGGGGCGGGGGGTTGGCAAATGGAGAGCTTTTGGAGCGAGCATATATCGTGGATATAATAGCAATGCCGGCAGCGGTCATAATTTTTGGCACAAAATTGTCGATAGGCGTTGAAGCGTTCAATTGAATGTCCTGCCCGGCAACGTCTGGCAACGTCCAGGAGCTGGGCCCGAACCCTCGGCGAACCTTGCTAAGTCGTAGACCCAGCCCCAGCTCCATCCCATTGCTTCTTAGCCTCGTCCAGCCAAACACTACTGTATAATCAAAACTAATGGTCTATAAAGAATCAATTCTCAATTTGTTTAGCCCCAGCTGTTGTCCCTCGAATGCGCCAGGACAAAGGACAATGGAACATGGGACAATTTCACATTTGGCAGCACTGGCCGCACACATATGTGGCAAATCAAATTTAAATGCATTTTGTAAATAATTTAATAAAAAAACAACAAAACACAGACAAACACAGCCCTTAATGAGCGGTCTGATTAGGGATATTCCCGCACATTCGACGAGTCACACATAAATTAGTTGGCGAATTTGTTGCATAAGAATGGAATTTTTGATTTTATTGTATTTAGGCAGTCGTGTGTGCCATGTGACGGAACATGAGTTACGGAAAGGAAACCCGGAATGGAAATGGTGGCTGGTGGTCTGGGTAAGGGTGGAAAAGGGGGTCGTGGGGGTGGGGGTCAGGGGGGTGCAGCAGGAAAGCACTGATTCAGCAAGTTGCCATAAAGTTTAATCAGCAGCTTGGCATCGTCAAGCCAAGGACAAGCAGCAGGCAAAAAAGAAGGACTCGTAAATATGAGCTGAGACCAGACAAAACACAAACACACACACACGCACACACACATATTTATATATAAATGTAGAGCGCACATCGAAAGTTTTATGCGCATTTGAGTGACCATAAAAATGGCCAGTTCGGCTGTGTCCTGGACATCCTGCTGCTTGCGGCAGGATGGCCGTGGCCTGTGCCCAGCGATGCCTGTTGATAACAACAAAATTGTGCAACGCAATTTGATGAGATTAGCCATCGTACAGAGTGAACAAGTGCGAGATACATACAGATATATATGTATATATATATATATATTTATATATATATATAGCTTGTACCTAGTCGACTGACATTATAATTCGTTGCGGCAGGCTTTAGTCCGCACAACAAATTGATTAAAGCTGACGCAACAACAAATAAAGCCACAAAATGCGGCAAAGTGTGCCCAAAATTAATAGTGTCGTAAGTAACTAGTCTTATCTTAAGATATTTAAGTCCAATTATCATAAAAACTACTGAGAAACAGCCTTTTAGGCTTGACAACTCTGCAGCTAAACGTTTCAGGATACGACGAAAAGAAGAATTGAAAAACTACATGAGAGAAGATCATTTTAGGATAAAATAGAATTCATATTAAACAAAAAAAAGATACTAGATCTTTTGCGAATGGTAAAAAAAGGAAAAACAAAAAATAAGTAATCAATTTTATTTTTATTTAAATTTTTTTATTTTATTTTTTCAATCATAAATCTATGTTTAGTTTAGGAACTCTCACCAAATGGATCGTATTCTGCTCTTTGAGGATTCAAGACATTTGCAACTGTTGCGTTTGCTTTCCAAAGGAAAATTCTCACTTTTACAACTACTCTCTAATCCCACTCAGCAGAGAGAAAAGAACTAAAATTGCTTTAGCTAAATAGCTACAATAAAAATGGCGGCGTTCTAAAAGCAATTTAATTGGAACTCCCCAAATGCCCGAAACAATAATCCAAATGCCAGAAATGTTCATAGGAATTCCAGCAGACAAAGAAAATATAATAGAACGCAAAAAAATCTAGTGAAACAATTTTTATGCGTGCGCAAACATTTTAATTTAAGCATTATTTTTGATGATTTTCTTTTGTTTTAGCCTTTTTTCGATGACGGCTTTTGCAAACAAATTGAAATTGACCAAAGCTCAAAGCCCAAGGGTTGATGAGAGAGATAGGCAGACACATGTGCATACCCTTTCATCTGCACCTGTCTCTCTCTCACACACACACACACACACACTAATTGAATGCCCCGAATGTTGGGCTTTAAATGGACCGACTAAACTTTCTTGTCGAGTTAGTCAAAAAGTTTAATTTGCGCTGTGGGAGCCTTCAGGCTTGCCTCAGTGGCTTTTGCCTTTTCGTGAGTAATTAGTGAAATGCATTAAAATAAACGAGCTTCGAGAGCATTTCTCCTGTTTAAACGAGCTTAAATATCGAAGCAAAAAGCTGTAAAAATTAACACGGATTATTTGAGAGATCAAAGGGCTTAGAGCTGTTGTTGCACTTACCTATCGCAGTATATAAAGTAAAAAATCAAATAAATGTACATGATAAAAAAAGGTAATTTTATTTGCTATTAATACAAATTAAATTAAACTTAGTCGCCTGCACTCGAAAAATGTTCGCATTTCGTTTAGTTACTGTAATTTAAGCAGACATAAAACTTAACAGCCTATTTACAGCGCTGGCCACAGACAGACAATGCCCTGCACTCCCTCTCTCTCACACAAAACATGGCGGCTGCGGTGTGGGAGAGCCCGTTTAGTAAGTATGGGAGAGGCAGAGGCAGAAACGCGGACAATTGCCGTCGCTGCTGCTGTCGCTGCCGGCCGACGCTGCTTCCTGAGACACTTAAACAGGCCATAAAATACATTTTGAGCGTGGCGTCTGCGTCGCTGCTTTGGTCGCTTTGTCGCTTTTGTAGTTGTCGTCTTGTCGTTGGCGTCTCGCCTCTAGGCGTTGTAATTTCTTGAATGTGTCAGGCCGCGTCGTCCTCCTAATTGCAAAATATGGCGACAATTTCAAAGAAGTTGAGCACATTGACGCCTGCTGACTGTCGCTGCGGGGATAATATAATTTCAACTGGCATTTTGGGTGCCGTATAAATAACACGCGAATGAGCGAGGGGGAGGGTGGGGGTGGGGCTGTAGTCTAGCACTTGAACTTGCTGACGCTCGTTACGTAATGAATACGCAAACACCGTAACGTAGACTAAAGCAAAATGCAAGCACAACTATTAAACGCACAGAAAGCGAAGCTTAAACGGCAACTAAAGCTCAAGCTGAAATGTTAAGAGTGCGGCGAAACCCCAGCTCAACTGTAGTCTGCGGCGAAGTTCTCTCTCCCGCACACGTCTGTTCCAAGCATAAGCGTGTTTGTGTGTGTGTGGCGCATTTTATGAAACGTTTTATTATACTAATTTGTAGCCTGGCAATGGTCGCCAGTTTTGGTTACATCGAATGGCACCAACTAAAAATGGCAATTTGCCATCGCACGAAACGAGCAAGTCAGAGTGAGAGAGCGCGCTTGTGAGTGCGAGTGAGCGCGAGTGAGTGTGTGTGTGTGTGTGTAGAAAGGGAGAGGAGCACACACTTCAGTCAAGTCTCTATTAGCAGACAATGCGTTTGCGAGGGGAGCTTCCTGGCTTCTAAAATCGTCTCTTCTAATACATATGGAAAAAGGTACTCCATGGAAATTGTTTAACTGTCTGTCTGTCCTGTGAGCGAATGCGTGTGTGTGTGTGTGTGTGCGCGTGTGAGTGTTTTCATGAGGGGATTTTCGCCTTTGGGAGGTTTTTATTAAAATGACGTTGCTCTGCAGCGTTTGGCAGGATTGTCCCTGACCAGCGTCAAGTGGCCAATGGCATTTGCTCTACGCATATCCCGCAAATGCTCCTTTTGGTGAAATCGTTAGTGTCCTTTGCAGTTGCCGTTGCCGTTGCCGTTGCCGTTGCAGTCGTCCTGGCACCGGCTGGTTAAGTCCCTTTTTGGTTGGGGGCCAAGTTTTAACGACTTTGTTTCCGTTACGTCTAATTTAATGAAATTCGTTTTGCTTTTGGTTTCTGTTTCTGTTTCTGTTTCGGTTTCGGTTTTTGCTTTTTCACAAGTTTTCTGCATACAATTTTCCGAAAAACGGCATTCTAATGACTTGGGCGTTGTTGCACTTAGTCCTTGTTGTCCTTGTTGTTGTTGTTGTTGTTGTCTGGCCAGTAGACACCCTGTTGACACCCTGTGCGCTGTGCAGGGGGACGTTTTTGAGTTGGGTCTGTAATATTTTGTTTGCTTTTTGATTTAATGATGGTCTCCGCCTGCCATTCCCGTTATTGTGCGGCTGGAAACTCGCCCGGCTATAAAGACATTGATTATAATGATATAGACCGAGTAATTCTATAGACGAGCGAGTGCCCCGGTTGAAAAGTGAATCGGATGTAAATGCTTGGGGCGTCACAATGCACAGTGCGAGTGATAAGTATACGTTCACAGCGCTGCTGGGAACTGTTGGCGGCGCACAGCAATTAGAGCCCCAAGGCTCGCAAGTGTCCTCGTGTCCTGGTGTCCTGACCCGACCTGCGATTGGATTAGATAACAAGCACCTTCTGGAGTTAAAACTGAATAACAATCTATTAAAATGAATTACATAGGTCAAACACGGCCTTCAATTGAAATAATTGGCAGTTATTCAGGTTGTTCGACATAAACATAAAAAGGTCGTCATGAGAATTTAGTTGAAAGCTGACACAAATTAAAGTATATTATAGTTAAAGAATTTGCTGGATAAATTACTTTTAATTAAATTAAATTAAATAAAATTAATTAAAAGAAAAACATATTAAATATTCAAAGTACTCAAAATAAATACTTAAACACAACTTTCTTGCCAGAAACCCAATACGCATAAGCAATAGGTCTTTAAAGTCCTATTCTCCACGTACAAATTGATATACCTTAAATTTGGTTTCTCTCGCGTGGCTGGCAAACGTTAAGTAGCTTTGCGAATAGTTGAAGCCCAACTTGGTTCCATAAAATATGTGGCTGGAACATTTCTGCGAAGGCAATTTTCTTGCATGTTGTACCCATTTGCCACGCCCCTCGAGCGCGCCCAGCGGCGAAAATGCAGCCGCAAAATATGCAACAAATATTCGTCGGATGGTTTTTTGGCTGATAACTTGAACTATTTGCAAGAAATATGAGCGAAGAAGCGCGTTGCGAATAAACAACCTGATTTGCATTTATGGAAATGCTGCAACCACACACACACACACACACACACACACACACACACACACACACGCGCGCCACGCCCACCCTCTATTCGCGGCAGACAACACGTAGCGGTAATGGCGTAAAAATGCAAAGGAAATATCCAATGTTTGTGGGCGCGCGGGGCGGGGCGTGGCAATGTGCGCAGGATACACATGAGTAGCTGCTGACCAAAATCAAATAGAAACGTCGAGAGTGTGTGTGCGTGTGTGTGTGTGTGTGTGTGTGTTTGTGTTTCTGTGCAAAAGCCAAAAGTAAATATTTATGTTTTATGTTAATGAGAATATGTCTGACTTTTTGCTGTTTGAATATTGGCTAACGGCCGCTGCAGCAGCGCAGGATGCGCTGCAGTGGCTGCCAGGACTTGCCGCTGCCGCGGCCAAGAGAATGACAAATGCGTCGGGGCGTTGGTTAAACTGTGGTTGCACTTCTTTTTTCCGCTGTTGCCACAAACAACCACCGGGCTCACGAGTCTCAGCCTCGCCTGTGGTTTTGTAAATTTAGCACCACATCTAGGGCGAGGGGGTGGGGAGGGGCTGCCACTGGGAGAGGGGGTGCAAAAATACTTTATTACGCTGACTTTCGCTTGCTAACACAGTTGTTGTTGCTGCTGGTTTGTTGGCCAATAATTGACAATTTAATTTGCCAAAGTGTTGAAAAAATGGGCGCATAAATAAAAACCCATAAAAATGTAAATTGAAAACCTCGAATAGTTGAATACCCTAGCTACTCTGAGTTTTATTTGTATCCATAGATATTATCTTACATTCGCTTTTGTAACTGTGTAATTCATATCTTTAATATTATCTTTATATTATTTTCTCATATATTATTTTTAATAAATTTATATATAGATTATATATTGTAGTCTTATATATATTAAACGTATACACACAAATATCTTTTTTGTACTATTTAATAAATTGTAGAAATTCTAATACAAATTAATTAAAACAATTTGTTTTTCTTAACATTAATATTTTGTTATTCCTTTTTATATATTATTTATGCAAATTATTTATGCAAACGTGAAATTTCTTTAAGTAATTGTATCTATAATTTAAAAATAAATTTAATATAAAGCATTCTATTCAAATTTTTTTCTCGCTTTATTTTTAAGAGTATTCAAAGCTTTGTAGTTTCTGTGTTTGTGGCATTTGCCTCTTGTTGCATGTTTAATTAGTCGGTTGTTTATAGCTTCATGCAGTTGTTTTTTTTTTTAAATCATTGTTGTGGCTCTTATTCGGTTAATTTTTTTTTATACCATTTTCCCCCTTTTATTTGTTTTTATTTCTTTTTGTTTGTTGTTAATTTATTAATGCTGCATGATATGCCGCTTAAGCTGACGTTTAATTAATTCTATTAATTTTTTAATTATGCAAGAGAAAAATAATAATAATAAACTACAAAACGTTGAAAATTAATGGAGGTTTTTGTGTTCATATAAAAGTATTTAAATGGAAATGCCAGGAAAACAGTTATGTGAAATCAAATATTTATTAATAAAAAACAAAGTAGTGAAACTGTAATTTTTTGTCAGTTTGGAAAAGCAAAGAAATTAAAGATAAATAGTTGTAAATATAGTATAATAGTTATAAAGTTAGTATTAGTTAACAAAATTAGCGTAATTTAGTTTAATAATTAGTTTATGCTTTCTCTCAGCCATGTGCCTAACCAATTAAGTTTTATTATACAATTAAATCGAATCGTTTTAATTCTCAATTCAATTCTTTTTTTCAATCTAGTTTTTAAATCTGAAACCGAAACTGTCCCGCATATCCAATAGCCATCTGTAGATTATGCAATCACAGCACATAACTGAAGTTCGCCCTGCTTGCACTGCCCCTGCTACTCCCCCTGCGCCCATCGCTCAGAATTGCCCACAACTTTAGCTGGCAATTGCACTCAGAAGAACGCAATGCCAACAAAATGGCAAAGGTTAATGCACCATTGGACAGTTGTCGTCTATGTGTTATGCCTCATCCAATGCAACCAATGTCGACATCATCATCATCACGAACATCATCATCAGCATTTGCTGGGTGTGTGCTGGTCCGTGTGTGTGTGTGTGTGTGTGTGTGTGTGTGTGTGTGTGGCATATGACAAAGTTTAAGTGCTGGTAAATCCATAGATTTCATGCTGGCAGCCGGCAAACATGGCCACATATTGTGCGAGACAAGCAACAAAAACAACAACAACAACTACGACAACGACAACGGGAACAAACAACCAGAGGTGTTGGTAATGTGCTGCAAACAACAACGGCAACGGACAACAACAACAACAATTGCTGCAACAATAGTATCGCATTTCAATGTTTTTAGTGCGGCATAAAAACAAAAGCAAAAGCCGCATTCAAACTGCGAACTCCCAACAACAACAACAACAACAGCAAGAACAACACCAGCATTGACAAACAACAACAAACACTAACAACGTTACTTTGGGGCACAGACTGCAAAAGTTTTTATGCTACAACCCGCAGATACTTACCATCAGCCCCTGCCCCTGTCCCTGCCCCTTGTTGCCTGTGCACGTAATTTTGTTGTGTCGCGACGCAAATGTGTTGCCCACGAAAGCCGTCGAACCACCCTCGCTGCCGCCTTGCCGCGCACTGTCATATGCTAAGCTGCTACCTTGGCATTATGCAAGGCGCCATTGCCGTCGCACTTGTCACTTTAACCTTGCACGGCCTGTTGGCTGGCACACACCAGCCTCCACCCACCCACCACCCACACACCCGCCCATCAGGCAAGCCACTGAAAATTTGCGCAAAGCGGCATGGAAAATGAAAAGAAAAGCCATAAAACCAAAGACGACGCGCAAATCCAGAAAGAAAACACATAATGCAAGACATGTTGCAGCTGGGCTGTGCACCGCACTTTGAATACCCTAACTTTAAAAAATGGGCTAACATTTCATTTAAAAGATTTTTTTTATTGTAAATTAGACAGATAGATAGATTTAAAATATGTTTAAAAGTGTAAATTTTATGTAATAAGATATGCATAAATAGCTAAATATATAAATAATATTAATATTGAATAATAGTGATTAGAAGATTCTTACTGAAGAACATAAGTTACTTTGGCTATTCATAGATATGAATAACATAAAAAATAATAATAATTCAGCTCTATCTTTATTTTAGTTTTTATTCAGAATTATTTAAGCTTTGATAGCTAGCAATCAATTATGTCAAAGATGGAAATTAAAAATAATTCAATTTACAGATTTAACTAAAACTATTTTGTCTGAGAAGTAAATCGTATTTATCTATCTATTCAATATTTCCACTTCCGAGCCTTCATTTTACACACATTGTTGTCAGCCTCAGGACTTAGTTAATATGCCCCATGTTGCAGAGCATTGAGATCGAAACGAGCGTAAATATGCCTGTCATCATTTTGACATCAACATTGCTGTCGGCATCGTCGGAGCTGCAGCCGTAGCTGGAGCTTTGGCTATATCTGTGTGGCTTGGGTTGTTGAGCGGGGCATTACCATAACTATAATGCATATTTCAGCATCGGCATCGGCGACGACAACGCTCCCGTCTAAGGCCCCGTCATCATCATCATCATCATCATCAACGACAATGATGATGCCGTCGTCGTAGCCGTCGTCATGTGGAAAATCCCCGGTATCACTTTCGCTTATGCCATGTTGACAATCTCGGCTTCAATGTGTGCCCAGTAGTAGCCCAGCCAGCCCCGCCCCCCGCCCCCATCCTCCCTTACCACCACCTTGCCCCCCCCCCCCCAACTGTTGTACTTAGTTATCTGGGAAACATGCCTGGGCATATTTATGCCTGGTTTGTAGCCGCATTTGTTGTTCCTCCGCTGGCCTGGGCCCCGGCCACAATGAATGGCAAGGTTTTAGCATAAAAGTTTATTGAACTAGAACCACGAGGTAAATACACATAGATGGAACCGCTGGAACCGCCCCCCATTGGCCATGCAGATACAGTAACGACAGTCTTATGGCCTGCTTATAAATAAATCGATGCAATTTACGCGCTAAATTGGCCGAAATGGACGGCGAAAACTACTTTACAGGGTATACATGGAGGTGCTCCCAGCGGTATAATAAGCGGGATGCTAAAGCAGAATATTTACGAAATCGATTTTAAAAATTTGTGAGAGAAGATTTAAAATTTTGTAAGAAATTCTCTTGACATTATTTTTTTAAATTTTACTTCATATTCGCTTGATATCTTATTTTTTTATTTAAAAATTTAAGATTTGAAAATAATATTATAAGCCATGTGTGTTTTTATATTTTCAATAAATACATTTTTTGCAATTGAAAGAAATTAAATAGTTATAAATTATTATATATATACTCTTACTATCCACATTATTATTATCTCTCAAAACTTCGTTATCTCTGCTTGAGATAAGAATATTTATATTAATTCTACAAATTCTGAACAAATGTTTTAAAATATGAACATAAATTTTGAATGAATTTCAATTGTTAATATTTGCATTTTGTTAAAGCTGACTTTTAGGTATCCACATTTGTTATCAAAAATTCCAACCATATGTGATTGATGATATAAATAAATTGTGGACAAGTCACTCGGGATGCCCAGCAAATTGAACCCTCAAACAGTTCGTCTATCATATTAGGAGTCCCAAATCAAACACGTTGGGGCCTCATCTCTCTCGCTCCCTCTCTTCCGATTTCCGTGGAGCATTTTCCCATTTTGGCCAATTTGAGCAACTGCGAGTGTGTGACTCCCGTTGCTCGTGTTCGTAATCCACGTGGATTATGTCAAAATTGGTATATCATAAAAACGTCGCGTACGTGACCGGCATGGACGAAATATGATGAAGCTGAACGAGGTAAGAGAGGGAGAGAGAGATAGGCAGTGAGAGAGAGAGGTAAGCGCAGCGATTCGAACCCGGAACCGAAACCGAAACCATTAACTTTGCCTTTTGGCGCTGCTGACACTCCAACCTTTTGACCAAGTGATTAATTTGTATGCGCCAGGCGCTGACTTTTGCGGTCTCGGGACAAAGGCCAAAAGTGTTTGGCATGTAACGGAAATGCGCGCCCGGGGACAGTCCGTCCAGACAGCTCGGAGCAAGAGTTAGCGGCAGATGGGCAACACATTGTGCTGTGCCAGTGTTGGAAAGTGCTTTGAATATGCAACTTGGAGGGGGGTGGCAACATAAAGTTTTGCCTTCGGCTTACGGATTTCGCCTGCGAAGTTTTCCACACTATGGCCCGGGCCTTATAAAGCGTCTTGCTTGGCTTATGGCCAAAAACTTGTAAAGCGGCACAAAAACTTGAAATACGTTTTCTTCGCTTTTCTTTTGGGTGTTTTTTCTCAATTTTTTGTTTGCTTTTGTTTTTATAACTACAAGCTAAAAGCGAAATAAAATTCATGACGCGACAATTGGTAAGAAAAACTCACATCCCGTTCGCTCGGTTCGTGTCAAGATTTCATTAAACTTTCTGTAAGACAGCAAAGCCTGACCAATCTATAAAGGAAGGCCAACAAAAGGGGAGAAGGACCCAAACAAAACTTGGCTCATTAATTGAGTCGCTCGCTCTATTAGGCAAAAGGGCAAGAGGAAAAGCAAAAGACATTTCGCATAAATATAAATACTGCATAATACGAAAAGGGGAGGGATTTAACTGCGAGCAATATTGAATGGACTTTCGGGTGCTCGAAATTTGCATACTCTAACGAGTTGTTGTTAAGTTTAACTTGAAGATATAATATACACACAGATTATTGTACAAAATTTTTCAGATATTTTACAAAAATTCTGGTTCCATTTCAGGTCCTTATTCAGATCATAAATTACAGAACTTAAATTATGAGAAACTAACTTTCTCTTAAAGATATTAACTCTTCTTGTTGAACAAAAAGAATAGATTGCATTCCTTTTAAAATATCCTCTTCAAATTATAAATGCTCCCAAAAAAAAAGGAAACCCTGCCTTAAGTCAGCGTCTAGGAGTTTCCTTAAGGAAAAGAGTGTTTCCTATTTCAATTTCGTACATCAGCCATTTGAAAATGAACTTTAGACTCGGCTGCCGTCGGCGCCCCAGCTAAGTATCTGTTTCTGTGTTTGTATCTTTAGCTGGAGCTAAAGCTACTGCTGTAACTGTAGCTCCAGATGTATCCTTTTCTTTTTATTGTATTACCGCGAGTGTTATGCTAATTTCCGTAACCGGGAAGCAGCGGGAATCTGCCGACCCGAGTCTGTGGTTCCTGCTCATGCCTCGTCTTTGTCGTCGTCGTCGTCGGCGTCGGCATCTTCAGCAAAGTCCTGGGCCGGAAATGAAATTTAACTGAATTTGCATTGGAATTCGATTAAATCGTTTATGCAAACATTTCGTTTCATTTCATTTGCGGGTTTTTCGCTCTCTCGACCCGACTACGGCTGTAACTGTAAACAGTAAACTCATTCACTGTAAACATGTGAATGTGCGAATCCTTTTTGCCTAACGCCAAATTGTGGCCATGTCTCGACTCCACTTCCACCTCCAACTCCCGCTCATTTTGCGCCATTTGATTTTCTTCTGCGTCTTCGTCGTTTTCTGCAGTTCTTGTGGCAAGGCGAAATTACATTGAAAAGCCTCGAGTTGATTTTGGCATTCATCTAATTTACATAATGCTCATATGTTTGCCTGTTTTCGAGTTCTGCACGGCTCAGCACATTAAATGCTGTGGAAATGTATCTTAAGGCTTGTTATTTATGAATTAATTTCATTTCCCATGTAAATGCATAAAGGTAATCGAGTATGCGACGCCTTAGCTCTATCTGCCTCTCGCTTTCCGTCTCTTTTTATCCAAAGCATTTGCATAAAAATATGAAATTTTATTCATAAAAACGGCAAGGACATTGAAGATTGATGGAACTGGTGCTGAATGAAGTGAGTATTTATCATGAAAAAGTATTTTTTTTTCTTCTTAAATTTTAGATAAGAACTCAAGAGAAGAAACTCTTGCAGGAAAGGTATTTCCTCCTCTTTTGGGAAAGTTATGGAGGTTGGTAATCTCAACAAAGGCACGATTAAAGAGCTATTTTTCTTGGCAATTTGTACATTTCCTTATAAATGCCTTAAATGAACTCTAATATTTCCCATAGCCAACATCAAGAATGAAATGAGCATTTGAAAAATATTCCATTTTTACGGCATTGCATTGCCTGATGATTGCTAAAGGGCAACTCTGTTTGCATTTATTACAGTCGTATAATTCGCAGCATTGCGTTCGTTTCTGCAGCGTCTTTAAGCCCGGAGTTTTATCTAAGCCCCAAATGGCATTCAAATGCTAACCGCATGAGTCGCATAAGGATGCACCGAAGGATGCGGCAATAAGCTGCAGTCGCAGTGGCAGTGGCAGTGGCAGTGGCTGTGGCACAGCCAGTGTGGCACTGTGGCAATGTGGCAGTAACCTACTGCGGTCATACTTTGTCTCTTCTCGCTCTCTGTGAAAGCCATTTGGCACAATGAGCTACCAAAAATGGAGCCGAGCTCCATGGGAAATGTCTGTTTTAGTGCGGTCCAGGAAACAGTTCATAAATAAGCATATGCATGTGAGTCTATCAGAGCGAGTGTGTGTGTGTGTGTGTGTACACTCATACTCTCCATACGCTCATATGATGGAGGCATGCGAAATTCTATTTATATCAGCATAACTCGGCTTGCGGCTTGTTTTCCACATATGCAGAAAGAATTGAAATAATATTACAATTGCATTCGGTCTATTTGTTTGGCTTTTGGTTCGAAATCGAGCTCAGTTTTTGCGCTCTACCACAAAATACGTTTGGCTTGTCTCGAATGTCTCATAAAAGCATTGCAAATCCAATAAAAACCTTGTTGCACCATATTTTCTATGGCGCAAAATGGTGAAAATTGAAGCGCATTAAATATTTAAGCACAATTGGAAAACTCTATTAACACCGTCCGAAAGTGTGGAATGAGAGGAACAGCATCTGCAAAAAGTTTGCGCTCACTTATAAATCATACAAATTTAAATCACAAGACAAAACTTATCCATTATCAACATTAGCAAACAAAAGTAGCCCACCCCCGCCCCCCTCATATTTCACTCCTCGCCATGCGGCAACTTTTACGCATTTTACAACAAATTTAACTTTAATTTGGTAATTTACCAACGCTCGGGGCGAAGCATCTGAAGGCGAATGAAACTGAATGAATATTCAATTTGTATTCAATGAATTTTCCGTGGAGCGTTTGGCCAACAGGCACTGTTTAAAGTTAAAAACTCAATGTTTGAACAACCTTCAATTTTCCTGAAAAACTTTTTAGTTGATTTTTAGCTGAGTTATGGGAGAAGTACAGATTTTTTACATGAAAATAAATTATATATTATATTAAGTTAAATTTTTTATTTTTTTTGCATTTTCTTACTATGCAGTCTATGCAGCTCTTTCATTTATGAGGTGAGCATAAAAATATTACCGGTTTATTGTTATGAACATAACATCATTAATTTTTAGCAATTTGTGCTCGATTTGGACATATCGATTTACATATAAGAGCTGTTTTTCCGAAATTTTACTTTTTAACTATTTTACAACTCAATCAAAATACTTTCTTCAGAATAATAAAAAATAATTAAAATAATTCTAATAAAAAATGTTCAAATTGCATTTATGATTATTTCAGAAACAGGTTATCTAACATTTTAGTGAATAATATAAATTTCATTTCAATTTCAATATTTAATTTTTTTTGTTTTTTCATTAATTTCATAGGTCAATAACATTCCAGCAATATATTGTCGGTCACTGGCCACTTTCATTGATTGACCCCTGAGATCTATCTACCCAATGTTTGACATTTGCTATGTGGAATTTCGCGTCCATATTTAACATGCGCCCACCATTCCCTCAAAAATCAACCAATTCCCAAAATAAAAAATTGATCAGAAAAAAAGAAATGAAAAACGGGACTAACGTGGAGCCCATAAATTTTCAACTCTGCCCCCGCTCATTTGCGCAGAGGATTAAAGGGTCTCGTCGGGGTTTTGCACTCTCACCATTTGTTATGCCTTTGCGTAGGGCTTTGCTTTCCCAATTTTTCTCGATTTTCGTTGTGTCCTATTTTTCAGGCGGTGTTTTCTTGTTGCTGTTGTTGCTTTTGTCCTTGTTGGCCCTGCCGGAAAGCTTGCAAAAGTGATTAATGCAAAAGGCGGCAGCCGCGTCGATGGCGACCAACAACAAATTTGCCAACGCGAATGGGAACGCCCGCAAAGCCGGCATTTTTATTGAATTGCCAGCTTTGGAATGCGCCAGCCACTCCATTTACCTGCGCAGCCTGAATAAAACTAGACACTCAGTGAATTTTCTAGCGAGAACTGGTCCGTGGAACGGGTTAGACGGGGGGCCGGGAAACTATGCTTTGACTACAGTTGCGCGGATTAAAGCAGAAAATGCTCCGAAAGCCGCTTTGGGACAGCAAAAAGTATGCAGCAGGTGTTAAAGCCAAATCAACGTGCTAGAAACGAGCGGCGAATTTGAAATGTCCTTGCAAATAAATGGCCTTACAATAAAGAAAATAACTATTGAAGTTTCAAAATATAAAAATATTTTAAAAATCTGAGTTAAATTTGCAAATTCAGACTTTTTTACTTTTGTTTAAATTATTGATAGCCAATTTTCTTCAAGAAAGATCCATTCAAGTATATAATTGTATATCATATGATGAGGAAAGTAATAGTAAGTAATAAAAAAGCAGCACTAATTTGTTTATTTTTTAACATATTTATTAGTGATGTTAATCCGAAATAAACATTGATTTTTTATATCGGATTAGAAAATCGTGTTGATAATCATCGATGCGTCGATATATCGAGAAAAAAAGATTATCGAGTTAAAATTGGAAAACAGTGCTGTTGTTTACATCGATGCGTCGATGTTTTGATTTTTTTAACATCAAGCTTAAAGATTCCAAAAGGATCAATATATTTATAAAAATCGATCGAGGTAGATCGAAATATCGTAAAAAAGATTATCGAGTTAAAATTTGAAAAAATCGCTGCTGCTAACATCGATACATCGATATATATATTTAAAAACTAAAAAAAAATACCACATGTAATTTAATTTAATTATTTTAAACTGCTGTTCAAAATAACTCAACGATTGAGATTGGAGTTTATCCGAAATATTTCAAGTTTACGATAACAAGTTATCTGATAAAGTTTGTATGCCCTTCTAAATGCTCGAAAGCGATTTTCAATAAATACGAAACGAGCCCGAGACAATAAAATGTCAAGAAAATTTAGACAGTCAGCCACCCCTCGATGGAGCAGGCACGCTCCGGGCCCAGTTGGTTTATTCGGGGGGTGTTGGCAACTGGGTAACTGCCAGCCAGATTTCTATCAAGCCATCAAACTGGCAATGAGACCAATGCTGCCACTGCTGGCTTAGTCAGAAGTCAAAGGACAGGCCGAGTGTCAGTGACACCGAACCACCCCCTTTGAGTGTGGGGTGGAGCTCTGCTCGGCTCGGCTCGGCTCGACATTCTCCATTATTGATGGTAATTTTAAAACGTGCCTACAACAAAAATTTTACACATTTGCCGGATTTACAATTTGCGTGGCTTTGTTTTGCTTGCGTTCGATTGACGCTTATCTTAATGGACCAAACATATGGGCAGGCCTGCCGCCGTCCCCGCTCCTGTCCCTGTCTCTGTCCCAATCCTCGCACGTCAGGAGCAAACGTGTTGATAATTTAAATAAGCTACTTTGAGCACTGCCGTTTGACATTGCGCATACGCAGCGTTCGCCTGTCGTCGCTGCGATAAGCTTTGGTAAATGTTTTTCGATTTTGTATTAATTTTGTGCTCAAATCCCAGCGAGATTTGTGCGTAAGTAATGCACACACCGACGCCGACTGAGCCGGCAATAGAAAGAGCGGGAAGATGGGCGTGTATGCTGCATTGAAAAAATATTTGGAAATTCCATAGGTTAGAGAATTTGCAATAAATGCGTTGTGGGCATAAATTGGAAGAAGGTGTGCGCGCGGAGAGTCTGGCTAAATAATATTTGCTTAAACCAGATTTTACATAAATGCCGCAAGTTTTTGGAATTAATAGCTTTCTTTTCTTAATATGTATATCGGTGATCGAAATTGATTCAGTTTTAAGTTACAAATTAGTTTATTATTTATAATTTGTCTAAGATATTTTTTTTGTAAGATAAACTTTTTGTCTCTCTCTGACTAGAAAAACAAATGTCTATTTTAAACTTAGGAATATACCGTTTTGAATTCAAATATTTAAAAATGTATTATGATAGAGTTATTTGAAAATATAAATGTGATACAAACCGTAAGGTTCCACAGAAGATACTTTATTTTAGAATCGAATTTAAATTGTTGCAGAAAGAGTCGATTTATTTTTTGGTTCTCTGTAGTCAAAGTATCGCTTGTTGTTTTTGGCAGATTAATAATTAATATTAATTATATATATATATGTACATGGCACTTAAATTGGAATAGTCTATTTTTAATACGTTAGTATCCAAGTAAATTGCTTTGGTATAGCAGTCTCGAAGCGAATCAAATTTGATTGTACGTCTAGCTTCTGAAACACAAACTGTAAGTATTTCTCTTTGCCCACTGTGACTAATGTTTTCTATACTCGACAATTCTGGTTCAGTTGGTTAAATGAGAAGTTTCTCGCACAAATATACTAACCAAGTTAACTAACCAAGTATTATGAAGCTGTTCAAATGGGCAGTTCGCAACTGTATTCAAGATATCTCCCAGTGAGTCCCGCTTAAACATTGACACTTGCTTGATATTAAAACTAAGTTTATTATTTCAGTATTTTATTTTAGCTCAGGCTGTTTACACGTCCCGCGAAATAAATATGTTTATCGAACATGATTAGAAATACAAAAGGATGGTATACTTGAAACTTTTGGCCCAGTCGTCCCTTACAACTTCCTGAAATAAAAGCATATGTATTATAGTTTATAGAAGTAGGCTATTTTTCTGGGATACAAACTTTCGGCTCCAGCAGCTGTTGTGCCCTCTTCGTTCAGCTCAATAACGGTTGTCTGCAGAATCTCTTCGACCTTAACATTTGTCTTAAAATCAGTTAGATCACCCAAGCCGGCATTTTCAAACAAACGCCTAATGCCCAGTTTCCGTAGTACACTTTTGAAGCCAATTTTAAATTCAAGCTTAAACTTAGGCAATACAATTTTGACTTTCGTCTTGGGCCCTCTTAGATCAAGCTCTCCAATATCCACTTTAGCCAAGTTCTCCGCAAGCTTGTCAATGCCGCTAGCTGTTCTCGGCCGAATAATAAGCATTGAAACCATTTCTACGGGATATGGTAGTTGCAGCACATCGGCATTCAATTTCTTGATATATTTCGTCCGAAATTTGCCTGTTTGGGCCATCATCTCAATCCACTCAGTGCGATTGCCTCCATCCTTGCCAGCCACACGAAAGTGCCGCTTTTTGGTTTTCTTTTTATCGAACTTAAATTCCCATCGTTTTCGGAAATAAGTCGCACCGATGGTAATGATTTTCATATTTTTATGCACTTTGTCAATAATTGTGGTTACTTCGTTTTTCGTTTTGTTTGCTATCCAATTATTCATTGTGTCGGCAGCTTTCGCGCGGTTCGCAAAGTCAACTCTTTCAATTGCATTTTCGTACAAGGTGCTCAGATTCAGGTGATTTGAGAATATGTTTAAGTCCTTGGACACAAAGAACCGAATGTCCGATTTTATATTATTATCGTAGGGAATTCCATGCAGGTCCCCCTTTGTTATTTGCCCTAATTGCAGAAATTTACGAATTTCCTTGGCCGTATCGCCCTTTGCCCACGAATACAGCTGCAACAAACCGTTTATTAGCAAGTCGGGCGATACGACAACATTCTCCGTCTTTTTCTGACGCAAGACTTCCGACACTATAGACATGGCTCCTCTAAATCCAAATACCGATCCAATTGCATCCAGTGCCAGTAGCACGAATACTGGCAACGTTTTAGAGAACTTGACCATTTTCGTAGAACTGTTTTTTCGATCGAAAATAGAGAACAGTCTGATTTCAAATTGGTAATGCATTTTTAACTTGATTCGTTCTCGATTTGTACGCTTGTTGCATCGATTGTATAATTTACTTAGTGTGATCAACATTATATTCTGTTATATTGACACAGATCTGAGGGGTATATTTCAAAAATTGTTCGTTATTATAATATATATATTATTTATATTAATATTAATTATTTTTATTATTTATTATTAATAATACTATTTATTAAATTTCATTCTGTCTCTGCATATTTACTTTTAAATTTTTGTTTGTACATAGAGTAATTTATTTCGACTTCGGGATTGAATTCTTTTAAAAAATTGAAGCACTCAAATTAAAATTACGATGCACATTTATTAACAAAATGCCAAGGATGCCAAGTTGCAAGGACTCGACGCATGCGACGCATATAAAATTTAAGCAGAGGCCAAACACCGGCCATAGACGAGGGCAACAAAAGCAAAAGAGCAAAAATCAAATCAATTTTAATTTAGAAAACAAGCAAAAACGCGTCGGAAAAATGCGAAGGCAAGCGAAAAGTTGGGAAAACAGGACAACAACACGGGAGCAGCAACTGAAATGCCAACCCTTCGAGCGTCTTGCAAGGACAAGAAAAAGAGCCAACCCCAAAATGAGAACAAACCTGCCGGTGCTCCCCCCTTTGCTCCCCTTCCCCGTCGATTCCACTACCCTGACAATGCAAACAGTGTGCTCAGCATATGCGCATAAATCTCAGCCTGGACGTGGGCAGGGTGCCAGCAGGGGAAGAGTCAAGGGCCACCCCAATGCAAACTGGGGCGATTCGCCCGGGTCGTCTGATTCTGCTTCTGCTTCTGCTTCAAGACGACAGCACAATCTAATAAAATGGCTAAACGCTTCAATGACAATTCGAGCATGTAAAGTACGTATACACAAACGGGGGGCTGGGGCAAGACAGAGAAAAGAACGGTAAATACATGTTGCATGTGGCGCTTAGCCGTGTCCTACAAGCGCCATCAGACGGGGCGCCCGGCCCCTGCCCCTGCCCCGGCAAAAGTAGGCAATAATCGTAAGTGAAACTGCGTTCGCTTGCCGGAAAGGGGATTAAAGCGGGGCTTGGGGCGGGGGCCGGTCAGTCACCAGCTGCTGAGCTGACCCCGCTCCGCCTGCTCCCGCCAAGACGCACACCCCAATCAGCTCTTGCGTATTGAAATGCGCTTTAAGTTGTGGCGATGTGTAATTGAATTAAATGGATTTCAATATGCGGGCGCATGTTCCCCCAAGAAAGGGGGGGGGGGCGTCGGTGAATGTGCGGATGGGCAGCAAGGGCAACATGGAACAGTGTGTATGCATAAGCAGCTGCCGAGATCAAAGTCACTAAAATTTGTGTTGGTTTCTGTCGGAATAGGGCGTCGTCGAATATAAACTTTTACATTTAGTATAAAGCGAAATTTCGGGAATATCAGAAATAGCTAAACTTAACTGCTCGACTTTTTTAAACATCAGTTTAATTTTGTATATATATAAAAGGACTTGAGATTAAGCCAAATAAGAACTATCTGCTTAAAGGTCAGAAATTACAAAAGTATTTAAATTTTTTATACATAATAATAGTCTGATGTAAGTAAAAAAATTTGTACTTAATTAAAAATGCATTTTAAATTTATTTAAAAATATACTCATCTCACTTTTAGCTGTTGTGGTTGCCTAACGTTTTCGCTTTTAAGCTATATTTAAATCTTACTCAGGCATTAGAAATACAGATTTTAATGTAAATACATTCACATATGTGTATGTGCATTTCAAAGTAGTTTTGCATTTTTAATCCCATTTGCATGCCCAGAACTCTCTGGAGCTTTGTTATCCCCCCTCCATGCTTTGTGGCTGGAGCTGAGAAACAGGTAGCAACATTGGCAGCTTTGGCAAATTTGTCGGGGCAACTTTAAGACTCATTGCGAAAACTTTTGGCAACATGCAAACTTCAATCAACACCAGCAAATATCAAACTGGGAAACCGCAAGACAAACTTAACTGACCAACTGTCCCGCATTGTGTAATTTTTCAACTTGAGACCAACCACAAAGATAACAAAAACCGAAAAACAAAAAACAAAAAACAAAAAATACACTCAAAAGGAGAGAGACGAAACTTTTTGTGACTTCTTATCGTTTTTTCGGTTCCTTTGGTCGTTCATTGTTTTATTTACCTGGCCGCCAACTGCTTTGCCAGGTTGTGTGTGTGTGTGCTGGTCTCTTTGCTGGTGTGTGTGCTTATTTATATCGCATGATTGAATCTTGGCCAACAGCAACTTTTTCTATTAACTTTAATGCCAGCAGAGACCAACCTGCAGTTCCAACTATGTGGCTATAAGGCAACAACTGTCTGCTTTGGCGGGTTTTTGTCTGCTTTTGTCTAGGCAGCGTCCGCCTCACCTGTGAAATGGTCGCCTCTTTAGCTCGTAAATGAACTTGATTTTATCGTCGTCTCGTCCTACGTCCTTCGTCCCCCTCCCCCATACACACCACACTCTCAATGTGTATTGATTTCCAGCGGCTTCCACTTGGCTGCCTCGACTTTCTCAAGTGGTTCCTCGTTCTGGCGTTACATTGTTTTTATGCCACGATTTTGGTTCGTCTCCTAGCGCTAATGAAAAAGTTCAGAAGTCAATGTTTTTTGACTTTTCATTGGGTTTTCTGCTGCTGTTTCTTTAGAAGTTTTTCCCTTACCGCCTCGGCCGCTTTTTATGGCAATTTCAGTTTGAGTCCAGCGATTGTCCATTATTGATGACTTCGCAAGTCGCGAATAGCTCAAGAAGAGTTCATTAATCGTTGCAAGCCGAGTCGCCTGTACCCTTCAAGCGTCCAATCAAAGATATTGCTTTAATATATACACTCGTAAATTAGTTAAATTTTGTAGTTGAAGGCGTCAGAATCAGAGATTTAAGCTGCGGATTTTTATAAAATATAATTGGATAAAATGTTTAAAAAGTTTTTTGGACTGAAAATACTTCTTTATACTATGAATTATTTATATATCAGAAAATTATACAATAAATATATATATATATATATATATCTTCAAGTGTTCATCAATTCGAATGCAACTGCTTTTTCTTGTTGAAGTAATTAGGAAACTTTCAGAACATCGCCGACAAACCGATCAAAAATGTCTTTAAAACACATTTTGGGGCACATTACATAAATTGCTCATTAAGTCCAATTACACACATAATTCCATCTGACTTGTGAGTGCGTGTGTGTGTGTGTGTGCGTGTGTGTGAGTGTGAGTGTCTTTGGTTGTCTGCCAATGTAAAATATTGGCATTGTACGACATGCTCATTAATTATGCTGCATATTGCAGTTTATCAACACAATCGTCGAGTTGACAACATATTAACCGCCCGTCCCCTCAGCCGCCCCTACCGTCCCACGCCCACTGAAGGACTCTCGCCTTGAATTGGTTGTACTTGCATTTAATTTATAACCCGAAAAGCCCAAAGTTATACATTTTAACAGGATATGAATAAAGTTGAAGACAATAAAAGCAAATAAAACAGACAGACAACCACTCGACAGGCCAAACTCAGCGGCAGAGCCGGCGAGGGGTTGGGAAAGGGGGGAAGGGCAGGCACAAGGAGGGGATGCAAGAGATTCATTATCTAGCACAACATTTATAAGTGTATGGCAACTGTCTGTGGCACTGGATGAGAGTATGTGACTTCCTTCAACTGGCTGTCTCTGCGTCTCTCTCTCTCTCGCGCTCGCTCTGTCTCTTTCTCGGCATGCGTATGCGTATTTAATGAGCAGACGTGCGTGCCAACTGAGCTAAGCCCAGCTGGGCGCATCCACAACAGAATCCCCCAACACCGAGCCGTAAATCCAAAACTCGTTGTTTCTCCTTATGGCGGGAGCGTAGCGGGAAAACGCAAGTGTTGGGCATGTATGTGGGCAATGTGTGGGTGCAAATACGTGAAAATGCCAAAATTAAACCAAAACTTTTCATGCTTCATCGCAGCAGGAACAACAACAGCAACAACAATGTGGAAGCTGAACGTGCACTTGGCCACTTTTGGTGACTACGTGCAAAAGTTTTTCATTTCCGCTTTGGCAAACATTAAAGCTGCCAGAACGAATTTACAACGAGCTGCAGTTACAGATACAAACAGCCAGCAGATACAGATACAAAGATACACGCACGCCCGAACTGAGCTGAACTCAACTGAGTTCAGTTTGAGATGAGCTCGGCTGAAATGAGATAATCAGCGGCCGAAAGCGGAAATGAACAAACGCAAATAAATCAAATGCAAAAGCCGACAAGAAACAAACAAAAATAAACAGAAAAGCGGGCTAAATAAAAAGATACTTATATACATATGTACACATACATATATGTATCTATATAAAGTACTGCTACAAATGTTGTTGTATATCTTTTGGTCTTCTAACAAACTTTTTAATTGGTTAGCAAATGTTATAGAAAATAATTTATTTCAATTTATATTAACTATGGAATGGCTCTTTGAAATGCAATAAAATATTTTAATTTTTTGCATGAAATTCACTTTAATTAAATTCAAATTTATCCAATTCACCCGCTAACAGTAAATACAGAGCATATATCGTAGACTTTAAAAGTTAGAAACACCAGAAAAACCTTGGCACATTCTCGGGTTTAATAAAGCGAGTGCGGATCAAGGAAAATGATCAAGGATACCACTCACAGCCGCTTCAAATGGAATATAATAAAATTTTAATTTAAATAACAGACATTTTTTAATGCAGCAGAATAAAATGCTGCCAAAGGTTTCTAATTCCGGCTTTAGAGAACTTTTCCTTTTTCTTATGCTTTTCCTTTGGCTTGTGGGTCATGGATGAACTCCAGGACGCGACGGTAAAAGATTTTATTATGCGCAACTTTGTAGATATATTTTTTAATTTCTTTCTGTATTTTATATATGACTCCTAGTGGAGCAAACTTCAGCAGAGCACGATTAATTGCTTGTTTATATACTTAGTATAATCATAACATTAATTTAAACATGTTCTCATGAAATTTCTTATAGACACAACTTTAAACTCGATTGCATATATATTTATTATTGTATTTTCTATTTGTTTGTATTCTTTCAATTAAAACTGGCTGTGTAAACAAGAAAATAACCTGTTGATATATCAGTTTATCAGTTTAGTCAGACTTTTGAGCATCTAATAGCCAAGAACCTGCCACTATTCGTAGCTGGTACTTAATCAGCGCCCGCCAAGCTAATCCCACAACAAACTTTGGCACTTGGCGCGCTCAAAATTAGCGCCTGCGACCCCCCAATTAAAGGAAGCATGTCTCGGCGGAATAGGACGGAAAGACGGAACAAAAGCAGCGTCGCGGCGCGCGCGTGTAAACAGTTGCCATTGGCCATAACTCTAAGCCAATAGTCAACATGAGAAAATAAAACAAAAACAAGGCCCAGACCAAACACTTGACTGAGGCAATGGCTACGAATTGGCCATGGCTTTGGCTTTGGTTCTGGCTTTGGCTTTGGTCTGGGCGCATTCACGCCTTCAAATTTTCAACAATAGCAAAATGAAGCAAACGAAGCGACGAAGCCACTTTAAGCTCTGCAAATCCATAAAGCAAACAAAATGGTTTTCAAATAGAAACCGCGTTCCGGATGCGAGCAGCCAAGGAGGCCAAAACGGGCGGGGGAGAGCCGTCGGCCTCGTCGGCAGGGGAACCCAGTGAGCAGCTAGCAGAAAGCAGCCAGCAGCCAGGACGTTCGATGTTGCCATTGTTACGGACATCGATAACACTGAGCCATATTTTCACAGCGGTTAGACCAAGAAGGCAAACCCCAAGCTAGAGTCTGGAGTCTGGAGTCTGGAGAATGGCGAATGGCGAATGGAGTGGGCGGGGAACTGAGGCGGCGGCTGCCATCGGGTGTCAACATTGCCGGAGGCTGTCGCCTTTCCAACAGTTTGTTTGGTTGTGATTTTCGTTTTGTTTTCTTTTTTCGAATGCTCTGGCAGCTCTGCTAGAAAATTGAAAATTTTCTTACTAATCGCAATCGATATGCATTGCCAAATGTCACTCAGCTGTGGGGGCTGTGGAGTGGGGGGTGGGGAGTGGCGAGTGGTTGGGGATCTGTTTGAGTTCGATTGTGCAAACAAATAAATTGAAGAATGCTCAAAATTAAATAAATATTTGGCATTTTCAGCTGCAAATAAATTACAATAATGAATGACTTTGCCGGGCTTAGCGAGTGAGAAAGATAAATTACAGTTGATTTAACAAATTAAGTTGCCTGGCTGTGTCCCACAGAAATGTAGAAAGCTATGTCAAATCATTTTTAAGATTTTTGTCCAAATTTAAAGTGTTTCCATTAAAGCCAAAAAATAAGCAGTATTTATTTACATATTTTCATATACTATTTCGTAAATAAGTGTATTAATTGGGAACATAAACATCATGAACGTAAGTTGTTGTAGTTGTTGCTCAACTGGGTCAGAAATGATTTACATTAGTATTATTGTCATAAAGTTGAAATAAACTATACACAAGCCAAATTGCCGTAAATATTTTATTTTCTCAAAAATATTTTTGTTATTTAAATTTATAAACTTTTGGTGTTTTCTTCACCTTTTACCTTAGCTTGCGCAAAACTTTAACAAGTCTTTAAGCCTTGAATTTGTAGTACAATTAAATTATGTTTTATGTATATACTATATATATTTATTTTTTAATTTTCCACGAAAATAACGAAAGAGTTTTGTTTAATGAATGTTATATATTTAGTTATATTTTATACCAGCTATCAACTGCAGTCTTAACGACGCGTCGTTTTAAATTATTCACAAAGTGATTGCCGATTTAAAGCCTCGAGGCCGTTCAATTAACACAATTGCATATTCAGCTCCAAAAACGCACTCTAGCACTTCTGAAGGCGAAATTCCGTGGCAGGGTGCGCAAATTAAAATCGACACCCAATAACCAGGCCAGCAGCCACGCCACATGCGTCCGTGCCACATTCCGTGGTGCCACCTCGGCCACCTCGGCCACCTCGGCCCCCTCCATGCCCCCTTTCTTCCGTCGGGGATTTTTGCTCTGCTCCTTCAACAAGAACAACACTTCGACGTGCGCATAATTCACAGCTGAGTGAATTTTAAGTGGTTATTGCAAAAGTTCGCACAGGCGAAAGTGTTGCGCGCAGCCCTTCCCCACCCGCCACCCCCTGTGTCCTTCTTCTTCTTTCTTTCTCAGTGCAGCCATATTGGGTGGCAGCAAATTGGAGCGCAGTTTTTATTGAGTTATGTTTGCGCGGTGGGAAGGGGGCGGGGGCGGTGGCGGTGGCGGGAGCGGGGAGGGTGCGCTGCAGGCACCGCGCAGCGGCGACGATGGCGTCGTTGACTAGGCCAGAAATTAGGTTAAGCATTATAAATAATTTGATTAGCCTTAATTGGCGTGAACTTGCAACGACTCGGCAAGCAGCATGAGCCAGCGCCCAACTCGGCTGCAAAGGTCGCCCGACTTGAGGAGTCGAAGGCTCTTTATGATTGACAGGCGGGCGCGACATGGGGCTGGGGCAGGGGCAGGGGCAGGGGCGCTGCCAGACGGAAATGATTATTATATAATTGAAATTGATAGGCAAGTGAGAGAGCGGGCGCTGGGAAGTTGCCACTTGCCTGCTTCAATTATTCATAAAATCCCATTTAATTCCAATTAAAGATGCAAAAGCAGCTGCTCATCTAACGATAAGCTGACAATCGACCCCAAATGGGGCGTCGGGTGGATTCGGCATGGGTCATTCATCCGCTGCAGCTATTGACTATTTGCCCAACGTTTTACGTGTTCAGGCGAGAAACGTGCTCAAGTTGAGATTTAAAGCTACATTTCGCACGGAAGTTTTGCGTATATTTACGTATACCCTATTAAAATTAAAGGTATTTTTTACTAGCCAAATTGAAGCCTTTTCTGTGCTCTATCTTGCATTAAATGTCAATTTTGGTTTGGTATACAAACTGTGAATTTTAAGATACCAAACAGTATTTTAAAAATACTAACGGAGACTACTTGTTAAGTTCTGATATAAATTAATTTAATTTTAATATTTAAATATAACATATAATATTTAATTTAATATTTTAATTAATTCACAACATTTTAAAATAATTTAGTACTATCCATATCAAGTGTTTAGCAAAGACACGAACCCTGCTGAAATCCCATGCATATTATGCTCGTCTGGCCCCGTCGTAACTGCCGGCTGGTTTGGTCCTGAGCGTTGAGTTCTCACTCCTCAAGTACGTATGATTACATACAAATATCTGTAGGATTGTCTCAACTCTCGCTCTATATCTTACCAAACAGTCGCGGGTTCGAGTCCCGCTTCGGGCATGGGTGTCTTTAACAAATGTGTTTGTCCTTAACATGAATTGTATATAATTATATACACTAAATAATTAGTGTATATCGAATTATAAATATTATTGTATAATAAATACATAAATATATATATATAAAATATAAATACTACAGTACATAAAAACTTGGGATAATAATATAATTTTGTAAATATTGTGTTGTATATATTTATAATTTATAAAAGGGTAGTTTTTAAGCAGCAACAAGCATATATACATACACTTATACACTTATTATATATAAGGAAATTGTATATAAAGAACTCTCTAAACAACCAATTGAGAAAACCCACAAACATAAGCACAACAAACAACTCAACTATATAAACAACACCAAACGTCGTCATACACAAGAGGAAAAGGAGGAGGAGGGCAATTAGCTGGCTGTGTGGCTAGAAGAAGAAAACAACAACATCATCCCATCATCTTCTTCTAATCTCACATTCTCTTACGTCTCTCGTTGCTATGGTTCTGGATAGAATTGAATGGACTGGATTACTGGAATGCAGAAGTTTTGAATCGCCTTGAATTAGAACTAAATGTCGGAAAGTTATAAAACAACAACAAAATAGCTAATTGACAAATATAAATAAACTTTTAGTAAAATATTATTATAATAAATTTTTGATATTAAATAAATAAGTAATTTATTAATATTATAATATATTTTATTGTTTACTTTGTCATTAGGCTAACAGAAAATATTGTTTAGTATACAGTTAGACGGGAGGATATATATAAAGTTAAACTTGGTTAAGTAGGAATTACAGTGGCTATGAAATAAATAAAATAAATACTTAAAAAGTCTAAAAAGACGTATATCAGATGTGCATAATTATTTCTAGTTAAATGTGTTATTCCAAAAATCTCAAAAAAAGGAGAAAAAGCGGACATTACTCAAATCCAATATTCTCTTTTCAACTCGTGAACGAGTATAACTCGTTTGCATAGACACAAACAGACGGACATGGCTATATCGAATCGGATGTCGTTATAGATGATAAATATATAATCTCGTTACACATTTCGTGACAAAACCCCCTCGCAAGGCTGTTATTATTTCAAAATGTTATTGGAGCTACGCGAGAACTGAATATCATAATAATTTCTGTCTAAAGTCACGAGTTCGTTTTGCAATTTAGTGCAAGCCAATAATATCAAGCTTAAAAGTACATAGAGAATTTGTTATTATTAAATGTGAGGTACAGGCCAAATTAGCCTAAAGGTTCAAACTGGTTCGCAAATCGTCGAACTGAAGCGCAAATGAACTGATAACCGAATTCAAATCAATGTGTGTTGGGGCGTGGCCAGGCTTAGGCGGCAGAGGGGGAGGCGGGGCGAGGGGCCGCTGCAATGCAAAGTGAAATTCGCACAATCCGATGGCGAGCAGCAAATGCAAAATTGCTGCCCGGCGCCAATTACAACACGGCGTGTGGAAATGCAAAAGTGCCGATTGTGGGCGTGCGGAAATGTGGGCGTGTGCACTGTGGCGCACTGCAGGCGATACGCACAAATTGAAAATGCAGTGCAAAAATGTGAATTTGTTCGCTTCAATTAAATCAAATAGTCGGCAGTGGGGCGAAAGGGGCAGAGAGCGCAATAAGAAATGCAGAAAAGCTGCCTAACAAAAGGCAAACATTTTTGCGATGATAACTAAATAAGCTGACAACTGGTCGAACTGTCAGCCGAGCCAACTGATGGCCGACGGAATTGACTGAACAAATAAACTGCGTGCAATGCCAAAAATCGTAGCTGACAACAAATCCCAATGACAAAATCAAAAGCAATTGAAGTCGATATGCGCCGTAGACACACACAAGCACACACACACACAACAAGCACAACATGCACAACATGCACAACACACTGCTCGTGTTTCGGTCTGTGGCCAGAATCCAGATCTAAGTCAGGTGGAGGCTGCGGAGTCGAAGTAGGCGGGGCTGCTGCTCTTTGTTGCGCTGCGTGTCGGAGATTTTTCCACACAGCACGAACCACAAATTTTAAGCACGCACGATCGTTAGCTGGAACGTGTCGAATCAGACTCTCCTCATTTTAGTCAGTGCACGATTCGCACTTTATTTTAATCTAATGTGATTATAATTATCGGTAAATGTTGTTGTGCTAAGTTTCATTTTGCTGTTGCCTTAAGTCGTGTTTAGAGTCGTATTTCATTGTGTCAAGCCTTGTTGAGTCTTTGTAAATTATGTCTGATTTTATGCTGAGTTGTCTTACGATGTGATTGAGTTATGAGTATATATCTAACATTTTAACAGGAGGACGATATGACTTGTAAACTCTTTTTGGCTTATAAGTTTATTGCCAACTATTTTTTAATAAGTCTGTTCTCTGTTCGTGACACGACACGCGACCATCTCTAGTTTGGAGTGCGCATTAAGGCAACCGTTTGGACAGACACGCGACATGTTGCTGCTGTGTTCGCTCGATGCTCTGTCGAAATGTCAATGCAATTGTCATTGTCTCTGTGTTGTTGTTGTTGTTGTTGTTGCCACTCCTGTTGTTTGCCGTATGCATCATCAATTTCGTCTGTCCAGCGGGCGGGGGAGTTAATGGAGAAAGAGCTTGGCGGCCAGCTGCTGCTGTTCTTATTGATGAGCTCGAGCACAGGAAACGGAAATGCAATAAGCGGCCCACAACTTATGGCCGGAGTTGGCCAGTGGGCGTAAATCAGCTAAGCAATTTGGCAATTCGATAGTCAGCGCTTTAATAAGGGTAGGAATACATTCGAAAGTTACATCAAAAATGTACCATAAATTGGAAAATAAAAATCAAATAGTAAAATAGTAAAATAATAATTAGTAGCACAAAATATATTAAAATAAGACAAAAAAAAACTATGAAGGAAATCAATTATATAAGTAGATAGTACATACATCAAAAAGATTTATAAATACGTATATATGTTAATAGGTTGTTTCGTGGTATTATAGACAAAATTATATCTATGACAAACATAAATGCCAATTTCTATTATTGTTTTTTTTAAATGTGTCAAACAAGCACATTAGTATGTAAATTACCAACTTATTTGTAGCTTTTGCAACGCTCAGTAATAGGAGATCTCTTCAAAATCTTTTCAAAATTCAAAATGCGCCAAACCATGGCAACGAAATCAGGCAAAACGAGAAAAGAGAACCGATCCGAACAGTCGTGGGCCGAATAGACGCCGACATAAGCCGCTTACAATCATAAAAAATGCTATGGGCGAGAAGGGGTCTGGACGGGGGTCTGATGGGGGCGCATTCCAAAAAATCGCACTCGAAACTCATTACAACAAAAGGTGCTTCATCAGCGCGGCTGGCAACAACAACAACAACAACAACAACAACATGCCCACTTAAGTCGGCATTGGTCGCCATAATCAACTCACCGCCGCCGAACACCTTCAACAGGCGCAGGCAAACAGTGGCGAGAAGGGGGCGCCCAGAGGCGTGGCTGCGGGGTGGCCCACGGCGGGAGGGGGGCTTTTGGGGGCAGCATTTCATTTGCAGCCCACTCGTAAAAAGTGAAAAGAACAATGGTGTGTCAAGGACCCACTGGGACTACTGGCTGCAAAATGCGGGTCTGCCCGCGCCGCCCCGCGTGCCACCCCCGGGCCACCGCCGGGCCCCCACCTCAGAGTCGGGCCGAGCGCATTCTGCGCCTGTCAGCCGCTGCCTGACAATGCTCAGGCACTTAAGCCATTGCTTTTTGATGCAGCCAGCAGCAGCAACCCCACATTGTGCTTGTGTGTGTGTGTGTGTGTCCTGTTCCAGTTTCCGGTGTGTGTCACAGGATTTTTTCTCATTTTGCGTCGAGAGTTCAGCGTGTCAGGGCGAAACCCATTTGCCTGTCTTCCAGCAATTGCCTGTCTGCCGCTGCCTCTCGTCGTCCTGGCCGGCCTGGCCAGGTCCTGGTCCTAGTCATGTAGACAGCTAGCAATAATTCTGATACTGCCTCGGAGCAGGTGCACTCAACACGGTCCCCACTGCTCGGGGCCACTGACAATGATGGCGTTGACGTCATCGGCATTGACGTCGGCTGCTGGCGTTTGTCATTCATTTACTGTTACCGCCCCGCCCGACGACGCTCCTAAGCTCGCCCCACCTGTAGACGGCGTGTCTAGGAGCAGCCATATCCCATTATTTATGCTTTTAAGGCAGCTATGCACATTTCAGATTGTTTGCAGGCGCAGCTCCCCGGAGTAGGTGTCGCTCGACGCTCCCTCGACCCCAATTCTGGGTATTATGTGTGCAGCCGGCCAGGTTGCCAGGTTGGCAGCTGGGCAAACAACAAAGAAAGCTTCTTCAATTTGCAGTTGTCGTACATTTTAATTGATATTGTTATGCGTATGTTGCCGGCACACTCGATAATTGCAATTTGGTGGGCTTTCATTTAAATCGAGTCGCTTTTCTGCTGCACAATTAACGAATACACTGCCACACACTCACACACACAAACACAGCAGGGGAGTTGTTATGAGAGTTGCCAGACTTGGGTGATATTCAATATTCGTCGTCGAATTAACACAATAATTCCCAAGTGCTTTGTTCGGCTTGTTTAGTCAAGTTTCGAACCACGACAGTTTGTACTGATTTAGGTAACCGGAATAAAAGCAACAGAGCCACGAGGAACCGGTTAGAATCCTGTAAAAACAAATAGTTAGGTTGATAGTTTATAACTATATCAATATGCTATACTTTAAATAATAATCATAATAATTAGGAATTTTTTTAAGTAATCAGCTATTTTAAATAAATCTTTCTGACTATTTAGATTTTTTGAAAATTAACTAATCAGAATTAATGACTGATATTTAAAATAAATATATGCATATGTACATGTACTTTTAATAGTTTATTTTATTTAAATATAATTTCATTTCTTATACAAAATTTTAAAAAAGTTGTCAAAAATATCTTGGCATATTTCCATAATATGGAAGCACACGTAATTTTTAGGCTGTAAAGATATTACCTCGCATTATTCAAATCATTCCTTTACAGTATGTGTTGATTTTAAAATCTTGCCAGATTAAAAGAGTTTGGGTAAATTGCCAAAGTGTAAGTTATAAATTAAACCGTACGAATCGCTATCTTCGCTAAATCCAGCTTGGAGAGGGTGTTAGAAGTGGGCGTAACCTGAACGCCCAGCAGTGACCAAAATTACAAATAGCGGTTATTATGAAGCCATAATTTATGCAAATACGTTTGCGGGGGTTGGCAGTTCCTTGACGCAAACCAGCTCTAATTGTTTGATTAATGGTTCGGCAAAAAACGGAGGCACGTGCCCCAAGAACTACGCAATGCGAGGCACGAGTTGAAGTACAACCCTTGATTTGGTAGTTCCATTTGGCTGACCTGTGTGTGGGCAGGCGAGGGAACTCTAAAGCACAAATATTGTTTCAATTGCGAAAGTTGCACACAAAATTTACCTAGCGGGCACAGACTGGCGCACAAAACTATCCAACTATGCAGCCACACATATATCTATAGATTGTAGTCTGGCCCACGTAACTGGCGCATATGATATGATGTGTGTGAAGCATACTCTCGGTATATGTATTTACATAGATGCATATATCATGTGCTGTGCCGCTGGCTGCTTTATGCATAACCCGGCCAAGGTTTGCCCCCTCCCCCACCACCACCCCCACCCCCTTTCCTGCATCAACCTCAACTCTAGGTTTCGTGAGTTTTGCAAGTTGTTTGCTGTTTTTCATGTTTTTCATGTTTATGCGAAAAACTTTGCCAAGCTTTGCCGTGCGCGCGTCGCGCCTTCGAGGCATATTTTCGTTCTATGTCTTCCGTCGGGATCCGACCGTAGGGGGCGGGAGGCGAGGAGAGTCTGCCCGTTGGGAGCAGTGCCAGCAGAGTTCTTGGCGGGATTGCATTGTTTGCCTTTTGGCTTCAGCCGCCGTGGCGCTGTTTGCATTCTGGTTTATGCTTCTCGTTTTTTATGCAATTTTTATGCGCTCGTAGTGCTCATCCATTGGCCATATTAAAAGATTTACATAGTTAAGCTCTTAAAATTGCGAGCAAATGGCGTCATATTTTGTGATTATGCCATAAACCGAGTGGCCAGTCGGCCTTAAGTTATGGCCAGAAACCGCTTGGTCAGCAACTACAAATCAACAGAATGTCTAAAATCTGGTACAATCGAACTATGCTAGAACGAACTTAATAAAGAGTAATATTGCAATTTTAAAGCTTTTTCTAACTAAACATTTTCTTTCAGCTCAGTTAACCAATAACATAAATAAATTGTTAAATATGGAAAAAATATGCTGAAAATGTTAAATTGCAATTATGACAGAATTTTCTTTTAAAATTCAATGTTAGTAGTATACAAAATCGTTGCAAAGAAGTTCCACTGTATTCTCCCACCCGTAAAATTATGATTGCACTCAGCATTTCTTAGGCAATGAGCTCCTCAATGGCCGGAAATCGTCTAAGGACAGACAAAAGTTAAGAAAGTTTTCATTTTTTTATGCCTCATTCGGTTCGGCTCGGTTCGGTTCGCGGCCAGGCCGTGCCCTCCCAATAAAAGATAAGATACGATAAAGTTCGGCACAAAAAGTGTATGCAGAAAATTGAAAACCCAATTGAAAGTTATTGAAATTGCACAATAATTTCTTCAATTGCATGCGCTATTGAATTTCTGTCATAAGTTTTCTCTGCTGTCCTTTGCTCAAGCATCCTGGAAGGGTGCAAGGGGTAGGGGGCGGGACGGGTGCCAGAGCCAGGTCTGTGCAGGCTGTCGAAAGGAACTTCTGTTTTGCTTTGCTGCATTGTGTGTGTGTAATTATGGACAAAAGGGAAATTGCATTAAAGTTTTCGAACTATTCGCCATTGCAAATGGTAATTAATGATAATGGAGAATTCTCCATTCAAGTCCGATTTTCATATACTTAAGACTCAAGGAAATATGTAACAGTTGATTGAGCTTTGCGTTTAGAGCTTATTCCTAACCGAATGTTCAAAAGGTGACTTTAAAATAAACAGCCTTTCGTCAAGTATACCCGACTAAAATATGCCCTGTGTTCATTTCTAAGCAGTAGTACATAAAATAAAGAAAGTTGCTCTCTTTTTGAACACATCTTTAAGTTTTAATTTAAATTTATCAGATATTTTTTATTCACTCGATAATTGTGCGTATATCAGAAACTTTACAAGATATAAATCCTTATCAAAGTCAATTTATTTTTAAGTACCATATATTTTATATATTTAAATACCAATTATATAAATCTCATATTATCTTGAACAATGCAATAAACTGCACGTGGATTCATTTTCGTTCAAATTTAAAAACTGATGTCTGTTATTGGCATTTTTGGCATTTTATGCATGGCTTTCTTTCACAACCACCAACCCCCTCCAGCCACAACTGATATACCCGTGTCAAGAGCAAAAGAGCAGTTCACGAAGTGGAACTTAAAAAAAGAAAGAAAACAAAACACACAAATTGTTGGGCTGCAAATGACGCGAGATGTCAACCTGAATTAAAATAATTGATTCATTTTAAACGCAAGTTAAGCGAATAACAGCGGAGAAAAAAGAAACTGACTGAGAAAAAGGGAAAAGTGAAAGGGGCCGCACTTGACAGTTGTCAGCAACAGAACCGACTAATTTGAAGGGTTTCTGTCCTTGGGAGTGGGCAGAAATACGTAGAATACGAGAATTAAACAAAGCAATAAATATGCAATTACAAAATTAAAGACCTGGCCACTTGATGAACTTATTAGCCAAATGAGCAATTTTAAGGAGTCGTTAGGGCCAAGGGTTTTTTTTCTTGGCCCTGTCAAGAAATCAAAAAGAATTGCTCTGCAGTCGGCTGGGGGCGGAGAGTGTCTGCCTGTTTGCTCTTATCTTGTGCGCAATGTTGTGTAAATTGTCAAAATTATTAATTGCGGTCATTATTTTTGTGCTGGGTAGCTCCCCGACAGCCCTTCCACTCCTGCTCCTCGTTTCGTGTTCTACACGCATAGCCGGGGGGCTTGTCTTTCAAAACTCTGGCAAGTCCCCAGCTCCGTTTTAATTAGCCAATAAATGCCGCTGTGAAAATTACGCCACAATGATAATTAATGCCGCCTGTTAACCGTAAGCGATTTGTTATCGTTAAAAAAAAAATATATATATATATTGTTTTGCCTTGGTAAGTTGTTAAGCTGCTAAAAACTTTAGCGGGCGCCCTTTTGTATCTTTTGGGTTAATCGCTTTCTTGCCTGCTTCTTGCCCACATAAGTATTTGCGCCCTTTTATTAGCCAACATTAATATTTTTATAGTATTGCCCCCCGCCTGCCTCAAAAATGCGCAACTTTTGGTTGCGGCTCGTTAATAAAGACATAACTGTTGCCCAGCGGCCCATTGAGCGTCCGATAAACGAGTTCTATTCAAATTACAAAATGCCAATTGAATGGCATAAAATACATAAAGTGTGGATAAGAGAAAAACTGATTAGAGATCGCTCGCAAATTAGAGCCTATATTCATTTTAATTGTTCAGATAAGGGAGTCGTCCTTCTCAATTCCTAAGTGTAATTTAGAACAATTTTGTATTTTATTTAAGTATATTATTTTATTTTAAGTTGGAGCTATTTTACATTGGATACCTGTTTGTAATTATTGAATTAAATAAAAAAAACTTTGGATAATTCTGAAAATAAAATCAATATTAATGTACATTCCAGAGAAATGCTGTAAAAACAAGTCTGCGAAAGTTTTTGAATTTCCCGCCTTGATGTTTGGTGGCTGTGTTCGATACGTCGCGACGTTCGAATGTTATCAGCACATTAAGCGAAGCGTCACATTGCCTCAATTGCTTCCCGTTAGGCAACCGGGAACGGCAACAACGGCAACAACAATTGAAGCACTTAATCAAAATAAATAAATCGGCAAATGCTGCCGTCGCCGCGCCAATGACAATAAAGAAAATGGCAGTCAGCTGGAAAACTTGGATAAGTTGCAAGGAAATATATATATTTTTTTTCATTGCCAAAAAAAAAAAAAGCGCAAACGCGAGAGGCAATGCTTTAAGAGGAAATTTCAAACGGAAATTACCCAAATATGCGAGCTGCTATATAAATGCATATATCAGGCGATCCGATGGAGCGAGGGATGGCAAACCAATTCAACTTACACGCAAGTAAAGTTACGTAAAAGCAAAAGTAAGTGCAAAGGAAAAGCGAATGCGAAAACCCTTTTGCATGCGAGCATTATGCGATTTGCATATATAAATAAACTTTATCAAAAACATATTCATAGCGCCCGCACATTCACAATATGAAGAGGCGACCCGAAGGGAGGGGGACGGAGGCGAAAGCAACAAAACGATTTTCCACTTGACATGTGCTCAAGTGGCTGCCACTCGCTGCTGCGTTTGTTGTTGCTGTTGTTCCTGTTGTTGCTGGAGGGATTCGAGGGGGCGTTTTGGCTGTAGGATATTCAATCTGTTTTTTCCATTTAAACAATTTTCAAAACTTGTTTATAACTCAATTTTGCAAAATAAAACGAAATAACACTTAAATAAATAAACACAAAGCGCACAAACAGCAAAACCAAAAGTTGAGCACAAAATGAACAATTCCCCACTTTTTGGATGCTGTCTGCTTGCGTGTGCGTGTGTGTGTGTGAGTGTGTGTGTGTTGTGCTCTGCTGTGTTGCCAGTTCACACGCATGTAATACACAACAACAGCAACACTAACAATTGCTTTGTTGTTGCAGCTCTTAACAGGCACGCGAAGAATCCTCCAAACGAAATGGATATATCAAGCGCTTTAGTCCTGTGCGCCAAAGGATACACCACCAAACTGAAATTGCCAAATGGCATTTACCGAATGTGTGCCAGTGTGCGTGGAGTCGAGTGCCTGTCTGTCTGTCGGGGGTAGGGGGCGCAGGGCCTGTAATTTCTGTCGGCGCTGCGCAAAACTTCTTAAAAGGCTCGCATCGAAATTTGTATTTAATTTTCCTTTGGCAAACCGGAAACTCAAATCTAAAATTTAAATTGAGACCATAATTAAATAACTTTTAACCCATTTTACACTTGAATAAGGTAGTAGATATTTTATTGATGGCCATGTCATAAATAAATTATTAAATAAATATTACTAGCCGATCTTTTTTTTTTTTTGAATTATAAAATTTTGTATTTTGAGATTATAAAATGTTTTTAGTTTCAAACCTCTTTGTTTTTTTTTTTCTCAAAAACATTACTATATGAGTAGGTGGTTAATTCATATGAAATGCCTAAAAAATAAGTATATAAAATAAATAAAAATTGTTCTCTGTAAATGGATTTATTTTCTATTAGACGTCCAGTTAAGATATTTACGTGCTTTCTGATAGAATACTCTTTAACAAAAATGTGCTTTAAACTATTTCAGCTACAACTTCGCCTTTATCTTCACACACCTAACGTTTGCTGGGAGAAAATCTCTATTAAACTACCGATAGAGTTTCCCCCCTGCGCAGAAAATACTTGAAAGTAGCGCATTTGAGTGCAGCTCGTGCACTGATAAGCTGCAGCTTAGCTTGGCAATTGCTAATTAGCCGGGCTAACATCGCTTTCTGCCTCTTTCTGTCGCCTCCGCTCCCTCTCTAGCACGCACCCCATGTAACCAAGAATTGTCATTGTTTTTCAGCAAGTTCTCCACTTGAGTGCCGCAATTTATGCATTTTCCATGGCATTAACGTTGAAAAGCGTCGCAAATGAAATGCCATTCAAATGTTGTGGCTTTGCTGGGCTATCTAACTGGTTGGTTGGCTCGTTCCGTGGTTAGCTGGTTGGTTGGTTAGTTGGTTACCTGGTTAGCTGGTTGGCTCTGTTCGGGGCCAAAGGTCATGCAAATGAGTGCAACAAGAGCAGCAAAATCAGCAGCTGCAACAACAATGCAAAAGTTTCCTGAATAGAAATTCGCCTTAGCTCCAGACGCATTCAGCTCGCTCGTAATCTTGGCAAAACTTATAAAAGTAACTAGATAATGCAGCCAGTAGCTGGGGCAACTGCTTGGCTTACGATTTTCCACCAAAAAGGTACCCACGAAATGCGTATAAAATCTGACAAGGGGCTGGAGCAGGGTGGGCAAATTGGGTGCCCAAGTATCCAGTGAGTTGTGGTACTCGGCAAGGCTGTTGTACTTGAAGGGGAATATGATAAGATAATTAGCAGACAAATATGGGAATAAAAAACGGTTGCTTGGTATTTATTTTACTCACTTTTTAGTTTACTTCAGTTTTAAAAAATTGTTTTAGTTATGCAGGATTATTTTCAGCTCTCAGCCAAAGTAGTTCAAAGATCTCTGTTTCTAATTATGTCACGAACTACGCAAACTGAAATGAGTTGTCAGCACATTTAGGCCAACAAATTTCCCAGCTAATTGCCAGCATATTAAAAACGGAATAAAATCTGTGCACACGTGTCGCACGCACAAATTAACCTGCGAGCTGGCCCGAGATCGAAACGTTAAAATAATTAATAGGCAAATTAATATATAATAAGGCCAAATATTGAGCCAATATTTGAGCAAATATTACGAAAACGGCAACGCAGTGCTCAAATTACGACATCAATGTCGTGCCACACACACACACACACACACAGACGCACACAACAATATGGGTGTGTGCTCATTCAAATGCCATCATTATCGTGCTCATCATCGTTTACATGGCAAGTGCCCAGCATCAAGTCGAAGGACGCATGCCACAGCGGCTGCTGCTGTTGCTGCTTCATTATCCTTATTACTCTTTTCGACTGCCGACTACAGTTCCTGCTGCTGCTGCTGCTGCTACATCTCCAGTGTTGCGTTATTGTTTCCATTTTGATTTATGTCCGCCCGCCTGACTCACTGCCAGTCTGAGTTGTCCCGCATCCCGCCTCCCGCCTCCCGCCCCCCGGCTGCTCGTCTACAATTTTAACGTTGTTAACCAAATTGCATAAATTAAGTGCGTTCGTTTGCTTGAGTGGCGCCGGCTTCGCATAGCTCGACTAGCTCCAGACTCCTGTGCCCAGGCTCATCCCCTAGAACCCCATATCCCCCTATGGCCAGACCCACTCCTCACTCATCTCAACTGCATTTGGCTTGCTAATGTGCGCACATTAGACGCACATGTTGCCACAGCTCGGAGCTCGGAGCTTGGAGCTGCCAACTCGAGCGCAACAACTCTTCTTCTTTTGACTTGTGAGCATTTTCAGTGCTAATTTGTTTTTGCCTTCAGCTGTGGAATGAAAAGAAAAAACTCATATAGTTTTGCAAATTATGTACCTTACTCGGTTTTTTTTTAATTGCCAGGGAAATGCATAACGGGCGAATTTATGAATTCTCCAAGCAATAAACTTTTTTAAGTGCTGCGACATGGTAAAAAAATGTATAAACAATAGTACAAAAAATTAATTTTGTGCAAATTTATTTGCTTCCTTAATTTAATTGTTTTTCTTAAAAGCTTACATTTTAATTATCTTATGCACAGTTTTAGTTTGACAGTTAAAAAATGAATAAAATCATTGATATAACTAAAAGTTTATTTTAAAAACAAAAAATAACTATTACTGACATTATTGTTAAGCTTTATAACAAGCTCAACTTAATAAAAACAATATTTCTAAAAATTAAAAAAGACTTAACTCTAAACAAAATATGAAAAATGTAAAGTCCTAAAGGCCGTGCTAAATAAATTAATTATTTTAAGTCATTATTTATTTGCTCAAGAACATTTTTTGCCAATAATAATTCAAATGGGAAAAATTAAATTGCATGTGTAGAAAACTAAAGAAATTGCAACTGAATTTCTATAGTTAATTGCTATTAACTTTGTGTGCTCTGGTAATCGAAATACAGAAAATCTATTTATACTTATTACCCGGTATATCATGACATGGCTTTTATTTAAGTTAATTTGTTTCACAACAAAAGCGGCTCACATTGTAAGCATTGTCCCCATTTAAATAAATTTTTGCAAATATTTGCACGAGTTTCACAAATTATTGCAAATTGCTCGCTCAATTTTCTTAATTGTATTTGCGTTGACAATTTGAGTCGACGATTAGTTCTTAGGCATATCGATTTCGCGGCTATAAAAGCCCGGTGTTTCAGCCAGAAGTCGAAAGCGTTGCAATGAATTCAACGTACGTTTTGTTGTTGTGCGTGTTGTGCCTCACACGGGCGCAACAGGACGAGCTGAATGTGCGACGCATTATGAAGGAGTTGGATGTAATACCAGATGTCCTCAAGGAACCGCCCCAAGAGCTGCTAAAGGTATGTCGCCCAAACACAGTCAAAAGCTAACTAAACTCTGATCGAAATTTTAGATGCGATTTGAGAGTGGGATTGAAATTGAGGAGGGCAAAACGTACACCCCCACGGAACTTAAGTTTCAGCCGAAGCTCGAATGGAATGCCAATGCGGAATCTTATTACACGATCATTATGATCAGTCCCGATGCGCCTAGTCGTGAGTATCCCATATACCGCTCCTGGCTCCACTGGCTGGTTGTCAATGTGCCCGGCATGGATGTGTCCAAGGGTCAGGCTATATCCGAATACTTTGGTCCTTTGCCACCCAAGGATAGCGGACTATTGCGTTATGTGACACTAGTCTACAAGCAGTCGGATAAGCTCGACTTTGAAGAAAGGAAATTGGAGCTTACGAATGCCGAGGATCATAGCAACTTCGACATAAAGAAATTTACGCAGAAATACGAAATGAGCGCCCCATGTGCAGCCAATGTATTTGAGTCCAAGTGGGATGAATATGTGCCCGAGTTGATGAAAGTGTTGTACGATGTGAGTGAGTCATGAAGCTGAGAAGAGTGGGCAGGTTTTGGTGGTGAGTTCCCATTGAATATATTCCAAATATTAATCATTTATAATAGAGTTCTTTAATAAACTTAAGCCTGTAATATTTTATTTGAAAATAAAGTTATTCATAACTGCAAAAAAGTTTATTAAAAATGAGACAAGAAAAGTGTTCAATGGTAAATGAAATACCAGAGCGTCAGTTAACTTGGCTTAAAGCACTTCGAGAGATGCTATTAATAGCTCGTAAAGTCTCACTTTTCAGCTTGTCACTTGAAAACTTCTGGTTAGGAGCTTAAGCTACAGTCGCCTAATCGAAATTTAACTAACTTTTACTTACCTAGAGCTGCCGCAAACTCCCCCCTTAGCTGTCTCTTTGTCTTGCCGTGCCTCCATCCACAACATTGATTGACTTGCTACATTTTCAAAGTGCTCAAGAGCGACAACAACAACAACAACAACTACAACTATGCAGCAAAGGCAGCTATCGCTTTGCACTTGCAGAAAAGTCACTTAAACTTTGCAATCACGATAAGACGTAATGCTAGATTCCCATTTATATTTCCTCTAAGGATCCGCCCCGTACACCCGCCAGCGCCGCCAAACAAGTGTTAAAGGTGCAACGCCAAGTGGGTCTGTGTAATGCGAGAGTCAAGTGTTGCCAAGCCAACTCGAAGGACGGGTGTTGGGGGTGCTGGAAACTGGGTGCCCTCTCGAATAGTAACTAAACGCAGGGCACAAAGCGTTTTGTGGCAAGCGCCAAATAACCTTAAGGTTAAGATTACAAGGTAATTTGATTCAATTCCACTGATAGGCGTGCCAAACGCAACAACAACAAACCGGCTCAGGACCCAGGACTTGTAGTCAGGGCTGCAGGCTGCGGGGCCAATTTCAATGGCAATGGCAATTTCCCAGCTCTAGAGATGACAATGTCAAGATAGCAATTGCTGCAGAATTGCCGCCAGCCCAAAAAGCATTTTCTTTTTTATAAGTATTTTGTTTTTTCTCTTTATTTTGTTTATCAGTTTGTGTATAAATTTGCCTTTATTTTGACATATTTAGTGGCCTCTTTCGGCTCTGCGATAAGGCCAAAGGCAGCTCATGTGCAGCTCACAAGCTGCTAGTCCATTAAAACGCAATGTAAACACAATAACTAAGTCAAAGTGAGTGCCAGCGGGCCGGGGTTGTGTGGCGGAAGTCTTCTAGTGTCTTAGAACTAAAGCTAGAGCTCAATTTATATGGGTCGCATATATGGCCAAAGCTTGAATAAAGTAAGTTCTTATAAACATGTTTTTTTTTACAAGTTTCGGAAGTTATTTTTAGTTTAGTTTTTAATTTTTAACGCATAAAAAACGAATAAAAAAAAAGATAATAATAAAGTTATTTTTCAAAACAAAATTAAATATAATACAGCAATTAATAACAACAAAAAAATTGTATTTATTATTTATTTTGATTTATTATCCCCACAGCTAATGTATATAAAATATTTGCAGAGTCATTTCCTTAGAAATGCCGTTACACAACACTGTTTGGTATGCATCGCTCGCACTTTTTGAACAAAACGAAGCATCGACCTACTTTAAGTGCTTACTACTAATTTCACGCTGGCCTGGTCACACTTTTCATACATTTTGAATGCTCCCTCACAGCGCAGCACATGGCGTATGAGTAATCTGCAGCTCAGGCTCAGTCACAAATCCCCCAGCAGCAGAGCTGTTGCCGCTGTAGTTGTAGTTGTAGTTGTAGTTGTAGTTGTAGTTGTAGCTCCCAGCGGCCTGTGGCACATGCTGTGTAAAAGTTGAGCAAGTTTCTTCTTATTATTTATCCCATGTGACAAATTTGCAGCAGCAGATTTTTGCCTCGCATAATAAATTATGCGTCACAGTGAAAAAATATATATAAAAAAATGGAAAGAAAGTTAAAAAGAAGAAAAGGAAAACTTTCATCTTTGGCGAAGTTTTTTGCACGTTTTAATTTAATAATCGTCGCAGTCGTTAAGTTGGCACAAAGTTTGAACTCCCCGCAGGCAGTTCTTGATAGTTGGGCTGCATTTACATTCGCTTAATAGCCGACTGATGAGTAGGCTTTTAATTGATAAAGTGGGCTGACGAGCGGGAGCTTCATTTGAATAAGTAAAGAGCCAGCACACTTGTTGGCCTCTGCATTATTTATTGTTGGAATCAATGACTGTGACACTTGGAAGCGTTCAATATGCGAAACTTGCACTTGCATATTGAATAACATTTCAAATGCATGCCTGACAAACCAAGCAAATGACAGGACAGGACAGGACAGGACAGGAAGCAGCAGCAGCAGCAGCAGCTGGACGAGGATGCTCCAACCAACAGCCACACAGTCAGAGCTGCCACTGCTGACGTTGTCGTTTCTGTCACACAGTTAAAATGTGATAAATTCCATTAAGTGACAGCCGTACTCACCCACATTCGCACACGGCCGGAGAGCTGCAGCAGCAAGAAATCCATTTTGTGGGCTCAAATCAAAATGTACCCGCCAGTTAGTCGCACGCACACACACACACACACGCACACACATCCGCACAAGCTCTAAACATCAACTTCAAACTTCATGTTCACATTGAAAGCCAAACTGCCACCAACAGACATTTGTACGCATTGCATATTGAAATTGTAATTTGATTTCTGCTTTTTGCCACCAACAACAACAGAAACAACAATAACAATAGCAATAACAACACCTCTTCAACTGTCCAACTCGCGAACTGTCTCCTTCACTCCCTCTGCAAATGCCAGCTCTATGCAGGCAAAGTACAATGGAGTTTTCTATGTTTTAGTCAACGAATAGTCCCGTTTAACTGGACCAAATCTGAATGTCACTTAATCAAATCTAGTGATCAACAGCTTAAAGGCTCCGAAAATGGAAGCCATATACATTTATATTCATACACAATTGTAAACATCTTAGATTTAGAGTCTTCTTTAGAGAATATCTAGTTGGATTATCATTTAATCATGCCTAAAGCTCTGGTGTGCTTTAAATTCTTTACTTTTTATATTTCTTTTAATTAGTGAATTAATTTATGCTGTTTATTTCTTATTTATTTCATTAAAATGTACACATTCCTACTCCATCTGAAATACTTGAACTGCCCTGACAATGGCTGCATCTGCTGTCAGCTCTAACTCCTTTTTGGGATCCGGCAACAGACAAAGCCTCGCGGCGCACTTAAATCATTATTTAATTTTAATTTTAAATGCGCTTTTTATCGGGCTGTGCGTTGCACATTCGAAACAAAGCGCTGGGCAAATAAATAAAATAAAATGGCAAACTCATTACAAGGCAAGTGGCAAATGGACGCCAAGTGGCAACGTCACGGCAACAAGTCGGCAACGGGATCGTCGACGCTGCATGCCGCCAACAATGCAACTGGCTGCACAGCAGAAAAAAAAGAACCCGGGGTAAAAACGGCCAACAATGCGCCGCTCAAAAGGCACAATGGTGGCTCAACACACGGCTGCCTAGTGTTGCCCCACCTGCCCACTGCTTCCTGCTGGCGCTGCTACTGCTCGGTTGGCTGCATTGTTCGGTGGCAGTGGCCAAACGCCAGCGGCGATGGCGGCGTTGCCTCCATTGGGGCATTGATGCCAGGTGACAGCCGGGAAAAACTGGCAGGCAAAAGCGTGTGCAAGCAACTATGTGTGTGTGTGTGTGTGTGTGTGTGTGTGTGTGTGCGTGTGTCGGCATACAATTTTCAGACCGCAACCAGCCATGTTTTCAGGCTAATTGCCGCTATTTACATTTTAAATTGAAAAACTTAAAAGGGGCAAGCGGCTTTTATATATAAGTGAAGCCAAAGTTGGCTTTCTTATGCACTTAGATCAAAGTTTAGCTAAACAATAAGTCAGAATTATTAAATATCTAAAAAGGCCGGCTATTAAAATAATATGTTTCGAGCGCAAAATAGTAAATGATATTCATTTGTAATCACTTTGTAATTTTATTCGTGGTTTATTTTCTCAACTTTGACAGCTTCTTAGCTAAATCTTAGAGAAGAGCCCAATAATTCTCTTTGTTGTAAAAAAATTCTTTCTTTCCAAAAGATGCCCAGCTTCCGTTTTTCTAAAGATCCTAAAACATAACTAAAAACTCTTATCTTACCCATCGCAGAGTTTTATTTATATTTAGCTGTTTAAGTTTGTAACAAATTAAATATTATTTTTAAAAACAGTTCAAGCCATATTCTCCCTCTTAACCAAGTGTTCAGTAAAATTATTAGGCTACCCTAAAACGAGGTTCGTGATTCCCTTTGTCAATCAGCCAACAGCTGGCAAAAACTTGTTCCCAATTTTCTATTAATTTTCTCTACTCCCATGTCATGCACAGGCCTTAAAAATATGCCCCTGTCAAAATGATCTATGTGGCTAATCATACGCATAACTGAAAAATAGAAGGCTGTGGCAAAAAGTAAAAGTTGGCATACGGCAAACATATTTATAAATATTGAAAATACAACAAACAAAAAATAAAATCAAGTAAAAACTGAAAAAATAACGAAAAGTGTAAAAAATGTGCAAACATTAAAAAGATTTAAGTAAATTTGTCTTGCTGCGTGTGCCCATCAATAACTTTGGCAGCATATTTGACTTCTGGGGCTGTAACGATATTTTTGCAGTGCCATCCCCGCCCACACCCTTTCAGCCACCACCCATTTTGTGTCAGCTTATTACATTGAGGGTGGTGTATTTTGGGCTGGTTGCTGTGGACGCACAAATCCAAAAAGTCAATGCAAGCCTTTAAAAATGTTTGGCCTGCCAGGCAGTCAAGCAAACCAGCTGCTACCCCTCAATGCCACACCTACCCCACATCCCACATCCGCATCCACATCCACACACACCCACACTGTGCACACTTTCGCCAGCTATCTGGTTAATGTTTGCTCTTGGCATAGCATTACAAACATTAGCTTTGGCTGCTCCATGCAAATATGCCGGCGACTTTGGCAGCTTCTCTCAAATTGCCCGAAAAAGTATGCTATATTTTTTCGCTATGCAAAGGGCGAGTTGCTCGGCGGCGCTTGCTGCTAATTTTGTGTTTCCTTTTCTTACACTTGCGCTCCATGTAATTTTAAAATCGATAAGGAACAGAGTTGCCACCCACCTCTGCAGACTAGCGGTTTTAGGGGAGGGGAGGGGAGGGGCTTGGGTTGCCATTTTGTTTTGCAATATTTTTGCATGAAAATCACGAACTTGTTGTCAAAAATGTTACCTTATCGACTTTAGGCTGAGGAAATGATTGGAAACGCGGCGACCACTCGAAGTATTGCCACAAAGACCAAGCCGGCTACAGCAGCTGGGCGTGGCACCTCTGTGTGTGTGTGGGTGTGTGTGTTTGGGCGTTTTGTTGCGGTAAAAACAATTTCCAAAGTTGTCAATAAAAAGTAACTGCTTGGATTTTGTGCGGGGCGAAAGGGGTTGTCAAATTGTTATGCACGGTTACTGCCAGCCATTTTCCTTTGCTCGTCAACTGCAGCCCACAACAACAACAAAAACAACAACAACAGCATATAATAAAATGACAAAGGATTGACATATTTCGAGTGGCGCAGAAATGACGAGAGCGCATTTCGTATGCATGAGAAGAAATGAGGCCTCTTCTTCGGTTTTCCTTTGAATATACTTGAATTTATTGCTGGCATTTAGGGCAGAGATTGCTTTTAAGAATTTTACTTGGTTTTTATAAATCTTTGCATTTTGAATCTATAAATATATAAATATGATATTATGTAATACACAGTCGGTTGAAGGCTTCGCTTTCTCTTATCAGCTTGCAAAAATTATTTTTAAAATGAATTATATTTATTCTCGTTTACAAAGTGAAAGAAGTATATCTGTCATGATGAAGATTACGATTTTTTGGATATGCCGAATTCGATTAAATCTATTTATCTCTCAGAGATTTAAAGCGAAATAGACCAAATGTTTGCAGACAGATTAAAATATACAATCCTCTAGATTGAATCTGCATTTAAAATATATGCATTATTTAAAATAAATTGTTTTTTGAATTTTTTGTTAATACTTATACTAATTCCTTTTCGATCAGTTTGGGTTAAAAACCGGGCCGGATGCAACTTTTTTTTGACATTACACGTACTGTGAAAGAGTATTGCGCTGTCGGTTACATCCGGCTGCAACGTTCTTACTCGTTTTTAATTTATATTTTCTTAACACATGCTAACGATTTATACATGAAAAATTGTACATTATAAATAAAGCTTCTTTTTCGTTTTCCTTGCCGCCTACTCCCTACTTTGCTCCCCATCTAAAATTTATAATTTTGTCACACAGAATATCACAAAGTCAAAAGCACACCCCAAAAAAAAATAATACGCTTTACAAATTCTCCCTACACACACACACACGCACACAGACACACACAGAGACATTAGCGACTTAATCAACAAAAGTACTAATTGCATAGAAGACTCACTGACATTGATGTCTGCTCCTGCTGGCACATCCAACTCCATTGCCACCTACACTGCGTAGTCCACCTCCGTGTTCGCTTCTACTTCGAATTTCATTTGCGCTTATGTGCAATGGCGTTGGCTTTACCTGTGCCTGTGCCTGTGTACATTGATGCTAAGCCGTATGCCTGTCCGGGCGAGGGGAAGCGGCCACCTTCGCCCACCCATCTCCATTCCCATCTACTCCGCTCCCCTGACGCAGCCCCCGTCACATGGCCGTCGGGCCAGTTGGCGCACAACTTCATTAACGCAAAGTAAACACACGCATGCAGTTGGCGCTGCCAGCAAAGTGTTTGATGTTGTTGTTGTTGTTGTTGTTGCTGTTGCTGTTGCTCTTGTTTTTGTTGCTGTTATTTGCCAGTTTAAAGTTACATTTTCGACATTTTCGGGCGGGTGGCAGCGGCAGCAGCAAAAGTGCAGACAAGCGATATCTTTGCTCTGTCAGAGTGTGTGTGTGTGTATATATTTGCGATTCAGTTAGACGCACTTTAAAGCTGAATGAGGGCATAGAAAACGAAATTGCGTATACGCCTCGTGTTGCGGCAAGATCTTTGGCATCTTTTAAATGCATGCAAATTAACATGATTTAAATAATTAAATATAATTTGATATGCTTTCGCGGCTTTGCCATTGTCATTGTTCCTGTTCATGTTACTGGCTCATTTATGCGCCTGTGCGAGAGTCCATTAACAAAACATAACGATGTGTCATGTGACTCATAACGAGCGCCAAAAGCCACACACATACTAACTCTCAAACACTCACACACACGCACACACACACAAAGCATAGGCAGACCGCAAATGCGGCACTTCGTATCATTTTTTTTTTCTTTTTTCTTGGCTGTTTTTCATATTTATGAGTCGTCGACTGTGTGTGCTTTTAACAAGCCTAACGAACTGCCAAATTACGCGAAATAGCATTAAAAATTTAAATTTTGTTCGTGCTGCGTCAAAAGCGTAAGCGCTCAAAAGTAGGCAACAAAAAACACGCGTGCGCTTGCTCCTAAATGGCCATTCAACTTTTTTTTGTCGTCGTTGTTGTTGTTGCTGCTCTGCTCGAAATAAATCACTTTACAAATGGTACAACAAAAGTGCTGGTAAATAATACTAACAAGATGAACAAAAAACATAAAATAGGGCTTTGAGGCTTTTGCGGAATTTTCATTTAGCTACATACTGAATTCGCAGAATCCTGATTGAAGAATTACTTTTTAAAAGATAAGCAGGTAATACAATAATTCAAATTTTTTTTTTTTTATAAAAAAACAGAATTACAGAATTTATTTATTGTTTGAAAAAAAGATTAGACTAATTTGTAGTGCCACAAAAAAAAAAAATTAAATAATTGCAAAAAATATAGCTCTCAAAGGAAAATTCACATAGAATAAATAAATTATGTTTTAGAATACTCAATTCGTGAATCAAAAGTCATATCTTTAAAGTTATTGATAACTGTAATAAAAATAGTTTTAAGTCAAGAGCCTAAAGTATTTGTCTGCTAATCGATAAATAATTAAATGCCAAATGTATCACGTTGCCAAACCTTTGCGGACAACTGCAAGTTGTTCGTTTAACGAAACTTTTATTTCAGAAAATTGTAAATCAGTCGCCTGCCTTAAGCACCAAGACCAAGTAGGAAGTACTCGTGCTGCAGGGCTTGGCCCATATGACAAGAGTCAATTGTGAAATGAAAAATAGCTTGATAACCGCATGTTAAATCAAGCCTTCCCCCTCGCTCTCTCTATCTCTTTCTCTCTCCCGCTCGGTCTTTTGAGCTGGCGCTGTTTATCGTTAAGGCGTAGGCAACACACAATTGCACAATATTTCCGGTAAGGTAATAAATAAATTGCATACGTAATTAAAATTGACGACTGTGCAGGCCTCCGGTTCGGTCTCGGACTGCAGCCGGAGTCTACAGCAATTGTTACAGCAATTACAACAACAATGGCCCAACAAGAAGAAGCACAAGCACAATAAGAAGCAGAAGAACAAAAGTTTTCTGACTTGACTTGTGCTTCCTTTTAACGTCAACCAGTTGCCAGTAGCTGCTGCTGGCAGCTCTTTGTTTTTTTTTTTCCTTTACATTTTCTTCCACAAGTTGCATGTGAAGCATGGATGTAGAGGGGTGTGTGTGTATGAAGGTAAGCACTGTAAACTTGTCTGCCTGCCTGCTGTTTGTTTTTAATTTTATATCGTAGGTTTGTCTTTGGGGGTCCGCCTCGCTTGTTGAGCTATTTGCATGACAAAAGCTCAACAGGAGCTGCCCACTGTGGTGTGTCCTTTGGTCTAGGCAACACCTTTGCGATTGTTCCTGGTTCCTGGCTCCTGGCTCCATTGTTTTCCGCAAGTCACGCAACTCGTGTTCCAAACAAGAGCCTTTCATGCTCATAACTAGCCCATAACTTGATTTCTTCACAACTTAACAAACAACAACGAGCATTGTGCGCCCTTTTCTGTTAATTCATTTACAGTTTGGCATTATTAACTAGCCTGCAGGTTTGATTAGAGAGAAGAATGGACTGTTAATTGGCCTTAGCTTTGTGGCTTAATATAGAGCAATGAAAAAGTTGATTTTAATAAAAGTAAAAGTGGAGGCACAATAAATTAGAATTAGGTTTTTGTGATATAGGAAAAAAAGCATAAACGAATCAGGGAATATTTACGTTATTAAAGAGATTTAAAAAAGTGCGTGATATTTACTGGTCATCATAATTTAATTATAAGTATTTATTAACAATATCTGAGCTGTCATTTATTTAATTACACATTGCTATGAATATGCTAGGAGTTGCATGTGTGCTTGCATTTGAAATGCAAAGCTTTTCTATTACAAGTAAATTAATAATGTTTCGTTTTTTTGAGCGACTCAACATTGGCAGAAGCTTTAAGCCGAGAAACTATAGCAGGCATTTATGTTGTCGCCGTTGTTGCGGTTGTTTTTGTTGTTGCTGTTGCTGCGGCCATCATACGAGCTATTAAAAAATCAAAACAAGTTAACAGTAACCAACTAGTAGCAGGCGAGCCGGAAACCGGAAGTGAGAACAGGGCGCTGCCGCAAGTTTGCGGTGGGGTCCGCGTGCGGCGTGTGCAGGAAGTGAACAACGCGGCAGCAGCAGCAGCAACAGCAGCGGGAACGATAGCCCAGCAGCGATTGTTGCTGTACTTGTTCTATTGTTGCCGTTATTCTTGTTGTTGCCGTTGTTGCTGTTGCTGTTGCTGTGGTTGTTGCATAAAAGCCATGCTTTGTGGCGCTGAAGCGCAAGCGAGCGGCTCGCGATAAAGTTGGCAACACGTTAACAAGTTTTAGCTGTATGTGTGTGTGTGTGCCTGTCTGTCTGTGTGTGCGTGTGTGTGCTGACATTTGTGACCCATGTAGTCCAATGTCAGAGCTGTTAGCTGACCTGTTGTTTGGACCTTAACAAACGAGGGTCATTTGCAATGGCCTCGACAGCGCCTGCCCTCCACCTCACCCCTCGCTGCCACCGGCTGCAAATAATCGACAACGTTTTTTGGTAACAATTCATAGCTTCAACTTGCCACACGGCACTGTGCAGCGTTTCATGAAGCTGCCAACTTAACGGACAACCGAAAGCCGCCGGCTAATGCTGCAACAACTCTGTCTCTCAATCTCTCCCTCTCTCTCTCTCTCTCTCTCTCGCTCTCCCTCTCTCTGTCACAGTTTGTGGCAGTCAGACAGCGGCGCTTTGGCATTATAATGCCATTAACTTTGCCAGAATTTAGCGCTGCAAATTTTCGCAGCGACAATTTATGCATAATGAGCAAAGACCTACATGCACACCCACACGCACACGCACACAGATGCATTCGCATACACATGCAACTTGCCGGAGGCTGTGGGTTACCCAGCAAACAATTTCTCTGACTCAAGCGCTGAAGTCTCCGTTCATCTATTAAGAAACTATTTTTACACTCGTTACTACGGCACCGAGAAAATTCGTGAAAACATTTAATAACTGAGACACATACAAAATATTAAATCACAACATTTAACAGAAATATATATAGAATATAAAATACCAAAATAAACTGTCAACTTAATTCTATAAAATATTTAAAGGTATAAAGAACAATTTTCACTGGAGATAATTGGGAAAAATATATACAATTTGTTATAACACACGCACAAATAATTTCATATTTGAAATCTCTAAAATTATAAAAAAAAGAGAAAAAAAATGTTTAAAAGATTTCTAATAAATCTTCAAAATTTGACGATCGAAAAATACTGTGCAAATTTCTTACCAAATATTGAAATAGTCAATATATCAGAATGTACAAATAAATATTCCGATAATATAGTTACATAGATCGTTTTATATAATATTAGCTGTTTGTTGTATTTATTATTTGCAATAGTTTCCAGAAGTCAACAAATTTGTTTACTGGGGTATTTCGCTGCCAAAATGAGATTGTTTATGACAGCGGCAGCACCCGCTGGGTAACTAACTCCGTGCAACTGCGACTGACGCTGGTTCTGGTACTGGTGCTGGATGTGCCACTGGATGTGGCAGTGGCAGTGGCAGTGGCAGTGGCAGTGGCACTGACGACAGCAAGTGGCAGTACGGGTATTTGGCAGTCATAGACGTCAACTACTCGTAAGCTAGCCGGCCATAATACCACTAAATATCTTCATCTACACTAAATGTACATGAGTGTGTGTCGGGTAGGGTGTTTGTCTAGGGTTGCCATGGCAGGTGAAATTTCTTGGAAACACCGCACAGCAGCAACAGCAGCCGTTCCATCGTGCAAAAGGGGGAGTGAAGCTGAGACAATGTTGGTAACTGAAGCTGAGACTCCGACTGCTTGATGACTTGCACTGCAATTGTGTGTGTGTGTGTGTGTGTGTGTGCTCGGGTGTGCGTATGTGTGTATTTGCACTGTGCTTGACTTTGCCCTCACACACAAACGTAAACGTCAGCGCAAAATGTTCGTTATTTGCTTGGCATCGTTGGGTTTTTGTGAGCTGGTTGCCTTCGCACTGGTGAAATTTATGACACCGCACACAGAATTTTGCATATTTGCACTGGGTAAATTAATTTTGCCTGCTGTATTTGCGTTTTTGCGGTAGCCGACGCCCAAAACAAATGTAAAAAGTACCAGTGAATATTCATACAAGCGTTTGGTTAATTAAAAATTTTCATCAAATTATTTGAATTTCGTTGTGAAATAGTTCCTGCGTTGTGCTTGTTGCTGCTGACACGACGATTCCAACTGTGGCTATAACTTTTCACTATCAGCTTGGCAACCCTAAGCTGGTTGTAGTTTTAATTTTTACTTTTTCTGTGGTATTGTTTGCTTCATATAAATCAAAAAGCTGCTGTTTCTGCTTATTACAAGGGGAGGAGGCGCCCGATTAAATGTTGAATTTAATATACTATTATACGGTTTTTTGCTTTCAATAAAACAATATAATGGCTTTGCAGTATATAAATAAATAAATAATACTGTTTAAGTTTCCATAATATACTTTAAATTAATTTTGAACAAAATAAGTAATCATAATTCGTTCCAATACTCGACCAAAACACAATTGCTCTATAAAATAGTGCCATTAATTTTTATTTAAGCAGCACTTAATGCTGACGCAAACAGAACAACAATAAATCAAGTTTAAAAAAAATGTTGTAAGTGTTTACAAAAATGAAAAAAGTCACGTTTTGGATTTGAAGTTAGTTTGCAGTCAAGTATGGTGAGGGATTTTATAAAGTGCATTGTTTAGTGGAGTGCTAAAAGGTCAACTCTTGCTCTTCAATCTCTACATTTGAGTACCACTAGCAAATGGAAAGGTTTTTTTTTCAACTTTTTAGGCGTGCAAACTAAAATGCAACTTTATATAGATACATACATGTGTGTATGTGTGTCAGAGTTCGTGAGTGTTGAGTATGGCCAAAACTTTGACATTTGCATTTGTCACAGTCGGTGACAAAAGTTTTCAGCTTAAATTCCTGCATGCATTTCAACACGCAATTGGCATGTGACAGTCAAAATGTTTGCGCAAGATGAGACAGTCAACACACACACACACACACACACATCCACACAAGCATATATAGAAGAGCCCGTGGAATGGGTATACCAAGAGGCATACGAATCGAATGTTTGATATATCAATTTGAAAAGTTTGACTTAGTTTCCCCACTCGAGCAGTTCGATTAAAGTTTTCAATGCGGCAGATTAAAAACTTTTGTTGCCAGCTCAACTTTTTGTGTGCCAAAAAAAAACATTTCTGCATTCTCTGCATTACTTGGCAACATCCTGAGTAGGTTCAATATGCATTTGGCTTTTTGGCATTCCTGCACTTTTTCTGGCCAAGTGGGCCATGGGCGTGAAAACAACTACAACAAAGTGAATAACTTTAAATATCAATTGTTTTTGCAGAAGCTGCTAAAAAAAAGGAGGAGATTTATAGTGGACAAAAAACTATTCGTTTTTTTTCGAATCTTATATCCCAATGCTGGGGCTACGAACATGCAACTATACATCCATTTTTCAGCTAAAGCAGATGAAGGCCAGTTAATAAAGAGAAACAGCCGAATCGATGGCCGGATAACTCTATAAAATGAATAAAATTTAATATAAGGCAAAAAAAAAGAGAAAACAAAATTCAAATTAAATTGGTATTTATATCAGATGGTTATATGAAAATGAAATCAGAGACAATAAATGTAAGGTGTATACATTAATTGTTCATCTTAAGCTAAAAATGCATTATTTCCTTTTTCATGTTTCACAAATATTTACATAACATAATAAATAAGCATTATTTTAAACTAAGTATGATAAAGACAAGTAAATAAAATCCAGCTTAATCAGGCTTCATACATACTCATGCGTGTTTACTTATCTCCAAGTAGAGTATTATTATTTTTTTCACAATGTGGTCTAACCATTGCCCAGACAATATGCAGGAAGTTGCGTGTGTGCCGTAAATTAGCGTTTCATTAAAAAACAGGTAAAATTTGTTCGCAATGTTGTCGTTGAATTGGGCGCAGAACAGGTCGTTCGTTGGTTCGTGTCCATATCCGTGTCCATGTCCGGTTAAAGCAGAGCAAAAGAAAAAAAAAAGCCAAACCAGAAACAGTCTGTAAATTAGTTGCATTACTTGATTAGAGCTGCACAAATGCTATTATTAAAATTCAATTTCCTTTACGTGCACTGCCTTTGCGTGTCTAATCGAATTTAACAAGTTTTCCATTTTGCCTTTCCCATTTGCATTTATCACGTGTCCGGCCGAAAAATAAAATTAATGAAATTTCGTCGTAAGTGCAAATTCCAGCGTGCTAATTTGTCATGCAAAAGAGGCCGACCTTAACTCTAATTGTATTCGGAGATCAAGCTTCTTCCCGTCTAAAAAAAAATCTAGAATTTGAAGTTTGCTTTGATTGCATTCACAAACTCGACCGGAGTATCGAAATATCGATAGCAAATTATCGGCATGTGCCAAATGTTTTATAACGCCAAGCAAAATCTGGAGATTGAAATCCCAATTGAGAATTGTTTGAAACCGGAGCAGTCAAACTAAACTAATCACAGATTTCAAAAGTTAATAAAACCCAAACTTTGTGACGACCAAATTTTCTTCAGATTGTTTGTGGAACTTGAATTGCGCTACTTTGAGAGTAAGTTTTTTGGGGACGGCGTCAAGAAAAAACGCGAATTTGACTTTGGAGTAATTTTTCAGATAAATAGGAAAAGGACAGCTTGAGGATGTCAGATCGTAAAGCAGTTATTAAAAATGCGGATATGAGCGAGGAGATGCAGCAGGACGCTGTGGACTGTGCCACACAGGCACTCGAGAAATACAACATTGAGAAGGACATTGCGGCCTACATCAAGAAGGAGTTCGACAAGAAATACAACCCCACCTGGCATTGCATAGTCGGTCGCAACTTCGGCTCGTATGTGACCCACGAGACGCGCCACTTCATCTATTTCTACCTGGGGCAGGTGGCCATACTGCTCTTCAAGAGCGGCTAACGCGCCACATTTAGTCCCCATCTAAGGCTAGCATTAAGGATGTGCTTATTGTTTTAGGAAATCAAGATATAGGCCTGAGATTCCGAATTAAAACACGCTATCGCTTCTTACATTTACATTTACTTTTTCCCAAATAGTTTCTTATAATGCAAAATTTCATACAATTCTGTGCTTATAAACATAAAGTTATACAAATTTTAATAAAAATTATTTGTTCAAATGATATTATTTTTATTTATTTGGGCTGATATTGTTAGCTTGATGTTGCCTCCATTGCGCATGTATCAAGAATTCGATTAGAACATTTTTACGATATACTACCGAAATCAGTGTTAGCAATATTTGCTTCACTGCTTTGCAACACTGGGGCGACGTTCAGTTCAGGGCGCTTGTCATTGCAAAATCACATTCAGTGAAAATTGTAAGCAAAATAAATTAGAGAATTAATTTTGTACGTAAGTCTCGAGTTCACCTCAATCTTTTTTTGGGAGCTGCTAAATCAATAGGCAATTGATTTATCCGTCAAATTTAAGCTAATGCCTTCATATTTTGAAAAATAGAAATTTTGTGACAAAATTATTCGATATCGGCGTTCGTTGGATATTTTGATAGTCAAAACGACCACAATGTAAGTGCAGGCTCCCACATCCAGCCATTTATATGGTATTAAAGCGAAGAATACTCCACAGAACTGGTGATAAGCAGCAAACTTAAGCGACAAGATGTCGGATCGCAAGGCAGTCATCAAAAATGCGGATATGAGCGAGGAGATGCAGCAGGATGCTGTGGACTGCGCTACCCAGGCCCTGGAGAAGTACAACATCGAGAAGGACATTGCGGCCTACATCAAGAAGGAGTTCGACAAGAAATACAACCCCACCTGGCATTGCATAGTCGGTCGCAACTTCGGCTCGTATGTGACCCACGAGACGCGCCACTTCATCTACTTCTACCTGGGGCAGGTGGCCATATTGCTCTTCAAGAGCGGTTAACTGAATCCCGGTTAGCCTCCCACTTTACACGCTCTCACACAAACCACTTTCGGGTAGCAGTTGCAATTTGACTAATTTATTGTTGTAGCCCCCTCTGCACCCACTTCGCATATCAAAAAATACACACACACACACACACACCGAGAACTCTGATTTGAAATGGCACACTTTTGATATTTTCTATCTTCGAACATTAACGAAAATGGAAATGGCACTGCAACCAACCAAAACTCCCGAGCAACCGATAAATACAATCGACTTCTTTAAAATTATATTATTAGTTAGCTGTCCACACAAATTTCGATATTAATTAAATCAATTACATCAGTTAAGAACCCGATGGTTTTCATGTTAGTCGTAAGTATCTCGCAGAATTTGAGCGAATTCAGATTTCAGGCGGATTGTTGAAAAATCAAAGATCTTTTAAATGCATTTCATAATCATGCATTGTTCAAATTTATTTTAATTGCCTAGCAAAACGTATTCATGTTCCATTAAAATGTTATTTTACTATCGCAGATATTTCTATAATAGTATTTAAAATGATGTGGAATAAGCATGATAAGGAACTTCCTATTTAATGAATAATTATAATTATGTCATGAAGTGTGTAGCATGAGTTCATATATTTTTTGAATATAGTTTGACCATCTGAATACTATTTAATTCATATTTTAGTCTTTTTTGATACCACATATCTTATTCGGATTTTTTTTTTAAATTTTTTTTTTGTTTTTCATTACCATTTTAATCTATGTATTTGTACATTACGGCGCATTATGTACTTAGCTTAAATTTGGTGATAAAGAAAGGCTAGTGTAGCGATTAGGACAGTCGCAAAAACTTTAACAAACCTAAGAGTATTAATTCTTCAACCTCAAAAAAATTACATTTTGTATGTGGTTTTTAAAAAGTGCTATTGATGCGGCTGATGAATGTTCATTCGCTGCGAAAAGTACAAGCGGATTTAGTTTCGTTTTGCCTACCAGCTAATACACGTTGACATACTTTCGATTCTAGAAAATATAGACAAATATTTCAACAAAATGTTAAAAACTTCGTGTTTGCTAATCTTTGAAGAGTGACATTGGCAACGTGGCCTCCCATTCAGGGGCACAAAGAATTGAACAGCCCTGAGGAGCTTGTGCTGAGTGAACATAATATGCACGCCCTGCTGGAGGATCCCCCAAAGCTAGCCGAACTCATAGCGGAAACCGAGAAGAATATTAAGAAAAACGAAGCTCTATTCATGGAACAAGAAGCTGAAATATTTCGCATTTTAAATGAAAACGAATCTGTGCCATTTAACTACGTATCAGTAGTAATTGAACAGTCCAATATGCCAACACTGATGCAAAGGGTTGCATTGGATAAAGTCAGCGCACTGACGAACCAACAAAAAGAAAATAGGTGGGAGTTGGCCTACAATATTAAGAGTGCGTTTAACGGGATTTTTAAGCTGCACCGTTGGCATTGCATTGTGGGTCGCCAAATATATTTCGATTCTTATCGAAATATGGATCAATATATAGTGCTCAGAGCAAGGCAAATGCAGATAGTTTTATTTAATCTAAAAATAAAAAAATTAAAATACCAAAAAATGAAAGTGCATTGAAAATTGACAATAGATCAAAATGTATTTCTTAGCACCAATAATAAATAAATATGTAAATCTGGTAAATTATTATTTTATTAATTTTATTTTTGGCGATAATTAGTTGTATAGTTATTTATTATTCTAAATTAAATGCCAAGCTATGCCCCATATATAAAAAGTTGTATCGGTCAAAAGAAAATATTATATATTTTTCTCTTTTACATATGTTTCACATGTTTTTGTGTTCTTCTGAACTTGGGGCAGAGTATCCGCCAGTTGAGTATACTCGATTGAAGCATGCTTTTTGCATTTACTCTGCTGGGTCCGCATATCTATCGAGTCCTTTGAGTTAATCTTTGTGTATCGAGCTGCATCATAAGGTACACAATGCACGCCTGCTTTTATTGTTGTGTGTGTGTGTGTGTGTGTGTGTGTGTGTGTGAGTTAACACCTGACCGTGGCAAATAAAAATGGCTTAATTAAGTTAATTAAAATATTGTTGCTGCTGGACGTGCACGCGGTTCGCATTTATGTGCCTTTATTATCTCGGCGATTGGCAATTTTCGGACAGCAGGACCTTTGCACTGCCGGCCTAAAGGATGTCGCCAGGCGCGTAATTATGCTAGCGCACGTACTGGCTACAGGAGCGGGAGTTGTTTCAAGAGCAGAGCCAATGACAATACTATTAATAAAGTTGCTATGCTATGGAAATATATATATATATATGTATTTTTTTTAATACTCGCATGAAAATGTTTGCCAGCGGCCAAACAGATGCAAATTGTGGGGAATGTCCTTTGAGCCGCTTTTACAGTTGGACGACTTTTGGCCTTGTCATTGGCATTGTTTCCGCTGGACAGCTGCATTCGATATGTGATGCATACGATGAATTCAATTGAGTTGCTGTCCAGCTTCGTCCTGGCACAGACATCACCTCATGCATATTTCATGCGGCGCTTAAATACAGTCGAAATGCTTTCCATGCTTAACAAAATCCTTTGCGCCAATAAAAATTTAAGTGCCACGCACGCACAGGACTCGCAATCAGGTTTATGCTCTCAACCGTGCTTTATTAATATTTTTACGTTGTCAATTTATGGTAATTTTTTATGTTCTAACATTAAAAACATAAAAAGAAGCCAAAGCCACACTCGAGTTGCAAGGCAGGTGAACTCGTCATTTGTTTAACGCCCCCTCCGCAGCCCATTCGGTCGGACCCATGGGCCCATCGAATGCTGCCACGCTTCTGACCCCAACTAAGCAAACACCTCGCCGGTCCACCCAGTCTGAGGTGACTTACCCAGCAGCTGTTTGGCCAGCTCCATTTCGAGTTCTCCCCTGTTCAGCTGAATGAGCAACAGAGCGACAGTTGTTGAGTCTGCGCACTCGTCGCACTTCCTTTCGACGAGTAGCGAGTGGCAAAAGCCTCGTATTTTTGGTGCTTCAAAGTTTTTGAATGTATGAAACTTCAAAAATTTAATTTATTTCCTGTCTTTTGCTTAAGGAAACAAACTAAACAATTATTGTTTTATTTAATGTTTTCTTGTTAAACATATGAGCTTATAATCTTTATTTTTATTTACATCTCTCTAGTGCCATATTTGCCATATTTAAATATAATCTATAACTTCATATTATTATTTTCCTGTTACTTTTAGTACCAAAAAAATATGACAAATTTTCTTTAATTTAATCGAAAAAAATTTTAATCCTAATTTTATCATGTGCAAAAAAGCCACAGTTTAGTAATAAATGAAAATACACATTTTTTAATGGACTTTTTTAATTTACTTTTAATTTACAACTTTTACATTATTTTAAATTCAATACTTTAGATTAGAAGTTCGCTGGGTTTTTAATACTGAATACTGAAATGAAAAACCATTTTAACTTGTACTAACAATAAAAAAGTTTTGGTTAAAAGAAAATGTTTGTATCGAGATTAATTCATTTAATTGAGGATTATTCAGGGAATTCAGCCTTGAAAAAAAAAGGTAGCTACTAGGGAAAGTTCTTAGACTGAAATGAAATAAAAAAGGCTACAGTGAATGGAATACATGCTTTAAAGAGATGTATCTGATGGCCAATTTCCATATGGGAAATCGCATGCAATTCGAGAAAATTTCCATGACCCACACAAAAGGAGCAACCGAAACTTTTTGGTCTTTTTGAGCTGTGTACGGGTCAAACAGAATGCCAACTTTTATAAATTACAGTCAGCAGCACTGACCTCAATATAAAATTACACAACATGACTTGAATAAACACTCACACACACACACACATACACAGTGCAAAAAACGAGAACAATTGCAAGTGCCATAGATACGAGCGTAATTGCATTTTACTTTGTTGCATTTGGCCAGGCAAAAAGCGAGAAAGCCAAAGTCAACCAACCAACCACACACACACACACACACACACACATACGCACACTCGCACATGTGTACACTTTTTGCCTTTTGCTGCTAATATTATTATTATTATTATTATTATATTTTTGTTGTTGTTAATTTGTAACTGTAAAAACTAACAAAGCGAAGCCGGTCAGTTGCACGCCAAGGGGAGCGGCTGGTGGCACAGGGCCAAAGTCAACACTGCGTCTAGTTTTATCAGGGAGTGGACGCAGAGCGAGTATGGGCATCCACAGATGCAGCTGCAGCAACAGTCGAGTCTGACAATGACAAAAAAAACTTAATGAAACATAAACAAGACACAGGCTGGAGGCAAAAACCAGCGCTACAACACTACGATAACAAAAACAGAAACCACACAAATAAAATGGACAAAAAAATTTGTAAAAAAATATTAATCTAAACAAGAAAATTCTCATTTGTTGCGCAATTTAACATATAAAAAAAAAAGAATTGCATTGCAAATAATTGTCAACTTGGTTGGACCGAAGATAATATACTCTTCTGGTAAAGATAAGATGGATATTTCAGTAGAAAAAATTATTAAGTAGTTTATTAAGTCTCAAATATTAAGTAAATATTTTTAATAATATACTAATCAACTTTTTAAAATATTAACTAAAAGCTTACTTTAAATAAATTGATGTTTTTCGTCCTGGGGAAATATTCATAACTGTAAAACCTTTGGGCTCGGCCTATGAACATTTTAATAGTAATTTTTAAAGAATTTTTTTAAAAAATAAACCCATTTTACATTTTCATTTATTACTAACGAATCATAATTATCGCTGGCTTATTTAAATAAATAATTATGTCATACATATACGGGAATTATCTAAGAATTTAGTTTGCGACTTTATTCGTAAATATATAGAACTGCTGGAAGAACCCAGCCGATTTCCCCAATCATGCCTTAAATAATTGATAAGGAATTTTCAAATATATTCCATAAAAATAGAATAGTGCCATTTTCATGAGGCAATGCACTAGATTATCGCACACATAAACAATAATAATCGCCTGACAGTCCAAGCTCCGACAAGCATTCCGGGTTTCTTTTTGGAGTTTTCTCAACTGAGCCGGAAACTGCCATCGCTTTCGGCGTGATGAATGGAGCCAAACGTTGCCCCCACGAACCGCATGCCCATCAGCTAGTGGCGAACCCACATAGAAGGGGGCGGCTAGGCGTCAATTTTTCATTTGGTATCCTCCACTGCATATAGGAGTGGTCTTTCATGAATTTGGAAATATGTATCTTTCTCACAGTTGTGGCTCTCTCTTGTCGCTGACCATTGTCGCTGTCTTCTTGTCTTTGACTTGGATTCGGTTTTGGTTTTGGTTCTTATCTGTCAACTTTGCTTTCCGTAGCTCGCTTTAAACAATTGTCCACAGTTCTCTTGTTAGTTTTTGGATAAATACTGTGCACAAGATATTCTTTCTAAAGGGGATATTAAATGCGTTTTGGGCATTACATAAGAACAGATTACGATGCAAATGATGCATATGCATATGTATTTAAATTCTAGAGTAATTTGTTGCTTATAAATAAAAACACTGTTTGAAAATTCCTTTTAAAAATTTTATGGATATGTTAACTATAATAGCTCTGACAGGGTATTTATGTTTCAGGCAGTCATTTATCAGTGTGTTTTTGCCATGTTTTTGTTACTTTTTGGCCTGTTTTATTGTTTCTTTTGATAAATTGTGCGCCTTTCGTTTTGACACATGTCAGCATTTGTCTGCCCATTGTGCAAACACTCGTAATATAGAGGCTGTCTTTTATGTGCTGCTTTTGATTGTCTAGGCTGGGCTCCAACCCAAAGGTTATCGCTCTTTTTTCATTTAAGAGAAAAGAAAATTAAAACTTACTCCCAGGTATGTTTGCAGAGCTTAAATAAAGTGAGGGGCAGAATAAAAGATACTAGAATCACATAAATTGTAATTTAGAAATATGTCTATGAATGATAATATCTATTAGAAGTGTAAGTAGTATCAAAATATAGAGATTAGATCAAATGAAAACTGTTTAAATTAGAAAAAAAATTGCAATTGCAACAAATTTAAAAGTAGAGATATTAATCCAACAGTGGAGGACAAATCTGTAAGAGACCATTGAAAATGTTTAATAAGAACGATAAGACAGTCGAATAGCAGATAATGAAAAAGCCAAAAAATATAAGTTGAAACCGAATACAAATATGCGGCAAGATATTCCAAATGGAATTTGGAAAAATATTCACAGTCTTAGCTAGTCTATTAAATATTAGAAATATTAGAAATTGTTGTATATCCTGCAATATCGGGGCGTTGCGATCTTCGCCTGTGTGAATGCAGTCAACTATTTGCTGTCATTTCAGTCTGTGTCACTTGAACTGATATCGGTGGGGTGCAGTTGGCATGAGAGCACTGGGCCAAGAGCCTGTTCTGGACACAGGGACACATGTGCACATGTGTGCTGTCAGCCGGATACTGGGTGGCTGATGTCTCCACGTCAGCCATGTCAGCGTCACTTTTTGCGCCTGACAGCGTCAACAATTTTATTTACTTAATTTGGCTTTAGTTTGTCATTTATTTACTTGTTTGCCACAACAGCCTGTACGCGTGCTATCTGTCTCTGTCGCTCACACACTAGCCTCCTTATCGCCATCTCATGGGCGGCTCATGTGCCTCTCCTAATGTCTGTTGTTGTCACTTTGACGCTTGACGTTGTTTCAGCTGTTGTTGTTGCAGCTTTGTGCCTTTGTTTACTCTAACAAGGGGTAGTTGTGACAATAACAGGTTGTTTGCCAAGAAGTGAGAACTGTGCGAGATATTTCTGCTTGCTCCAGAGTCGGACTACTTTTGCGCGCAATCTATCGAAATTTAACTACAGGCTTAAAGATGTATATAAAATTGAAGAAAACACTTCTTAATAATTGTTACCAAAATTTATAGGGCTTCTGCTTGCTAAATATAAATTTTATAGTTTTAAAATTTTTTATTAAATTTTTTTTTTAATATTTTTATTTATTGCTAAGTATGTTTAAATTTTTTTTTAATATTTACATAGTAATCTAAACAAGAGATTTTCGTTCAGATATAAAAAAGGTCAAATGAAAATAACAATTCTTTTTTGTCAAGAGTATTCGATATTCGTATTTAAAAAATGCTCAGAGTGTCCCTGTTTATTTTACTTTTTTTTTGACTGTGACACATTTTTCTGCCCGCACTTTATTGCATATCGTTGTCATTGTTATTGTTGTAACTGTTGTTGTTGTTGTTCTCTTCTTGCTGCCGGCACGTGCTTCTGCATTTTTTATGAAAATTTAGAGCCTGCTACATTTGTGTTGTTGCTTTTGCTACACTTGCGCGCACTTTAATTAAATATTTATTCCAATCATTATGGCCAAATGGAAATGCGTTCAGGTGGGATCAACAAAATCAGAGCTGATGGGGAGTGAGCAAAAGAGAGCGCGGAAATAAGCGAGACTGAGAGAGAGAGTCAGAGCGAGAGCGAGATGGAGAAGCTGCACTAACATTTGTCATTACACATTAATAGCGCACCATTAATCTTTTCGTGAGCTGTTGGCCAAATGAATGCTGCTACCAAGGGCCAAGTCCCGTTAATTAATGTATGCCATTTAGCCGGAAAATTGCAGGGGTGCACACACACACACACACATGCCACATGTGAGTGTGGGTGTGTGTGTGTGTGCGGGCCCATCATAATGAGCGCCAATTTAGTGTCCTTGTGTGTGTGTGCGTGTCGTTGTCGCCACCGCAAACAAGCAAAGGCCAAAGCCGCAGCCAACCCCCCGGCTGAACTCCCATTCGCTCTCGCTGTCCTGCTTCCTCTGCCCAGCAGGTATGCTTGATTAATGCTTTATGGCAGGGCACAGTAGACACACACACACACAAACAAAACAAGGATATTGCTGCCTATATGGATGCTGACCGCCCAGCTGACGCCCTGTCGCGCCCCTCGAGCCCGTCGCCTCCTTGCCCCATTGTCCCCGCTGGGTGCTTGCATTTAAACATTAATTTAGTGGAATGCGACAAAGGACTATGAAAGCTTTTCAGCGTCGTCGTCGACACATGTTAATCCCGTCGTTGTCGCTACCACAACCACTCACATCCATATTGGCATTCGTATTCACATTCATATTCGCATTTACATTCACTTCAACTCACTCCCCGACAAGTATTCGTGTTACATATGTGAATTTGAGCCGCTTAGCAAACAGGGGATATTGAAAGCTAAATCTGGAAAATAGTTGAGGGAATTGATTTGTCGAATTATGACTGAGCATATATTTAAAGTGCTGTTCAAAGCGATAGTTGGGAATTTGCTCAAATTCTATGTAGAAATTGCGAGAAACAATTTGTTTAAATAAATCAAATTTGCGTTGATTAATTTGTGTTATTGCGGAAACTTTATGCTCTATATAAAACATTATTTATTAAAGTTAAGGAAATACATATAGATAAATAAATAAATTCACTTTTGATAATTAATGATTTAAATTTTTAAAAATAAATAAAGTTCATTACTCGCACTTAGCCTTCGTTGATAAATATACTTAAGAACATACTTAACGACCAAGCTATTTATTTATCTTATATATAAGATGACGTAGATTTTAATAATATTACAAAACTAAAACAATTTAGAAAACTAGTCTGCTTTGACAGCTTCCGTACATTCTATTAAATTTCGGTTGTATTGTATTATTATTTAAAGGAAATTTTTAAAATTGTATAGCTTTGTTCTTGGCCCATCCTCATGTGCGATAGAAAGTCGCGAATAAGCGCAACTCCGCCGCGCTGCCTGCGTTGTTGTCCCCCCTGCTGCAATCCCTGCCTCTGCTGTCCCCCCGCCTGCTGTGGGCCATGCACCGCCTATTGCATTTTCGACCTGGAGAGCGCAGTGTTCGGTTAGCCAAGGTCACAAATGTCGCTAGCTGGTATGCCTATAACCCTCTTATGTTCCAGACACGCGCCATGTTTATCTGCGCGCCTGCCGCGAGCTGCTGGCCAGCTACGATAAAACGCTGCCCGACGAGGTGCTGATGCGCTGTGGTCCCATGGAGACGCATGAGATGGCCCAGCTGATCTGTCGCAAGTGCAAGCTGCCCGTGCTCTGGGAGAACTTTCTGGTGCAGCTGAACGAGCACACCTGCGAGCTGATCGCCAACCCGCCCCTGATGGAGGGCGTGGAGCGCCTTGTCACCCATCTGCATGAGAACTGCATTGGCCTGGCCCTGATCACGTCCAGCACGAGGGCGCTCTTCTGCAAGAAAATACGTGGCCGCGAGGAGTTCTTCAAGAATTTCCACTATGTGCTGTGCGCAGATGAGTACAATCGTCCCAAGCCCGAGCCGGACTGTTATTTGATCGCCATGGCCCTGCTCTGTGATCCGCCCTGCGTCGAGTGCTGTCTGGCCTTCGATGGCACCACCAAGGGCGTGCAGGCGGCCAGGGATGCACACTTGAAGGTGATCATGTTGCCCGATCCCGAATTGCCCTGCTGCTGGTCGGAGCTGGCCACGCAGCGGCTCGTAACGCTTGTCGATTTCGATCCCGAGGAATTCGGAATGCCGTATCTGGAGCCCCTGCCCGACCCACCCCCGGCGGCGACACCTAATGGCAGCGAAGAGGATCAGCGAGCCGGCGACGACGACAAAACGGAGAACGAGGTCATCACCAGTGGACAAGACGACGAGGAGCCACGTGCCAGCAACACTGAGGAGCCGCCCACTGAGCCAGCTTAGATTTTATTCAATTTTGAACAAAGTTTTAACCACAAGCTAAGCAAGCAAATTTATTCTTTTGATGCGGAAATTGTAATGAAATTCATTAAATCAAGAACAGAGAACATATGTGAAATATTTGATGCGCTGATATATCAATAAAAATATATTATTAGAGTATATTAAGTGCAAGCTTAACACTTGATAAGAATCTTCAATTTCCCAACTTTACCTTTTGCCTGAAGATTATCCACGTGGCATTGTCGCTGCAAACAGGATAAGCCAAACAATAAATCAGATTTAATTGCTTAAGCAAATACGGCATTTTAACGACTTTCTGCCCGTCTCTCGGTTCGTCTGTTTGTCTGCCAAAAGTCAATTGTTGACAATTTAATTATTCAGCATATTGCGCATACGCCGTGTGTGGCTGCTCGGGCGCAAAGATGCTGCTCGTGTGGCATGCAGCAAGCAGTTGCCATAGCCCAACTGGCAACTGGCAACTGGCAACTGGCAACTTTTGCCGACAACAACAACTCCATCCCAACTTATAATTACTTAATGTTCCAACCAGACTGCCGACAGCCGCCACCCAGTCCCCGGCTGCAGCCACAGATTCAGCTTCAGCTTCAGCTCAATCTCTATCTCCCACTATGTCTCATAACCGCTAGCCGGTTCGCATAAAAGTAAAGTGAATAAACCTTTTAACTCTTTAGACTGCGACTCCGACTGCGACAGCGACTGCGACTTGGCTTTTTATTTTTGAATCATTATTTTTTGCGCTTTGGCCCCCCACTTCCGTTTTGCCTAATGAACGAACGCCACAGGAAGCACTCAAGGGCAGCTAAATAAATGAATAGAAGTAAAAAGAATTTATAAAACGAAAGTGCACAAAAAATAATCATTGACGCCGGCACAACAAGTCGAAGCTTTCCATTTCTTAATTTAATTAAAGCTCCCGCGATGCCTTGGGACTTGGAGTTTTCTGTTATGCATTTAAAATTCGCTTCAATTTCGCTAATATCAATTGCTAGAAAACAATTTTATTGCGATAAAAAAAAATCAATTTGGTAATTATATATATTATTGACGCCATATAAAAGGGTTGCTGAATAAATAAAATAAACCCAATTATACAAAACTTTTAATGACTATTAATTTCTGTACAATTACACTTTTGAATTTTGGGGCTAGCCAAACGTAAATTTCGATATATTGTCAAGGGGTGGGAGGCCAAAGAGCTCTGGCTGGAACTCTGCCATGGAGCGCAGTACCAAAGTGGCACCCTTGGTTTTTTCGAGCGGAAGTCGTGGATCTGGTATGAAGACCACCTGCATGCCCGCCGCAAGGCCCGCCTGCAAGCCGGCGATCGAGTCCTCGAATACCAAACAGCACTCGGGGCGTGGCTGTGGCTTGAAACGCGACGCGGCTAGCAGGAAGATGTCCGGCGCCGGTTTGCCGTGCTTCAGCTCCGGATCGTCGCCGCAGACGATGGTGCGAAAGACGGGCATCAGCTCGCAATGGGATCGCGCCTTGTGGTTGAACGACTTGCGGCCAGCGGACGTGGCAATAGCCATGGGCACCCGGTACTCGAACAGATGCAGCAGCAGCTGCTCCACGCCGGGCATCAGGTTCACGTCGGCCATCAGGCGTTGCACCTCGGCATCAAACTTGGCTCCATACTCCTCCGCCGTAAGGGGCAGATTGAACTCCTTGATGATCAGAGCGGTCGAGTCCGGCGTCAGCAAACCCGTGCAGCGCATTTTCAGCTCGTACGTGTAGACCTTTCCGTATGGTGTGAGTATATTTTGAACCGCAATCGTGTACAGGGCCTCAGTATCTTGGAGTTACAGAGCACTTATATATATAAATATATGTATGTATATATAGTACTTTACCCATTAGAGTGCCATCATTGTCGAAGATGCAATGCGTCACACTCTGAAAGCATTGGGGTTTGGTTGTCGTCATTTTTGCGCTGCCTTGGCCTAAAACATTTTCCAGAATTTGTTTACTAAATTTCTAAAAGCAAATTTTCAGCCTAACTAATTTGAAAATGGAGACTGAGTTTTTAATTTGTGAGTTTGCCATAAGAGATCAAAAGTTGTACTAAGTTTTGTTTTCATATTTCAATTGCAAAAGCTAGTTGATCGCTTTTCAGTACTCTTCGAAGCGGAAAGCCGGCATTTCCACGATGTACATCTCTTAATTTTAATCATTTTAATTAATTTTAATATTAAATTTAATATTTAATATTTAAATTTGTCAAGCACAAATTGTTTTTTTTTATTATAAGAAACTAGACTTGCGTTTTAAGGCCTGTTTAAATTAAAAGTCCATATGTGCTACATTTTATTTTATTTTTTCTCTTTTTATTTAAGTCTCGTTTCCGGCATATCAAAATCTAAATTATAACAGAAATAGTTACTTTATTCATTAACTAGCAATTAGCCAACTCCACTTGAACTTTGGCCCGGGGCTGGTTGCCGTTAAAAGATCACATTAATTTCATTATGCAAGCCGAGGGAAATGTTGAAAAGAAAATGCTTCACATGCATTTTAATTAAACTATTTTCGACTTTTGCAACGTGCAATTTAAAATACTTTGCCAACTTGCAGCGCAGCCGGTGCGGCAGCCTCGACGGGGGCGTGCTTGGAGGGCTCAGCTGCAAGTGGAAGGTGTTTGCTGCAGATGTCAATTTAGTGGCGCCTCGGGATAGCTGCCTTTTTATGCCTTAGCCGTAGCCGTAGCCTTAGCCTTAGCCGTAGCCGTTGCCATCGCCTAATGCATGCCACGTTCGAGTGTGAGGGCGTCTTGAGCTCAGTTCGCCTGCCAGTTTCAGCCTGTCGCATGTTGTTACAAAGTTGCGTAATTGATTAAGCAGTTGGCAAGCGTGCCACAAGGCGCTGTGGCAGCGCCAAACTTCGTCATAGACAGCACGTGCTGCACGTTGACAGCCGTTTTTGGAGTCAAGCGAAACGGGGCAACTGCCATGTGGCAGCAACCTAGTTGGTTTGCCAGTTCCCGGCGCAGCATGTGGAGCATCTAATGGAGCTGAACTCGTTATGCGAACATTTGTTAGAGCAGTTTTATAAAGGTGCATTTACAATATCAATATACGTATCTGTACCTGTATTAAGATATATATCTAAGTTTTCATAAAAAATGGCTGAAAATCCACAAAAATGTGTTTGAGCCATAAATTTGGTTTTCAACATCAATTAGTCCAGGTTTGGTTGCGCATCTTTTGTTCGTCACATTATTGTCAATTCAAAAAAGAAATATTATAGTTTTTATTTTGTTAAAACATTTTCTTTTCTGCTAAAATTAAATTGATAAATAAATAAAAATAATAGTCAGTGAAATAAAATAAAGTTCGACTGCATTTTTGGGCCTGTTTTATGATTTTCAAAATTTGGAATTTCCGTGTGCAAACCGGTTCGGCTGATCAAGAAAACCAAGAAACAGATTAATAATACACACATTTAATAAACATTCGCATAGCAAAAAGATACCCATCTTCAATTAATTTTTATTATAACAGGGTATTCCAGCGTGGATTGTTTTGCTGTGCCAACAGGCGAACCTCAAAATAATTTGAAACGTTTTTTGGTAACGGATGCGTTAAGTGGGAGCTGAAACCGCAGCGGCGAAAGCGACTGCCAGTCAATAAAATGGCTTTAATTAATCGGAAGCACTGCGTCAGCTGTTGCCACAAAAACAAGGCAACAAAATGGGCAGCAGACGTTGAGCATTTGAATGCAGCGACGAATTGTGCGCATAAATTATGCAGCCAACCATTTGGGCCAAGCATTTATGGCCACGTTTTTTGGCCACAACGGAATTGGAGCCACCGGACGCGGCCACTCTGAACGGCCGACTGGCCAGCAACAATATGTTGTAAACGTTTAATTTGAGCGCGTCTCTAATCGCCGCCCTGGCAACGTGTAACGCGTAACGTGCAACGTGCAACGTGTGGCAGCCACCCAGCCTCAGTCCAAGCGGCCCACAGTCCCTGGCCGCACACTGTCCGCTTGGACAGCAAACCCAACCAGGTCGCTTGTAATTGCGTTCATTGAATTGTTAACTGGATTCGTTGTCTACGGCGAGCCGCTGGCCGCAACCGCAACTTGCAGCGGCAGCAGCGGGAAAACGGCTAAAAGCCGTTGTTATCCTTGTGGTCGTTGCGGCTGTCCTCTATATCTGTGCGTGTGTGTCTGTGTGTGTGTGTCTGTGTTTGTGTGTGAGTCCCTTGAGTTGATTTGGCTGTGCAGAGGGCCACGACGCATTGGGATTTGGCCGTTGCCGCCGCAGCCGAATCCCGGTCAATGCACATCAAACTTTTGGCTCGCTCTGCATTTGGCATTTATTGGTATTGTTCCAATTAAAGTTCGACTAGCCCCATAAAATATGCAAACACGTAAAAGTTGCCCAGTTCGATTTGGCTGCCACAGGACATTAATGCTTAACGGTCATTGGCTTCGACTGCAGCATCCTTAACATCCAGCAGACACTGCCAATAAAAGGTAATAAAACTGGAAGTACAGCATTTCCAGAGCTGCTGCAGTTGCTCGACTGCAGCTGGAAGAGGTAGGAGATGAAAGACAATTTCTGGATGGGGTGAAAAACTTCGGATTTATGGGAAGTAGGTGAACAAAAGGTTGTATTTTAAGGGGTTATTTATAGAAGATTAATTTTTTTCAGCTTATTTTTTTTAGTTAATGGAAAATCTTCTTTGCACTCGGCTCTAGGATCTAAAGGAACGAAGGAGTTGTAATCAGGAAAATAAATTTTTGCTGTACTTCTGTACAAAAAAACCAATCACAGAATTCTAGCATACCTTATAGTAATAGAATACGATTAGCCTAGCTTAAATATGAATTTTAGCTATGATCAAAAAATATGTTTAGATATTTAGGTGAATCTGTGAATTGTTTACAGTCTAAACAGAACTTCCAGTTAATATAACTATCAATAGATACGATAAATAAAATATATAAAATATACGAAAAGAAAACACTGATTGAAATATCTGCTTCGGTCTTCAAAGTTTCCTTCACCTCATGCTCTTCTCTTCATTTCGTTAATACAAAAGCTAATTTTATTTTATGATATTTCTGTATATATTCTATAGTAGAACTATCTGCATATAGCGTTTATTTTCGCTCATTATAAAAAGTAACCCACATTGGGCTGTGGCTCAAGGCAACTCGCATGCTGCATGCTGAGTGTGTTTTGCACTCAATAAATATTGTCTGACCGCACTATCTATCGCTCATCGAGGTCTTGGATGTCAGACGGGCAGTCACACATCCGTGTCGAGGCATCACGCACAGCATCGTCGGCTCATGGGCGCCCCGAGGCGCAGTTGATCGATTTCCCAACGGTGCCAACCCAGCGCCCTCTCCATTTCTAGCTCCAGCTCCAGAACCAGCTTCAGTTTCAGTTCAGTCAAAAATGCAAGAGCCCACAACAAAGTACAAAAAGCATGGCACAAAGTCCAATTTGTTTGTAATGGCATTTACTTTGTTTACAAAATAAATTTTGTATGCATAGCGAGTAGTTGGTCCCTCCAAGCCGGCTTTCTCTCCATCGCAGTCGCTATCTCCATCTCTGTCTGGGTCCGACTTTGGCTCCGTGTCGATGGCAACCCGTGCAGTCGCGGTAAGGCGACTACGAGCTCAAAAAAAGGGAACAAAAATAGAATAGATGGATGCATATAGTACAAATTCTAAAATCGCTGTACCATAAAATTTCCCCATTGGGCGCTTGGGTTTTTGTTATGCTGCTCAAGGCAAGGACGATTCTCTTGCCTTTTCGCTGTTTAATTTCGCAATTGTCCTTTTCGATAGAGCACAGACAGACAGACAGACAGAAAAGAGACAGCGAATTGAGGTTGGGGCGGGAGTTATCTATTCCGGTCATGGTTGTTGCGGTTTGTGATTTATGTTTGTTTATGTTGTACAACATTTGTTTTATTTACCGCACATACTAAAATAATAAAAAACGAGCCCCAACCCAAACAAATAAGCAGCTTAGAGACAACAGCTGCAGGTACTAACTTGGTAAATAAAATATATATTCATATATATGTACTATACATATTATTTCCGTTTAGTTTAAGTTCAAGTTTGCCTCTGTTTTTGGGTCCTACAGTTTTACTTGGCCACAACTCAGCGTATTTATTGTAATTAAAAAATATATGTAATTACAAATCATTTATTTATTTAAAACAAATTAATTGTTTAAATTATAGTTGTCGTTGCAATATGAAATTTATTCAAACTCGGTAAAACAAGTAAATAAAAAAACATTTTGCTTTAACTGAAGATGTAGTTTTTAGTTTGTTTAGTTTAGTTTATCAGCTCTACAGATTTATTGCGCAAAATGCTTTAACTTCATAATATTTTGCTTGGATACGCTTCAATTCTAGAAACCAGTTTGGGTTTTGCTCTGCTTGGGTTCATAGAACTAATTCATTGTGCACATTTTAGTGGCAAACTGGTTTTTAAGCTAATGTTTCAGTACGTGCGTAACACAATGAATTTTACATCAAACAGACGTAGATAGATTTTTATTAAGGCTGGTCAGTCCCACAGATTAATTGAAAGTAGGATGAGTCAAAGGCTGTGAACAAATAGTAAGTGTATGTGGATTAATGTGATTGCGAATAATTCTTATATTAAATTTTACAAATATTTATAGCAACCAGTTCAAATTAAATATTTGCTCTGAAACGTATTATTGTATATTATGATTCACATAATTAATCCACAAATGTGAATAGCTTTTTATTCATTTCAATATAAAATAATAATCCCTTTTTTAGCGCTGCAAATACTACATTTCAGGCTAAAGATACAAAATAAAAAAATATAAAAAATTAAATATAATTATGCATATACAAAGTAAACACTCTCATATTAGCTATGTATAGTTAATGTGAACAATCTAGTTTGTGTTATAGTTATTTGTTAATTATAGTTTAGTTTATTTGATTGTTCAAGCTATTAAAGCGTGACACATTTTAAAACATGTTTAAGTAAACTTTAACCAAGCTTACTAACAAGTTTATTCTAGAAGAGAAGCTGCTCTGATGCTTGGGAAAATTTGTTACAGAGACTTTTAACATATTGTTCAAAGCCTGGCAATATTTATATATTTATATATTTTATATTTATATTATAAAAATTTAAATTTGGAAAAATTTAAGAGATACTTTCCTTATTTTTAATAGAAGTAAGCATTTGATTTGTTTGTTAGACTATTTTTATATATTTAACAAACAAAAAGAGAACAGCATTGAATTAATTCATTTTGAAATTGAATTTTTTCATATACTCGAATAAGTGTGCAAATTAGTATTATGCATCATTCGGACAGGCATCCTGTGAAACGGTTGACAGCTGGTCATAATGAATGCCAAAGGCCACGGCCCATGCCATAGCCAGGCGTGTAGTTGATGCTTCTGGTATTCGGTCGCGTGTCTGTATGACAGCCCACTCTGAAATTAAGAATTTTTCAGCTGCAGCTTTCGCAGTCAACTCAATCCCATCACTTACGAAAGTTGAATATGTGATGGACCTGCAAGCACATGAACTGTATGGCATAATTTGTATAGTCAGTGCTCAGCACATACATCTCCACGCCACCCGGAAAGGCTAAATAGAATATGGCATTGGCTTTTATACTTTTGGATTCAATAGTTTTTACTCACATTGACTCTTGTCCTCTATGTATTTACCACCAACACTATCGACGCTCACAATATCCAATTTGGTCACTTTTACCGTATCCGTCCTGTGCGCCATGTCAGCAAAACTTGTCACACAATCTGTACTTGCATTTTTTTCTAAGCCAACTTACCCGTGTGCTATTTCCGATTTTTTCATAAAATATTTGGGGAGCTTCTGGAGGCCGGGCTTCTGAATGTACTCCACTTTTCTGCACGTGGACACTTTAGCTGTAAGCAGCGGATACATCGAGTAGGTATACCATTTGCCCAGGTATAATGTCATATTGAAGTCACCCTGGGCTGTCATGACTGGGCAGGGTCCTTTAAAGGCCACCAAAGCCAAAGTTCGACTACCAAACATAAGCATAGATATGCCTGTGCTGCTGAAAATAATATCTTCGAGATGTGTGTACATAATAGCTTCTTAAATATTGGTACATACACGTAGATCAGTAGTTTTAACATGTTGCAAGGTCTCGACTGCGAACAGATTGGCAAAACAAGCCAGGCAACTGTTCAAATCGAAATTAGTTTCGATCCTCGCTTTGAAAATTGATTCGAAATACAAAATCCAATTTGCTCGCAGTTTTTAATTACCTTATAGAGCGTCAGATCGCTGAGAGCGTGAGCCAAACGCAAAGGCCCAAGAGCAAAATAGTGCTCGGCTGTTCCTTCTCACTGCATAGCATTGAGATCTAATAGAACACCGAGAGTATAAAATATCAGTGAGTATGAGAGAGAGAGAGAGTAAAAAATATCTGAGAATTGTCAACATTAATTGAGAGTATCTAAGCGCTGGTATGTTTGCAAAAAGGCTTTCGGGACGAGAATGCCAAGCATTTATTTGCTTTTATGTGATTTTTTTGTTGAATATTTGATGTTTAATATTTAAAACAGAAACAGAATATAAAGCTCTTCACATTAAAAATTAAATATATTATTAATATCAATAATATTGCATTATAAAATTTGAAAGGTGTAACTTGTATTTAAAACAAATAAATCAATCTGTTTGTAAATAGTTATGATCAGTTTTTTTTTTTTTGAATATTGTTTTTATTAGAAAAAACTATTTAATATAAATATAATAGCATATTATTTTTTATTTAAGAACGTATTTACAATATTTTATGAACATTCGTAAACTCTGTGCTAGTTTAACAATTAGGGCATAAATTTCTTTAGTTAAGATGTTTCAACATTTTATGTAGCTGTCTCTGAGTATACATTTGGGAAACAGAAACTGTTAGCCAAGCTGATTACAACTGGTTCATTTAGTCATTTAAGAAGTTCATAAATATATCGAAGAGACGCTCGTAGAAGCGTCTTAGCCATTCTCATGCCCTGTCAATGGCCTGCGGCAAGGCATTGCCGACCAAGTCTTCACCCTCCAGCTGGGCCAACGCTGACTCGGTGCCATTGCCCTCCAATTGGGGACAGTTCTTCTGCAGGGTGCTGATCAGCACCGTACGGGTGATCTTATTATCATCCAGCACTTTGTACGCCGTCTCGATTGCCTGCTCCGAGGGCTCGCGCTGGCGGGTCAGAATCCAGACGATTTCTGCAAAGGCAAATCGCACGATTGTTATTAACGTGTTGGACAATGCGTCCCTGGTTGGCCATAATGCAATTAATTATGTAGTTGCATTAATTATGCCAAATGCAATAACTGATTTGTCGTTTGCATGCCAAATTAGCCAAGGCCAAGGCGAGACGTGCCCAGCAAACAGCCCGATGCTTCGGGCTTCCGCATACTCACTCAAATGGGCCAGAGGGGTGAGGCTAGAACAGCTGTACACAACCGCATACGAGTCGTAGTCGGTGGCCAACACCAGATAGTTCGCCTTGTTGGCTTGCTCTGCAAATCACAGATACAATTAAAGAAGCAATTGCAGATGCAGATACATTGCAGCAGCCGGTGTTACTTACGATTCTTGGAGAAGGTCACGGCCAGCTGACCGGGCGCAATGACCTTGGCAGTGCCCGTCACATTCGTTGGTTTGCCGGTGCTGTCGATGGGCGAGAAATATGGTGGAGAGTTCTAGAACTGCCTTTAAATTAGAAGCCGATCTACTCACAATCTATTGATAGCCGCATTGACTACAGACACTGTGCTGTTATCGGCAATCTCGTAGTTCGCGTAAATACATTTCTTGCCTATTTCAAAGGCAAACGGATACTTCGAATGCTCGTACCAGATGCCCATGTACTGAAAGAAAAAGCAATGACAATATTAACAGCCTTTGACAACATGAGTTAGTGAGTTGTTAAAGTTCACAAAGCATGAATGGTTCCTGGAAAAAAATACATATGTAAATATTTGTTATGCTCGAGGTGTAAGTGGAAAAACTGTCAAAGTACGGAATATGCGACACACCTGCACGGAATTATACAAAAATTCTAATAGATAAAAAGCCTATTTATCAATCTGAAAGCGCTTGTTATCTAACCTATAATTACTATATTATTGATAACAGCTTTGGTAAATATTTCTGGCATAGTTTTGTTAGTTAGGAAATGGAAAAATAAATAAATATGAATTTTTTTAAATAATTTTTTGTTTATATAATATCTATAATATACAAAAAAAATTTTGAATTTTTATAAATAATTTTTTTGTTTATCTAATATCTATAATATACTTTTAAGAAAATTTTGAATATATGAAATTTAAAATATAAAATAATTCTAAAAGTTATCTTCAACTAGAGATTTTGGTAAAATTCATACAACTCTCAGCAATAGTTGTGTTACTAACGAACAATAAAAAAGTTTTTTTTTTAAGATATGGTTTGATAAAGATCAATAAAAATAAATTTAATTAATAAGTTTTCCAAAGATAACCAAGTAAGAAACGGGTGCTTCATGACTTGTTGTTCGAAGCGTCCAAACTAATGAAATGCTTGGAATGTAACTCAAGATAAGCATTCACAGAAAACTAATTTGCCAGCTTTATGATTGATTGCCTTTTGCACACTTAATTAAAATAACCTTTTAATCGCGTTACACTTCATTGATATTAGGACAGTTTCAAGTGCATAACTGCTGCTCAAGTGTTTAAACAGTTGTGTGGCACTTACCGCATCCAAGTCAAAAGTTTCCACTATCTTAACCTCCGGACACTGGCCGGGAAAGGGCACTTGGGCCGCGACCAAGACTCCATTTACGGCCACAAATGTTAGCAGCCAAGTTGAGGCACTACAAAAAAAAAAAAAAAAAAAAAAACATGTCAAGTGTAATGCAAATTACATTTATTATTATATTCCAGGGCGTGGAGGAGGTTTCGGTGAACTTACCTGATAGATTGACGCATTTTTATGGATTGCGCTGATTATGTGTTATGTACTATATAGTTCCCAAGTCGGAGGAGTGTTTCGGCCTGTTGTATTCTACGTTAGCTCGTTCGTTGGGCACTGAAATGCGAGCGGCTGCAGTGCATCATTTATAGATTCATCTGTTAAAGCTTTTTTGGATTGTTGTTGCCTTTTTTATTGTTGTTCTTTGTTTTGCTCGGTTTGACAAAGCTTTTTTTCCACTGCGCCGGCGCTGCTTTGTTGTTGAATTGTAAACAAACCGAAAGTGAAATGTTGACGATCTGAACGGAAGGGCTTAAAGCTGGGACGAGGGGGTTGCGGAGGGGGTGGGGGTGAAGTGAGTTACAAGTGGATCTGTCAATGTTCGCGTTACACTCGCTGCACGCAACGCTTTTACCCGGCTTATCAGCAGCATGATTAATTGAATCAATATCAAGAGCAACAACAATAACAGTATCAAGACCATCTCAACAATGCAATTCTATTAGAATTACATATGTATATACTACACATACACACACATATCAATTATATTTACTGTGGAAAAGTCTTCCGAGTATACAGCTCAGCTCAACTGAGACTTCGAGTCTGTGAAGTCTACAATTGCATTAGCATAACTTACTTTTATTTGTATATTATATTACAAAGTTCATACATTTTTTTTTTTTTGTGTAATAAAATGTGTTTTAACCAGGAAATCATTTTGTCACGGGTTATTGAACCCAAAAATGTTTAGTTAAGTGCATTGTTGCTTAAAATATTTATATTTAGATTTATTGCTAACTCGATATCTGAATTATTATTGCAGCATTATTCAGCTTAAAGTAAGGACGTTAAAAAAATACAAAGATACATTATAAAAATTCAAAATAATTTACTGAATTGTATGATAAAGTCTAAGAATAAGTGCTGAACTGAACTCTTAAATACATTGTGTATTATTTTTACAAGACTTACTAATCCCTAAATTTTTAGCTACAATATATAAATAACAAACAATATAAATTATAAAATTACGTACATTTTTTTCGGAGTTTCATATATGTTTAATTTTATAAATATATTTATTTTAATGTGTTTTACAGCCTTTTAATTTTTTTATATTTTTTTAGTGCTTTCATATTGGTAAATAATACGTTAAAAATGTTTCATCCGCGCACCATTCCATCCACATATCCATTTTAAATTATCACCATGATAATATGATTAAACAGCACATTCTTATCAATTGGCATCCACAACACACAAAGCTTTTGCTGGCATGTGGAATGTGTTTGTGGCGCCATCTATGGGCAGCGCGCAAGCGCGTGCACACTGGCGCCATCTGTGCAGGACTTTGTGCCGCAGCTGTTACATGCTGGCACATGAGTGAAATCCTCGTAGAGCAGCTTAGCGGTCGTCTTGGCCATTATTTATTGAAATCTCTGACACACCTGCACAAACTCACACGGCGAAAATTGTTGCACTGCGGTTGTTGCAAAAAATTACATTTTCGTATTATTAAATTAATTAAATGTAAGCCACAAATTGAGTTAAATGTATAAAAATGCGACCAAGGCAAAGGGCGAACCACTCTGGAAGGCATTCACATATGCGCCGGGCGACTGGCCTACAAATATATTTATTTAAAGGGGTCTCCCGAAAACTTTATTAAATGCGTTTAATGTAAATGGCATAAAGATATATACTTGAATGCATATCTAGCGAAATAATTGATTATATATTATCATAAATATATATTTTAAATTAAATAAATATTAAAAAATATGTGATTTTTGAGGTATATATGTATTAACAATTTTAAGCGTAATGAATTTTATTTTAGGGCTGTTTTTAGTAACTTATGTATGTATGTATATTAACAATTCCTTTGGTTTGGCTAGACTCTACAATACTAAATATTTTTGTAAAACAAAAAGTTGTAAAATTATTTCTTCAATGTGGTATAAAAAATATATATCATTAGTATACAGAAGTGATTAATTAACATTTGAAAATCAATTGAAAAACTATAGTAGAATAAAGTAATCGAATAACCCTCGCCTATGAAAATGCATACAGTTGTGTGTGGACAGCACAGATCTGAATGGCCTGCCAACTATTTTCGAATGGAAATTTATGATGCTCCAGTGCTGAGCCATTGCGACAAATGAAAGGATCTATGGAACGGGCGGGGGGGGGGGGGGTAAAGGGAATTCGAATGGGAATGGATAAATGGGTTGCTTGATCTGCTTGGATGGATGGTCGGCTGGCTGCTTGGATTTGGCGCTGTTGTTGCAGCGTGTAGTAATTAAATTTAAAATATGTACACACAACGGATGTTTGAGTTTTGAAACAGGTACAGTGCGAGGGGCGGCTGGGAGGAGGAGGAGGGGATAATTTTATCAAAGGCAACCGACATGGCTGCGAAACCGATGCCATAAGCCGACCAACTGGGCAGCTATGGAGCTGTCGCTTTGGCGTATGCAAACACACAAAGGCATACATTTATACCTGAATTTAATACACACACAAACACACACACACACACACACACACACATGCACACACGCACACGGACACTCGTACACAATTCAATCATTTTGCTTGCATTTTAAGTGTATTTTGCGGTTATGCGCTTTATGGGCATTTTGTCCCATGTAATTTGATTTATACGGCTATCTCTATCCCCCTCTTACACGTCCTCTCACTCTTCAGTTGATTAAAAAATCGGGCTCCTGGCCACAGGATTTGCGTGTGCGTGTGGCCGTTTAATTGACTGGTTGCACTGGCTTTTAAAATGTTGCTAACAAATTAAATTAAAATTTATTATTGTTATGCTGGAAGCTGTTGCTGCTTCGTCTGGCAGCTGATTGCACAGCAGTCGGCAGGATTTGGCCAAATAACCAACTACTAAAGCGCATTGGGACAGGCGCAGGCAGACACTTACTGCCTGATGACCTTTAACCCAATTCCCTGGGACTTAGCTGCGGAAATGGCTGAGCCTGGGAATGACACAACATGACGCAATTTGGCTTTGCACACACACACACACACACACACAGACGCCCGCTAAGCTACTTGTGACTATTATGTGCTTTTTGCATGCCTTGTGGCAAGGACTTCCGAAGGACTCAAGACTGCTGGCTTACATTGCTGATGATTGAATAACATTAAAGTTTTCTGCAGCTGTTCAGTCATAAATGAATCAAACATATATATTTTTTGCCGAACTAAAATCAGTTTCCAATGAATCTCTCTACTTTTACATCCAAAACGACTTCTTGTTGAAAGAAAAAAAATGTATTCCTTAGTTTTTAAAATAGATTTTCAATCTATGTACTCAAGGATGCAACATTTTAGCAAGTATTTATACCAATTTACTCTTTAAAGCATATTTAGTCGGCTTATTTGCGAAATGATATATTATTATATTATTATTTAACTTTTCTGGCCGATAAAGAAATTCGCAATTAAATTGATGCTGCAAATACTGAATACATAATTTATTTAGCACCTTGTTGTTGGCTGTTGTTTGGGCATCAGTTGTTCAGCGAACTTTCAGGGGCAGCAACATGGGGCAGACAACAAAGCCTGAGGTGGCACCCGAAAGTATTTTGATTTGTGCAATGCTCGAAAGTATTGTCGTTCGGCTGCCACTGGCGGCAATTTCTTAAATTTTTTATAGCGCATAACCTGTCTGGCACACATGCGCTTGCCACGGAGTCGCTTTCCCCTTCCCCCCTTTCCCCCTCCCCACTCGCACGCAGCCAACTAGCTACCCGCAGCGCCTTTCTGGCAGCTCGTTGTTTGCTGTACGGCTCAAAGTTGGGGCAGGACTAAGACGCGGACACGGACACGGACGAGGGCGACAACGAGAACGAAGACGTCGTCGGTATCGTTGGCTACGCTTATTGCATTATGCCAGCGAGCGCCAAGTCAGTCAGCGTGCGTGCACAGCCAGATAGGACGAGGCGGGAGACGGAGACAAGAGGGCGTGGCGGCGGGAAGCGGCTCAGGATATATCCCCGGCAAGTGCAGCTGATGCCACTTTTGGCCCGTGGCAGTCGCGAGCTGTTTGCTGTTGTTGGTTACGGTGTGCTAAGAAGAAAAACTCAGCGCAAAAATAACAAGAAACGAAAAGTTGAACCGGAACGACGAAGTTTGAATACCCTTACCAAAGTGCTATAAAGCTTTAATGTGCTTTAAGAGATCCGCTTAAATGTTGAAGCTTTCATGCGCTTTGTAATTAAAAAGCATGTGATCTTCCTAAACTTTTGATTAAGTGTATTTCGGATTTATGCTTGAAATGAAAAGCTGATTGTTTTAACACACGTAGCACAAAAGTTTCTTGTTAATTTACTATACAAATCCGTCTTACAGGGTATTTCACCTGTTACTTGCTTTTTAAGAATTTTCAACTGGAAATTTCAAAAGCCTTAACTTCTTATGTCCTCTAAATTTAGAAACTTAACATTTATTCTAAAGCTTAATAAGATTTCCCTTCTAATCTCATATAATTTGAGCTATTTTATCCCTCTCACAATTGTTTTCTGTTTCCTCTCAAGCCTTCTGCCAAATCTTTAGAGACTCTTCGCAAAGGGCATATAAATATGAGAATTGGCATAGCTTCTGCCACGCTTCTCCTACTCCCCCGGTCGACATTTCCTGCATCATCTATTCCCTCGTCGCTGCCAAGAAATGTTAATACCAAAAACGAACCATTGCCGCAATGAAAATCGCGTAAATTTCATACTGATTGTAAGTGTCGCCGTTTGCTTGACGTTGTCGGCGCTCAAGCTGGAGATGAAGACGTAGTCGAGGATGAGGATTGGCAATAGGATGATTAGGATGGGGGCCACTGCTGCCGTCTGTTTGTCTAGCTGCCGCCAGTTTCTGTCGCCTCCTGTGTTCGCCTGTCGCCTGCAGATTGTCACCATTGTCACAATTGCAATTTTTAGTTTGCGCTGATTTGCTTGCCATTTTGCGGCATTTACCATAAGCGTCTGGCGGCCATAACCGAACGCAGCAAAGCTAAGGACCTTAGCCAAAATGCCCTTCGATTGCATTAATGGCAGAACGCGTCCAGTGCCAGCTGCAAATTTCTCAAATGAGAAAACTTTTACCCACTGCCAAACAACATTTTTTTTAGTATGTCGTTTAGTTGTCTTTCGATTTGTTTATGTGCGTGTGTGTGTGTGTGTGTGTGTGTGTGTGCATGTAAAGAACTATTCAAATACATTGTTAGCTGTAAAGTGATACTAAAATTGGTCTAAAAGTTTTTGGCGAATTCAATACTATCTATGAATAAATTCTCTGCTTAGTGTCTGAATATTTGAGCTCAACGGCTTGGATTTTGCATTAATGATAAATAGAATAAAGCGATCATAGAATATATATATATACAATATAATAATATATGCATATAAGTATTTAGAATATTTTTAAATCATTTTTTAATGCTAGTAAAAGTAATTATAAATTTAAACGTAATCGACTAAGAATGTTAATGAAGGGATCTGGGGTACTTGCACCTATTTAGACAGTGTTGAGCTCCGGTATGCTAAAAGTATTGGGGACTAATACCAAATATATTCAACATTGTTTATTGATGAACGAAATTGGTAATAAAATTAACATGGAGAACTTTTGCAGCACTGTGAATATTATAAAAATGAAAACGGAAGCAAAGAAAAAATAAATATTTTGAAAAATTACGAATATATATTTTATTGTATAGCGAAAAAGTGTGCTTGGAACAGAGAACACTGCTGATACATATATTTCAAAACAATATATATGTTATCTAATGCATTATATTGATTTCCACTTACAAAGTAACTGAGCGAATCTTACTGCGCCAACTGCGACATCTGAACTGTGATTAAAAAATAATTTCACAGAAATATGACAAGATTTGAAAATGTAGCGAGCACGTCTCCTATTTGCTCAAGAACGAGGGAGACGAGAACACAGCGGGGAAAGTCAAAGAAAACATTTGTCAGACATCGGGAAGACTGATGGCGTTTTTGATGGCCGAAAATCAAGTTTGTTTTTACGTGCCTCGTGACAGGACAGGAACGTGGCGCTGCCAATGTTGCCACTGCCACTGGCTGAGGCAGTGCCACCGACTGTGTGGGAATTTGGCTGTGGATATCAAAGGTCGCAGCTGCTGCAAATGGCTGGTGCTTTGGCGAAATGAGAGCGCCACAGTGCGAGTGCGAGTGCGACGAGTGGCATTGGCTATGAGAAATCGCTCGTCATTATTGACGCTTGCGAAAATTCGCTAGAATCGCACACATGTCCCCCGTCCAGGACTGCGTCAATGGGCGGCGGTGCGCCATAAATTATGCCACATTCGGCGTGTTGCCTGCCGCACGAATATAGACATCTGTAGCTGTGAAAAATCGTGCCCCAAGAACTTTGACCCGCCCCAGTCCGCGTCGACCCCCCAAACAAACAAACTGCTTCCGACTTATTGAAAATCACTTAGACACACATGTGACGCCCGCCCGGCCCGAACGCGTTACGTGCGCGCAAAACTGGAACTCCTTTCCCCAAGTTCGCCCCGGCACTTTGTATAATTTATGTTTGAGCATTCGAACTTATTTGTAGCCCTCGTCCAGGCACTGGCTAATCTTAGTTGTTATGTGGAGCAACTGCCTGACAGAGGAATGACAGCCGTGGCCAAAGGCCGACCAGTCGAATCGATTTAAATTGTTTGAGGCAATTATTGGTGATTGAGTGGAAAGTATTTGTATTAGGCACCAGTTTTCACATTATTTAATGGATCTTCAAATTTAAATTTAACAAATGAAGATCCATTACATGAAGTATATTAACAATATAAAGTTGGTGCAGCATATTCTCATAATCTAAAAATGTAATATATTATTTAGAAAATCAAAATGTATGTAATAGTAAAATTATTAAAAAAAAAAATGTAAAAAACTATAAGGTAGGGTTATCTTCAGGTGGCAAAGACTAAATATCCTTGCAGACATATGACATAGACAACTGTTTTTACATTTTTATATCAGTCTACATTATATTGCATTATATTAATACAATTTTGTTCACATATTAGTAGCATAAGCACGTTCATAATTTTCAACTTCGGTAAGGATATCTTTAAAAACAATTACATTTGTATAAAAGAAGTAAATTTTTAAACGATCGTTCCTATGGCAGCTATATCATATGGTGGTTCGCTATATCTTTAATGGCACCGAAGATGTCTCCTTAAATATATGCCCTCTGCAAGGCTTTTAAAATAAGTCGCATATATTTTTCTCATCACAAAACATGGCCTACCTAATTGCTATCTTTCTGGTGTCCTTCCAGTATCTTTCTGTCAGCAATCACAAACCTCAATCGTTGCTTTAAAATCCGTTTAAACTGTGTCCAGTGGGTGGGCGGGTCGGCAGCTGTCGCGCTTGGCTGCACTTGATAAACGAGCCGCCATCGGAAGGATATGAGCAGGAGCAGGAGCAACGGGTTTAGGTCCAAGGCCAGAACGAGTTCCCAAACTGAGCCTAAGCATTGTCAAACTCGGACATTCTAAGGCTGCTAATAGACAAAACCGAGTAGCGGCCAGCGACGACATATTCGTAATTTATGGCCAGAGCCGCCAGCTCGCTGAATGTTATCTTCGGATGCTGGAAGCGGACGACGGCGACGACGACAACGACGACTATCTCAGGGTGAATCGGGGAGTATCTCCGTGTTTGGTCCTGCCAACATCCACGCACTGCTTTTGTGGCTGTCAGTGGTCGTTGTCCGTAATTGTTTTCCTAATGGAAGGCACCCCAAACATTGACCGCACTTAAGTTGTCATGCGAGTATGTGCCGTACGAATTTATGAGCTGCCCGGAAAACTGCGCCAGATACTTGTCCCGGGTAGCTTGTAATGTTTGTTCTCGAGTTCTGTTTGGGCGTGGGCAAACAGCTCATTTACACAGGACTGTGGCTGCAGTGGAAACTCAAAGGTTTTACTTACCAATAAATAAGAACAAATTTAAAATTAGCACTCAATGCGATTTTAGCTGAATTCGTTCGTATATTTAATCGAGCTTTTGTGATTTTTTTGCAACTGATTCTAGCATATAAAACGTTGCTCATATTTTCATAAAGAAGTCTCAACCTTAAAGCCTCTTTCTATTATTTGAATTTTCATTCCCTTCCAAATGACTTTTAACCTCTTCTTATTTTGTTTTTGTTTCCCCTGCAACTCCTTATGAGCATGCTATTAAAGACTAAGCCAAAAATGAATTTGTGTAAAAAGGTTTGCCAAAATGCAAACATGAATCCACAATAGCGAATGGCCAAAGCAAATCCTTTGCCAGCAGCAAGGAGGCAACTCAATTAGTTGCACGCATCCATTAGATATTCCAGGCACAGTTGCAGAACGATTGCAAAGCCATAAAATAGCCAAAGGCCGCATTGAAAAGACCGAAAGAAGATTATTTTTATGCGGTGCGAAGGGGGGGGGGGGGGGGGGGGGGGGGGCAGTGGGGAAGGGCGTCCCCGAGCCAAAAAACAAAATGAGACCGAAGATGTCACGCAGCGGGCTGCCCAAGGGATTTGCCATAGCACAGCAAAATATGTATTATATATGACATTTTGTTATGAATACTAATCTGAGGGGAACTTTAAAGGGCCAGGAACACTTTGCATAACGGACACTAGTGTGAAACGCCATGGTATTCCAGAAAAGCTATTGTGCGACAGTGTCGGAGAGTGAAACAAACTTGTTGATTTAAAGGACGAAATGGTTTAGAACTGAAAATACATATCTGAAAAGTGTGCAAAATCTATTTTGGGAAACTTAAATGTCGAAAAGTTGATGCTAATTTAAAATGAAACAGTTCAAATAGTTGGGAGAAAGCAAAATTGCTTAAAAATAGGGCGAATTTTATGCGAAATTGGTTACGGGAACAACTTTAATGGGTCAAGAAAGCGTTGAATTTTCGTTTAGATTGAAAATCCACTGGAAAAGAACAAAATAACATTTTCTAATGATTATAAAAAATGCAGAATTTCAACTAAAATACGAAATCGATTCTTGAAACTAGAAGTTTAAACGAATTTTTAGAGAAATTGATTATGTGAATTCTCACAGTTTGGCAAATGAATATTAAACGAGACGCAGCCCAATGAAATTTGATAGGTAATAGATAGGCAGCTGCAATTGAAAGCGCTTACGCGCCGAAATCAATTTCTGGAAGAGCTTAAAATTTGTTAAGAGCCCGTCGACAGGTCGCTCAGTCAGCTGGGTCTAATGCGTCGCCATCAGATTGGCTTCGGCAGGGCGAGACACAGACATCCATTGATGGAGTATCCCCTTTCATTTATTTTTTTTTCTTTCTCTTTTTTAAGTAGAGAGCTTTATTTTTTGGCAGCGGAATGCTCAACTTTGCGGCACATGTTGTTAAGCTGCTCCGGCAGCGGCTTGCCCGAGAGGCTCTTGACGCCCAGGGGCTGCAGTTTCTTCAGCAGATTGTGGATGCACTGGTGCTGATAGTTGATGCCGCTGGCTGCATGGCCGCAGACGATTTTGTCGTCCACGTAGAGTATGTCGATACCCTCGTTCATGATGCGCACGTGGTAGTGATGGTTGCTCGGAAAGAAGTTGAGCTCGGTGCCCAGCTCCTTGGTGATCAGCGTGTTCACCTCGTAAATCTTGACCAGGAAGACGACTATCTCGGAGCCGCTGAGCAGCGTCTGCCCGGCTGGCAGCACCGTTATCTCCACGACACAGCGTTCGCAGCAGATTAGCTCCGGCTCGTAGGGTTCCAGGGCGTGAAAGGTCAGCAGCGTGGAATCGGGCTAAAGGCGGGAAAAGACGGATTATTCGATTATTATCATATAGGCACTGGAATTCATGCAAAGCTCACCTTGAAGCGCTTGCGATAGCTGTCCAGCAATTCCTCAGTGCTGTAGATGGTGCCGTGCCAGCGGGGCGGTATAAAGACCTCGAAGTCGGCCGATGTCAGCAGCATAACGCCATGCTGTCAGAAATGAACTCATGAAATTGATTAATTGGGTGCACACATTTGCCTGAAGCTCACCAGATCATAGGGATATTCGTGTAGATTATCGGACGTCACATCCTTGGGCGCTCCGAAGGCATCGAGAAACATGACGAAATTTGAACTCGAGTGCTATATTTTTTTCCTATTTGTAACTTGAGCTCACAGAAATTTAGTACTTTGTAAACTCAACTCGATCGAAGCAATTCAACGACTTTAACTTAGATGACAGCTTTTACAATGATTGTGAACAGTGATGATTGGCTCGAGCAATCGATATATCATCAAGTTATCGACCAGGAATTCGATACTTTTCTAGAAGTACTAGTTAGTGTTCGACAAATTTTAAATTTCATTAGTATTCTAGAAATTATATTATATATAAATATATATATATATATAAATTAATTCGTATGTGAAAAAGGCGAAAGCAAAATTTGTGTGTTTTTTTTATTTATATATATGTACATATTATTATTATTATTATTTATTTGTTTTTAATTTTTTTATTTTTTATTTTTATTTTTTTTGATAGTAAGAAAATAGTTTCTAATATTTAATCATTTAATACTCCCTGTTGGCTGTTGGCCACCCATCAGGCGACTAGAGAAAAGGTCTTTCAACCATCGACTTCCCCCATAATAATTGAAATATATAAAAGCAAAGTTTTTTTTTAATCTTAGAAAAATCCTGCGAATAGCAACAATCTATTGAAAAACAGTAAAATAAATCTAAAAAAAACGTAATCTCTAAAAGCTCTTTGACTTATTTTTCCAAGCACTGTAAATGAAAATCTCATAAACTCTTGAACAATATTCAATGGTACGTTTATTTTGGAAGGAGGGAACAACCGTTCTTCAATCAGCAACTTTTATGTAACATTTACCATAATCATTAGTAACTCCCCATTTTGTCAATTTATATATACATAAAAAGTAAGTAATTTATATTGTATAAATAAGGAACAGTGTTTTGTACTTTAAGTTTGCATTGAAAAAAAGACAAGATAATGGTGTGGCAGGCTCATTATGCCGGTTATGATTAAATGGATACCTGCCTCAATGTATGAAAGCCTTCGTCTCTTAACAGCAAAGGTAAAAATAATAGTAGTAAGCATACACCTGTTTTTTTCTGGCCTGTCTGCCACCTGTTGCCCACCTGGCAATAATTGATGTAAATCTGTTGAGGTTGTGAAGTGTCACAGCCATTGCCTTAGCAATTGCTGTTGTTGTTGTTGTTGTTGTTTTTGTTCCTGTTGTTGGTGCTGCCGTTGAGTGCCTTGTCGATCCTTTTTGCGACTTGTTCACAACTTTGAGGCCACTTGAAAGTAGGGGAAATGAAAAAAAATGAACGCAAAATGTGTTATGGAAACTGTGCAGCTGTGTGGCTACGAGGGCCAAGGTGCCGGCCTATTGGCAGTGCCATTGCCAACGCACATCAGCATTTGAACTTATGTATAAGCACTTGGCAAATGATAAATAGCATACGAGTTAAAGAGGACGCACAGGGCGCACAGCCTCTCACCTTTGCCGCGGCAATGGCAAGAGCCTGATGCTTGCTGCAGGGGCACATCCTTGCAAGTGCCAACATGGCTACGAGCTAAGCTAAGCCCAAATGTAATGAAAATGAGATGAAAATTATTGCACCGTAAATCAGCTGCGTCCTGGCGCCCAGCTGCGTCCCGGCGCTGCAGCATTTGCGCCCTGCGCCCGACTAAACGGTTTCAACTGCTTAATTTGGCTTTCATTGCGTCTTTTCTTGTACGATTTAATTTTTTTTTTGTGTTTTTTTTTGTTGGGCCTGACATGAATTATTTAACGATCTCCAGCTGTGTTGATGCGATTTCCCAAGGATGCCTCTAAATTAAAGCTGTAACGAGCTTAATGCACGCCAAACCGCAAAACGGACGAGGGACTAAAGCACCCAGACTAAAGCCAAAAACTTCATTTAATGCTACAATGGTGGCCAAACAATAAGCTGCTGCCCGCTAACCTCTTCCCTCCACCCACACTGCCAAAGCAACCCAGTTGCTGAATTCAGCAGAGCTACAGATACATGGGAGCCCGTGCCATGCTTCATGTGGGGACTTAACTCTTTGTGTGGCCCCCAAAACGTCGCCGACGACTTTCCAATTTCAAGTGAAAAATCCCGCGAATGAACATGTAAACAACAACGCAACGATAGGTGGGCAAAGGCCAAAAACAACACGAAAACAAGAGCACAAGGAAGGCGACTAAGATTGATTGTTCGCTCAAATGAACGACTAAGCAATACTCTACAAACAATGTACATAAAAAATAGTAGAAATTATTAACATAGGTATTTTAAGTTAAATTGTTTATATTTCAATAATGGTATACTTTGATAATATTTATTTAAAACGAAATATTCTTATGATATCTTTCATTATAAATATATTTTATTAAAATTCATTTTTAATAATTTTTAAATATATATTTCTTAAGATCATTTTCTAGGAATTTTCGAATACTAAATTAACTTTTCAGGCATGAATTCTTTTCTTTCCTTTCTTAGAAATTTCCCATTTTATTTTTTAAGACATTTTTAAATTACAATCTATTCTAAAAGGTTTCTTGAGCTATAGTGCATTTGCCAAATTTAATTTATTATTTCCTATGCTTGCTTTTAATAAATATAAAATAGATTTTCTACCAACCAAAGTCAACTTTATAGCTGATATATCGCTTATGATACTCTTCGTAGCATCAGTTCTGCAAATCCGGCCAAAACTTCTGACAGACACCGCTGGGCGCATTCAATGCCAACGCTTGCTTCCTGTATCTGCAGCTCCGACTGCAACGGCAAATGTATCTGTATCTATATCTGTAGCTGTAACAGTAGCTGTATCTGTAGCTGTTGCCGCGGCGTGTGGTGCGTATGAAAAATTTGCAATGAACGTTGCGTTTCGGCTGGCGGAAAGGAAATCCTAAAAGCAAATAAAATGCGCTGCCGAGTTGCTGAACCCACTTGAAATATTTTGGCAATGAAAATAACCAAAACGAGATAAACACAGACATAATAAATGGAATGAAGCGCAAAGCGCTAAACTGAATGCCGAGAATGCGGCAACATTTGCCAAGCTGCATGCAACAGCAGCAAAAGTGCAAGCCAAGCGCTGCTGCTGTTAATCCCTGGAAATTTGTCTAAAAACCCGAAAATCCGCGCCGTTCCGTGTCCTACGTAAGGCTGATGAATGACGACGTCGTCGTCGTTGTTGTTGTTGTTGTTGTCAGTGCTGTGCAAATTATAAAAGCAATTTGCATTATGTGGGTCGCCGTTGTCCTGGATTAAATACAACGGCACGTGGTTTACCTCCCAGCTGTAGCCGCCAAATTATTCACGCTCAGGCATTGTTTGCGAGTCGTTAGATGTTGGCCTTAGCTTTAAATCACCTTTGTGTTGCTTTCATTTAGTTTGTGTTACGTTCTGAGGTTTTTGCTGATGGAACGTTGAAGATTTCCGTATATTTAGAAACTTTTGAATACTTTGAAAATGAAATACATGAAATAAATAAAGCGAAAATTTTCAATTAATCTTTTAAAAAGTTCATTTTGCTGTGCTTTTAGTCTTAACACAAATAATGCTGCTTAAAGCTTTAATGAGCTTTCAAAGCTTCAAAGCTCGTACGTAGACATTAAATCATTGAGTAATAAAATTTGATTACTCAATGACATTAAGTTAATCTAGCTTTAATTAACAAATGGATCTTTAGTCGGCTTTACTAATTATTATTTTTATTTTAGTACAAGGCTTTAGTTAAATAACATTTAACAATCTGATGTCATGCATTCATAAAAACAGTGACTCATTAAAAGGCTTGATTGCAGAGAGGAAATTAAGTATGTACTTCCATTAACGCCATTTATCACTATTGCGAAAATAGAAAAATAAATCTAAAAATGTGTTAAAGTTTTCGTTTCAATCAACTAATTGAAATCCAAATAAAATCAGCAACTACCGCCCGCAGTCTCATTGACTCTTTTTGATTAAGCTGTGACTCAATCGTATCCAGGACGCGTATTGCCTGTCAACGGAATCCACCCCGTATTCGGGGCCACACACATAATTGCAAATACATAAATAAATTGATGCCAGTGCATGGTTTAAAGCATAATAAATTTTTGAATGCGCCATTAGCATGATTTATGCCTATTTAATTTTTCATAACAATGAAAGCGCACAGCAACACAGGATAATGGCAAGGACAATGAGCACACTACTACACATAATGTGACAACACTGGCGCGGCATTAGCGCCGCCCGTAACGGGACAAAGGCGCTGCACAGGACACTGGACATTGTCCTCCATAAAGAAGAGTGCATAAAAAATGCGATCGTCGGCGGGGGGCGGCAACATAATTGAATAGTAAAAGCGCGCACTGAAATTAACCACCACAAATGACGCAAATAATGTTAAAACGCCAGCCAGGAGCGGGCAACAAGCTAAGGCGGAAGGGGGGCGTGGCGCGGAGGGCCGCATGTACGGACGATTAAATTTCATTGAAATTGAATTACATTAAAAAGTGCAAAAGGCGACGCAGCACAAAAGCGCTACGTTTCAGTACTAGACATGAAATGCGACAACATCCGCGACAACAACAACATTCACAAACAGCACAACAAGTACAACAACAAGCACAACATCAACGACGAGCAGCAGCAGCTTTGCAACCCCGGGCTCAGGACAATAGTGCGCAAATTAACTTACAAAAGCGAAATAAAAATCGCTTATGCGTCCATTTTCACCAGCAACTACAACGTGATATGTGTTCGCTCTCCCTCTCTCTTTCTCACTATATTTTCCACTATCACACTCTCTCTCTCGCGCTGCAGTTGTTGCTTACTTTCACCGCCATCTGCCGCAATTTTTAATGCTAAACAGCCCAGTTCCAGTTACCCGTTCTTTCAGTTGCAGTCACAAATAGGCCCCCCTCCCTTAGCTACCCTCTACCCTCTACACAAGCTTGCCCCTCAGCAAAACGTTGCATAGTTTGCGGCGCTTTGTTTACGGTCGCGTCTTTTGTCCTTGTGCCTTATCGCATTTGTCGTCACCGCGAAAAGCAGTTGCTTATTAAGTAATTTGCGGATTTATTAAAAGTTTGCGCCTTTTGTGATGCTGTCATCGTCATTGTTGTTGCATAGCGCCCCCGAGCTTCCTTCCGGTTCGCCCGCTCCCCAGTCATAGTGTGATTACGTGCCTAATTTTGTAGGTGAAAGGCAAAAGGGATTTGCATTTGAAAAGCCATCATGCGTAAATTTAATTTAGCGGTTTGCCAATTTACATCGTTTAATCATTTATGTTAAGCTAATCGATTTCTTAAGTACCGCGTAATTCCGAGTATTTTTCACTTAAGTCAAAATTAAATTCGTTTCCTGGACTTTAAACTCTCTCATACTCGGTCAAAGCTAAATCAGTTTTGATAATATTTAAGTTTTTTTAGGTATATTTTATTATTATTATTACTCAATGTTTTAATATAAATAAGAGTAATTTTTCGATAAATATTGAGAAAGTATTAATTTTAGTTTTACTTAATTTTTTAAATTGAATTTTAGAATTTAATTTTTATTTTTGAGTTTTGTGTTTTTAAAAGTTGATAGGTAAAAAGAATCCTACGATGCCTATTCTTCACAGTTTTTTACTAATAACGTTCTCAAACCTATATTAAGTACTCGTCCAAAACTTACTCGATTTATATACTCAACTCCTTTCACGTCGTGATTTTCCTATAAGACTTATTTCGCAAAAAACCTCTTTTAATTTCTATAAATTAAATGTTTCCTCGATCATCCAAATAATGCCGAGTAAAAGTATCCACATTTAATGCTGCTCTTGCTGTCAACTAAAAAACTCTTCACGGTATTCGTTGGCCAAAATAAATCAAAGCAGCAGTCATCATTGAAAATTACAGAGCCCGTACCCAGCACTCGCAAAACATAAATCTACATGACGCAACATGACCCCGACCCCATTTGGAAAATACTGCCAGCCCCCAGGAGCGGTCCCTCAGAGAGAGTCTGAGAGCAGCGCAGCGGGCGTGCTGAGCGTTAAGATTTATGAAACAGTCAAGTATTTTCTATTTAAGTTAATAACAATCATAATAATGGAACTATGAAAATTGATGCAGCTCAAGCTGAAAGCAACTCCGAAGTGGATGTGTGTGTAGGTATATGTCAGGGTGTGTGTTGTTGTGTTAACCTGATGATAGATGATGTGCATATAAGCTCAAATAAACACAAAATCGCTATTGTCTACAAAATAAGTTCTACCCACATTTTTCTGTTCCTTACTTTTGGGGCGCGAGAATGACAAAAAAAAAAAAAAAAACCCAGCAGGTCGTATACGTAATAAGCTGCTGAGGTGTGTGTCCGTGTGTGCGTGTGAGCGAAGTCTTTGCATATTTGAGCAGCTGTTGTGCTGTACTCTGCATTTGTGACATTCACTTAAAAATTCCATTACAGTAAGCTCGAATAACCACATGAGTAGCAGACGCCACCAAAATGTTATTTCAGGCAGCGTTAAGCACACAAATTGCAGTTGACAATAACTGAACTAAGCGGATAGCGTCATATATATGGGGGAGCAGTCCTTCAGATACAACTCATTAAATGTTGAAGAGCCCTCCAACAGCTGCTCGAAACACTCGAGTTTCTTTCTATGTTGCTCGTAGATTTTAAAGATGAGTTGCCTCTGACCTGCGGCTACACTTAGCGAACACCTCGATGAGCAAAAATATTTTAGCAAAATTTTGACACATTATAAAAGACAACCCTCAACAAGTATGGGTGTTCACAACGAAAGTGCTCGACTAAGTGATACTCATTTTATATTTATTTTTTTATCTATGCAAAGGATATTTATCAACTTGCTTAAAGTGTGAAAATTTTTTTAAGAATTCCAAAGAAATCATATATGACATAAGAGTTTCTATAGCAGTTATAGGGTATCTAGCCTTTCAAAAATTTACAAATCAACATGTATGTCATTAAAAGGATTGTGAGAGCTTTTTAATTATAAATATTCTAGAAGAAATTAAGGCGTCCTTTGCAATCCCTAAAATCATGGCTGTGAATTATATTTATCGATAAGATAAAAATTAAAAAATGTAATCAACAATAAATAGAATTAAATTTAAAAATGACAAAGCTGAATGTCTTCAGCTATTTATTGAGATCAAAAGATATCCAAGGCTTAACCGCCTCTGCTTTATGATAAACTGTGTTAATTTTTTTATGAGGCGCTCAACTGTCTTGTAATTTTGTAATCAAATTAATTTTGTGTATTTAGCAAAGTTTACGTACAACTACAAGCTTACAACGAATTTGAAGTAGCCCACGGCCCGTTACCCCATTACACCCCCAGCATCCATAAACAAAACTGGGTAGCGCTCTGTCTGCCACGCACAACAATGGCCAACACAATGTGGCCTGCAGCAAAGTGCAAATCAAAAGCGTCGAGGAATTCACTTTCATATTATCGAAAAAGAAATCGTTCAGACGAAGTGCTCTAAAGGGCCCCTCGTCAATAGCAAGTAGCTTGCCCGAAGCACAACGCCAGTGTTGCCACATGAAATGTTTAATCAGCGCAGTTCGAAAACTAAATATAAACTGTCATGCGCAAATATTGTGGGGCTTCAAACCGAGTTGAACGTGTACTTCATTCCACATAAACAGATCTAAGCACATATGCTCCATGTATGCTCCGAGTGTTTGCTTACGCATCTCTGTGTGTGTGTGTGTGTGTGAATGTGTGTGCCAACTGCTGGCAAACATGTTTTGGCATGTGATTTGGTCATGTACATTGGTTTAATTGTTGGCATGCCTTTCGGGGCTTTAAATATTTCAAGTGAGCTGCCTGCATGATTTAAGCGAATGCTGCATTGGCATGCTAATTGAAATGATAAGCAAAGGTTTCATGCACACATTGTTGTCACAGTATTAGTGAGCTTTCAAACGCGTCGTAGGTTAGCAATAAAGTGAGAGGAATCTTGTGTGCGTGTGTTCTGTCTATGTTAAAGCTCCGCTTAAAGCTTTCTGTACAGAGTTTACCATTGAGTAATAAAGTAAATAAAGTTTACATTGATTATGTTTATTTACAATTAAAAACATTCATTGGGTTATGTTTATTATTATTATTATTATAATGAAGAAAGTATTTTATATTAGTATTAATGAACTTTTAAAAGCAAGGAAGAAACTTGGAAGCTTTTAGATTATAGTTCTTTTTTCTGCTGCCTGGCAATAAACTGATTTTTTTACATTTTTTGTTGCTCACAAGATTCGAAGCCCTTAATGCTCTTTTAGTTATTTTGCTCAGTCTGCTACCTTGTTGCCAACTATCAGAGCATTGCCAGTCTGCCAGTAATTGCTCAATATGCCAATCAGCACATCATATTGTCAATAACGAGTACTGTAATAGACCCGGTCTAAAGCCCATGCAGCTAGTTACCAACATTAAGCGGCTCAGTTTAAATATGCGCAAAGCCTTTAAGCGGTTCTCCGACTCAGACAGTTGATGGCCAAACAATGACAGCTAAACAACAATATCAACAACAATAACGGCAAACAAGGATTTGTGTATATTTTGTGTGTCTGTGTGTGTGTGTGTGTGTGTGTGTGTATAGGTATGCGATTCAAGGCAATTTCCTTAATGCTATTTGAGGAGCGTCTGGCGTCGTCTACCAGATGGCCATAATTAACGCACGTTGTCTGTCAGCCAATTCGGTTGAGCAAAGTTCCCTTTATGAAGGCACACGAAAACTTTGGCTCATACACTTCAAAAAAAAAACACTGCTTACGAATTCATGATAGAACAAGAAAGAACGCTGCAGTCGAGTGTAAATTGGTTCGGTTTCGACCAAGTTATGGTAGTTTAAAATATGGGAGAAATATTGGGAATTTTAGCATGATTTTTGACAACAAGTGTGACACACTCAGAATCGGTTTTGATGTTGTTTTTATACTAATTGTGACAATCACGATCGGCTAAAATTATAAATGTGCAATTCTAAATCATAAAAGAAAATTTGTTTCGAAAGAAAATTACATTTTCAATAATAGATATACATATGTGTATACTTTATACATACAATAGAATTTCTAAAAATTAAAAGTGAATACTTAACTAATAATATACAAATTTTACACTTCATCATTTAAAAGTTGTATTTTGTATTTGATTTATTTTGGTCTTAATAAATTTAATGTATTTATTCTTTTAAATTGTACATATTTATATATAACTTTATACATTTATTTATGAACATGTTTGCTCCGGTCAAGTTAAGCAACATTTTTGCTGAGTGCACACACATGACAATAATTATTATTGTCTTTATTATGCTCCTGTGCATGTTTTACTGTTTTACTTATCCGAGTTTTGCCATTTAGCCAAATTGCCAGACATTTGTCTTCAGGTCGAGCTAACTGCTGCAGACTCAGACTCCAGTGCCGCAGTCCTCCTTCCAGTGGTTGCTTTGGTTGTCATTTCTCATACTTCATCCTTCAGCCTGCTCGCCTGGCTTCAGTTATAACTATGGCATTTTTTTCTCGCCCAACTTCACCTTGATGGCCTCAGCTCGCAGCATTGGATCCTTGGGAGTCTTGGAAGGCTTGATGCTTAAAAGCTTTTCATTTAGCTTAATTAACTTATAACAATTTGGTGGTTTATTATCTTAATTTATAACCCCGAGCCATAAATCGTTCCACTCTTTTGTCTGGTCTGTCTGCGTTCTAATTAAACTTTGAGTGAATTTCATTTATGAAGTTTGCTTCATTTTCATTTTCATGTTTATTTAATTTTATTTTTATTTGTTTTTTTTTTTGAAAACATCTTTAAGTTTGCGTTGGTTTTAGCTTTGATTTATCAGCACGGCTAAAGACGAGGTAATCAAAGCTTTCTATCTAGGACCCAATCAATTTGACAACGTAATTTATTTTGTCTCATGTTAAAAAGGAAATCAAATGCAACTGTAATACATCTAATTTATTTAAAATGTTCATTCATGCCATGTCGAATTCTTGTCCATTCATCAAAAGCCAAAAGTCCAGCCAACGGGACATGGGTCAAAGCCTTTTGTGTTTGCGCTGACCCCCAAAGATGTCCTCTGCTCCAATCCCAAGCAATGCAATTAATATTGAAAAGCTCAGCACTAAACAAAACTTGGCAACTCAGCTCAACGGTAGCTGAATGACTGGAGCTGACTGAAGATGATGGAACTGATGAAAGCGAGCGTGTGACAAATGTGCCGCTTGTTCAAAGATTTACAAATCTGGCTAAGCATTTCTTGAAGGTAATTAATTGAACTTTGGTCGACAAGGTTTGGGCATTGGTCAAGCAAAAGATTGAGAACAAACTGTCAACAAAGTTGAGATAAATAAGATTTTATGGTAATGACATTGATTAAATAACAAATAAACTAAATATAACAATAAAATGTACATATAAATAGCTTAAGTTGCCATATAATAGTTAATAGTATTCTTGTAAATAATAAATACAATCAACAAAAAAAAAAAATAAAAACGTATTTGAATAAATAAGAAAAAAGAAAATATTTAAATTAAATAACGAACTAATTCTCTTTAAATGCAGTTTAAATAGAAATATAAATGACAATTTTGTATGCTTTATTTTTTTGCAATTAAAATCAAAATTACTTGTATAAATGTGGCAAATGCTATGAATGGTAAATTAATAAATGAACCGTGATAATAGCAAGTATTATTATTGCTTACAATTATTTTTAATGAACAGTACAAATAGCAAATATTATTATTTATTTAGCTAATTCAATACTATATATAATCGTATATTTTTTTGGCTTATTATTTATTTAGCTAATTCAATACTATATATAATCGTATAGTTTTTTGGCTTATTATTTATTTAGCTAATTCAATACTATATATAATCATATATTTTTGTTTGACTTCCACGATATTATCTATTATTCTTTTTGGCTTTACTTTTATTTTGTGTATTGCAATTTTCAAATCTTTTTAACGTTACGCTTCATTATGTGATTTATTAAACGTTTAGCTGTTTCAAAAATGTTGTCAGTCAGCCGTTTGGCAGTTTTTTGCGCGTGGCATGACTTGCACTTTTCATTAGCCGCGCGCGCCTGTTTAATGAGCTATAAGTATCTGGCGAAGTTGCGGCTCTGCCACAAAATGGCAGCCACTCATTTGGGCTGTCATCGCGCCGTTAAGTATGCAACAACTTTTGACAAACGCCATTACGGCCAGTGGCAATTAATTTCGAGGGGAAACATGAGACAGCAGAAGCATCCAGAAGCCAGCCCGACTTATGTAGAACTCTCGTCCATGGGCCTGTACGTAAGCACCAGTCATGGACGTCACATTACGTCTCATTAGCGGCTGCGGCTGCAGTCGGAAATCATTCATTTCCGCCAGTCAAAATGAAAATGAAAATGAAAATGAACAGTTTTTCGGCAGTTTTCAATTGAAGTTTTTCGAGCGGCAAACAAAAAGCGGCAATGTCATGGAGCGTGGGGTGAGGTGAAATTTCCACAATTCCCAGAGCTGCAAAAAAAAAAAACGTATTTCAATTGAATTGATTTTGAATGCTGTTCTGTCTGCCGCCTGTCTGCTGCCCATTGAAAAGTGCGTGCGTGTTTTTCGAGGGCCGAGGGGGTTCTATTAAGTTTCAGTCTGCTGGCAGTGTTTGTGCCCCCTCTCGCATTGTCCCGCCTCGCACTGATTGACTTTTGCGCTGACATTTGCGCTCGGTTATCGCGCGCCGCCCTTCGCTTGTTTGGGGAGTTTTCTGGCTCTGACGCGGTTGGGGTTACCCAGGGATTTTCCCGGCCACTGACTGGTCCACATCTGCGACTGTCTGTTGCTGTTGCTGCTGCTGCTGCTGTGTGTTTGTGATTCCACAATAAACGCATTATGCTGCCATTAGTTGAGTGCCAGAGCCTTCCGCTTGTTTGCCAGCTTCCGTTTGTGTTTTTGTTTGTTTGCTTGTTTGCCTCGCATTTCAGTGCTCATGTTTTATTTTTTTTTTCCGTTTTTGTCGTTTCTTTCTTGTGTACGGCCCAACAATAAAACTGCCTTGTCAATGGGGGGTCCAGCGTAGTGGGTTCTGTAACCTATGTGCGCAAACAAAAATTTCAAAACTTTTCATGCAATGAATTGTTAATTTACTTAAACAGTTTCCCCATTTGCTACAATTTTCTTTCCATTTGCTCCACCTGCGCTCAGGTTGTTCAATGGCTTTTTAGCCGTGTGTTTCCCTCCTTAACAGGCTCAGCCATCAAATGACATTTACGTTGATTGCATTTCTATGTGCTCAGCTCTGTACATAAATTCTAGAATCTATTGATTCGCAATGGAAAGTTCAATATTTTTTTGCCTACGGAGCCTTATCTAGGACTTAATTTTTTTAAAAAACTGTTTGGGGACTTTTAGATGCCGTTTTCAGTTACTTTCAATCGGATAATGCGAAACTGTAGATAACATCGATTTTCAATTTGCGGAGCGTGGACAATTTTTTTTTCTTGCACGATCTTTTTAACTACAGTAGATAAGACAACAATTTCTTTAATGTTATTGTTAGATTTTGAAATCAAAGCTAGTGATTGGCCCTTTAAATTTATATATTAATATATTAAATGAAATAGTATATATTATTTAGATTACATAAATATATTCAATTATACAATTTATATATTAAATACGAAGTTTTTATATATTTTTATATTAAATTAAATATTATATATTAATTAAATATATTAAAATATAAAATACTAATAATTAATATTATTATTATTACTTTTTCTCTCACTTTGCTTTACAAATTTTCATACCATTTAGAATAATTTAAAATTTAATAATATATTTCTAATACAAACGCCTTCCTATTTAGCTGTAGTTTCTAATGAAAACTAACTTGTGTGCTGGCCGGTGAAGTTATTAGAAATTTGTATAATTCTTTTATGATTTTAATATTTAATAAATTTTTGTGTTGTCTTATTTATAAATAAATATATAAATATTCTCTCTAATTACATTATTCAATCCAATACCAGTTTACTTTCTTTCTTCGTATATTTTATCTTGCCATAAGATTTTCTACGAGTGAATCGTCAGTCTCTCTGGATTTCACGTCTGTCCACGTTTTGTTATCTCTTTAGACTGTTGGTCATTTACCCCGCTGCTTGACACGCTTATGGCAGCAAATGGCGCTCGGCGTGAGTCTCGACACCCACACACTCCACACTCTGCTACAAGTGCTACACACATACGCACACACACACATAAACACACACACAAACACACTCACGGACATTGAGGGCTGCGTGTGAGTGTCACCTACCGTTTAACGGTATTTTGCTGACAGCGACAACGGATAATTAGTTTCGCTAACGAGAAAACTTCCACGTGCTGGCCGAGTCACACACGCACAGACACACACACACTCGCACTCACACACTCGCACACATTAACACTTGACACATGATGGGATCTCTGGTGCAACATGTTAACTCAAGTATCGCAGCAGCAACAACAACAAGTGAAACATGGCCAACACGTACTCCCACAGGCCAGTCTTCGAACGTACAGCAACAGGACGAACAATCCGCCGGAATCCTTTGCCGCCGCCTCGCTGCGTCCGCCTAGCTGCTAATAAAATGATTATGTGCTGTTTTTATGCTCGCCAGCAGCCAGGACCAACAAGGACCAACCAGGACCAGCCAGAAATACAGCGTAACACTGTAAGCAGGCAGCAGGCAGCAGGCAGCGGCTCAACGATGTTGTCTCTGGGCCTGGAAGGCACTTTCAAAACAATTGCTGCGATTGTTTACATATTAATGACATCAACTTTTATGAACTGGCAACATTTTCTACATAATTGATTGCCAGCAAATGCTCTGGCATAAAATGAAATTTCCCAGCTGAAACTGTGAACATTTTTTACAACAGCACATTGTGAGAGCATAAAAGGAATATGTGAGTATTGGTTTCGTTGCCAACGATCATGGGGCTTGGGAAAGAAGGTTCCTGCTAATTTTTGCATGCTTCTACTTTATTTTTTAATTTTAACATCTATGTCTTCTTTAACTTTTTTAATTTTAACTTAAAAAGTTATATATTAAAAATAATTAAATAATAAAAAAAATTGGAAACACGAATACTAATAATATACATGAAAAAAGTATTTTAGGAAAAGTGAGTTCTTTTGCCAATTGCTTTATAGAATTATTTCTTTTGCAATAATTCTATGTAAATCATATATAGAGCGTATTCTTAATCCAACAGACAGCAACATATGCAACTGTGCCCTCTTCCCCCTCCCGCCTATCAACCGGTGATTAAATTTGCATTAAGCACATTTTGTAATGCATTTTCCTTTTTATTTTTCCGGCATGTTACAACAAACCGCTCATAACAAATGTTGTTATGCGCCCACTTGCCTTTGGCGCTGTCGCTGTCCCTCCCCCTGCCCCAACTCCTATGCCAGGGCCCGCAAACGCATACGCGCACCGGAAGTGGCTGTCGATTTGTAACAAATGGCTGCCGGATGTTGCCACATGGCGTACGTGGGTCTCTCTTTGGCTTTTTATGGTACTCTAACCCCTTGGCACTTAATTACCTAGCACGTAATTATTTTGTAGTTAAAATGGGCGCGGTCACACACACACACACACACACACACAGTGACGCTGGGTCTATGCATAATTTGGGTTTTTGTAGCTAATCAAAAGCGCGTTGGTTTGTTGAAATTAAACGCAAAATGGGCACTGCGGGAAGCGTGTGCCGTGGGGACAGTTCAGCTCAAAAAGGGCGTTGTTGTTGCATGGGGAGCAGTTACAGGTGAACAGGTGGCAATTGTGGGATGGTGTTCAGAAATTCAAATTAATGTTGCATACTTTTTCTCCACAAATTTGGTAAGGTTTGATTTGAATTAGCTTAACAAAAAAAGCTATGAAATACATAAATCACATTTGCCTGTAATTTGCATAAAATAAAAGAATATTCCTTGCCACATGAAGCTGCAAATGTTAATTAATTAGTGTTGTTTGCTCAAGAATTTCAGACATATGTTTTAAAGCAAATATTGCAGATTCAACCATAATTCTTACCAGTTAAATTCTCGTTTTCCACTATTAAATTAAAATCAATATTAAAAGAGATATTCGCATCAATATATTGTTTTGAATTTCATAATTATGGCATTTTTTATTTGCATTTTAATTGCTACATTGTAAATACGCGTATTCAATATCAATAATTACACATAGACATACACTTAATTTCAGTATTTCAGTATTTTCTAATGGATAAACAACACACGAATATTTTATGATATTTATATGCACTTAATATTTTATGGTGTCTATTATATGTTTATATGTCCGATATATATATATGTGTATAGATAAATGGTATGGGGGCAGTCGCATAATGTAAATGCATATCTAATTGCCTGCCTTGTGCCAAAGTACAGTTCATTAGTGCGGCAGTTACAGTTAACGTTAAGTAAGTAAAATGGGGCTCACCAATTGTGTGTTTTAGTCGGTAAATTGAAGGAGTTTTGTCATATATGCCTGGTGGTAATTACGCACTAATTACATAAGTAGTTCTATATATATATATTTATATTTGTGTGTGTATTATATGTTTATATGTTTTTGCCTAACAACTAAATAAAGGGCTCTGCTATCAATATATGTTTTTAAATTACTATATGCACAATTTGATTCACTTGTTATTCATAGTTCTAATTGCATATTCGAAAACATTCAATTGAAATTTCGTTTATCTTTAGCTTAATACATTATTTACACTTAGCAGCTAGTTTTACATAATTTATTAATTTAATTATCAATTAAGATGTTACGTAACAGTCTAACTAACCATTTAGTATAACTTTAAGCGCTGGCTTTAGCTGCCCGCATACTTGGAGGAACTTATCATACGTTTCTTTAACATTTACAGTCAACTACAGCTAAACTAAGCCTAAACTGCGCAATAAAGCAATATGTGTGTGTGTGAGAGAGATAGAGAGAGAGAAAGAGAGACAAACAGTGTGTGTGGGTAGTTAGTCTATCACTAGCACAGAGCCAATCGCAGCTTGGATTGGCACAGTTAACCAAGTCAGCTTTATATGAGTAGTTGAAGAACGAAACCTTTACGAGTAATTTTCTTGATTTTTCTTTAATAAACAGCTTAACTCACAAATGCTCTCAGTCTTAGTCACAGCATTAGTGACAAATGCACTTGGGTTGGGCATTAAAAAGCATCGGAGAAACTAAGTTATAACAATCTAAAAAAAAACATATTCCAAATATGTTTAACCGTAGGGCACTTAAGTTGAGTTCACACGCGTTAGCTTAATGGTTTAGACTATTCAGATTTTTATTTATCAGAATATTCTTAAAGTAGCACATAAACTTTCGATTATTCTTTAAAAAAAAAAAGAAGCAAATTTAAACAAATTAAAATTTTGGAGCAATTAAATACAAAAACTCATACTTCAAGGTTTTTTTCTCAAGCACAAAAAAAGCTTTGAAAGCACATGAAAGCTCAAAGAAACCTGAAGTTCAGTAATAAATGGGTCTTAACTACTATGCTCGTTTAAGTTATAGTTAGTATTTTTGAAACTTTAATAAACTAAATCAAATATAGGATAAATACGAACGAAAATATTATCGAAAGCACATTAAAGCTTTAATCGAGCTTTTTCGTAATAATGGCTATTCAACATTGAAGCATCATTAAACCAGAAAGCTTTAAATTTTTCAGCATTTTTAGCCCGGTTTAATCAATTCAGTGTTGTATAACGTTTCATTTGCTCTTGTGCCGCGCATGAACTCAACTTTGCAGCACTGTCAACGCTCGTACTCCAAAAAAATGCCCAACTTAATCGCTTACTCAAAGTTCTCTGCGCCGCCGTTGTTGAAGCGCTCGCACCAAGCGAGCAGCTCGCGCACCTCCCGCGCGTACAGCTGCTCCTGCGCCTGTCCCGACAGCTGGCCCGGCTGGGGTCAGACATTGTGGCACGGCTGCTGGCTGCTGCTGCCGCTGCCGGAATTGCTCAGCAGGCTGCGCTCGCTGGCGACGCTGCCGGGCGCATAGATCAGCTCGGCGGCCTCCTTGGCCAGCGGCTCCTCGGCGTGCGCCTTGCGGCTGCCGCGCGTGCTCTGACCACGCCAGGATTGCGCCTCCAGCGGCTGCTGATGCTGCTGCGGATGCGGCACCAAAGGCAGCAGCTGCTGCTGCTGCTGCGACGGCTGCTGCTGATCATCGACCTTGACATACAGACGCTCCATGTCATCCAGATCGCCGTCGGCCGTGTGGTAGAGCGCCTGATCGTCCTCGTGCGACATCAGCATGGCCATCGGCGAGGGTGAGCCGCCGCAGCCAGAGTCCGCCAGGCCATTGTAGCAAAATGAGGAGCCGTCCAGGTCCAGCAGATTCTGCTGATGGTTCTTGCCCAGCGTCTGCTGGTCCAGCGCCTGAGCCGCGCTGGCGTTGAGCACCTTGAAGCGGGCACTGTCCCGACCAATGCTGCAGCCATGTGGCAGCTGCTGGCGCCGCACGCTCGCAAATTGGCCGGCGGTGCCGCCAGGTGGCGCCACCTGCTGCTGATGACCATTGGGCGCCGCCTCGTACGTGTGACAATTGCTCAGCTTATTCTCGGTGATGTGCATGTGCACGTGCTTGTCCTTGGGATAATAATACTGATCCGAGTAGACGGAGCGACCGCCGGCCGTGTTGCTCGGATAGATCTCGCCGGTGGTGGACATTTGCTGATAAATGTTGGCGCTGGAGTGCGGCTGCTGTTGCTGCAGTTGCTGCTGCTGCTGCTGCTGCTGCTGCTGATGTTGGTAATGCGGATGCATGGGTCGCTGCATGCCGTACGAGCCGGGCAACGCAACCGGGCCTGGACGCTGCTGATAACGCGGCTGTTGCTGTTGCTGTTGCTGCAGCTGCTGCTGCTGTTGCTGCTGCTGCTGCTGTTGCTGGTGCTGGCCGGGATTGAGTATGGCCGAGGTGGCGTAGGGCGCGGGGGAGGCGTTGCCGTGACGTCCGTATTCGCTGGGCGCTTTGCCAAAGCTGGATACCTCGGCATAGTCGGTGGGTATATTGGAGTATTCGCCCACGTAGCTGCAAATGAAGAGATAAAAACAAAAGCAAAAAAAATATATTTATTGCCGTCTCTTGTTTATTACAATTTTCCCACGCGCCCACTGTCCAAAAACGGGGGCAGTGTGTGTGGTTGGCAGGGAAAATATTTTTCGGTTATAAATTTGTCGGTACGTTGAGGCTGGGAATTTATGGCGTGCGGTCTGCAGTCGGAACGGAAATTTGCATTTCGCCTGCGCCTGCCCGGAACCAGATCCACGAGCAGTTCCCATGCAGCGGCGCGTGCTCATGTGTAAAAATGGAATTTATTTCGGATTTAACATTTTACATATTCACACCTGACCGCCCGCCCACATGTCGGCCCCCAGCTGCGAGAGCTAACCCAACTAATGTTGTGCAAATGGACTCGGCTCTAAGCAGCGATAACACTTATCACTCCAGCTGCAACTTGGCACGGGATCTGGGTCCACTTTGAACGCGACTCACGCACTCAGATAAATTACCAGAGGGGAGAGAGTGACAGAAAAAACGGTTTGGTAGACTTGCGCGACTAGGACATACTCAGTGTTTGCGTTTAAAAATGCCTAGTAAATAATTTTGTATTTTAAAAATTTAGGAGATTTTAATATAAAAAATATTAATGTCATCATAGTAACAATATAATAATTATATTAATATTTGCATTACTAGTTCCCCTCGACTGTTCAAAGAATATCTGTACCTTATAAAATTAATCAAATTAGCCCCTTACATACCCACTCTACCTTTTCGTATAGTTATAGGGTATTAAAAGGTGCAAAATGTGCACCCAAACCCAAATTTTTTACATTATTTTCGTATTTAAATACTGAAAGCGGATTAAATAGCAACCGGGGGAAAAAATGAAACCAGCCAAAAGCTGACTAAATATATATTTATATATATGTACTATATGTATATGTGGATGTATATGGCGTATTGATGGAGTCGCCATGGAGCAGTCGACGTGGAAAAACTCCGATGCGTGCATTTCAAAATACGCTTTTAATGCCCTTAATGAGTTTTCATTTGGCCAAGGGAAATGTCTGCACTGAATGAATTCTTTGTAGCACTGAAAGGGGTCGTAGGTAAACGTCAGTGGAAACTATGTAAAAAAAATAGCTGAATGGCTGTAAGTAGTTCAAATGGGACAGTTGTTAAACGTGATGTTTGGTTTAAATTTGTAGAGCTAAAAAAGGGACATTTAAAGAAGTGGGAGCACATTTCCATAACAGTACAGCGAACGTACAACCAATTGTATTTGATTATTTATGGAAAATGCTCTTTAGTAAACAAAGAGAGGCCGTTTACCAGATGAATTCGCTACAATCTGAGTGAATGTGATATATTTATGTGCATGGTATTCAAAGATGTCACATTTGTTAATTTTTAAAAAATTATACAAGCTAGTTAATTATTTTACTATTTATTAGCTTTATTTGCCAAAGACTTTTTGCAAAATATATTTATATATTTTTTTCTACTTTATATTTATTAAATTTACAATCTAAAAACCCTTTTAGATACTTATCGACAATTACCTCTGTTCGAGCCCGTACTCTATAGCAAAAAAGCGTATTTAACTATCATTATCAAAAGAAAAATAATTTAACTGACTGTTAAAATGACATTAAAAGTGACCCCAAACCATAATAAATATTTTTTCTCCTTCATTTTCGTTTTCGCACATATGACACTCATTATTGTGTGATTACTTGTATATTGTTATTGTTATTGCAATGGTTATTGTTATTGCTTTTGCACATTTCGGTCGCTCGCACAATTTTGTTGCAATTATTATTAATATTTGCGTTGAATTGCGCACATTTTCAATTTGTGTTTTTAATGACTAATTAAGTGTGCGAATATAATTTTAATTATGTCGGGCGGAAATTTATACACACAGTAGTCGTTCGGAAAATTGCACATAAAAAATGGATAAATCGAAATTTATTTAAAATTATTTTTATTTCCTTTTTTTTTTTGTTCATATACGCAACTTGATATTGTGGAGTTTTTCTGGGCTCCACTTCAGCTTTTCACGCTTGATTGGCATTTAATTGCCATTTGGCGGACAGCTGTGATTTTTGTTTTCGACCACATGGAGGGAAATTATTACCAAGTACTTGAACATTTGTCATTCTAAAATTCTTAAAGCATGTATAATACATTTATTTAAATGCATTATAAATGGTTTTTTTTTGTGTCGTGTGCTTATCAATTATTTAATTGCATTAAATCTGTAACCTCTGCTATGCGTAATTGTTGGCATTTTGTGGCCAGCACAAAATTGGCCACAAATAAATAACAATTACGATTTTGGCTATTTCAGCGAAACTGCGCAAACATTTTGCCCAAAATTAAACAAATCTACAAAACGCAAACAATTATTTTATGCCTTCTGATTGCCAGACAAATAAATTAGGCTCGCCTGCAATTGCTAGTTACCAGCTTTGATTAACCATTCCACTGGCCAAACATAAATAAATTATGTGAAATGTAACAGAAAATAAAATAAAAAAAATTAAACAACATGGAAAACATATTTCAGGCAGGACTCGAAAATGTTTGCACAAATTAAAGCTGCGGGCATGTACAGAAATTGCTGTATTATGTGGCTCCGAATTCGCAATACCCTTGCTGACTTGTATTTATGTATAATTATATAACATAGTCTAAAAATCTGGTAAATCAGCAGAGAAGATATTGGGATACAAGTCTTATTACAAGATTGATTTGTTAAACTTTGGTATTTCGATTTTTAACAATATAAAATCAATATAAAACATAATAAACTGGTTTCTCATTAGTTTTGATCGGATATTCGCAATAAAAATGTTTTTTCTCAAACTCAATTTTTAATTTATTATAAAGATGATTTGTATTAAACGTCAAAAACTCCCTGTTCTAGTTCGCTTAGCTAGTTTAGTTTTGATTTAGAGTATTTTTTTCATTTTGACTGAGAGTATTTATGTAACTTTTTACATTCGGAAATGCCTGTAGCAAAAAGTTACATATTTTGCAACGTGATTATTAAAGCAATCACAAAAACAAATAGTTGCTACATTTAGCAAGGCCAAACTTAAAGCTGTCCGATTAAAGCTGGACAAATGTATTTGCCAAGGTATCCAAACTACGCGACACCCCGATAATTACATTTGTGCCAACGGGGAGCTGAAAACTATGCAGCCAATGTGAACTGTCCACCGGGAGCTGTCCGCCGGGAACTGTCCACTTGCTGCTGCAAAAATCAACATAAATAGCGCGGCAACATCTCCATTTCTAACTTGATTTTGCCCGGCGCCGACGCAAAACGTGAAAAAAACCCGTAAAAAGGCTCAAAAAAAAAAAGTTTGCGACGCGCCAGAAAAATGCAATTTCACAGTTTGGTGAATTTTTATTGTCGTCGCTTTGAGTGGGTCCCCAGTTTAATTTTTTTTGCGTTGGTATTTTCGGTATTTTTTCTGTTTTTTTTTTGTTGCTTTTTTTTTGGTTTTCGGCTACCTACGGACTATGGAAAAACTTACCGCTGATGATTGCGTTCGTTGGCGTGTCCATGAATATCATCGATGCCGCTGCCGCCGTTACCGTTGCCGCCGCCATTGCCGGTGGCGCTGCCAGCGCTTGCACCACTTGCACCACAAACGGGCGCATAGTCGGCAATGTGATCCTTCTGCATGTCGAGGGTGTCGCCCGTAGGCGAGGGGCGCCACACCATGCCACCGGTGGAGGCATCCAGCCAGTAGCCGTTGCCATTGCGCGTCGATAGACTCGGCATTTTGAGCACGTCGCTCGTGTGATTGCCTGCAGGTGAAAGAGAGACAAAAGAGTGTGAGCGAGAGGGGCATATGTATGTTGTGAGGCAGAGCAATTAAATGTTTTGCAACAAATTGTGAGCCAAATAAATTGCGCCCGGAAATTAACAAAAATACAAAAAATATATACTGCAGTACTTGGTGTGTTCCCAAAAACAATTACGCAGCGAATTCACCTGTTTTTTTTTTAACCATAAAGATTTTCTATATTCAAATAGGTATTAAATAATTATTCATTTAATTAATAAATTTAAGCCATTTATTTCAATTTTAAGTGCTTAAATTACAGCAAAAAAAATATGCGAAATTGCAGCGAAAGTGTTTTCGGCTAGCTTATGAGATTTCAATGTCACGGCGCTGCAGGGCTATAAATTCAGCGCATTAAAATAATATTATTTCTGTGCGGGTCAAGGGGCGTATGCGCAATTTTCCCCTATTGTCATAGCACACACACACACACACAGTGAAAAATCAAATAAATTATTGTCAATTTTCCAGTTGGCGCCCGTCGCTTTTAAAAATGTGTTGCATACTTTCGAGCAGCTCGCAGACAAAAAAAATATTGCATAAAAAATGCACCAATTAAACTGTCCCCGGGTTATAACTGCGCATCAAGCGAGTATTTTATGGCGTTTGTTGTTGTTGTTGTTGTGGGGGCGGGCGCTTTTTATTGTCTATGGCTGTTCAGGTGAGCTGCATGAACAGCTTTGCGCTTTTTGCTGCTTAGTTTATGGCAACTGGCGCCCATGAATATGCAATGCGATTTTTTCACCTCTATTTCACCGCAATTTTTTTCGCCTCTTTGGCGCTTGTTTTAAAATGTCGGCTAGCTGCGGCATGTTGAACAATGCCAAAGTTGAAAAGCAATGTTGTTGTCTACACTTACAGCCATGACAACTATATTGTAAACTATTTAAATTGAAAACAATACGCAGCAGCTTAACGGGCTTGCTTTTTAAAAAACGTTTTCGCTGCAAATTCACTAAAAGTTTTCACAGAGCTTAATGCTGGAAGTGTTTTAAAAAAATTATTAAGAAAAGCGCATAAATATGAGTACGCGTTGGAAAAATTCAAGTATGAGATAGGTATATGGGATTTGATTTTATATTTTCATTTAAATTTCAAATGGAAAAGCTAAAAGAAGATGTAATGCTTGAAGCATATTGCAAGAGAAATTCTAGTAAAATATGTGGAAGAAACTTTAATTTCTTTCTTGTCGGTTTTTATATAAACTTGGCATACTTTGGAAGCACAGAGAATTAACTTGTATTCGTTATTTAAAGGAATTTGGAAAATAATAATAAATAGAAAATAATTGGAAGAAATAAAACCGATATATATATATATTAATAAATCAGATTATGTTGATATGTATACTTTAAAAATTGGTTTATAATAAGTAGCAGTATTTGCTTTTGTTTGGTTTGTTTATGAGGCCCCTTTTCTTGCCAATTTTCTGTCAGGTATTTTTCCAGTCGCACTTAAAATTTAAACGATCTATTGTCAAAACTGTCAACTAGTCTCAACTAGTTTTCCCAATTGCCAGCCCCTCAACAGCTCGCACGCGCCTACAATTAAACGAATTTAATTTCCGAGTTGCCTGTTTATTGCGTATTGCCACAAGCCCAAGAGCAGCGTTTACTGTGCAACCAACTAGACCCAAAGCCTAAGTACCAGTGCCACATTCGGCAGTTAACAGGCTGCCCCAGCCCCGCTTGAAAACCCGTACCCCTTTTGGTTTCTCGTAATGCAGCTAATTTCAATTAGACCACAAGGCCCGCCCCCAACTGCGAGTGTTGAACATTCCAGGGACACACACAACTTGTTGGTTAATAATGCACACAAAACTAAATGCATAATTGCAGCTGACTCCGGAAGGGCCAAAAGGAGGGGGCCAAGCGGGGGCGAGGGGACGCCCGAGCGTAGGACGTCACGTGCAAAATGTTAATTTCTATTATGTGCCCCGGACGAAAATTTGTGCTGTGCTGCCTGCTGAAATATTTATTCGCACCTATTTTGTTGTGTGGCTGTGTGTGCTCTAGTGTGTGTGTGTGGGTGTGTGTGTGTGCCGCGAACAATGGAAAATTAGCGTTATTTATATATGCAAATCTGTGTATGTGTGCGGGTGCAAAAAGTCTAGCTAGGAAGGAAGCGCCACTAGCTGAACGCAACGGATGCAGCTCGGATGTGCTTGGGGCAAAGGAGAGTAGGTCCTTTGGGTACTCACCTCGCATGGTATTCAAAGCGGACTGCTTCATCATCATGTGCTTGCGTTTCACAAAGACCATCGCGCCAAAGGACAACATCATGATGGCCAGTATGGCGCCCAGGAGTATTATGAACCAGGGTTGTGTCAGCACATCGTTCACATGATCCTGATTGATGGGATAGCTGCGGAAGAGAGCACACAATTCAACCAAATGTAGTAAAGGAGTTTATTCAAATTATAATTGTTAATTTACGCACAATCTGGCAATATTTTCTTAAAAAAAAAAATAATAATTTTTAAAACATTTTTTTTTTTTTTCAAAAATATTTTTTTTAGTCTTTTTTTTTTGGCCACAAATTCATTTCATAAAGAAAGATTTAGCGAAATTCAACTTTGATTTTCAATCAAATCATGACCTTATCTATTTGCTTCTCTTTTTTTTTTTTTTACTGAATTTTCCACTTACCGCTGATTGATAAACGGATCGAGCCGCTTGGTTATGGGATCCAGGCGCAATGTGGCCGGCACACAGTAGGGTCCAATGCCAGCATTATTGCCCGCTGCCACGCCCACCGTGTACATGACGCCCTCGGTGAGATTGGCCAAGACTAAAGTGGGCGAGGCAGCATCAATTGTCACATTTGTCAAAATACGCGAGAAGTTGTGAGCCGTGTCGATGCCACGCACAATTACGTGATAGTAGAGCAAGAGACCTGCACGGGGTGGAATCTAAGGGTTAGGACCTCAACGTGTACAGGGGGTTGTTAGCGATACGTACCATGCTGTTCCTTCAGCTCGGGCGCCTTCCACTTCAAGAACACCGCCGAGGCATTGAGCAGTATGGCCTCCATGCCAAATGGCGCCTCATTGGGCACTGCAAAAAGCGGCATAAAAAATAAACGAAAGATGAGTTAGGATGGGTTTCGGCTGGAAATGCGTTTTTGATTGTTCTGTGCCAGCAGCTGGCAGGGCTCTAATGAGCCGCGTCTGGTCTAAATGGCGGCTGCTCTAATTAATTGCCATTTAGTGGGCTAGCTCTTGAGTGTAGTTTCGGTCTCAGGAACAGTTCCGGGTAGCGCCGCCCATTGTCACAGATGGAGGGAGGCTATTTTTGGGTGCGGGTGCACACTTCAAGTGGGACTGCATTCATCACGGCACCTCACGTTGCCACACTTCAAAAGCTCATCTTCATTTGTTTATTTATTTCCTGCTGTCGCCAGCACCAACTACCCCTACCGGCACCTGCCCCTACCCCTAACTAAGCCAGCAGATCTCTGTCTGTGTCTGCAACGGTTGAAGCAATTTCTTTAAATAAACACACGTGCGAATGCGAAACAAAACAACGACAAAAACGTCTCTAAATAGGTGCCCGTCTAGGTATACATATATTTATATATATATATATATATAGGGTTAGCCTAGGTATACTTAGGAGCGTGCTGCTGCGATTCCTCCTTTTATTTTGCTTTTGGCTTTGTTGCTTGTCTCTGCGACATGCTAAAGTGCTTGTCAGGCTTTTTGTCTATGGGGGGTTTTCTCTTTCTTTTCCGCCTCTTTCTTTCCACTCTCTTTTTATTGCCGCGGCTGATGACGCGCTTAACACGTAGCTGCCATTGTATGGCATTACGACCTCGAGGCAATTGTACAAAAAATGTGTTGCACGTCGCATTTGACAAACCAATTGGAAAATTGCAATTGAAATGACGGCTGCCATCCGATGTTTATCCACATTTATACCGCAGCATAGCTGTATCAACTCCGAGCTCCGAGTAGATGATCTGTTTTTTGAATGATATAGTCAATGGAGGAGTTGAGTTTCGATCTTTGACTTAACTGACTTCTTGACTTGACTTCTGTTAACCTTGCTGAACGAAGATAAGCTAAGCTAAGTTCAAGTGTTAAAAATTGTTGCTTAGTTACACAAGTATTAAGATCTATGAAGATAGCTATTTGAGTTTTTAGGGGACATTTTTGATTTCCTAAACCAATTAAAAAAATAGGATTTTTTTTAAATCACGTTTTTTTTAGGCTTTGCAGAATTTTTCCTCTCATTTATTAAATTGTAGCGCATTTGCTAGTCTGCCAAGACACTTTTCACTTTTCCAGCTATTTTTGTACACATATCCCTTATTTGCCCACTTCCGTTTTGGCTAAAGGACCTGTGCCAAAAGCATCCTGTGTGGATTTTCTCTTGTCGCCTAACTCCCTCCCTGCCTCTCACAAACGCGCATCAAATTTGCATGGAAGGCACTGCAACACTTCGCAGAGGGGTTCGCTTAGGCCTTAAGGGGGGGCTGCGTGGGCGAGAGTTGCAGCAATAATTGTTGTTTATCTTTACACAATTGCGTTGGCAATTTCTTTGAGTTGCTGTTGTTGTTGTCAGCAGAAAGTCAGACGCGCCAGCGAAAATGTGACGCATACGGAATGAGCTCTGATTTGCGGGCAGAAGCAACAGACGGCGGACAACCTGCCGCCACGTGGCAAGGCGCGGCGTTTGTGCATTTTATATTGCAACAGCTGCCGCAGCGTTTGTTGACTTATTTGCGCCACTGTCGGCCCTCTCTCCCGCTCTCCTTCATTCACTGTTTGTTGACGTTTGCCTGCTTTGGCTTGCCTGGACCTCTTTTTTTCTCTTTCTCTTTCTCTCTCACTCTTTACTTTTTTTTGTATTTAATTATTTTCTAAAAAGTCGCCTCATTGAGAATTGTGCACTTTTCGCAGCGCTCTTTTGAAGTTTTTCGGCGATAAAATGAAGTGATAAACCTGTCTGCAAAGTTTCCAGCGTTGAGTTGGCGTCTTCTCTTTTTTGCTGTGATAAAAAGCAAGAGCGAAAACTGCTGACTTCAAATTCGGACAGCCTTATCAGGTGCAGCTGGGGAAAGCGCATCTGCAGGATATGTGTCTTAGTCAAATGATATCAGCTAAAGTCGGTAATAAGCCAAGTTTGCGCTTAGATATGTCGAACTTGGCAGATATGTGGGGATCTCTTAAGCTGGGCAATGAAGTGCCAAACTACAGAGAGTGGTTGGAGTTTTGTGAAGCCAGCAGAGCAGAGTGTCAAATAGCTCTCAAATAGCATAGCTTGCCAAACGGGCTAAAAAATACCCCCTCGGGTATCTTTCCTTACTTCTTTCTATCAAAGACTAATTATTATTATTATTAATGTTGTTCTTTCATTTTTCCTGAAAATTTTGTATTTATTTTAAATTAAATAAAATTAAATTTATATTTAAAATTGTATTTCTACTACTAACAGCTTTCTATTTAGCTGTAGGTTCTAATAACGTCTCTGACAACGACTGTTTATTATAAATAAATAAAAAATGCAATTGATATATCACCCAAAGATATGCAGAGTTCAGGAAAAGAGGGCTACAATTAGAGACTAGCTATCAAAGTGGGAGTTAATTAGCACTTTGAGCTAGTTCGATTGACTTATTTTGCAGTTTGTTTTTTGTTTTTTCATTTTCAAAAAGAATAGAAAAAAAACTCTATGCCAACCCAGTTTTTGTTTTCTGGATAAATTATAAAGCTTTGCAGTCCTTTCAGGTCCTGCTGAAATAATTGCAAGCATAGCTTCAGCTGCAGGACACATTCCAGGAGCACATGTCGAGTCATTCAGAGAATCCTTTCACCTGTCTGCCACATGCGACACATGTAAATCGCCACATCAAGTATTCCGCACACTCAACACTCACACACACACACACGCACACACACACACACTCGCTTGAATAGCTCTCGATAGTCAGCCACGTGAGCTGGAACCCGAGCCTACGTGCTTGTCGCGCTATCCTGCTGCCAGATATCCTTTTCGCCCCCTCTCTTTGTTCGCATTCCATGGGCTTTACACACGCATGATTCGCTTTTTGCAGTGTTCAATGATTGACATACTTTTTATTCGCCATATCCGAAGTTGCGGCACCCTAAAAACGATATGCGATTATGGGACCCGCATAGCAGCTGATGCCGGCTAAGACCTCGTCCTGGCCTGGCATTTATGTAACGCAGTTTCCTTTTTAGCGCTCGTTTCCTTTTATTGTATTCGGCTATTGTTGCAATGCGAACGGGCCCGACCCGCCTCTGCTGCATTTGTCATACGAAAGATTGTACAAAAAAGCAACCCCTCCGCTGAGGGTTGCTGCCTAACGTCGCGGGGGTTGCTTAGTTGTATAGGTATTTGGTTTATTTGGTTTGTTGAATTTCGCTGCGATTTTGCTGGTTCATTAGGCGCCGGGCGAAGACAACTGCATATTTGCCTGTTTGGCTCCACGCATAAATAATACATCAAAGGAGCCAAAGGATGCTCGTATTGGGTAACTCATGGGAAGGGGGGTTTTACTCACCATCTTCGAGGGTGCGCGCCAGGCGCGAATTTGATGGCTTGCCCTCGACCGATTTGTAAAAGGGCACAATGAAAAATTCATAGAGCGTATACTGCAGGAGTCCTGTCAGCGTGCAGGACGAGGCGCCGCCGCCGTTCAGTATCGTCAGTATGCGATATTTGTTGCTGTACGCGGATTGGATTTGGCTCTGCGTCTGCTGCTGCTGCTGCTGGGCATCCATCGCATCACGTTTGCCGGCAGCGGCAATATTTGGTTGCGTTGAAATCAACGCGGACGCGGAGGCCGAAGCGGAGGCGGATGTGGATGTGGAGGCCAGCAATGGATTGGCATTGGCCGTTACCATGTTTGTTATTGGATTTGGCAACTGGCGCGCGTAGATGTAGAAGCCCTCGACGTATTTGCCGTTGATGATCTGCATGAGCAAACGAGTTGGGTTAGCTAGGACTCTGGACTCGGAGCGCGGGACTCGATGGGGTTGTGCTTGTTTACGAACCTGCCAAGTGAGCTTCATGCTGGTGGAGTCCACAACGCTGGCGTTGGTCAGCTCCACAACATCGCCGGACAGAAGGCTGGCGCGTGCCTCGCTCAGATCCAGGCCGCTATTGAAATAGCGCTGCGGGGGGGTTAGGAAACGGGTTAGGAAACGGGCTTCCGATGGGTCTAGAACCCTCTTCAGGCTACTTACCGTGCCGACGGCAATGGGCTCCGACATGGGGCTGGGCAGCGACAGGCCGTGCGAGTTCTCCGCGCGTATCAGGAAGAAGTAGTTGACGCCTGGGACGAGGCCCAGCTGGGTGAAGGTCGTGTTCTGGATGCGTGTGCCGACGGCCACCCAGCCGTCGGTCTCGTTCTTGCCGAACATTTCGACCACGTAGCCCACCAGGCTGGAGGCGCCCACCTTGTTGCTGCGCGTCCAGCTTAGGGTCACAGAATCCTCGCCCTTCTCCGCCAGCTGCGGCTTGCCGGGCGGACCCGGATAGGTGGAGAGCTCCGGAGCGCGATAGAACTTGATGTTTGGATTGGTGGGCGTGTCCAGGCGCAAATAGCCGCTCCACGAGGACTTGCCATTGCGATTGCTGGCCACACAGGTGTACAGACCCTCGTCCTCGTTGCGCTGCAAATCGGAGATGGTCAGCGTGCCCGCCTCGGACAGATTGCGACGCTCGTGCTCCTGCACATCGATGGGTATGCCATCCAGGTACCAGGAGATCTGCGGCGCGGGCGTGCCGAGAGTGCGACAGGGCAGCACCACAATCGACTTGACGGGCAGGGTCTGGTTGACGGGCCCCTGCTCGATAATCGGCGGCGGCAGCTCGAACTGGGTGTCCACGTTGACCACAGTGCGGCTGCTGACGCTGCCGACGGCATTGAGGGCATTGCAGACGACCACCTTGCCGGAATCCTCGCGGGCGAAGCGCGCAATCGAGAGCACGGAACGACCCTCGGGCGTCAGGGTGACCTCCAGGCGACCGTCACGATAGCCGGGCAGCAGTAGCGAGCTGTTGCCCTCGACGGACCAGTAGAGGGTGGGGCGCGGATGGCCGTTGGCCTGGCACTCGAAGAGCACCTCATCGCCGATCTCCACGAGCTGGTTCTTGGGCCGCGTCACGAACTTGGGCGGCGCTGTGCATTGACAAGGATGTCGGATTAGCTGGAGGTGGTGGGAGGTGTGGGGGGCGGCAATTAACTTACCGTGCACGGTGAGGATGCCCGTGGCCGTAATTGAGCCGACCGCATTGTCCGCCTCACAGCTGTATTCGCCCATGTCCTCGAGCGTGACGTCGTCCAGCTTCAAACTGCGGTCCTCAAGTATGTGCACACGACCTGGAAGAGGAACAGAGAGCAGAGAGCGGGGGTTAAAGTGAGGGCGGGTTCAGGCCAAAAACGAGCAACTAACTCCGCCGTCTTCTTCTACTTCGTTAGTAGTTCAAGTAGCGTAAAAATGGCCAAGACGGAGCGCCAGCAGGGGGGAGGGGCGAGAGCTAGTTCAAGCAACCGCAGCAAAGTAAGCCACGAAGAGCTGGCCAGAAGTGGAGCTGGAGCTGGGGGTGGAACGCACACAGCCCGCTTTTGTGGTCGTGTCTAACAATAAAAGATAGAAGACAACAACAAGTACAAGTCGGGAAATAACAAGAGGGAATATTTATTGCTAGAACTGCCGAACACTAAATACCCTTGCAGACTTTTTTTATGTATACTATATTTCCATTAAATATGGATTTGAAACGGAGAAGCTAGTTTTGATAGATAGAAGATAGATTAGAAGAACTAGAAGTGGAATAAAAAGAAGGAATATTTATGTTGCAAAAGCCGAACACAAAATATCATTTTAGATATTTAGTAGATATGCGATGTTTTACTCAGGTATATTATATTTAAAAAAAATTAAATTCAAATATTATACAAATATATATTTCCATTAAATATGGATTTAAACTGGAGAAACTACTTTTGATTTGTATGAAGTTTTATTCACACAACGATATTTTATATAAATTATATTTTGGGAGCGACTAGTTTGAATAGGTGTGCTGATAAAGAGGAAATATATTTGCTCGAGTCGAAGAAGTCTCCTCACCTCGACACATTTCGTGACTTAATTGCAATACCCTCTGCAAGGGTATTAAAAGAGAAGAGCTTTGCTTTCTTTTCGGTTGGTTTCCTGACTACGAAATAGGTTTTAAATGCTGTTGTTGTTGCTGTTGCTGTTGTTGTTGTTGTTGCTCCTTCAGTGGCCACTATGCCAATTGTTTGCTTAACAAAAGTTTAGCCGCCCTCGAAGGGCTGAGCCACCTTCAAGTCCCATCAGCTGCCGGAATGTGTTTTTACCGTATTTTCTTTTACGGCTTTTGGCTGCAAGGCGAGTTTTAAAGAAGCGTAACTAGCTCAAAGAGGGCGAGGACGAGGGTTCCTAACATATCCTCACCCGGTTCGTTTGGCTGGCTCCCTTCGGGCTCGGTTAGTTGCACTCTTCGGCGGCGACGGGGTGCGTCCTGTCTGAAGGACAACATTGCAACAGTCGAGTGTTGTGCAAGCAGAATTGTTGATTGCTGCTAACAGAGATTGGCAATTAACGGAATTAAAAGTTACAGTTGTGTTTACACAGTGCGGACGGGTGCGTGGCCAACACCACCACCCACAACCACAATCGCACTAACAACAACGGCAACAACAACTAACTACGGCAACTACTAACGGGCTGTCACTGTAGGTGTTTATTACACTGCAAGAAATGCCAGATAAGCTGTTAAGAATGGGAACGAGTTTGGAGAGGGGTTGCTATGAAAGGAACTCGAGTATAGCTTCAAGAGGTGCTTCACGGATTTGATTTTATTATTTAATTCAAGCCAAATTGATTAGTTACATATATTTTAAAATTAATTTTATTTTTTAATTATTATTATTTATTTTTTTTTTATAAGTTATTTTTTTTTCCAAGCCCATTTAAATTTCCTTATGGTTGTCTTTAAACTGAACTAAACATTGAATAAGAAATTCTTCTATATATATGCATTTGGGATATGTTTTAAATAGTGTACGTTTTAAGGATTGAGCGATCTATAGGATAAACCAGAATATTCAAAAGTGTACGAATATTCAATCGAATAATTTTATAACCAAAAAAAATCAATATTATTTAATTAATTTAAATCAATAACAGATACATTTCAAAATCATAATTATTCCAAAAATTTTATTGTAGTTGAAAATTTCAATGAAAACTGAAATACAGCAATTTTTAAAAAGTTTATTTTTAGTTTTTTTTTTGTTTAACTGGCGGAGGAAAAGACATCTTAAAATCTACAATTAAAGATCTGAGGTAAAAGGACATGCTGTAAATATATTTCTTAGTAGGGTAAACATTTCGTGATGATTAGTTTTTTCCCTTTAGGCTGTTTATTTACGTATAAGTCTTGCTTAAAATTTAGCCAATTATTTTCTTTGATTTTCGAATACTTGAAAATTCATACACTATAAAACTTTCTTCCACTTCTCAAGAAATATACGGGGAATAACCTGAACTTAGAACTTGAGTTTGTTAGCTTTGGTTGCATAGGATGGAAAGTGATCATTATCCTTAAACCTAGAATAGGCTTCACCCTATATTAGTTTTGAGACAAAGTGAATTTTCCCCTATTAGATCGCTTCTTTCTTCAGCTTACTGCTCGGCATTTCTCTCCGTGCAGCTCTGCAAATACTGTCAGGGTAAACATGAAAAGCCACAGGCCAAATGCCAAAGTAACCGCATAAAACGAACTTTTTTCTGCGCCGTTTGCACTCACATGTGCCACGCCCCCAGCCCCATTTGGAGGGATTGCAAATATGGTAAACAAAAAGCTTAAATTTCATTTGAAATGAAACCCGCAAAATGGCCGACATTGCACTTCCGCCTAATTGACCGACGACTTATATGCATATATACAAATATATATAGATATATATATATATAAATTTTTTTTAGGTACTTACGTAGGGGCATATTGCCGCCGGAGGCGCTGCGACGCCAAAGGACATCCGGCAGCGGATCACCGCCAATGCGACACTGAAAGACGACGGAGCTGCCCACGACGGCCGTCTGGTTTTGCGGCCCACGTATGAGAAAGGGACGCACTGCAAGGAAGAGCGAGAGGAAGGCCGCTGAGTGAGGCTCGCAGGGCTGAGCGTGCTGGCACTTACCGTGCACCTTGAGAAAGGCGGTGGCCGATTCGCGCGTGCCGACCACGTTTTTGACCACGCACTGGTAACGGCCGTCGTCCGACTGGCGCGCATCCTGAATGGCCAGATTACCGCCGTCGACGATGCGGATGCGCTTATTGCCAGCGCCTCCGCCTCCACCGCCGCCGCCGCTCAGATTCAGCGTCTGTCCGTTTTTGCGCCAGGAGATTTGCGGGTCCGGCGAGCCGCGCGGTGCGCCGCATTCCATCAATGCCACCTCGCCCTGGGCGACGCGAGTGTTTTGCGGTTCCAGTCGAAATTCATCGCGCAGAACTGAAATAAATAAAGAGAGTGGATGGGTGAGAGAGGGGCAACGGGTTAAGCTTTGATTGATTCAATATTAATAACTGTCGGGGCCGGGATACGCTCAGGTGAGCGCCAGTCGGAATACATCCGACAGCACTTGCTTTATCCCTTTGCGTTGGGGCCAAGTGCTCGCTGCCTCGAGTATTCTTCATATTTAATGCGTCTGCCATTTGAACTGACCCCGCCACGCCCACTCGACCGGCCCTGCCGCCACTCAATATGCTTTGATAATGATGTGCTGTCCAGGCTTTGAGCTGCTGCTGCTACAATATTAATAAGCTTTGGCATTTCCAATGCGTATTTTTCTTTGCTATTTTTTTTTTCGTAGTTTAGAGACAGAAATTTAAAATTGAAAATGTGCGTGTGTGCTGGACTAGCAAATACCCTGTTACCATGAATAAACTAAACGTTTGTATGGTTTATAAACTAATTCTCTACTGCACTTTAGCCAAGAGATCGTTCTTTTATGTTTATAATAGTTGAAATACATAACAAAATAAAAATTAAAAAAAATAAAAATTTTTTTTTATCTTTTATATTCATGTGACATATGAGAATCAACAAATTTGCCAACAATTTTATTCCAACTATTCAAAACAAAAAACTACAATTATCAAAAAAAAAAATAGGTTTTAATTCTCAGTATAGTACTTGAGGGAAGAGCTTTGAAACAGATGGGCAAAAATATATCTCACGAGTGTTTTCTTTATCTTTTCTCTCATTTCAAAAAATACAATATCAAAACTGCCAGCTAACCTCTTACGCATGCTGCGAGTACAGGGTATTCAAATGCAGACTAAAAATCGTAAAGCGCAAAATGCAAAATGCAAAATGCACTTCAATATACGCACAGTGCGCATCGGTGCACGCCAAAGGCAACAAAGCTGCTCGGCAAACAAGGGCCGAGCTTTGGAACCCAATTTGGAATATTACTTCGGACCGGACAATGTTGTTACAGATAATCAGATGCGAGCAGGTGCAGACAATCAAATGCCAAAAGTTGATAGCCCTTTAAATGCGCTCAAGTGCTGCAGTACTTGGAGTATTAATTAATCTGCTTGGGAACAGCCCTTGGCAACGCACAGCAGCCCCAAAATAACCAGGACCCTTCCATAATCCTTATCGCTCCATCTGCAGCCGCCGCTGTGGATATCAATTACAAAACATTTCTGCGAAATGCTTTATTTTATTAATTAGAAAGCAATGCGAGCGCATGACGTGCCTGTCAGTCACGAGGCACCAGAACCAACTACGGGAACAGGAACTGCAACTGGACATGCGATGCAATTGTTTTTTTGTTTTTTGGGCATGGAAAGGGGTTGGTCAAGTTTCCGAAATGCAAGCCACAAAAGTTCATTAGCTGAAAATGTGCAACGTCAATCGATCAACGTCGTTGTGGGTATTTTTTTTTTGGCCTGTGCCTATTTTGATTCTTAAAGTGGCACTGAAAGCGGAAAGCTAACAAGCTTAACCTTGAAAGATAGGGTAGGAACAATAAGAACTCTAAGTATAAGCCTAAGCAGTCAACTTGGTAGCTAAGTTCCTAGTTTTGTATATGATAAACCTCACTTTAATGGCTTAGCAACCCTTAATTCTCATAGGATTTGGCTTAAATTCAAGGAATATGCAGAAAAGTGCACAAAAATAATATTTGTAAAAGTCTTATGACGATATGTTTATAACTATGGATATTACGATGATATTTATATTTTTGGAAATTTATTAAAAGTACAATCTCCACTTAAATATGTAATTTTTTAAACTTTTCTATTGAGTGTTCACACTTAAAATAATTAGCTTTCCACATAAAAACCTATTTTTCGATATAAAAACCTCAGCATATTGAAAAAGCAACCCCTAACTATTCTGAGATTTAACTTACAACATATATATATTTAGTAAAATGCCCAAAAATTAAGAAGAAATTAAGTAGACAAAGAAGATATCACAAATATTTGATAATGCAATTTGAATACATTTTTTTTTTGTTTCAACTAACATCCTAGGGATTTTTAGATGATATACTTACATGCGACTTGCAACGTTGCGTTTCGGGAACGCGCCACGCCGAACTCATTCTTGGCCTGGCACCAATAGGTGCCCGCATCGCTCTCCCGGCGCGAGTGGATGACCTGCAACAGAAAGAGAGATTAGGCATTAGAGGCATTATTGGAGATATAGTGCAGATATGTGTAAGCGGTTGGGCATTAAACACGAGTAGTTAGGGGCTTAAGTGCGACACGTGTCACCGGCACAGAGATTAAAACAGAACGAAAGTCGCTCAACCAAAATCAAATAAAACCGAAAGTGAAAACGTGCCACGACCCTGACTTTAACGGCTGTCTGTCCGGCTGACCAGTCCACTCTGCGTATACGCAATTTAATTTAATTTAAAAAAAAAAATGAACGAACTTGCAACAACCCCAGGTCCAGTTGAGGTCGGAGGGTCCGTTGTGCCTTAATCATTTGGCCTCTTCAGTTTTAATTGGCAACAAACTGTAAGCTTGCCGACAAGTCACTTAGGATTGGGGCACGACTCCCAAAATGCCTGGCATAGCCCCGGCCAAATGCCATTGAAAACAATAAAAATAAACAGCTGGGGTTGGGGGTTGGAGGGGTTGGGGATGGGGATGGAGCTGACAGGAACTCAACACAAATTGCCGGGCCTGCTCGGCTCGAGATATGCCCAAGTAACTGTAAATATGCGAGTGTATGATGATGCAAATTGGTGCCTGGCGGTTTTTTAATGATATGGAAGACTCCCCCTTCCCCGTCTGTCTACCATCCCCTCTCAAGTCATTCAAGTTTTTCAAATGCGTCCGGCTCGACACTGGCGTCCAAAATATTGTAACCCATTCGCCATCATCAGTTTAACCATTTAACAACATTTCAATCGAAAACTCGCTCAGCCCGAAATAATTCGTTAAATTCCGGCAAAAGAAAATGGAAAGAAAAAACAACAATAAAATTTCTCTAAAATAAATTCTGTTGCATTTAATGAAAATCAACTGCGCGGGGGGTAGCAAAAATTTAATATAAACAAAGCAGCAGCAGCCAAAAAAAGAAGGAAATTGCAATCTGGGGGTGAGTGGGAGGGGGTGGCTACTCCCCACCCCTTTACCCCTGCAGTGTGTCTCGTTAGCTAAAATTGTGAAATGTGCACGCACGAAGGGCAAGTCGGGGTGGGAGCCAGTAGAGATGGGAACGGGACGATATTTAATGACACGAAATGGAAACATATAGAAAATACGGGGACTGGAAATTCCTAGAAAAGTAAGTATTTTTTTTAGTTTCTTTTATGCTTAGAATACTTTTGGCTTGAATTAGTCAATCTTAAAATTTGTTCTGACTTTTTCCAGATAAACTTTTTTTGACCAGCCAAAACTGTTATTAAAAAAAAATTTTATTCGATATTGTATAAGGTCATCAAAATTCAGAATCTATGTTGTGGACTTTTTTTTTTCAAATGTAAAGAATTCTTAGCTTCTAATCGAAACTAAATCTTACTTTTCATGAACTATCTATTATACTATCTATCTTTTATTTGCAAATTTAAAAGATTGAGATTGATTATTTGTGTGTTTCAAAGCTTAACCTCTTTAACTTTTAGAATAGAATATTTTTTATCAAAAGTCTTTGTCCGGAAATGCTAAACATATATTTTTTCAAATAAATATATCTACTTCTTTTTCACTGTGTTCCTTGAAAATAAATTCGTAAGTATCTTAAAATATTCGTTCGTGTTTTCTCATTTAGTTTCTTGTCTTCGGCACCGTCCATCTCTAATCTCAAAGACAGCCACTCACTCGAGTAGACAATTCGCAAGTGTTTCAGGTCTAAACTGAGCAAAAGGGGAATTCTGTGCCCTGCCCCGCGTAGCTGCTGTTGTTTTTCCTATGCGCTGTCTGCGCACTTTGTTTTCCTTTCCGATCCAAATGCAACCAATCGGAAGCGCATAAAATAATATGAGCAAAAATTTATGCACAAATGTTGCGTTTCTCAGGCGTGCGAAGAGAGCAGAGCAGAGCCCGAAACGGGGAGTTGCAATGAACGTGGCAGCTGTAACTGGACTTAATAATAGAGCTGGGCCTCTCAACTCACCTTCAGAAAGAATAAACCACCCGCGGGCAGCATTATGCGATGCGAGCCCGCATCCGTCTTCAGTTCGCGGCCATCCTTGAACCACTGAATTGTTGGTGTTGGACTGCCCTCGGCCTTGCAATTGAACGTGAATGGATCATTTTTTGGCACCGTCGTATCCATGGGATGCTCGATGATGTGTGGATTTTCACCTGGCAAAAGATAAAAGAGAGTTGCAAAATTAAAAAAAGAAAAAAAGAAACAAACAATTCAAATTTCAACCCTAAGAGGCAATTACTTCGAGAGTTCTTTCTTTTTACCACCAAGAGCGTCTTCTAATATTTCAGACTTAAGATCGAACATATGTGCGTCCACTTAAGTGCCCTCTCCAGGGACCGACAATACATCTTCTCCGCGCTAAACAAGTTTTGTCACTTAACGTTGGGCAATTAATGCGCCATTAGATTTTCTGGCGGAAAAAAAATGCAGTAAATCCCCCGCAAGGAGCAAAATCTAAGCTGAAATTATGTTAAGGAGCAATGGAATTCGCTTGAATTTGGTCCTCGCCTCAAATTCAATTAACTTCAAGAAAATATTTGCTCGTCCACGGAGCAGACAGAACCGGACGGCGGGACAAGCAGACTAAACATAAATTTACAGCATGTCGATAAGGATGAAACAAAGGACAACGCTAGATAAACTTTATTAAAAGCGGCAGAAACAGTGGAAACAACAACAACAATGGCCAGCGAAATGGAGAACAGCTCAAATGTAATTACAAAAAGCGCTTAAAGGTGCAAAATATGTGTGTGTGTGTGTGTGTGTGTGTGCGTGTGTGTGTGCAGGAGAATGAAAATGGAAAATGAACGTTTGAAGATGCACGATACTTTCTCGGGAGGGCTCCGGAGGGAGCGCTGGCTGATGGTAACATCGTTCAGCCGGAAATTAAGTTCTGCAGATTTATTGACAGCGGATAGTAATGAGAGCTGAGCGACAGAGAACGAATGGCGATGATTCAAACTGTGATTGAAGAGATATTACAGTTAGAGCGGAGCAAAGCTTTAAAACGAGCAGCTTTGCAAAGCGTAGCGCAGGATTAGAAAAGTCAAATGAGAAATATGAAACATGAAACATGAGAAATGTGAAGTTGTAAAACAAAGAAGATAAGATTAAAATGCTTCTTCTAAAAATAGTTTATTTACAGGAGCACAGGAACTGTGTTGCGCATGCAAATCAAATCACGTCGTGACATTGTTAACAACATGCGAAATCACTGCTCAGTGATTTCGCTTTGAGCTCTGCTCAACGCCATTTGTCAAATGCGTGAGAGTTCAGAGGAATTGTGAGCGCACCTTGGTGAATTTGTCAATTGCTTTTGTGCGCTGCCACCGGGCTGGGCAGCAGCCTTTTGTGCTGCACGCTTTGTGCGATGCAGAGCTTTGGCTATTGTCTGCACTTGCTCGCACTCTCTCTCTCTCTCTCTCTTTGTGCATTGCGTGTGCCTTTGTTGCTCTTGCTGCTGCTGCTTCTGTTGTCACGACGACAGTGTGCTAATTTAAATGATGAAATGCTTGAGCAGACGAGGTGAATGTAAAATAAGTGCTAGTTGAATAGGTCTCTGTGACGATAATAAAGCTCGGCACTGCGGTAGCTCTGATTATTAAAATGGCACAAACAAACCAAAGCTCAGCTGCACATGGAGAAAAACTCAATGAAAATTCCTTGGGCAGCTCACGAAATATTTAATTAAGCAAAAACACGATGCAGCAAAATCAACAAAAAAAAAACATTTGCAAATAGCAAAGCACATTTTTTGCATTTTTAACACACGTAGTAAGAACGAACGAACAGAATAAAGAATGGATGGCAATGGCAAAACTGTTGCGAGAGCTTCGATAAGCTTCCTAACTGCAAACTCACAAAAAAAAAAACAAAAAAAAACATCAGGTAAGTAAAAATATGTAAAATTTACTGCAACAATTTCTACACAAAGTCAGAAAGCCGAAAGTTTTTTTTGTTGCTTTTGTATGTGAACATGTAATGTGAATAAGAGAGTATGAGTCATGTCGACTTCTGAATACCTTATATTTGAGGTAAATAACTATCAGCGATTTTTCAAAGTTGTCAATCGCATGCTCTCTTTGTTACATTGCGTTGTCCTTTTTTGCGAATTCGCTTTGAATACTCTGTCGAAACGTTTTTTGCTTTGGCCAATTACCGAAGGAAGAGAAATTGCAGCGCAGCGAAGCCGCAAACATTTTTCGACAGACACTGCGTCAGCTCTGTCGACGGCAAAGCTTCTTTGCTATTAAACTGCACAGCAGCAGCAGGAGAGTAAATAAATGAGACTGGGTGAGCGGGAGAGCAAGACTCTGCACTTAATTACGCTCATTTGGCGCACGCACTTTGCTTGTATGCATGCTGTTGATGTAGGTGTGTGTGTGTTTGTGTGTGTGGGTGGCTGCGTGCGTTGGCAATTTATGCATATGAATTATTGTAAAAGAAGACTGTGTAAATAAACAGCAAAGTGCTGCCGGCGTTGAAATCATGCAAGCGAACATACACCTCAACAAACGCAAACACACACATATGTATGCACTAGAGGCTGGAGAGAGTCTCAGGCATGTGCCAGTGTATAATGCAATGCAGTTGTGGCGGCTCTCCAACAACAACAGCAACAGCAGCAATAATAACAGGAAGTGCATTTGTTGTTGCCGCTGTTAAGAAATCCACGGCTGCTGTTGTTGCTGCTGCTGCTGCTGCTGCTGTGTTTGTGCGTGTTATCTTAGTTTATGTGCTTTTGCGCGTTTTGTTGTTGTTTGCAGTTGCTGTTGCCGCAGTTGTTGTTATTTGTCTGGCATAAGCATAAAAATGTCTGCCCTTGAGGCGTATCCCAGCAGCAGCAAAAGCAGCTGTTGTTTGCACCCCTTCCTCTGTCCGCCTTCTTCTGCTAATTTGTCGCTGTTATTTGACTTTGGCCACTGTCAAACGTCGAGAGTTGCGTTCTCAAGCAGTTGCGCCAATATGATCATTATTAGCATGTCAACAACAGCAACAACTGCAGCAAAATCACAGCTTTCCACAAACAACGACGACGGCAACATGAATCGAGGCAGAGACAATGCTGCAAAGTGGTGAAGGGAGGAAACCAGGAGATGGACCCAGCAGGTGCACAAAAGCATATGCAAATATGTAAGTAGCCTCCCTCTCTCTCTCTCGCTCAGCTTGTTATCGCACCCACAAGACAGCTTGTAATCAAACAAACAGCAAACGGAGGCCTGCTTCAGGTGGAAAATGTCCAGACAAACAGCTGTTAGAAACAAGTGTTGTACTTGTTGTGCCGGAAAACAACTGATAATGATATGTCTGGCCCCTCTCTCTGTCCGTCTGGCTGTCTCTTTCATGCACATGTACACACAATGAACTGAAATGAAAATACAATTTTCTTGTTTAAATTTCACATAATTTGTTCGGTTTTTGGCCTGTGGCAAAATGTAAGTCAAAGTTCGTCGTTGTCATAAAGAGAATTAGGCACAAAAGCCAAAGTCAAATTGTGACAGCTTTTCAAAGGCATCAAATCTGAAGCTCTCTTCCGAATCAAGTAACTGTATCGTTGACATCGCAGCGCTGTCTCCCTTGGCGTCGGCGTTGGCGTTGGCGTCGCCGTCGCCGTCGCTGCTAAAAAATTAACAAAGCTTGACAACGGCTTGCTTCAGAGCCAATCGAGTAGCTGTTGTTGTTTTTGCACTGGCTCAACATCGCAACTCAACAATAATTTATAAGCTTTTAGTGCAAGAGCAAAGTGACTACAACAACAGCGGCTAAGTTTTTGATTGGCCGCCAGCAGCTGGCATTCAGATTTCTTGTTGTTGTTGTTGCCGCTGTTGCTATTTCTACTTCTGCTGCCATTTATTTATGCTGAATGTTTAATTTTTAATGTGCATGCAACTTTCGCGAACGTCATGAGAACTAACCATGAAAGCTTGAGGGCGACTGAGCGAGCCAGCAATAGAGAGATATAGAGAGAGAGAGAGAGAGAGAGAGGAATTAAAGGAGCTGGAGTAAATCAAAGGGTTGCCTCTGAATTCGCAAGGCGGGAGCTTACAGAATTTTGTAAGCCTTTTGCACAACTTTTCCCACTTAAGCTTTATGTAAGTAAATATGCCAGAGCAGTAGTATGTGTGTGAGTGTGTGGGTGTGTGTGTGTGTTTTTACCTATTTGTTGTTGTTGAGCAACTAAATATGTGAAGGCGCTTATAATTTTTAAAACCGCTTTTGTTACCTTAAGTCAAACAAAAGCTCTTAAAATTTAGCATAAGAAATATTTAGTAGAATTGGCAACACCTGCAAAAAGTTTGAGAAGAGGAGAGCTCAATCAGAAATGACATTTAGAAGATTACCGATGCCGGCGAGAGAGGTTATGTTGAAGTTTTAGGGTTTTTAAAGGAAAATATTAAGTCCTTTTCTATTTTTAACAAAAAAATAGTTGTTGTTTTTTTAGCTGCAGCACGAACATGCATATATTCAATTGTTTTGAGATATTACCCTGCTTCTTCTTCCGCTTTCATTCAGTTATTCACGACGGCGAAACAAATTACAACCCACTTCAAAAGTTGCTCCTACAAATCCGAGAGTGCAATAAAACTTTTTCAAGTGTGTGTGTGTGTGTGGTTGTGTGTGTACTTGTTGTTGTTGTTGTTGTTGATGCCCACATTGCAATGCAAAGTGTAAGAAAAATGGTGTAAAGTGCGCATTGTTCTTCCTGTTCCTGTTTTACAGTGTTTGTCTTTGTATTTGCGCGCCTCGCTTGTTGTTTGTTTGCTTAGGAGGAGGCAGAGGGGCAAGAGAGAGAGAGAGAGAGAGAGAGAGAGAGAGAGGGAGAGAGAGTGGGCCTAGAGCGGAAGCTGCTTGGCTGCCAATTATTTAAATGCTGGTATTTACCTAACGACACGACGCAACGGCGGATGTGGGCCAAGACAGAAGCCTGAACCGGAGCCAGGAGTCGGAGCCGAAACCGGAGCCGGCGCATAAATCATTATCACATTTATGTAATATGCACAAGGAGTCGAGGACAAAACGGGAGACAGACGGGCAGACAGGCAGACAGAGCCAAAATATTTGCCCAGGCAGCGCGACCAGGGCCATAAAAACCGCAATAAACCAACGGGGATTATGGCCATAATGTGGGGATTTCATTTCCAATAGAGCACAGCCCGAGATACAGACGAGACTAACATGTTAGCAAAGGACAAAAACAAAAACAAAACAAAAAACACCCCTCATCCCGTGGCACTTTTATTGTTTTTATGATTGCAACAAAATGCAAGAAATCAAAAAATCAAATAAATTATTCAAATGTTCAAGCTGATTTTAATATTAAACCCCAAACAACATAAGGATATAAGGACATACGTATATACATTACAACGACCCTCTGATGGCCCTCGGGCTCACACATTTGATTAGACAAAACCAGCACCGGCCAAACCGCAGGCAGCCTGCGGGCCACCAAAGGGGCTCGCCGGCTCTCAAGGGTTCGTAATATACTTGTAGAGCCCCGCAAGACCGTTCAGCATTTTCAATGTCAAATTTATGCCAGAGCACGCCACGAGTCTGGCAACGCCGGCGCCCACAAAAAAAAGAAGAAGAAAAAAACAATGTCTGAGTAGCTGCCTCCGCCGCGTTAATGAGCCAAAACGCCCCAAGGTGCTGAAAATGTTGGAAATACTGAAAATGCTCAGACAGCTTTTCAGACAGCGTCATGTGCTTGGGTTCTTGAGCTAGCTATCGCCCTTTCCACGCTCTCCTTCCATTTGACTTGTTTTTTTCGCACATTGTACGCATATTGTTAATTTGGCGCCGTCATTGGGTTCGAACCCCCGACCACAGGGCCCCAGTCTTCCACTCAAAGCTGTCTTTATACTCAGCACTCATGAAATTAATAAAACAGGGTAGCATTAAGTCGTGCAGATATGTGTAGCTAGTAGCTGTATGAAGGCCGCGGGAACTAGGGGCTGGAAAATTTTGTATGTGGTAAATGAAATTTTTTCGGTTTATAAAAAAAGTATTTTTGACCTTATGAAAATCAATCTGTTTTTCACTGTTTGAATTTTTGCCCTTATACTTTTCAGTACTTGCTACAGGATATCTCATAAGCAATCACTTTCGCTTAGCTCACTTTTGCTTTGTTTTGTCTACATTTGTCTGGGATTTTCCTTTAGCAATTTCTGTTTGGTTGTTTTGGTTTTTGCGTTTGGTTTTCCACGGCGACTTTTTCAACTGTTAATTAAATTCGACAGCAGCGTGTGTGTTTCTCCCCCTCCCCCCTAAACCTCTTCCTCTTTAGGCGTAAAGAACTCTGTTTCAAGTTTAAAAAATATGCATTGGCTTTTATTATTATGAATGAATGATTCAATGGCGCTGCGTGCAGCAGGCAGCTGCCGCAAAAAGGGTTCGCTCCTCGCGCTTATCAATAATTTCATAAATGCTGTGAAAAAACATTGAAATCCTTTTAAAGCTGCCAGCAAAAACCTGAAAGCCCCAGCATTGGCCCTTTTATCCATAAATATGCGCGAGCTCTGTGCGAGAAGAAAAAGACAACAAAAAAAAGAAGAAAAAAAAAACTTTGGGAAAATAAAGGACACACACACATGGGACAGCGATCAATGTCATATACCATATTTATAGCCTCTTCACCCCCCGCCGCAATTTACCATTCCATTTTTTCTTGCTTTATCAACTCCATAGTTTATATCTTTGTTTTCTATCTTTGTGCGTTATCTTTGCATTGCGGCCTTTTCGCTTTTGTTGGCCGCACAGCTTTTTGGCATATTGAAAAATTGCACTGGCATTGAACGAAACGGTTGGGCCAGAATAAAGGGGGTGGGGGGTGGGTGTTTTTAAGAACTAACTTATACGTTTATCTGTCCCAGCTCTTGCTGATGGCCATAAACATATAAAGTGCTTTATCTCATGGCATATGCAAATAGCCCTTAAAATTATGTAGCCCCAGCGACTGGCTCAAGTTTAGAGGCTGTGGCTTAAGCCAAGAAGTCGGCTTAGCCGGTTTCGAGTTACGTTAAAGCCAAATCTGCATTACAATACGCGTTCCATTTGTCAAAAGTTTGTAAGTTGAATAATTGTCGAGATAAGCAGAAACTATGAGATTCAGAAATGCTCTATCAAAAATTAAAGTGCTCTTCTATGCAATTCTCAGAAATATGAGGGAACAAATATATTATATTTGTGTTTTTATTATAAAGTTCGAGAAATAAATCTAGAAAAAAATTGTAAAGCATAAATTCGCATACAATTTTCTGATGAAGGTATTTTAAAACGAAGCAAAAGTTTTCTTCATATTTACATTAAATGCCCAAGCTGCTTATATTGACGACCCGCAGCAGATAAGAGCTGACATTAAATTAAAACTGTCAGACCTCACAATGATAAGCCTGTCCTACCCTAACATTTCTATATAAACAGATAGCTCAACACATATGACAGCTACGAAAAAATAACATCAAAGAAAGAAAACCAATTAATCATTTGCTTAATCTCTTAATTGTATTATATTTAGATTTTAATTTGTTTATTTCGTAAGCCGATTTAAGACAAATTTCATAGTTCACACAGCGATAAGCTGCGGAACCTGTTCGCTATAGAAGACAATATGAAATCATATTTTTCAACTCTATATACTATTCATAATTTGTCAAATCTATTTTGTTGTTGTTTTCCTTTTATTTTACGGAAAAAAAAGCTAAAATTAATTAGATTTGTCATTCCCATTGACATTTCGACAACTTTTCTATTAATTATTTTTGATAGATGTTGGGGCAGGGGGTCTGGAAATTGTGAATGTGTCAGACTGTCGGCTGATTTATGGGCGCGACACAGTTTCCAAATGCTCCACATTTATTGTACTTGCCCCTACATAGAAAAAGATCGTAAGACGTGATCTATTTTGTATGTGTGTAGTATTTCTTCTCTATTTTTTTTTTTTTTTTATGTATTTTTTGGGAACTTTTGCTTACCTGCAAGTAGAAAGAGAAAAAAGAATTGAAATTAAATTTATGTTTAGATCATATTGCGGCCTACGAGTACTGCATAGTAAATCAGAGGGCAGAGGGAAGATTCGTATATAGAAATCTAGGAAACGGTAGCTTTTTATCGACGGGAACTGTCGCATGTGCAGCATAAATGATGTGAGTTTTACGTTTCTGGATTTTCGATTTATGCCTTGTCGCTCGTTTTGACAGCCCTGACAGATATGCATCGAGAGCGCTCTAACCCCTGGTCCCAGCCAGCCCGGCCTGCCCGGCCTGCCCAGCTACTGCCCAGCTGCTCTGGCCCAAAACAAAGAGATCATTATCGTAGCGCACAACAAGAAGAAGCAAAAGCAGAACGTGGAGAGAAAAAAAAAAAATGCACACAGATGTCGTTTATTGAATATCGATTTACGCTGACTTCGTTAGGAGAGTCGAGAGAACGCATGTTAAATGTAAATATGAATAAATGAGCTGGAAAAAAAGAAGGAAAAAGGAAGAAGGGAACTGGGCATATCATAAATACCAGAGACTATTCAGGGGTAGGGCTCGAGTCGAAAGTTGCGCTGAGTTTTGTGAGTTGAGTCATGAGAGAAGTTCAAGTTTTGGTTTCAATGTCACATGTTGCATGTGTCCTGCAGGCAGCAATCGTAATCGCCGTCATCGTCGGCCATTCCAAGGGGGCTGGTTCGGGCCACTTCAAGCGCGAAACTCAACACTGCTCAACGACAATGCCGCCAGGGCAAGATTTTAGCATTGGATAAGCGCACGGCACACAGCACACAGAGCCCAGGACACAGAGCCAGAACCAGAGCCAGAGCCAGAGCCAGTGCCAGACCTGGGCCCAGTCGCGGCGGGCCCGAAAAAAAGGGCTCTCTGTGCAGCCGTCTGCTTCGATGATTGATTTCATGGCAAAGTTGATTTCAATCAGCAAATGTTTATGCAGTTTTTTTTTATTTTTTTCCAGTCGCTTGGGGGCTTGCAAACTGACAAGAATTATGACACTATCCATATTTGGAGCCGTCTCTGGGGGGATAGCTGTCTCCGAGGCTGTCGTTTAATTGCCAAAAGCGCATAATTACGGAGCCGTACAATGAACCACAATGAACAACAAAATCGAAAAAGTTAATAGGCTTTTAGGTAACGGCAGGGCTTAAAAGAAAAGATATTAACTTAATCAAGAGCCACGAAATCGCCTTCAAATGAAAGAGACCAAGCAAAGCAACGAGAGCAATAATAATAAGATAGAGAAAACAGCGTAGCAAAATGAAATCAAAAATGCTTAGCAAAGTTATTATTGAGCCTGATGATGATACAAATTGCAGCTATTATGGGGTTAGAGAATAAGGGAGAGAGAGAGACAGACAGAGAGGGAGTATAAGCCAGAAAAATGAAATTAAAAGAGCGAAGGACGCGAAATACATAAGTGTGTATTATGTTACATGGCATGGCAAATGTATTAAGCAAAAGGTTCTACACAGAGAGAAAATTCTTAACTAATGCTAGAAAGTGAGAGAGAGAGAGAGAGCGGGTGAATAGGAAAGTGAGTATACATATTGACAGAGATAGATGCTAGAGAGAGGGAGAGACAGTTGGCTACTATCGCACTTTACTAAGCTGCGATTTCAGTTAAGATATTTATTTTTAGCACTAAATTTATTTTTAAATACGCTAGAATAGTATAAATAATATATTTTGAAATTTTATATCAATTCGAAAAAGCATTAACGAGAATTTAAGAACAATATCCTCTATTGAGCTAGTCTTTTTGCACAGTGTAGCCCCTGCACATGCTGCAGCATATTCAGGCGGATAGCCAGGAGCGTGGAGTCTGTGCAGAATCCCGAATCTTGAATCCCTGCCCGCCAGCCGTGTCCAGCAAACTGATTTAAGCAGCTCACACAACATTTAATAAACGTTGAAAGTAAATGTCATTAGTGAAAGAGACGCCCGCTCCATGGAACACTTGGCGTGGGTTCGGGTTCAGGTTGGAGTTGGAGTTGGGGGGCTTCGGGTCGGACGCCGTTCTGCGCTGACACTTGATGAGCTGTCATAACATTAGATCATGTCTGGGCAGCATGTGGAGGAGGCTGCAGCAGCAGCAGCTCATTAGTCGTGGAAAACTGTTTACTGTGCTTATTATTATAAACATTAAATGGGGAAAATGGGAAATGGGAAAAGGGAAAATGGCAGCTGCCTGCCAGGGGTGTCGGGGCGTTTACTTTAACGGCTTCAACTAAAAATGCACTTTAAGTTAATTTCGTTGTGCGCCTTCGAACAGAAAGAGAGAGCGAGAGAGAGAGCGGCCTAATTGATTGATTGATTGATGCTCTGATGGATTGAGTGTGATTGACTGCTTGGCTAACTGACTGCGCCATATGCCAATGTCAAAGGTGTCAAGAAAAGTCGCTTTCCAAAAATATTTTTTATTTATTTGACTTGTTGAAATATATTTCAGCATTTTCAAAAAATAAAACAGAAAAAAACAATATTTTTGTTTAAGATTTTCTAGCAGCTGTCATTGCTTTTAAGTGATTGTACGACGGGGGGGATGGGGGGAAATTCGATGCGCTTAATGAAAGCGACACTTGACGGGAGACAGCGAAGATATTAATATGTGTGTATACCCAGCTGTGGCTGCCTATTTGGTAGCCTGACTAATCAAAAAATTATGAGACGATTTGTTACACCAACTATTAAGTTCATTGGCAGACCAGAAGCACTTATAAACTGAGGGTCCAGAGTGGCAAATGCGGCGAAGAGACTTGACTTGATTGAGATGTGGGCGCGGAGCCCGAATCAAATAATCAGAATTCGGGCATTGAAAGAGAAACTGAGTATGGGAAAAATGAAAATAATTACACTGTTAGAAAGCAAAACAAAATAGATTGCTAGATGAGTACATATGTATATAAAAAAAATAAAAAATAACACAACATGCATATAAATATTAATCAAAATAGCTTTGAAGCGAATTAAAGCTCAATTCTTAAGTATTTTTCTACTTAACAATATTCCCTCCTCGCTTTAAATGAGCATGAAAGCTTTAATGCTCATATTGAACGAAACTAACTATGCTTAAAGCTTTTATATGAACTTCCTGCTATATTGGGACAAGGTGAGAGAAGGTATTCAACTAATATACCTTCTTAAACATTCAATGATTGAATGCAATAATATAAAAAGTCTCTTTACGAACAATAAAGCTCATTAAAAGTTTAACCAACTAACTATTAATTAATTTCCTCCCATTCTGACTAGTGAAATATTTCAATAGATTTCTATACCGTTCTCGTCTTTCTTTCGTGACATCTAGTTAGATTGATTGATTGATTAATAAGTTCTCAAGCTATTTTGAAACCAGAAGAAATCACAAATTAGCAAAGTTAACTTACTTTCCAGACAAATAAAAGCACGTTAAAGCTCTTTTTGAAATTAAGTGTAGCCCGTAAAAAAACCAGATCCCAAGAGCATGTCAAAGTCCACGGACTAGCGCCACAAATGACTTCCGTTACAGACACAAATTATAATGTAAATCGATGCAACATGAACATGAAATATAATTGAATTGAAAATGTTGCCACACACAGCAGCAACAGCGGCAGCGGCAGCGGCAGCGGCAGTGGCAACTGACAAGCAACAGGAGCGGACAACAGAGTACAAAAAACGTGAACAGCAACAACCACATGGCGCACCAAGTAAAGGGCAAAATGCTAATAAATGCAAAAGAAAAAAAGCAGAAGCAGCAGAAGCAGAGTGAGGCCAACTAAATAGAAAGAAAGAAAACGCTAAACACAACATTGTGGCTCGTTTGGCCAATGACAACTACGAGAACGTCATGTAACTTGTAACTGCACATCAAATATGGATGGAAAAGCAGGGACGGAGAGGTGGAACAGGGGGGAGGGGCAGCATTGAGCATCTTGGCGGCGATATATCATCAAAGCGCAAGTCAGGCACTCAGGCAGATCAACAGAGCCAAAGATGTTGCTGTTGCAGCAGCAGCAACAACTGCAAAATCAATGCAATTTCTATTTGTAAATGACCAAAATGAGCAACAGAACGTTGCTGTTGTTGTTGTCAGTCAGATGCATACAATTTGAGTCAAGACATGGCTAAAATGTTGCCAGCCATGTTGCATGTTGTTGCTGTGACTGCAGCAATTGCAGCTTGAGACCACCTTTGAGCTATGCAGCGGCCGCTGCTGTTGTTGTCTCTGTTGCCGCTTGCATTTCTATTTATTTCACAATAATTAATAAACACATTGCCCACAATTTATCATTGGCATGTTATTTGTTGCTGCCAGTTGCACGTTGTTGCTGCTGCTGTTGCCGGCAAATCGATTAAGCTATCTTTGGACGCAGATGAGTTGAGGGAAAACGAATTAAAAATGCAAAAAAAAAAGCAGGCAAAAAAAACATGTGAGCAGAGAAATATGAAAAACGGGCGCCGGCTTTTGATGCATGTTGCTGCAGGGCATGGGCAGCAGCCACAACACAGCAGCAGCAAAACTTGACTTGCCTGCCACGCTGTTGATCGTATTTGTTTTTTTTTCTTCTTCTTGGCGCACAGCAAAAAATTCAATTTAAAAATTATTGCTGCACTTGGCTGCATTGCTGCACGGCGGCAACATGTGCCCGCGCCGGTGCCTGCCCCAAACATGTTGATTATTTAGCAGCAACATGCAGAGAGCAATGTGCGAGGCGTTCACGACAAGCAAACGCTGTTGCTGCCGTACGCAACAGCAACAAATGGCGGCAACTGGCACCAGCAACATAATTTGTTGCCAGCAACATGGACCTCGCTGGGTCCGTCCTTAAGTTGAATTTCGCATTTTGCATTTCGCATTTCGCATTTGGCATTTGGCTCATTTGCATTTTACTGTCAAATTAATCCAATTTAACACAAGCAGCAAACGTTGCGAATAACAGCGTCCAATGTTGCTGTCGGGTTGTTAGGGCTACGCAAAATGCTTTGCTGCCAAAACGAACAACATAATTACCGTTAAGAATTGCGCGCAGCATAGAACATTTTAGGAGTTGGAGTCGCCGCACCGTCCCCTTCTGGGACCCCTTAATTGCCAGCAATGTCCACTGGCAACCATTTGAGGCAACTGCTGCTGCAGCTGCCCCATGGCCAAGGCGCACGATTTTGTGGCAGGCCAGTGTCTTTAGTCTAGGTCTGGTGGCATTAGCTATATGGGAAGCGAATCGCTGACCAGACGCGCCACTCAACATTGCGGCATGTGCAACATGTTGCTGTTGTTGTTGTTGTTGTTGCTGCTGCTGCTGCAGTTGCTGTTGCTGTTGCTACTTAGCTGCAGGAGATGACCGCACGTATCGATCGCATTCCGCGTTCCTAATTCGCCAGCATTTTGCTCAGGCTTCAAGCTTCTTTACCATATTCAGCAGATAGCGCGAAACGCTCGACTGTCGCAAATCAGATACCAGAGGGACACAACAGAGAGAGAGAGAGGGAGAGAGGGAGAGAGAGAGAGAGAGAAAGAGAGAGAGAGGGGGACACTCTGCTGGTATTTTTGTTTAGCATATGCAGATCGGTTGCCTCGCTACGCAACACGTAAAATTATTTGCATACGTTAGCAGCCAGCAGCCAGCAGCCGTGGCAGCAACGGAGCTGCGGATCTTGGTTGTATCTACAAGATACAATATTAAATTTAAAAGCGCACAGTACGAAACGAAATATGTTAAACGCGTGACTAATGTGAGAACGTTCCAGGAGATACATTTTGTTCGTTAGCCGCAGCTTGATCAATGATCAGACACCGACATCAGCAACAGCAACAGCAACTAGCAGCAGCAGCAGCTTCGACTGCTCGACTGCTGCTTGGCTAATTAGCTATGCAAACTATGAGATACACAGCCAAAGATACGCGCAAATCTTCTACAGTTTTGTTTCTTATTTTTTTGTTAGCCTTTTTTCTGGTTTCTTTTTTTTTTTTTGGCATGTTATTTGCAAAATGCCTGCAGCGTCATGCGTGTAATCCGTGTGTTGTCGGGTTGAAAAGAAAGTTTAGCTCGATTTACTTCCAATTAACTGCCATTTTCGGCTTTTGTATCTGTATCTTTGTATCTGTGCATTTTGTTTTGTTTTTTTTTTTTTTTTTTGCTGTGTGTGGGCGCCAAATTTGTAGCTAAGTGGCGGCTCAAAATTGCTTAGACCGTTTTCAAAACAGACTTTGAGTTATTTTTTTAAAGCCCGTAATTTAACTAAAGACTGATATTTGATGTCTGACTAAGTGGCCTTGTGTTGTTGTTGTTGTTGTTGTTGGCGGAATGAGGAAACCTCTTTCTCAGCTGCAAATCTGTATAAACGATGTTATGTGGAGCAAAGCGTATGAGCCTGCCCACAGGTATTTGCAGCTATTATCAGCTAAATTAAGTTGCGTCTCAGCCTTCAAGATTAGCCACACTGAAGGTACAGAGCGGTCTTTCATATCTAACTGCCGTTTAGCGAGTGCCTCATTCGTGCGTTTATTATAATGAGTATTTGAGAAGTTGCCGCTGAATAGCTGGGAATTTCGGTGCGCATTAACTATACTTTAATCAAACGATTAAGCATAAAGTCGTGCTAATTTCTAAATGGTATTTTATTATGCTGCTATTAAAAAGAAATTTTTTATTTTGATAAATTATTATAAAACAGAAGAGACCCATTTTCATTTTTAGTTAAAGTATTTTTAGTTCCTATTAAAATTAATTTAGTTTGATCAAACTTAAATGTTTTTAATTATTCAATTAAAAAATGTTGTCTTTCTTTGAAAAGCAGAAAACTTTGAAAACCATTTTTAGCATAATTAATTTTGACACTGAAATTCTTGTAAAATATTCTTAAATTCCTTTATATCATAATGTGCATAAAAAGCCATAAAAAAAAGGCCAGTCACATTCAGCTCGAAATAACTTCCTGTTAAAAACTGATCCTTAATCTACTGGCTTTCATCTGTTCCAGTTTCTAATCGCTGCCTTTCACCAACTGCTGCTGCTTCTTCTTGAAAAACTAAGCACCTGCGCCAGCAATTCAGGATATATATTCTTGCATTTACTATAGCGACTTTATCGACTGCTTTGTATCTGGAAGACAAGAGGAAAAACGAAAAACTGTTGCCATCTACCAGCACAAATTGTCTACCTAAACTCTCGAAACGAAACATACCAAATGCCATTGTTGTTGAGCATTTTCTTTTATTTTTCCTATTTTGCTGTCTCTCTCTCTCTCTCTCTCTCGCTCGCTCTGTCTCTTGTTATTGTTGTTGCATGTTTCTATTGTGTGTACTTTTTCGACTATTTGGTTTTTATTATTTTTGGTAAAATTTATGACTGGTTGCCGCCATGGTCTAGAGTCTAGGGTCTTGTGTCGAGAGTGTGACCATGCCATGTGTTGCATTCAACTTGAGAATGCGTTTCTTGTTTCTTAGGTTTCTTTGGTTTCTATAAACACACACACATACATTTATATATGTAGCTGACCATTGTTTGAGCATTCGTTTAGCGCGCTGCAGCTAATCTTCTTCTTCTTCTTCACTACCTACGCACACGAATCTTAAGAGACCGCACTCAACAAAACTCAAACCGAACCCGAACCGAAAATGAAAATTTCTACTCTATTTGGCGGCACAAATTGCCTTTGACCTTGTCTTTGTCTGGCCAAAGGGAAACTGCAGGCAACTCTGGCGAGCATCGACGGCCATTTTGGAGTTTTACAGAGTTGGAGGCCATTGAAATAATTTTGCCGCCTTTGCATTGTTGCTTCAATTAGGCAGCATTTGAGCCAAAGCAAAGGAAAACTTTGCGCATTAAATGGAAATGGAAATTGCTCTAACTGTGTCTGAATCTCTCCCTCCTTCTTTCTCTCCACTCGCTTCAGATGCTGCTGTTAAAACAGATAATCATAAAAATTTAGCAGCATGAAAACTGTTAAATTTTATTAGCAAAGTTTTTGGTGTTTTATATATGAACAAAAATTTAATTTGTAGCACTGGCCAACATCAAAAGCAGCTGCTTTTTTGGCTACTCTTCGGAAACCAAAAAAAAAAAAAAAACCGAAAAAGAACAAATAAATATTTACTTATGGTGTGTGCTCGACGAATTGTTACTCTGCAGCATTCCCAAACTAAATCAGTAGAGAAAACATAAAAATATATTTGTTTCAATAAAGTTTTGGGTGTTCGAATAGCCCACTAAAAGGAGTACTTGGAATTTGAGCTAAATTTATGGATGAGTACTCATAAAAAATAAAATAATAAATATTTGTAATCCTAATTTTATAGTTTCTGCGATCAATTAGTTAAAGTAGAAAAAAAAATGGTCTAGGTAAAAAAAATAAAAAATTTCTATGCTGATTTCTTAGAGTTAAAAAAAAGAAGAAGACAGAAGGCCAATACAATTTTATAGAATACACGAATATCAAAACAGTACTAGCCATAGTGATTATAGTTTCTGAGATCGTTAGATACAAACATAAAGAAATATATGAAGACAGGAGGAAATATGTGAGTTAAATATTTCATTTGATTGGGTGTATTTATTAAATAGGCACGATTATTTATATACCATATAAGCTCAAAGCAAATGTGGTTATTTTCTTGTTTCATACATAGATTGTCCCACCCTCTCTGTCAATTTGTTTGATTACAGGGTATCGCAAATATAATCATAAATACGTATAATATTCTTTTTTCCCCTGACTTTCAGTTCGACTGCGCTTGCCGTTATTGCAACTGCGTATTCACTGTGTATAAACTCATATAGATTGTGTGTATTTGAGTGTGTGTGTGTGTGTGTGTGTGGGTTTTACCTGACTCTGTGCGGGATTATGCCTGCCAATGCGAAATTATACAACTTTGGCAACTTTGGCTTTGTTTTCTCTCCGACTGCGCGCGTGTGTGTGTGTGTATTTTTCGGTATTTTTATTTTAGTTTTTTTGTTGTTTTCGTTCTACGAAATTGTTGCTTATTGCTTTTGGACACTGTGTTTAAGCCGCTGCTCGGCGTCCCTCTACCCTCTCCCTCTCTCCACCTCTCTCTCCCTCACGCTTATGCTCACCCTGAGTTATTGTGTGGATGCAGGTAAGCGTGAAAATTTTGCTAAGCCAACTTAATGCAACTTCTTCTTCAGGGATCTGCTTCCTGCTGACCCCTACGCATTGTTTTCTTTATCGTTTCTACTTCTTATTTTTTCTGTTTTTTTTTGTTGTTTCATTGTTTCCAATATTGCGTATGCAGCGGGATGCTGACCCCGTGCACCCTGTCGTCCCGCACCCTGTCAACTGTCGCCTTTCCCGCTGCGCCGGCAATTTATGCGGCATTGTCGGGCCGCACTCACATTTATCGCCAACTTGTATCTGTATCTGTATCTGTATCTGTTGCTGCCTCTCCTAATAGAGATATGACTTGGAACCCGAACCGTGGCTTTATTTAATTTATACATTAACCCCTTTGGCTGAGTCGTCGTCGTGTCACACGATTTACATTGCATGTTGTCACGTCATTCTGTCAACGGCTGGCAACTTCAACTTGGCCATGAATTATCCACACACTCGCACCTCGGGACACGCCCCAGGATAGCAACATTAACTAACCCCCCTGCCATCACACACATTCTTCCCTCCTTGATAATTTTTGTTGCGCTTTGGCTACCGCGAGTAATTTAGCCGCATGCCTTTGGCCTGCTTCTTGGCCAAGTTGCGCCTCCGTGTGGCAGCTTCAAAAGTCTCAGCCGCTGACGCAGTTTGCAGCCCATTCCTAGATCCAATTAAAGCGCCATAAAAATCACTTAAGGGCCGCGCATTTGACAATCAACTTTAATAAAGACCATGAATGGGGCAGCCCACCCCTCTCTACGCCCGTGACTCAACCTTGACCCAAGCGATGAGGCAAATGGCGTTGACAATAAATGGGCAACAGGATTCGGCGTACAGCAAACATTGTTGCCGGCATAGAGCAGTGTCATGCCCACAGGGGGGGAGTACAAGCCGAGGGAAACAAGTTGCGATAACAACAGCAGCAACAGCAACAACAACAGCAACAGTAATAACAACAACCAACCCGGCAATAACGACCAAAAAAAAAAGGGCGCAAAAAAATTATGAAAAATTAATTTCTGCCCGACGGCAGACTCAGTTTTTTTGTTGCTCTTTTTTTCCTGTGGGGAAGGGGGAAGGGGAAGGGGGTTGCTGTGGCAGACAGACACATGGAAAGTGATTCGCAGGGTCAGGAAAATTGTTGTTGTTTATGTTTATGCGTGTGTGCAAAAAGAAGAAAACTAAGTGAATCATGAAATGTTGCCAGATGACTTACAAATGGCTTTTAATAGTTTTATGCGAAAACAAATGGAGTTACGAGTTTGCCTAAAATAACAAATGAACGTTTTAGTAAATGAATTTCGGGCTAACTTATGAATATAATAAGAGCTTCTAAGCATAACAGAATTATTTGTGACTACAGAAGTCATTTTTTGAAGAGTTCTCGAAAATAATGTTCAGTCATTTAGCATTTCAAGAGCTGGCTAGCGTTGCCACATCTTGGCAATATTGCAAAAGCATCTTAACTTTAGCAAAAAACAAATTTTAAACAAATATATATTTAAATAAGTATTCTTGATCGATTGTTAATAAGACAAACACAAACTTAGCGTTGCTTTAAATAAACTTCTTTTAATTTTTTGGGTTGCCAGGTGGACTATAAATTTTTTTACCATAGAGTGCAGAGTGTAATTTGAATTATATTTTTTAACGTTGCCAGATAGCCAAATAAATTCTTTTAGCATCTTATGTAATAAATCAGCTTTTTCGTTTTAACGAGTTTTCCAATCTATGCATAAAATTTTTTAATGATATTTTCATCCACTTATTTATGTCCATATTTTGCTGCAAAATTTTTCAACATTTATCTGCTATATTTGCTATAAAAAAATTGCTTAAATTGCTAAAAATTACAGCGTTGCCATATTATTATTATTATTATAATTTTTATAAAAATATTTTTACCCTTTACAAAATATATATTAACTTCTTGGTACACTTGCCTACTTGGCTTTTCTTGTCCTTAACTAAGTGGACAATTTACAGCGTTGCCATATCGCGATTTACCCTGCATATAAACCACATACAAATATCATCGGCAATATTTTAATTACTTCACGTTCCGTTTAGTGACTTTTCGTGAGTATCTCACACGCATAAACCCCCCGAGGAATAGATATACTAGGAAAAAGTGCTCACATCATGCTTGAGTTTACCCTTAGCTGCGCTTTTGTCTGAATGTTTTACAACACATTCCACTGTTGCGGTAACGATGACGATTGCCACCACCAAGCCACCAAGCCCGCAACAGCAACGGCAACAACAGTGGCAACTTTGGCTGCAGGCGTGCCCCCTTCTCTCTCTCTCTGCTCTCTCCCCGTTCGGGAATCTTTGGATATGGGCGCATTCAGCGCGTTGCCCTTCGATTTGTTGGTCTGTCATCATGCCTCATCATTGTCAGCCGCCTGGACGCTTGACTCGTTGCCTGGTGGATGCCTCCCGCCCGACTCCTGTCTCTCTCCCTGCGCCACTCAACAACGTTTATGTTGTCGTTGTCGTCGTCGTCGTCGTCAGCATGTGCAACATTTTCATCATCATTATTTTAGGTTGCAGGCAGTTGCGAGGAGGAGCAGAGGCAGCCAAAGGCTTTACCTTGCCGCAGACTGCACACTTTTTCCTTCTGCTTCTTATTTATGCATTATTGAATATTGTTTATAAAGCGACATGTTGCTGTTGTGGCTGCTGCTGTCTCTACACACTGGCAGCAATTGCTGCCTGTTGTCGCGCAATTATGATTTGAGCTCCGCATTTTTGTTTACTTTTCAGGCCTGGGAATGTTTATGATTCGTTAATATTTACAATACTCCCGCAGCGACAGACGCAACTGCAACAGCAACATCTGCAACAGCATCCGTGTCAGCAGCAACAGTTGCCGTTGTGTCTGTCTCTTGGCCACATTTGAATTGAGCCATCAATGCCAGGCAATTGTCACCATTGAGCCAAATCACGGCGAGTGCCAAACAATGTCAGTTCGTCAGGGATCTGCGATCAGTGAGCACTGATCAGCGATCAGCAACCACTGATCCGCACATCAATGCAGTGTGAATCAATGCAACAGCAACAACAACAGCAACAGTCTGCGGTCTTCAATTCTTCTCAGCAATCTTCACGTCGAGACGCTGAACGTTGATTTTTATTGACAGCTCACAGCGGTTTATTAATGATCGTGCTGGGTTGCCGGACTGTCAGACAGAAGAGAGTGGAGCGTGGAGAGTGCAGAGTGAAAACTGAAGAGTGAGAGCGAGACGATCGCCCGAGATGCGAGCTGAAGATTGAGACGGAGACGTTAGCTAAACACGCGATGGCAACACATCAATCTGTGCAGCTCGCGAGCATCGATGTTGTCTGTCTGTCTGTCCGTCCGTCAGTCTGTCTGAGGATCACTCAGCTGTCCTGTCCGGTCCTGGCTTGGCCTGGAGGAACGCCATGCAAATTCTTGTGTGTTGCGCTCGCATGATTAATTAGCCGCACAAATTGCAGCTGCGGCTGTAATTAATTTTTGAAATTTATGAAGCAAAGCCCTCACCCAGAGATCGTTAAACAACAATCTGCACATAATTATGCAGTCGCAGCACGTAACAACTTTGCGACTCTACGGCTGAATGCCTAATTGGGCAGCGGCACAAACGAATAATCGAATAATCGATCTGACAATTTATACAAAATCATGCTGAATCAATTAGTACAAGCTGATCAGGCCCACATGATCTTCACTGGCCCTTGCATGACTTGACCTTTATTTTTTTTTATTTTTTCTTTTTGGCTAGAAATTCAAGAAGATTTCCAGGAATATCATCTGTCAGACACGCCGACATTTACATCTCTCTTGAAAACAATTTCCCACAAGGTGCGTCACTGATTCAATATTGACTTGTGCCACACCCGGCTAACCCAGTTCTAGTTCCAGTTCCAGTTCTGATTTCGATTGCAATGTTTATTCTACAAGAAACGAAAAAAGCGTATGCAAACAATGCCTCAACGCAACACTCTAAACAAATGTCGGGCGTTGTAATTTGAGCCTAGCTACAAAAAAAAACGTATAAATAAAATAAAATAAATATAAGAAACCAACTCTAAAAACAAAAGAAGAAGAAGAACGCCTGCTGTCACTCAAGCTGCTACGGCTCTTAAAATGTAAATAATGCTAAAAAAAAAAAAGAGAGGAATAAAAAAGAAAATAAGAAATGCCAAAGCGACGGCGACAAGTGACGCCTTATCTTAAATGCATGCCTCTTCGAGAGCTGCCCCTGCCCCTGCCCCTGCCTCTTGCCCCGGCACATACCCCGCACAAAGTGTCGCAGCACTCTGAAGTGATTGGCCTATCGCATTTCTCTCTCCATTTGCCACAGCAAAAGTGCAATAAATTAAGTCGAAAACCCGCTTCGCACTTGGCGCTGTGTAAAAAGTGCTATATGACGAGACTTTAGGAGCCAATCGAAGCAACTAAAACTAATGAATTTGATGACAAAACTAGTTGAATTGAAAGCTACCACAGTTTTTTTTTTTCATTTTTTTGTATGCCACGTGGGTTGTTTTAATAGTTTCCATAAAAAGAACGAGAGACGAGGCAGTTGCAAAACTAGTTCGTTAGATGAACTTTACAACTAATACCCGTTGTGAAGATATATTTGGGAATTTTCTTAAATGTCTTAGCTAAAAGGAATCAAATCGATACAATCTGATTTTCCAAGCATAATAAACTGGGTTATGAATATATTGAATCATAAATAATAAATCAGGCCAAATGGTTTTATATATAAAAATTCTTGAATATTAAAAAAAAAAAATGTATTTAAATTATTAAGTAAATTGCAATTTGACAATTGTATATTCAAATTCGCCTATGCCAAACTTTTTCAAAGTTTGAGGAAAATACATTAAAAAATGTTACTTTTAAGATTAATTGCATTTTTCTAATATTTTTTATTACAAAATATGCCCATTATTTTGATCCTTTCAAAGTGTCTTCTTTGAAATATTTTGTTTGGCTTAATTTTATTTGCGCATTATTCAAGCGTATATTACTTTTTTGAACTAAAGCAATTAGACAGAATATTTTCTAAAAACTTTTAAGATTATTTTCAAATTAATTCGCATATTATATTCAAGTTTTATAGCCCACGCAAATTTTGAAATTCTTTAAATGTTTATTTGCCCTCTTTTAATGGTAAAGTATTTCTGATAGAGCTACCCTTGGCTAACAGCAGCAGCAGCAGCAACAACAGCGACATTTCGTATGCAATAAGTAAAGTTTTTAATGTTTATGGTAAATGCGATGGCAACGCAATATCAATATCGAATTCAAGTTCTTAACATATTTCAGCGTCTTATCAGGAGGCGGCAAATGAGTCGAAGTCCGAGGCGACTGTGGGCAACATGTTGCAAGAGTGGCCATTGTAGGTTGTTGTCGCTGTTGTTGTTGTTGTTGTTGCACGGGTTGACAGTCATTTAGATTTATGGCTGATTGTCTGCGTGGCAGCCAGCGTCTGTTTATAGTACTTGTTGTCGTTGTTGCCGCTTTAGCCTTATTTGCACGCAGCGCAGTCCAATTTTGCATGTTGCTGCTGCACGTTGCGACGTTGCAACGTTGCAACGTTGCCTGTTGCCCGTTGCCCGTTGATGGTTGTCGTTGTCGTTGTCGCTTACGCAGGTGACTACACGAAAGCAGCGCCCAGAGCCAAGCGGCAAACTTGTTTAGCAACATGGCCAATTTGCATGTGTCGCACTCGACGAGGCGGAAGATGCCAGCCTGATGCCACGCAGGAGGGGGGGGAAGGGAGAGGAAGGGGCCTTGAGGTTTTGGGCGGCTTAAACGGCACAGGTCCCAGTCGTTGGTATTAGATATCACAAATGCGATAAACGTCGACTGGGCCGCAGCGTTTTTATTGATTTAAATGCCAGCTCAGCGCATCTTGTGGCATCTTTTCGCATTTTGGCCACAAAATCGCACAGTTTATGCCCGCTGCGAGTCTGGGAAAAAGAGATTAGGATTAAGCCGTTTGTCAACTTGTCATAATTGCAGACTGCGATGGCGGCGGCGGCGCCGTCGATCGGCTTGTTAGCAAATTATAAAAACTTTTTTCTACTCGTGTTTTTGTTGTTGTTGTTGTTGTTGGCGACGTGCTTCAACGCCAACGTTGGCGACGCTGTGGCACGTTGCACGCTCAACGTGGACACAAACGATGACTCAAGGCAATTCTTTGCAAATTTTTTATAATTTTTTTCAGCTGCCGCCGCTGCGCGTAGGCAGCGCAAATCCAAATCTCAACTTGCAACTGGCAAACTTGCAACTGGCGAACGCTGGCGGCAACTGCCAACTCCCAAACTGCAAACTACAAACTGCAAACTACAAACTGCAAACTGTAAACTGCAAAATCCAAACTTCAACTTCATCAAGTGCAAATATGCAAATCTCAGTGCAACGTTTGGTTGCAGCTACGCTTTACGGTCTGGCCGGAGCCGGCTCCAAGTCCTTGTCGAATGGGAAACGACAAACCTACTCAAGAGCCGCAAATCAACCTGCCGGTTTGATTACATTTTGCGGTATCACTTAAATTAGCTTTAATCAATTCGAATTTATGTCTGGAATTGGCTCGGAAAAATAGACTTGATTTAAATTAAAGACGACTCTTTTGGATTCTAACTATTTATATGACAAAGTCTTAGAAAAAGATTCAAGTGCATTTATGTTTCAGAGCTAACTACATATAATCCAAATATATATAAGTAAAATCGTGTTTCAAACAAAAAGCACCTCGAAAACTTTTTGAGCTATATATAAGTGCAAAAAATGAATTTCAAATGTAATTTGATTGATAATTAAAGTAAATGTAACTAAAATATTATTTGATGTATTATATATTATTTAAAAAATAAAAGAAAAAAACTGTCAATATAAAAATACAAAAACAGAATATATTTACAAAAAGAAAACTCTTAAAGTAGTCTTTTAAAATAAAATCAACTACATTTTAATTGAGCTCTGTACAAAGAGCTCTGTATTTATTCGCCCAGTTTAAAATAAATATTTTCTAAAATTATGGCTAACAATAGAACCCAAAACAACTCTAGACTGATTTTAACTGATGATCCTTGTGGAGCCCCATTCATAATAGATAACAGTGCACATATGTTTACCTATCTAGCAAATACATGGACTTTCTATAACTCACCAATATTTGAACTAATCTTTTATTTTGTGCCTGACTTATCCCATGCAACCGCTTGGTGTTCCCGCTTTGATTATAGCTCTGGCTGAAATCTAGCTGCCACATCACCTTTCAACTTTTCCAAGCAGCTCACAAAACGCTTCGAGCTTTTTGAAGTACGAGCAACGCCTTCTCTTCAAAAAATATGAAAACCCATTTTCCAAGCTTTCGTTGCATGCAAAAATGTGGCAAGCAACAACTGCAACAACAATAATAGCCGCAACATTTGGGCAACCAAAAAAGTTGCAAAAAAAATATTAAAAAAATGGCTAAAATAACGGCTGCAAGTTTGCATTTAACGCGGCTGCCAGGCTTAATTTTTTTCTTATTTTTAATATCGCGCAGCTCCAGCAAAAATAGAAGAGTAAAAAGAGACATGAAAAAATAAACCCACGGCTATGTAAAGCAACAACAACAAAAGGCGACTCGTTGCACACATACACACACAAACACACAAACACGCACACACACACACACACACACACACACACTGAGGCAACTTGCAAGACTCGCAAGTCCATGTTCAGAATCACGTCCATGTCCAGGAAGCAAAACTCTTGCGTATTTGCGTAGGCAAAACTTGGCGCTTGTCTAAGCTGAGACCGGACAACGAGCGAAGGCGACTCAGGGGCAAAATTGCGACTCTGCCTGTTCGCTAGTTGGTTTTTCATAATTAATTATTATTTAGCTGGAAAGTACCCCTGGCCGATCAAATAACTCAGCTGAGCGGAGGCACAAAAAATGCAAGCGCTTAATTAAAAGATGGAAGAAATATCAATTATCTCACGCATAACGAGGCTTTAAATACGCTAGCGCAAATACTAGAATTTTTTAGTGAATAATAATTGATTTGGTTTATTGAAGGGGGTTTTTAAAATTTTATTTAAAATATCAAGCTAAATCTAGTTTAGTTCGGATAGATATTGGCACGAAAAAGTAGTCAGATCGTATTCCTTGACAATTTTAATACAAATAGGCTCAAGTATAAGAAAATCACAGATCGCGTAGACAGTGAAATAATAAAACAAATCCAAATTAATACAAAAATAGTTCGGATAGATTAAAAAGACATGGAGAATATCTCATTTACAAACTAATTTCTACTTTAAGAGGCTTTGATAGCAATTTTTAAAGTATATATTTATAAGAACCTTTTTTGGATAGACTGTAAAAAATAGGGGAACTGTGCTGAGATAAGCTGATTGCTCTAACTTAAAGCCTAGTTACCAAGTTTTAGCGGAATAACTTTTGTCAAAGTCCCGTTCGGATAAAGTCAAAGAGAATTTTCTATAAAGTTTTTTTGGAAGTTGCCTTTTTGAATGGAAATTTCGTATAATTACAATACCTTCTTTCTGGCTGCAAGAAGAAGAAGCGTAGCCCACTTTTCCCAGGCAAACTACCTTTCAGTTAGCCAATCATGTGATTGTCAAAATAACATGTTGCAGCAGCACTTGACTTCATTTACATGTCCCTTCATCCAGAGTCCGACCCGAAAAACAAAAAATAAACGTAAAACCCGAAGCGAACAGCTACTTAGCCCAATTTCGCATAATGCACATGAGCTGGCCGCAGTTCCCGCCAGCCCCCAACGGACGCCTACTGCAGCAGTCAACAAGCTCAACAGTCTCCACTTGGCAAATTACAAAAGAGCCAACGGGCAACGTTCGAAAAATTGAGCCGCAGCAATTGTAACACTTTTTTTTCTCTCCACTCTCGGGCTCTCCAGCAAAAAATCTAAACTAGGCAATAAAAAAAAGAAAAGAAAAATACAAAAAATTGCTCATGAAATTCCCTCGAGACAAACTGCACGCCAGTTGCCAGTTGGCAGTCGCTGCCCCCTGCCCCCTGCCCTCTGCCCCCTGCCCAAGCGCCGCTCCTGCTTTTGAGTTTTTCTCTACTGCGCTTTGTAGCGTTGAGATTCTTGTGAAAAGTGCAGGCTGGCTGGAAAAACGCTCCCCAGAGTAACATTACAAGCATTTTGCCAGAGTTGTCGCCGCTCGTTTCTCTCTCTGTCCCTCTCTCTCTCTCTCTATTTCTCTTTCTCAGTGTCAACCCTCGGCAACATGTTGAGGGCGTTTAGCAGCAGATAATTTTTATGACCCGTTCTGATTCTGTTGGCTGAAAGTGTTGCACAAGCAGCCAGCGATTGACCCACCACCCGATTGGACGCACCACCCCCGCCCGCCCCCGCCCCCGGCCCGGCCTCTTCACCAACTGGCTGCCGTGTGCCGTGCGAGATAATTTTATACAATTTATTATCAACGTGCGACGGCAGCGGCGTCGCGTGCAACACTTGCCACATGGCCACACAGCTCATCGGCGGCAGCCTCAGCGTTGCCTCCTCTTCCCGTTCTTGTTGTTGTTGCGTGCTAAATGTTTTCACGTGGCGCACAATCGTTATATATATGTCCGTATATCTGGCATTCGGCATACGAAATCGGAATTGCCCCCCGTCCTCGTCGCTGCCCAATTCGTGGCATCGTTGCGTGCAGTTGCCGCTTGTTGCATTAAAAAGCGTTTAATAAGCATTAGATTACACATTTCAGTTTTTTGTTGAGCTAATGCCCACGGAACGATTTAAACACGACTCTGATCGGGTTAAGGGTGACCGGGTGAATGTGCGTTGGGTTTATCTCACTTAACGTCCGCCAGTTGCGCCAATTTAACGGTGCAAGCTTTGGAGCGAAAGATAAGCCTGATAAGAACTTACAGCTCGGAGGGTTCAATTAGAAGTTCAAGTTTCGGACAACAGTCAGAGCAGCAAATAAAGAGTCAGAACAAGTCAAGAAACGTTTCAGCAAACGCTTATCAAATTTTTGTTTAAGCCGGGAATATTCTATTATGTATTACAAATTTTTAAAGTTCAAATAGATTAGAGACGAGGGAACATATATTCTCTTTCAGCTAATTATGACATGTCCCTTTATTAAACATACACATAAAAAAATCTATCTATAAATCTATAAATAAATCTATAGTAACATATTTATCTATAATTTTTAAAAAATTTTCTGATCTTTTGTTTAGACCCTATTCCTAATTTTTTTATCTCACTGATTTGTTTTTCTTTAATTTTATATGTGTTACATTTTAAAACTTGTAACCAAATTTGTAATTATATTGCATTAATATATACTCTTCCCAATTAAAAAAAATTAGATTCAAAATATTTCAATAAAAAATTTAACAATTTTTGCTAATTTCTTTTAAATTTTAATAGGCATAATAAATGTTGATTGCATTTTTAGAATTTCCAATCGTCACATTTGAGTTATGTTCAGGTTTTTCTGACCAGATCTCAATGAAAGTATGAGATTTTATACAATAAAACTCACATGAATTTATCACATATTTCTATGAAATATCAATTAATAAAATAAGTACAATATTTAAAACAAAATAAAGTTTACAATAAACGTCAACACAAAAAATGTACCTGATATTGAAAATGAAATCGAAACAAATTTCTTCCTAAAGAATCTTATTTAAAAACCTGATACAGAAATAGTCTTTAGCCTATATCGAGCTTTGCTGTATTTATCCACGACTAATACCATATTTGTCTAGCGTAATTTGTGCTTATTACCAAGCACACGTGAAGTTGCATTTTTTCTTTTAACCAACCGCAACAAATTATGGCATAGTCTAGTAATAATCGACTGCCAGACGGTCTTTATCTATATATATATATATATAAACACATATATATGTCCATATAGGCACATATGTATTTTCTGTGTGCTTGCGGAGCATTTTGTAATTTCTAAAGTCAAAAACTAACCGCAAAAACCACACAAAGACCTCAAAACTGTTTCCATTTTGTATTTTGTTATTTTTTCGTTTTAGTTTCTTTTTTTTTTTACTTTTATTAAGTATGCGCCGATATTTGTTTGGCTTTTGATGTAATTGACCAAGAAAATGGAATCTAAGGCAACGCAATCAGTTTTATGATTATTTTGTGCGCTGATTGTGGGACAATTTAATTGCTTTCCGGAGAAATATGTGGCACAAGCAGACGGACAGCTAAGTAAGCAAATGTTTTCCGTAAAGAAACGCATGTTATGGAAAATGTTGACTGTATTTAAATATACGTTTCTGGGAAGGCATGATATCAGGCAGATGACATGGACAAGATCTGCGATATGGAAAACCGTTTAGTCATTCACGAAGAGCAACCCCATGTGAACTGTGCCCTGTACCCTGCACCCTGGATTTTTTTTAAATATATATATATATATTTTTTTTCTGTAATTTGAGCTATGCGGGGATTTGTATGGGCTTCGGTATGATCTATATAATGGTCGGCTGTGTTAACTAATCTAGCAATGGGCATAGAGACCAAAAAAAAAGTAAATTTGAATTATGTCTGATGTCGTGTCTATAAAACGGCATTAAAATCCATTAGCAAACGCGCCGCATAAATAAAACCGCGCTGCCTTAATTTCCCGTCGTTGCCGCCGCCGCTGCTACTGCTGCAACTGGCTATGGCCAAAAATAGCCAAAACGAGACTCCAAATGCGGCAACGAGAATGGAAACAAATGACGCTAATAAATACTGAGAGAGAGGAGGAGAGGAAGAGGGAGAGAGAGCGAGCGGAGCTGCATTTCCACAAAGGATTTGTGCGGCCATTAGAGTCAGCCGGAAACGGTGGCCAGGGTTGCCCTTCAAAATGCTGTTGAATGTGGCAATATGTGCGATATGTGGCATCTACTTGCATATGCATAATGCAACTGCCGCAGCTGACACTTACCCTTGAGCGCGGCAACTTGTGTTAATCCATTTAATCCAGCTAGAAGCAGCAGCAGCAGCAGTTGCAGTGGCAGTTGCAGCAGTGGCAACTGCAGCGCCTTCCACGCCTCAACTGACAATGGAGGTGGCTGACGCATCTTTGGCCCGCTGTCGCTTTTCTCTAATTTTAGCAGCGGCGACGCTGGGGCGACATTTGGATTTGGATTGTTTTTGTTTCGGTTTCTGTTCTCTCGTCGTTTGATCTCGCTGACGTTGTTCTTTTGAATTTTCTTTTTAATTTTAATTTCAAATTCGTTAGCTAAATGCGGCGTGGCACGCATTTCACATAAATGCATTTTGTCAAGTTTTCTCGCTCGTTTTTTAATTGGCTAAAATCTGATATATATATATAAATATTTTTTTTCTTTAAAACTTGGCACTTTTTCACTCTTCGAATTCACTTTAATATTTATATTTCACTTGATTTTTGTTGGCACTATTTAAATTCGCAATTCTGAATCCTATGCCATGGCGCTTCAACCGGAAGCCGGAACCCGCGTGCAGCCAATGACGTTGGCCCGTTACGCACGAAACTCGCGCCCGACCGACCGAAATTTTCTGTGTAACATGCGAATTCCCCGAACGTGACGAACGCAACGCACGAACCGCTCGCACAACCGAAGCGACCGAGTACCAGCAGCAAATTGAATGCGGCCAGCAACATGTTAGGCCTTTGCCCATGTTAAGCTAGCAGCGCACACGGTCCACACGATCCACACGCGTGCATTGTGGCCCAGCTCGAAATGGCACTGTTAGCCGTGCAGCACGCACTCCTCTAACCCAGGCCCAGGCGCTGTTAAACTTGTTGCATGCTGTGGATGCTAACTGTCGCCGTTAACATTGCCTTTGTTTACAAATGTTTGTTTTGTTCCAGTTGCCGCTGTTTCACCACGCGCTGGAAATGTTGAGCAACATTTTGCTGCAAACTAGCGCAAAATAATATCGTTCATAGCAACATTGCTTAGTGAGTTTGTAATTAATTTAAAATAATATTACAATAAATCTAATTTGGTGTTGATTTTATGTTCTGAGTTTTTATGGCCTGGAATGTCTATATATAGCGCATTTTGTTTATTTATGGCTGCTTCTGTCGTTTGTATCGTTTTTTTTATAGCTGTCATAAAATTAAAAAAAACGCAAACGGTAAACATAATGAACATGCTCTAGTAATTTTTAATAACTAGCCAGCTAATTAATTTTTCAAAAGCAAAGCGATGTTATTGAAGCGTGTCATGGACAATATCACAATACGTTAAAAAAAATGTAAAATAATGTTCTAAAAACATGTTTTCTGGGTTTTTCAAATTTAATCTGTTTTAAAGTGCTGAAAACGTATTTTATTTAAAAATCGATTGTATTATTATGTACTCTTGTATTTTATTTCGAATTTAGTAGTTTGGAAGAATTTAAATTCGACTTTGTTGAGAACTTACATATCAAAACTTATATTATCTTAAATTTATTTGTATTAAAAAGTAACCCCTTTTTAACTGACACTTTATTTGTATTATTTATCTTATTTTATTTTGATTTTTGCATCGTTAAATTAGTTTTTTGGCTTTCTGAACTGGAACACTCAAAGATATCTGACACGTTTTCTATTAAAACTTATTTTACTTTAAAAGCCTTTAAATTAATAAGTAACTAACACTTTCTTTTTATTATAAACTTTATTTTATATAATTTTCAATTCATTTTCTTGACTGAGTGCATTTTGGCTGTGATATCTTAACTCATTAAGGCGTTGATTGTGCCCACTTTAGACTTTTGACATAAAAAATGTGTATTTTGTGCGTCTTTTGTTGGCCTTTCCAGTTGTTGTTCGCTCATTGGCAACATGTTGCCCTATTCTCCCTCTTGTTCTCCGAGTGTTCTATTCAAATCAAATCTCAAATACCCGTCCATTTACCATGCGCCGTTCTTAATGCTGGTTGACCATTTGCTATCTAATCTGAACGAGTGCCGCACTCGCTCTCCAGCTGTTAGCTCATCCATTTCCATTTCCAAACTGCAATAAACGCCAGACAAACTTTGGGCCCATTTCACAACAAGCCAAATGCCGAAAGGCGAACGAGGAGGAGGCAGAGCATTGGAATCACGTAGATATAGAACCATTCCGGGTCATAGCCATATCGTTGAAGAAGACGACGCCTCGGCGGCCGTTAGAAGCCGCTAATGAATTTCGAAAATCAATTGAATGGACAAAGATATTGTATTAATTTATCAAAGTGCATATCCCAGAACGAGGCTTTTTTTTTTTATAAATCGCTGCCTAATTTCCCAACGTTTGTTAAATAATCAATAAGTTCTTTCCCCCCCTCTCTCTCTCTCTCTGTGTCTCTGTCTCTCTATCACTCAGGTAGTTTTATGTGGAGTGTGAACTTTGTTCATTAATGCGGCTCAGATACAGATACATTTACCAAGTGTAAAATAAAGGTGTGTATCTTTTATAGAAAATTGTGCGTGCATTCAAGTCGAGTCCAACTGGCAGGCAGCCGGGCCTGCCAGGGTAGTCAGGGTAGCCGGGCAGGTGTTGGCACCATGTCGGCATATTCCGCTGGCAACAATGTGCATTGTCTTCCCGAAAAGGTCACAGTGCGTACAATGCACGTACCCTGCCGTGCCCCAAGAGCAGGTAGAGCGAACTGCATGAAGACGCACACAGGTAAACCATATTTCAAATGCCGATAATTGGCCAATTTATGGCGACTATTTCTCGCGCTGTTGCCGCACTGCAGCAAGCACTGAAATTTGACTACGTTGCACGGTTTAATTTTATTTATTAGTTAAATTTCCAAAATAAAACAACCAACAGTTAATCTAATTACTGGCATTGTTGCCACACTTCACCTGTAGAAGCTTCATTTGATGCGCTGTTGCCATGTTACCTGACGTTTGGCAACGTTGCAAGCATTTACGCGAGAAGATTTAAGATTTAAGATACAGAGCCCTATTCATTGGTTCCTGAAGTTTGGCAACGTCGCACAACTATTTACTGTGCGTCATTTTTCGATTTTTGCAATTACTCTTGAGCTCTTGCCACAGTCCTGTTTACTTTTGACAAAACATTGACAAGGCTTAAGGCCCGATTAACGCCCACGCTGCAACTGAAAATCGTAGCGCTGTTGCCACACTTCACACGATTAAAGTTTGGCAACGTCGCACGAGTTGCGTCTTTTGGCAAAATATTGTCAGGGCTTAAGGCCCGATTGTCGCTGTGGGCCATTTAAATGTTTGTCTTGGACGGCACTTGTCAGACTTGTTTGACTGTCTGTCTATCTGTGTTTCTCTCTCTCTCTCCCTCTCCCTCTCGCTGTTTCTGTCATGTCTGCCCTTTGCCGGGCCTAAGCCCATGTTAATGACATGTAAGTTGCGTCTCAATTGCGGATTTGCTTAGCTCACTTAACTCACGAAATGAAATGACATTTTGATTGCCAGTCAAAGTTCACTCCGTGCTCCATTTAAACATTTTGTATTTCATGTATTCGCATTTATTTATGAGTGTTTGCTTGAGCGCATCTGCATGCAACATGACTTTGACTTTCGCAATTAATTTATGAGGTCCGCTAATTTGCCAATCAAAAACACTGAAAAGGCGTTAATGCCAGCTGCGGGCGGTCGTGGCAAAAACCTCGCGGGGTATGAGCACTATGTCAAGCAGTTTGGCTGATAAATAAATTTAAAAAAAAACACTTTGAATCTGAATTCTACAGGAATTATATTGATAATCATTGAAAATATTATTTGATAACGAAACGATAATTTAATAAATATTTTATAAAAAATTATATATAATAATTATTATTTTTTTTAAGTATTAAATATTAAAAAATACTTTTTAACAGATCTTCCTCTTCTTCTTGGATATAATTATAATAATTATATATTTTATATTTATATTTTTCCCAACTCCATATTTCCATATAATCAGAAGCTAAATTCTAAATCTAAATTGCAAAATCGAATTTAGGAAAAATACTTGCTCAACAAACTGTTCATTTTAAAAGAGTATCTGAATTTAAGCAAAAGTAAATAAGAAACCCCAACCCTTCTCCAGTTTTTTAATCGGTCTCAAAGAATCTTTAAGAGCCTTGCCGCCACCGATAAAAAATATACACACAAAACTGGCTTAAGGGTCCCCTCCCCCGTCCCGCGTCGAAAAGTGTTTCCGCATTTAGTTTAAGATGCCCGCTCATATGGGGGAGGGGCAGGGTGTGCATTTGGTTAAATTTGCGCACATTTTGGCTGCGGGTTTCAAAAGTCAACAAATTACTCGTACGCATACACTCAAGATAATTGAAATTAGCGGCTGTGACAGCCTGATTGCCTGCGGAGATCTCCTGGGGACGCCGCCCGCAAACCTCAACCTGAATCTGAACCTCAACCTGAATCTGAACCTGGGCCTCCGCCACAAATCTCTGGGCGAGCGCACGCAAGCGAGGGACGCAAGGCGAGGCGACGCGAAGACATCTCGCCGCTGGCCGCCCACTCGCAGAGCCCAAAAGCGAAGCCAAACCCAAATTGAGTGGGTTTTTTGGACAGCCCAAGCAGGCAGCAGGAACTTGGGGATGGGTCTGAGACTGAGACTGGGTCTTCGACTGGCTCTTCGACTGGGTGTTCGACTGGGCTTGGGCTTGCGTGAGTCTGCCTGTCTTGTTCCATGTGTGAATCCCAACGCACGAGAAGAAGAAGATTGCGTCCGTCCGGAGTGTCTGCATTTGTCTGGCTGTGCGTATAGCGCATGCTCATCTAACTCCACAGATTGTATAATGCACACAGGGATATGATAATGAGCAGGAAATGAGTTGAGTGTGAAATTTATGTGCAGGAGTGTTGGCTTCCACCACGTCTTCTTCTTGTCTATGGCAACCCCTTCTTCTAGTTGGCCAGCATGACTGATGGCTATAATTAAAATTTGGTGTGTGTGCTTGATAATGAATAATGCTTAAATTATTTACACCATTGAAATATGACAAAACAAATCGTGGTTAGATTGAGTAAAACACGGGCTAGTTAGTTATTGAATTGACAAGAGGCAACTGCGGAACATAACTCAGAGAAATTTTCGAAAATAGCTATGCAAATAAATGAAAATCAATATAAACTTTCTGACACATTTTAAAAAATGTCTTAACTAATTTATTCTTTGTGTACTTTTATTTAAATAGGTATTGCTCAATTAATTTATTAACTTTGATTTTTAATTAAAATCAATGCTGATAAATATTTTAATGTATTTGAATGCTGCCAGAGGTTTTTGAGAAAGGGATGTGTACATTATATATATATATATAAAGGTAAAAATACGAAGATTTAGGTAGATGATTAATATAAATAGATGGAAATTAATATAAAATAAGTGAAAATAAAAATTTTTGGTAAGAGAACATACAAATTTAGAGGTTTACAAGTATGTATAGAAACTGAAAAATATATAAAGACGAAAACAAGAAGTCCACAGCACCTACCCTACTATATACTGGTATATATGTGATTGTTGTCTACTTAATATTAAAATAAATACATTAAAATACAAATGCTTTAATAAGCTGAATAATTCTTAATATAAAAACTGAAAATAAAATAATTATTGACTTAACAATTTCTGATATGATAAATAACTTTGCTTCTTATAACAAAGAATCTGTCTGAATATGTTCTGAGTCTTAATCAGTTGCCATTAAATGACTCACACTCGTTGCCAAGTTGTGCGTGGCATAAAATAATAAACAAACAATGGAGTGCCCTATAATTATAAAAAGTATACAAAAATTGAGCTGTGTGTATTGAAATCCAATAGGAGGCATAATTAAACCCGCTGCGCAGTTGTTCTCAAAAAAAAAAAGAAACAAAAAACAAGCATAAAAAATGTTTAAGCAAACAAAAAAAAAACATATATATATATATACATATATGAGAAAATTAAAATTTCGTAATCCAAATGTCACACAATTGAAATATGTAATTAATTATGCCGAAATAAACATAATACACATCTAGATACATATATGGATATATGGGCTGCATAAATGCCGCCTGCTGTTTATTTGGTGCTACCAAAAACAACTCGTGGAGCGTCGATAGAAATCTACAAAACTATTTGCCACAATGCGAGGGGGAGGCGGAGGGGGCGGGGCAGGCGTCTGTGGACCGCCAGCAGCTGTGCGAGCTCCATAAAAGTGGCGGCCTTTTGTTTTTATTTTTGTTGTTGTTGTTGTTGTTGCTGTATTGTTGGTCATATTTCGTTTTAATGAATCCACTCCATGATTATCTTGATTTCGAAACATTTTGAAGCTCATGTATGAGCTGCATTTAAACACCCACACACACACACCCATTGAATAAATGAATGAATTTGAATGCGCCGTTATCAAACGCGCCGTCGGTGGTCGTCGACTACTGAAAATATTAATTAAATGCCATAAAACACAAATATTGATAAATAGTTATCAACAGTATTCAATTTAAGGCCCATGAAATTGTTACAAACGTTGCAAATACGAGCCTAATTTATGGGCCTATTTTAAATAATTTTTGTAATACCCATCAACCAACAATATGGCTAAGGAGAGTATCAAACATTTAGAGACCGGTTTGTTGTAGACACAAGTAGACATTTTTTCAGTATACAGAAAATGTATAATTTATAAATTATATATTTATGTATATTTTTATATTTAATGAATATTAAAAAAATATATTTTTTGAATAAACATACGATACAGCTACTTTAGACAGGGCATTTTGCAGTCGCACACTGTCTCTCTCTCACTATAGTTGTGGCCTATATTCAATGATCCAATGTAAATATTAATATTTAATTATGCAACATAATGCGAGTATTGTAAAAACTAATGCGAGGTTTTTGCTATATTGATATGATGATCCTTTGTGCTTAATTTGTAAATACTTTTTGCAGTGATTTTATTCGGCTAAGCTTACAATTTAATTGACTTTTAGTTTCATTGGTTTTGCTTGCTGCACATTAATAAAATTGGATTTATTTTGATGACCATTTTAATAACGGATTCCCATTGAATAGGGACTTAAATTTTTTATTGTTTTTGGTGATGGAAGTGCGGATTAGTCATGCGAAAATAGTAGAGAATTAAAATATCCCGGTTGTGTATATGTGTATATTAAAAAAATGTGTCGTAAAATATGATATTAGATTATTTTAATAAAATTCTCTTTGCTGGCTATAAAAAACTTCTGTTTCTGTTCAAAGGGAACGCACAGCTGAAAGTCATTTAAGTGCATTTAATGCATTCTGTGTGACCAGTCAGAATGATCGGGCAAGTCCTATAATCACTTAATACCCCCAGAGCTAATGATGCCCGAGTTGTATAAGCGTAGCCAACAATTTAACAACCATCTATCATTAAATAATTTGTTAAATTTCAAACTAAGAGCGCCACGCAGCTAAACACGAGAGCCCTTCAGGCAGCACAGCCCAAACATGGTCTTGATCTCGGGCCCAGAGCAGAGTACAGGGCAAATGGAATAGTGAATAGGCAATGGATATGGGTCTGGGTTTGGGTCTGGGTTTGGCTCTCGGTCTGGGTCTGGGTCTGGGTCTGGGTACGAGTGTGTTATATGAATACGAATGCGAGACTGAAGCGTTTTTTAATTAGTTGTGCAGTCGATAAAAAAGCGCTGAAAGAGAAGCGAGCGAGCCGAAGCGAAGCAAATGAACGGAGAGGCAGAGCAGAAAGAAACGGAGGGAAAGAGCGAATATGAACTGGCAAAAAGATTCGCACGCAGCAAAAGATCGGCATCGGTTGATGGTCCGTACGTGATCGGTTCATAAAACTAAAAGCAGCCATAAACTGATAATTTGAGAATTTATAAATTTAAAACGCAGACGCGGCATTATGGGACTTTGGAAAACGCCAATTCTGAACCCGATCGATCGAGCCGGGCAAAGCGGGCGTCTTGTCTTGCATTGGCAGACAGGAAGCGATGATGTTGGTAATGATGATGATGATGGGCTCCGATTGAGGCTACCAGTGTGCCAGACCAATAGATAGACAGACAGGCCCACAGACGGACAGATAGTCTGTCAGGCTGTCTGCTGGATTGTTAGGGGCTTCCAAGAAGCGGGGCATGCGCCATAAACGCTTCTAAGACAACAGACCTGAGACAGACGAAGCGGAAAACACAGAATTGAGAGGCAAAAGTGTCGGGGAAAATATTAAGCTGCAATGACACTGGCTTCAATAACAAATGAGCTGTGAATACAAGTTTTGTAAGCTGAGCTTTAAGCTTTAGCTATGATAACCTGCATTCTGTAAAGACAAGAAAGCTTGCTTAAAGCTTTCATGTGCTTCAATTAGTTATTGTTTTTATATTACTCGGTAGTTTAAATAAAGCTCACTTGAAGACTCAAAGCTAATTTGATTACATTTTTTAAAGAGCGGTAAAATTTAAATCGATTGATAGTTTACAAGTTTTCAAATCTATTTTTTAAAGATATGTGTGGTATAAAAAAAAGAATAAAATTTTAAGCTTAAGTTTCTATGATAGTTTTATTGATATATATTTTTTTCCTATACAAGAGCTTTTAGCATGACTGTGCTTACTTGGTAAAGGGGAGCTTACATTTTTTATGGGCTTTACAAAATCATATAACTTGGATAATTGTTTTTGCAATAGTCTTCTTTTTTTTAATCCAATTTGTGTTCTTTGTTTACAACAACAAAAATTCAGATAGCACAAAAAAGATCACTTATGTTTTAATGCGCTTTAAAAGCTACTTTTAATAAGCTTCGAAATTTAAATGATTTTATCAATTCTACTACTTCAAGATTAATCGCATGCTTAAGAATCGAATTCGCTTTCAGCTCGTGTGCTTCGAATGGAAATTTTAGCAAAGATGTTGGGGCAGTTCTTAAAATGGGGAAAGGCTTAACTTTTAGCCCACACGATTGCTTTTATGTTGAAAGTTAATGTGCGTTTTTTAAGACGATTTTTTACGCGCATTTAAACATTTTATTTTCAGTCGCCTACCACGGGCAATACGCACTAAAGAGTGCACACACTTGGAGGCTGGGGACCTGCTACTGGCAGGTCGTTAAGCCGCCACATCTCTGGGTTTATTTTTACGCAATGCGAGAGTTTTATGGCCGTTGCACTAATTAAAATATTAAGCAGAATTCGCTGGCAACCAAAATTCGTGTTAATTTTTATTGAGCCTCGGCGACTCGATATGCAATTTGCAATAATTAAGCATTAAGTTGGGATCCGCAGCCATAAATCGCGTCGTCTTAGCGCAGCCAACACAAAAACTTAGCACAAATCATGCATTTGTTTTGGTTGCCTGATAAGACAGGAGATGTGATTCTATAAGAGGGGGGAGGGGGGACAGGACGCTATCTGCTCGCTCGTTCGTTCGGGTCAAGAGCGTCGGCGACCCTCGACGACTATAAAAAATTGAAAATTACCCAAGACGAGCGACTGCAGGCGTCTCAAATCACAGCAATGAATGAAATGTGTGCGCTGAATGAAGTGGGTACAGTGAGCACTGGGTACAGGCCACACTCGATTGGGTATGGGAATGGAAATGGTAACAAGACCTCCATAGATTATCCTGGCAAATTCAAACAAACTCGAGTCGTTGTTTTTTTTTAGAGCTGTGACAAAGTCGTTATTGTTGTTGTTGTTGCATCGTTCATTCGCTTTGTCAATCGCAGTCCAAGGGTTGCCTTGACAGAGGCGTCGATAAAGCCACAGGGGGTCATAAATTCTTGAGCTTCTTGCGTTTGTTTGCCACTGCAAGAGATATCAATGAAAACGCCGACAACTCGCCGTCGCTACGTCTTGCCACATTGTCTCCCTTAAGTTATCGCCAAAAACGACAAAAAAAAAATGCAAGAACAACAACAACAACAAAATGACAACAACAAAAACAGGGAATGTATGAAGCAGCTTTTTTCCAGGCCGTGCAACATTTGGAATGCATTATTTAGCCGTTTTTTTAATAATTTTTTTTTATTTGAGCCAGGCATGTGTCATGTTTTCATGCCGTATAAAATTATCAGGAAATTTATTTTTACAGGGTATAGCAAGTTGGTCACAGTTTGTGTGACTATTGAAGGTAACTCAGACTGTTGAATATTTGAAGTGAAGTTAAGACATTGAGAGTGATTGTATAAGAGTTTTGTTTTCTACAACTAAACTATTCAAACTTTGGTTAACAAAATTTATAAAATTATATTTTAAATATATATTTTATTTTATTTCGTAAGTTGAGACTTTCAACACAAACCATATAGAAGCACTTAAAATATAGAAATAAAATGTGTAAGGTAATTAAAATGAAACTGTTTTAAAATAATCGAATATTAAAATTTTAATAATTTTTTTCTTTAAACTTTCTATTCTTCCCAAATTTTTAAATGAATTGATTAATAATTTAATTTTTTTTTTATAAGCTATACTATATATTTATTTTTTCCATTCTAAAGATTATCTATTAACTGGCAGGGTATCTTAGAATTGATATACTGTCTAAATTATATTCTCTTCAGTTTTTTGTTGCTGTTGCTGCTATCGCAAGCGATTTAGTGTCTTCTTTGCTGCTTATCTGCGTTTGCTTTCTTTCAACAACAACAGCAACAACAACAGGCAACAAACGGGAACTCTTTACTTCGGTGGGCACTACAATGGGGTTTTGGGGTTGGGGGTTACTGGACGTACGGCTCTCAACTCTCGGCGCATGTGTCATCGGCGTTAAGTGCTACGGCAAAGAGTTAATCTCGTCGATAATTATAATTTATGGCTCGTTGTGTGTTCACCTTCCTCAAAATATACAAGTACCAGTCTGCATTATGGACTGCCTTTACTTCTGCTGCTTCTTCCTCTTTCTTGTCCGTGCTGTTGTATTTTGTGTGCTTCATCATAATCACAGTTTTAATTGGGGTTTGGGTCGGAACAAGGCAAAAAAAAAATAAAATAAAAATGTGTATCGCATTTTGAGTTTCTGTGCTGATGTTCAGGATGTCAAACTGACAATATTTATGATTCAGATTGCTCATTGTAATTGATCATTGTCTGTACGATCATAAACTATAAGCGAATGCGATATCTGTATGTTTTTTGTTTTTTACGTCTGTGTCTTGCCGGCTTATATGTTAAGCCCAATTATGTCAATCAGAGCCAGTGGCTGCCGTTTTCACTTTCACCTAGTTAGATATGGGGACGAGTGGTAGAGCTCGCTCTACGATATCTGTATCGTAATTTATCATATTGATAAGCTAAAATGTTGCGACGTCAAAAGCGGCTTTGATTTAACCCACTTTAGCCCACACCACCGCAACACCTCGCTCGCTGGGCAACACTGGTAGCTAACTGCGCTGCAGATAAGTTCAACTGGCAGCACTTACAATTCCAGTTCTTTAATGATCACAACGCACTCTTTAATCTTTGCCACATTAACTTAATTCGTGCGATAAATCTTTAAGAAAACACGCTGAAATGCGCTAGGCGAGAGAGTTTCAACTAGAAGATACCCTATATTGTAGTGCGATGTGCTGATAAATAGGTCTCAGATGCCATACAATTTTTGTATATTCAGTACTAAGAGACTATATAATAGAATATATATATTCATTTAACATGTACATATTTTTGGGAATACCTATGGGTAGTATTCAGAAATATATTATTGTAGGATTCCATGTGTGGAATTAGAAGGAACATCCATGAGATAAATATCAGCCATATGAAAAGTTTCCTACCAAATTTGTTGTCTACATTTAAAATAAACTCTGGCTCTGGTAATGGAAATGGAAATACCATTGCCCATCAAACTTACAGGGTATCTTATGTGCAGGATAAAAACAAATGTGCTTCAATTTTCAGGCAGCTTCAATCATAATTCATCAGTCGGCCCGACTAGGCGAAATGTTTCTATTTACGGGCTACATCCACATACCAGCTTGTAGCCCCCTTTCCCTGGTCTCCACCCCTCCCCTCCGCTTCCCCTTCCCCCGCACAGACAAATCAGCGCTGCTTGAAGCACTTAATCATGCGAAGGCTGCGCAGATTAACTCATTACTTAGCACTCTTCCACAGCGCGTTCTTTAGAGGATCTGCTCTCGTGTTGACGGATGCTGGCATGGATAATTGTGTGGCCACAGCTGAAATCTCTGGCTGTGTGACGGGCTGGGGGGAGGCGACACCTCAAGCGCGGGGGCGTGTCATCGATTTGGCGGCAAAATGTTTCAAAAAATAAAAGCAAATGTTTCAAAATTGATGCGCACCTTCTGCCATTGTCGCTCCCCGCTGAATCGTCTTCCACTGTGACAGAGCGACACGAGTGTGGCCCCAACCCCGCGCCCCGCGCCACGCGCCCCTGCCCCGCACGCGCTTAATGACTCGGCGACGTTTGTAGCTTTTGGCTGGCGCATTAACATTCCATAGTTGTTGTTGTTGCTGTTGTTGCTGTTGTTGGGGGTGTTGCACAAACACAGCAGCTTAAGTGGAGGCTCTTTCATAGCAGCTACTTTGCTGCCACTTGCCCCACGCAGCTGCTGCTGTTGTTGTTGTTGTTGTTGTTGATGTTGCGCAGCTAAGATCTGAGTTCGTTACTTAATCCACTCTGCGGTTGTCCCCAAGGAATACCACTGACGATCGCTGGAGAACATTTTCGAAATTTAAAGTTCACTCGGAGCATTTTTAATGAATATTAATGAAGGTAGATGCAGTTTTAAAATTTTGCATGTTTTCTCTAAGGAAGTAATCAGTTGTGAGGGTTCTTTGGGAGTTTAAGAAGCGAAAGGAAGCACGAGAGTTGAAGAGCAAAAAACCTGGTATGCAAATATTTATTCTTAAAATTTATTTATCTCTTTCTCAGTTTTATATTCGCATTAATTTATTAGTCTAACACGAATTAAAAATTATATAAAATATTTATATATATATTTTGTGTAATAATATTAAACACTTCATAAAAAATTTATCACATTTTCATATTATTTAAATGGCATAAACAAACAATTTGGGATTAACTCAAAGTCAAATTTTAAGTGCTTGGTAAATTTTGTTTTTGTAATTTCCCCACCATTTATTTGAGCTGTTTATAGTTTTTAAAATCCCTTCACAAAATTGTGCGCTTTAATATTTGGAAATACAAGATATTTTCTTGGCCACTTCTTAAATAAGTGACGCCCATCAAGGAATTTGTTATGTGTGTCGCTTTGAAATTTATGATATTGCTGAACGAATTTACAGCAGTAATTAAATAAAAGATACACACACACACACGCACGCATAAAATGATATAAAATGTATCTGTATCTGACAGACGTCAAAATCGAAATGCGTGCATAAAAACGTAGAAATCAAAGCGACTGACAGACAAATCGGTGGGAAAAGTCGAGTGGCATATCGTATGTAGTATTTGATTTAACCCGCCATTCCATTCCTCCCATTCCTCCCCATGCTGCTGCTCCTGCTACTGCTCCTGCTACCCTTAGTGTTGGTCTGGCCTGTAGGATTGGCATGCCCATAACCAATTATTTACCAACACTCGTGTCCTGCACATCCTGCGCATAGCTGCACAATCGGTAAATCGGAAATGCAGTCAATGCATTCAAGATGTGCCGTTAGCAACTCCCTCCCCTGAATTGTCCCTCGCCCGTGGCCCTACGCTCTGGCCATTTTGTGTAATTATAGACATTTTCGCAACTATTGTGTTACATTTTAATGGCTCTTTACCTGAGCAAGCGAATCTCTTCTCTTGCTCCTGAAATCAAATAAATTGCTCGAATACGCAAAAAATTAAATGCATGAGGAAAATTCCATTTTAGGGCCATCGACAGCAGCAAATATAACTGCATTTATTTTTTTTAACTTAAAGCTGCTCTAAATTCCATAAAATATGTTTTAAAACCAGTCCATTGGAGATATTTTGAGTAAACCTCAGAGACCTGCAACCGATCCCATGCTTTATGCCCGATGCTCATAAACTGAATTTTAAGTTCAGCCGCAAATCCGCTGCACAATCGCTTGAAATAAACTGCCAGTTAAGAGCCCTTAAAAAAGATAGCCCATAATTTATAATCCTTTAATAGGCGTCTATAAGGCATAAAACTAACAATGAAGCTGATAAATTTCTGTTCATTTCTTTTGGTTAGCCTTTCGTGTGGGCTTAGCCCAATGCCCATTACTGCAAATACATATAAGCACTTCATGATGTTGTTGCTGCCTTTGTTGTTATTGTTGTTGCTATAGCTGTTGTAGGTAAGAAAATGTTCAAAGCAACTAGAAATGCGCAAAGATTTTTATAGTCAAGAGTGTGCTGACTGCTAAATTGACATTTGAAATGTGCAAAAAGTTGCAGTAATGTCTTACAAGATAGCTTTCTAAGAATCATTAGATGATTTCTGAATTTTATAGAGATTAAATTACAGAGGAAGAATACATTGAAAGAATTAATGGCATATAATTAATGGATTTAAAGAAACTTAAAATAGAATAATATAATAATTATTACTCTACAAAAGTGTATAAAAATAGCTTATATTATTTATTTATTTATATTTATATATATTATAAAAAATATTTAAAATGGTTTAAGGTACATATTTTTTTTTTTTGTATGCAATTTATGTTTACAGTTTTAGTTTCTATTTCAAAAATATTTATTTAGTTCATTACCTTGAATAAGTTTAAAACAAAATACATCTGGAGAATTAAATTTGTTAACGAGTGCCTGCTCGATCGAATAATAATATTACCGATTTACTTTTCTTAATCGTTGTCACTTTTTTATTTAATTTAATTTAGAAAAGATACCAAGTATATTAAAAATGATCAGGGTTCATAAATAATAGACATTGGCTGAGCAACCATTGTGAAATAAAAAACGTCCCTGCTCGGGCGTCAAGAAAAGAATACTTTTTGTTTTTTTGCAGCTAGTATTTTGTATTTTCTCAGTAGTTGTCATTTCATTCACATGCCCATCCGATTTGCCATCAATATGCGAGATGAAGAACTCGAAAGTGCCTGGACAGGCGAAGAAAGCAATGCATATGATTAATTGCTGGGTAACTTCTTCGTGTGACAGCAACAACAAACGAGCATTCTTCATGCGGCCCGCCCCGCGCTCTATGTTTTACCAAAAATAACATCAAAGCAAACAAAGGCCGCTGAAAATATGAAGTGCAAACTGCGACGATCTGCCAGGGAGGATGCAACGCCAACAGCCAGCAAGATGCAGAACTGGCAGACGAAGACGACGAAGACGGCAAACAACAAGTCAGATGGAAATCTTGGCGACAGTTGAAAAGTTGAACAAATGTTGTTGTTGTTGTGGTCGTCGAGTATCGCAGATCGGCAACGTGTGTGTGAGTGCTTACATACTATATATATATATATATATATATATATATATATATATATATTATATATTGGGGCTATTGGGGGTAGGGGCAGGAGGCAACTTGTTTCAGTTTTTGGCTCTGACTGTCGCCTGTCGCAGCTGACAGCCGCCGAGACGTTTCGCTTCCTACTTAACTGCCAAATTCCGATGGCGGCATGGCAGCATGCAAATTGCGATTGGAGCTGGGGCTGGGGCTGGGGCAGGGGCAGGGGCCGCAGCCACGGGGTGACAAGGGCCTGGGCCGAGGCTGACGCACAAATCGAGTTGTCGTAAAATTAGCACTTAATGCTTTAATTAATTACCTCGACGTGCGCTGGGCCCAGTACAACAGATTGTTGTTGTTGCTGTTGTTGCTGCCTCGTCGTTTAATGCATTTCGCATTTATTTATGGTCGTTGCATGCGCGTAACTCAACTCCGGCGACTGTGCCTGCTCCTCCGGCTGCACCATTTGGTCCTCCCCCGTCGTTGCCACACCTCGCCTGTACGAGATTGTCTCATGTTTGGCAACGTCAAGTGTCAGGTCATTTCGCCAGCCAGCGAAAAGAAATTCATTGGCATTCCTCGGACACGTTTCACACTTTCACAGGAGGCAGGCAGATACAGATACGTGCGCCCCGTTATTGCACGCTTTACTCTCTGGCGCTGTGCAAGCGGTTTTATGAATGAGTCCCAGCCTTCAGAGCTTCGCTACCTGAGCGTGACAGAAGGCATTCTGTGTGTCTGGCATTGTACATAGAGTAAAAGTATCTTTTCATCTCGCCAGCCCTCTTGGGCAGACTAGCTGTATCTGTGCTGCAAGTATCTTATCAACGGTCTTGGAGTCGCCCTGTGTACTCAATTGATGGCCATAACAAACTCGCGTTAAGAATAACATTTATTGCCCGAACATCCTCTGGTAATTTACAGTTATTTTGTCTTATTGATTTATGTGTGCGCACAAAGTATCTGAAAGTGGAAGATAACCAAGTTGGCGGTCAGTGCAATGAGCCTGATTGCTTAAAAGGCGCTCATGAGATGCATTTACAGTTACAGTCTCGGGTGGGATCGGATTCAGATACAGATACAAACACAGCTACAGATAGAGCTGTATAGATGCATAGATAACTCAGATATAGATACAGATACGGATACAGTAACGGAAACAGATTCAGATGTAGTTACAGATACAGATGCGTAAGCAGATAGAAATACAGCTACCTATACATATATATAAACAGATGTAGATACATACACATATAAAGATACATGTACAAATACATATGCAGATACAGATACACATACAGAAACAAAAACAGATGCAGATACGTATACAGATTAAGCTGCAGATACATATACAGATGCAGATAAAGATACATTTACAGATACAAATAAAGATGCAGATAAAGATACATTTACAGATACAGATACAGATAGAGATACAGATACAGATCCAGATACAGATAGAGATACACATCCAGATACAAATGCAGATACAGATACAGATACATAAATAGATACATATACATATATATACACAGATACAGACACATATACAGATGCAGACTAATTATTTGCTAAGATCGCTGTTGAGGCGTATTTAGCAGGCTTTTTATCCATTTATCAATTTATTTGCAAATTCCTATTAACCAGCAACTAACCTCATTAAAAGCCAACGCACTCGCTACTCGAAAATCTATCTTTCAAACTGAAGTCAAAGGCCACGTCTGGCGCTGCACACTCATAGATACATTTGTATCTGACGCGGCTATCGGCGCGATTGTCGCATGATTAATTAAACAAATAATGCGCATCAGAAGCCGCAGGCACAGCCGCAACAATAGCAACACCTTGAATGTGCCACGCCTCGAATCGAATGAGTGTCTGATTGAATGAATGAATGACTGAATCCATGAATAATTGTCAGAGCCCGCCAAGCATGTGGTAATAGCTCGAAATGTGAACTCATCTCTCGAGCCGCTTGTACGTCTTATCGCCTTGTCTTGGGCCTAAGACGACATTAACAATGTTATTGTTGTTTTTAGTGGTTGTTCTTGTTGTTGTTGTTGGGGTTGGGGTTGTTGCTGTGGCGTCTGTCTGCGTGTTTGGCCTGTGATTCATTTTGGTATACAATTTATACAATTTATCTGGCCTGGATTAGCCTGACGTCCAGACAAACGCACCCACAAAATCCTTTGGCCACTTGACTCATTAGGCGCGTATTGATACGCCGAGTCGCATCATCATTACCATCATCATCATCATCATCATCATCATCATCATCATCATCATCTTTGTCATCATCATTGCTGCCGCCGGCAGCAGCAGTGGCCAGAAGCATCTTCTGCTGGTCGCATGATTTGCATTAATTTGGCAAATGCTGTCGATGAACGGACGCGTCCGATAAGCGCTGACATGGCCAGATCCGATCCGTTGGCCATTAATTAGCCCACGCCATGACGGCGCATAATAAATTACCAATTCATTTCGGGCTTTAACATATTGTTGCTGTTGTTGTTGCTGCTGCTGCTGTCTGCTCTCTGATTTGCCTTCGCTGTGGCCACAAAGCCTTCCATGTCCAACAAGTAAACTGCATTTCGCGCCACAACTCAGAAAACACACATTCCGAGCTGGCCAATTTCGGGAACAGAGAACTGTTTTTGTTTTGCAAACCGGTTAATTGAAATGTATTTGGATTTTGGGATGTGACGAGCTTCGATGAAGTGCTGTTCATTTAACGATTTTTTTTATAAACTTTATCCATTGCCAATCAATATTATAGGTCAACATTCTCTATATACTTCTACATTTTTTATTATATTAATATTTTGATAATAATATTTTTTTTTTATGCAAAAAGTTTTGTTTTTAATACCCAACTATATTTAGGTTTGTCTAATTTTATTATTGTATTGCAACTTTCTGTAGTTTCTGTTCATAAAAATGTTTGCTATACTTTATATTACTTTAGCTTAGAATACTCTACAATGTTTGACATCTGGCATCGAATCTTTCTAAAATAGTTTTAAGGCTTTTGGACAGTAAGCTATTGCCACCATTTTCAGACAGAGGATTCCCCACACTTCTCCATGCGGCCACAAAAAGATTCTTGAGAAAAATGCAAGTTGATGTCAACTCAATTGATCGCCTCAGCATTGACAGACTTATTGGGCATATCTGTAAAAGCAACACAGACAAAAACAATGCCTGTGTGGGCTACGCTCTGCTCATGCAAATGAGAGCAAAGCACACACACACACACAGTAAAATGAACACCACGCTCTACCAAAATTTAATTAATGCGCCGGCAATTAAACATGCATCATTTACAGTCGCATCAGCAGCAGCGTCGGCGACGGCGACGGCGTCTGCGTCGGCAGCAGCCGCGACGCCATCAGCGGCAACATCGACACATGCGGCATCCACAGATCTGTCAACACGTCTGAGGGTAACGTAACGGGAACCCAAAGCACAGACCCGCGACACGGTCGCGGCTGCTTCTTGACATTGTCCAATGCCATCATTTGTCAATATTAACTTTAATTAGCAAAATTTCGAATCACATTGCTCCAACTTGATATATATACATTATATATGTACTATATAAACGCTCTGCACAATTTGTTGTTACTCCAATGAGCCACAATTTGTTTTATTCAATTTTGTACAGACAGCGCCCAGTTTCCTAATGATTACTGTGGGCGGCTGCAAAAGATCGTTTATTTTCATTTCGATTCGCAGACGAAATTTCGTAAACTACACAGATTTATGAAGACACCAACTTGATCAGTCGTGCATAAAAAGGGTAACCACACTTGATATAATGCTTGAGTTGCATGTAAAGCGCAGTTCAGCAATAATTCTTTAGAACTCAAAACATACATTAAAATATTTATAACGCACTTACAAGAAACGTTTTATCGTTCCTTCTATAAAATCGCAACAAAAAAGATTTTCAATTTCATATAGCGAAACTTGCACTAAAAAATCACCCAAAACACATTAAGAACAGAATGTGATCGATTGCACAACGCCAAATGCAGCATAACAAAATGCATAGCGCATACGCCCCATTAACCCTTTCAACAAAATGCATAAATTTAATTTTTCATGCTCATGTTGTTTTATGTGTCAGTGACACAGCTGAAAACATAAACTGAAACAGAACCAAAAAAAAAAGCAAAAGCATCGAGAATATATGAATAGAAGATATCCTGTACGCAGAACTGAAATGCAATAGATTATTTTCTGAGCCAAGTATTGAGTATTTTTATAAAATTATTAGTAGTTTTTTTTTTTAATGTGATGATATATATATATATATAGATTTATTTAATTTTTGTAATCTAGTATTTTTAATAACCATTTCAAGTTTCCAAATCGTAAGAGGGTATTCACACAGAAACACATTTCATGTCTGGTCGATAAACAAGCATTTGCAATTGACACCCAAATGCATTTTTAATTGTTGTTTTAATATTTTGCCAAATTATCACATAATTTTTCCTTTAGGCCAACGGAAGGCACTTCAAAGGCCGCGTGCGCTCGGCTAATGTGTTGATTTTGGACCGATCGCAGTCGCATAAATCATAAAATAACCTAATGCAAGAAAGCAAAACATTCGTGGCGAGAAGTGGCGGAGCGGGTTGGGTGGCAGCGCACTTGAAGCCATTTTACCACCGACAAATACAAAATTCACATTTGAAATCTAAAAGAAAATATTTTTACTCGACAAACGGTGCCAAGTGGGTGGCAACTGAATTAATTTGCGGCTTCTTCAGTTGTCTCGCCCTCTCTTTTCTCCTTCAGTCTCTCACAGTTTCATCAATTATTAGTTTGTTGTTGTTGTTGGTTTTAATGTTTGCGTGTCGAGCAGACGCAAAATAAATAAACTTTAAGTACTTTTCGAAATTGCTGTTGGCTGTTGTGTAATCTTAAGTAGTGCGCCGTGCACTCAGTCCGCACTCACACACTCACTGGCACACTCGCTCGCAGACAGCTCGGCATGTTGACATATTAATGCAATTAGTTTAGGGCGCACTTCGTGCTAATTTTATAGTCCTGCTCTTTGCCGTATTTACATTATTCATATTTGTAAACCCCTTTTCCCCTCGGCAAGCCAATGCAGTTGTCAATTCATCTGCTTTGGGGGGCAGCCATCAACTGAGACTGCAGCTGTTTGTGCTCCCAAATTTATGAGCCACGCTCCAAATTTATGCCACACATCGACAACATGAAAGCAACATTTAAAAAGCACGAAGGAAACTTTACATGAGAAGTTTCTTAAGCTAATATTGAATATAACTAGCTACATTTTCTCTTCAGTGCATTTTGCGCCCTGTGACCAAATGCATAGAAAATGCTGCATAGAGCCAAACTGTCGCGCTTTCCATTGTTTGCCCAAACACAATTTACACAACTCTCGCTGCAATTATCCTGCGCAGTTTGTTATTTTTTGATTACGAGCGCCTCCCCGCACCCTGCACCTTGACAGCCGCCGTGCCAAAACCAAATTACATGGCTACAACAAAGGCCGAACCAAGTTTAGCTATAATTTATGGCAGCAGCACATAAAAAAACAACCAAAAAAAAAGAGCCAACTACAAAACGGGACTTCTGTACGCACTGCCAGCCCATTTCCGTTGCGCAGAAGGCTAATCAACATTTTCTAACCCCTCGATGAGCAGGCACAAAAAAACAACAACGAGAGAACTATAAACCACCCGGCGCGCGACTCTCAACTGAACGCATGCCATCCCATTTGATCAGAGCCCATATTCATCTCGTGCTGTGCCGCTCCGCATTCCGGGCTGTAATCCCAGCTGTAAATGGGCCGCTGATCCCGCACCGATCTTAAATCATGTTTCTATTTATGTTGTCACAAGAGATTTGCGTGGTTCGCAGCAGTTCATGAATCTGCATGGCAACTGTAGCTCCCTCTCGCTCGCCCTCTCTCGCTCTCTCTCTGTCTCTGGTCGAGCCCAGCTTGGAGAGGTGTGGCTAAGCTGGCTTAAGGGCAACACGAGTCGCTTTCTTTTAACCCCCAGCCTTGGTTTCGGTCTTGCCTTCGGCCATTGCCGGTTCTCAAGGGTTGCGTTTTTCGCTATTCTTTTTTATAGCTACCCCTACCCCAACCCATACTCTAGCCCCTGGTCCATCGATCATCTATTTTAATTAGCAACAGCGTGTCGATGGCATTCACAAACTATCAATTTCACTTGGACGCCCTTCGCCGGCTATTTACATAAGCCCAAATGACATGTGACGAATCTGAAGTGCAATTCCAGTTTCGGTTACAGGACACATTTCGCCCTGTGGGCGTGGCCCTATACACTCGGAGACAGTTAAAGACACTTAGAACTGGGGGAACTGCATTTGATAAATGGGAACCCAATGAGAGATTGCCCAGAGAACATCAAGGCACACTCTCAATCGCAGTCTCAGACAGAAGACAAAAGACACGGGTTGCACAGGAAGCGGCTGATGCTGTTAACAACTCTTCAGAAATTAATACACTTGCCGCGGACTCTATCGAATTACTTATGTGGTTTGCTAATAGATTTTGAGCTGCTCGCAACTCAATTGGATTACACGGAATATCTTTTTGTGTTTTGTTTTGTCAGCAGATTGGTGGAGAATCTAAAACTGATTACTTGTTATAATATCATTTCCTTACATTGTGAATAAAAGGTTTAAAAAATGATTAAATATTAAATCTATTTTGGAATAGTCTGAGAATAGTAAATTGAGTATGGAATGCCATTCATAGAAAATATTTTTAAATAAAATTTTAGATATTATTATCATTACAACATTTTTTTTAAAGTAATCTTTTCTTTATTTTTTTTTTAAGATGGTGATTGATATTTTATATATTATGTATATTATGTCTATATTCTATTATCTTTACTTTATTTATTTGTATTTAGATATTTTCGACAGTATTTATTAAACGAAATATATTCGATGTGAGTGTATTTAAACTTCACTCAGGCCGCATTTCCAGTCAACTTCTGTTGATGATTCATCGCTGAGCACCTCTTATCGTTGTTTACGCTTAGTTTTGCCGCACAAAAAGGTGCTCCAAGGATTAGCCTTTCATATCTTCATGTTCAGTGCGATGAGTTTCAAGTTTTGATGAGTGCGTACCCAGACTCTTTGGATATGGGGGTCTTTTAAGTAATTATTGATTGTATTGTTAACTGAGTTCAATGCGTTTCGAATAGGTTTTCAATTAATTTTTATTTTATTTCATGTGGCTTTTATGTGGTGTGTGTGTGTGTGTGGGTAACCAAATGTTGTTTTGTTTAGCAGGGAAGCCAGACTTATTCCTCCCATCTACGCAGTCCTCCTCCCTCCTTTCTGTTGTCTCCTGCTGTTGCTGTCCTGTTGCTGCTGCGTCCGCTTGCTGCTGTTATTGCATTTTGTAAAGTAAACATGCCAAGTGCTACTGTCGCCCATTGCCACCCACAAATTACGCACACACACACACACACAGTCACACACTCAAAGGGACTGACACACACACACACACACTGCTGCACATTATGCAAATATTTACTTTGCGTTGATGAGGCTGATGAACAGGATGAACGTTGCCGATGCCGTTTGAGGCTGTCCATTGATGAAGCCACTCGGCACAAAGGGGGTAAAACGCAAAAAGTGCTGCACAAATAATGTCATACGGCTGCCTCATTTGCTTTGCCAACTGGCCGCCCCGCCCCGCTCCCGTACATATTATCATCAAACCACCCAAACTCACCCAAGCTGCAACCCCTTGGCAACCTGCTGACTGCGTTTTTTTTTGTATACCCTCTACGCAAACAATGTTCTAAAAAAACGGGTATCTCTAAGTTGTGTGAATGTATTTATAATTTAAATCTTCAATATATGTATAAAAGTACACTCAATTCTCTTTTTATGAGAACTTTTGTATGCGATTTCAAAGTTATGCGATTTTATTGCCTGTGCATTTTGTATGCGATTCCACTTTATATTAAATTTTCATTCTTTACAGAATAGTCAATATAAAAGCGCAACTTTGGTATGCTCAATATTTTTCATTTCTTTCGTTGTGTAAAGCCAGATGTTTGGTTGATCACGAACTTCCTTTTTTTTAAGTTTAAAAATACTAAATTTTTTTTACGATGGGAAAAGCGAAAAGCAATTTCCTTAGAAATAAAATTTACAATTTTATATTACTTAGCATAAGGAAAAAGATCTACTAGATTTGGAATTTATTGAAAATTTTGGAATCCTCGTTTCTTCAAAAAAGTTAATGTATCCACTGCTTTAATTTTTATTGAGTTGGTATTGACTGATCGATGCGATTTTTTGGTCTTATGAGCTTTTCGAAAATTATGGAACACTTTTTTATGCGGGTTTCTGTGGAACACATCTACCGCATATAAGGAGAATTTGAGTGTAGAAATAAATACTTTAGGCATATATAAAAAAATCCCTTTTTTCTTTATGTGGCAAGAGATTCGACTATTAAGAGCTAGAACAAAATGTATATGTTCGAGTGTCGTACAGAGTATGTCGTAGTCGTGCACTTCCAACTAATTCATTGTAACTTGTTTTTATTTGCTGCTCTGTTGCTTTGCAGTTTCTCAAACTGCTGTTAGCATAAATTTCAAAATTAAAATCGCAACGGCGACATATGCGCGCGGGCGCACCCAAACGCCGGCAGGGGGAGGTGTTGTGCCAAGGGGTTTGTTGCCAGGGGGTGGGCGGGGTGGCTGTGCTCTCAAAAAGTAATTATTTCAGGCAAAGACGGCGCCAGGGGTTTTTGTGTCTTTGTCCAGATTCGAGACTCGTTCGCTTTTGTTGCAGCTGTCACTTCACTTTGACATTTCGCTGGCATTAACTAACGCGCTCTCTCTCTCTCTCTCTCTCTCTCTCTCACTCTCTCTTTTTTTCACCGGTCCTGCTCACCGGTGAGCTGCATTTCTCACTCTCTCTGTCTCTCTTTTTCGACGGCTGAGCAACAACAATTCGTGTTTACATGCGCAATAATTATAAAATTTACGTTTGTTGTAATTGTTAAATAAATCAATGTCACGGTGCTTTACCCAAACTGCATTGTTCGACGCTTTAGCTGTGTTTCCTCCCTGCACCCTCTCTCTACCCTCTCTGCCCTGCGGGGTGAGAGCTGTGCAACTTTTTTGTTTCGATTTAATTGCTTGTTAAAGGCGAATTGTGCAGCCATTGCACGTTGAGTTAATGATCCAGGAATGTGCTGACTTGCAATGGCCTGTAAAGTGCCCAGGGGGAGGGTAGTTGGGTTAAGAGACGAACGGGGAATTGGTATTGGGATTGACACGCAGGGGATGCTATCTCAAGTGTATTCCGGCAGTTAGCATTGCTTGAAATTTGATTTTTGCTGCAGCTTCAGTTCAACTGAAACTTTACACTTACAATCGATGCTCAGTCAGCTCGGCAACGGAATAGTTGGGGTATTTGTTGTCCAAACAACTCTGCTATCCAATTGTAGGCTTCGGGCAACACTTTTAATGCAAATGCGGCAAAGCATTGTATAAATTGTGCTTTGCACTCATTTAAATGCACTTCGCATTTGACAGTCAAAATATATTCCATTTTTAATTTCCATGCAAGTTTAAAAAGTCAATTAAATTAATGAAAAACAAAACTGTCTAAATATTCATACTGTTTAAAAAAAAAGAAAAGCGGACACATGTCATGTGTTTATATACTATAATGAAAAGCTCAGTTAAAATCGAATTAAAGCTGTGCAATTGGCAACACTTAAAGCTAAAAGCTCTATTAATTATTGCCTAATTTAGCGAAATTTTGCTCTTCTTCAAGTCAAGTTTTTAGCACTCTCTACTTTGTTAGAGCTCATTTAAAGAGCATCTAAATTTCGGCCTGTCTGCCAATATTTGCTGCCTTCATTTGTTGCATAGGCAAAAATCCAGTCACACACAATCAATTTGATGTCAAATTTTTTGGACCACAACAATGGAAATGCAGCTTCATTAAATATGAAATTCAAACTAAAAGCAATTGCAGATTGCACTCAGAGAGCTGAGGAATGGAGCTGGGATTAAGACTGGGACTGGGACTGGGACTGGGACTGAGACTGGGCCAACATTCATGCTGTGTGCGACTTACGAGTATGACATGTCTCTGGGCCTGTTACCAACTTTGTGCCCTGCGCCCAGCCTCCCACTGCTCGGCTTTGGGAGCCAGAGACATTTTACAATTTTTGCAATTGCAGGGCGAACACACAAAAAGCGGACAGCAGCCAAAGTGGCGACTTACACACAGATACACACACATACACACACACACAGATACAAATACAGATAGAAATACAGACACTTGAAGTATTAAATAATTTGGTGCCATTGTGTTGACACCACGACTGAGCAAAGCAACTGGAAACTGGTGTCATGCATGTGTGTCTGTGAGTGTGTGTTCATGATTTCAAATTATTTCTTCATTTTGTGTTAAAATATGCAAAAAACCAACAAGAAACTGGCACAAGACAAGTCAACGTTGGCGTCATTGTGATAAGTTCTAATGCAGAGCATTCAAATTTTATAATATCCTGTATGAGACTAACTAAAAGATCGGCTTTATAATTGCAATTCGAGTTGGTTTAAATAATTGGTTATGAATTTTTTATTCCCTCGCTCTCTCTCTGTCTTTCTCTAGCATAGCTAGCGTGGTTTTGCTCTCTTGAATTTACTTTCTCGAGAGAGTAAGATTGTATTATTTCCTTTTGTGTCTTATTCGCAAACGTTCAACTGGAAGCGCAGATTTTTGTGAACGTGCACAAACGATATATTTTGTTTTAAACTTGTTTATTTGATTATTGATTTATTAAATTGTAGAACATAAATAAATCAAAAACTCTTGTAAAAATGTATATATAAGCGATTTAGCGAAGTACGAATAAATTTTCCGCAAATTTGAATAATACAAGTTTTTAGACGTACAAAAAAAATTCTTCTTATTTTGTATATTATCGCAATAATTAACGAATAGTTGTGGCTTAGGTAGGGCATCGATTCGTCGATATTCTCTAGGTCTCCTTAGTTCATATTTACTTTCTACTTATGTTATTGTTGGCATTGTCGTTGTCTGCATTATTTGCCGTTTGATTCCTACCATTTTTCATCCATGTCTGCATGTTTGCATGCCCTGACAAAGGACAATAATAATGATGATGATGATGATGATCATAATGATGAGGATGCTGTTGCTGATGAGGATGTTGCTGCTGTTGGTGTTGGCTGCCAGACTTGGTTGGTGACTCGGTTTTTGTGCCAGTGCATGCGAGTATTTGTATGCATTTCCCATTTGGCTCTTGTCATTGAGAATAAACAACGTAATTGCAAGTTTGTGTGGGCGACACAAAACGCTGGCGACAAATAATCCAAATATACAAGTAAATAAGTATCTCTGCATACTTAAGAGCTCCCTTGTATTTTTGGCTCTTGGCAGCGCTTTGGCGACCGACTCTGGACATAACATTTGGTGCCGGCATATCGTTAATGTCAGCAGCTTTATGATGCAACGACCTTTGTGACTGGACAGCGTCTTCAAAGAACGTACCCGGAAAGGCCGGACTCAAGCTACATGCAACAGCTACATGCAACATGCTATAAAATTTATGGCACACGTGTATGTGCGGCACGCGGCTCATTCCCCCCATACCCATTGCCATTCCGATTCCCATTTCCCATTCCCGGAACACATGTGGGCTGCATCTGTAGGAGGGCGCTCTATGACTTCTTCCATGTTCCAAGTTCCAGGTTTTCTCTTTATAGATTTAGCTCATAATTTTTGAAAACCCAAAACCTTTTACTTTATGCCGCAGTTTAACGAGCTAATCGCACGGATTGTGGTCGTTGTTTTCATACCCTGTATTTCTAACTATGACACTTGGTATATACAGTTTTGCTAGAAGAATAGAAAAAATTTTATTAAATTTAAATTTGTATACAAAAATTTTAAGTTTATGTAGCTTGAACTAATATCTATAATTATATTATTTTTTAGAGTTCATATAAGCACACATTAGTCTCTAGGCTGCACACTAAACTAAAGGGTGTCTTTTAGCCGAGCCAACTAAATTTTGTTTTTTTTTTATTTTATTTTATTTTTTTTGCTATTCTTCCGCCGGCATCGACTGTCAGTTGCCGAAGCGCCTCTCATTTTTGTTGGGCAATTAAAGTGCAGTTTTGCTGAAAGACATTTATGCGCCGCGGCCGTCGACTTGTTGAGTGATTTGTACTGTTTTGAGGCACTGTGTGTGGGCGTGGCCCCGCGGCAACTATGTTGCTCAGCAATCAAGTTGTCAAATGTCTTCATTTGCAGCATCCACACACACACACACACACACACACACACACACACACACAATAAAGACACTCTAAAGTCAAATTCGTTGTACAAATTCAACTTCAATTGTTTGCAAATTTTATTTGCTTCGAGTAGAGGGAGGGGTGGAGCTAGAGTAGGAGCAGCTGGTCACCACCATGACGAACAGCCGGCTAATGTGACCATTCCATAGTACTCAGTACTTTTCGCTCCAGTCCACCCCACCCCTCAATACCCTATGCACGCGCAGTTTTCGTTTTTCGCAGTTTTCCATTAGCAATTGTGAAGTTCGTGCTGTTGTTGTTTTTGTTTTGCGCACTTGAACGCATCCCAGCAATGCCGCAAACCCAAATATCTATTTCGATTGCGTGTTGGTTGCCCCTATTTCACATGGGTCAGCGCCGCGGTCCAGGGGATTACACATAATAATGACGCATAAATCCGGCAACGACAAAACGCATTCAATGCTCACTGATTACCGGTCGAAGGGCCGAGTGGGTGAGGGTTGTGCCATCGGTGGTGCGATGCAGCTTATTTAACTTGGTAGCTAAATTGTGGTAAGAAGTATGCAACTATAATGATCATTGAGATCAACTAACTGTAGGCTGATATAAGCCAATAGTAACTAAGATTTCAATCTCAGCCCAAAACTATACAAAACTCATTTCTACAAAAAGAAAAAAATTTAAAAAAAAATGGAATTTTAGCTGTGGGCTAATGAAGAACAAATACTTAAATATGTCTATTGATTTTTATTTTAACATATGTACATACAAAAATATGTTTCTTTATGTTAACATTTTTATGTGTTGTTAAATTTTTGTTTTAGATTTCATAAACTAAAGAATATAAACTGTATAAATAACTGTTTTACATTTGATAAATAATTAAAATATGTAAAATAAAATACAATATATACCAACATATATTGCCGTGCATAAATACCACATATGGACTTTAATTTAAAAGTCCACAGCATAAGCACATAATCCAATAGTGTTTTTTTTTTTATTTGGCTCTCCTTTGACTATTCGCAACTGCAGCGAGCTAATTTGGAATTTTAATTCCGTTTATTGCCGCATTGAAAGCGCAAAGGAGCTGCCAAAAGAAAAACGAATTCGAGATATATAATATGGAATGGTCTGGTCTGGTCTGGGCTGGTTGTAGAAATATGAGTGGCAGCCGCAGACAAGACGTAGGATTTGGGCATATTTCTGGCAACGTTCGGTGGCTGGCCAAATGCTTGCCAAATGCCGCAGCTGCTTTGAAGCGCCGCCAGACGGGGGCAGGGGGCAGGGGCAGCTTGGCTGCAGCCTCCCTCCCGCTGGCAAAGTGAGCGAAATGTGTAAAAGGGGGTGGGGGGTAAGCAGGGCGCGGCGGGGTAGGGCCACTCGATGCGACAATTGTTGAAATTTAAGAGGACGCGACGCATGTTGCAAAATGTCGCAATTTGCCGGCGCTCGCACACGATGGCCGCGTGTGGCACGTGATGTGAAAAATGATGCGCACACATTGAGTAGTTGCGCCGGTGATCGGATCACAACATAATCTGAGCCACGTTATCACTTTGGTAAACAGCAGCCGATGCGGCCAGCTCGAATATCAATTGTGCAGACCTTTCACCCAACTCAACCCAACCCAACCCAATCCAACCCTCCCCTGCCTTCGCCTTGTCTGTCGTCTTGCTAATCTCAAAGATACTCAGCACATTCGGCATATTACACGCTGAACTTGTGGGAACGCAACTGCTCGGTGGGGTTGGAAAATTTTGAGGTTCCTCTTGGCTCAGGCGGCGAATAACAAAACCATCGTAAAAAGGAAAATAAAAATTATTTCAAATTGATTACGCAAACTCGTGAAGGTTATCGTCAACAAAACAAAAAGAACAAAAAAACAGAATTCTTGTCACATGAGACTTGAGAGTTGGCAACATGTGGCATCAAATTTCAATTGAAGTGGCCCGTTAAAAAAAAGGGCCACACATAAATATAATAAACAAAATGCATTTGGAACGAATGCGATAAAGTCGCAATTTTATTATATTTGATTTTATTAATAAACAATATTTTATATTGTGGAAATTAAAATGAAGGCCGAAGCAGAAAATATAATTAAAGTTAACTGCATCTGTTTTCAATATATATAGAAATATTTTAATCTTAACTTATTAGAGGAATGAACTATTTCCGAATGAGATATTTTGTTTTATACATCACAATATTAAAGCAGCCCTTAAAAGATCTTGCATTGAATCGAATTTAGAACAAGCTCTCAAACTGGTTTTAATAATTTAATAAATTCATATGCAATTAATGCATTTCTGGTACTTAAACCTGACTCATTGAGAAATACGTGACCTATCACAATGATTTAAGTTCTACTCTCAGGTTTTTTTTTTTTTACAAATGTATCAGTTATTGCAAACTAAACATATATACAAGGTTTTTCTGAATTCTCAAAAATTTCATACCTATCAGTAATTTATTCATAAGCAAAATACACTTTACTGCAAAGTTTACTAAGATATGGGTATGCCACATTCATTTTGATATATACAGTATATATTTTTACTTGTTTAAAAAACAAAAGAAAACAAAACAAATGTTATGTTGTCCAGTGCAACTTAAACAATAAGAGTCTGGATTGCAGTGAGAATATTTATATGGCTTTTAGTTTAGTATTATATGCTTTTCAAAGTGGTTGACATTACCGGAGCCTCAATATGGAAAATATAGCCAGCTTATTTATATTATACACCTTGTTCCTCACAACGCAACTGAGCTTTGCCAGTTATCCATTTTATTGCAATTTTAGACCTCCTCCACCACCGATCGATCCACTTGTGAAAGAACTGAATATTGAAATTCGAAAGCAGGCAGCTCAAATACAAGAGCTCAACTCAGTGTCAAAACTATTTGACAGAATGGAACAAAGCAATTTGGATCTTAAATTGGAATGCTTAAATGAGTTAAACGAGTTAAAAACAACATTAGCTTCTGTGCCAGATATTTTGGAAATTAAATTGGATAAATTGCATGCGGATCTAATGAAACCAGTTGGACTCAATAATGAACTAGTTCATGTTCAAGCTAAAGCGTCTTTGTGTGTCACCGAACTAATTGACCTTAGGCAGAAAATTATAGAATATAAAAAGCTGGAAACACAGTGCGACAAGTTAAGAGACAATGCAACTGGCTTACAAGCAACTTTGCAGAAGCAAACTCAAAGCAACAGCGAAAAAGATCAAGAGATTGCGAATCTGAAAGCCCAGGTAGACTCTGATGCTGAGCGATTGAGAGGGTTGAGAGAAGGGCTGAATGAATTGCGGCTTAAACTCAGTGAGAAGGATCAACGAATTGACACACAGACAAAGCTCATCCACGGCCAAGAAGCCGCATTAATAGAACTCAAAAACAAAACACACTTCGATGCGATAAATATCCAGAAACTAGAAGCCAGACTTTCAGCCTACTCGAGCTGTTGTCAGGCCAAGAATTGTCTGACATTTGGCAACTCCACGGATGTGCATGTGCTAAATCTGCCCGGTGCCGAACCATTTGAGGCACTGTGCAATGGACGCATTGCAGGTCCCGGCTGGACCGTGGTCCAACGTCGCATCGATGGCAGCGTCAATTTCTATCGCAATTGGAGCGATTATCGCACAGGCTTTGGTCAACTGGAAGGCGAGTTTTTTATGGGCTTAGAGAAACTGCATCGCATCACTTCGTCCGAGGCCCACGAGCTCTACATTCAGCTCGAAGATTTCAATAATGAGAAACGCTATGCGCGCTATGACAAATTCGAAATAGGCAGCGCCGAAGAGGATTATGCCATGAAATCCCTGGGCGTATACTCTGGCACTGCCGGGGATTCACTGAGGCTCAATGCGTATGCGAAGTTTAGCACATTTGATCGGGATAACGATTCCGATGATGGAAACTGCGCTCAGAATCTAGCCGGCGGCTGGTGGTACTCCAAATGTGGCTTAAGGTGGAGCAACTCATATTGTTAATGCATTTTGTGTAATATATCATTTTTTGTACTTCTAGTAATTTAAATGGGAAATATCTAGGCGAGGACGTGGACTCTGATAACCCACAGACTTCTATCTTCTGGGACGAATGGCTGGGTTACGATTATTCACTTAAGTCCGTTCTCATGATGATACGTCCTAAGTCTTTTATAAAGTCCGACAATATGTTAAGTTAACAAAATAAATATCTATTATACAGTCTACTTTTCGACATTTTTAGTAATATTGACAGTAGTAGTAGATTTATGTAATTTCCATTTGTCGGAGATGTCTTATTGCACTGATTGTATTTATTTAAACTGCGTTATTAGGCATTTTATAGGTAAAGAGTATACAAAACATCAATTCAATTTGTTGACCAAAATAAATAATATTATTAAAAAAAGTTAAGTTCTTAATATAATTGTAAAACAATTTTTCTTTACGCTATATCTGGACCAGCACTGATAATCGAATCAATCAACTGATAATCAAGTTGAGCTTCCTTTTCCTTTAACAATATACCCTCTCGAAGATTATTCATTTTTTTCCGATCGGCTTGAAGATTGTACCTCAGTTTTAATCAATGCAATCTAAAAATCTTTATATTTTTCTCTTCTCAAAAATGTTGTCATCAAATCTTAACCAAAGTTGTTAAAATTAACAATTATTAAATAAATTACAATTTGACGCATATTTTAAGAATTTAGTTCTAGAGCATTTGAAAGTCGGAAATGCAGCTCAGCAGCTCTTATCAGCTTTTATATAAAAGCAGCAAAACAGAATATGAAATATATATAATATTTCGAATATAAATATGCCAGGCCAACACATATAAATTTCAGACAGTTTGATTTTGTTTTCCGTTAAGTAAATAGTGCAATGCGAATATTAAAATCAGAATAAATTAATTGGCTCAACATATAAAAACACATATTCAATTTGTGTACTCATAGTAAAATGCAATTCTCAGTGCTTGTGATTATATTGCTGGCATGGCCATGTCTGGGTACGGAGATCCCAACTCTCGAGGGCAGTTGGTATAGTATAGCACAGCTTAAGTTGCTCGCTCAAGAGTGTGAAGAGAACATTCTGAGGAACGAAGAAGAGTCAAAACATTTGGAAAGTGAAATCACGGAATTCAAAAGTGAAATGAATGTTTCAATGTTTTTTGAAGAGTTTGAAACAATGCGAAATCAGTTAAAACAATTCGATGAGATACAAATGATCTCAAGTTTTCATAGAGCAGCTCTTTTGAATATAGAGCCAACGCTCTGTCTACCCGATCAGAAATTAACGGGAACCCATAAAATAAGCCTACACAACAAACACATCGAAGTTAGCTGCGGAGGAGACAAAACTGCCGGACCCGGCTGGATTGTTATACAGCGCCGCATCAATTACAATTTGAGCTTTGAAAAAACGTGGAATGAGTACAAGAGGGGATTTGGAAACAGCAACAACAATTACTTCATTGGCCTGGAAACACTGCACCAATTGACAAATCTGAAACCGCACGAACTCTACATACGACTTGAAGATCTGAAAGGCGAAACTCGTCATGCTCGCTACACTCACTTCCAGATTGACAATGAATCTAAAAACTACGCGCTAACATCTTTGGGTGATTATAACGGCACTGCTGGCGATGCTTTGAGAGATGCTTTGTATCAATCGTTCCAGGCCTCCTCCTCCTCCTATAATTTCCAGCATAGAACCAATTACAATGCAGGCTGGTGGATTGGATATGATCAACGGGGCAGAGGAAGGTGCGTAACTAAAAATTCTCTTATAATAGTATATATATATATTTGTATATATATACATTTTTTTCTCTCCAGTAATCTAAATGCACTGATTAGTATTTGGTGGAAGTGGCCCGTGAGCTTCAAGTCTGTGGAAATGATGATACGTCCGCAATTGAAGAGCTGTGCAATGCATAAGAAAAACCATAAAAGTTGGTTAGATACATTTTTATGTCCCGAAAGTTAATAAAATATATAAGCATGCTTGCATACACACATTATATATATTATTTATTGTGGTGTCTTATCAGTGTATTAGAGAGGCGAAGGAATTGGGAAGCGCTGATAGTGCACGGAAGTTTTTGACAGCCGTTTATTCATACTTTTGTTTAAATCAGCATCAAATTTCCGACGACTCAGTTCAATTCATTTGTTTCATGCGCAACGTTTATATCGGCCAAATAAATAAAAGTAAAATGCCGAAATTCGGATTAGTGCTTTTGATTTTGCTGTTGTTCTATAAAAAAACTCTGGCTTATGATGAACTGGGTGTTTCCAATATTGAGGCTTTACAAACGCAGGTCAATCTACTGGAAGATGATATAAAATTGCATGAAGCGCAATTACGTGACTTGGATTTAGAAACTGATGAACAATTAATGTCAATCGATTTTATTCAAACTGCCAATTCAGATGATTGGCAACCGAAAATCGCCAATGAACTATTTAATACAAATGCGGAGCTAAGCAATTGCCAAGTTGATAGGGAGAATCTTCAAAAAGCGTTAGCAGAATCTGAAGATAATTTATTTCAAGTCAAATCTATGGCAGATAATTGTGAAACTAATCTCGTAATATGTGAAATGCGTAAGCAAAGAACGCACAGCTGGCGGCGAAACGTAGACTTTAGAGCCAACTCACATTTGACACATAAAAACTGGCGAAGACACCAAAACCACCAACACAGCTTTGATTACGAATCGCATTTTGTGCACATCCATCCAGATTTTGCATACTTGCGTGCTTAAAGAAGCTTCATACCATATCTCAATCGCAGGCCCACAAACTGTTTATATTTATGAAAGATTGGAAAACTGATCCGGAAAATCTTTAACAACAAGCAAAATTAAGTAGGTAACAATTGTCACATATCTGCAATCAATACTATTAACAAGTAATAATCATATATGAAAATAAAAAACCAAAACTAAAATTTTCTCATTAAAACCGCTTAATAAAATATAAAATTAAATCTACAGATATCTTTGTAAATTTGAAAAAAAAAAACAACTATATGCAATCAATAATATTTATAAAAGATATACATATCTGATTCAATGAACAAAATACAACTTTCTCATTAAATACACATTATAAATTAGTAAATGAAATCTTTTGATGACTCTATCAATTTAAAGGTCTCCTTCTGTGAGTTTCGATTATTGTCATCAATATTAATTGTTTGTTAATCGTACCATTATGGGAAATAATTGATATAATTATGACTTTTAGCATTTGTAATATATTTATAAATTTATCTACAAAAGTCTCGTTGAAAATTAAAAAATAAAATTTTTTCTATAATAAATAAACAAGATTTTGATGAAATATTGTTCTCAGACAAATGTTTTTTATATATATGCAAAAAGCTTGAGCAACAATAGAGTGTTGTGGAATTCCAAATAAATCGTTACTTTTGCTTGGAGTATTTGAGATTATTATTCCCTAGCGCTTATCATCTGCTTTTCGGAAAAATGGGGTCAAGTTCACAACGAGGAGCACAGTTGGCAAAAGGTCAGCTGTCAGTTCCGCCCTTATCTCGAACAAATCACCAAAAATACAAATACAACCAGACAACGAGCTCATCTCGAATCGGAACAGTCACAAACGCAAGACTCCCAGACTTTTCGGCTGTGAGCGACCCTCAGAGAGCTATAAAAACCGAACAGAGCCCGGCGAATAAATGTGAGCGCATTTCTATGCAATTAGAGGCAAAGACCCCGATAGATAAAAAAAAAAAAACACCAAATGATGCGCTCAAAATGTAACAAATAGTAAATTTCATTTTGTTCTTTTATATATATTTTTTTTTTGGTTTTTTGGATTGTTTTTTCGTTTTTTATGTCGAGACAATAAAAGCCACACACGCCGCAGCCGCCTGCCTGCCCACTGCTCTCGGCGGATGGTTGATACGATGGTACCATCATATCTAAAACTGGCGACACTTGACAATGGCGACGTGTGGTCCACGGCTCGAGGCCTGGAACTTGGTATCTGAGTTATGAAACACTTTCCGAAAGAAAGAAAGAAAAAGTCGTGCAATAAATAAAATGCCTCAAAGTGCACTTAAGATAAATGTAGGGTGCGGGGAGCAAGAAAACCATAAGTGGAAGCCACAAAAACTGAAACTTGAAAAATTGAAAATGTGGGTCAAGTTGATGTTCGAACTGGAAGTTTGTCACGCATACATAAATTCCGAAAAATGCAAAATCAGTTTAGACTATTCCATTTGTTTCTTTCATATTTACTGGGATTAGTTTTGGGGTTAAGTTTCTGCAGACTTGGCAGTTGCCATGGCAAATGGCAAATGGCAAATGGCAAATTGAGCTATCAACGTTTTGGGTTTCAATGTCAGACGAAATCAATAAATCGCATAGATAGTGATTACTTCCAGGTGATTAGACGTGTGTCTTCTGCTTCACCGCATAATATGGCCGAAATGTATGCACAAAGGTGAATGGTAAATGCCTGGCATACGCTTTCCCACCTAACTAAACCCCAGATACCCAGATATCCGGATACCGAAAGCCCGGACGCACTTACGCCTGACTGGGTTTTTTCACACGTAGCGACGTGCAGGCTGGCGGGCAAAAATCATAAGGCAAATTACTTGGGTCATGCGAGTTTGGGTTCGGGCCAGCCGAAACTAGCTGTCGATGGCCAAAAGTTTGTTGACCACGTTTGCCAAAAGGTCTTGCCAAGATGGGTGCCCACAATAATTTATAATTCAATAAGTTAAAGTTGAATGCAGTCCAAGCCTATAGAGAGAAGTTAAGGTGTACACACACACACACACACACACGGTTACATATGTGTGTGCCCCGGGGGCGCATGCCACACAATTCACCTGGAAGGCAACTCAGAAGCGAAGATTAATTGCTGCAGCGCCTTTTGTTGCCGGCACTTATCTGCCCCCCTCTCTCTCTCTCTCTCCCTCTCTCTTTCTCTGGCTCTTCGGCTGACTATCTGCGCGATAAGGAATTTTATTCGCTGCCCAGTCCCTAAGCCGTCCCTAACCCGTTTCACCTGAAAGCGCGGACCCGGCCAGCGCACGTAATTGCATTTTGTTTGGCATCTCATTTTAGTTACGGTCTGGCAACTCGGCAACTGGCGACTGGAGTTGCCTCGACTCGAGTCGCCTCTTGATGATGTGGATAACGCGCCTACGAGCATAAGTGTCGCCAGGGCGATTAGGCAACAACAACAACTACAATGAGTGCCCACCATGAATCAAAACCAAGTTTACCAGACACATCAAGGCAAAGAGCGAAAGAGAGCAAGAGCGGGGAGCTCTGGGAGGGTCCACAGAGGGGACAGAGGGCAGCTAGGTGCCCCACGAAAAGTGAGTGACTGACTCGATTCGTTAACGCCGCCAACTGTCACATGATTTTGAATAATGCGGCGCTCATTTGAATTATTGTTGTCGCCGCAACGACCCTCAGCGTGGCCAACACGCAGTTAGCCAAAAGGGTTCAGCTCCCCCCTCCCTCTCCCAGCCCCTTCTGCTTCTTTAACCAGAATTCTAACACAGACAATTTGTCTGTCTGCCTCGCACAAAAGTGCCGAGTGATCTAAAGATGCTGTTGCATCTGAAACTGATAAGCAATGAACTAGATAAGGTTGATGTGCAAGAGTGGCAAAGGCAAAGGAGAGGTTGCAAAGGCAAGGCTTTGAAGCAAAAACAATAAAGCAGACACAAAGTATTCTAAAGCTATTATCCACTTAGGCTAATTACTTGCAAATAAGTGAGGAATTAAATACATTTTTAAAGCTTGTCACAAAGTTCGTAACGCATTGAAGCATTAAACTGCGACCGAGAAGATATATTCTTGATTAGTATCAATAACCTAAGTCGTATAGCTGTGTTCGTCTGTTTGTTTGCATTTTATATATGCAAATATTTTTAAATGGTATCTGTAATGTTCATATTCAGTAAGAAACTTTTTTAAATTAAATTCAAATATAATACAACGTTGTTATTAGCTTGCAGAGAATATTAAAATTTTATCATGAAATTTTGACCCTATAAACATGCTATCGTCATGGAACTTTGCAGGCAGAAAATATAGCAATACATATAGCATATATCTTAATAAAACCTGTACGACAATTTCTATGCCACTTTTCTTCGATCTTAGAACCGTTCCACTAAAACAAAAAATTCAATATTTATTTTCTATTTCTGTTCCATATCCCGTATATCGCTTAGTCCAAATCTGGATCTTAGTTTCCTTAGAACATCCACATAGATATGTATTAACCTGGTTATTTTAGAGCTGCATTCTTGAAATTTTCAGCATAACTTCCAGTTACTGGAATCCACTCGACAGTTGTGCTTGGCGCCCAAGCTTCTTGGGTCCATCACAGATCCCACATTATCATCTCTTCAATTTGAATGCATTTCCTAATTATTTATCTCACATGCTTTGAAATAATTTGTAACCCTTTGTAACCTTTTGCTCAACAGATTCGACACGGCTGGTCATTTGTCTTGAACCTACTAACACTTGATGATTAAGCGACGCCTTTCTATGGTCACCTGTTCGGGTCGGATCGTAAAATAGATGCATTTTATAATTTGTTTGCATCGCTAGTTTGACGTTACGAGTGGCGCCTCGGCCCCTTCCCCTTCCCCTCCTCCTCCTCTCTCTCCACTTCCTCCACTCCACACCGAAGCAAATGTAACGCGCTACTCGAGTTGATTTTGTGCTTAGTGAAAGTAATTTTTGGTATTTTTATGGTCACATTAGATAGAGTGAGAACGAGAAAGAGGGTGAGAGAGAGAGAGAGTGTGTGTGCCATTAAGGCTGCATTCCTTTAGTGTGGAGCTTGTCAAAGCATTTTGACTGGGTGTTGAAAGCTCTTGGCTCTAAAGAGCACATCCAGCACTTTACATCGAATTGCTTAATCCGAGTGGCACACCTCCCACCCCCTCGTAGCCGCCTCTGTGGCGCATTCTTTTATTGTTGCTGCGTTGACAAAAGCGATTAAAATAATTGGCTCGCGACGAGTTCGTTTGTGTAAAAGCCATTTGCATCTGATTTATTGCATTATAAATTGTGCGCATGCCTAAGTAGCTACGATTTTGAAAATTTTAGAAAGTTGTCGTCATCTTGAGAACGCCTCTATAGACAACACTTACTCGTATTTTATTGACGGCCCATTCATAAATTATGCCTAATGAGCCGGCGATGCCACAGAAAGCGCCCTCCACCCACAAGTTTTGTTATATTACAGTTCCTAAACTCTGGTCTGGACCGTGAAATTATAATTGGAAAGGAATGCGCAATGAGGCGTTAAACTAATGCAAAAGTTAGCGCTGCTATTAATCAGCTGGATCCATATATCTGAATGATCTAAAACTCGATTTCACAATATCGATTTGGGCCAAGATAGAACATATGAAGGAAGTATTATTTAAAGAAGGAAGTATTATGTAAAATGTAACATAGAGAAATATTCAAAATTCTGAAGTTTTTATATGAAATCAAACCTTTTTAAATAAATAATACAAAATTAAATTTTTCAAAAATCAATTTTAAAAATTTAAAAAATTTTTTAAACTAAATTTAAAAAACTTTTCGAATCCTTGATTGATTAGAATTTATAGGCTTAATATAATTGTCATTTTTAAATCACATGATAATTGTTTTAACTTAAAATAGATATTCGTATACGTAGATATTGATGATTTAATTTGGGAACCTAAATAAAAAAGAAAACCATCTATTTGCCTAGCTTTGTGCATCCATTTACAGCTGTCCATTAGGATTATCAATTTGTTGCACCTCCGACACGCTTTCTTTGCTTTGCATATCTATGGGTACACAATTCCCAATACCCACTCCAACCTCTTTGGGATTAGCCAACAAACTGTCATCTGCCCACGCAATTTGCGAGCAAACTCTGAAAATATTTTCGACCCGTTCGTAGTGCTCTGTCTCCGGGTGAAACCTTCTCATGATTGCACAGTTCTGCAATTACAAATTGTCGTATCACTGGCTGATGGATCCCTTGTCTCGCTTTGTGTGGTGGTTTTTCAGATGACAGTGTTAATTTCCTATCTGTGGCAAATATTTACCAACAACTGATCAAAAGGCGAGCGCCGAACCCAAGTGCTGAGGTGCGCTCAGGGCGGCGTGGAGGCGGTGGGCGGGGAGTGGGGTGAGGGTGAGGGGCTGGTTATTAATCAAAAGCATACAATTTTTTAATGATGTTGGCGCACGACATGACATTGTTGTCGTTGTTGTTGTTGTTGTTGTTGTCGTTGCACGGCTGCGATAATATTTGGATTAGTTCAAGTCAATTGCATCTTGGCCAACAGTTGGACTGCGGCGCGTGCTGGCCAAGAAGCAAGACGACGCCTGCTTGTCGCCTGCAATGAGACGAATCTAATGTTGCACACGTGTCCAAACGGTGGCTGCACTCCACGGCGGGTGGTAGGTGGTGGTTGCTGGGTGGTGGATAGCTGTGTGCGGCTCCCAGATAGCCGGCCAAGAAAGCAAGTTAAATGTTGTGTTAAGATTAGCAACGGCCAACGCCGCGCCGAGACCACAAAAGCGGCTTATCGAGTGGGTTGGGGCTCGCACATGGCAAGGGTTCGGTATCGGTATCGGGTTCGGGTTTGGGTTCAGGCTTGGGTTTGGGCTTGAGGTCGTCATTCTACGTGCGCGGCATTACCAAAATCGAAAACAAAATGGAATGCGGGCGACATTATCGGCAAACAAACTGTGCAAGCCGAAAATGCCGTCTTTTATTTTTTTTTGGGCTATGCTCCTTGACTGCCTAATGACGTCGCCAGGAAGTTGAGGAGCCGCAGGTGTTGCCTGGAGCCTTGTGCCTGAGCCATAAAATATGCTCACACTGCGCATAATTTATGGCATCCAAAGTACAAAACATGGAATTAAGTAAACCCTGCGCTAAATGCTAAACAAACTTCAGACTGCTTATCAAAGGGCTCTGCGGCTATTGTAAAGACGCCTCTGCAAATATGGGAATGCAATCAGAAAAAGACAGGGTATTTAACACCTTGAAATCGGAGTGTGTGTGGCCATCAATTATACAAGATTGAAAAAAATGTTGAGCTAATCGGTAGAGTATACATATTTACTTGAGAGATATAGCCTGAAACATTTTAAAGGCAAATTGGTAAAAAATTACTAAAAGAACCAAATATAGATGTAAGAATATAAAAATCAAAAAAATGCGCTCTTGAAGATTGTCTTGTGATTGTTTTTGTTTCAGTAAATTATTAGTATACTTTGTTTCCCTTTTTTAATAATAAATACAAGTAAGCATTTTTGATATTCCATATTATAGTAAATTATATATTTAGGTGACTAATTGAAGTAAGCGAATATATATAAAAAAAACCATATATTTAAATAAAGGGAAAAATATTTATATTTACTATTTATTTATTTATGTAAGACTGTAATAAATATATTTTTAAATTGCTTGGCAAGACGTATAGAAAATAAAATAAATATGATAAGAAATAAAATGAATATTCTTTGAGACAATTTCGAATTCAATAAACCACAAAGTTAAAGGCAAGCATTTAACAAATTGTTTCTGTAAATGTAAAAGCATATATCATAGTGCAGCAATATCCTTACACATGTTGAGCACCTGCATCAGCCTTTAAGCACTCCTCCTTTCAAACTCTTTCTGTCTGTCACACACACACACACACACGCGCACACACACGCGCACACACAATCTCAACTGTCCTGTGGGCAAATTGAATGGCAAATTTGTCTGCACGCAGCAGCAGCAGCAGCAAAAAACTTTTTAATTGAAAAACAATTTTTATCCAATTTCTTGTCAAATTTTTTGGATATATTTTTTTTATTTGGGACTGAGGTTAAGGCTGCTAAGAGGTGCGGGCGGTTTTTCGGACAGTTCAAGTTTCATAAATGTTATTGAGTTTCTTCCTTTTTTGTATTTTCTTGCAATTTGTTTAACTAGTTTCTGTAACTCGCACGCTGCGAGCCAGTGGAGGGTGGAGGGTGGAGGGGGCTGGGTGGGTGTGTGTAGGATGGCTGTTGTGGAACGTCGGTCATTTATTGACTTGACTTCCGTGCGTATGTCGCAATTTCCGGTTTACGGCAAACGAAATAAAAACGTAATTTAACGCCGTATAAGCCAGGAGTATTCCAGTTCACCAGCGGCTGCTGTGAGTGCTGCTGTAAGTGGTGCGCAGGGTGGTGCTGACCCACGCATCACTTCGTCCATTAATTGAAATCATAATATTTGCTACTTTATGCCGCAGTCGGGGACTGCAATTAAATTCGCAACGTCTTGAGAGAACCGACAACTTTATTGATATCTATTAGACTTTTCACACTTTGCTGAGAGCTGTGCGATGAGTTTTCAGCTTTGAGCTTCGAGCTTCGCGTCTGAATACTAATTCGCATGCAAATGCACTTGGGCATATTAGTCGTTTTTATGAGTCCCATTGATAAGCAGGAATGAAAGACGCTGACGTTAAGCCACTTTGGCGAACGAACAGCGAGGGCAGCTCGATGAAAGGAGGGAATTTCCTGGGTAGAAAAATTTGATTTTATAAACAAATAAAGCTTAAATTTATTAAATATTAATGTTGAATAAATACAAAAAAAGAAAGTGGCAAATAAAACATATTTTCAGCGACTAATTCTTGTTATTTAATGAGTTATATTTAACATTTAATATATATATACTTCTTAAAAATATATTATTAAAATATATATATAGAGAATTAATATATTGCTTTAAAGACACACTTTTTCATCATTTTTTTTTAATTTAAAAATTATTTAAATTATTGTTGCACTTTATTTAGTTCCCTTTTTGCTTAAAGTTTTTTCAAATGCTCTGGCACATAGTTTTCCGCATAACAATAATTAACTTTCTAGATGTGGATTAACGGTATAGCTGGTAACTTTAAAAGTAGCCCTCGCTGAGCCACTGCCAATGATTGTGTGTGCAGCTGACCAATTGTGAGCACGCACACCTGCCGCCAAACCGCTGAGCCACTGAGCCACTAAAGTCACCTGGTTTATGGCGCCGTGAAACTGCGGGCGCTCCATTTGCACATCTCGATGCGGGTTAAGCTCACACGCCGTCTCTCTCTCTCTCGCCCCCACTCTCTCCCATGCGCTCTTTGGGCATTAGCATTAAAGCGGATCAGTCATTTGGGCGACTGCAAGTTTATAGCCGCCGCCGCTCACAAATGTCTAGAGATAAGCGCAGCGGCCAAAACCGAACCGTTGCGACGGGTTCAACAAACCAAACAATGGACCAGTCGCCAGCGTCGCTTAATTGAATTACCATTGACCAGAGCTGCAACAGCTCCGCATTGGAGCTGCCTCTGATTATCGAATGCCAATGAAATATTTCAGACGGATCATGTGAATTAGTTGGAAAGTCATCCAATTGCTCGCACATTAGCGCATAATTCGCCAATGCCAATGCCTGCTGCAGCTCGTACCCCTCACCCCTCACCCTGCAGTCTTCAGTCTCCTCCTCAGTCTTCGCTCCGACTCCGACTCCTACTCCGACTCTGACTCCGTCTGTCCGGTTAGAAGAGGAATTAACTCGATTGCGCGTTAATTAGGCGCGCTGCGTTTAATGAACTCAATGCGTGTGCGCTTGTGTGTGTGTGTTGTGCGTGGGTGTGCGGTGATTTTTTCAACAGTTTTTAGGCTCGACCACAACTGGTCAGCTCTGGTCATCAGTGGCGGGGTCAGTGGGAGTGATTACACGGGGTCATTTGCTAAACTACCAGAATTGGTTGGGCTATAATTACATATTTCGTATTTACAGCTACTTTTTGTGCTGGGAAGATTCCAATTAATCATCTAAAATTTACAGGAAATACGCACACTCATGATCTAGGCAATGCAAAGCAAAGAAAATGCCAAATTTGAAAAACCAAAGACAATATAAATAAATAAATAGTATATATATTATCTTTGGCTTAATATAAGTTTACGAACAAGCTTTTAATATATCTATATATTTGTATACCTACTTACTTCTAATGCACATATAGATTAAGTAATACATCACAATTTTTTCTTAATGTGGTCTGTTTAAATCTCAGGTTTGTACCTAACACGGAAGCGTAAACTTAACTAGTTGGTAAAGATTCAATTGAGCTCACCTTTTAAATATTTTTCTAATGCAATTTATGTTCTGTGATTTCTCCAATATTCGATGGGTTATTTCAGTAATATCTAGCTGTTTATTTATACATAAATCCGCAACTTAATGCTTAACCTTTCCATCCTCGGCCATCCTGCCCATTCAACAGTTGAGCTACCGCAATTGCATCCATGAGATACTCGAGTAATTGGCACGCGTTCAATTCCCGCACGGCCCATTGAGTGTGCAAATAAATGTGCTTAATTAATTGCATTTTTGCACTTTCGAGTGGTGGCCCAATCCTTCATACCGAGCACCGACCGCCCCATCGCCTACCAATCGATGGAAGTTGACTTCAAATATGCATCAATAAACTCAATTAAACGTAAACGCGAAGCTCTTCAAATCAAATGCACAGCAACCGCTGTGTGAGCAGCTATCCCCTATCACACAAGTGAGGGAGTTGAAGAGGATGATGATGCACTTTGAATACCCTATAAACAAACGAATGTGGAAGTAGGGTAAATTTATGTATCAGCCAGTTTCGGTACCTTGGTTCTTCTCAGTATATAAATCTTGATCATATTATAAGGCATATTATTTCAAGCTCTTCTGTTCATGCCCTTTAATTTATTTTAAATTCGTTATAATACTGAACGCTTGACTTACCCCACATAAAGTATGTATTTGTTTATTTACGTAATGTATTTATGTGTCTATGTTTCTCTCATGTTTATAATTTAGTCCTAAAAATTATCGCGACGGGAATGCAGAAGTGGAATGACTTTAGGTCTAGGCACAGGGTATACCCCAGTCGAGCCTCTCTGTTCTACCTTTTCATATTTTCTTTTAGCCCAAGTCTTGGCTGATCGCAGGGCATTAGTTGCTTGTCATGGCCACGTAGGAAGCTGGGGATTTGCCAGAGGCAAGATAAACTGAGGTGCAAGTCGCAGGGCAAGTGCCTGGCGTGGGCGAAGGTGGGCGTAGGTGGGCGTCTTAACTTGTTTGGCCTTAGATGGCGCATCTTGCGTGGCCTCAAACAGTCTTCAGCTTATGTGGCACAAGCGCATCTTTCAACAGCGGCGCAGCAACATTTGTTAAAGTACAACATTTGGACATGGCATCAAACCAAGACCCACATCCAAATCCTGTCTAGCGCTGAGTGCTGATTGAGTGAGGGTCGCCGAGGGGGGTGGCTGGGCTGTGTAGCGCCATAAAATTAGCCAAAAGCAAACAAATAAAAACATCAAATAAATAAATCAATTTAGAACAAGCCTCTCCACGCACTACATTCCCTTCAACGTTTTCAGTTTCATTTTGGCTTTCATTTAGTTTGAGTTTCACTTTGAAATGCAAACCAAGAAACGTGGCGCATCCGCTAATTATCCGAGCCAAGCGAACTACCCCCCGCAAGTGTGCCCTGGAATATGTGTGTGTAAACAATTCTTCAAATTGTACCAAAATATGTTCTAAAAGTAACTTTAAACCCTTTACGCAGAGTGAGAGGAGGCGAGCGCGTCAGAGAGAGAAAAGAGAAAAGAGTGAAGGAGATTTCAGTCAATGCCTTTGACTGATGCGTTGGGCAGCTGTTGTTGCTGTTGGGGGCAACACCAAGGGGGAATTTTCAGATCAAAGTGTTCGCTTTTTCTTCTTTTTTTTACTCTTTTTTGACAGAAACAAACATTGCCCAGCGTTTTATTTACATTGGCTTCCGGTTGAGTTTGCTTTTCAGTTTTTCGATTTTTGGTTTTTTGTTTTTTTTTTTTATATTTTTGTTTTTTTGGTATTTTCGGCATTTCATTTGTTGTTCTAGCGAAATAAAAAAGCGAAAAATATGTTCAGCCTTTGACTGTAAATTTCGGCTGCAATCGTAAACAATCGCAAAAGTCAACTAACAATGCAACTAACTGGAATTATTGAGTAGCCAACTTCAAAGGCCAGCCAAATGGAATTGTTATCATTGACATAGTTCCGCGATATGATCTTGGGGCATTATTACATGGCTGCCTCTTAGTGAATGGAGTCTCAATGCAAAGCCGATAATTGTCTTTAAACTTTAAACTCACGACTCTGTTCAATTTCTTATTGCATTCACGTAGCCGTTATTCTCTATGTATATATATATATACTCCTTCGTATTATCTGAAACGTTTATCGAAAAGCCATAAAGTTTTCATTATTACGCATTTACCGTTGCCTCGCGTTTAATTACGTTTCATATTAAACCCAAAAAAGGGCCACAACCAAAACAAAAACCCAATCCCCAAACCCAATCCCCAAAACCCAAACCAAGACCAAAAGCAAAGCCAAAGAGCCAACAAAAGGGCCAAAGAAGTCGCTGAGCTTCATTTCGGAATCACGTGCCATGCGCAACGTTCTAAATTTCAATTGAATTCAATTTAATTAGCCGAAAGCGTAAGAAAAATACCAACCAGCCAACGCTTCGGGCCAACATTATTACATCTCGTGTATGTATGCTCTGGGCTAATTGTAATTTGTATGCATCGAAGGCATCGGCCAAAGTTGTCGTCCAGGCGTGGACAATAATGAAACTGACATAATTTGCATTTAATAGTTCTGCCTTAAACATTTTTCGGGTCGTGTGCCAAGAGCTTCTGCGGAAAAAGCTGCCTTAAACGAGCTACAACTGAGAATTATGTAAACCTCAGTTGAGTGTGGAATAATCATAAACGTATTTCCTCTTAATGCAAGATATTAAACAATTCATTTGTGTGCTTCAATTTATTTGCTTAATACTCAAGGCTTTCAGATACTTTAAAAGCTTTTGAATATATTTATTTTAAATGTTATATTTTTACTGAATATATTTATGTTGGCAGAATTGTTAATTTACAAATAAATATGTATTTGATAGCAAAAGTTGTTAATCATATATTCTGTAATAATTACAACAGACGCCCTTTGTAAATTGATTTGTATTTAGACCATGAATTGAATATCTAATAACGTAAATCTCGATTGTCACAGAATGAATGAATGCGATTGCCACATGTTGCAGCCTTAATTAGCTTTTGGGACATTTAACAAGACTCATATTTAACATTGAAAGCCTGTGTTAACAGCTATTCTGGCAGGCGGGCAACAACAACAAGAACAACAACAACAACAACAGCGGCAACAACAACAAAACGAAACCAACGAACACAAAGCCCCAAAATTCGAACCAGTCGAAACACAACGCTCGAGTTGGCAAAAGCTTTTGTAAACGTATTTAATTACATTTGCCAATTGTCTATGAATATGTTAGCAGCGTGTAAATACGCAGTCGCATACGAGTGCAAATACAAATACAGATACAGATATACAAATTAATAAATATGCATGTGGCCAGAGCACGGAGGTGTGTGCCCCGCGCTATCTCTGCCTCTCTCTCTCTCTCGCTCTCTCTCTCTCTCTCTCTCTGTCTCACTCTGTGTGTCCTGGCAGCCTTTCAACATGTTGCATAGCTGAATTGTCCTTGAAAATTGCGCACACAAAGCGAAAGATAAATTTTGTGTCTCTATCTGCGATGTGTGTTTGTGTGTGTGTGTGTGTGTGTGTCTGCATAAATCTGCCCAAAGTGTTTGCTTTGAAATACGTATACCGTTGATAAGCCCGCCGCACATCCGCACATCCTGCGTGGACCTAGGGCCAGGCATGCGAATTCTAGCGCTGTCCTGATTGAATTTCCAACAACCGCTAAACAGTCAAGGAGTTGGGGGAGGGGGCTGTCATTGTTTCTGTAATGAAATTATGGCATGAAATTAAATATTCTGAGCCCAGTTAGTTAGATATCGGCCATAAACTGGGCATTGTGGTCAATTTGGACAGTTTTACAGACTTGCAGTTGTGGCTGTGTTTAAAGTTAAGTAATATATGATAGAATTCAAAAAACATTTTTATTTAGATCCAACTAGGTAAGTTCACCAACCGATTTCTGAAGCAGTGAAGCCCCAATTTCAGTTTTAAATCAAATAGGCTTGAGCTATGCAATTTTGGTTTTCATTATTTCATAATCATATTTTAATGTCTGCCAAAATCCAATTAATTGCTTCGCTTTAAAAAAGCTTAAATAAGTTTTAGACAAAATTCAGTTGTGAACCGGTTAGCAAAGCAGTTCGAAACCAATCAGTTTTTGCTGCCAACTCTTTGAAAAAGTAAGACATAACCATTTGTTACTGAAAGGAACACATTTTAAAACCAGGGACCTGCTCTTGCTGTCACAGCTGAGACTTGAAATCGGCGTTTGGGCATTTGGGTACGTTTTCTAAGCTGCCTTTTATTTTTGAGCATCGCTCTATGCACTCTTGGCCGAACTTTAATCGGGAGGCAATCCCATCTGCCGTTTCTCACATAACAACTGTATCGCTGAGATTCTCAAAACAATTGTCCAAAGCAAAAAAGTTTTATTAGAAAGCCAAACTTTCCTTTGGGTGATTTTTGCCGCAGCTGAGCCTGCAAAATCAAATGGCACAAAAGTTGGCTCTCCATCGCCTTGGCGGCAGCCAATAACAATGGGGTTGACAGTGGTACCAGGTCTTATGAGATAAGCTAACGTTAAGCGGATTGTAAATTTATAAATAGCATCAAATGTTATTGTAGTTGCTTTGAAATGTCATTAGAGTTGAGTTCTTTCTGCAAATGTGTGTGTGCGTGTGTGTGTGTGCGTGTGTGTGTGTGTGTGGCACACATTCGCACACTGGGAACAAAACTTTAACTCAAAGCCTTTTTGGGCTCATTGTAAGGAGTGGAGGGTTAGGTGGTTAGTTTGCCGGGACGGGCTTTGCCTTACATTTGTCAAGTTGTCATCTGTCTCCATGACAATGGCTGCTGTTCGTCGCGTCTTGGCAATTAGTTAATGTCAAACAAGCTGGGAACAATGACGTCAGCTGAAAGTGATAATTAAATGTAAGAATTATCTCCTAGAGCGCAACTAGTTGCAGAAACGGGCGAAATAGTGTCAAATTGTAGACGGTTTGTCAAGCTTTTGAGCTTTAAGTGAGCTTAATTGCATCCAGCAAATGCAATCAATCTCGCTTAGAGCACATTTCAAGTTGAACGATTTCTAAGGATTAATTCTTATTTTAAAACAAGAAGATCTAGATATAGACCAATATAATATGTATTAGTTTAATTAATATCACTCAGTTTTAAGCTTTACCTCTGCTTCAGCTCAGTCAACACATATTTAACTGCTTAAAACTATTACAACTTTAAAAGCTGCTTAATTTTAAACAAAAGCTTTCCAAATATATTATTCAACTTTTAATAAAAGCAACAACTTTGTATAAAAGCTTTATAAATACAGTAAAAGCTTGAAGATCTTTCCAGTTTTAGAGTGCAATTTTAAGCTGGTTTAATTTTTGATAATCATATAAAAAGCCATGCAAGAAAAGCTCGATTAAAGCTTCCATAAGCTCTCAAAGATGTTTTCCCAACAATTTCTGCTTAGTTTCAGATTAATCCAGGTCTTAATTAACATTTTCAGCCGGTGTCGGTGCCACATAAGCCAAAAAAGGATATTTTGCGAATCCTAATGAATGGAGCAAGACTTGGAGCCGGCACAACTTAATCAGCGCCCAAGAAAAGGTCAAGTACGAGTGCTTCGCTAATTTGTTGTCTCCCAGCGCACGTGTGTGTGTGTGTATGTGGGTGTGAGTGTGTGCGAGACATTGTCAAGTGTTGTGCCTTTGTCACGTAGCAAAAACTTGACTCCAACTCGCAGCACTCGTACGGTTTGGCGGCTAATGAGACCAACAGCCGGCGGCCAAAAGTCCAGACCAAAGCGACCCCAGCTACAGCCCCAGCTTCAGCTTGAGCTCCAGTTTGGGTATTGTCGGCAGCTGCACAAGCAAACAGCAAATGTGCGGCATGGGGCATAAGGCAAGCGGCATATACCATAGGGCGGATGCGGCAATTTCAGCCTGAAATCGATATGGCATCAAAGCGAAGGCACATTTATGCCATTATATGCAGCTTGGCCGGGTACTCGTACCGCGTACTCGGTACTTTCGGCGTAGGAGATGCCCCCAGCTATGGAGTCTGATATATTTTTATTATGCTAAAATAATCGGCATAGACAACGGTCGGGGGCATTTCGCGTTTTCGGTTAGCGTAGCAACCAAAAATTATCTGAGAGATGCATCTGAATATTGCAAACAAAAGATAAAAGCCAAATGCAACGACAACACCGCACCAGTTGCTGCAACCACTGCAACCAACGACACCACCCGCCCCACTCTCCTCGCGATAGTTGTTGTTGTTAGTAGTTGGTTGGGACATGGAACGGCTGCTGCTCCGTTTGCCTTTCGCTTGCAGCCACGCAAAAGGTGATTTATTTGAACATGGTTATCAACTTAGTAGAATAACAGGAGCAGAAAGCGCCGCACCGCAACAACAACAGCAACAACAACAATAACAGGAGCAACAACGACAACGACAACAACAACGGCATTCTGTGGGGCAGCCCCCCAAAAACAATGAAGAACAAACAATGCAACGCGCTCGCAACTTGAACTTGTGGCTAGAAAGTGCAGAGCCGTAAGATACGATTGCATTTACATGCATCCGTATCGCTATCAGAGCGCCTGCATCGGGGCGTGTGTGTCCATTGCCCAACCCCCCTCCCCTCCCCCTCCCCCACCATCTGTCGCTGTGCGCGCCCAAGACACACACCCACAGCTGCATGCGGCACGAAGCTGCGGCCGCAAATGCGACCGAGTCGGGGTCTGGGCCTGGGCTTGGGTCTGGCTTTGGGTTTGGGTTTGGGTTTGGGCTTTGGGTTCGCTTTTGGACTGTGGAACTGGCAACCGGCATACAATTTGGCCGGCAGCGATATTTATTTGAAATCAATGCTTCTTGTTGCATTCTTCAGTTGCTCTGTGCCACAAAACTCTTTTGACTGTTGTTGCACCAGCAGCTAAAGCAGCAGCAGCAGCAGCAGCAGCAGCGGCCGCAAATAGTGCCAACTTCTGACAGCGCTACATAAGAAATCGTTCGGCATATTGAGTCATCTAGAAAAGGTTTAATTTTAAAATACATTCTTAGCTTTTTCTTTAAGTTTAAGAATTTTCATAAATATAATTTTCTTGAGTCCAAACTTAAAAGCAAATAGTGTAGAGTAAAAAATATATACAAAAAAGGTATAATTTTTCAAAATATATACAATAATATGTAAAAGAAAAAAAGAAAAATTTAATAATAATTTATATTGCAGCATGAAAATATTCGAATTAAAAAACATATAAAATACGCAATTTATTTCATTATTATAATTTTTTTTAAAGATATTTTAAAATGTTATAAAGCAGAAGGCGAGGTAAAGAAAAATATGTGTTGTTAAAAAGGTTATCAATAAAATAAAAATAAAATTAATTAAAAATTAAAAAGTCACATAGATTTTAAATCAATTGTTTTTTAACCATCAAGGAGTCTTTTAGGGGAAACTATGACCACAGGATACATATGTATATTTCCCATACTGTTTCAGTAAAATTCTAAAACTCATTTTATTTTGCGTTAAATAATTTGTTATAGTTTATTTATTTATTGGGGAATTTTTAAAATAACTATTTAAGTTTATTATTATTTAATTTTCCATTGACTAGTTAAGAGCTCTTTTACGAGCTCTTTTGTTATAAAGTCGCTTGTAAACTCCCCTCACAAGATCACTAAAGCCACAAAAAATGGTGTTACACTTGGCTATTAGAGGTGGGACTGTGGCCAATTGCACTGCAGGCAGCGCAGAGAAAGACAATAATTGAGTAGCACATACATATGTGCATAGTGTATATGTGCTATATAGTTAGATCTGGTCGTGTGTGTGCTGGTCTTCGTATTTATTATGCATTTCTTTATGATGATTTTAACGGCAGCTGATTTAATGTGCATGTTTTTGCTTTTGTTTTTGTTTTTGTTTTTTGTTTTTCCTGTATATATTTTTCTCTCGCCGCAACGGTCACGAGTTTTGGGGGCAATGTTAACACCGGCCCGGATTTTGGCCAGGTATAAAGCCCGAATAGCAATACGAGTAATATTTGACCATTAAAATGCAGTTGTTGCCACAGTCCATGGGAAATGATAATGAAGGCGAACGGTAAATGGAATGGATGCAACTGCAACAAGTTGCCCGTTGCCAGCTTGGCAGCTGGTTGAGTGAAATCGATACATATTAGAACTGCAGGCAGTTGTTAGCTCGGATGGGTCTTTGATAGAGCCAGACGCAGACTCCGATTCCGACACTGCCTCTGACTTTGACTTTGAGTTGGAGAAGCAAACAAAAAGCTGGACACGGACGCCGAAACAGTCGCACGTCAAATGCATTTCGTTGGGCTTATTCAGTGCCAGACCGACGGCTTTGGCTTTGGCTTTGGCAACGCTTTTGATTTCGATTTTGATTTTCGGTTTTGTTTGCCTGCTTCGAAATGCAAACCCAGCGACCACCTTGGAGCTGCGCACACAGTCCGAGCCTCCAACTGGGAGTTGGAGCTGCAGTTGGCGTTCGACCGCTTGCAGGCAAATACGAAAATCCGTCTACAAATGCCAGTTAGAGTTTGCTCAAAATTGTAATTTCGAAAACAAAGTTTACGCTTTCCCAAAAAAAATTGTTTAAGCCAATAGGCTGCCCACCCGCCTTTCCGCTCGCCTGTAAAAGTGTGAAATGCCATTGCCATACTATTTACCTTTGCATTTAGATGCCTCTTAAGTCTTAACATCCAGCTCTTTGCTTTTTGGCCATTACGGAGCAGTGACGGCGACGGCGACGTCGACGGCAGCGTCGGCGGCGACAGCGCTTTGATTAATGCCAAACTGCGCACAATTCACAAGATCTGCACAGGTTTTCGGTGCGCGATTCACACATTATTCATGTGCATTGTTCCGCGCATCGCAAAATAAACAAAATCTAGACTCGAGAATCTGCAACCATTCTTTAGGTACCCGCGCTACCAATCCGCCTTCTCTCCCCCTCACCCCATTCGGAGCTCTTCCTGCTGCCTGCTCAATTCTCGGCTCTGTGCAAATTCAATGGCTCTTTGCATACATTTGCGTTTAGCCAGCCATGCGTAGCCAGAAAGGCCACAGTACAACTAAGTACATTTAACCGAAACGAGATCGAACAGCAGCTTGGCCATAATGCCGACCTACAAATGCTCTTTCTGAACTAGTTCGTATTGAATGAAATCGTTTGACGTAAATATGCTGCAAACAAGTTAGTTTTTTTTGGAAAATTTAAAAATGAAAATTTTAAATTGACAATGAATGTTAGCATTTAAAAACGTCCCGATTGATCAAAGGCAGTATAAGTAAATACTTTATTTCTATTGTCTTTGGTTTGATCTCTGCACTGATCCTCATAACTTTGTCAAAACTGACCCGATTTTCAGGATGTTTAACATTTTGAGCATGGTTTGACCTCTAGAGTGATTCTACATTTAAATTTAATTCGTATTTAAAAATTTATTTTTTTTGTTTTTTTTTCCAAAAAAAATCGTGTACTCCCCCCTTACTTATTTTGGAAAAAAAATATTTTTTTTTCTTCAGAATCGCGAACTTATATTTTTAATCGATTGCGGGTGGTAAAATTAGTATAAAACGCAACTTTAAAAGTGATTCTGAGGGGGTCGATTTTTCTGTCAAAAATCATGCCAAAATTTATAAAAATTTTGACATGTAAAGCTCCCGAATCCGTTCTTGCTATATGTTAAAGTATCATAACTTTGTCAAAACTGACCCGATTTTCAAGATGTTTAACATTTTGAGCATGGTTTGACCTCTAGAGTGATTCTACATTTAAATTTAATTCGTATTTAAAAATTTATTTTTTTTGTTTTTTTTTCCAAAAAAAATCGTGTACTCCCCCCTTACTTATTTTGGGAAAAAAATATTTTTTTTTCTTCAGAATCGCGAACTTATATTTTTAATCGATTGCGCGTGGTAAAATTAGTATAAAACGCAACTTTAAAAGTGATTCTGAGGGGGTCGATTTTTCTGTCAAAAATCATGCCAAAATTTATAAAAATTTTGACATGTAAAGCTCCCGAATCCGGACTTGCTATGTTTCAAAGTATCATAACTTTGTCAAAACTGACCCGATTTTCAGGATGTTTAACATTTTGAGCATGGTTTGACCTCTAGAGTGATTCTACATTTAAATTTAATTCGTATTTAAAAATTTATTTTTTTTGTTTTTTTTTCCAAAAAAAATCGTGTACTCCCCCCTTACTTATTTTGGAAAAAAAATATTTTTTTTTCTTCAGAATCGCGAACTTATATTTTTAATCGATTGCGGGTGGTAAAATTAGTATAAAACGCAACTTTAAAAGTGATTCTGAGGGGGTCGATTTTTCTGTCAAAAATCATGCCAAAATTTATAAAAATTTTGACATGTAAAGCTCCCGAATCCGGACTTGCTATGTTTCAAAGTATCATAACTTTGTCAAAACTGAACCGATTTTCAGGATGTTTAACATTTTGAGCATGATTTGACCTCTAAAGTGATTCTACATTTAAATTTAATTCGTATTTAAAAATTTATTTATTTTTTTTTTTTCCAAAAAAAATCGTGTACTCCCCTTACTTATTTTGGAAAACAAATATTTTTTTTCTTCAGAATCGCGAACTTATATTTTTAATCGATTGCGGGTGGTAAAATTAGTATAAAACGCAACTTTAAAAGTGATTCTGAGGGGGTCGATTTTTCTGTCAAAAATCATGCCAAAATTTATAAAAATTTTGACATGTAAAGCTCCCGAATCCGTTCTTGCTATATGTTAAAGTATCATAACTTTGTCAAAACTGACCCGATTTTCAGGATGTTTAACATTTTGAGCATAGTTTGACCTCTAGAGTGATTCTACATTTAAATTTAATTCGTATTTAAAAATTTATTTTTTGTTTTTTTTTCCAAAAAAAATCGTGTACTCCCCCCTTACTTATTTTGGAAAAAAAATATTTTTTTTTCTTCAGAATCGCGAACTTATATTTTTAATCGATTGCGGGTGGTAAAATTAGTATAAAACGCAACTTTAAAAGTGATTCTGAGGGGGTCGATTTTTCTGTCAAAAATCATGCCAAAATTTATAAAAATTTTGACATGTAAAGCTCCCGAATCCGGACTTGCTATATGTTAAAGTATCATAACTTTGTCAAAACTGACCCGATTTTCAGGATGTTTAACATTTTGAGCATGGTTTGACCTCTAGAGTGATTCTACATTTAAATTTAATTCGTATTTAAAAATTTATTTTTTTTGTTTTTTTTTCCAAAAAAAATCGTGTACTCCCCCCTTACTTATTTTGGAAAAAAAATATTTTTTTTTCTTCAGAATCGCGAACTTATATTTTTAATCGATTGCGGGTGGTAAAATTAGTATAAAACGCAACTTTAAAAGTGATTCTGAGGGGGTCGATTTTTCTGTCAAAAATCATGCCAAAATTTATAAAAATTTTGACATGTAAAGCTCCCGAATCCGGACTTGCTATGTTTCAAAGTATCATAACTTTGTCAAAACTGAACCGATTTTCAGGATGTTTAACATTTTGAGCATGATTTGACCTCTAAAGTGATTCTACATTTAAATTTAATTCGTATTTAAAAATTTATTATTTTTTTTTTTCCAAAAAAAATCGTGTACTCCCCCCTTACTTATTTTGGAAAAAAAATATTTTTTTTTCTTCAGAATCGCGAACTTATATTTTTAATCGATTGCGGGTGGTAAAATTAGTATAAAACGCAACTTTAAAAGTGATTCTGAGGGGGTCGATTTTTCTGTCAAAAATCATGCCAAAATTTATAAAAATTTTGACATGTAAAGCTCCCGAATCCGGACTTGCTATGTTTCAAAGTATCATAACTTTGTCAAAACTGAACCGATTTTCAGGATGTTTAACATTTTGAGCATGGTTTGACCTCTAGAGTGATTCTACATTTAAATTTAATTCGTATTTGAAAATATTTTTAATTATGTTTCTGTGGAAAATTATTTTTTATTCAAATCTCTCATCTGACATAGTTGACAGCATAGCTAATAGACTCTTCGATACGCTGCAACTCTATCAAAAGGCAGCTCTAGCAAGAGGCAAAAGAATCGCAAGAGTCTCCTGCAAGTTGCAAGTCGCCAGCGGCGGCGCAAACACAACAGCAACAACAATGATGACGACGACGACGGCGAGCAACAATGGCCATTGAGTTGCTGCTGCTGTTGCTTCTTGCTGTTGTCGTTGTTGTTGTTGTAGCTGTTGTTGTTGCTGCTGCTGTTGCAGCCTGCCTAAAAACAAAGGCCAAATAACAACAAAGCGCAGAAAAAACGACGAGAAATATGTATATCAGATTTAAAATAAATGTAACTGCGCGGCTCATTATGCTGCGCTTACACACGGAGTGGCAGCATGAACCCCCCTCCCTCCCGACCCCGCCCCTCCCCCGACCATGCCCTGCAGCGTGGCCCAAATGGGGCTGCTGCTGCGCATGCTCAACAGTTGGTGCACTTAATGGCCTGGGCAATCAGTGGCTGCCGCCTGCCCCTAAGCCTGCCACACGGCCCGCTCGAGTCTGTGCAGAATGCCAACATGCCGGCTAGTTAGCTGCAGGTAAGCCTAGCCGCGTCGTGTGGCATGGCCAACGCATTCGCATTTCGGATTCGCATTTAAATAAACATTTTTCAGCTTGGCCAAAAGGAACGCGCATTGTTCGCTAAACGTTGAGAGCTCAAGCTCGAGCTCGAGCTCCAGCTCGGGCTCTGGCTCTGGCTCTGACTCCGGCTAGAGCTTGGGCAAGTGGCATGCCACAGCGCAACTTTCACTCCATAGAACAAAGCAAATGTCTTGTCTAACTGGCACGTGCAGCTACTTTTCCCTCAGTCCCCGCCTCCCCTACTCCAGCTGCTGCTTGCTTTTCGCTCATATTTGCATGCTCATTTCATATTTTCTTTGCTGCGGCATTCGCCGAGACGGCAAACAACTTAATCGATTAACGTTCATTTGCAATTTGTTATCGACTGCTCGTATCTATGCAACGTGTGCTGCACACCACGGCACACATGCCACAAATTTGTTGCAACGATTAGCTGCAGAGGCTGCAGAGGCAAAAAATGGCAATGCCATTCGCTTATTAATTACCCAAGATAGCGGCCACTGAGTGACGCATTTGTTAGTGTGGCCCCTCCTCCAGCCACCGCGCCCCTCGGCTGACCAAAAATGAGCTGCAGCCCATGCCTGCAGCTTTTGGAGGCAACTTCAAGGGCAGCTCGGCGGCATTCTTCACTGTCTGCTGCCAATTATGATTGAATTTTTGAAATAATTGTCCCTAGCTGGAGACGAGTTTTTTTTGCCCACTGTTGCTGCTGCTGCTGCTTTTTATGCTGCTGCTGTCCGGCGGCATATTTTGTCACTTCTTTGAATGAAATACTTTAAAAAATGTCGCAAATTTTTTTTTTCAATCAAAATTCTAAAGGCTAAATGTCTAAGGCAAGCATCCTTAAAGGCAAACAGTGCTATCAAAGGGCATATAAAGTGTCCATATATGTAATAAAAATAATTTTAATTTTCTCAGTGCTTTTTAACTCAAATTGCAACTAAGCTTTGTAAGGGAAAGATAAAAAAATATAATCGATTATGAAATTAATTAAAATGTCCCTTAACTGCACTCTTAGAAGAATCAGTGCGGCTTAAATGCACAAATAAAATGTTACTTAGTTTACCTTTGTGAATCAAAAAAGTATTGCCAAGCGTAGTGGAATTATGTGAAATTAAGTTTAGAATTAAAATGTGAAATATTCTTGGTAAAGGAAAGTTATAGTTTGCGTAGAAAATTTAGTTAAATGAAATCGATTTTTTTTATTTTATTATTTAATATAATTACGACTTATAAAATAGCACTTAAATTATTAGTCTAAGCGGAACTTTTTCATAAATTTATTGAATTAAAATATAAATTTAATATTTACGACCATTATTAATTTAATTAATTAGATACTTGATTTATATTGTATTTATGCAGATTAAATTTTCTAAGAAATATTGTATTTAAAGCATTTTCTAGTTATACGCAACTACATTTGCATTCAATATGCTTCCACATTTAAATAAGAAATACCCAAAATCAATTTGTTTAAATCTTCTTTCAAGTAAAAGTCTTTTCTGAATTCCACTGATTAACATTAAAACTTTGTAATATATTTTGTTGCATCAATTCTAAGAAAATTTGAATTTCTATAATAGAAATATGGCATGTAAATTCAATAAAATTCTTGCCGCGCCTACTTGACTTGAAACTTGCTGCAAATGTTGCCTAAAGGATGAAAGCCGTAACTGGGTGTGCAACGTGGGCAGGTTGCAACAGAGCCTGTGGCAACTGTGGACTGTGTAGACTGTGCAACTGCAACCGTTGCACATTTTCCATGCTGCATATTTATGCTATTTTAATGCTTTTGTTGCATTTGCATAACAACTCGTTGGCCCCGTTGCCAGTTTGAGTTACTTTGTTCTCATCTCTTTCTTACCCTCTTACTCCTCGCATCTTTCGCTGCAGCTCAGGTATTTGACACGTGGGCTTTAAAGAATTTAAAGCACACAACTGCGAATTGGGCTTCGTTTTGGGACTGAGATTTGGCTGAATGAAGCAATCATCACGTGTGGCAGCTATAAATAAATACCGTGTCTCTGGCATTTCTGCCAATAAATTGCACCAAATGAGCATTTAGCATTTTTAACGCCTCTTAGCTTAAGCCCCTCAGCGATAAGGCGACACGCAATGGCCGAAACCCAAGCCCAAAACGAACCTAGGCCCGGGCCCAGGCCCAGACTCAGTTCTCAGTTCCAATTTCAGACAGCGTGTTGCATGTGAGGCACGTGAGCAGAAACTTTTGACACGCCACAGAAAGCTGACTGTGTTTGTATCCCAAGCCACCCTGGCCCCCCCTTGGCCCCACCCCCGCCACACGGCTGCCTTTGGCCAGCTTCAGTCAACGCAGTCATCCGGCTGTGCCACAGTCTGGGGCAGGGCTTAAAGGATGTGCTGCCGGTGTCAACAGCTAGGCAGGCGCAGCTCCTATCATCATTATCACGCACGCACATGGCACATGGAACCCAGTTGCCACTTCTGCTTAGATCCTCTGCCGCAGTCGCTGTCGCTGTCGCTGCCTCTGTCGCTGCCTTTGTGTGTCATTAGGCGCTTTGCACTCGACGTTGCCCGCTGTTTGTCACCTCGTTCAAGTGTCCAGCCCTCGCCTCTAATGAACTCAACTGCTCGTGCCCTACCTGAGGAGTCATTACACTGCGCTGCACTGCACTGCACTACGCTACACTAAACTACACGGCCAGCCAGCCCCACCCCACCCCACCCCACCCCACTCACCTACACTTCAGTTCGGCCCACGGTCATGTGCAATGTCCCACTCTTAACCCCTGTCCAGCTGCAAATGAAGTTCGTTTCACGAACTGCCCGAAACACGAAGTCGGCGCGCGCCTTCGGCTTGTGGAACTTGTTTCCGTTCCACTCGTTTCACTGGCAGCTGTGTTTCAATTCCATTCGTTGCGCCAGCCACGTGTGCTGCCAATGTTTAGCAACATTTCGGACTGGCAACAGGTTTGCGCTCGGCTGCAACATGAACAGCCTCAACAGCTGACTCACAGGCCAAACAATTCGGGTTTATTGAAAGGGTTAACAGTTCATCGAGTAATCGATTACAGCATTAAGACTGTTCAGTTTTACAGTAGACTGGGAGCTATTAGAAGTTCGACTTGCTTTCACATTAAATTAAATGAATTCATGAAATCATTAAAGCATTAAGTCAGCATATAGTAAAAGTTTTAGACAAGGAGAGATGAGGAAAAATATCTATGGAGTATAAACATTAAAAATCATATATTCCAACTTTCAGGCAGTTTCCCTGCCTCTCCGGCATATTTGGAAGCAGCTCAAGAAATGTTTCAACAGTATAATATAAAAAAATTTTGATCTATGGATAGTTTAATATATATCAATTTTTTTTTTTTGCAATAATAATATACTTTTATATTAATATCAGCCACTGAAATAGGCCTTTCAACATATAGAGCTAAATTCAAACCATATGTAAGCCTAAATTCAAATTCGATTCAAAAGGATAATTTACCAACATTCTTGAAGCATAATAAACAAAGCGAAATCAAATTCAAAAATAATTTTTTAAATTTATATTATTATTATTAGTTTTAGTATACAAAATTGTTGTAAGCTATCAACCTAAAATAATTTTGAAAATTTGTTTATAAGTTGCATGTTTCTTAAATTTGTATATTTAATAGCAATTTCTACACAACTATTTTTTGTTGAACTCTCAAAGTAATTACTCTTAAATATTAATCGCGTATTTTGAATTGTAACTGCGAACCACATACTCCGCCACGCTCTTCTTTCGCTCCTCTTTCCACTTCTGGCCGGGTCAACAAATCTTAACTGGCTCTAACAAGTTGTTGGCAGTTTAAATACCAATCGGATGACTACTCCATAGGGTTCTAAACTCAAGCGTGCTTTGGAGAAGTTCATGCACAAGTTCTTTTTTTGATTACTTCATTAAGAGGACAACGGCAACTGCTGATAATAATAATTATGGGGCTCTCACAGCTCGAACTTTTAATGCCAACTCACCGCAATGCCACCCACGGCAGATATTCAGTACATCGGTATATATACTCGTATTGTTTGTTATATTGCCAAAGCCAAACAACTCACGATATTCTAATTAAAACACATACGCAGACCGTAGCAGCAACATCATCATCTTCATCATCATCATCATCATCACCATCATCGGGCTCCCTTTTGCGGTGTGTGAACTTCAATTCGATGAATTTACATCGAAGCATGATGCAGCACTTTTTGGCAGAGTGTGCCAAGTCATGTGGACAAAGCTAATGTCTGTGGATTTAGATGTGGATGCGGATCTGAGTGTGTGCGTGAGGGTGTATGTGTCGGTGGCTTTCTATAGTCAGTCAATGGATCGGATTGCGGCTACGGGCTCGTGTCCCATGTCTCGATGACATATTCCATTAAAAACAAGCCAGAGTGTAACAGAAGAGCGTGCTCAACAGGAGGTTACCCTGTGCGTTGCATAACAAAAAAAGCAGGCTGAAGATTTTCTAAAAATTGTTTAAATGTTTAATTTAAATACAAGTTTCCTTAGGCATATATCCTTCAATAACTAGAAAGCACTTTGGGACTTCTCAAACAATATTTCTTAAAATTTTCGGCTATTAAGATACAAATGTTGCTTGACAGAAAGATACCCTACAACAACTGCAGAAAGTAGCTGTTTTTCCAGATTAATAATTTTAAAAGTTGTTGTACTAAAATAATACAAGACCAATAGCTCAGCCAGACAGAAAGACATGGCCCAAAGGTTCAGGCTTCCGATCTTGATCAAGAATTTATTTATATATTGAAAAAGTCAACTTATTTTCCATGCAACATTCATGCCCATAAATTGAATGATACCCTCCTTTTGAGATACTTCCTAAGACACTCTTCTTGCCCATTTGTATGGGCCAGGGTATAGCAAAAGGCACCGTGTGGCCCACATCTGGGCACATGCATTGCATGCACACCTCGTTTCTAGGCTACCTGACGGGACAGCTCATTGGAAATATACATGTACTGGTATATGGGTTTGGCAGGCCCGAAATAAGAGCGGGTCGCTCGGCTGCGCATGCGCAGAGAAAGAGTCGGCTAGAGTGACAGACTGACAGACCCACAACATACCACTCACACGTGTGTGTGTGTGTGTGTGTGCGGATGGAAACAAACCCAAAAAGTCGTCTAATAAATTGACATTTATAAATAGTTCAGAGCTAGAGAGAATTCAGCTCAAGCATGCGAGTGCGTGCCCGGGGCACATGTGTCTGCATATTGCAAGGGTCTCTGGCGTGTTACCTATGCGTCTATGGGTCTAGAGCCGAACACCATGTGCATATGCTCCAATAACCACCATATAACTCAAGGGCAATGAGCTGCATAATTGCGCTGAGTAATTCTCACTTTAGTTTGGGCGATTTCTAATTTAATTGCTAAGGGAAAAATATGTTCGAAATTTTCAGAAAGGCATTTCTTGAATTTAGAGTGGAAATAAATCTATAAAACGCACTGAAGCAAGCATGATAAATTAGCGCTATTATGGCTAACTTAGAGCTACAACTTACTTGGTGTTATAATTTATATCTGATAAAATGATAAAATAAAATAAATCGAATTTTACCCCTTTAGATATTCAGGATTATTTTTTATCTACAAGATAGTCAGCAAAAATGCTTAGTCAATTCTATTTGGGGTACAAAATAAAACAATTTATTCACTATTTACCAGACACATTTGTAGCAAATAAAAAAATGCACATTTTTTTCTAAGACAGTTTCTTAGCTTATTTCGAGAAGCCCAATTAAAGATCCCGTTTGAGAAACAAGCCCACTTTATAACTTGTCGAGCGCCGTCAATTAGTGGACATATATTGAGGGTCTACTCCACTTCAGTCATTCTGACATTTGATAGCGATAAGGTGCAGAAGTTTCACGGCTATTTTGAAGTGGAAATGGAAATGAAAATGAGAATGAGGCCACATATCGTATAGTACTAAGGGCCCGGCCCGACACAGGCGCGGGCACATACATATATTTTATTTCAATTTATTTGAATGTCAGATGGCATAAATTACGTTAGCATAAATAAATGGCATGATATCAAGACAAAACAATCTATATAGAGCGTAAAAAGCTGTACAACAAAAGACGCCACGGCGAAACGGAAAAAGGAAGTTAACAAAATAAGCCAGATAGAGCGATTGAGCGATTGAGATACCGACACAGAAACAGACACCAAAACACAGCCACACCACAAACAACACACACACACACACACACTCAGCCAGAGACAGACAAAACCTAAGCCCAATAAAAGAAAAGATAAATGTCGAAGCGACAAAAAAGACAAGACGGAAAAAAACACAGGTAAAAATCAACGGCTAACAAAACTGCGCCGAAACCCAATACTCAAACTCAAACTCAAACTCAGCCAGAGAGATGAAGTAATATATATTTGTGTGCCCCGGCCTGTGCCGGCTACCGGGGGCCCGGCGGTGTAGTAATAATTTTTTTAGCAAAGTGCGCCGGCGATGAGTGCCATGGATCGCATCGTATCGGATCGCATTTCACCTTCTTCTCTTTCAGGTGTCACCGATAGGCATCTCTTAATGCACAGGCCAAGAACCCTCCGGCTCCGGCTCTGGCTCTGGCTCAGGGCCAGGTCAATGTGAGAATACGGAGGCAACACATTTTACAGCTCCACACACACACATACGATTCCCTGCTGGCGTCCTCCGTCCGGTCAGTTCGCCGTTGTTTTTCGGCATCTTCCCGAAAAAGAGAGAAAAAAAACAAAAAGCAAAAATGCAGCAGTGTGGTCCGAAAATTCTCATTAAGCGAAATATTCACATAATCCCGCATTTATTTGATATGCGCTGCACGATAAAGACCAAAGGTCCAATGGAAAAACAGCAACAACAACAACTTGCTGCACTCGTGTGTGCTTGTGTGTGTGTGTGTGTGTATTTTCTGGCTATGCTGTCTTATTACAGGTACCAAGATGTTAGGCTCTAGATTTGGCAAACAGGACAGAAAGATATGTGAGAGGAACTCAGTCGAAAAAGACGTTTTCTGACTTGGCTCTGAAAGGTTAATTGGCACTTGAATATTGATATATAAAAGTTAATCATTTAAAAAAGCAAGAAAATATAAATGAAGTATAACATATAAGTATATAGTATATGCATTTGCGAATTTAATAAGCGAATATAATCTCATTTTTAGCTAGACTTTTTGCTCTTTCTCTTTGCACAGTAGTCGTAGTCCAACTGCACCTCCAGAACTCTTCAAATGTCTGTCAAATTAGCTAAATCATGACAAAAACTCAGTCGAGGTGCATGCAACAAGCTCAAATAAACGACGCTTCAAAGTATGCAACATGCAAAAAGCCGCAGTCAAACGTGATGCGGTTTCTATTTTCCACAATTTTTCGTTAAGTAAGAGGAGAGAAAACGGAGCAAAAAATAAAGGAGTGCGACTGTCACCTTTAAGGTACCTTTGCAGTTGGTAAATTGCTTGAATGGGCTAAAAAGCGTTTTACTTACGTAAATTTATTTATTTATTTAGTTTTTAAAATTAAATAATACGAACCAGGCTGCAAAAACAAACAATTTCTTTAATATTATTAAAAAATTAAGTTAACATTCGGTTTATACTCAGCTTTGATTAGTATCTTATTCTATATTTTATATTTTTAAAATTTTTTTTCATTTTTGTTTAGACAAATTGTTGAATTTCTCTCGTATTAAAAACTCTACGTAATTTGTCCTTATTTTTTTATTTTTATTTTTTTACATACGTTTCCACTTTCTTGACGTTCTCCAATTAATCCCTGCTCGGGCGCCTAGTTAAGTTCCTGTCTTCTACACATGTTGTGCTCTCTAATTATGTAAATTTAAGATAATAAAATTTGCGTAATCGAATCAGTTCTTTGTGTTTCATCTAAATCCTCAAACCCTTCTTCTTGAATCTGATTAAGTCCCCCCTCGAGCGCCGTGATTTAGTTCCAGCTATTTACGCACTGTCAAACCACATCGTTGTGCAAATTGGCCTAATGTTACACGAAGCTTTTAGTTATAATCTGGCAGCTTAAGATTGTTTCTACATCAATCTATATTACGCGTATAGACCCCAAATACACTAAACTCAAAACACTTCCGCCTTTAACTAAGCACGCAATGATGAAACGCACATTGGAACGCAATTTACGTGTACAGTCCGTGTGTATACACGATGATTGATGACACACAAAGTAGTTTGCATGAAATCCGCCTAAGACCCCTCTAAACACAAACATGTGCCGCGGATTGAGTTTGTGTTTGGGAACTGGGAACTGGGCACTGGGCATTGGGCACTTGGCAACAGAGCCTGGTCAAGCGGTCGCAGTTGTAATCCGTTGAACTGTCATGCAGTTCGAGGTGCGGTAATCGCCAGTGACAATGACATTGCAGATACCAAAAGACGGGGGCATTACTTACGTCTGCGAATCATAATTAACATATTCCAGCAACTGCAGTTGTGCATGTGAAGTTTCAAAGATCTTTTATTTACTTTGTAGTTTATTTAGTTTTAATATCTGCTTCTGTTTGCAATTGCCATAAAACTAAAAATTGACTTCCCTTTGAGCGCTCTCTCACGATTTGGCATTGAAAAGCTAACGCTTTGGAGGGGGACTTGGTTAAGCGGCTTACAAAAATCTTGCGTGTTTCGCTGTTGCCTGTATTTAACGAAAAGATTAACAACAAGCAATCGCAGATCAGATTTGTCGCAGGGGTGGTTCGGGTCTGGCCAAAAGCTTAATTACGAGCCAGCTGAACGAGCGTGCGGAAGTGGGGGTGGGAAGCCCTGATGCTGCAACTCTGATGCTTACTTTGTGATTTTTGGTTATTTGATGCCAATTAACTTAGAGAAACCTTGGATGGTATAGAAACCAATCAGGCATGACTTAAGGCAATTAGATCTGATCAAATCCTAATACAAAAAAGAAATATAGAAACCAAAAGGAAATTATTTTGTCTGAGGAATGATCAGATAATATAATCCGACATATATACAAATAAGATCCAAATAATCTAAGAGCCTTTAAATTTCTCGAATTAAAATACACAAATCTTCAAGCAGTTAAATTGATAAATGGGCAAATATATTTAAGTTAAGGTTCATTGAACTAATTTTCATATATTATTCACTATTAGTTAAATTTAATATATAATAATAGACATATAGAAAAACTGAAAAACTCTTAAATTTATGGCAATATTTTCTTGAAATAAATTCTTAGAATTTTCCAAAATTAATGCGACTCCCTGGCAACATGTCCAAGTCTCAATATTTACATTTAAATCTTCGTTCGCCTGCCAATTTTGCTTACTCGTTGCTAATTAACTAATGAAAATTGAGCTCGGGTTTTGTGTGGGCGTCTGATTTCGGTTTTGTTATCATTTTCCAGTTGCATTGTTGCAAGTCTCGGGCCAGAGCCAGGCCCAGACAAAAGGCAGCCACAGCAGGCCATCAATCAGAGCGGTAGTTGAAGAGCTGGATGGAAGGGAGGGGGAGGGGTGGGGGGAGACACAGATCTGGCAACCTTTGAAAGTGATTTACATGAACGCGCGTGTCTTTTGTTTAATTGTTGCTGCCCACACACACACACGCACACGCTCACACAACGTATTGGTTTTAGTCGCTGCTGTGTCTAGATAATTGATTAATCACACACAGATTCACACAGATGCACACACACACACACGCACACGCTCAGCGCCTTTGCTTTAAATTATGCGTTACCAGCCATCAACGGACCAATAAATCATAATCCATCAAAGATTTGCGGTACATGTCCGCTACGTGGCGGCTGCCACCGTTCGCAACGTCTGTTCCCTCAATACCATGCTCTTCATGCTCTGCGTCCGTCCGTCCGTCCGTCCGTCCGTCCGTCCGTCCGTCCGTCCCTCTGTCCGTCCTCCACTTGGTTAATGCGCAGCGTTTGATTGGAGTAGCTTAGCGCTAACTACGAATTGGCAGCTCCTCAAGCCACATTCCAGATTCCGAAGAACGGAACCAGCGGAAATGAATACTTGGCCAACTACTTAATGTCAAAAACAATAAGAAAGCCGCCGATGCTGAAAAGGTTTTCACAATTAACCGCTTGAAAGGATGCGGACGGGCAGTCGGCAAGTCGCTCTGCCAGGCTACCCCCATTCAGAATCGAAGCTGCAAAACATTTACCCCACTAACACACACACACACACACACACACACACATAGAGAGAAGTCAAAAACGCACCGGAAAGGGCTGATGGTGGGGCGTGGCTGACGACCCCCCGCTGCCAGGCCGAGCCGCCCCTTCGGTGCCTCGGTTGATTACAATCACTTGAAAGTTGTGAGGCATTTGGTTCTGCAATTGCAGTTTAACCCTTAAGCCGGCAGACTTTTAATTAAAGTAGTTAGAACAGGCATTTTTTTTTGGAAAATCTAAAATAATATGTAAAAAAGTATACAATTCTATTAAATATTTCTATAAAATATTATTAAGTAATTTAAGAGTATATTATTCATTTTAAGTGTCTCTAAAATGTATCTTAATATGATTGTTTTTTTTTAAATCTTTATATTCTGTTAAAATTTGTTACTTTATATTATATCTTATTAAAATACATTTTTTTATGTGATAAAATGTTTTAAAAAGTTTGCTCTTCTATGTTTTTTTTTTTTTGTATTAATTGTTATGAATAAAATTATTTTAAAAATGCCTTTTGCTATAATAATATAATTTTAAGAATTGTTGTATTTAAAATGTATTTATCTATATATGTGATTATTTTGAATTCAAATTATATTTCTTCCTAAACTCGTTTTCAAAAGCAGAACCGATAGTATTTATTTACACTCACTGTGCTTGGGGTCTTATTGACCACAGGCGACCACTCGAGGGTTAAAGGACGTACAATTTGTAGGGTAACATTTGCGTACACAGCAATTCCGAGCGGTGTTTACAATATTTCTATTGCCTGCTGTTGCTTTACGACTACAGCGAAAAGGCTGAACCGTTAATTTGATTCGATTTTGAAAATGGCAACAGCAAACAACATCAACAACAAAAGAGAGAAACGGCAAAGGAAAAAGACAACATGCAACATGAAAATGCAAAATGCGATTGAACTTTTGTTGGCCACGTGGAATTTGAAAATGTGATAGGAGAATATCAAATATCAACTCACATTTGCAATAGAAAACTGTTTCATATGAGATACATTGGCATATGAGGGAGAAGAAGGGTGGGATAGAGAGAAGGAGAGAGAGGGAGAGAGAGCATAGAGCGTGCTCATTTGTTAGTCTCCATCTTTCAGTCTGAGCAATGGCATTTGTCTTATTTAGACAGCGGCGAGTTGGAAAAAGTTGACGCCACATTAGCATCAGCATCAGCATCGACATCAGCATCAGCATCAACGTCAGCGCTGCAAATCGCATTAAGGGCTCTTAATGAAAGTTGCTGCATCCTGGGGCATGTGGCACACACTACCACACACAAACGTGTGTGTGTGTGTGTGTTTGGTATTTGTGTTTGTAGACATCGTTGTGCGATGATTGATTTCACGCCAAAACGATTTCAATCAGCATTTCCAAGTTCCAAGTTGTATTATTTTCATTTTTTTTTTTTTGCTTTCTTATTGCATTACGTTGACTTTAGCCCTTGCATTGGGTATATGCGGGGTGCGGCCGTTGCCAGCGGGGGGGTGATTTCTGAGCGGCGTCTTGGGACCATGCGGCAATCTGTTCCATTTCCGCAAAAGTGGGTCATGGCTGGGGCCTTATCGCTAATTGTTTATTTCATTTCATATTTGCCACTTGATTTGCGCTCGGCATGCGGGTGACACAGCCCTTTGAGCTTGCCACCCCCTTCACCTTCCCCTGCCCGTCGCCATTTTGCTTACTGCCCAGCACTCACCATCTCGTGTCTAGACGGACATGGAGCATGCAGAAACCTGTCATGTGGCACATATCCTTGCGCCAGACAACGACAAATTTATTACCTATTTAGCCTTAATAGCCTGGCTTGTTTTTATGATGATGCCGTTGACATTCCACATTTGAGTGTGTTTCTGTGTGTGTGTGTGTGTGTGTGTTGTGCATGTTGGGGGCGACAGTTTAATTTGTGATTAATTGACGTTAAAAGGGTTTAACAGCCTCCAGCCCCAGCTCCGCTTCCGAGTGACATCCACTTGATTCACAGCCCATCACTTTCACTCACTTTCGCCAAATAGGGCGTGGCCTGAACTCAATTTGCGTTAATAGAACGGAAATTGCTTCATGAATGCGGATGTTGAATATACAATTTATTTGATGATCAAAAAATAAATCAAATGAAAAAGGCAAACATATTAATAAATAAAAACTTTCAATGAGTAAATGCTATTTTACACTTGAAACGCCCGCAACTTTTTAAAAATAAAAGTGAATTTCTGAATCTTCGAATTTATTAAAAAATGCTTTTTGATAATTTTTTTTTTTTTCGAATTTTCTGTTAACTTACAAAAATTTTTTGCTTTAAAAACCTAAAGTTCAATGGAAAAGCTTTTCTTTGACTTGTAAGTCCCATATTTTGCTTGGATCTTCACTAAAGTACCTTCAGATCCTATAATTTTGGGTAAATAAATTTGCAAAAAATTCAAAAATAATAATTAAGTTTTTAAAAATTTGATTGAACTCTTTGATCCATAGTAAATTCCAGGGAAATGTCAAATTGATTGTATTTTAATCTTAGCTTGTTCGCTTGATTTTATTCTGATTTTATTTTTAAACATTTATTGATTTGAAATTCTGTGTAAATGTGGACTACTTATGTGCTATCAGAGTGTCTGTCTTACGGGGCACAATTAAATTTGTTCATTTTGTTAATGAAGCCGATTAGTATTCGAAAACATTCAGCCAACACTCAAGTTTGCCGCAGGCTATTCATTTCCGTCATTACCACATTTTACCTGTCTACCTGACGTGCCGCGCCGACAAAACTTGACTACAAAACTTCCGTTTTAGCCGGCTTACAGGCAACAAGGAGAACACGACGAAGAAGAAGAACAACAAGATGAAGGAACAACTGCGAATGACATTAATAGTCTGAATACGTGCTACGTGCGACTCCAACTCTGAAAAACAATGGAAAAAATGAACAAAAACAAAAATCTCCCACGCCTCGTGGACTGGGCGGCAACTAAAAGTCGAGTGGTTGAGCGGTCGTGTGGTTGTGTGGTTGAGTGGTGTTCCGTATTCCACACTGACCGCTTGATTAACATTTCCTCAACATTTCTCCAAGCCCATTTTAATATGCTCGCCCGTCTGTGGCCAATATGTCAACGAATTCCTAAGCGGAACACGTACTCGCAACACTCGAAATTCGTGGAATGTGCTGCGGCCAATGGGTGACCGAAAGGACACGACTTCCAGTTGGACTTGCGACTTGTTGGACAGTGCCAAGTTTTAATGCGTTCAGCGTTTTGTTTGCCGAGTTGAAGAGTTAATGCGACTGCGTTCTGCCAAGTGTATTCCCCAAAGCCCAGAGAGAGCTGCGTCAGGACGTAAGGACGAAATCACTTTCACAAAGCGACGAGCGCCAGACGAAAATACGAAAATACCCAAATGCCCCCGCCCGCACCTGCATTCAACGCTTATCCCTGAAGTATTTGCATGGAGTGTGTGTGTGAGTGACTTATGGGGAGGGGGCGCGGAGGCAGGGGCAAGTTTATCTAGCCAACGACACGACTAACCAATTTTCAGCAAATTTAATGCACAAAGGACATGCACAGATTTCCAGACAGTCGCCCGCCTTTGTCTTTAATGTGTTTTATAATTGAATTCAATGCAAAAATTCATGTACCCAGATAACACTGCGCTACAAAAGTTGACATCGACTGCCACACACGAACTCTGGGATTTTCCAATTATTGTCAATATTTTTTGGATATTTAGTAAAATTATATTTAATTTGTATTTGAATTTAAAAATATGTTGTTGCTTGTTTTCCATATTTTGTTGCACAGTGTTAGCAGCAGACGCAAGAGCGTTCCATATGCCAGTTCATTCCGTCATCTCTCGCCCTCATCAGTTTTCACCAGTTTCCCAGCGAGCAGTTGTTGTTGTGGTTGTTGTTGGGCCTCTTGTCTGGCTGCCATGGAGCTGCATCCTTTGTGGCGCCGAATCGGTATCTGAATGGATTTGGCTTGGCTTTGGCATTCGCATTCATATTCGCCTGTACACTCATGTGCACATATCAGTTGTCTGCCAGCTGTCTGCGGCCTTGAATAGTCCCAAAGTCAAAGCCACAACTTAATCGCTCTTTTGCCGGCAACAAAAGCAACAGGCACAACAACAACAACAACAGCAACAACAATCGAACTGCGATTACGAGCGCTAAAAATATAAAATTATAACATTTCGTATTATTTTACATTAAATTTCGTTTGCAGTTGTGTTTTCATAATTTTAATTTTGCTTATAATCACGATTTTGCAATACACTAAAATCCTTTAAATAGTTGTAATTTTCAACTATTACTTATTTTTGTAGATTCTTTTATTATATTATATTTTTATATAAAAAAAAATTAAATATTTCTAGATATCTATCTAGTGTAGATATTTAAAGAAGACATTTTATTTAATTTAATTATAACTAAAAATACAAAAATTTGAAACACCAAATTTGAAAGCAAAAATTATGTTAATAACAAAAACTATGAAAACCCTCGAACACTATCAATCCATTAATTTTACAGACTATGATAAAATGATTAAAATAAGTTTGCCATGCTTAAATTCTTCTAATAGCTTATATATAACTTTTGGGATATATGGACAGAATTAAAATCCCATCAATGTTTTCAAAATTGTGGCTGCAACCCTGGACGATATTGTGGTCACGAAGTTAAAGTGCCGCCAAGTGGCATGGCTAATGCCATGTCATGGGGTTTTTCTGACGGGCGCAAGAGCGTAACGTTTGAACTCGGCGTCGGCGTCGTCGTCGTCGTCGACGTCGACGTCGACGTCGCTTGGGCCTCGGGTAATAGAGCGATTTTCGGTGTCGCCTGCCCCTAAGGGGCACTGCCACACTTGGGGGCACGCGCACGCTCTGGCACTTCCTTGCGCCTGCCTGGCCACAGAAGTGGAACGAATGGGCGCAGGACGTGCACAAGGAAGAGGCCGACTGGATATGCGAGCCCTGACGCAGCTGCCTGCTTTGCATAGAACGAAGGCGACTTTAAATCGCTGCCAGCGTCTTCCTCGTCCTCATCGTCTTCGTCTTCGTCGTCATCGGCGGCATTTTCAATTTCATGGTTAATTGTTTTGCACGCAGCATTTGGCGGCCGAGTCCACAGAGTCCACATCCAAAGCTGGAGGCAAGGATGGAGACGGCGACGGAGACGCACTCGGAGCAGCGATGTGCGCCCTCAATGCCACATTAAGTTTCATAATTAGCACAACAAATGATTGGAATCCACAACTGGCGGCACATGCAAATTGTCTCGTTGCAAATAAGCAACATATGGCTGGGATCAGCCGAGGCGCAGGCAAGTGCATTCCTCGGCACTGACAACTGCCGCTTTTTCCACCAGCAGCTGCAGCCCGGGACTCACTTTTATCTTTGACGTTTACTAATGACAAATTTATTCACGCTGTCACTTAGTCGCCCAGTGCCCTGTCACGTAATTCACTTTTCCCTCTCCATGGCGTGCCCCAGTTCAAGCTGCACAATGTCCTGGACCTGCTACAACAGCCGGGCAAAGGTCACGGATCGTCGCCTGCTGCGAGTCAAGATTTGTTTGCACCACTTCAATTAGAACTTTTCTTCCAGTTTCAATTTCGATTCCGATTTCAATTCCATTGAAGTGCTGCTCTTTGATCTATTCAGGGCATAGATGATTGATTGATTTCCACGCAAGAGTCTCCGGCAGTAATTAATCAACTACAAGCACACAAATAAATGACATTTATGGCATCAGCTGGAAGGAGCAAAGTCCAAGACCAAAGGGCCAGCAAAGCAACTCTATAATGAGCATCTTACCATTTCACTAAGTATACCCTATATGTCAAAATCTAATTAAAACGGAGTTGAATTCCTTACCTTTTTACTTAAGGTAAGATTATTCGCGAATATTCGCGAAAAATAAAAATTCAACAGAGCAGTTTATTTCCCGATTAGCCAATAAGAAATCTTAGAAAACGTGAAATTTGAAATTTATGAATTTATATTTGATTGATTTGATTGAAAAAGGTAATACAAAATAGGAATTCTTTCAAAAAATAAAATTCAAATTCAAGATGACGGAAAAATGAACATATAAAATAAAAAATACAAATGCCTTAAGCCAGCACTCCCTTTAGCGCTTTAAATATGACAGGGTGGTCGTGTTTATCTGTTCTGGAAAAATCATCAGCCCGACGATCATTAAACTTAACTCACAGTCTCACACACACACACACACACACCCATACTCAGATCGCTCCACTGAAAGAGTCTTGTCCGGGGAATCGGTTAACGAAAGCGAAACGAGATCTTGATGGGCAGCCGGTGGCGCTGGGACCGGCGCAATTTGGGAACCGTTTGGCTGGTTTAATGCTCGCCAGACACGCACATTCAAGAGTTTGGAACGGGGCAAAAGTAATTTTGCCGAATGGATCGGCTTTTGGAATACGAATAATGAATGCATAACGCAATAAATTTGTGAAATTTCAACAATGCAAAGCGAGCAAATTATTGCCGCTTGAATGGATCGGATCGGTTCGAATCGGGCCTGGCTGAGTATGCGAGTAATACTTGTATTTGGCTGGGCACGCCCCGAGCTAATCACAAAAAAATATTTGTTCAAAAGGGTTGCACAATGAAGCCAATAAAAAAAGCACTGCCTGCAAGTGCTTCCGCGCAATTTCGTTCAACGGCCGATGGAACGGGCCGTATTTCAATAAACAATGCCACATCAAGGCAAGAAGCTGGCGCCGAGCGGCTCTTAAGTATTTCCCCGCCAATCCCTTTGCCCCGACCCAAGGGCTTTTGTCAGCGTGCCTTTGATTTGTCTAGTTGCCAACGTAATTGGCCAACGTACGGGCAAAATCAACGGACTTGCGATGCTTCGCGTCGAAAGCTGCGGTCCCTAGGGAGAAACCGGGTGCTTATCGGTTTGCTTTTTCAACGGGGAACACAATTTGAATTATCTGGAAAGCTGTTTATCCACGCTATGTATATGTAAATGAACTATTGAAACTTGGAGGACTAAGCGCAGAAACTAGAAATAACAATTAACTACAGGGTGCCGCAGCCTAAATACCCTTATATAGTTGACAAATTACGTTGGCATCTTTTGGAAAAAAATAAGTTTTTCTTACAAAAACTAATTTTTGACAGATTGCTGCTATATTCGTAGCATGTTTAAAAGACTTTGCTGATATATTTGGGGCCCAGTAAAGCTCTCAATTGCAAATCTAAATTTTGTACAAGTACGATTACAAATTAAGTGTAATGTAATGTAACAAATAAGAGTGCCCTAGAACTCAATACAGTACACATCGCTTATAAGCAACAGCGAAAGTGCATTTAATTCATTGCAAATAAGTAACATTTTCATTAAAGCGATAATCGGTTATATTTCCTATAAATACACCCGACATATCAAGCATTGCACTTATGCAATAATTTTATAGTATTCTATATGGTGCTCTGTATACAAGTTATGTACTGTACTATAAAGTCTGATAAGAGCACAGCTCAAGTTGACTGCAAAATTTTACAATCAACGTATTTCACTGCAGCTTTGTAAATTCAATTCAGTTTAAAAGGGTCTCAAATAAGTCACGGATGTGGGAGACGCTCAATAGAACTAAAAAAAAAACCATATACAGAAATAAAAATGCAAAAGTATTTTGCAGTGTTCCTTGTTCAGTTCATCGTTTGGACAAGATGCGCAGAACGTTCACAATCCGAAGTAAATTCCAAAAAGACATTGGAGGAGCTAATGAAGGACTTGGATATGTATAATGAAATGATCGCACTGAACGAAGATAAGCTTAGAAAGCTGGACTGCGAAATGGAGCAGGAGACGGAGCAACTGGATTTCGATTCAGCTAAAAGCGCTTTGAATAACCTTTATTCGGACTTGCAGACTCAATTGAACGAATGTCGGGCTCAATCGAAGAACCAAACAGTTGACACATTAGAAAAAATCTATTTTGAGATCCGAGATAACTTCAGAAAAGAAATAATTGACACAAGTAAACTTATTTCCGAATACAAGCAACAAGCTAGTGATAAGGATAAAGAAATTCTAAAATTACAATCTGATGCCGACGTGGCTAACTTAAAGCTCAAGGAGTACGATTTACAGCTGAATGGGCTGCAATTGAACATCTCATCAACTGGTGAGAGATTTTGAGATTTCCAACTTAAAGTCATCCCAAAATAACTTTTCATTGCTTTTAATAATTAATCCATCGGTTCCTGTCTCTCTCACTCCCTCTCTATCTTTCTTTCTTTTCTTATCTGCAGCCAACCAGTCCGATTCAATAAAACTGCAAGATTTAGAATCCGACGTACGCAACTGCACTGGAAAAAATAATGAGTACATAGATATTATACGGTCAAAAGACGCTGAATTGGGAACTTGCCGGCTAAAGTCTGCAGATATCGAACAATTAAAACAACAAATATCAGCTTTAACCTCAGAGCTGACAGTAAAAGATGATTCTATTCAGTTGCTTAATTCTAAAATTAGGAACAACACAGAGGAGCTGCCGGGTAGCTGTTTGTCTTTGGACGGAGTTGCATTGATAAAGGTTCCTGGTGCAAATGCCTTCCACGTACGTTGTGATAAAAAGATTCTTGACCCCGGCTGGATGATAATTCTGCAGCGCCTTGATGGCAAAGTTGACTTTAATCGCACCTGGACTGAATACAAAAACGGCTTTGGAGACTTTCATTCAGAATTTTTCCTTGGACTAGAAAAACTGCATCGTATCACAAATGCCCAGCAGTATGAGTTATATATTCAGTTAATTGATAATTATAAAAGCGAGTATTTTGCCCGCTATAATTATTTTAAAATCGGAGATGAACAGAGCGAGTACACTTTAGAGTCCCTCGGAAGATATACCGGAAATGCTGGCGATTCACTGTCGTACAATAAGTGGAAGAAATTTTCAACTTACGATCAAAATAATAGCAATTCAAATAGAAATTGTGCGATCGTAAGCTCGGGTGGCTGGTGGTTTTACGCATACAATTGTGGGGCAAGGTAAGCTATTGTTTCAATTGTTACTACTAACAGATTATCAAAACAAATCCCCTTCAATTCAATTTCAATTCATTTTCTAGTAATTTAAACGGAAAGTACGGCAAAGAGTCACAAAGCTCAATATACTGGAGGACAATTCGTGGCAGCCGATATTTCACCACTGTGCACATGTTAATACGGCCAAAACAAGCGAGGAATACAAAATAAATTTAGACGTTCATTTACCAATTATAAATATCGTGCAAATAAAATGTTAGTAAAGATAAATTCTTGCTGCAGTTACACTGGAGGAGAGTTGATTAAGGATGGTTTTCTGACCAGCATTACATTCTCGAGCTTCTTGGCCCCCCAAGACAAAGGGCAGCTAATGTTGCAATTAAATTAAATGCAATTAAATTGTTTTAGATATTGTGTCTATTTACATTCAATGTAATTTATCAATTTAAAAAAATATACAGACAGACAGACGGACATGGTTCGATCAATTTATATTATCATCCTGTTTAAGAATTATCGTTTGCTTGTAACTTAGATTTACACCAAGCCCATATACTCTTTTTACCCAATACAATGAGTTTATGGACTGAAAAAAACACGACTCTAAGATCATGAAATGTCCTTAACCGTGTTTGCGCTTATACCTTTAAAGAAAAATTGTATAGGATATTGCAAAGACAGTTCGTAAAATGCACATGTTTTGCCATTAAATACTTCTAAATTATGCATGGACTCCATTTCAATAGCTTTGGAGCCCGCCCTTGGCCTAGGCCTTTATCTGCTGAAGCACCACAAACGTCTTGTAATTAGAATATTTATATATATATATACACGTACATATACACATATTGTTTTAATCAAGCCCAAGAGAAAATTACCTTCGTTTTCATCTTGATCAACATGGGGAGCAGATTGTTAACGGACGTCGCGTCATTAGTGGGCGCAAATATTTGCATAATGTCCAAGATTTTTCACCATTAACGGCAGCTGGGCAGGTGTCTTTAGTTGCTCTCGCGCTGGTCTTAAGCCAGAAAAATTGCGCATAATCCCAAAGTGAAATGTTTATAACGGGTAACAGTTGCGCTCGAAGACAACGGACCCGAACACTGCCCATGCTAATCGGGGTAATTCGAGTCCAAAAAATGTGTGACAGTTGTTGGGCTAATCCCCGCACAAATGTCACGAATTGTTCCGCGAGAGGTGTCAGCAAGCCAAATGTAATAATTTTAATGATTTTTCATAAATGCAAAGTCCACGCGGGCACGGGGATGGGGTAGTATAGGCTAGCGGGCTGGCTGGCACGCGTTCTACAAATGGTGAATGGGAAAAATGGAACGCATGCACTTAAGGGTAGCGTCTGCGGAGGGCTTGGGGTTGGCATTGGGCCCTCGGTCGCGCTGTCCCGCTGTTATGACATCGCCCTCATCCGGGCTGCACCCTTTTCGGCCTATTAAACATGGAGACTACACACCACTGGACGCATTGTTGTTTCGCCACTCGTTGTTGTTGTTGTTGTTGTTGTTATAATTGCGCATATTTTAAAATACAAATTAGCAACGCTGTAGCTGAAATTTCAATAGGATTTTAAATGCCCGCAGGGCACATGTACACGAGTGTATTCATATTCATGCTCATATTCATATTCTGGGAGTGTGTTAAGTTCTCTGACTTTTAGCAGCAAGAAGCATGCGAGACTCGCGAGGGTTGCCTTGAACTTGCCCCACACCATAACCAGGCCATGCCACAGAGCGGCGTTGCAAACAACCATCCATGCATCAGGCGTCAACATTCAGTCTGTGGCATTCGCTTTGACATTTCATACATAAAACACATTCACGCCGCAGCCTGCAGCAGACCAGGGTGTAGAGTAGTTCGTCAAGCGAGTGGTTTAGTACTTGTTCGGCTTGTTCTTTTTTCTAGTTGCTTATACCCTTTAATGTACGCAGAAAGCAGTGTAATTTTACTAGCCTGTAGTTAACCTATTGTTAACTCTTTTTTTTTTAATCCTATCGTAGAAAATCTTTGATATCTATTTTTAAATATCCATAATAAAATATTAGCCAAAAATGTTAATCAAGATAATATTATAATATTTATTAAGCATACATGGGTCTTAACTTAGGACTCCCATAGGATATCCTGTTACCAGTTTAAAAAGTTCTTACTATAGAATTGATATTTCTGACAACAGTGTCCATTATGACTATTCGTTGGTATTCGAATGTCGATTCTGATTGGTAAATAATTCCCATGGAACGGTTCATTCCTAGAATTTGAAATCTTCCAGCTTTACTTTGCTTAAAATACTTTAGCTAATTTTATGTAAAAGAATTTATTATTTAAAAAAAAATACCCAAGATGAAAATATTGCATTGACAATTATGCTGTTCCTAATATTTCTTTCTTTCAATCTCAATTATCAATCCAACTACTTCAACTCGGGGATATACAGAGTATCTGAAAATCGGGTAACATTTGAATTGAAGTTTCTGTTTTTTGTTACCTGCGCATAAATAGCAAACACTTCGGATTTGCAGCTTCATACATAAAGCTGTAGCTGAAGCTGAAGCTATAGCTTAAGCTGCCTTGGCGCTACATTTATCACTGCCAATTCGGGGCAAACGTCGTCGTGACATTGCAGCCCCTTCGGGTGGGGCCATGGGGATGGTCAGGTTGGAACAAAGCGCTCGAGTGTAAATGGAATTCTAGGAAATGAAATTGCACAAGGCAAAAGGCAACGTGAGAAAATCAACAGAAAAAAGAAAAAAAAAATGAAGAAATAAGAAATGTTGTTAGCTGAAATGCAGCCACATGATTGTTGGATTGTCGGATTGTTGGGTTCTTGGGTTCTTGTTTTTGAGTTATTGGTATTGAATTGATGTGGTGTTGTAGTCGTCGCCAGAGCAGAGCTCAAAGCGCTCAGAGATTTCACTTAAAGCTTTAGACAAATGATTTTGCATAGCTCCGTTGACACATGTGGCCACGTGACATGGCCAAAACGTAGACGATGTTCTCATTTGCATTGAAATACACTCGACTATTGGGGTACAACGAGTTGGCTAAAGAGCTTGTGATGAGAACGCAGAATTCATATGCTTTTACAAATTAATAATATTTATTTGCCTGACAATATTTGCTTTCCAGTAAATAATTTTTTTTAAATACGAAACAAGCAAACGAATAGTAAATAAATAAATAGTAAATAAATTTCCATCTAAGTTTTTTTTTTTTTTATTATTTTAACAAGTTTACGTAATGAATTTATTTTTGCTTAACACAACCAACTTGAATATGCGAGTGTATTCAAACTTCCATTTGAGCTTCAGTTGTAGTCACTGGCTCGTTAGGTTTTTTCAGTTACCAAATTTGTCATAGCCACATTTTGCCGACGTTGGACACATGTAACTACCTTCAACAATGCAACAACTGGCTGCACTTGTTACATGCTCCAAAGTTGTGAAATTGAAATTTAACAATCGCTGTAGAACACAAACGAGAAACAGCAACTGAGAGTGCTTAAGGTGCTTGAGTAGAAGATACCCTGTTACCAGCTCAAGAGTATTCATTTTATTGAATAAAATTGCAAGCAACATTAACTTGTTTTCGACAGGTTTTTAAACTTAAGTTAATAACTTTGCATAAATAAGAAAATTAGTTTATACATTATTATTAAAAAATGCCCTCATCCGACTTTACAGGGTACACAGTGTAACAATGGTTATCCCTCAGATCGACGACTATTTAAAGCTGCAGCTATTATTTTCTGCAAACTGAGCAAAGGCCTAATTCCTCCTCTTGAGAGCCGCGTGTCGCCGAACTTTTGCCAACCACATTCAACATTCAACACTCAACTTTCTACATTCAACATTCGCATGCCACATCGAATCCAAGTGTGCCCCGTGTGTGCACTTCAGTCGCTGATAACTTATCTCTGGCTGGGGCGATGTCTGTTACAAATGTTGCAATATTTATGCCCCACGCACACGAGGCTGAGCCACAGGAAGTTCGTATTATGATTTGCACATTATGCAAATTGCGCTATCGTAAATACTTTTTTCCTGCTAGCCCGCCCCTCTCAGCATTCCGTACAAAAAGAACAATGGGCGCCGCCGTGTGCACATGATAAATGTGATAAACGATATTTGGCAACAATGCCAGCCATATAATTTATAAGGCAAAACTCTGTAAATTTATTTGCTAATAAATGCGACTTGTTTAGCTTTTTGTCAAGACAAAATATTACACCATATGTAGGGAATATTTAACATGTTCACAATACACTAACTACACAGGTAGAAAACATGTGCGCAAGTTTTAAAACTCACTAATCTGCAGCTAAAGAAAGTTTTTCTAATTTTGTTGGCTTCGCTTAAAATCTTAAATGAAAATTAACTAATTGCAAATGAACACACAGACCGTGTTTGAAGAATTTGTCTCAGCTGTCGCTGCTCCTGATGAGAACCAAAGTGTAAAAGGGAAAATAAACACAAACTGAACACAGGCAAAAAAGGATAAGCCAAAAAAATGTTGAAAAATTATTAAATGCTTAAAAACTAAAAAAAAGCAGTAAAAATGTTTATGTAATTTCTAAATAAATGAAGACAAATACAAACAAGATTTAATTTCACATATTTAAATGATTTAAAATCATTTTAATTATTTGAAGAATGCTTATTGAAGAATTTTAGAATATTTTCTTGGTAAATGCAATCAAACTTTTTGCAAAGTTATAAGGGTATGAAATATATAGATCCAAGAGTATTACATGTACAAATTGATGTTGTTTTTTAGGCTAATTGTGAGACCAGAATCGATTAAATATATAAATATGCAATTTAAAATTTGTAAAACATTTTATTTTTTTTTCGAAAATAAGTAAGTCCTGAATGGCGCAGCTTTATCCCAAACACTTAACATATCAGTTTGATCAAGTGCGTCACGATTTCATTGCAGTTGTCATTCTAAATGACATGAAGTGCATTGAAAATGAAGTTGATTTATGTACCAAAGTGTGACAGCTAAATTATAAAAGCTGTGCTCAACATCTGAGATATGCAAATTGATGATGTAGACTGTCGCAAATTGGCAACATTTGATTTGCCATTTTGAAGAAACGCGAGTGTTCCGCCAAGTGCCAATATGCAAATGCTCGCAAAAGAGAGAAACGAGCGACGACAATGGCACTCGCAATCGTCACTTGAGTTGGTTGCGCAGAATGCAAATGATTATGAATATGATCAGAACCAAATGAAGAACAGCTAAGTAGGCGTCAGTGAGAGAGATACCCTGTAAAGCGGTAAAGCGGTAAATACATCAAAGATTTTTCATATCAGATCTTATCCAGCTAGTTGTTCAAGTATGTGAATTTGTATATTGACACAGCTGAACGATGCTCTCTCTTGCCAGTTTGATGGCTACAGGGTATTCAGAAGCAGGCAGACTGCACTTCAAGACATGAATTGTTTATACGAGCACCACAAATACGCCTTTGTCTCAGCTGGGCAGCTTTAAGAACTGCATATTGCCGGCTGCTTGGACGGAGGCTGCTCATAAAAATATGATTCATTGTAAACACTCGGACTTGGAGTGACTTCCGCTACGCTGCGCGGCGCATGAAATATTTATAAGTAGCCACTTGCTGCTAGCTGCAAGAGCGAGGGGTGGGTGGGGGGTGGTGGCAGGTGGCAGGCGACGGGGGTCGCTGCATGTGATCACCCATCATCGACAACTTCAAACGGGAATGGAACGTGTTCCCACTTTAACTGCCATTTAAATACACAATTTGCAGTGCCAAAGAAAGACATGAAAGGAGCAACCTGCGGGATCTCGTATGGAGTGCGGGGAAGGGGGTAACAGCTGCCGTTGTGACATTTATTGGCCGCATTATTTCAGCGCCAGCAGCAACGCCGTCAGTCAACACCCCAAGGGATCTGCCGCTGCAGCTGCAACTGCATCTGCATCTGCATCTGCATCTGAGTTTCGCCCAGCAATCTTTTTTCTCTTTCTTTTTTGCCAATTTTTTCGTTTAAAGCGCTGGATTTTTGCATAAAATCTGAGCTGGGCCGTCAGGTTAGGGCCAGCAACGCGACGGCAATTTATCAATGCTGCCGGCAGCCTACGAAACTCTCAAAGTTGCCAGCTCGCGCCCGCCTCCACGTGGCCGTAAAAGTTTTCAACTGGCGCCGCGGGCGGGCAGCTGCAGCAGAAACAAAGCCAAATCCAAGTGCAAGTCCCAGTCCCAGTACCAGGCCCAATCCCACCTTTTGGCCATGGCCAACACGATGCGGCGCTAACGAGGACAAGCGTTTATGTCAAAACCCAATACGTGATGCATTTAGTGAGTCGCCTTCTTCTCGCACTCTCCCACTCACCCGCTCGTGCTCTGCCATTTGCCCAGCGACAAGTGAAGATGTTGCCGCCTTCCCGCTCCTCATACCCTTGAGCCTACCCGCGAGTGGGTGGCTGCACATATTTTAAATGCATTTCGCTGCAAGTCAACGACAGGATTTACACGTTACGCCATTCTGGCTCTAATTGGACGGGCAAACGTTGAACAGTTTGGGCCAAATACCAACTAGAGTGCTTCGCAGTCAGATTTTGTGCTTATCAAACACTAAAAGTTAAACAGAAGATACTAGAGATTGGAATTTGTAAAGGCTATGCAGCTCGAATGGATTTGCATAAGCTGAAACGTATTCAATACGTCTTTAACTTTGGTGAAGATTTCGTTGGTATTTTTATTTATTTTTTTATTATGCCCAACTCTTAAATATAATCACTGTTTTACTCGCATTTAATTTTTATCTCCCTTTATTTATATACACACAAAAATTTATTGTAGATTAATTTTTTTGTGACATCCGCAAACTTTTGACTCTGAGTTTTGCTAAACTAAAAAATGTCCAACAAATCTAAGTGGTGACACACACACTCTCTCTCTCTCTCTCTCTCTCTCTCTTTCTCTTTCACTTTTATTCTACAGTACTGTTAATTTTTAAATTCTTCCTTGCCAGTCATCCATAAACTTTTATCTACCTGCTATAAATGACAATAAATAAATAATATAATTGATGTGTGCACCTTTCTCCCTCTCTCTGTCACTATTTCTTCTTAAAAGAGCTTTTTTATTTGTGCGTCTTCAACATCCTTAAAAGTTTAATATTTTAAAAGTTTACAGTAGTGAATGTATGCTCTATTAACTTTATTAATATAAAATTTTAAATGCAAAATCCATTTTTCCAGTTTGAATTGTTTCGAGTAGTCACAAAGTTACTTCCTTTAATAAGATTCCAGTTTAATGTCTAATCCAAAATACTTTGGCAAACAGTTTTATTTGGTATGAACAAAATGCAATCCAATCTATTAATTTATTTTTGGACTTGTCAACGATTCCATTCGTTGACAAAATTAATGATTACCGCAAAAACTTTTACAAACTGAGCCTAAGATTTTTTGCTAACTTTTGGATTACTTTGAGGGTGGCCAACAGTTGTTGTTGGTTGTTATTGTTGGCCGTGTAAATATACATCTATCATACAGGTCTTAAGTATTTTTCACAATTTATTTACGTCACCTGACAGTTGCCACTTGCCACTTGCCACACTTTGCATATCTCCATTAGTTCGGGTCGCTTTTTTGTTGTTCTCATTACCTTCTTTTCATTTGTTTGGCTGTTGCTGCAGTTGGCTTCGATGTTTTTGCTGGCTTTTCTCTTTTTGTTTTGCTCATTTTTCTTGCTTTTTTCGTTGTGGTTTCTATTTGCTTAGGTTGAGGTGCGACGACGAATGGGTGGGAGTGTCGTGGGGTCGGGGATGCCAATTTGACACTCTTAAGGATTTTGCGAGTTTGACATGCGTAACGCCATTAAATTTATCAATTGCTCAACGCACCCTTCGCTGTCAACGCCACTCTCGCTGTTATTGTTGTTGCCTTTTTCCTGTTGTACTTTTTATTTGACGTTAAAAAATTTACAACTTTTTTCAATCAACGCCGAACGCCGCCGCTGCGACGCGTGGCTCCTGCGGTTGATTTTGATTATTTACCGGAGCAACTTTTGGTCTATCCCCGACGCAGCATAGTGGCAATTTATCATTAAACGGTGAAATGTTTCTCAAAGTGCAAACTTAACGTTTTTGGAGTTTTTTAAGCGAACTGAGAGTTGTTTCGTAAACTGTTGACAAGCCAATTGCATTTGCGGTTAATTTAATATTCTTAATTTAATTCGACGCACAGGGAAAATATTCCTTATTTATAAAATGAGCAAGCTAATGGTATAATGTTAAAATGAAAATAATAAAAGACTTTTAAACATTTTCCGTCATTCTAAAAACAAACAACAAAATATTCTAAACATTCAAATTTTGTTGAGAACATTCTTTTAAGTGCTATTTAATTTTTGAAAACTTGGCTGAGAAAATTAAATGAAAGCGAAAATAATATTTAATGGTTTTGCTTAAGCCCAAATTAGTGAGATTTGAGGATCGAAATTTGTGCGAATATATTATGCTTGTATTCATTAAATTATATATGTTTAGATATAGCATATAGCAAATTGCAAATTGCAAACAGCAATTGATCTCATATGTATAATTTATTTTGTAAACCAATATCAATTCTTTGGTAAGTCTAATACTCGAGCATTTTTCTACCATAACGGCGATAAATGATTTTTAATAATATTTTCAATTTTTCCACTGTCAACGAACATTTTAGATTTACGATGGCCCGCATAACTTGAATTTGCATTTTCTTCATATGATTTTATGGCATGATTTATGGATACAATAAAAATCGCTGGCTCGCTGCTTCTTCTGCTCGTTTCATAAATCGAAGCACTCGTTATGTTTATGAGCGCGACACAGGTGCACTAAATACAATCAAAGATGGCGCAGAATGCAGACTGTGGTCTCGATGGGCAGAGAACTTTAAGAGGTGAGCTCTTTATGGCTGCATCTATGGCTCCTGCCAGCCACTAAGTGGCAAACTAACGGTACCGCCATATGACAAGAGTTTTCACTTTTATTACCAACATTTAACAGGCCATGACACGAACACGAAGCTTTGGCCCAGCGGCGGCGGCTGCGGCGGCGGCAACTTTTTCATCATCAATTTGCTTTATGGCTCGGAAACGGCGCAACGGCGCAACGGCGTTGCAGCCACTTGTCATAACAGCGTTGAGTTCGCAGCGCCAGTTGCCGGCTTGCTGAAACGAAAAAAGATACAAGATACACAGCGGCAACAGCCAGGCGGGCGGGCGAACTGGCAAAGGGGGTGGCAGGCAGGCGGTGGCATTGTAGCTAACCGGGCATTGTCATTGCCACTTTGCCAACATTTTCACACCCAAGCAGCGAAGGCAGCGACAATTTGTCTGCGAAGCTGGTCGAGACCTGCCTGAAAGTGTTTAGCCGGGTCGCATGTCCACGGCGTGTAACTGGCTTGTATCTGTTCTAGCCTTTACCGCCCAGCCCTCTCTCTCTCTCTCTCTGGGCACCCTTGGCTGACCGCTTCGTCGCTTCAGCGATTTTGTCAACATTATTCAAGCATAAACATGACCCGGCACAACGCAGCGCTGACGAGCCGGCAACGTGATGCCACGAATCGGGCGAGTCCAGTGGATCCAACTCCAACTCCAACTCCAGCGAATGCTGCAAATGGTGCAAAGCGTTCGGAACAAGCATTTAAACGTCGTTAGGTTTGTACAAATCAAGATAAATGGCCCCGGAGCATGTGAGCAAAAAGTGGGCGGTGCAAGCGGAGCGCTGCTTGAATCAGTTCAGGTGAACTTGTCTGTTTGCATAGGACAATGCAAGGACTGGCTAAGGAAAGTCTGAAAGCGACGTCAAATTAGCTCACACCTTAAAGTTTCGAATATCCTTAGAACTGTATAACGAAGTACATTAAATGTAGATAGACTTAAAAACAAGAATATTCTTATTATATGTAAAGCACAGATTTTAAAACTGATATTTAAGAATATGCATTTTATAGTTTATAAGTATAATTGAGGTGTTAATCTAAAAAACAATTGTCATCTGCATCTATCTAAATTATTATTATATTAAAAATGTTATTATTAAAAAATTATATCGTGGAAATACTTATATAAAATGTATATTAATAAATATATAATATCTATAAATTTTGTATTTCAAAACAAACATTAACAAGCGGTTACTGATAAGAAACGGCAAAAGCTGAGTCAATGTTTCTGTTTATAAAAGACCTACGAACAGGCTCGTCACTCACTTCATAAACGTCATACATACGACGACTTACCACAGCCTCCACTTCCCCCCGCACTCCTCTGGCATTGTAAAACCGCAAACAAAGTTTATAGCTAAACAATTTCCGGGCGTGCGTTTACATTATTAGCATATTGACGAGCCAGGCCCTAAAACTGTCTAGTCATCAAACTTTTACCAGGGCTTAGAATTATTTTGATGGCAAACTTTTACTTTGCCTCGGCACAAGTCAGAGCACATTATCATCGCCCGAGTTACTCATAGACATCAGGCCAAATGTCAGAGAATTAATCTAAAGTGCGCGCAGAGAGAGGATCCTGAGGGAGCTATATGTGAAGTGAAATTCAAGCACAGCTGAGTAAACACACTCTGCCATTGGCTTTAAAAAGCGAACCAAATTGGCTGCACTTGCCCACAGTCAAATAGCATCCTTGTTAACTTTAACTAGTTGATTAAATATGCTACTCTGCATCCTTCGGATGGTTGCTTAAGGGGAATTCTCAATTCTCACAGTCTTTTTTGTAGCGTGCTTCTTTTGGCTGCTTCAGCAATCAGTCTAACAATAATCTTTTAAATTTTACCATGCATGCTAACTTTACCGCGAGGAGCATATTTGCTTTTCTTTTGGCTGCTGCTTCTCTGGACATGTAGATAAGCTTCTACTCGTTCTTAGAGCATCCAGTCATATCCAAGCGATGCAAATCATTGCACATCAAACGTCGCGTCGGTGCTGCCTCATTTCCAGCATAAAACGCACAATTTGCCGAGCGTTTATTTAGACAGATTAGTCCAGGGGTTGTCTGTCCACTTGAATATAGCCGCATCTTTGCAGCGGAAGCAAAAGCAAGCATAATCAGCATCAGGCAGACAAGAGACACTCGAAAGTTCAAATGCATTTGCCTCAAGCAGCAGAAAAAAAATCCACCAAAAAAAAAGCAGATATTTCAATTAGCGCAATTATTAATAGGTATTCCAGTTTGTATCGGCATCTGCTGCATTCGAATCAAATGGAAATCGCTTTAATGATTGCATTTCTGTTCGGAGAATGGATTAATTAGTGGCTAGTATGAAAATGCATTCAAAGGATGCCAAGAATTAAATACTCTAATTAGGCTCCAACGGCAGTTGGCCAACTTAGGTAAAATGGTGTACCGAATAAAGTTATGTATACAAAATCTCTGTATAAATATGTTTTTTTTGGTATACCATGAAAACAAAAATAAAATAAATTGATCTTGATTAAGTTGACCCAATATTACAAGTGCTGATGAATAAAATCTAGTTTACGTAAATGTAAAAATAACAATTTTTTCCAGTAATAACTATGCTTTATAGCTACTCCTTACATTAATTACCACCTTCATTAATAGCTTAAACTTAAAAAAGAAAACAGTAACTGTAATAGTAATAACGAAATAATAAAAACAAAAAAACAAAAGAATTTGTTGCATAAAAAATCCGTAAGCTCCCACTGTGCGCATGCTGATAATTAAACTGTGCCGAAAATTTGTGTATACCATGTTCTGTAGCATGTGATAAGAGAACGGCTCAAGCTCAGAGCTAACTGTCAAATTCAGTTCAGTTGTATGGGTCACAATTAAAAGACTGGCGTGGAAGACGCTTAATACAACTAAATAAATCCATATAAAGAAATTAAAATGCAAACGTATGTTGCAGTGTTCGTTATTCAGTTCATCGTTTGGACAAGATGCGCAGAAAGTGCACAATCCGAAGTAAATTCCAACAAGACGTTGGAGGAGCTAATGAAGGACTTGGATATGTATGATGAAATGATCGCACTGAACGAAGATAAGCTTAGAAAGATGGACTGGGAAATGGAGCAGGAGACGGAGCAACTGGATTTCGATTCAGCTAAAAGCGCTTTGAATAACCTTTATTCGGACTTGCAGACTCAATTGCACGAATGTCGGGCTCAATCGAAGAACCAAACAGTTGACACATTAGAAAAAATATATTCTGAGGTCCGAGAATTCAAAAAAGAGCACTCAACGAAAATTGACTCTCGGGTGAAAAAACTAACTGAGAGAATACACAATACAATAAATGAAGCAACAACAAATAAACTTATTTCCGAACTTAAGCAACAAATAAATGATACCGAGAAAAAAGTTCAAAAACTACAATCGTATGCTGCGGTTGCCGACTCAAAGCTCATGGAAAACGTTTTACAGCTGAAGGATCTTCAAGCAGAAATCTCTTCACTTAAATCAACAATTTCGAAAAAAGCTGAAGAGATTTCCCACTTAAAATCGGTCCAGAATGAGACAGCAAGCAAAATAAAACAAATCTCCGAATATAAACGTCAAGTTAGTGATAAGGATAAAGAAATTCAAAAATTGCAATCTAATGCAAAGGTTGCCGACTCAAAGCTTAAGGAATTCGATTCACAGTTGAAGGATCTGCAATCACAAATGTCTTCATATAATTCAACAATTGCTGAAAAAACTTTAGAGATTTCCAACTTAAAATCTGTCCAAATTGATAAGATAAATGAAGTCTCCGAATATAAACGTCAAGTCAGTGATAAGGATAAAAAAATTCAAGAATTGCAATCTAATGCCAAGGTTGCCGACTCAAAGCTTAAGGAATTCGATTTAAAGCTTAAAGAGCAACAATCAGATGTCTTATCTTGTCATGTTAAAGTTGGTAAGAAAATTACAGATTGCAAAATTCAAATCTGCCCAAAATTAGACGTAAAGTAAGATACAACTTTGCCTTGCTTTTAGTATATACTAGTTAATAGTTCGGTCTCTTTCTCTCTCACACACTTTCTGTTTCACATTCTCACTCGCTCTCTCTCTCTCTCTCTCTCAGATTCTCAACTCACTCTCTACTTATCTGTATTTCAGGTCATTGCCAAGCCACACAATTAGCCCATGATGAGAAAAATGAGGATCTAATAAAAAAGGCCGAGATAAATGAAGATCGACTCAAAAAAACAATTCTGGAGCTGCAAAGAAATCAACGTAGGCAAATATTATATTTTTTTCGATAAAGTATTAAACTGTTTTTTATCTGCAGATAACCCTTCTGATGCAAAAACACTGGAAGACTTGATGGGGACTCTAAAAATGAGAGAAAGCAGCATCTCACGATTAGAATCCGACGTACGCAACTGCACTGAAAAAAATAATGAGTACATAGATATTATACGGTCAAAAGACGCTGAATTGGGAACTTGCCGGCAAAAGTCTGCAGATATCGAACACTTAAAACAACAAATATCAGCTTTAACCTCAGAGCTGAAACTAAAAGATGATTCTATTCAGTTGCTTAATTCTAAAATTAGGAACAACACAGAGGAGCTGCCGGGTAGCTGTTTGTCTTTGGACGGAGTTGCATTGATAAAGGTTCCTGGTGCAAATGCCTTCCACGTACGTTGTGATAAAAAGATTCTTGACCCCGGCTGGATGATAATTCTGCAGCGCCTTGATGGCAGAGTTGACTTTAATCGCACCTGGACTGAATACAAAAACGGCTTTGGAGACTTTCATTCAGAATTTTTCCTTGGACTAGAAAAACTGCATCGTATCACAAATGCCCAGCAGTATGAGTTATTTATTCAGTTAATTGATAATTATAAAATAAAGTATTTCGCCCGCTTTGATCATTTGAAAATCGGAGATGAGCAGAGCAAGTACACTTTAGAGTCCCTCGGAAGATACACCGGAAATGCTGGCGATTCAATGTGGTTCAATAGGGGGATGCAATTTACAACTTACGATCGAAGTAATCGCAATACAATTAGAAATTGTGCGTTAGTAGACTCGGGTGGTTGGTGGTTTTACGCATACAATTGTGGGCAAAGGTAAGCTATTGTTTCAATTGTTACTACTAACAGATTATCAAAACAAATCCCCTTCAATTCAATTTCAATTTATTATCTAGTAATTTAAACGGAAGGTACGGCAAAGAGTCTCAAAGCTCAATACACTGGAGGACACTTCGCGGCAGCCGATATTTCACCACTGTGCACATGTTAATTCGACCAAAACAAGCGAGGAGAAATAAATAAAGCGAGGAAAAATAATAATAAAATAAAATAAATAAATTTAGACGTGCATTTACCAATTATAAATATCGTGCAAATAAAATGTTATTAGGCATAAATTATACTTGAGGAGCATTGCATCCCTTGATTGAGGATCTTGGCCCGGCCAACAGTCTATCCTCTTAGGCACATTCGTGCGGCGCCAAGACAAAGGGCAGCTAATGTGGCAATCGATATTGAATTAATTATTGTAATCTCTTTGGTTGAGGGACACACTTTAATGCCTATACATACTAATACTGTGTCTGCATTCAATGCCAATTTCATGCTTGCTGGACCGCGAGGCAAGCTGCGCTGCACATTGGAAACCGCTAATATTTAGCTTAACGCTCTGCGAAAAGCCAGCAGCAATTAAGGGCCAGTAAATTAGTGGAAAATGTGCAACTGGGAAAACTGTAGTCGGTGCCAGTATCAGGAAAGGTGAAGGTTGGGGTGAGCTTAAGCTGCTTAAACGTATTTTATAGCTTCAAAGAATTCACATAAATAAATGACTGTAGATTCTTAAGTTCAGGCTATTGAAATGTTGAAAAATCATTCGTTTAAATACCTTGTAAATGAAGGAAGATAAAATCAGTTTTCGGAGACAAACAGCCACTTAATGAAAAGGATAAAACAAAATTCTTTTTTTATTAAGTTAATTTTATTTTCTATTTATTAAACTAACTTCTTAAATAGTAAGAAATTTGATTCTTATTTTTTTACTGTAATAGATAATTGTTGTATTTTATTTGCATCTTTAAATTTGATTATTGATAAGAAATAAATATATTTTTGATAATTCAGACCTACAACTTATAGTCGATATATTTTTCATTCTTTTTCAAAAAAGGTTAAAGTTTGAAATTTCACAAAATGTTTTAAGTCGGAGAGTCTGAGAGGGCAATTGCGAACCGTTGCTTAGGTGACGAAATGCGTCTTGGAGCTACGTGATTTGCCTGGGAAAGGACCGAAAATGAAGGCAGAATCAAAAGAACGAAAATGCCCACGGGGGGTGGCACGTTATGCGCGAGCAGCTCGCTAAAGAGATCCCAAATCCCCAAAGTGGGCGGCAGTCGGCTTTTGGATGCCAGACAACAATGACTGGCAGAAGGGACGAGTTGGAATAAATGCAATCAATACGCATAGACGGCACATAACAGGTATTACGAGTATGTATTACGTATGATGTATAATGCATGATGTGCTCCTGAAACGGCCCTCGACCTGGGCTTGCGTTTGTGCCTGGGCCCGTCTATGCTACACGTGAAAAATCAACGCCAAGCATAATCTATTAAATTATCCTAATTTCATCACGCACCAAATCCCTTTAGCCTTGGCCCATTGTCGGTGCGCGGGGAGGGGGGCGGCGGGGCGCCATGCCGGGCACCCGCATGAAAAACAATAAAAATTTGCATAATATCGGTATAATATTTTAGCATTATGTGCATGACAAAGGTACAGAAAGTAACGGTATTATGTGCCAGACATTGCCAGCAAGATTTCCGACAGGCCCTCACATCAATCCACGCCAGGGGAGGGTTGGGGCACACGATAATGGCACATAAATGTGGCAACACATGTTGCCGAACATTGCCACAGGCATTTGTTATGCGCCTGCCATTGGAATCTACTATAAATTCGCCTTGAAATATAGAACTAGACTTTATGCTGGTTTTTATACCCGAAGAATTTCGAACGCAGCTACCCAAGTAATTTATTTTCTCTGGTTTTGCTTTCCACTTTTAAAAATCCCAACAAATTACTTGACTAATTACTGGGATTCAGTGCAGCAAATTAACTGCAATTTGTTTGCTAGATTGTATTTTAAGCAGAGTCAAACATGGATGGAATAAAAGCGAAAAGTGTACGATGCACGCAATTTTTTGCAAAATTCCATCATTAAATCGCCTAATCTGTTCTATAATCCCAATAATAACAGATAATCTGAAAATATGTATTCACAGCGATTAAAGAGAACTCTTCAGAAAAGGGCTTTAATGAATGATTAAGGCTTTGTAGAAAGCTTACATGTGAATGAAAAACAAATACAGTTAAAAGGTTTCAAAATATACATTTAATGCAACTGAGCGTTCAAAATTCTTTAAATCAATCTAAAAATATTCTGTTTTGTAACGCAGTCAATGCTTTTTAGTTTTGTAAATTTTATTTAATTCAAACAAAGTTACAGCAAGACTTAATGTGCTTTTAAAATGTTGTAATAAATCAATCTTTAAATAATAAATTTTTTCTATTCTGAAATGTATAAATTCTTACCACATTTAAGATACAAATTAGATATGCACAAGATTTATTAGCATTTACTACTGATATAAACTTTCCGAATTGACGGCACTTAATTTTTGGCTAGCTATAAAAATCAGATGCATAAATCCAAAAAGCATATTTGTCTCCAAAGACTTGGCATTCTCTCAGCAATCAACAATAATTTATCATATCTATAAGTAGCTCCGGGGGCGATGCTCATTTGCCAAGCAGCGTGCAATGAACTTCGCAAAAAACGAAAATATTATCCCAGAGAAGTGGACAAATAAAACAAAGTAAGCCAAATAAATTGCAATGGCGCTACGTACATTTTAGCCAGCATACTAATAGGCAAATTCGGCGCATATGTGAGCCACTGCGGTTGGGCTTTGATGATTCGATTGGGTGGCAGGACGTGCCGCAAGACATTGATGCGTAAGAGAGCGTAAAATGAAAGGAAATTGAAATGCGGGCAAATTGAATTGGACAAGGACGAACAGCCCCCCTCTCTCTCTCTTGCCCGCAGCAGCCCGATGTCCTATGCTTCGTTTAACTTAGGAGCAGAAACCAAAATCGAAACGAGACATAACGCCCGCAAGTATGCAACAACTTTCACTTGGCGAACTCATTGGGCTCAATCAAATATTCAAGGCCCAGGCAAAGGACGATACTCCTTTATTTTTTGTATGCTCTTCTTTGCTGCGAGACTTTTGCCAATGCATAATTAAAATCCATTAAGTGTAATTTTCCAACTCTTTCGATTACTTTTTCTTACAAAATCCGGCTGCGCGGTCTGGGCGAACTTTTCTTAATGAATCCAATTGAAAGCAAATACAAGTGAGTCAAGAATTTTTAAATTGCTGAATTTTAAATGCCCTTGCAAGTCACGAGCTCCTAAGCCACATATACAAACTATAAAGTCATGAAGTCAACCAAAATTGTATGCACTAGTTGGATTACAAAAATGTTTTCCTAATTTAAAATTTGTTGCCAATAGTCAAATTATTACCAAGTCTTGTAATAAATGTTAACTGCTCTATGTAAGCGTATGAAGACTTAAAGCAGCAACAAAATGCGCTCCCTACACTTTCTATAGAGAGTAGATGCTTTTAAAATCGAGCATTTTCCGTAAGCCATTAATTTTGATTGTTTGATTCGTTTTTTGGATATTTTGAACAGAAGAATAATTCGTTTGGCTGTCATGGTTCATAAATTTTGCAGCATTCAAATTTGTTCGCCTCATGAATACCAAAGTGCAAAATTCAATCAATTTGAGCCATTTACACATTCGAGTGTTTGTAACCTGGCCACAATGGTCATTCACTCGCTGTGCGTACCTCCAATATATGTGAGTATGTGTGTGTGTGTGTGCGGCTTGTGTGTGCGGCTTGTGTTTTTGACATTCCTACCAAAGGACAACCATTGAAATATTTGAAAAGTCCATCAAATGTAAGAGTTTTTCAATTAATGCACACTCACACACACACACACTACAATCTATTGGCTCTTGATTTAGTAATGCACGTTGGGAATTTGCATGATCCGAACTATGTCGTTGTTTTTATTCTTCTTATTTTTGTTGTTCATCTCTCTGAGTTTCCATGGCTTTGATGGCTTGTTAATATTGTGAGCTCTCCGATACGTAGAGCTCAAGGCTAGAGATACGCATTTAATTGAATTTTTCTCAAATTTTTACTTAAAGTTGCATACTGAGGGTATATCGACTTTGTGAAGAGACTTGTCACACAATAGGTTAGAAAATATATATTAAAAAATAACAAACAGCTCAGAAAATATATAAAGTTGAATACTACAAATTAAAATAAAAAAAATAATCAAAAAATTAAAAATTTACCATTTACAACAAATAAAAACAATTCATAAATGGAAATTTAATATGTATCTATTCATAAAAAATATATTTATATTTTTTTCAGTCTCTTATTCATAAATTTATTCAATATATCTGCCAAAACAGAAACTAAGAGAAGAGTTTTTGTTCACTGTGAAATCGAGATAGAGTATTTGAGGGGTGCCTATGAATAGTTTGCCGATTTTGATTTTCTTTATGTTTGTTTTCATGTTGACTTTTGCCGCTTGTTGGCTGCTGTTTTTTTGTTGGCCGCTTATTGGCCAATATCGGCCATAAATAGCCTGTATTTTGTTTATTAAAACTGTGCATAGCGCTGGGCCGTCGACAAAAAGTCAATTTGTGCCATAATGAACTGCAAACCGGTAAACTGTCGCCCAATCGGAGTTTATGGACATTTAAACGCGCTCACCGACAGAAACCAGCACACACGTGGAGACCCGCCGACTGGCAAGGGGAGCGGGCGCATTGCATGTATTGATTTAATATCTGTGCTGCCTGAGGCCAATTTAATCATCATTTGTAGAAAATAATTAAAATTTACAATAACAGCCAACCGGCAACTGGCCTGAGTCTGAGTATGAGTCTGGGTCTGGCCATGCGATCTCTCGTATTCGTAATATTTACTGAAAATGTTTTAATAACGTGCAACAATAAAGTAGAGTTGTCTGACGTTGCCCCCACAGACACCGAGACAACGGGACAGGCAGAGAGGGAGACAGAGCGAGAGAGAGAGAGAGACAGATAGGTTGGCAGACATCTCAATGAAACTTCCAGTGGCTAAAACAGCAACTGCAACTTCAGTGTGGAGTCTGGCACTTTGCGCCAGCATAAGAAACTAAAATCTGGAAAGCGCTAGTTGAAACTGCTTGAATAATACCCATTTATATTGTTTTTGATAATATCCTGTTTTGAATTGAAAGATAGCTGAACGCACTTTTAATATATAATTATAAATATAAACAAAAAATTAGCTACTTTCGTAAGGTTCTAACTCACAGGTCATTTATATAAAAATGTTTCTTACTTAATAGTAAAAGTATCTCTATCTCTCTCTATCACAGATTATTTATACAAAAATGTTTGTTACTATCATAAAAGTATCTCCTAGATGATACTGATGTCCATTTCACAGGTAATAAATATATAATACACTCGTTGCTTTTTGTAGAAGTATCTTTCCGAAAAAAAAAACGTTTTTCTCATCAACAAAACTGCTGCGAAAGTAAGCAATTTCCAATGCATGAAAAAAATGAGATGCGTGCCTAACGCCTTTTTATCTTTTGCGTTAGCTGATTTTATGACTCAGTAGTGCTTGTTGAACTAGGTCTAAAAAGAAAATAATTATTTTCTACAGGGTATACTGTGTGCCGAATTTCCCGATGCTTAATAACATTTCTTGCGCATGTGAAAAACTTAAAAATTCCTCGTCCCTTTATGACGGCCCATAAAATGTGATAATTTCGTTGACATTGCGCAGACAATTTGTAATTGTGCGATTTAGTTTTGTTCAATTTCGGACTGGTTTCATTTAAATAGCCGACGCCGCCCATAATGCGGCACATAGTTGGCCACGCTCTGGCTGTGCAGTTGGCACTGCTCGTAAATTACAGCCAAATGCGAGCATACAGATCCCAAATGCTAAACGCACTGCATTTGGCTATTGGTTCGTCGCCTTTTGTTGCCCCTTTTACGAGGCCAGCAAATGTCTAAATACGAAGTAATGCAAGCTGAACGAGCGAGCTCTCTATGCATTGGGCCCGGGCTTGTGTGTGTTTTTGTTTCGGTTTGTGTAAGTGCCATTTCAAGCTCATTAGTGGCCATAATTAGCCAGCTCAGTTTATGGCCCACAGACACAGCAGGAGTCGGAGAGACAAATGTACCGCGTAGACCATATTCCCCCTGCGTTCGCAAGGCACGCGGAAAGAAATCTTTTTCTTCGGTTCAAGTCATTTTTTTGCGCCCTTCACTTCAGCAAAAAATGCATAAAACTAATAAGCAAAGGTAATTGATTCAGCTATAGGCAGAAACTAGGATTATCCTTAGCTCAGATCGATACTATGGAAAAGTTTGCTATTGAAAAACTCTAATTCGATCTTTATACAATTTGTAATGATTAAACATATTTTTAAATATATTAAATATTAATTTTGATTTTGACCTGGTTTGCAATTGTGTTTATTTTCTACCAAACTATTGCAGTGAAAAGAGTGCGAAATATTTTCAATATATGTTTGTATTGCTTAAGCCACAAATTGCTTGTCAATTTCAAAGAAAATATATTTATAAACCGGGCACCCATTGTACGTATGTACTTATCTGTCCCATTGTCAAAAGTAATCCCCGCTTGGGCAAACTGCGTGCGAAACCTGAAACACTCAACCGTAAAGGGCATATGTGTGCGCACAGACACAACAAACAAATAAAGGAACAAGACGCAGATACTTTTCGGCTGCCCTCACATTATATTTTACTTTTCTTTTATTTTTACTTATTCTGGTTTTTTTTTTTTTGCACCATTTTAAGAGACGGCCAAGGTGGCGGGGCAGGCGTGGGGTCTGCGCTAACTTTATGGCCGCGTGCATTACAAACTGAAACATGTGTTTATTGTCCGCCTGGTTCTTTGTCCCCGTCTCCGTCTCATTCTCTGCCTTATGCTGAGTCTGAGTATGTGTATTTGTAACTGTGTCTGTGTCTGGGCTGCTGAAAAATTTTTATTTTCGCTGTCAGCGAGGCGACACGAAGAACGAAGCTGCAACACTTCAAATGACACTGCCCCAACTGAAGACCCCCCTCCCCCTTCTCTCTGTGTAAGCCTACAAATTGCTAGCAAAATGTGAGACGCCGTTTCTGCTCATTTGTTTGCATTTAGTGGAAATGTGTGTGTGTGTGTGTGGAATTCAGTTGTTGTTGCCACTTTTTGCCAGGTTGTCATTAACAAATGGGAAATTAAATTGTGCTTAAATTTATTTAGTAGCCCCCCTTAACACGGAAATATCGCAGCTGCTGCAATAACTATTTGGTCTGTTGTGGCAGACCTTTCTCTATACTGTACAATATTTTACTATCTTATTAAGTCCAATATATTATATTGCTTTGATCTGAAATTCTTAATTTTTGCTATACTGCAAAATAAATAATATCACATATTTTAAAAAAATTACTTACAATTTCCACGCCCCTAGAAGAAACAGAACATATTCAGATAAAGACATTTTTCTTTAATTTAAATTTTTCTAAAATTATTGCAGGTAATCAATCCAATCGCCAACTTTGACATATTACCTGCTTTTTTGGCCGCCAGCTAAAGCACAATGCAACTTAAGAGCCCTATCAGCTAGCCACGCCCACGCAATTCAGGCCGAGTCGAAAAAAGTTTCAGTGCTCCAATTGAAATTCTCAAGAGTGAAATAATTCAGCATTGAGAACGCCCACAAAATTCGAATGTGCCGCACTTCAATTAAATGCCCCAAAAATCTCAGAACACATATTTGGGGGCCTCAAACAGCCCCCACAAGCGCAGGACATAAAGCACGGGTATTATGTTGAGGTTCGCCGGGAAGGGGGAGTGTGGAGTGGGCGTCGAATCTATTAGGGTTTGACATTAGCATGAAAAACGCATTTTTCTTTGCAAACGAAAACCGAAATGCGAACGGAAATGTTTTAAATAACTTCCGAAGTTTTTGTATACGTTTTAGGCAGACATAGGTGACAAAACATTCAACAGCAATTGAGGGGAGGGCTCCGAGGTAGGGGTAGGGGTAGGGGTAGGGGTTGGCTTTTGCTAAAGTTTGCATTTCTTTCCTTCACTTGGCTTTTGGCTGCTTTTGTTAAACGGAATCGAGTCGACACTTTGATTGAATAAAATTGTAAAATTATTTCTCGAACATTACCCGGCTATGAAATAAAGTGTGTAAATGTTGTTGGTTTGTTTTCCTTTCTTATTTCTGTTTCCTTCCCAATTTTTTTTATTTTGTGTCAACTTTACGAAAAGTTTATGCAATTGAATTGTTTACACCAAAAAGATGCTTTTGAAGGGTTCAAATTTAACAACTTTCTAAGTGTGTGTGGGCTGGCTAAGAAAAGTTTGTTATGTGCTGCCTCAGAGCCTGCCACTGTGTCGTATACTTTATCAATTGTTATGCCACTTACACAAGGCTAAAGACTTTGATTGATTTTTGTTAAGCTTTGTCTTGCTCAGAGGTGCCAAAAGCGAGAATGCCAAGACAAATTGACGAAACTGTAAATCATTGCTAAAGTTTTAGGTTAAGCTTAAACTCAAACAGCCTTAAAATAAGTGCAACTGGTTTAAGACAAAGCGAAAATGTTATATGTAGCTAAAAAGCTGTATTCGCATGAAAAACAATTAAATGAAATCAAATATAAAAACAAATTTAATCATTTTTAATTTTGCGACATACGCCCGCACCGCCTTTAACTGCCCCCTATTTGTTCTTCGGTTATCTTAGTCAAATCTTAAGCCATTCAGCCGAAGCCAAAAAACGTAGACAAAACGATGCGAAAAGTTGGCAAACAGTCTGCGAGGCAAAGAAAACTTTTGCCGAAACTCTTGGCCCATTGACAAAAGTTGACATATGCAAAAACACATACAAATTATCAGCACATTTATCTGGGGAAATAATGCACGAATGAAAAGTTTTGATTTATTTTTAAGCGCAAAGTTTTTGCCCTGTCACAATTCTGATGAGGGTGCAAACGACAGACAGGCAGACGGGCCGACGGGCAGACGTGCAAACAGACATCGAAATCGAAGCAAAACACGAAAATGCAAAATCAAATATGACACCGGCTCCCCTGAGACAATGGGCCAGAAAACGAAGCCAATAGACAACGGCTCCAACTGCCGGGATTAACGAGCTTAAAGACGCTTAAAACCTATTAATATCTTCAAGTGCCAAACTTGGTTGGCGTCTCTCTCTCTCTCTCTCACTTTTCGTCGATTTTTTATGCTTTATTTTAGATTATTTTAGGTAATTACCTTTTACAAAATTTACTATTTTTCGCAATTTTTTTTTTTTAACTTAATTTATCAGGTAGCAATTTTTAAAGGTTTTTTTTTTAAATCGTTCTGTATATGTATTCTATAATAGCTATCAACTATGTTTGCAACTTATATATATATGCATAAATAATAAGCTTTTATTTATTTCCATTTCCAAGTCTTCAATTAAGGAACAGATAATGCACTTCCGCCATTCGCAAATTCTCTTTCCCTCAAAAAACAAAAAAAAGAAATATCTTGTTTAGTTGACCCCCGCATTGAACTGTCAGGGCACCAAATGTCTATCTAATCGAGTCAGAGAGGACTATTACATCGATTTATCAACATGTCAACATATTTAATGAGACGGGGTTAAGGACATTTACTGTTATGTGCTCGATTCTCAAAACGTTTCAATGGATTCGATGGTTGGCAACTCAATAATATGCCAGCGCCAATATTGCGTATACGCGCCATAGACCCGGCCATTGTTCCAACAATTGTTGTTGGTATTGTTGTTGTTGCTGTTGTTGCTTGTGATGTTTAGCTAGCTGGATTTGTTTGCAGTAAGCGGAAATAGTTGTAGAGGGGCATTCCAGTGTGTACTCGTATGTTGTTGAAGTTTATATACTGGATAAACTGTACAACCAACTGACGTATGCATGTCCTCGACACACACACTCTCTCTCACACACACACACACACGCATACAGCTGCCATAAAAGCAAATAGATGTCATGTGTGGGCTTTGAGCATGGCTGACAATTTGAATGGATATCGGTGAAGCAAGCCAAACCGAAATAGTTGTCAGCATATACAACATCTAACTGGAGCTGGGCACTTCTTGTTTATCCTGTCAATTGTCCTGCCGACTGCTGAGCCCATCACGGGGCCACAAACATGGCCAAAATCCTTATTGTTGGTCCGCCTAAGCCAACGTTTTCAGCCTGAGCTTATATATATTTTCCACAACTTTTGCAATAAGGAAAAAAAACAATATTAAATACGAAAATTTCTGCGCACTTGCAAAATTTTCAATTCGTGTGCAGAAATTGTTGAAATTATTTGTATTGTTGCTTTTGCGGCTTGTCCTGTTATTAAGCCAGCAGCTGTTGCATTTCACAAAATTTAATGAAGTGTTCACACACACTAAACACACAAACATGTACACACACACTCACACACACGGGCACAACAAGTGTATTTTATGTTTATTTGGTTTTCGGCACAAAAGTCTTTCAACTTGCCTCTCAAGTATCCATTGTTGCTGCTGTCGTTGTTGTTTATGGATCCAACAACCAAGTATGGCGTAGTGTAAACAAAATGTGTTTAGCAGTCCTCTCCATAAATACAAATTAATTGGCCTAGGTTATTGCTGGCAATTATTGTTGTTTTAGTTGCCTGACAAGGCAACTGCGAATATGAGAAGAGGTTTTTGAAAGCTGCCCGGTCTTAAGAAACGATTTTCCCAATATCTAACAAATATCTCACATATTAAGCAAACAAATTGCAATAGACAAGCTTTTTAATTGACCAATTATTGAACTAAATTTATAAGAAAATCAAATATGATTCGACGTGTTGCATCTTTGCGTTTTTAATTACTCTTGGATGTCATATTTTCTTTCCAATTTGTGTTGTCAATTTGCCAAATGCAATTTAATTTACTCTGTTTACTCGATACTTTTGCTGTGTTTACTTTCACCTCAATTTCTGACTAATTATTATGTTGTTACTCGCTGCTTTTGTTTCGTTCTTAATGATTCAGTTTTTAATGTCTTTTTATTTTGCAATCGGCTTTATCTTTCCTATCTCGCCCCTATCTGCCCCTTTTATACTGTTCTCTTTATTTTTTGCGTCACATTGTCAAGACTTTAATTGTTGCTATCATATTGCGGTTCCACCCATTTTTGTATGTTTCTCCTTTTAATTCACGTATTCATTTACGTATTCGTTATTCCTCTTCTCAATCGTTACTTTTGGAACCTTTTCGTTACTTTTGCCACCTGGACTTTGTGCTGTCTTAATTATTACGATTTTACTTGAATTTTCTCTATTATCATCTCGTCGTTGTTACTCGTTACTTTGCTCTACTCTTGTCTTAGCCATTGTGTAGAATTATGTGCTGGATGCTCGCAAGTAAAATATCATATATATATATGTATATAATATTTTGGACTCGTAAATATAAATATTTACTCCCCAATATCTGGCATTGGGCGCACGTCTTAACCATTTTATGGCTCAGAGGGTGCAAAGCGTTGAATAAAAGCCGAAAACAGAACCGAAATACAACTGAAAACATGTCACCAGCTGCCGTTTTCAATCTTAATATTTGATGTCACACGTCGCACTCGCACAGCAGCTGCGACCTGCTTTGGGCTCTGCTGCTGCTTCTTCTTGATTTCGTTTTTGCCATCTTTAGACGACGCATGTTAACGGTTTATTGTTGAGCCCCGTGACCTAGTCTCGCTGGGTAACAGATAGTAAATAGCTGAAAACTGAGAAACTGATAACAAATGCACAGCATTAACAATTTAATGCGTTTACACTTGACTTTCCTTCCTTCTCTTCCCTTTTTTTATGCCCTGATTTTTTTTTTTTTTTTGGTTTTGCATAATATGAGAAACAGTGCATAAATTGGCTATATAAGGGTCCAGTTTCTAATGGTCTTGCATACGAAATGAGCTCTTGGCCAGACCAGAATTTGGCGAGTTGTTCGTTGTGCCCGGTTTCGGATGAAATGAATGAGCGAATGAATGGAAATGAGTGGATTGTCTGGTGCGCACGGCTAAACACAAATGAAGTGATTTTTCCAAGACTTGCGATTGAGAGATATAATTTGTGCATTTTTCTCTTTTTGGCCAAGACATGAACGTGGAATGTCAGTTAGGTGCAGGGCACACAAAAAGGAATTGTTACATCAACTCAGACTCTAAAATGGCAAAACAATTTAATGCTTCATTGATAACCGCACATGTCGCTGGCAAATGACAGCCAATTGGGCGATAAGAACAGTTCCTAACTCAGACAAAACCCGCTCCCAACTCCGCACATACATATGTATGTTTTCTTCTTCAGACCCGTCGCAGTCACTTTCATTGCGCAGACTTGTCAGAAAAAGCGGCTCAACAACAAACAAAGTGCCAGCCAGTTGGGGGCGTAGCAACGGGGGGAGGGCCAAGCAAAGGGGATATATATTGAACACTGCGATAAACATATGAAAAATGCACATGCGGCTGGGCGCCAAGTTCAATTCCGCAGGCCAAAAGTTTACGCCACTTAATAGAACTTGACGCAAATTCAATTACAACGTTGCCCCCACCTCTCCTCTACACACACACACACACACTCGCACACAACAGAAATAAGCAAAAACTTGCTAAAGAAATTTGCGGAAAAACGTTGCCTTCGAGTTTTCTGTGGAAAACTTTTGCCCACCGGCGGCGGTTTTTTGTGTGATTTCTGTAAACGTTGTCACAGCTCCAGGGCTCTGCCCCTCTCTCTCTCCCTCCCTCTCAATTTATCTCTTACGTCTCCATCTCTGTCTCTGGCCGTGTCTGTGGCTCTTGGCCAGCATTGGTATTGGAAGTTTTGTCCTTGCGGCTGTTTACACTGCAGCAGCCCCCATCCCCTCGCCTTCGGCTACATTTGGCTGCAATTAGCAAATAAAACTTGGCATATTTTAAGCGTCAATGAGGCAGCTGCCTGAGCAAAACTTTTGCAATCACTTTCATTTCGCTACTTATTGGCCAACAGTATTGGCCAACTGCTTGGCTGAGCTTCGTCCTTTTTAACTTAAGAGTCAAAGGAGACTTCTGAGTCTTCAAATAAAAAACTTGTCTGTTACTGGCAGTTTATGTTTCGTGGCAATAGATCAGGCAGAATTCTATTTCCAGTGAGTAACGATATAGCAGAAATACACTTAGCGAATTACTCTACGCAAATCAAGTACAAAGTTTGTTCAAATATAGTCAATGTCGAAACTTATTTGCCTGAGTGAAAGATTCTTATATTAATTCCCTTTTTTTAATCCCAATTTTCTCAAATCCAAGACTCTAATATTAGACCCAATCTTAAATTTGTAAGACCTTGGAGAACTGACAGTAATTAAGCATTCTGGAAGAAAACTTTGGAATAGTTCAAGCTTAAAAAAAATTATAAAACTTTGTATTCAACGTACTTTCTATATTGTAATTTAATTTGTACATTAAAATCAATTTCATTTCAAAATTAAATTATGAATATACTTTTTAAGTTTTAAATTGTTCGGTGTTCATTATTTTCTAAACTAAAAAGATTCTGCTGAACTTTAATTAATCATGCATAACATTATTATATATTGATTTTAAATGATTTGTTTTATATTTTTATATTTAATCATGAAATGCAAAATCAAGTAAAAATTCACAATTTATTTGTAATATTGCAAATTGTAATATATATACATATATATATCTATTAAACTTTACTTTTTAAGTCAATTATTTATTAAACTTTAGTAAAAATGTTTTTTTTTAGCAAAGCAGTAAATAATTCTAAATAATAAAAGAAATAAAACATTTTTCAAATTATTGAGACAATGAATAAAAGCTTTATAAATACTTCAATTTGCTGAAAGCCCCGTTCCATGGTTCTTTGGTTGTTGTCCCTGTAAAATGTTGGGAAAATCCGTTGTTAGCCAACAGCTGGCAACGGCTTATACAATCCTCGGCGTCCGACCGCTAAATGGCGGAAATCACATTTTATCTTTACTTCTACTGACTGCAAGATGGCGCTAGTAATGATATTTTCATTTAATACAAAAATATTTTAATGCAAAATATCTACGCTTTATGGGGTCGGAGATGCCGCCTTCTGCCTGTTACTTAGATTTGCACAAAACTATTATACCCCATATCTGCAGTGGGTTCAGGGTATACAAATTTGATTTCCGGAGAGAGGGAAAGAGAGATGGAGAGAGAGAAAGAGAGAGAGAGAGAGAGAGAGAGGGAAAAAGAAACATGAGAGAGAGAAAGATGAGAGAGAGAGAAAGATGAGAGAGAAAGATGAGAGAGAGAGAGAGAGAGAGAGAGAAAGATGAGAGAGAGAGAGAGAGAGAAGATGAGAGAGAGAGAGAGAGAGAGAGGGAGAAAGATGAGAGAGAGAGAGAGAGAGAGAAAGATGAGAGAGAGAGAGAGAGAGAGAAAGATGAGAGAGAGAGAGAGAAAGATGAGAGAGAGAAAGATGAGAGAGGGAGAGAGAGAGAGAGAGAGACAGAAAGAGAGGAAAAGTCAGTAAATAAAATCAATGGAAAAAAAATTATAGAGAGATATAGATATAGATTATATAGTGTATTATCTATACACTATATAACACTCTAAGCACTTAACTAAATATGTGAAAAATTATAAACCTTACCTGAAGTCTTGAAAATCGCATAGAAGGGCGTTTTGCATTCGACCAGCAAATTTTCTTTAGGCTCATAAATAAGAACTTATAGAAAATTTGCAGATTTCCGGAGAAGGGGAGAGAGTGAGGAAGAGAGAGAGAGAGAGGGGGAGAGAGGGGGGGAGAGATGGAGGAGAGAGAGAGAGGGGGCAGAGAGAGAGCGAGAACTGAAAAAGTCAGTCCATAAAAGCGAACGCAAAAAAATGATTGAGAGATAATACACTACATAACACTCTAAACACTTTACTAAAAACGTGAAAAATTATAAAGCTTACCTGAACTCTTGAAAATCGCATAGAAGGGCGCTGTTGCAATTGACCAGACTCTGAAACAACAAGTAAGACGGCCCTTGTCAAGAGTGCCCGACTAGAACCCTGCGGCGATCTGTCATTACATACATTTCAACCCCCTTGCCTTCTTACATACATACACAAAGTCACACACACACACACGCACACAAACACACACACACACACACACACGCAGCAAGCTGCGCACTTTACTCAGCGGCTGCGCTTGGGCCCCACTATGGAAAATGAATTCTTGAATAACTTCTCGACTCGGCTCGTGATTCTTGATCATATATACGGAAATGCTTCCTTCTGCCTGTTACATACACTTGCACAAAACCATTTTACCCTTTTTACCCATTTTCAATGAGTTCCGTGCATCAAAAACTTTTACGAATGCAACTCAAAGTAAAAAATAAATCTGACAAGTGCTTAAGTGGAAGAAACTCGACTGAAAAATACCTAGTAAAACCTTTTTAAATGTAGTTTTCACTGTTCGATCGACACTTTATTCAGAGTCATATAGAAACTTATAAACTGAACGCACATTGCATGGTCAATAGCAGCTTTAGGGGCTTACAATAATGTCCTCGGTGCGTGTGAGTTCAATGTTCCGATCGGTCTGGGAAGAAGGATTGTGCAGCTTCGGTCCACCCTCACCGTCCTTGAAGTGCTGACGCACCTCCAGGGTTCGTTTCTCCTGCATCAGCGAGTGCTGCTTCTTATCGAGATCCTCGCAGATATTTTTGAGATGGATTGAGATGAGGTTGAAGTTGGCCTTCGCCTCGTTCAGCTTGTTTTCGAGACAGTCGCGAATCTCGAGCAACTTCTCAGCCTCCAAGCACAGCTGCTCGTGTGCATCGTCCAGGCACAGTTCCGTCCGGCAGCGTTGTGCCCGGTTCTCCAAGCGGGTCTCGACCAGCCGCAAATCGTTTGCCTTGTCCCGCAGCATTTCGTCCATGGATTCGATCTCGCACGCATTCTCCTTCAGCTCCTGGAGCAGCCGAACGTGTTGCCAGCTCAGCTCGTTGCACGCCTGCTGCGTCTGAAAGACGCGATTGCGCAAATAGTAGTCGGTGCGCAGCTCCTGCGCCTCCAGCAGGCTGCGGGACTTCAGCCGGCACACGTACAGCGACTCCCGGATGGCAGCTGCGTCCGCCTGTTCGTTCTCGGCTATCTCCTTGATGTTCTTCGTATGCTTCAGCCAGTTCTCATATGAGCAGCAACTGCAAATAATTATTTAGAGCTCAAAAAACTAAAAAATATAATAATGAAAGTGGCTTAGATTAAAATTTAATATTTTCTTTCTCTAGTTCTATCGTAGCTTAGATTCTAAAATCAATAAGCTTACATTTTATAATATTTAAAGAAAATCATTTTCATCACGAAAAAATATTTTTGTTAATTATTATTTGCTTCTGGCGAACTTTCTATTTTATAGCTCGAGGTCAAATATATAAAATATTACAAATATAATCCTTCTGAAAAATGTACCTTATGTATATAATATATAATATATAATATTTACTTTTATATTTTTAATACTAATATTATTAACTAAATTTTTGTCAATAGCACTGGCTTCTATGGCCTTTGGCTAGGATAACATAGACCAGCCTGGGATTTGAACCCATATTTTCATAATTTTTAATAAAGTTTATACTTGGTTTTAAAAAACATATATTTTAAAATTTGCCGGATCTTATCTCCATGTTCTATTAGACTAAAAACACGTTGTACTCACTTTGCAGGATTGCGCAAGGGCTCCGGCTTGTAGGATATATTAGTCGAAGTGCGATCCAGCGCCCGCTGCGCACTGTCCAGATCAGCTGTCTCGATCTTGTTCTTGATCTCTTGATCGACCTTGAAGCGCACCACCTCCAGGCGCGATAGCTTCTCCCAGGTTTTCTGTATGAGGTCTGCCAGCAAACGCTGATTGTTCTCCAATACGCACAGTTCGTTTTTGAGCTGAGTCGCCGGCTGGTCGTTGGTCAGCTCGGACTCGACGCGCTCGTCGCGCAGTTGGAGCACTTCCCGCAGCACCGCAATGGGACCCGCCTGTCGCTCCAGTTCTGCCTCGGCTGCCTGGCGCTCCGCCTGCAGCGCACAAATCTCGTTCTCGAGGCGGTCGAACGTCTTGGAAATGATGTCACGCCAGCTGTTCATCTCGCCAATGCTGTGCACAGAGGTCTCACCAAACTTTAGACTCCTGCAGATCCTTAAGGACTCGGCCAACCTACCGTATATCGAGCGCCTCGTTTGCCCCATAGTTCGCCCAGTTGCCCTCGATGCGCGACTCGTTGCGCAGCAGCCGCGCTGAATTGCGCAGGTCCAGGGCATCGACGCGTCGAGCATTGCCCACGTTTCGCAGACGACCCACTCGGTCGTGCCAGTCGGGCAGCGAGAGCTTCAGGAATGGCTTCTCCATGGTCGCTATCCAGTGAAAAGCCATTTTAAAGCTGTTTATTTATTCGGGTTAGTATTTTTTTGTTTTTATTATTGTTTTCATGTGTGTGTATGTTTGTTTGTGTTGTTTCTTGTTATTAGTATTTTTTAGTTTTTTTATTTTTATTTTTTTTATTTATTTGGTGTATGTGTATGTTTGTGTGTCTTGTGTTTTAATGAATATTTCGCTCAGGTGGTATTTGTTTATGTGTTGGCCCGACTTGATCGCCAAGCCGTGGCCTACTAAACAGGCTGAAACAATTTATAGCAAGTAAGAACTTTGCGGTCGGGTATATATTAACAGCTTAAACATTTTTTTTATATTGGAAAAAAATTAATTTTTATAATTTTTTGGCTCAATCGTTGGTGCCAAACTGTCTGCCAAAATTTGTTAACTCTAGCTCTCAAATTGTGGATGATATGAATATATTTATATATATATATTATACATTATATATTTTTTTCTGATCGTTAGAAGAGGTCTAGTCTGCAAAAATTTGATGTATCTAGCTATAAGACTGAGGGACATATATAAATGGAATTGCTACGCCCCCAGAGGGGGTATCCAAAAAATCTTTACACTTTATCTGACGCGAGTATATACGATTATATATTCCAAGTTACAAGCCTCTAACTTCAATAGCTTCGATAAAAAGTGGATTCATACGGACAACGAGTAGAACAAACTTCTTAAAAAATTGCTGAAAATAGTTTCTTCTTGAAGAACCAATTTAACAGCCTTTTAAAATGCCTGAACTGTTTCTCCCACTGTACGAGCGTAAACAAAAGCACAAGCGACTATCGATCAAGTTGTTTATCAATTATGCCACAATTAAAGATAAATTTAAAATTATTATCGAGCAGCGATCAATCCTGCACAGCTTTGGGCTTATCGCAGCCGTATATATATATAGCCCGGCCCGACCGCAATGCCCGCCAGAGCGGCCCAGTCAAGGCTGCCGCAGAGTCAACAAACGGTTCCCAGCAAAAATGTTCAAGCGGCTGCTGTTGCTGCTGGCCATTGTGGCGCTGGTCGGCGCTGAGCTGCGCCGCGTGCAAATACACAAGCAGGAGCACAAGAGGAGCCGCCAGCAGCGGAAGTCGGCCGCCCGCTGGCTGCAGCAGAAGTATCATCCGCAGGCCGATCTCTATGTGCCGGACTATGAGGCGCCCAGCTATGGGGACTACTCCTACAGCCAGGAGAGCGAGGCCACCGATAACTACGCGAGCGAGCCGCTGTCCAACAATCAGAACATGGACTACTACGGGGTAATTGGCATTGGCACGCCCGCCCAGCTATTCAACGTGGTCTTCGACACGGGCTCCGCGAATCTGTGGGTGCCGTCGGTCCAGTGCCTGGCCAGCGACGTGGCCTGCCAGAACCACAATCAGTACAACTCGAGCGCCTCCAGCACGTACGTGGCCAACGGTCTGGGCTTCTCCATACAGTACGGCACGGGCAGCCTGGCCGGCCTCCTCTCCACGGACACCGTCTCCATCAACGGACTGAGCATTGCCAATCAGACTTTCGGCGAGGCCATCTCCCAGCCCAATGGCAGCTTCACCGGCGTGCCCTTCGACGGCATTCTGGGCATGGGCTATATGAGCATAGCCGTGGATCAGGTGGTGCCGCCGTTCTACGGCCTCTACGAGCAGGGCCTGATCGATGAGCCCACCTTTGGCTTCTACCTGGCACGCAACGGATCCGCCCAGCTGGGCGGCCAACTCGTGCTCGGCGGCATCGACGATCAGCTGTTCAGCGGCAATCTGACCTATGTGCCGGTCACGCAGCAGGGCTACTGGCAGTTCGCGGTCAACAGCGCCATGATGGCCGGATTCGTGGTCTGCGCCAACTGCCAGGCCATTGCCGACACGGGCACCTCGCTGCTGGCCTGTCCCGGCAGCGCCTACGCCCAGCTGAACCAGCTCATTGGCGGCTACCAGCTGGATGGCGACTACTATGTGGACTGCTCCACGGTGGCCTCGCTGCCCGTGCTCAGCTTCAACATTGGCGGCACCATCTTCAACCTGCCCGCCTCCGCCTACATCAGCAGCTTCACCGAGAGCAACAACACCTTCTGCATGTCCAGCTTCACGTACATCAACACCGACTTCTGGATACTCGGCGATGTCTTCATTGGCCAGTTCTACACGCAGTTCGACTTCGGGCAGAATCGCGTGGGCTTTGCACCTGTGGCCTGATTCTGGAGCTAATTAGACTGGGCTCAGATTTTACATTGATTAATTGGTGAGGGAAAACAAAACGACAAAATCTTAAAAAAAAATATTAAAAAAAAATCCACACAAAACATGTAAAAAAAAATGTATATAAGATTAAATATATTATTATTATTATTTTCCTATCGTCCGAGATTTGTATAGTATGTTTCTAAAATAAAAATTATACTTTTTAATTGAGGGATTATTTAAAATATTTTGTTCACTTATTTAATTGTATTATTTTACTTTATTAATTATTTATTTTTTTTTACTATTGTATTATTTTAGTTTTTTAAATTATTTTAAAGTAAATTTAGTTGATGTGAACAGATTGAAGATCATACGTAATAAATAATTTATAAAGAAATATATTTAATATACATGCAAATAATTGAAATTTGAATTTGTCACTTACTTTGAAGCTAATCTTAAAAAGAATTTATTTTTATTAGTGGTAAATATGATCCAAAAATGTTTAGTTTCACGCTGTCATAAACCAATAAAAAAAGAAATCTTTTTTAATTATTTTTTTTTTAAATCGTTTGAATTAAGCTGGGTTTCAAGCTTTATTGTAATAAGAAAACATTTGAAAATAGTTTATAAATTCGATTTGATGTCATTTATAAAAAAAATTGCTGAATAATTGCTGTTAGTGTTAAAAAATAGGTTTCCAATGTCAATAAAAAATTGAAAATTGAAAATTGATGAAAACAAATAATCGATGGCTCGTGACAATTGCAGGCAATAAATTGAAATATTGTAGTTTAAATATGCTATAAAATTATTTGTTGTCCGGCGCAGTCGGCTTGTTGCCTCCAGCTGAGGCAAAGTTGCCGCCGTAGATGCCGCGCGGAGTGCGGGGCAGTTGCTGGGCCTGCTGCTGCTGCTGCTGCTGCTGCAGCTGCGCCTGTTGCTGCTGCAGCTGATGTTGCTGCAGCTGATGGTGCTGCAGAGCGCGTTGCTGCAGCATCGCTTCGTAGAGAATTGCAGCGGCTGCCGCATTGGACGATTGTTGCTGATGTTGCTGATGTTGTTGCTGATGTTGTTGCTGCTGCTGTTGATGCTGTTTCTGCTGTTGCTGCTGCTGCTGCTGATGCTGTTGCTGCTGCTGCTGCTGCAGCTGCTGGTGCTGATGCTGCTGGGTCGCATTCTGGCGCAAATTGGCCGCCAGCAACTGGGCGTAGACCTGCGTGATGTCATTGGCATTGCCGGAGGCCATGCCGTAGATGGGCATGGACATGTTGTTGGCGGCGCCGGCAACCAAATGCTGCTGCTGCTGCGCCTGCTGCTGCGGCAGCTGCTGCTGCAGCAGCTGCAGATACAGCTGCGACAGCTCGTTAATGGCCGCGTTGCCCGGCCCCCCGCCGCCACGTCCTGCCATGGCCACGCCCCCCGTGTCGCCGCCCACGTGCTTCAGCTGCTGCTGCGGCGCCAGCTGCCCGGCCTGATTCTGACCGTAAGCAGAGCTCTGGAAGAGATCGAGAGGCGTTTATAGAGCGAGCGCATTGGCAAAGAGAGCTCCTTCACTCACTCCGCCGGAACGCGCCGCGCCGTGTCCGGTGATCGCCGCCTGTTTGCGCTCGTAGAGCGCTTTGGCACCCCGCTCGAAGCCCGGCGGCGCCTGCCCCTGCCCCTGCCCCTGCCCCTGCGCCTTCTGCACTGCGCCCGCATGGCTCTGGGCCGGCGGCGGCTGGTAATCATCGCCGGACAGCGCGTAATGCTCGGCGGCCTTGTGGTAGCTGAAGCTGCCGTGCTCCGGATGCCCGCTGGTGTCGCCATAGAGCGCGCTGAGCACCTCGTTCAGAAATCCGGAGGTGGCCGCAGCACTCGACTCCATTAGAGGCTCCGAGTCGGGCGACGTCGCCGCCAGATCCTCGATATGTGCGGACATGCCCAGCTGGGAGTCGCTGACCGAGGGCCGCCAAATCTTCTTGGCCAGCTGCTCATAGGCGTTGGCTAGGCGGGGAGAGAGAGAGAGAGAGAGGGAGAGAGGGAGGGAAGAGAGAGAGTAAGAGTGTCTATCAATGTATTTCACATAGAGATGACTTCAGAGGCAACTTACGTTCGGCGGCTCTTTTGGCACCGTGGGAATCCATTTACTGAAATTCTTGCCCCCGCTTCTAGATGCGCCCTGCCACAAGCTGCGTCTCCAACTGAAGCTGAATTTGCGGCTTCAAGTGCGTGCGCTTGGCTTGGCTTGGCTTTGTTTATGCCAGTTGCCGATGTTTATGATATCCAATTCGAACAAATAATTGAGACTTTAACGCGGTATCAAATTAGGCAAATTAAATAAAACTCTTCTTTCTTCAAATATTTCTCTTGCTCTCGAATACTCGCTTGATAAATATATTGCAATGTTCCCTTTGAAACCGAGAAAAGCAGCGTGACATTTACGTAGTGCGACAAGGTTCGATGAACGAGAGGAATATATTCGTGCTCGAGTGCGAGAGATGGGCAGCACTGGCGCCTGCGAGCCTAGAGTAAGATAACTTTCATAGTGGAATGACACCTGCAAGTGTTCTGGGCAAGAGAGTGAGGGTAAAGGATAGAGTGAAAGATATAGAAATAAATTGGTTGGGATTTTGTTGACTACTTCTTTGAAATCTATATTCATATAAGCAAAAAAGAAAACTTGCAACAATATTGAAGAGAAAAAATCTGCTGACAATTTAATAAATAACAATATGCACTTTATTACACAATTATAGTAACAATTAAGAAACAGACGAAAGACAGAGCCAAGCACGGCATAAAATGTCCGTTTTCAGAGCGCTTGTGGATCAGCAGCCGCCTCTTCAACTGCTTCCACAATGGCATAACAAAATCCGGCACCAGCTCCGGCCAATCTAGCGAAACCCGGCAGATTTAACAAGGTGGGAACACATCTGTAAGTGGGCGTGAAAATAAATAAAGTGTTAATAATAATTGTAATATTTGTTTTAATTCTTTATAATAGATTCTATTAAATATGGATTATATTATATATTGATTTATAACTAAGAATATTTGTATTTATTTGGATATTCCTGAGTATTCTTGAATAAATACAAACAAATAAATAAAACCAAAATAAAGGGTTAATAATTACTTTAAAATAAGCGTATGAGTTCTTTACAATAGATACTATTATTATTATAGATACTATTTATACCTAAGAATACTCAACAATAACCAAAAAAATACAAACCAATTAAAGTTCTTTATAATATATACTATTTGTATAGATACTTTAAAATATGGATTATATTATTTTCTGATTTATACCTAAGAATACTCAACAACAACAAAGTTGGAGTCGTCTACTAAAAGAGTTTACCTCAACTTAAGACATTCACTTACAAGTTCTCCGTGGTGTTATTATATATATATATATATATATATTATACAACAAACCATAAACAAATTGGAGTCGTCTACTAAGAGACTTACCCAAATTTAAGACTTTCCCTTTATTTTCACCTTTTAACTTTCCTTATTATCCTCTCCCCTTTACTCACAAGTTCTCCGTGGTGTTATTGCCGCAGTTGCCATGCTCATTCCAGCCCCAGGTGTAGACCTTGCCAGCTGTGGTGCGCAGCAGCCCGTGCTCGGCGCCCATGTGGAGGCGCGCCGGCGTCTGGCCCGCCTCCAGTTGCAGCTGCAGCGGCGTTGGCGTCGCTTGCTGCGCACTGAAACCGCCCGTGCCCAGCTGGCCGTAACAGTTGCGACCCCAGAGCAGAATGCTGTTGGTTTTCAGTATGACTGCATTGTGTGTCCAGCCCACGGCCAGCTGGCGCACGTCCTCCTCGAACTGAAAAGCGTTCGACTGGCAGAACTTGTTGTCGCCCAGGGCAACAATGCTCCGTCTGCCGCCCGCTTCCAAGTTGACGCACTTGAGCAGCATGTGATTCTGACCGCTGACCAGCGCGACGATGCGCAGCTCGTGGGGATTGTGGGCCTGTATCTTCATGACGTTGCAGCGATGCAGCGAGGTGGACGTGATGTCCAGCTCAATGGGCGCCGGATCCATGATGCGCAAGCGGCCAAACACATAGATCTTGTAGTCCTGCGTGAGCACGGCGCAGAAGCGCAGGCCGAAGCTGACGCCTTGCGCCGGCTCGTCGCGGGGCAGGCGCACGGGCATTGGCCGGCGCACCGCCATAAAGCCGCGCTGGCAGATGCCCAGCTGCTGGAAGGCATTGGAGCCCCAGACGAACAGGCGCTTGGTCAGCGTAATGGCGCCTGAGATGTCCCAGCCGCAGCTGATGATCTCCACGGGCACTTCCTGCACGACAGTTTATAGCAAAAATATCAACGAATTGGCTAACTATTTATTGCTCACCTCAAAGTATTCGGTGGGCACCATGGTGAACTCGTTGTGACCCTCTTCCGATGAGTTGAGCCCGAGCTGGCCGCGATTGTTCCAGCCACAGGCGTGGACCCGCCCATTGTTGTCCAGGATCAGGACGTGACCTCCGCCGCCGCGAATGCAGCGCACCAGGTGCGGCCCAAAGGAGCATTTGGACAGGCGTTGCGGCGACATGCACAGCTCCGACTCGTAGCCAAGGCCGAGCTGGCCGTGAGAGTTGGCGCCCTGTGCGCAACCAAAGGAAATCACTCATTAATTTGCATTGCAAATGACACTGGCGATGTCGCCGGCACTCACCCAGGCATAGACACCGCCGACATCCATGGCGACCACCGGTTGCGCTTGGGCAGCCGCCGGGCGTGGGCCAGACAGGGTCAGGGACGTGGACGTGAACGTGGTCGGAGGAGGCGGCGGCGTTGCACTTCCGGTTTGTGTTTCACACGTTGATTTAATGCGCCGCAGTCACGCCAACAATGTGCGCCGTGTCGTCGACTTCGACTCCGTTTGCCAACTGCAGCTGCTGCTCGTCCTCGCGCGTTGCTCCGCCCTGCGCTGCTCATGTAAAACTGAGGCGCTTCGCTGCCGGCCAAATTACTTTTATATCGTTTCGCTGGCCTTTTCGCGGCCGTTTTCGCCTTTGTCGTCGCCAAAGAACTGCCGAATTACATGCTGCCCATGCCCGTGGCTAATACGACGATTGAAATAATTGTTTTACGGCTTTAAACAAGTAGTTATTGTTATGTTTCGTATTTTGGTGCAGTAAACACGGCATTGGCATTCCAGTGTTGCCAGCTAAGCAAATTTCATATCTTTGTTTACGAAATGTATGCATATGTTTTCCTCCTCTCGCCGGTTTATCGAGGTGGCAACATGCGTATCGCATATGTTTGCTTTTTATGGCTAGTATGCTGTTCACGCAAATTGCACGCAAGACAGCATAATTTAGACACCCTGTGATTCAAATAAAAACGAATTGTTTATCTATTTATGGACAAAGAATTATTGTTAGATTCAATAAACTTAATAAATAATATTATATGATACATCTATTTATATTATATATATAATATATATGTATATATCTGTACTGTATAATTTCTGCTTGCCTTAAATCTAGTTATTCAGATTGTTATTAATTGGGATATTCACCAGGTACTTGGCAAAAACGATAACAGCACATCATATTCACGCCCGACAACAACGAAAACAAATTGGCCCAAAAAGCCTGGTCAAGCAATCGCACATGCAAGGCTCGTTATTGACTGAAAAATACCCTATGAAACAAATCAATTTGCATGCTTGTCAGATGTGCACAAATCTGTTTCGCCTTAAGGTTAGTCCATGCAATTAATTGTTAGTTATTTCATTTCAAAAACTTTGCATGCAATCAGAAAGCCAAACAATAGTTCGCCTCCGACTGCGTTCGCTTGCGTGCGGCGACTTCTCGGACTTGGTTTAATGCGAAAATCATTAGTTTTTATTTGTGGCGTTTAGGGCGTATTTGGAAACCAATGTTGGCTCCCTGTTTTGCATTGCAAATGCAAATCCAAAGTGCATTTTTCACCTGAACAGCGGCCGCTTTTTGCCAGCGGGTTTGCATGTCAGCTGGACATTGCAGTGTTCCTTATGTCCTGCTGTTAGTGTTGGCTAGTGCTGCGCATTGGCTGGTGCCGTTACTCTGGTGGCTGTAATTAAAAACTAGTTGGCATACAATTGAGGGTGGACTTATTGGTTTGAAGGATCTATCAATTTGGCAATAATTTCAATTCTTAGTCATATTTAAATTTGAAATCAATGTCTTTTAATATATTAAATATTATGAATTTAGTATGTTTAACATTCATTGTTAGAAAATTATTATTATTATTATTATTATGATTATTATTATTATTATTATTATTATTATTATGCTAAATTTATTATTTTTAGCCAATTATAACCATGTTTAATCCAGTAGTTAAGCTGATTTAAGTTTTTTATGTGTATATTTCTATAGTAAAAATTATATTCCTTTTCAGTCGTAGAGATTTCGTAGTTCGTAAACGTTTGTCCTTTTCAGGCCACACCTAATGGATTTTCTCTAACCATCTCGTGTGTGCACATTTAGCTACTTGGTGTGAGTTTTCTTTTCTGGCGACAATTAAAGCTTAATTATTAATTGCATGCACTTTAACCTTCGCCATGAACTTTGACAGCTCTAATTACAATATGTTCATATGCGGTTCGCGTGCAGTATCAAGCAGAAGGCGGGTTTTATTATCGCTTTATATAGCCAAGGAAGTCATTCAATTTAGGTAAATGTATAATTTTTGGTTTTTGCTTCATTGAAGCAAGACGTTTACTCAGCAAAGCAACTAATTACTTTCAAATATAATTTCACAGGACTAACTAACAGTTTTTAGAGTTAAAAGGAAATTTTCAAATGTTGATTATTTACATTTTTTTGTTTATATTTTATAATTTGTAAACCAAACAAATATTTTTTCAAAGAACCGCTCAAATTCACCAATTTTGAAGCACTTTAACAGCTGTTGAGTTGTCGTTTGTTTCTGCGCATGCGATAGTCGCAGCGATAGTTTAGTGCTGCAAACCGACGCGCCCAGTGTTGCATAGCTGTCTGAGCCAGGCTAGGCGCGCGAATTCAAATATTAAGCACTTCTACGTGTCTCGTGTTTTTTCCCCAGGGAGTATTTTATTGAAGGCGAACGTGACTCCATTTTCTATATGCTCTTCTTATGTTGTGGCTTTTTACGTCGTTGTTGGTTTTTTGTTCTTTTTCTATGTGGGTAGAAAAACATTTTCGCTATTTTGAAATTAAATCTAATTTAATGGGAAAATCTGTTGTGGTCCCCACGTTCGCGAATTTGCTTTTAGCTGGACTCCAATCAACACCCACTTGCACACACGTACAACCACACACACAAACGCACGCACACACACATACACAATTAACAGTTAAGAGTGAAAATTGCACATGTTTGCATTTCCTTTGCATTGTTTTTATATTTGCTCGTCCCCCCCTTTTATTTTTAATGGTAAGGTTCAGTCGAGAAGCTCTGTAAATGTGGATTGCCACTTGTAATTAAACGCTCGCCTTTTAATGCCAATTGCTGTTTCTCTTTTATCTGGGCAGCCACTTTTTCAATTGAATTATCAGCGGCTAACGAAAAGTAAACTTCTTAAGGGCAAATGTGGCCTTAAAGCGTTTAATAAGTTCAAAGAGTTAATGTGGAGGAGAAGAAATCGTTGAAATTGTTACTTTATATTTAGTTTAAGTAAAAAAACTAAAAGCAGTTTTTCAATAAAAACAACTCCAATTAATTAAAACTATTAGTTGATGAGCGAAAAAGTTAACTGTACTATTTATATAACACTTCATTAACTAATTTTTTGTAAAATTGTGCAACAAATTTGGAATTTATCACTTTATTTCCACCAGATTAAGCGGAAAACCTCTTAACTGCATAACAATTATGAAATTCAAATTGATGAACTCTCTGTCAATACCAGACACGCAAAACTGCAGCTCAGCCCGAATATCAGCACATTAAATATCGCACACACAAATTTCAAATTTCAGGCAGCAACTGCGGGGGCGGGGGCGGGGGTGGGGCAACAAATTCAACTGCGGCCATGGGCGATGGCAACGCACAAAAGTCATTTGACCACTAATCATGACTGTGGTTTGTGCTGTTGTCCACTCCTCGGTCAGGCCATGCCCACTGTGGCCCAAACCGAACCCAAACTCAAACACGCAGCCAAAGCGGCGTCCAATTCCCTTTTCGCACAGCAGTCAAATTATGAAAAGTGTACACTTTGCGTCTGACACTTCAAATTAAATTTCAAATTTGAAATGCCAAACGTTGCTGCACATCCCACCCCACCCCACCCCTCTACCTAGCTGAGCTTTTCTTGTGCATTTCCTTAATTGCTCAATCAAAAACGTATGCAATTCCTTTGGGGTAAATCCAACACTGAAGCTTCAAATATATTTTGGAAAAACTGCGTTTCATACTTAAACTTTGCGCAAAGTCGCGACGCGTCGGAAGCCAACGGAAGTGTTTGGCGGTTGAACGAGTCGGCCAAGAGCGAGGAGCGCCGAGGGTATCTGCGCTAACTGAAAAAGAAACTGGTGCAACGAAAGTGTTTGCCACAGGCAACGCCAAAGACAACAATGCCAAAGTTTGGCTCCTGTCGGGACGTCGGATCGTCGGAACGGTTGTAAGCGGGGGTTAAACGGAAACGGAAGCGCATCGAGCAAAGTTGTTGCAGTTGTTGGCCTTTGTTTCGCCATTGCAGCACAAGCAAAGCAATTTAAGTTAAACAAGCGCACAGTGTACACTCGCCAGCCCACGCCCACGCCAGAACGCCCTGCACTTGTCAAATATACTTCTCTTTTCTTTCTGAAAAATCGGCTCAAGTTTTTGGCATTGGGTTTGTGCTGTTCACTTTTCAAAAATTGCTGCTGTTGATTGACTTTAGTTTCGACAGGGCGTCGCGAAATTTTTTTGACGTACCATAAAACATAAAACATGTTGTTTAGCTGACTTGATTTCGATTTTTCTGTCTCTGCATTAATTTTGCATTCTGCTAGTATTTTAAAGTACATTAACTATTTGTTCAAATTTTATGTTCAAATTCGAACATCAGTTTAATCCAGGTAAAAAAAAACTCCCATTGGAATAAAAATTACATTACAAAAAAAAACTCAATATATGCCAAAATCCAGTGGAATAATTAATTTTACAAATTTTTCAAAGATTAGTTTTGTTGGCTAATTTTTATTCCTAGAATACAAAACTTAACCAACATTCGTATTTTAGCTTTGGCTCAATTTTGTTTGCTGTATTTAATTTATTTGTGCATGATTTTTCTGAAAAGTCTTTCAATGCCAAATGGATAATTTGAGATAACTTCAATTACCTTAGCTCCTTGAGCTTAGTTGTAATTTCATCGCCATTAAACTGTTTCTTCTTCGATTATCTGATCGCTTTTGCAAGTGGAAATTGTTGTTGAATTTCACAGCTACAAGCTGGCGAAAACTAATTATATAGTTGCCATCAAGCTGAGCAAGTTTTTCAATATTTCAAGCGGAATCCCCCCGGGTGGGTGTTCGCTGGCAGCTCTCACTGTCAGCCCGTTTGGCTCTTCAACTTGCGCCGGCTCGATAATTATTATGTAAATTGCTTAAAAATGCACCGCAGGTAAGCCCAAAGGATTCACTTTGTTCCGGGCGCCCAATCGCGGCCCCCTCGTAGGCCCGCCCCCGCCCTAGTCTAGTCGGCTCGTCGCCCCGTCGTCCCGTCGTCTCGGCCAGCCGTCGCGCTGCATTAAGCTTGATTGCATTAAGTTTGCTTTCGCCTTGACAGGAACTCGGTGCTCTGCTCAGCCTCGCCAGGAGGTTGCGAATTGCCCGCCTGCCAATCCTTCTTCCTCCTCCATCTTAGTTTAATCTATGCGCTCGGAATTTCTTAGCGTGCATTTCGTATTAGCCAAATTTTCGCATGCTTCGCTGAATGCCTCTTGGTCTTAGAGACGGTTTCCTCGAGTGCTTAAGCTGGATGCTGCGGGGTGCCACTGTGGACGCCTGATTGAACCGTGGATTTATTTAAGTGGATTTATTTTAAAATTATCTGTTTAAAGAATCCATCAGATATTTAAAACTACTTTACTGTCCTCTTGATATTATTTAGGATCTAGAAAAACTTATTTATAATTAAAATCCACTTTCACATAAATAATTATAATTTTTCTTATACGTGATCCTATAGCTTACCACAAATTTATGCGTTCTTCAAATTGTTTCACATCAGTTACCCATGATATATGCATATATTTCTTCATTTATATACGCACATTGTAAAGAGCAGTTCTTCATATTTGTATTATATTTTTACTTAAAAAGTTGCGTGCCTGGCCCACCGTTTGATTTCCATTGAAAATGTGCTTGCACTCGACAGGATATTGATGATTTGCCCCCTTAAGTCCCCCTTTATCCTAATCACTGAGCATCATCAGGCAGGTATTCATCGAAGTTTCGATCCTGTTTAATCTTACGAGATTTTCGCACATTTTGTGGCCGGATTCCGCTCTGCCGCTGAGTTGTAGTTTTAGTTGCAAATAATTAATTTGTGCAAGTTGCAAAACTTGACCTTTGATGGGAATTGCATTGATTGAAGTTTTGTGCATTTTTCATTCGATGCAGCCTAATTGCACATTCGACGAATTCATGCCTCATGTGGCAGGCGAACTCTAAGCCCACTCACCATTTCCCATTTCGCATTAACCACCTTCCTTTCCCCCGTTTCCCGGCAATATCAATTCTCAGTTTTCGTTCCGTCCGCTGGGCCACAGCTTATGTAAATGAGGCAAATGCGGCTCACTATATCAGGACCAAGTCGGGGCGTGTGCATTGTCCTTGTCTTACGTTCAATTGTCGGACGTCTGGCGAGTCCTTCGAGTTACGCCTCGAACTGTTTTCATGCCCAATGGGCAACTAATTATTTGTTAACATAACACGAGTGGCAATTTAAATGCAATTAAGTTCAGCTGCGTAGGCCCAGACCCAGACCCAGAACCCGAACCACACGCAGACTCAAGACCTCGGCGCGTTGAGGCTTAGTCGAGCCCGGTAAAATGGCTCATTAGAGAGAGTCCTTCAAATGTTTAGTGCACAATTGAATGTGCAGCGACTGAGCTTCAATTTGGAGATAAGGCAATTCAGCAGGATTAAATATCTGTAATTCACTGGGATTTGCTTTCCTCAAGAAATTATGGCCAGCCTTTAATTACCATTTGCAATATTATAGCTGGCATAAAATTAACTTTGAAATAGATAAATCTTTGAATAGATATTGCAAGATTTGTATTCATTTTGAAAGCGTATTCTCGAGTAAATGTTTCTTTACCAATTCTATTAAAATAAAGATATGGTATATGTTATAATTAAACAAATCATTATACCCTTAATTTTTTTGACGCCATGTGTAGCGCATTGAAGGAGAGGTCGGAGACGCTTATGTTATATATTCTTGATCAGTGTCATGAAACGACGAATATATCAGGTAGTTCCCATATATCTGCAAGGGTATTTAATCTTCTCTTTCTCTCACAATTTTTTCCAAAGTTCTTAAAAAGTAAAAGTTTAGCGAAATTGCAAATAATAAAATTTAAAATATTTTAAAAGAGTTTTATTACAAAAGAATAATTCAAAACTGTAAACGGGCTATTTAAAATGCATTTTCATAAATGTCAGAATATTTTTGTTATGTAACAAAATCGGTTGGCAATCATGATAAATGCAAGCATTTGGCAAACACAATTACATCTTTACTGTCATCTGGGGCTTGAGTCTTAAAATACAAATAAAATGCGAAGACAACGTTATTGTTCTTATAAATACAAAAAAGAATTGCATAAGCTTCTGTGCAAATGTTGAATGCATAAATGACAAATTGTCAAACATGATAAAAAGTTGTGCTTAATTCAATCTAAAGTCAACAATGCGTGACTTGCAGGCTGCAGGTTGCAGGTTGCACGTTGCAGGTTGCAAAGTTGAAATGCCAACTTGACAATTTAATTACCAGCATGCAGAGCAAAGAGCATAAGCTGAGACCTTGACCAAACTGTCTGGTCTGAGCGTATTCCGTCCGAAATCCGAATCTAACCAGCAACAGGCACTTTATTTTCAGTACAGCATGGTGTGTTTGCCTTCAAAAATATATTTCTTTTTAGTTGTTGTTTGTTTTTGTTTGGGCTAAGATGGCAGAGGCGGCAGCACAAAATCTATTTAGACCAGAATTGCTGGCCATGATTTTAGTCAAATTGCATTCTGCCCCAAACTTGGTTAGGCCAGGTCGACAAATGCGATTACATGGCAGCAGCACAAAGAGTGCTGAATGCGATTGTCCAACCTGACAGCCGTTCGGAATATCTTGTTAAACGCAATTGTTTTGGTCGTATTATGAACAGGGTAATATAGCTTTCACACTGGACTTGCAACGCATCTGCAACTATTGTCTGTTCATATGGAATAATAATACCCTGTACCCAATAAAAATGGACTTGAACTGATTTATTAGTTTTGTGCAAAAGAAAGTATCTCATTCTCTTCATATATAAAATCATAACAGTACAATAAATCCCTGACTCTATGTTAAATTGAACAAAATCAAGCGCACGCTCTGCTGTTAACCGTGCGTTAACAGTATGTTAATGTGAGCCGCTGCTGTTAACTTTTATTTAAGCCATATTTTGATGAATAAGCTACTTTGTTGAGACTTTAAGCAGCCGCAAGGGCATGCCAGATTCGGTTTCGCTGAAGTCACGCCCTTTTAATGGCTTGAATGCAGACTGCAATACGGATAAGCCCCATAAGCTGTGCCCAACAAAAATAAGAACTGGACAAATGTGTCTGTTTGGCTGGCATTAGGCGCCGAATGAGATGCATGCAAATGAGCTGAATAATGAGCAGAGTCAGAACTGGCCACAGACACATTTACCCAGGCCCAAACAAGCCGTTTAGGCCAGGAGCAGCTTTTGTGGCAGTAATTTGCAGCAGCAAGCAGCAAGCAGCAACAGGCACTCGTACATTATGGCCCAGTAGCAGTGTCAAAGTGTCAGTAAGTCAACAAGAATGCACTCTGGCAGCGCTCAAAGGTTGTGGAAGGAAGCGCCATCGCTGGTCCCGACCATGGCTCTGGCTCTGGCTCTGGCTCTTAGTGTCCTGGCCAGCCGGGCACTCGACTTAACCATTTGAATGTCATTAAAACGTCCGTCCGAACGAGGTGGCCGCCGCATCGCCTTCGTGCGGCTGCCTCCCTGTCCGCCCCCTCCAGCTTCTGTCTGACACTCAGTCAATGTCTCACTAACAATTGTCAACAGGCTCAAGCAGCGTGCAGCTCTGAGAGTTTGCATTGTTGTTCCTGCTGCTGTTGTTGTTGTTGTTGTTTTGCTGTTGCTGTTGCTGTTGTTGGCGCCTTTGTTAACCCTTTTGCCATGTTGTCTGCACTCGCCTGCATTTAGTCCGAAAACGTTTGTCAATTTTACGCTTGTCGACTTTGTGAGTTGTCCTTTTCGTCCTTTCATCCTTTATTGTCGTACTTGCAAATAGCTCAATGCCGGCGCATTCTGTGCCTGCTAAATTTCTGGTAGCCCTTTGGTTCACTCGTAAGTGTACAAATCTTACATCAAATCTAATTGTTATCGAGTTTCTTTGCGTCCATAAAAAACTACATATTTTTACAGCTGTTATTTTTGAAATTTTTATATAACATTCTAAAGTTCAAGTCAATAATTATGGATTTAAAATATTACCGTTTATCATTTTATTTATTATATAATTGTGACTAAGCCTAATTAACTTTTTAAACAAATTTTCTTACAACAATCAAGCCTTAAAAAGATAAAATTTTTCTGTTTTTACAAGAAAAGTTTATTTACGATTTTCTAAGAATGATAATTCTTTTTATACATTTTTTTATTTTCTATAAATTTTTTCTTATTTTTACTCCACACAAATTATAACAGAAAATACGTTGAGTTCTGTGGAAGTTTAAAAAGTTATAAGAAATATTCTGATATTTATATTTTTTTCCAAATCATAATTTTTTTTTATAATATATATTATGAATAAAAAAATAAAAATAACAAGTGCTATTTAATATTATTATTATGTTTAAATACCGGATTCAACTACTATTCTTCCATTTAGCCAAAATATTTGTTTATGCCAATTTTTCTACACTATTTTTTGTTGGCAATGTATCTATTGTCTATAAATATAATTATCTGTATTTGATACCGAGATTTGGCGCCAATATTGGGCATTCATAGAATTGGCTTTAAAACCTGGGGCACTTGTGTGCCGAGCAAGGGGTTATCCATAGCTATTTGGGGCAGCGGCCATTGGCGATTTTGGCTGGCATCGGGACCGCATAGCACTAAGTGCAAAGAGCTGGCGGGGCCAACGCTTAGAAGCTTATTAAATTGCCATTACCTAAGCCGGACATCAGCGACGCGACGTCCGCCCGATGGTCCGGTCGTCCGGTCGTCCGCTTGTCCGCTTGTCCGGGCGGCAGCCGATGGTGCCCGGGCCCTGGTGCGGCATTTGCCACTCAAACGAGGGATTAGCGGCGATGATGACAACAGCTTGACGTCGCAGCGGCGACGGAGCCCGACAGGCAGCAGCTCCATTAGCTGGGACAAGGGCGGCGACTGCTGCCCGAGTGGGTGGTTGGGCGGCCACGGCTTAGCGGTGGGAGTGCCAGAGCGCGACACACACACACACACACACACACACACGTGCGCTCAGGCAGGATTTACGCGGTAAAAGGTGCGGGTTGGCCAGGTTGGCAGAATGTTGGGACGCGGACAACTGCATAAATCCTCAAAATATTTAACATTTAAATGGCCAAAAATTAACTGAAGCTGGCAGGCAATGTGGCCAGGGGGAGGGGGAGGGGGGTGGTTGGGTTTGAAGCTAAAGCACACAGTAAATGCGAAATAATCCACAAACGCTGGGGAAAGCTGAAACGCAAGGACTCGTCGCGCAAGAGGACACGGACAATGTGCAGTAAAAGTCGAGCCAGCGACAACAAAAGCCCGGAACACTTGAATGGGCCACAGCCCGAGTCGTAATATATATATTTATATATATATATATGTATGTGTATATGCAACACAAGTATGGACTGAGGGCAAACCTTAATGTTCTTTAAATGGCAAAGAGAGCGGAGGAAAGATCTCTCGTTCGCTCGCTGCATTCATACGGCAAATATCAAGTGCATCATCATCAACAAGCGGCGACAACAGCAACAGCAACAAGAACGGGGCCAAACAACATTAAGCCCGAGCCCGGTCCGTGTCCATCTTAAGCCCATTGCCGCTGCCATTCCCCCGAATTCGAATCACAAGCCAAAAACCAGAAACCAGTTCGCATCGCTGTCTCAACAGTGTCCTTGGCAGCATCATCGTTATTATCGCACTGAGCACTGTAAAGTACCGAATAATCTACAGGATAATGAGCATGAATGAACGTGAAGCGTTTTTTGTTTTGCTGAATGCCAAGTGAGTGGGGGGCGGGGCAAAATAACCGAAGCATGAAGGGCAATCCAATGAAATAACAGCCCAGGGGCTGCCCAAGTGCACTCAACTAAGCAGGCAAATCTCGAGTGCCCCGCCAAATACTTGCTTAGAAATACAAATCTGTTGACGACTGCAAATTTTTTCTGAAATTTATCTAAATCTAATTTTTAATGTGGCTAATGTGGAATTATTTACCATTAATTTCAAAATAAATTTAAAAAAAAACTAATAAAAGAAAAAAAACAGAGTTTTTAAAAATTGTATTATTGAAATATATGTATTTGTTGTATAACAATAAATCCCATGGCAATTGTCTCAGTTATGACAATTAAATGCAATTAAAATCTGATTTCTGTTAATATTTAATTGTTAATATTTAATCGTTTTGTACATTTCAATATTAATTCGTATATAATCTATTAATTCGTTCTTCTTGGAGCAAATCGTAAAGAAGATATACAAAGTAATTCACAAAAATTATTTCATAAAACTGTGTCGAATTAAAATCAGTCCACAATCAGCAAAACATTTGACGTTGAAATATGTTAGTCAATGCCTGATTCAAATTCTCTTAAAATTCTCTTAAAAAATTCTTTTCAAAATCGGCCAATGAGGACAACATATCAATTACCTTTTGTGAACTTTAGTTCATTCGGCTACTAGAAATGACGTATGGAAATATCTTTGCAGTGTGCTTTCAGGATAATGTCCTAGTATCGTGCTGGTTGGCGCTGTCGGCAGTCGTGTGGACATGCATTGCGAACACGACGTCCTGTGGTCATGGATATTAAATTTAATTTCGTATTTTCCATATTTACATAGAATATTTATGACAGGGTCGCTCACAGCACACAAAAAGCAAATGGAGGCCACATTTTGCCTCGTTTCATTTTGTTGTTATTTTCGTTTTTTTTTTTTTTTTCTTTTTGCCATTTTGTCATTGGTTGGTGGCCAGAGCCGGCCAGAACGGAGTTCATTAGTTTTTGCCATTTTGTTGTTGTTTGTCAGTGGGCAAGCATCAAAGCGGCGCTGGAGAAGAGCAGCCCCTCGGCCTCTGAGTTCATCTGTTCCATCTGCCATTACTCAGTCCGCATCGGACCGGGTCCGCCCGGACCGGAGAGTTCTATTCATAGCAGCTGAATGAATGAATGGCTCTGAGCTGTTGTAATGAAAAGTTGTGGTAACTTGTTGTGTGCATAATTTGAGCCAGTGCACTCGTGTTGCATGTTGCACTTTTAAAGTTTCGACATACTCCACAGATAATAGTAATGATAAAGTTACGTACGCACAGATGCAGATGCACGGGTATTCGCTGGAAAGGAATACATTTAACATATGCTTTAAATTATGAAGTTCAACTTCCAAATAGGTTAGTTTTTATAAGAGTGCATATGCAGAATTTAAGTCATTTTAATTATTCGCTGATCGAATGATCATTTCAACAGTGCTAAGAGAAAAACCTACGCCCAGGGTAAAAAAAATTCGTTAGCTCATTTTGATTGCAGAAATAATCTAAGGGACAAAACTGGATCAAAATGCCACCAAACATGAAAATCTGTTGACTTTGGCCGAAGTTGTGGGAGTTTAAAGTCTGGGTAGGGTATTCTAGGCACTTGAGAACTTTACAACTTTTTGCATTGAAAATAATATTGATTTTAAAAAATTTTTATATAAAAAAAATATATATAGAATTTTTTGAAATGTATTAATTTTAGATGCAGAATCAATTTAGCGCACAAAATATGATCAAAATGCTATCAAACATAAGAATCAGTTTACTTTTGCCGAAGTTGCGGGAGATTAAATTCTGGCAAGGGTATTCCAGGTTGAGAACTTAACAGGTTGACATTTTAGTCAAATTCGGAATGATGTTTTATACTAACATTGATGCCAGCAATCGATTAAATATATATAGGTTTCGAAATTTGGAAAAATACCACTAGATCCAGTAATTAAAGAGACAACGACGTTAAATGTTTAAATTATGAGCTTCCACAAAAGCTACCCAGATGCAAACAATTATATGTGTGTGCACATGTGTACACAATATAAATATTGAATTTCAGATGTCATTGCATAGCTATGGTGGGTGGAGTGGGTGGCGCTCGCATGATAATCAAAACGAAAATCTGATAACATCCGCTTCCGGCAGCCAGTCCCAACACACAAAAGCTGACAAATTCACGCACATCCTGTCGACATTATCAAACGCACTTGAGTGTTTTTTCATGTTTCGCATTTGCAATGGTTGTAATTTGCATTAGTGCCAATGATGACGTCGGCCCAGTCGCTGATGATGTCACAGCAGCAGATATGCTGAATGAGTCCGCAGACATATTCAAACACTCACTCGAAGCTTCGGCTAGGTGTAGGAATCAATAGCTAATGCGATTCTGACAAGCTCCTCGTGTGTGCGGCTTTCATTGGGCGAATTTGTTTCATTTACTTTTGGCTAAACACACACGCGTAAGTTTCGTGGATTGTGCCGACCCCCGCCCCCGCCACCAACACCCCCCTTGGGGCAACTGTAACAGTTAGTGCAAGTCAGGGAGTTACTGAAACTGAAACCGAGAACTGTTTACAGCTCGGTGCACACTCGCAGTGTTTCGCTCGGTTCTTTCACTTTGTTTTCAATTGCAAAAGTTTCGCTCGTAATTTTTTCTTCCTCTCTCTCTCTCTCTTTTTCTGTCTCTTTTTGCAAATATCTGTCGGGAAGTTTTTCTTTTTTGTAGAACGCCCCACCCAAAATGAAGTCGTTGAAACAAAAGTGGTAAGCGAGGTTAAGACGAGTAGTTAATGAATGTTAGAGACTACCTTAAATATAACTAAGATATTTTCCAAATGTACTTTAAAATACCAGAAATTGTAAATAGCTTTTAAGGACATAAGTTGAATATTAAAGAAAGTCAAGAAAAATCCAAAAACTCTAAAGCAAGCCTAATACAAATAAATAGAATACCTTCAAGTTTTAGTCATAATATAAACTTAACTTACTAAATTAAAAACAATTATTTCTAAAATAACAATTGATAAAGATATATAGCTAAAGAGTTACAATTAGGTAGAAAACATATAAATATTTTAAAAATATAATAAATAAATATATTTCCAACTTAATATTTAATTTTAAAAAATAACTGTATTATAAGCATTTTCCCTGTACACTGGTATTTAAAATAGGTATATAAAAAATAAATCAAATTAAAAAAAAACACTTCTCACTTCTCTGCTTGAATAATTACTTTAAATTACTATTAGAATTCGCTTTAACAATATTTCACTTCTCCCTCAACTTTTATTCACTCCATAACCAAAACTCGCCTAACTACTCTCTAATATTTGCATCGCTATGGCAGCCGTTGCATCAACTTATCTGGGAAATCATAAATAAGAACCTACCGCATTGCATCATTGAGCAAATTGCTGAGTGGAAACAGCAGATGAAAGAGGAGAACAAAATCAGACTATATGCGACTGTTCGTCGAACATGTGTTCGCGGTCTCTCAACCGACGTCCCCGCACTCGGTTAACTGCTTTGCCCCTCAGCCATCAACGATGTTCGCATTCAGCTGGCTGACACTTGAAAACATCAATTTATTTTTATTTCCCAGTTCGCCTCGCAGGAATCCTTTCGCTGGGTGTTTTAGTGTCTTTGTGGCAAGGAGCAAGCTCCCCGTCGCCTACGCCAAACTCAAACTCAAACTCAAACCCTAAGCATTATGGGGCCCAGACGAGGGTCTTGCTTAGTCATTCAATTCAATTGATTCAATTGGGATTGTATCGGTTTTTTATGTGCATTTTGGCCAACACTGTCGCACATATCCTGTTGCCAGTTGCCAGTTGCCCCTCCAGTTTCAGCGCCCTGTTGTTGCTGTTCTTGTCGCCAGCAGCTCCCGAGTGTCTCATTTATCTGCGGTTAGTGGAGGGCTCTTCCGTTGCCGCCTCGTTTTGCACTTTATTGAAAGAGGAAAACGGTTTTGCGTGCTTGGGAGCCGAACCATTTGTAAAACTTAATAATATATAATTTACTTCTATTTTTTTTTCTATTTATTTATCTATTTTTTTTTTTGGCAACATTTTTATGGTCCGATAATGTTATTAGCCGAGGCATGCATAGTACATGGCCGGACGGAGCAGTTTTTGGCTATTTGCGAGCACCTTCCCCCCTAACTTTTTCCCTTTTTATCAAGCCACGGATGCTATCGATATCAGGCAATAGCCGAAACACTCAAATGCCATGACTTTTGCAATTTGCATCAAAAATTGTGTCACGACTAGTTTCGTTACACTTCATTGCGGCAGCTTTGCCTCCTTTCTCCTCCCGCCCAGTGCTCCTCTGGCTACTGCCTGTGGTTTTCGGTACGGGCTGTAGTTGGCCCAGGCTCGCCAGGAATTTTGTTCAGTTTGTGCTCGGGAACTGGGAGCTGGGAGCTTGTTGCTTCTTTGCGTGCTTTTGTGTGGTTCAAAATATTTTGCGTCTTGCGACTAGGCCCTGCGGAACGTCAGCTGGCAGCTGGCCAAGAAACGTGAGCTGGCAATGGCCAGGAATGGGTGGTTGGGGCCTTGGCTCGTGGTAGTTGGGGGCAAGAATTTGCTATTGCATATGAAATGCGAAAATGTATGGGCCAAATACCTGGATCTTTAGAATATCTATGTAAGCAGAAATGTGGCAATTATTTGTTATTGTATTTGGACCTTTTGCCTTTAAAGCAAGCATTTTTAAATGTTTACAATTGGACAATTAAGTATTTAGTTCATCTTAAAGAGGCAATTTATTGCATTATTCCCAAGTTAAATATTCAATTTTAAAATTACAACACAGTGTTTGTAAGCGGACACCAATAGATACAAAACTCTAACAGAAATCTTAAAGATGCCGCCGAATTGTGTTTTGCCAAAATCGAAACATGAGTGTTTTCCCCAGCTGCATTACTGTGCGTATACGCAATATTCACATGCTATGTGTATGGACTCGACAAGCGCCTGTCAGTCGCGGCGCACACATAAATTTCTGTCATTGAGACACTTTTTGAGTCGCAACTTGGTCCGTTGTTGGGGCAGCAGCAGCAGCGCCAGCAACTTTTTTGGGGGACCTTTTTCTGGCTAAAACCCTGGACACAAGTTTTGCGCTTTCAACTTTTTGCAGTGCAATTTTTTTGTGCATTAATACTTTTCGTTTGGTTCTTGTGTAATTTTCCATTTTGTGTTTTCTATTACATGCATTCTTGTGCGTTTCGTTTCGAATATTTGTTGCTTTGTTTGGCCACTTGAAATGCAATTCCCAAAGAAATATTCCACTCAAGAATATCAAAATACCCGCCAACAAGCTCTGAATTTCTTTGCCCCATGCCAAGTATTTTTATTTTGTTTCACTAAACTCGACAGTTCCTCAATATAAATCTCACAGACAATCTATCAGTCAGTCAGTGTGATATTCTGTGTGTTGGCCAGCTCAGCTTTGGCTGATAGTTTCCCTCAGTAAAGATTTCACAAAAGAAATGTGCTTTGTTCGTCAGTGAAGCACGAAATATTTGATTCGAAATGAGCTTAAATACCAAATCAATATTTTTGAATAAGTTTAAAATTTGGGTTTTAGATAGAAATCTGGTTATATACATATATACTATTGAACCCAGTTATTAATCTGCCAAAAAATAAATTTTATTATGTCGTCAAGCTTTGTAACCGTTTCATAAAAATATAATAAAAATAAATAAAAAAATAAAATTAATAAAATAATTTGTTCACCAGCAAATCCCATATCAATTTTTAAAAAAAATTGAGAGTCTTGGGATTAATAAAAAGTTTCTTAATATTTATGTTATGACATTACACAAGACTCAAACAAGCCTGGCTAAGTTCCGTTGCAGAACTAGTTCCTGCTTGGAAAAGGGTCTTCTGGAAAGTGTTACCCACCCGAGCACAATTCGCCCATACGACCAAGATGCGAAAAGTGTGCCAACTGCATGACTCTGGCTGCGACGCGTGGTGGCATGCCACATAAAATGCGGTTGTTGTAGTTGCCACACCGCACAACAGAACTGAACAGAACTGAACAGAACCGAAGCTAACTGAACATCGCGTCGTTTTGCATGCTAACATACCGCTGCTTATTCTCTTCCTGCATCCCTTACTCATCTTCCTCTTCCTCTTCCTTGCCGGCTGCTTCCTCTTAACTGCAGCGCGAAAAACGACATTTCAAATGCCGCACTAAATTACTAAAACACGCACTGGAACACCCACAGCCCGCTTTTCCGCCCACTGTGCCCCGCCTCCCATCCCCTGCCCCAACTTTATTTACTTATATGCGCTATGCCAAAAAAAAACTTTCAGCTGCGACTACAATTTACGCTTTGCCTTGCATTTTTCATGTGCGTTGTTCTTGTTGCTGTTGTTGTTGTTGTGGTTGTCGTTTTGCTGACAAAGTTTTTATGGCCGCAACATACAACAATGGCTGGTTTTTGTTGTTTGTGGTGTGTGCGAATGTGTGTGTGCGGGTGTGTGAGTGTGTGAGTGTGTGTGATTCTGCATGTAATGTGCATGAAAACTTTGTTTAATCATCAAGAGCCGCACTCAAATGCAAAAACAAGCAACGGCAAAGGCTCTTAGACCTCAAAAACTGTACATGAGGGCTCATCACAGTCCTTACAATGTTTTTAAGAAACTTTGGATGAGCAAGATTTTTTAATATATATATATATATATACTGCTTAGAAAAAAAAATTTGTAAAACGAAAAAAAAAGACTTACTAACTAGTCGAAGCAGTATTTTCTTCTTGAACGAACAAAAAACAATTTTATTAACAATAATTGCCAAAGCTTAAAAATACGTTGATTAAAAAAGTAATACAACTTTTTCTACACTATCTTTGATTATATTTATTTTCAGATTTCTTTTTCTTAAGCCAAATAAATAAATTAAAATTTCGATATAACATTAAACATTATGAACCAAAAATCTTATAGAAATAATTTTGTTTTTTTATAAAAACAGATTTTGTACAAAATATTGTTATTTTTGTTTTATACCAAGAATTGGGTAAGAACTTTTTTCTAAAATTTCGAACTTAATTAAAATATATATCTTCAGCAGATTGTTTTAGAATAATGAATCTTTCACTGTGCATAAATTTATTCACCTTTCAAGCAGGAAAAATTGGACTCGATTCGTTTGCCACTCTTTTATCTCTATGAAGCTAGTTTTTGTCCACTTTATGTCTCACCTGCTCTTTAGGCCTCCCTCTTTTTCTTTCTATCTTTCTCTGTCTCTTTCTCTCTCTTTGCTGCAGTTCAATTTTGGAATTCAACACGATGACCCACATATGTCTCCCATCAGCTTTAGGTGCTTATTTTTGGGAAAATCGAGCACCACTAATGAAGCTATTCGCTCTGTAGTCTGAGTGCCTTCTGCCAAAAATGTAACTGTATCTGCAGCACACACGCATCCCGTTTGATGCGTCAAAAGGCGTCCGTTGCCTTTTTGCCCCTTGCCTCTATGAGCGTATTTGGACATAGTTACAGTCCAGCACAGATATGGTTTGGCATTTTGCAGTTTGCCTGCGTACCTGAAAGTGTAATTAGCAATTAACCGAAACTGCACTCCATTTCACCCTGCTAAGGTGCAGGCATATGCGACTACATAATACCCTATATTTTGTTTTCAAATTATGTGTGCGAAAAGCAAATGAAGGAAATATAATAAATTGAAGACTTTTAATATTTTTAAATAAATTCATTTCAAACTTATGTTCTATCACAAAAAAAAAGATATTCTGGGTTTAAAAGAAAGTTGTATTATGCGAAAAATTCGTTTTTTTATGTAATTATTTATATTTGTATTTTTTTTTTTTGTATCCAATTATATATTTGATATTAATTCAGCTTAAAACTGAGTTTTAGAAACTTGCGGGCTTAATAACTAAGTAATTTACATGCTTGGAGTATGTTTTTCTTTGTTCTTTTTTTTTGACATTGTACACGGTTTTCAGTTGCTGTTCTTCGTGCTTCAGTCCCAATCAAAACCATTTATCTGGCGAGGATCCACATTGAGTCCCATCTTCTCCAGCTTGTGCACCTTGCGCATCTGCTTGGTCAGCTTGCGCTTGAAGACAATCTCGCGATTGAGGTTCATTATCTCAATGGTATCCAGTTGCCGTATATTCTTAATGGTTTGCAGTATCAGGTTATCGGTCAGATGGAGCTTGATCGTGGACATTTTCATGAAGGGCGAGTCGCGACGGCGCAGCTCCTCGCGATAGGCGAAGAGCGTATAGTGCAGGGATGGCAGCTGGGGCAGCGGTCGCTCCAGACCCGGAAACAGTTGCTCTGCCATAGTCCTCGCTCTATTTTTCGTATTTAACGTAGTATCTACCAAGGAACTTCACTTGCAATTATTTTCTGTTGTGCGTGGCTTGTGCGCTCGCAGCCGAATGCTTGTCCCTGTGTAAGATTTTTGATTTTTATAGCCAGCCTTCGGTTACCTGCTTACAGCTCGGATTGTTTCTGGAAATTCTCAACTGTGCCTGTTCCTTTTCGGGGGAAGTTTGAGCAGCTGGTCCTGAGCTACCTGCTGCCGAGCTGCATCTTGAGCAGCTGCAAGTGCCATTTGTTGCGGGCACGCGATTAGCCCGTGTCTCAGGACTGTCTCTGGTCAAAAATTCTATTAGTTTCGAGACAATTCCAGCTCACGTCTGCGACATTCATTTGTATCTTTATTTTGCGAACAACTATAAACCGTTGTCGCATCTCGCCCAAATGTTTTGCTAAAAATTTAATGAGCTCGCGACCTAGAAAATTCCATTTCTATACTATGCTGAAATATATATATGGAATATACGTGTTTATATATATTTATATATATTTTTTTTTTTTTGCAGCTATCGTTTTTTCAGCATTTTAGAACCAATTCAAATGGTTTCCCTTTGATGCCGCATTGCAATTAAAATGAATCGCATTTACTCAAAGGATACTGCAGCGTAATTTTGCTTCAAAGGACTGCATTTAATTCACTTAACTATACAAATTAGCATTGGGTCCAGCTGTTTATCCATTGGTTCTTTAAGGGCTGAGTTTTGAATTGAAATATATGATTCTCAGTCCGAATAATTGGATTGCATTTCGATTGAATTGCGAATAGACAAAAATATGTTAATTAACTTTGAAGGAATGCTCTTAATTATCTGTAAAGAATTATGAATGTGAGCCACAATATTAATTATTATTAATATTAAATTTGCCTTTTATGCGAATTATGCTCTTTAAATATATCGAAATCTTTAATTATGCTTAAATCCAGAGGTTATCAGTAAACATATTGATTTTTTATTAGGTACCATTTAACATGCAGCTAGCAGCAGAAGTTAAGCAGCTCCGACTTGCTGCTGGGTTCACTGTGTTAATCACAGTGGCACGCAACCCGGCATGCAACCCGGAATTATTGCCAAACACATTATCTGTTTTATTAATGAGCTGCATGCCGCACATGCCGCAGGGGGCAGACATGCAGTTGCCACCAACTGCTGCCCTTTTGTTGTTGCTGTTGTTATTGTTGCCGTGGGTTCAATTGGGTTGGCATGTCAGTGGGTTCGTTGATTATTTTTACTCTGTCTGCGACTGGTCGGTTGTGTTGGTCATTCTCTTTACGGGGCAATGCATTTTTATTATTGTGTCGTTTTCTGGTGTTTAATTAATTGAAAGCATTTTTTATCACCGCCTTTTTGTGGCTGACACCGCCAACGCTTCTTTTGTTTCGCATTGACCGTAATAATATTGACTTTCCGCCGGCCACACCAGACGGCATTCCGCAGCAAGGATGCACAAGGACCAGCACGTCGAATTTTAAATACATTTAATAAATGCCAAACAACAAATGCATTTTTATATACAATTATTTTCGGTTTTCTGTTTCTTCTGCATTTAAGTTTTGATTTATTTAATTTTATTTTTTCGATGAAATGCGTTTTTTTTTTTGTGCTATCTTTATTTAATTTATTTGTTATCTCTGCACTGTCTGCACCTTTATTTGTACACTTAAAGTGACCAATTTTCATTTTATTTTTCATTCTGTCTGGGCAGTTTTTCTCTGCTTAATTGTGGTTTTTTTTTTGAGAAAAATGTTTTAACCTTTGGTTTAAATTCTTAATTGAATTTAGAATTTATATAGTTTATTACTATTTTTAAAACTAAGAATATAATATTTGTGTTATTTGACCTTTTTATATTTTCTCTAAACTGCATTAATATATTAAGCCTAATATAAGCTCCTGGCTCTGCAATCAAATACAGTTGTTATCCGCAGCAGCTACAGGAAGCTTGTTCACACATTGTACGTTGTTTCAAGTTGTGAAATGCCACAGCATCACTCAATATTTGTTGCTGTTGCTGTTGCTGCTGGGAAGGTCTTCAAATGTTTACCCTTGAACAACATCAGACGCCCGGCAGTTGCCGGAGTTGGCTTAAAACCAGCAGCAGGCAACTGTGCGAGGCTTAAGCCAAAATCGTAGCTCGATGTGGCTAAAATTCCACGCTGGCTGAATTGGCAAAGCGTTGCACGGAGATCAAAAGCGTATTGGCCTATTTGCATACATTGATATTACACGGGCCAAAATAAAGGATAACAGGATATGGAATAATAGTAATTTGAGTTATAATAACTAAGGCTTTTCGGCCAAAAGCTGTTTATTTAATGGCCAACTCGCAGGCAGCTCTTTTAAGCGGCTAACAACATTTGAATATATATTTCAAAAAGTTTTAGCCTGGCCTACGGGCAGCTACCTGTGCAGCATATTGAATGAGAAATTCGCCGAACTGTGCTCACATACTCACCCACACCCACACACACACACACGCACTCCCCTCCAGCCGCGACCGACATCAATTGAATTACCTGGAAATTGACTGCTGTGCGGCATGTGTAAAAATGTCTGGAACTGTGAGTAGATGTGGTTTTCGCTAAGCGCCGAAAACGCATAGCCAAATCCATCATCCTGCAGCGCGCTAAACGCGTGCCAACAAAAGCAAACAAGTGCTGTGTAGTGCAGTGTAGCGAAGTCGCTGCCAAGCGATACCACAAATTGCAATTAGGGTTCCTATGTTGATTGATAGTCAAAATAAATTTCGCATATTGCCGTCGCTGCGTTACATGTAACGAAATTTAAAATAAAAGCAAAGCATATATCGCAATATTGCTTTAATTTGAAGTGCATGAAATTGCATTAGAGCATCTTTTCCAGATACCTTAAGCCTTTCAGTGTGAACATCAGTGAAAAAAGGAAAGGCTGGCAAACAAATTAAGCGAAATAGACAAATTAATCCTCAATCCACTGAGTAATAGAAATTAAATTAAATTCTTATTCTTCATACGAAGAAAGTGGAATGGAAACTTCCATGGTAATCAATAAAGTAAAAGTGTATATGAATTTATAATAAATATTAAATAATATATATTGGAAAATAATTTTAAAAGCACTTTACAACTTTTTACTTAATGGAATCGGACATTTAAGAGCCATGCTAATTAAGCACAATTTAAAAGGCGTTGAAAGTTTTCCACGAAGTGCTTGTGTAAATATATTAGCGATTCTTTAAAAGCACATGAAAGCTTTAAATAAAATGTATTAGGTTTACACCAAATTATTCAGTTAAAGCTAAAAGATTAACTAAGTATTAACTAACTACTAACTCAAAACTAAATCGAAGTTTAACATAATATTATCTTTCCCTTTTCTGTCTCTTTTAATCAGTTCTCTTTAGTTAGAACAATCATTATTCATTATTACATTATTTTTATCAGCTCTCCAATTAGCTGCATTTACATATAAAATATATGTGGATCACGTCCGAATAAACGATACTTACGTAATTCAATTAGGCAAAATATTTCTATTGGGAATTGTTAACTAGCAAATGCAAATGCCGTTTGCCAAAATAAGCTCATTAAAAGCTGGCAAATAAATGCGCACAAATTGTCTATTGTAAAATATGTGTTCATAAATGTCAACAAATTTAAGCACATAAAACACTAACGATAATAATTTTCGGGTTTCATGTTTCACTTTTTGTGGTGAGTGTTCTAATTTAGTGGCAACAACAAAACGAAATAAATGTCAAATATGTTTAAATTTCATATAATCCTTTTTGTATTTATTATAATTATTAATATGGCTGCATAATTTCGGTTGCCACTGTACAATAAATAGTGTTGTCGATGCGACGGCGAACCCACAATAGTTGGCAGCTGTTGTGGTAAACAACAAAATGCTATCAAAATATGTTTTAGATATTATATAAAATCCAAAAATATTGGCTGCATACCAGACAAAATAATTCCAAAGCTCATTTTCGTAATAAGTTCAACAACAATTTAGCATAATTTTTGATATTCGAATTTTGACGGATTAAGCTGAATAGTGAGCACAATATATCCACGAGTTTTTCTGTACACGTGACACTACTTAATAATATTAATAATTAAGCAGACTAGTTATCAATTCAAAATGAGAAGAGTTATCTAAAACCTAAATGATAAAATGAATTTTATTGGTCAAGCACTAGAGATGAAAATAAACCCTATTGTTAATAATTTGATTATCGGCATATAAATTATTAGATAGATTTAACCATATTTAAATCTGGCATTGATAAATGTAACATTTAAATTTATTCCCTAGCCGATTAGTTAAGATTTAAAAATTTAATTGGATTACAAAATTTAATTTGATTTAGGCAGCAATTGAAAACAATCTGTTTACGAATACATCACATGTGAAGTATAGAAAAATTCCAAACAATTCTCCAATTTATCGTAGAAAACATTTATAAATCAATTTGTGGCAATTTACACTCGAAGTGAATAAAAACGAATATGATTCATGTAGCATGCACTTTCGAGGCACAGACACAGACGAGTGCATTTCTGCATGCAAAACACGTTTATTTCTTGGAATATACATTTTTTAACAATTAATCAATATCAATAATCGTGCAGAGTCCCAGAGTAATACCAATAAAATTTTACAGCCGCCTGTAATCAAGAGTCCAAAAAAACAAAGATAAAACTTTTGCTCTGAAGGGATAAAGAGCAAAATGCCAGCACTGTGCGGGGGTGTGCAAGTGTGTGTGTGTGTGTGTGTGTGTGTGTGCGGATGAGCGTGTCCGCTTTTCCTGTCCGTGTACGGCCATAAAGCAGCTCGTAAATTTCAGCACACTTGGCACGCGGACCAGTTACCAGTTGCCGGTTGTCTTCGCCTTTTGGCACTGCAAATCGCCAGAGTTGCCACCCCTGGCGGCTTTTTCTCTGTGCCGTTACGCGGCCCGTCTGCCCTGTCCGGTTTTTGTGTTCATTGTATAACTGTAGCTTGTTGTCTTTGCCTTCTTTTTATTTCGCTCGCTCAGTTCAACAATGAAAACTCACGCTGTACAATTTTCCGCGGCGGTCAACGCTGTTTTTACACTATTACACTGGGTGCTGTAAATATGTTACCTAACATGTAACGCGTTTTGTCCACGTGTTGCATAAGGGTATTTCACATTCGAAGTGAGTTTATTTAATTTTTACTTTTGGATGCTGTGGTCCAATTCTTCGTTTATTACGCAAATCCTTCGTTACGCCCCCGCCCTGCATATCCCGGCTCAATCGCAGCATTTTCCCGGACCGCGAGCTTCAATGTGTGTGCGTGTGTGTGTGTGTGTGTGTGGCGGGTGTTCAACAATAGCTGTGAAATAATCACTTGCTTGTTTGCACTTTATTAAGTGGCAGTGCGAGGCGGCATGTTCGTTCTGTAGTGCAGCTTGTAACGCTTGAGGTGGTCAACTATACGAAACGGAAGCAAAAAATACCATTTTACAACACTATTGTCGGACAATTGGGTTGAGTGCATTTTAGGTACTCGTAAAATTGGGACTTTTTGAGACTTGTCATATTTTACAAAAAAACAACACGTATATAAATAAAGAAAATATAATCTAGTTGATTTAAGTAAATATAATAAAATAAAAATATGCACCAGCTAAAATTTTAGAGAATTTGGCAGGCATATTTTTAGGCTGTGAATTATCACAATATTAACTTATGCCTACTTTAGGTCGAAAAACTTTATTTTACGCCAAACAAAATTTTTATATATAAATAAAAAATATATATCTATTTTTTTTGTTTAGTTGTGTACTCAGATAAATGAAAAATCAAAATAATACCTACAATAAGCAAATTATTATATAAAACGTAGTCAGAGGCTGGTATGATTATTGATTATGGCTTGTGAAATATTTAAAAAAATGTGTTTCATACAAAACGCAACACTTATAAATTATCAAAGTTTTATTTTCCAACTATATTGAATAAAATATCTGAAAAGATTACATTTTTACATACACTTTTTGTGTCAATTTCATCGATCCGTCGACCATAAATTGTCAATCCTGGAACTTTTCGGCAATATTCAGCTGTTTGACAAATGTGACGACCGAAAAAGCCAGTTTAGCGACCTTGGAAAACACAGAAACACAGAAAATTTAAAGACACACCAAATACGTTAATATCCTTACTCACGGTTATATTTGTGCTCATGGAAATAATAAACACGCCGCCCGCCATCATAACTATCGGGTTTTGCACATTGTGCAGAAAGTAACGCAAGGCGGTCTTATAGCGACGATCGGCGCCCAGCCAATTGGAGTGAAAGAGACAGTTGGCGAGGTCCTCACAGTCGTCCATGATCATGTTGCAAATGTAGCAAAAGGGAAACGTTTGCAGCACGAGGTCACACAGAAAGATGCCTGTGCCCAGGCCAGTCCAAAAGTTGGAAAAGAACAGTATGTTGATCATCGACAGGCCCATGACAATGCCACAGAGCAGAAACTGTACGAAAATTGTGGCTGCAATAACGGGTCGAAGTGTGTTGCAGTATCTGCAGGAAGACAATTGATATGTGATCCCAGAAGATTGAGTCTGATATGCGAACTCACTCGAGTATCAGACGATGATCCTCAACACACTTGATCAGCTCGGCATAGTTATCCTCTTCGGACATTTTGGGATCTGTGCGTAGTCGTTGGACGCGCTGCTTGAGCAAACCAATGTGAGTTCTGAGTATCAGAAAGTATAAAATGGGATAAACATCGGCCATCAGGTCCTGCAGCACAGCGGTTGTCATCCACACATATTCCATAAAGGCAGCCAGCCAGAAATGCCACGTGCTCGCCGTCCAGTCAATTAGCGGATTGTAGAGATTCCAGGGCAGGCGACCGCTGAAGGCGCCGGCCAGAAACGTGGAGGTCGAATACATTAGGTACATGAACTGATAAACTATATAGCACTGATTGCAGCGCGCCACAGTTTGGTGCAGCTGGGTGCGCTGCTCGTCGCTGCTGCAGCGCTCGTCCATGCGGTCCAGCAGCTTTTTGGCCTGATTGAAGCGCGGAACGCCCGCAAAGGTGTAGCTGGCCTTGACGCTCGAGCCAAAGCAATTGAAGGCCACCTGCAGCGAGGTGAGAAACTGACCCGCCGAAAAGCTGCTGAAGTACTGGAAATAGCTGACCAACAGCGATACATCCAGCAAAACAATAGCCAGCAAGGTGGTGTACGCCGTCCACAAGCGATAGAGCCAGCGCCAGTATTTGTGCTTGGGTGGTACCCAGCCAACCAGCTGCATGCCACCATCCACATAGGCGAGCGCATCGCGCGACTGCACCACCTCCGTTAGTGGTGCGACGCGCAGTCGTGGGAACAGCTTGAAGAGCATGTTAGCCAGGCAATGATTGCCTCATTGTGGCGCACAGACCGCTTTTATACTCCAGACTTTGTTATCTGAATTTATTTCTTTTTTATTTAAATAATGTTTTTTCCAACTTTGATCAAAAGTGGCCGAAATAGTTTCTTGGCCTGAATTATTTAGTTTGGGAATTCATGAGAACAAAATAAGTTGGGCCTGTAGTTTTTCAGCATTAGAACGGGAATTCATTTAAGTTTTTCAATTAGTTTTTCTTGAGTTTGAGCAAGTTTTTTATTCTTTGGTTACTAATTAATTTATTATTAAAGTTACACAAATATGAAATGATACTCTATGAGATAGCTTAAAGTCCTGGCTCGCTTGTTTAGCTGAAATTTTATAGCCTTATATTGGTAGAAAAATGTTCTTTGCATAAATCTAAAATGTGTTTTTAAAATTTAAATAATTTAAAAGTAATTATAACTTTAAGAAAATAGAAAAAACGCATTTTAATTGTCCATTGATTATTAGTATAAGGTTTGGTTTTCTCTTCCTAATTTTCCTAAAATCGAAGATTATTTAATTAAATTATTTTTATTCTAATTTTTAATTTTAGTTCCTGGCCAAATTATAGAAGTCTTTGAATTATATTTTGTAAACTAATACTGTCAACATTGAAAGCGCCAAGAAAAGCTGAGGATATAAGCATTGCGCCTCATCAGGCAACTTTTGTTTGGCCTGAAAGTGGGTTCACTCACTAAGCTATTTTTGGTATTTGAAATACGCGGCACACGCGGCGTATGAACTATTTTCTTAAGCTACGTCTACGAGCAGCAGGAGCCAAAAAGGCTGTGGCTGCTTGAACTTTGCAGGGATTTCGCCTCCATTGCTGCTTCGTGAGCGCAGTTACACACACACTCACACACACACTCATGTGTGTGCGTCATGTGTGTCCCATTATGTATCTCAGACTCTGCATTTTTCCCCTCGTATTGAAAGCATCTTTGAGTTATTTTTATAGAGCTACTTTATATATGCATGTGTGTGTATTTGTGTGTGTGTTTGTATGTGGTTCCAGCTAAGTCCTTAGAATAGAAATGGAAGAACGTTGCACAAAATGCGCTGTCAACTTGAGCGACGGTTTATTTATAGGACCAGCCATTAAAAGGAACGCGCTTTGATAATCTTTTGTATACTCTAACAAAGCATTATTTTGATATTAGGTATTCGGAAGCTAAATTTAGATGGTTCTTAGAAAATGGCTTGAGCTTTCGGGCTCTAAGTGCGGCATTCAATTTGATAGAATTTTTTCGAACTTAAAGTTAACTTGAATTGAGCTTTGGTGAGTACCAACAATACAATAATATGAATGAAATAATATTTGTTATGCATGAAAATAGTTGAAGGTGCGAACTTGTATTATAGATATATCCAAAGTTGGAGAATCAATTTTATTTTAACCAATTTGTTAATCAATTATATAGGTTTATTTAATTACATTATTGTGACTTAAGTTTCTAAACTAGAATCTTTTATTTTTATCTTTGAAAAACAAATTAAAATACATAAAAAAATTTAATTTATTTTAAATTAAGCTTTCCATTTAATTGAAAGCAAACAATTATTTTCATTGATTTTCCTTTTTTATTAGGTATCGGCTTTATTTGAATTGCACAATCAAATTTAGCTTACAAACAGCTTTCATGTGCTTTCAGAGCTTTTTTTAAGGTTAAGGTTAGGATACACGACTTAATGTGTGTCTGTCCGGAGTAAATAAGCTATTGAGACTATTCGTTATAAACTTCAAATACTTTGTTGTTTTGCTGTTAACATAATTTATCGCTTGTTGGCAATCAAATAATTCAAGTGCTGCAATCTAGAGAAATTACACGCTCTCTATGCAGCCATCTATTTTAGATTTTTTTAATTAAAGAGCAGCGCAAGGGGGACAAAAAGGTCGCGTTGCTGCAACATTTGCCAAATACACAGACATAAATCAAGCAAACGAGACGTCGTCTCAGTCTGTTCACAGTCAGGACATTGGACATGGACAAGAACATGGACGCGGACACGCTGCAGTTTTGATGTAAGCCAACAGCTGGCAACTGGTGGAAAATTTGTGAATTGCATTGTCCAAATGCGTGCCTAGCGGGCAGGGCGTGCGGGCTGAAGTCCATGGGCCCCAGGCCAAAGTTTTAGCCAAAAAACTAACGAGCATCAGTGTAAACTGTCGCGTCGAGTTCTCATTAAACTTGCAACTAAAATGAAGCACAACGCTCCAATGGCTGCACCAGCGCATTAGTTCGGGCGACAGGGAGTTACAACCAGCCTTTTTGCCCCGCCCCTTCGCTCGTCCATTGATTTGCCAAGCCAACATTTTGCAGGGACTCCAAATAAGCTGAGAAATTTTTCTGAGCTCCATGTTTTGGGGCGTCTTCGATTGGCGAATGCGCTGCGAGAAAGACTTTTGAGTGTAAAATGTGAATACGTTTTAGTTTTCTTTAGAGGAAAGCATAATAGGAATTAGTGCTCGCATTAATCCTAGCTTAAGTATCAACAAAGCAAATATGAAGAACTTATCAAAAATTTGAATGAAACAATAAAAGCTTAAAATAAATTCATAATAAACATTTGACAGTATTTAAGACTAAATAGCATTTAATCCTAGGGTCGAAACAAATCATTTTGTCTGGCACCTATCCCCTACACAACAAACTATAAAGTTCAGAGCAGAAAAATCTCTCCAACTTTTGTTTCTACGCATAGTTAGGAACATGCCATTGGGTTGGCGTCCACTGCCCTGCTCTCTCTCTCTCTCTCTCTCTCTCCCTCTCTCTCACTAAAAACTATTACCAAAGGTTTGCAGCGAAAAGTATGCAACACAATGCATCTGGAAATCGCAGAGATGTTGGGCCCGATCCGTGCATTCCCCCACCTCCCCCTCTTGCTGCCCTGCCCTTGGGTGTGTGTTGTGAGCAAACTTTTGTAACATTTATCTTCGTTATTATGACGCCCGAATGGGCTATCAGCGCCAAGTGGAGCGACTGTTAAATATTTGGAGAACAGCGACAGTTGCAAACAGAATGCGTTCTGGCCCCTAATGCGGAGCACCCCGCCCAGCCCAGTCCAGACCAGAGAGTAGCTAAGCTGCGCCCCTCTTTGTGTCAAAAAATTCTACAACTTGTCTTACACCAGAGCGAGATGGGTGGCGGCCAACTCCTAGGACAACGACGGGACCGCGTTGCATTCGGCTAAAGCTCCAGCTTCGGGCCCAGGGACCCAGGGACCGGCAGTTGTAAACGGGAAGGAAATGGTAACTTTTTCCTGCACTTAATTAGTTTGGGCATAAGTGGAGCAGAAAAAGTTCTGCGCCATGTTCCAGAAAAGCAGAAGACAAGGACACAGGGGGTGCCGAAGTGCAGGAGCGGCAGCCGAGGCGAGACGAGTCGGGACGAGACGAGTCGGGACGATGTCGCCGTTGCCGACGGTTTGTCATCTGTCTCTGTGCGTCCCTTGTGTGTGCGTGTGTGTGTGTGTGTCTGTGCGCGTGTGTGTTGCCAAGGAAATTGCCTCATAAATGTTCATTACACAGTTCTGTGCAACTGTCGAATGAAGGGGCGGCAGCTGGGTTTCCTAAGTGGGCGTGGCCCCTGTGCAGCTACTCGAGAATTCAAGCCAAACATTATTGCAGCAAATAATTTTTCACTGATTTATTAGCGCAATTCAAATGCAACAATAGATTTGCCCTCGCCGAGCATAATATAATAACTTAATGGCAATTTATATCACTGGCACATAACGGCATGTTTATGACAACGCTATAGACAGTTATATATACAGCTATAGGAAGTGCTCTGCGCGCGAATTAAAGGTTGTAAAATGAACTATCTATGGGCTTTCATCTAGTTGTTAAATGTGATTTAGGTGCGCTTTTATTTATTTCAATTAAATTCTGCTTTAAGGACATCAACCAAATGACATTTGACACAAAATATATAAAAACTTCTCCAATGGGAATGGGATTATTGGAATAAATATTTGAGTAAAAGTTTCACATAAACTGTGTCCAAAATTTAATTATTTTATTTTACAGCAGAATTTAACTAGAAATGTAACCATGAACAAAAAGCCATTCCATTCATGGGATTACCAATTGTTATGGGTATTTATTGGAGAAACATCATAATATTATACGGGCTTAAAATGTTATTTTTTAATTAAAATGTAAATTTTACAACCGACTAAAACATTGCCTCAAATATTTTATAAGTATAAAAATATAATTATTTTAATATTAAATAAATCTTATATATTTAAGAATTATATATTAAACTATGCACTACTTAATGCATTGATCATAATTTTTCAAACCCACTCTCCTTAGTTAAAAGACACATTCATAGAAACAAAGCATTGGAATGAAAGCCATTTGTTGAGAGCAACGCCATTTGCGTTCCATTGTGAGCACATCTTTGCTGTCCCAGCAACCCATGATTATTGCACGCCTTTGTAAGCGGGTTTTGCACACAATGTTGTCTCTTTTGTATCTTTGGGTATTTAATGTGCTCCTGTGAATGACCCCAGCGCGGTAATTATACACCTGCACTTATCACGGCTACAGTTGCGACGGGAATATACGCTCGCAGCGCGCACAGTGCCTGCCCGAACTTATCCGACACACTTGTAATGCACATTAAGCAAAATGGCGGGGGTTGGCCATCATTTGTAGCAATAAGCAAACAATAAAACATTAGCGCCAACTGATAAAGCGTTCTCCCCCCGCCCCAACCGTATTCTTAACTCCCGTAGTATCTCCTGCTGCCCTCTCTGGCCCCTCTAGTGCACGTGTCAGCGAGCTGCTTAGCGCCCTAATGCGATTATTAAGTGCCAAGTGCGGTGGCAGCGTGTAAAATTCATTATATTAGCCCCGCTGTGCGAGGTTCATTGGCCTTCCCCCTAGTCCCCCCTCCACCCCTCGTCCCCCTCGAGCCCACTTGTCACTGGCTTCACTCGTTCATGCATTACGCGTACTCAATATACTGGCGCGGGCCACAGCTCCGTCTCCGTCTCCGGCTCCGGCTGCGTCTCTGCCGCTGTTTGCGTCTCCGGTTCCAGACTCCTAACCGCGACCGTCCGCCGGCTGTGGCGCAATAAATTAAGAGCACAAATAAATCATCCATTTTAATGTGACAGTTCCGACAAACGCGCAGCGCATCGCTCCAGGCGCGAGCGGCAGCCGAACCCCAATTCGATGTGGAACCGAAACTGAAGCCTCCGCATCGACAACAGGACATTGTTTTGAATGCGCCTTTGTTACACGCCTAAGCACGCCTCCACATTGCCCACCCGGCCCCTTTGGCCATCCTGTTTGGCCATATTTAGCGGGTTCATTCTCTTCGTTCGGTTCATTGTTTGCACATTGTGTGCCCCGACGCTTCCATGGATCCGGCTGCTACTCCTGCTCCAGCTGCTCCTTCTCCCCCGTCCCCATTTTGGCCGGGCTTCGAGCATTTTGTTAGCACTAAGTACTTGGCCTAACTGCGCCACTTAATATTTTCGATTCGCACGTGTTTCTGTGGGTCGGTGGCCAGCTTCCAGCTTTTCGAGTTTCCGTTTGGCGGAAGTGCCGCCATTACACAGTGCGAAAATGTGTGGTGAATTCGTAAAAGGACCTTTAAGTTGTTCGACAGTGCGTATGATTAATACGTTACTTTGAGGTTATTGCTGTGCTCAAAGGTCACTGATTGGCATCGTTCTGATTGAAGCGAATTTCCTGAGACAACTTTTAAATAATCGGTAGTTTATTGTCGGAAAAGGGCAGTAAAGTAAACGCCATTTGAAATTAAAGCTAACCAACGGACGGGCCAATCTTGATTGATCAGGCTTTCTCAAATTATCTCTTTACTACTTCATTTAAATTTGTTTTTTTTTAAATTAATAAAATAAAAAAAGCATTTAGTTCAGATGATGCTACATACATTTATTTGGAATGGATTCGAAAGAAAATTTGAAAACATTCTTTAAAATATTCGCAGTTTTAACTATGAAAGTAAGAAAACCTTAATTTAAATCAATTTAATTAAAAACAATTTATTTATTTTTAGTTTTTTTTTTTGGTATTCTTTTTATTTAGTCAGTTTCCTAGTTTACATCATTCTAGAATGGAATGCTAGAAATCTGTTGGATTATTTACTTATTGTCTTTCTCGCTTCTTCAAAACATTATTTCAATTATTAATTTTCTAATTTATTTGTTTTGAATTTATCATTACTTGCTGCACTCTATAATACATAAATGTTACAATTTTAATTAGACTCCCTTCAATTATTCAAAAGACCTTGAAAAGCTTTTGCCTGCTAGGGTAACCACACACAATGCGAAACATTTCTTGCTACTTGCTAGCCTTTTGCTAGTTTCTTGGGGCATTCAGTTGCTGTTGCAAGTGCACATGGTGCAAGGAGCAGCAGAAATATGACGCTGTCAGTGGGCTGTCCAAGTGGCCGTCCAGGTGTCTGGGTTCGGCACCAGAGTGCCGGCTACATCTTCATCAGTTGACACCTCATATCCTTTGAACATTTTCCAATTGAACTGGCTCTGCGCCCAGTTTGTCCTCTCATTCTGTCTATCTTTCGCCAACGAGCGCGTCCTTCGATTCGATTTCTTTATTAGAAAATCGTTTTGTTGCATTCGCTGTGCTGCCAAGTGGAAGCAAGAAAAGCGGGCAAGAGCAATGAGAATCGCAATGCCAATGCCAATGGCAGGTAAGGCACTGATTGTGAAACACAGATAGACTTGGTAAACAGATGAAATGTTGCCCAGCTACAAGCACAATACACACACACACACATTCGCACACTCGCACACTCACAAAGATTGGCATTGTATTTGTTGCCTCAGCAATTCAATTGGCCCGAGCACTTTTCAAAATTGATCGAGTGAATAGCGTTACAAAGCAGCAAATGGCAATTGCAGTTTATTTAAATCAAATACAAACGGAGCCAACTCAACGGATTCGCATAGCTTCGCTTAGCATTGGAATTGCGACTTGTTTAGTAAAAAGATTTGAAATAGCATAAAGAGATTATATTGATTAAATTGAACTGAACGTATTGTTTTATTTGGCAAAATGTATTTAAGACCGAAAAGAGTATATTTATTTGATAATCGACTATTTAGCTTTGTTTTTGCATCGAAGCAACTAAAATCAAATCAGTTGCCAGGCAAATTAAATGGTAAAACCACAGCCACGATAGAACTCTGCACAATTGTGGCAGACAATGCCACTGTTGATTGTGGTGCTGCATTCCCATTTTCCTGTTTGCCGACCGGGCTGGCAACCCTGGCAGCCCAAAAGACCCCATAACGATGTGCGTTCTGATGCGCTAATCAACATCAATTGCTGCGTTTGGCAGCCGGTTGTAGACCGCGCGATATTTTGTAATTAGACAAAAGTAACAAGGCATTTTCATTTCTCGCAGTTAAAATTGGCTGTGCTGGCAGCCCCCTCTCCACCCCCGCAGCAGCTGATCCCCCTTGGGAAACGGCTGCATCAGCCAAAAACCATGGCAAACAATTTGACCAAAAAGCAAACAGCAACGAATATGGTAAAACTCATTAGTACCAAATGCAGCAGCACTGCCAGAGTTGCCTCCTCTGATCGCCACCTCTTAACTATGCCAAAGAAATGCGTGCAGATTCGCATGACTCATATTTTATACTCTAGCAGAGGGAACAAGTGAAATACCTTAGCCAATATCTTAATTTTTGGCCTCTGGTCATTGAGAAAATTGTATCAAAAAATAAATATACAGGTCGTAATATATTATTTGTACAAACTGTTTAATAAAAAATAATTGATTTATTTTTAATTTTTTTTTATATATTGCTGAGTTTTAGTTGCTAATGACTAGAATGAAGAAAACATTGGTTTAAAATAATAAATCTGCATTTGGAACAATTAGTTGAAAATATATATTTAATATTAACAAATAACTAGATTTTCATATTTTGTGAAGAGGCTACTATTTCTTGCCTAGGATATTCAAAATTCGGCTGCTTCAGGCCAAGTGCATTTCCCTCTTTTTGTTGCTATAGTTTTCACATGCGGTGTTGCCATTCTATGAAATCAAACGCATTTCGAAGCTTGGCCAAAAATTGCCCAACAAATTATTGATAATTAGCAAGCGGTTATAGTTGCTTTTTTTTGTGAATATTTCTAACAGATGCTGACGAAACATTTGAAATTGTATAAGCAATTTGCATGCAACGTTGATTTCTATGGCAATTTTATGAATAACCCTGTTTACTCTGAAAGAATCAGCTGAAATTTGCCAATTACCACGGATTATGCGTAAAATATTTGCGATGTAATTTGGATTTAATTATATATTTTTTGTTGTTATTTTTAAAGGAAATATTTTGGTAAATTGTATGAAAATATAAAATTTGCTATGAAAATAAATGAGGTTTTTAACTATAGAGTGAAGTCAAGTTATGCGAGCATATTAAAAACTGGTTTCTCAAGTTATGTTAAATTTCAAAGAAATTCAGCATTGTTGAAAATAATATTGTTAACTTTTCTGCCTCTAATACATTGAGGAGCGCTTTTAACCACTTCCTAACACTCTATGTATGACTACTTTTACTTTTTTAAGTACATTTTGGAAATTAGTTGCTAGCCTAAACTTTCGAAATGTTTGAATAATTTATTTATATCTGTTGCTAAGCTTCCCTTTAATTTGTAAACTTCTGCGAACCTTATTTATTTTTATAATTACTTTAATTAGTCACACACAAAAACAAACACAGTAACACAGTAACAGGAACCCCCATTACCACACACAAACAAACGAGTGTAGACGGGAAAACAGAAACTCGTATGCACCACTTGAACTCCGCCTTTTGCACAGCCTTTATTCATTAATCAGCTTTCAGTTCTTCTTTGACGCCAGGTTTGGATGCTCCCGTGCAGCGCCCCGTTGGCCCCTACTCGGGGGCTGCTCCTTTAATTTTTAACTTTCAAAACAGATGTCAACTTGAAGTCTCAGTCCAGCGTTAAGCTGGGCCACGCCCACTTAGCACCCACAGCCGCCTCAGCCCAAAAACTTTAGCAGCTAATTTGCCTTGCGCGACTTGGCAGAAAGGGAGCCTGCGAAGAAAAACCAGGCCACTGACGTCATTAGCGTCTGTGTTGTGAAAAAAGAGAACAGAAAAAGTTTCCAAATGGCGTTTTGTCACATGCAGAAGAAGACAGGCGAAAAAATTTGTTAATTGAATATTTTGGGCGCTTGCAGTTTCTTAAGGACAAACACAAACAGGAGGATGGGAGCAACAACGAAAGGAGCTGCTTGAGGAAAATCAACGTCAAATTGGGTTAGCTGCTAAATTTGCTAGCGCTGATGTTGAGCTGAGCAAATCGAATCTGGGACGCATAAGCCAGGCACTTGGCCTCGACGCCAGCACAGTCCTGTCCTGGAAATTGGAGCACGGCGGGTGGAGGTGGGGAAGGAAGGGGCGAAATGCAGCGAAAGCAAAATCATTAAAATTAGATTACAAAATCCGTCGGTGGTGTCACATTTCCGCCGGAAATTGCACTTTGCGTGCGGCAAGGGGCCAAGGTCGTGTCTGGCGCCAGGATTTCCATCTTCAAACCAAATGACAGATTAGTTAATAAAATCTTTTTACTGTGCATTCGTTTTGTCCGCAAGTGGCTCGGACTCGGTGCAACAACAAAAAATACTAGACAAAATTTGTCATGCAAACGGGCAATAAAATATTCCTATGACAGTCGTAGAAGTTTTTGGTTTCGTTTCGCTCGTTGTTTGTTTGTTTTTATTATTCCCATTTTGATATATTTTCTATTTTGTCTCTTCTGGCGTCCCAACACTTGCAACGGGCAAACGCGTCGAAAAGTTCCTTTGGCCAAAAACCATCGTGTTGAGTTTTCTTTGTCAGTGACAAGTCAGAAACTTCAGACGGGCAGACAGGCGACTGCAACAAAATGTAAAGTACAGAGGCTTTGGGCTGGCAGCGTGCGATTGCATCTCGTGAGAATGGAGACAACTTAAGGATTACTTAAATATATATTAAAAATATAAAGAAATTCAATTTGTAAAATTATCAAAGTTATTTGTGCATATTTTACTGTTTGAAAAAAGACAAAATAGTGTGTATTTAAGAAAGATCTTAAGAAAAATTGATTAACAATGCCCTAAAGCAAACAATTTTTTTTTAATTTTATATGAATCCAATTTGTTGCGAAAGACATACATACAATACATATTTTTATAATATTTTATTTTTGTATATTTACAACTTTAAAAAAAAAACTGACTCACGCTTGCATCTGTGGCAACAAGAACCCCACGAAAATAAATAAAAAGAAATAGGAAAAACAGTCTGACTGCCAGACTTGTTGCATTATTTGCAGATTTTTCATGGCGTCGAATGGGCAAGAAACAAAGAGCGCCATAGAGAAGGAGCTAAAAAAATACCTTGGGTAGTTGTGCCATTTTCGGGGTTTTAGGAAACGCATAAGCATGTTATAAAATATGCACATTATAAAATGCGATGCGAGCTAGACAAAAGCCGAAAGGAATTTGCACACTCATGCAACAAGACCAGGGCAGACATTTTATATATATGCACACACATATACACATATTTTTTTGGGGAATTCATAATTTTTTCCTCTATGGTTTTTTCTGTTGACAACTGGCTGCAAAATGTATGCTGGCTTTTATTTATTTGTGTTTTGCACTTTGACAGTTTTATTTCTTGTTACGAGCTTCTAGAAATATGTTCCCAAAGACGTTCACAGCATGAGCGGCAAAAAGTTATTCAAGAGCAGACAACGCTGCGTATGTGTGATATATAAATATATACGTATGTATATATATAAATATATTATGTTAAAAGCATAGGATATAGTTATAAACTATCAACCCAGCTATCTTTAAATAGCACTGACTGCTGTGGCCTGCGGCTATACACAATATATATATATATAGATATATACTGATATGCTTATTGCAGCTTATGTAATAAAATCCCAAATAAATGCAATTCATATGTGCACTGAGTGAAGTGGGTTGCACAAATTGATACAAAGATTATAAAGTGGCTGTTCAAGATTGAATTCAAATTAAGCCTCAAAGATCAAGTAGTTTATATACCCTGTAATGAATTCAATTACGTTACACTATGTGAAGTATTGTACACATAAGTTTTTGTCTTAGAGCTAGAAATATGAAATTTTGACGTAGTTTTTATTCATTACACCGTTTTTTTTTTAAGCTAACTAAAACAATTTTTTCCATTTATTCTACAGTTAGTAGAATTTTATCTACGCGTATTAAGTTTGTGTTTGATTAGAGCTCTACGGCACTTAACGTCGGTCTAAGGGGTACTTGGTAGTCAACCACTCTTTTCTAGATCACTATTATTGGCCTAATTGTATTTAGCAGTAAGTAAAATTTCATTTGACAGTTTAAATCGCTTAAGAACGTTTATTGAACACTTCAATAAACCCATAAGAACCACATCCGAAAAGAAAAAATTGACGATTAACTTAGTTGGTCTCTTGTGTGGCGTAATCCGAAAATCAAACAAATCGCACATAAAATTTAGCACGCAATGCAATCAAGTCAAACACGATGAAGCCAAAAATCCAAAATAACAATAGAAAATGGCAAATAGCACACAGCAAGCAGTTGGGAGCGGAGAGAGGAGCAGAGCGTTGGGAAAATTGAAATCAAATTAAAGTGCAACACCATTTCGCAATGAAAATCGGAAGAAAATCATTCGACATCGTTAGTGTTGCTGCTGCTTGTTGCAGTTGTGCCCAAAATACGCTCAGCCAGAGGCAATACGAAGTGCACTGAACTGTGGCTCCTTGCCACAACTGCATGCCCCGACTGCCCCAGCGGCAGCCAAATTGCGGAGCAGCAACCGTTGATGAGATGAGCGCGTTTCAGTTGCCAGCTGCTCTGCACCACGGTGCGTATGTGTTATATGTACATATGTGTGCTGGTGTTTGTGTAAGAACGTCACACACAATGCATCCGGCATCTGCTGCTGTTGCCATTTCCGAAACATTTAGCTTTTTCTCAGTTAATGTGTGTGTGTGTGTGTTGTGTGTATGTTTCCTGAAGTCTTGGCAGCAAATCAGGCGAAGTCAGTCGAGAAGCTATAGCTTCCTGCGGGCGTCGGAATTTTTTCTGGTTTATTTATAAAAAATATTTTAAAAAAATACTGGAATAAAGGTTGTCTTAAGGCTTGCGTTTCTATTAGGTTATTAGCTTTCTTTAATATTATTTTTTGATTTTAGGCATTTCTAAAATTACTATCCCACTTTAAGCAAACCAAAATTCAGTTTATTTTATTTTTTATATATTTTTTAAGCCTTTATATGCAGCCTGCCATTTATCATACATGGTAATTTTTTTTGCTTAGCTGCAATACATATATTTTACTATCTGTTTCAACTATGTTTTGTTTTTATTTACAATCACATCAATTTTTTTGTTGCTCCTGTGTGTGTAGCCTTTAATTTTAAACGTGTTGTCACCTTTGTTCAAGTGGTCAGTTTTGTTTTTCCTATTTTTTATTTTAATTTTATTTTTTTTAAATTAAAGAATGTCATTGAATACGATACGATGGCACATATTTACAGCATGAGAAAATATGAACTGCATGCAAACAGTTAAAATTACAAACAAAATTCGCGTTTGGGAATTTTGCAAAGGCCTTTTTTTATTTGGTATAATTTTTTTTGTTTTTGTATAATGAAATAGGCGTAGGAAAACAGAACTGAAATTTAAGCTTTGGTATGCCCTTTGAATGCTTCAAATATCTGTGGCAACATGTGCTATAAACAGATTTTCGTTGAATCAGATATCACAGATTTTTTTCGCTGATGTACTTTTTGTTCGCAGACTTGGCTCCCTTGAGCGTAATGATTGATTATTTATGGACTGACGAAAATTGGAATGTGAATTCCTTAACCCTGCAACGATAACGACATACAGAATGAAAAATAAACATTCATGTCTATATGTATGTATATACTGTGGCTACTCTCGTACATTTTCACGTAGTCTACATAAAAAGTCAATATCATTTTTTTGGGTCTGACACGATTTAATGGTGTCTGCGCATCGCTGACAAATCGTGCACGCGGTCAACAACGAGGGCGGGGTGATGCGAAGGCGGCAAGTGGAGTGGGCGGGGAGGGGGTGGAGGAACCATGTCCATGTCATTCATGTCGTGATAAACGTCAGTCACTCCGTCTGTTGAAGCTGTCCTGCTTATTGCTGGGGTTTGATTTTGACGAAATCTAATCAAAACGACGATGACAAAATAAATTGCCAACAAATCAAAGACAAGAATTTGTAAAAAATAAAAAAAAACCCAAAAAAACAATAATAAATTGTGCTTAAACTGGGCAGAAACGTAGGCATCACATTAGAGAATATTGCCAGCATTTCCGGTTTCTAGGCCGTCTAATGATAATGATTATGATTATGTTGATGATAATGGTGATGATGAGATTTATGTTTGGGCCACTTTCATGACACAATTAGCCTTGGCAGCTGGCGACAGTCGTTGACTCCGCCATCTCCGGCATCTTAATGGCATTTAAAGCATTATAAATAAAATTTAATAAAAGTCAACTTTTGACTGCGCTTAATTATAATTTAGTGCCATGGCACGCGCCCTGCAAGCGGACAGGTGTAATTGTAATTACTCCGCACTCCATTTTCCCAACTGCACACGCACCGTTCTCTTTGCGAGCAATGTCCATTTAAATGGCTTGATTAATGCCAGAGACAAACTGCCAAGCGACAAAAAAGACGCCAAGTTCACAGTGGTACCAAATGCGAAGTACATATATATTCTTATACTGAAAATATATTTAAAAATAAATAATGTTTTCACTGTTAAAAAGTGTTTATATACAGGAGCTTGTTTATTTTATTTTTTTATTAAAACTATATTTTGTAAAAAGCTTGTGAAAATTGAAAATGATTTGACATATAAATTTCTCGGATCTATAGCTCCCATATTTATAACTACATATAACTTAAGCTTAAGTTGCCATATCATAGGTAATAGTATTCTTGTTTATAATAAATATTTAAAATAAAATTTTAAAAAAAATATATATGCATTATTAACTCTCCTTTTTTTTTTGATTGATTATTGACTATGGTTTTTTTGCGAATAAACATTGTGTTCATCTAACTACAAAACCTCAAAAATCCCTTTATATCAATCTTTCACAATTTATTCTCTCACATATCTAAGTTGGTTCCACTGTGCAGTGCATGCTGACCAATATTGTGGCCCAAACGCTGTTGAGGGCGCCGCCAACTAACCGACTCTTTTTTCCGTTTTAAGTGTATTTATTTGCTCTTTATTTTTATGACTGGCCCCCGTATAATTGACGCTGTGCGCGCTTGGTAGCGCATTTTGATGGTCGTATAGGAGCTTTTGTATGTGCATGTGGCGGGTGGTGGAGGGGCTGTGTCCATGGCCATAAAGTGCATGCTGCATGTTTTTTATGCTCTTTATTTAAAAATTTGTGAGTCGCTTTGGCATAATGTTGTGTTTGAGTGAGTGAGCAAGCCGTGTGTGTGCTTATTGTGGATTCGCAGTTTTGCTCATTTAAATTTTTAATTAAATTGTCTGAATATGCAAATGTTTTGCTTGCACTCTGTTGGCCTTTAAATAACATAAAATTATTATTTTTTAAAATTTTAAATATTACAAGCTATCATTTTATTGAGATATTTATTATTAAAATGCAGTTCAAATGTACTTCACTGAGAAAGTTATATGAAAATTAACAGGATCGGCCAATATTAAAATGTTGAGTTTATAATTAAATTAAATTTCAAGTGTTTTGTTCTCGGTAAAACAAATTTTCTTCAACAATTCAAAATATGTTCTTTGAATTTTCATTATAAATAGTTCAAGTTGATTAATAACATAAAGAAATCAGATATTCAATCAAATATTTAAGCAGTCAAAGAGTGAAAATTCAAACATTTGAATAACCTCAAAGTATGGGTTTGGAATTCCATGAATCCAGATGATATTAATTAGAGGCTAATTCCAATGGCATTTATGACCATTGCAGATTACCGAGGAATTCCAAGCAATTGAAACGCCTACGTTATAAATCACGACGGGAGCAAGCCAAATAACAACGACAGCAACAACAACAACAACAATAACAGGAGCTGGAGAACATGAAATTCATTTGCATGCAACACGTTGCCGCCGACACAAACAAGAACCGGTGGTTGGGCCAGGCAACGTGGCGTATGAGCGACGTGCCCAACGTGTCGCATGTCGCATGTGCAGCAGCTTACAGTAACAGATTCCGATGACATTTGCCAGCCCAAAATATGCAGCTAACTAAACAAGAGCGGCCAGCGGACAGCTGCTGCTCTGTATGCCTAACCAGGGCTGGACAGGCGCAAATGACAAATGACAAAAAAAATGTGGAAAAAATAAATAATCGATTAACACTGAATGTGACACTGACATGCAACTATATATATTTATTTCAAATTTGATACATTAATTAATTTTTAATTTCCCCTTGCTATTTTACGAAAAAAACTAATTTTTTAAAGTTTAGTGTTTTTGTTCAATTTTCGACGCTATCCTAAAATAATAAATAATAATGAAATAGTTTCGAAAACTTCTATAAATCAGACTAATTACTAATTACTATTATTATTATTATTATTTAATTATTAATATTTCATTTAAAACTTATCTTATCCTTCATCCCTCGTCTGGACTTCTGCCCACCATAATCCAATTTGTGACATCGTTAGGCGACAGTGAATGGGCCAGCCTATGTTAAACGCGTAACAGTTGCAGTTGACAGTTAAAACGTAGACGGCCAGAGTGGAGAGCATCACGGCCATGACCAAGAGAACCGGATGTGATGAGGTAGCTGCAATTCATACGCTTGACCCATTTGAAAACTTGTTTCAAAGCTGCAGTTCTGGATGCTGCGCATAAACAAGAACAGTTCTACTTGACTTGGCCCAAGCAAAGGAGGCCATGGTTTAATGTAGCCAAAAAAGCTACACTTTTAAGTGGAACTCTTGGTTCGGCCACGGGCTGAGCTAATTTTTTTATATTTAATTTTAATGTGCCTGCCGCACGAGCTGCGCTCCTAAATTAATTCTGTACTTGACTTTATCATTATGGGAGCGCACGAGATACGCTCAAAAGTGAGGGGCACTTGTAATTGCAGCAATGTTGCAGCTCATGTGCGCAACGCTTCCTCCGGCTGTGAATCATGAGCTGAATTTATTAGAGCCAAACACAACAGAGCGTTGCCTCAGTTAGTTAGTTGCCCACAAAACATACACAACATACTTAAATGCACTGCGAACTGTTGACCTTGTGGTGGGGATGGGTCTGCATGAGTGGACTTTTTGGGGTGTGCGTGTGTGTGTGTGTGTGTGTGTGTACGTGAGTGTTTGTTTGTTTGTTTATATCTGACACGAACACTTTTCAATTTGTGCACTGTCAACGAGAAGCGAGGTAGACAAGAAGCCAGTGAATTCACCTGGGGCAAAAATCAAAGCCATTTTAATAGCATCACAATTTCTATTTTCAATACGGAAATCCAAGAAATAAATATTTAAAAGAGAAAGAAATTGAACCAATCACAAACGAATTTAAATCAATTTAAATACCTTTTAAATTGTGGTAGCTATGTAAATAAGTATATTTGAATACTTTTTGTAATTTGCTTCGTAGGAAGGAGTTTTAGAGTGTACAATATAAAAACCCCAAGGACATGTGTACACATACGATAAAACTTTGGCAAAACGAGGCCCTGCTCCAGCAAGGCAAATGTTAAAGATTTGAAAGCTTTGTAAAGCTTAACATTATACATTTTAAAGATTAATCTTAATTAACGCTAATATTTATATCTATCTCTTTTGGATAACTCGAGCTAATGTTACAGCTGTGCAGGTTTATAAAAGCTGCATATTAAATTAACCAAAAGCTTTGTAGCTTTAAGCGCATTTAAAATCTGTAGGCTTGGTTTAAATATTGCAAAAGCTTTGAATGGGTTTGATGCTTTATATATTTGTGCTGCAGCATTGAAAGCTCTAAAAAAAAAAAGCTGCTTAAAGATTGAAATCAGCTTTAAAGCTGCAAGTCAGCTTAATAAAATTATATTAATCTCACCGAAAGCTAAAAGTTAAATTCTTATTCTATCGCTGCAGTCTGCCAATGAAAGCTCTTGGAAGTAAATAAATTAAACAAAGCCCACTTTAATTAAAGAGCTTTCAGCTTCGAAAATTTAAGTAATCGAGCTTACTTTAAGCTGAAAGCTCCTCGCATTGTTCCCTACATTTCAAATTCCCACGGATTAATCCAGTTTTAAAGTGCAACTTTCTTCATACGGTATTATTACCCAATGATGTACCGAGAGCAATCTGTCATATTTCCACATTAAAGTAGCACTCCAGAATAAACTACACGCACAATCACACACACACAGACACTTGGTAAGCTGACACTTAAAAAGTATTTTGATACCGGTTTTGCGTTCGGTTTCCCCCCCTGAAGTTATCATAACACACAGCCAGACCCCCAGTTACATTTCAGATTACAGCAAACACATTACACGTAGATATTTTAGTTGCCAACTCACCGTCAGAACTTCATGTGTGGCTTTGCCTCGTAATGAGAAAACTGCATTGCTCTGGGTCTGCTCTCTGGCGTATCTTATCATCTTTCTTCTGCTTTGGTCCCCCCGTTTTCCTCGGCGTGTGTGCTTTCTCTTACACTTTTACTTAATGGCATTGCTTATTGCATTTTATGCTTTACTTTTGCTTTCTCATAGAGAGGTGAGCAAAGCCTCAAGCTCATTACGGCGATGACAAATCAGTTTTCTTGTCAAACACAAACTTGATGTCAAGTTTGCGGATGGCATTTTCCAATTTTATACTCAGCATTAGGATTACCCCTAAGTAATCCCCTGTGCAGACGTGCGAGGATTCCCGCAAATAGAATTTTATATCAGTTCTAAAATCTTTCTCCGAATCCTGTTAGATGATTACAATTTTAATTAGAGTTGAAATAGCACCTAAGAAGAGGTCAAAATTGTAGCTGGGCTTATTAAAGGGCTACTTATCCAGATTAAATGTTGTAATTAGTTTTTGCTGTTTATTTCAATTGTCTTGAATCTCACTTAGTTTAAGAGAATATTTTGAAATAATTGCACATTTATTTAAGTTGAATACTTGAATAAGCTTAAACTAGAAAAATTTTATTTTTAATCAATTTATAGATAATTGTATAACTTCTTAGATATAAATAAACATATGTATGTATTGTATTCATTTTGTGAACAGAGTATACAAATATTTTTCTTGTTCTAGAAAATAAAAAATTCACCTCTTATTTCTGTTTAAATTTCCGCATTATAAGAAATCTGTCAATCCCAGTTGAAACGTACTTATAGCGATATTCTTCAGTATTTAGTATTTCAATGTGTTCAATATGCAAGTACTCGAGCATCTTTTATTGTCATCTGGGCAAAGAGTAATCTATTGCTGAATGACAGTAACGAAAAGTTGGCAGAGCGAATAATGCTGCTTGGAACCAGCTCAGACTGAATCTAATTGAATGGGCCAACATTTCATTTCATTCCATTTCGCTGCTGTTGCCGCACTACTCACTGGTTTTTCCTTCTTTTTAACGTGGCTTTTATGCGCATTCAAATGATTTTAATGACAGCAATTTGTGTTTCGAAATCGCGCAACATTAGCTTTCGGTTCGGCCAGATATCGTTGGGGCCTACACAGACTAGGGCGGAGCAGGACTGGGGTTGGGAACGGGAACGGGGACAGTGCTAAATGTACGTGTTTATAACGCTTAACTTTCAAATTAAGGCCCGGTCCCAGGGAACATGCGGAAGTTTCGATTTGTCAGTGGGTCGCCCGAGGCCCTTTGAAAATTACGCGACGCGTCTCGCAAAGGATAAGCCACGGCGCTCGCCGGCCACCCGCTCAGGCAGACAGTCTGTCCGTTACGTCATTATCAACGCTGTGGCTCATCATGGCCAACGTCATCGTTTTGGCCAGCAACAAATTCATTTAGACACAACAAAGTTGGCCAAAAGCAAAGCATGACAGCGTTCCCCGTGGCACTCGGCAGCCCAATCGCCATCTCAATTCCTTTCACATCGCCCTTTCGTCAGCGTCGTCATCGTCGGCCAAGTGTAAACTGAAATGTGGGTTAGTGGCGTGCGGTGTGCGGCATGTGGCATGTGGCACGGCGCGCAGTTTAGTTGAAAGAAATGTTTGTGATTTCTCGTGGCATGCTACAAAATTATCACACTAAGATTTTGATTGATGAGACTTTTGGCTGCTGCCGGCTCCGCCATCGCAATACGTCGCGACGTGCCCCATTTCCGTTTCACGTGGGCGTTACCAAACGCCCCAATTTCGGCCAGTTCGAGCTGAAGCGCCCCAAAAGCCGCCGGCTTTGATTAGTTTTTCGGGCTTAATTCGTGCACACAACGAGGCCAACAATTCTGGCCTTTTGTCGTCCTTTAAATGCTTGCCAAACGTTGCGGTTTGTTATCTTAGTTGATTACGTGCTCGATAAAGCTTAAATTTATATAGGTCGGATTATTTTTACTACTTTAGTTTGTCTACCATATTAATAATTCATGAAAATGTTGCACAAATTCTTTGAATTTTCCTGAGGTACTTGGACCCTATTTTATTTTTATAATTCTTTTTTTCTGTATTTTTGTCTTCCCAGTATATTATTATTATCTATTGATTTTTTTAGTCATACTTAAAATAATTTATCTTAACCAAAAGGTTATCGTAAAAGGCTTTGGTTTTATTGTCCTGGTAAAAAATGTATTAAAAATGTTTAATGTTTATGTCTGGAATACAAACTTTCATAAAACAGACAAACCTCAGCTTACTTTCTTAAGAAAATTTAACAAAATGGAAATGAAATTTTTTTTTTTTTAAATTAAATCATTTTGAAAAATTTTCTTGAGTTATATAGAATTAAAAATATAAATATAAATACCATTTTGATCTTAGCCTATATTCCAGATTGATTTTTTAACAAATTGTAAATTGACAATTTTTATATTAATAGCAAAAATTTTGAAGTCACCAATCTGAAACTAATCAATGTAAAAATATTACGACAGTTTAAGAGTCTGGCCTGCGATAACTTCGGAGTGTTTCGAAATCCACAACTTAACTAAAATTGCCACATAAATAAATGAAAATTTTGCGGACGCCCCACAGACACCAAAGCCGGTACGCATTGTTGTTGTTTGTATTGCAACAAAAACAACAACAGCAACAACAACTTATCACACAGCTAGCCGTCATAAAAGAACCGTAAAAAAAATTATCCGCATGGCTTGCAACATCAGCGCAATTTGCAGCAAGGCATAAAACCTGCAACTTATCCAAAAAAAAAGAAGCAAAAAAAAAAAGAAACAAATATCATATACCAGATCTTGGCCAGCAAAAACTACTTTAAAATTAGCTTTGTGTGTATTTGTTTTCCTTTTCCAAGAAGTGCGAGACAAACCCAACAACATCAACAACAACAATAGGGCCTAAAAGTCTGTGTATCGTCTGTTTTTTATGATTTAATATGGGAAAATCGTTGGGTGGTGCTGACCAAAAAAAGCAAAGCATATAAAAACAACAGAAACACATTGAAAATTGTGGGCGGGGGGCGAGGGACAGGCGGTTAGCTCACGTGAACAACATAATCGCACATTTAAGAGCTTGGCAACATTGGCCTGCTCCGCGTCCCTCTCTATCCCCTCTATCTCTGTTTAGTCAGTTGCGCTGATGTCGTTGCCCCACGAGCGTAGACCGCCACTCGGTGGGGGCAATGGGGCAACAAGTGTGGCCAGTCGCCAGTGTTGTTAGTCACCGTTGTTGTTGTTATGACAGAGACGTAATCGCCAGCTCTGTGGTTGATGCCCAAAGCATTCGAGGTTTATACTAAATATGAAAAACCAGAAGGAAAGAGAATTAAACTGTCCGGAATGTTGTGTACTCCATGCAGCTTTATGTAACTTTTTATATATTCCGAAATGTCAAGACATTGTAAATAATAATAATAATAATAATAATAATAATAGCATCAAAATTCGTCGCAAGCGATGTGTAAACATTCATTCTTAAAGCACTGACGAAAGCTGGGAGAAAGACTTAAAGCCTTGAGTGAAGACACGTAAAGCTGGTTAATAATTTTCCAGATAAAAGCAACTTTGCTACTAGAATATAACAAATAAATAAATACATATTTAATTATTTTTGGGTCTTAATTTATATTGCATTTTTGCTAAAATTATAAACACAAAAATATTGCTTTACAAAACCCGAATAAAAGCTCTATAAATCAAGCGGAAAAGCTGATAAACACCCATTTTCTGGTCATGCAAACTTGTGTACAAATATTTGTATATATTTTCCAGCGTTTACACTTGATATTTTTTATTTTGTATGCTGTTTGCTGTTTGTTTAATTGCCATAGTTTTTATGTCATATTGGCAACTAAATGCAAACAGTTTGCGTTGCATTAAAGTTCTGCTGAAAGTTTGCCATGTCAAAGGTCAGCGCAATTAGTTCGCAGCTTTTAAAGTTATGGGCCAGTTGCTGAGCCCTCTTGGGATATTTGCGTATTTGATATGACAAATCACACAGCTCTGGCATATTATTATAAGCTCCAACACTTGCCGGCTTCGCAGCATGCCGCCCAAAATATGCTTAGGAGTCCAAGAGGAAGGGGCGGCCGCCTGCGCAGTTAATGAACGCACCTTGTGCCAAGCTCTTTAGTATGCAGAATTTCCAAGGCTGTTGCATTAATTAATTCACACGATGATTGAGGGGAGTAGTCGTCTACCAAGCAATTGTATAATTAGTGCTCTCTCTCTCTCTCCCCCTATAGCCGTCTGTCTCCATCTCGAGCACTTTCCACGCCCTAGCTAAACAAGCGCCCACTTGAGCTGAGCATCTCAGTTAAATTTGTCAATTTGAGTTGGCGCTCAACACGAAGGTGTTCAATTACACAAAGTACAACAACAACAGCAAACACAATAAACAGCAATTAACTTCGGGATGCCGAAGCTGCAATACCCTTTAAACAAACAATCGTTTCACAAAAATACTTAATTTTTCAAGCGATATTTACAACATATTTACTTTATAAAATCGGAGACGTCTTCTTATATTACACATTCCTTGCAAAAGTTATAAGACCCTCTGCAAGGGTATAAAAAGCTGCAGAAAATGTCAAAAGCATTTGAAGAAATATATTCCACAATAAATTCCCAGCTCGAGGAGTGGACGCCGTGCCCAAAATACAAAGAATTGTTCATTGATGAGGTTGACTTTGGCCGAGCTTTAAATGGAAATGGGTTCGAACAGCTTTGAATTGATGATTGTATTTGGACTGTTTAAGAAATTTGGTTTCAAGCACAATTGAAAGAATTTGCAAGAGCAAAACTGAGCTAGTATAAAGAGATTTTGTACCTAAATTCATGGAAATTAATTAAAATAAATGCTCGTTACCTTAAATGGAAAGATACAAGCAAAAACAGAAAAGTGACTACATTTTATAATAATTATAAAATATCTCTTTATTTAATTGATTATAAATTTGATTTGGAAATTTTTGTTTCGTTTTTTGCTTTTCCCTCTTTATGGTATAAATAAAACTTTGATTTAAAAATGAACACAACAATATTGTTATATGTGGGCGAGGCCACGCCTGCCACGCTGAGGCTGACGCCAGACGATGCCAGTTGCAGTCAAATTACGGCCAAAGCCAAACGCAGAGCTGTTGACGCCTAACGATGCCGCCTCTGCAATGACGGCAAAGGAAAACAAAACCAGAATACTCATACGCCCGTACGTACATACCGTGGTACTCACGGTCATGCTCACAGTCAGGCTTATGGCCGTGGTACTCACCGATGACCTTATTCGTGGGCGTCTTTGGTGCAAGAGGCGCGCGTGCTTAAGTAATGAGGCCCAAAGAAGAAGTCAACGGCAATTAGAGGAAGCCAAAAACGATGTCGACGCCGTGTCTCAATGAGTTGGATTCTTTCTAAGCAATGCCGACATTGAAAAGGGGTTGCGGGGGCTTGATAAAAGTTGCATCGAAAGGTTAAACATTCAATTAACTGTAGTGCAGCAGCGGGAGCAGCCGAACGAGCAGCAGCTGAAAGGAAACTTTATTGCAGCAACGGCGCAAAAGAAAAGTGAAAACTAAATAAAAACTGACCGAAGTAATAAAACGAAACGAATAGAAATGAAATGAAACGGAAATGAAACCTAACGGCTGCCAAGTAAATAGACAAACAACTGGCAACAAGCCGAGCAACGAGCAACTTTTCCACATGCCGCTACATTTTCCCCAGCTGCATGTGTGTGCATGTGTGTGTGCGTGTGTTGACGCTAGTTAAAGTTTATCAAAGCTACAATAAGAACAAGTGAGAGTGCTCTAGTTAAGATTGCTCGACTGGGATATACCCTGTATACAAACGTAATTTACAGACAAACTGTTTTCTAGACATAAAAGAAAAACCAATTAAGGAAAATTTGTGTGGGAAAAGCATCTGTCTTTATTTTTTTTAAGTCCTTAAGATTGCTTTAAAATATTCATATATTCCAAAACCTCTATCCCTCATTGAAACACAATTTTTTTTAATGGATGGAGAAAGTCTATAAAAAACTCTATCAAATTCTATAAAATCTCTATTCCTCATTAAATCAGAATTTTTTTTAATGGAAGGCGAATGTCTATAAAAAGTAATATTTATCAAGATTGTATATTAATGGAGGGGATATACAAATTTTATATTGTATCTTATTCTTATTATCTCAGAAATACGCACAACAAAATTAGGCTGCAAATCGCTCTTTATCAAATATTTAAATAAAAGGAGCAAAGTTAAAAAAATATGAATGTTAATTTAATTTTTGTTTGTTTTTTTCCAAACTTTTAAGCTACAGCTCTCAAAGTTCTTGAAATAAATATATATATAGAGATGCTTCCATCTTACATACATTTGCACAGAGCCCTTGTACCAAAAAATATATAAATACTATTTAAATATCAATATTGTCTTTGATTATAGCCTGCTCTACCTATACACAATGGGTACAGGGTATTAAAACAACAGGAGCAACAGGGAATAGCAGCAGCAAAGTTTGCGCTCGAAAACAAGTTGGCATCCTCCTGGCAAGGCTTCAGCTACTGTTCCAGCGCCAGCTCCTGCTTCTGCTGCAGCTCCTGCTATGGCTGCAGCTCCTGTTGTTGGCTCTGCTTAAGTCGTAAGTCCTCTTTCGGAGTTTTTGACTTCTCAAGTTCAGTTGCTCGCGCCAACCTAATGCCAAGTTATATATATTAAGTAAAGCGAACATACACATATGCCAAATCTCCACATGCCGTCTCTCTCTCCCTTTCTCTCATATGGTGTATGTCCGTCTCCTCCATCTTTGTTTTTTTTTCTATCGTTAATTTACTCAGTTTATTTGATTCGTTGCAGAACACACATATTTTTTACTTACTTCTCCGAGTGCGTACATTTTGCTGGCCACCAACTTTCGCTACAGACTGTCCCATAAACTTGCCAATGAATTGAAAGGTGTTTTTCTATACAGTTAGCCACATATGTTGTAACCTATTAACTGTTAAATTCAACGCAAGGATCAGCTCTGCTGTTATACATAATAAACTAAAGACAGAGTTTGTGAACAAAGTTTCGACGTTAGCTAAGAAAAGAAACTGAGTAAATTGTTGAAAGTTTTTTTTGTAATAAAAATGAAAATAGCTGATAGAAAAACAGTATAAATATCTTAAGAAATATTTTTAATAGAACAAAACTTCTCATAAAAATAAATAACATATTTTAGACGGAATAAAACTGATATTACTGGTGAGTATTATATATAAAGTCCAGTTAGAATTTTTTAAAATATTTTTTCAAGATATTATTACTTGACTTTAAAAGTCTGAACGTTGCTATACCCACATTTTCAAATAATATATTCTCTAACAGGAATAGTAACATTTAGATATTTGTAGCTATCCAACTGCAAGGGTATTTAAATATCGGCATCCGAAAGATAGCTATTGTTTATAGATTATATATTTATGTTTATTGCCTGGTCATACAATTGTTTATTTACTTTATTATCTTCTGTTTTTTATCCCAGGTGCATTTATTTCGATATAAACTCAAGCATATTTATGTATAATCTATTATAAATCTACAATTTACTTGATTTTCACGCATCAATATTTATATTAATTGCATTTGTGTGTTGCATGCTTTGACACGCAGTGTGTGCGTGTGTGTTTGTGTGTGTGTGTGTGTGTGTGTGTGTGTGTTCACATTTTGGACGCATATTTGCATTTATTTCCAATTGTTATTCGATATTTGATGCAGTGCAACAAAATATGCTGACTAAAAATAAGTTCAACTTGTTGTGTGTGCATTTTAATTTATTATGCAAATGGAAATCAAACGATGCAAATCCAAGCCCATGTCTGGCCATCAAAATTGAAAGCAAATAAACTACAGCAAATGGCAACAAATCAGAAATGTCGCCGGCTTCAAAATGGCCACAGCCACAGCCAAAGCCAGTGCCAAAGCCAAGGCCTACGAAATTTGCAAACAGATTTGCTCGACGGTCTCTAAACAATGGCCGAAAGCAAAAGCTTCTGTTTCCGCTTTCGGTTAGAACAATTTCCACAATGGCCATGTCACTGGGAAATGCTCGCAGGGCGTAACGATGAAAATATTTGCCAAATGTAGCACAAATTCCCCCATAGAAAAGAGCAAATGTTTGGAAGGGGCAGTGGTTACTATACGGGATAAACACGGTGTGGGCGAGGGGCCAGAGGGGGCAGCGGGTGTAGGGTGGGGCTATGCAAACGCATGCGGTAAAATGTAAATTTCTTTATTGTTGTTGCGTCAAATTGAAATTTAGTATGCAAGTTTGCTTATAAAAAAGAAATGCGCTAGCATGACAGAAACGGCCAGACTAAGTTGTACCCTGTTGTTTCGAAAAAAAAAATATTAAAGAAATTACTTTATTGCACTAAATTGCATAAATTTGTACTCCAAGTCAAACGGTATATACATAATTGAAATTCTAAAATTATAATCATAATCAATAATCAATCAGATATTGTATTTTAAATCAAAAATTAAATATCGCTCAAATTAGATTATGAAGATTTACTAATAAAACTCAACTATCTTTGGCTTTATCCACAAAATGATAATCTATACCATTTCTATTTATACACATTCTGTTACAAAGGCTATACGAAGGGATACCCTGCAACAATACTTATGCTTATAATATTATAAAGGAATTTAAAAGCAGTTTTAGTCAATTTACACTAATACAATACCTTTACCTGCTTTTTATAATTTGTAGGGTATATTCCTTGAATTTGAATACATCTGCTGCAGTTGCTTTTGTCAGGATACATGACTCCGGAGTCCGGAATCGTTATCAACGGGGACACGTTGTTTTAAGCACTGGCACTTCGTGTCGGCCACTTTTTGGTTATATTTCTGTATTAAAAACTGCTTTGTCGTGTGGACCGTTAGTCTGTTTATGGGTTGGACGCAGCAGCAGCAACAACAGTCCAAAGTGGCCGCACAACATGTGTGTGCGTGCGTGCGGGTGTGTGTGTGTGTGTGTGTGTGTGTGTGTGTGTGGAACTTTATAGTATACTTTAAGGCGCCATAAGCTTATATTGCACTTAATAGCACATAAAAAGTGGTACGTGATAATGCAACGCACCACAGAAGTGGCCATTCGATGGGGAAAACCCAAAATATGGCAAATGCTGTAACCGATGCCCGAACCAACACCCATGCGTGTGTGGGAAAAATCGGGAAAAGCGCCGCGGAGCCCGAGAAGTAAAGTTGTTAAAGCGGCCACAGTTAAGGGCTTAACATAATAAGTGTCCGGCAGGTGGCGGGAGTGGGCAGCGCGGAATAAATGAATAATTGCTGAGCTGAAAATGAAAGAAGCTTAAAAATTAACAAAAAGCGCTTCAGAGTCAAATTTGAAGGCGACGAAACTCTGAAGAAGCCGTGGTTATATGAGCTGGAAATTAAGATAAAGGCGAAACGAGGAAATAAAAAGCAAGAAAGAAAGAAAGAATGTGACTGGCAGAAAGTATGGCTAAAAAAAAATGTAATAAATAAGAAACTTAAAAATATAGAATTTCTTTTTCACAGAAAAGTATAGAAAGAGCAAGAAATAAAAAAATTGCATTGTCTTATAATACTAAAATATTAAACTATATATTAACTATATTATGAGAGAAATTTAAAAGCAATTAATACCAATTTTGTATTGCAAATTAAATAGGCAAATAAATTAGATTAAAATAAAAGCAACATATATATAAAATGACATCACTTAGCTAGTATTTTAGTTAGTTAAGAAACTTCAGTGTAAAACAAAAACCAATTTCAATTAGAAAAGTGTTTACTAAGCTTTACATCAACAAATAAACACACAAGTCCTTCGAAAGCTGACACTATCTATCATCGATTGAAACTTGAACTTGTCAGGAGCACATCATTCATTACATCGACGAACTCGTGGGTCACCCACTGTGGTGCCGAAGCTTTTGCTTTAATTGACAACTATTTTTAGGATCTATTTTGGAAGTTATTTCCAGCTAAGTCTATTCAAATCGAAGTTGTAGTGGCATATCACCTGTCCAAGTGTCAGTAAGTTACGAAGGCGTTGTTTATGCTATTGTTGTCACCGTGCTTGTTGTTGTTTTCACAGTGAAACAACAAGGGGGTGGGCGGGGTGCCAGGACAACGCCCAACGCGTGGCTGTTAACAAAGCTCAGTCAACGGCAATATAAACAGGGCAATTAAAGGTTATCAATAGCCCACACGCATCGTTAGAAAACATGGCCACGCCCCTTCGCACCCGCCTATCAATCAAAAATGGTTAGCTATGTGAAAACACGTCCAAAAAGTACACACACAGACATGTGTGTGTTTGTTGTGCGTGTGCTTGGAAACTTCGAGAGCCGACTAAAGGAGAAATGGAAAATAGGAAATGGAATTTTCCCACTTAACTATTGAGCAGCAGAACAAATCAAAATGGAAGCCACCGAAGCAAATCAATTGACAACTTGAGAAGCAGCCAACATTTGTTGCAACAACAAAAGTCCAGCTATCTCTGGCCGCACACACACACACACATGAAATTCAAATTCAAAGCCACTGCGAGCCAGTCATTTAGTCAAGCATGGAAGTGGTCAACTCCGGCCGGACACTCAGTCATTCATATGGTCAACAATGGGTGGAGTGAAGGCGGTGGGTGGGTCTTGTGGTTGAATTACCCCAACCCCCCCTTTCAAACATTTTACTGGCACTGCACATTGTTGTTGCATGTTGTGCTCGCTCTCGCCCAGCTGCTATAAAACTTGCACTCTACATTCCAGACTGACTGCGTCTGCTTTCATCTAAAACGAACCACAAAGTGTGCTACAGTTTTTATGCTGCAGCCAAATGGAGTTTATCCCGCTGCTATGTGGATAGAAGTCGTGCATTGAGTGGGTTTTTTTAGAATATTTATGCTCTTGTCAAACTACATCTGTGCCAGCAGCTTTAAACGACAATTCATTCTTTGGTTTTATTATTTGTAATTCAAAATTTAATATTCAAGAATTAATAATAAAAATTAAAAATATAAAAAACTTAATTATAATAAAGTGCATTTTTTTTTATAAATTATGGGAATTTCTCTACTTTCTGAAAATTAGAAAATTTACTATCTATAATAAATTTATTTGCTTATCAAAATAATCAAAATATAGCTATGGAATAATCCATACTTTTCAATTTAAACTTTAAAAATATAATAAATAAATTAGAAGTTTAATTAAGATTAAGATCTGCACATATATAATAATAAGCCCTTTTTACATATTTTTTTTAAATTATGCAGCAGCTTTATATAAACCATAATACATTTACATATGAAATCCTGACCTCAATTTAACTTAAGGTCCTACTCAGAGCATTAAATTCAGCACATTTTCTGTATTTTCTCGCCGACACCAAGGTATTCTTGTGGCTAAGCTTAACACAAAGAAATACAAAATTTGTTTTGTAGCAAAGGCCTAAGCTTTATTTAAATTCAAAAATGTTTTTATAGAGCATCAATGGCTGCGCTTAAATCGAATTTCCTACGTTTCCAACTCCACCTAGTTCTTTATTTTTACAGCATTTTTAGGGTTTATCTCTGTTCAACACCATATTCCCAGCTTACAAGGACCATGCTCCACAATTCCCACAGGCAGGCATTAAGACATATTCACACACACACACATACGCAGGCACTCTCGTAGTTTCTAATGGCTTTGGAAATCCTTTAATTGGCTTTGCTTGCATTTTTTCCATCTTTCCACACAGTTGATTAGCCAAAATTGTCGAAAAATGTGTCGATGGGAAGAATGAAGAATGAAGAGATTGACACTGAGGACATGAGACTTGCAATTATTGGAGCTGTCAAACTTTGGCCCAATCTCCAAGATTAGGTTAGGGGGCCCAATGCCGGGCGTGTCTGTGTGCATTAGGTTTGATTTTCTTTCATTTTGCATAATCGATTTTCCGGGCATGGCAACTTTCCTGCGGCTGTCATGACCAGCTGAAATTGTAATGACTCGACTGAAAAGGCTATGCAAAACCCAGAAAGCATATGTGTGTGTGTGTGTGTGTGTGTTTGTGTAGGGCTGTGTGACTTTCATTGTCTGGTTGCGTAACGTCTGACAATTATAGATATTTATGATGATGAGTTACAATTTTTAGCTAGAGATACGCGCACAACAACTAATTCCAGGACAAAAGGCAGCTGGGGCCCGGTGTTAACCCGAATTGACATGAATGTATATACCACGAGCATATATCCATAGCTATCCGCGTATCTATCTATTCTATGGCAACCACACTCATCAAATGTTGGCCAGAACAATAGACCCAAATATTCTTTATTTTATATTTTTGAAGTTTTCTTGCCCTTTTTTTGTTGTCTCAAAAATTGTGTGGCAGGAGCATTGACAAAGGCATCCTTGTGGCTGCACACACACACATGGTCACATACACATATGGAATTTTACATATGTTCGTGATACCCTGTATGAACGTAGCACATAACAATAGGGTATGTGTGTTGTTCAATTAAAATTTGTTATAAACGCGTGGATTGAATAAATTCTTATGAGTAAATTTAAGTTGACTTTTATTATAAAATAATTTAAGAATAATTTGTATATGTACATATTAATTTATATTAATTTTCTTTCCCCATAATTTGAAAATACATATATTTATAAATAAAATTTGATAAGCAATTAATTTAATTCTTTACAATTATTTGCTTACAGGGTACTTGCAACAAAAGCTTTCTATTTTTTTTTTTTGGTATGGAATACTTTGATAAGCTGGCAACATATTTGGCCATTGTTTGGACCCTGCCTGTTGGCCGTACATCTTCGGACAAGCACTTGGGGCATTGTTCTAAGTCGAAGCCGTAAACGCAGACACTTTGCCACTTCCACAACCACCTTCACTTCTATTTCCACTTCCAATACTAGTTCCATTTCCATGACTCCTGGGCTTTTTGGCACCCGTGCTTGCTCTAGTTACACTTTGAGGCACTTTGAAGGTGGAACACTTTTATTGCAGTTGCCTTTGGCAATTTATGGCAAGTCTTGAAATGTGCCAATTAGAAATATTCCCCCACATCGTGCAGCAGTCAGTCGAGTTATATTTAGGCAATAGATGGAGGAGCTATTGCTCCTGTTACAGATTAAATGTTGTTAATAATTCCCTGGAATATTGCTATAAGTTAACTGAATGCTATACACATATAAAGCATAGAAGCAGATTAACCGAGCTTTAAGTCTGCTTATTTGCATTTAATGCTTACACTAAAGCTTCGTAGACGCTTTTCAAATTTGATTTGAGTTCTCTTTTATGGGATAGACAGATTATAATTACTTCGATTTTTGGATGCCTGCACCCAGCATTAATTTGTTTCATTTCTATTGATGATCATCCATGAAGTTTGCAAACAAGAAACAACTCTTTCACTTTAATTATTGCAGCCCTTTTTGCATTTATCGCCCCATACTTTGATTACGCCAAGATTTTAATATCCTTCTACGCTTTACAAGAATCTCGTTTTCTTTTCCGTCCATTTATATTTTTTTTTTTTTTTGCACAACTTTAGCTATTTCAAGCTGCTGTCAATGTTGCTAAATCTATGGCTTCATGATGTCAATTTGCCCTCAGCTTTGTAGGATTTTTCATTTTATGCACTTCTTACCTTTTTTTCTTTCGCACCTTTTTCGTCGCCTTGCTGTCACTTTGAACACCAGCTCGTCTTTCATAAAGAGCAGATAGCTGGAAAAAAATAGTCCTTTAATTACGATTGTAACATGTGCCCGGCACCCGTCCAGATATGAACCTATATTTGGCCGGAGGCCTTAAAGTTAATTTTCATGCTGCACGCCACGCCTACATATTAATGTCGGCTCATTAGGCGCTGCTAACCATAATCACCATTAGATCCTTGGGGAATCCCAAATACAAAAAAAAAAAACAGAAACAAAATGTTGCAGGACTCCGTCTCGGACTAGGACTTGGACGCGAAGTTTGGAAACGGACACGTAGCAACGCATAATTACAGCTTAATCGCCTGACAAACAAAGCAGACGCAGCCATAAACATAAAAGGAATGCCAAGAAATTCACGGGAACACCAAGGTGGGGTTGGCGATGCGGTTGGGGCCGCGCCCGGGGATGGGACAATCTACAATCTGTGGGCGTGCCTTAACTTTTAAACAGTTGCCAAACACTTTAAAGAGCTTCCCGCTCCACTCGCAGTGCAAGTGCTGTTTGGCCCATGTTTATAGACTATTGTCCCTAAGTTAATAGTAAATGGCCGGTTACACAAAATAATAAAAGACGGGCCGAGGGCGTTCACAAAAGTTGATGGTAAAAATTCCTCATCATTTAAAAAATGAAATAAATAATTTCTTAAAATTGTCTTTTTGAGATTATCAATCTGAAATCTAATAAACTATCTCCAATATAATTAAAGCACAAATCAGAAATAGCACAATATTCAATCGATATTAATATAAAAAGGGTTCTGAAATCCTAAAAAAGCCTTGTTTAAATCTCTCTCAAAAAAATCTAAAACATTTATTTATTTTTATAATATTCTGATTAACTTTGACCCCGCGCATTTCTAAAACTTTCTTGCTCAATATAAATTTTATTTTTATTTACAATATTTTAATTAGTTCATTATGCATGAATTAATTATTTTTTTCCTTTTATTTATTCAGCAATTATTTTTGTTTTTCACTTTACATATTTACTTGATACCAGTACTTCTCAAGCCACCCACGTCACTCGCACAGGGTGCCCAGCTAGGCACCTATGTAGATATGTTTTGGGGACATGCAAAAACTATTTTCATGTTAAGTCGCCGCACCGCACCACTGAATATTTCATGGCAATTAAAATGTTAACCCTGTCAAGCGTCGTGGCACGCACATAGACCATGCATTAAGCTACCTTCCGTTGCCCAAGCCGACGCCCTCTCCCCTCTGCCCTCGATCCCTCCTCATCCTCTGCAGGCATGGGGCCCCATTTCTATGCTTTTGCATGCAACATTCATACGAATAATGTTGCGGTCAACTTTGTTAGCTCTATGGGCGGGTGTGTGTGTGTGTGTGTGTGTGTGGAGAGAGAGTGGGCTGAGAGAGAGGTTTGTAGTTGTTCCCCTGTCGCGCAGCCAGCCAGCACATAGCTTTGGCTTATTGGCATTAGCAAAGGATTGGCGAGGCTTTGGCTCAATTGTGATACGGCCGTCGGCCCGTCCGTGCGCCCGTCCTTCAGCCAGCCTGCCCGCTGATTTGACAGGCGCCTGCGGGCGGCAGCATTTGCATTGTTGTAGGTCATGAAAGCGGCTTAAGTCAAACGTTAAATGATTCAGCAGCTGCCTGACCTCAGCTTCAGATTGCGCCCGAGTCGTGGAAGTAAAAGGGGGGCCGGGGTCTATGCACATACATCAACATCACTTCATTAAACGTATCAACGTCAATGCTGCCAAAACGGCAACGGCAACTGCATCATCAGCATCGGCAGCTGCAGCTGCTGCGGCTGCTGCTGCTGCTGCCTCTGGTGCTGCAGCTCATGCATCAATATCGCTGGCCAAGCTGGGCATTGGCATTTACATGCATCATTTGTCAATTTGCTGGCGAACGCAGTGATAGACATATGCCGGCTTCTAATTGCCAAAGCAGCGTAGCGACGTCAGCGCTGACGTCTGCGCCTGCGTCTGCGTCACTGGCGGCGTCTCTGTGACGTCAAATGCTGCGCAGGACGAGCAGTTGCCACGTTTTGTGGCCCTGACAGCAGCAGCGAATGTTGTTGTTGTTGATTATGAGCAGATCTGCTGTTGACAATCGCGAAACCCTTAAATTCAGCGTAAGCGCATAATCATATTAAGCATACGCATCATGTTAAGCATACGCAACGTGCACCGTGCGCACTCGACACGCGGCTCACTGAAGAGCTTAAATTTAATAACATACAACAACAAAAAATATATAAAAAAAATATATATATATATAATTATAAATGTTAAATTGGTTTTTGATTAAGCACAGCAAAGTGGATGAGTTTTTTTTCTAAAAATTAATTGATCCGCTATGTTTGTGTAAGGTTTATGTATGCAAGTCCAAAGCTAAGACCGTAAAAAATGTATACAAATTACATTTGTATATAAATAGAAATTATTTTGGTGTCACAATATGAAAAAATTCAAATACATAAACAATTCGCAAGAAATCAATTAAAAAAACAAAAAAAACGTTGCTTGTTTTTTAATAATTTATTATAATTCGCGTGCAATAGCCATAAAATAAATATAAAAAAAGAATAAAACTGATAATGTCAGCGGATTACTCGCTTCACAGTCTTTTCATTGAATTCCAATTATTAAAATTCTTATCGCACGGATCCTTTTGCCAACCAACCAATATTTCTGCAAAATCTTCATAATGAATATAAATAAATTTGTGTACTATATTTGCACATGTAAAATATGTAAATATTAACAGTAAAAGAGCAATGTTCCCAATTATGCTTAATTGGGTTAACTACAGAGGGATACAAATAAAACAACCAAAAATTCTAATTCGCATAAAATAAAACAACAAATAAAATGTATGCAAGCCGATGTGAAATATTCATTTAAAGTGAATTGCAGAAAATAAATAATTTGATTATGGGCAACAATTAAATAATTCACAAATTTATAGATAATGGAAAATGTGTCAAATTACCACAGAAAAACAAATAAATAAATAATTAATTGATAAGGAAATTCACAAAATCAAACAAATATTTGGCTGTACGAAAATTCAATAAATCTCTTAAATGAAATATTTTTGTATTTGGCACTTGGCTTAGCATCGGTAAGCAATTAAATTGATAATATTGTTGAATATTTACATAGCTGCTTAATCTATTTGAGCTGAGGCGTAAATAGGATTTCAGTCAAATGTTGCACAGGAAAATGTGAAATCTGATTTAATTATTGATTGGCTAGACGGCGCTCAATGCAACGAACCTAATTGATTTCAATGTTACCGTTAAAGCTCTGGGTAAAAATAAATATTACTGTTGCCATTACAGTGATTTCTTTTGGCTGTCAATTAAATGAAAGCGAAACCATGCGCATAATTTACATGCCGTTTTTTTTTCAAAAACAAATTGTTTATGAAATTGGAATAAATAATGATATATAAGCGTGTATGTGTCCGCTGCACATACACATATGTCACTTGCCACGTTTATTTTAAAATTGAATGCACACGCCATGTGCCTCGTGGCGTATACATAATTGATCCGACAGCATTTATTTTTTTTCATATCAATTAAAATAAAATGAAATGCATCTACAAACAAATTAGAAATGAATTATACAATGGCCGACGTCAAGTAGTGTCTGCAATTTCAGTTCACAAAGTGGCCTATCAAATAAATCGTTAATTAATTTGCAACTTTTTTCTCGTTGGCCTTTGCAAAACTATTTTAGCTTATTAAAAGTTGATAAGTGGCTTTGCACTTAAATTACAGGCCACAAAACGTGGAAATTTAATTTTGAAAAAATTTATTACATTTTATTTTGCTTAAAAGCATAGAAGAAAAAATAAGAATATATTTTTTGGAATATTTGTTAAGTATATATATTATTTCTACACATTTGTCATGTCAAAACAAACTTTTAAAGCTTCTTATTGAGGATAATATATATTATATTCCGAATTTGCTGTTTGAATGCGTGGCTTTGTGATCCAAAAGTTAACTGCAAAATCAATTCAGGTTTTTGTTGCTCTTTCTTAAGTATTCATACTAAAAGTTTATCTAAGTTTTCTATTCAAATTTCCCAGTACTCGAAATTCGGCACAGCATTTATTTACAAACTTGTGCAGTCTAATGCCCAAATTACATTAAACTAATTATAATTGTATATTGCAATTATGAGCAGTCGAGTGCCTCGCCAAATATTTAAGCAATTAACGCCTATTTAGTAATTAGCAGTAGATATTTGGTTATTGGATACGCACAGGCATCTATTTATTTTTATATATATTTATATCAACGATTTCCTGCCACAGCAATCTAACAAAATTTATGATAATCGACTAATTAATTGATAGCTCTCAATGTGAGGGTTCAAAGCGCCCCAACCCAAGGTAAATAAAAGGAAAAAGAAAACGCAAGAGCGGCCATTTAAGCGGCAATTACCCATCATATTCAAAGAGCCCCCAAAACTGGCACTCATTAGAAACTTTAGGCAAACAATTTATAAAAAAAAAAGAATAAAAAAAAAATATCTTAATTTTTGCGCTGCAGAAACACGTTGCCATGACAGTGGGGCACGCATAAAAAATATATATCAAGATACAAGATACAAAATGTGAGCTACGAGATACTCGCACTCGAAGCTCCATATGCGATATACAAATTTAATGCGTTAATTTTCCGACAATATTTTCGTAATCTAGCGAAGCGTGCCAAGCGCCGGCACACATATGACTGCCAGGCTTCCGGCGAGGGATGCGGAAGCGTGGGGCGAGGTGGAGAGGGGGAAGGGAAGGGAGGGCGTGGGTAAGGGTGAGGTAGTCAGCCAGCCAGGACACGTGCGTTGGCAACTGAAATGATGGAAACGTTGACGTCATTTTCAACTACGTCTTTATCTGCGCTGCTTCCTGGCACTGATGCCACCTGCCAGGATATCCCTTTGTTGTTAACGTCTTCGACTTTTATCGATGCTAATATGGCCAGCACCAGCAGCCGGGCCAATCCTCAAGACAGGCAGACAACTGCAGCCGGCGGCGGCGAAATCCACTAACAACTCAACAACTCAGTGTTAAGTGTTGCCAAAATTTCCAGCAGGTGAGCATTGAATGCGCAGCAATCTACCCATCGGAGTGTGTGCGTATGTGTGTGTGTTTGTGTGTTTGTGTGTGGCATATTTGAAAACTTTTGCCCCAACTGGGGGCAGGCGGCAGGCATATGAAAAATTGTGCGCATAACTCGAACTTCAGTCGAAAAATCTTTGCAACAAACAATTTTCGCAAGTCAGCTGAAGCATCTCAGGTATTTTTTGGGGCTCCCCCTCCCCTTGTCTTGAAGTCCAACTATTTACAACGACCACATATTCCAGCTACATAATTAGTTTAGGTTAAATTTGGTGACTGCCTCCCTTTTAAACCTTGTGGCATGCAAGTTGGCCACTTACCGTTTCTTGCAGCTCCAAAAGCCGTTAGCTGCAAACTATGCGGTTTTTTGATGAGCGGAATTACAGCAAACACGCTCGACTTAACAGTGGTTTTTGGCTCCTGCAGCTGTCGGTGTTTGAAAATTGAATCTCCATTTAATTCATAAGAATCAATATTTATATTTTCAATATTTATATATTCTTAAATTATTTTATTTTATTTTTAATAATTAATTTAAGTGAAATGATATTTTAAAATTGGTTGCGATTTTATATAGATTTTTAAAGCAATATTTAAACAACTATTATAATATTTAAAAATTCCACTAAAATAAATTAAATATAAAAAAAAATTTAAAATCTGTATATCATATTACATTTATATTAAATTAAATATAATATGTCATCACTTATTTTTAAAAATCATATTTATGTTTTTCAACAATTCTTCTTTCAACTTTAACTTCTCGACCTTTGTCTCTTGGTGCCTGCATAGCCTAAGTTAACTCAACTCTTAACCACTTTCGCACTTCTTTTACTATTTCCTACTATTTGTAATTTTTGCATAATATACCACGTATTATAATAAGCTAAAAGTCAAACACCTTTTAAAAATGCCTCAAAGCCTCTGTGTTTCCTCAAATTAAGTGCAATTGCCTGCCCAATTCAATGCCGTTAACTACGATTGCATGTTAATTAGTGCCGAAAACTATTGGCCAAACATGCAAAAACCACTTCTTTTTTTTATTTAGCGATTAAGTCCAAAAATAACTAAATAAATATACTATTTTGAAATATTTGCGTGCCAAATTCAACGCAAAGTTAGTTAACAGCGACGCCAGCGTTTACAGTGCGCTTGACGCTCAGTTGCTCAGCTGTTGCTGTTAGCTGCGCTGCTGGCGTCGCTGCTCCAACTTCGTGTCGCGCATAACATTACAACTTCGGCTCTGTTTCTGCTAATGTTAACGCCGCTGCTGCTGCTGTTGGCTGCGGCGCAGCTCGTATTTCCGTTTTGTTATTTCAGTTCTTGGCTTGGAGCCTGCTGGCGCTTGTCTCAGTCACCTGCCAAGGCTTGAGCGCGACGCAACGCAGCGGCAACTCGCAACGGTTTCTAACGGTGTGTTAACCTCTCGTCTCCCTTCTGCGTGTGCTCGCGTGCATGTGTGTGAGTGTTAAGCGCGATAAATTCTCTGTGCGTGTGCTTTGTTTTTATTTACACTTCATACATTTTTAAGAATGAACCACAAAACCACACACACAAATCCTGTTCAAACGCCAAAAACCAGTTTCCTTTCAATATTTGTTTCCTTTTCTTTTATTTCTATTTTTTTTTTTGGCTTGGTTCTAACAGTTTTGATTTGAACTCGATGCCAATACTCGATGCTCGATGGCAAACGGCTTTGGTAATTGGCTGGGATGCAAGAATTTTAAGCGCGCGCCGCGTGACGTCGCTCGGCTGCAGCGCTGCAGCGCGGCCCCCAACTCCCCCGCGCAGCTGCAGCTCCCTCTGACTGCAGTTATCGATAGAAGCGTTTTGTTGTTGTTTACCGTTAGCGGTTTGCTAGTTTCCATCTAGTATGAGGCTCTCCCTCTCTCTTCCTCTCTCTCTCTCTCTCTCGTCTTGATTGTTGTTCTTGTCTCTTGTTATTCTCGAGAGCTGGACAGCTATTGCCGCTTCTTCTTGTTCAGCTTCTTCTGCAGCACTGCGCCCGCTGGCCAACGAAGCGTGTGGCTTCAGCTCGGAGTGTTTAGAAAGCCACTTGGCGGCTCCAGACACCAGGCTGTTGTTGCCAACCACTTCTTCTTCCTCTTCCCATTCTTGTTCATTATCATCATCGTTATTATCAGCCGGGGGTCTCTAGTCTGGCTGTTAAAAAATGCTTAATTAAATTTAAAGCAAAACTCCTCAGACATAAATTGACCGACTTCTTGTACCGAAACCGAAAAACCGTTAATTAATTCGATTGTTGACGCTGCTGCTTCTTCTTCATCTTGGCGGAATTTATTGTTGCTTAAAATAAGTTGAAGCTTCAATAAAAGCATACAAAATTATATTCAACAAATATATAAAAATAATATAAATTGATAATAGGAAATGTCAATATAGGATTTGATTAATGAAGTTTTCGTTAAAGTTATGCCTAGATTTAGGCTAAACAAAGCATATTTTAATTCTTTGTGTGCATTAGAAATATTGGAAAATAATTTGTTAATTAAATAAATAAAAAAAACGCTATATTCTTTATTTTTCATCTTTCTGAACAAATTTCTTTAAACAAATAAATAAAGCTTTTTAAGAATTTTTTGCTTGTTTAAAAAATAAAAAGAAAAAAACAATAGAACCTTTAAATTAAAAATTATAAAAAATACATCAACTTTGAAGAGTTTCCTTAAATTTTTAATATTGCAAAATTGTTGTACTACATGTATATTTGGCCCGAAAGTATTATCCCTAATTTATAATCTAATTATCCAATAGTTTGCGTATATATAGTGGCAATTGTGCCTTCCGCCCTTGCTTAGTCAAATATTTGAAATTGTTTTATCAAACAGGTTGCCAGTGGCAACAGTAATAACAACTAAGCCGCACACCTGCAGGGCCCAGCAATTGCTAACGATATGAAATCAACAGCTACAACCACAGCAAACGTGAATATTACAAACCGAAAATCACAAACCACGTAAAATTTAAAAAGCGCGCGCGCCAAACAAAAAACGTCAAAAAAATTTAAAAGCCAAAACACGAAAATGCTGGTAAAAAATTAAAAAAAAAAGAGGGAAGCGAATAAAAGAGAATTTCAAGCGCTGGCGTTTTGTCAACCAGAAAAGGGCCAAGCGCAATAAAAGCGCACAAGTGGCTGCTACAACAACAACAACAGCGACAACAACAACAACAACGACAAAAGGCAGCGACCCTGTGAACCAAACAGCAAAAAATACAAACACAAAAACTGAGGCCCAAAGCGAAACCCTTTTGAATCCGAAGGCAGGAAAACGCTTGTTTCGACAAGGCAGTGACAAAACCAACAACAGCAGCAACAACAACCACACACAGGTGAGCAGCGTTTGAATGAAGAGAATAAATGAATGAATGAACGAACGAATCAGAGGGGAGGCCGGTGTGCCGCTGCTGCTGCTGGTTGGCAGCGCCTCTGCGATTGAGTGATTGAAAACTGATAAAAGAATTATAAAAGGCACCGCTGAAGGATCCACACAGGAGCTGAGCAAAACAAAAAATAAAATGAAAAATAAAAGGAAAAAAGCGCGCAGGTTTTTCATTCTCTTTGTTAAAAGCAGACGACACCCGCTAACCCATCCCCTCCCCTCCCCTCCCCTACCCTCTGGCCCGCTGCTCAATAAGCAATTAATATGCACAAGTGTCTGCGAGAGCTGCCAACTGAATTTCGCACGATTCGATAAGCGCGGAGAGGTTTTTCATTTGCTGCCTGCCAAGGGGCAGCGGGTGTAGTTGGGACGACAACAATAAACGTTAACCGAAATCGCAGCCGTAGCCCAAAAACCAAAGTGGTTTTCCGCCATTGTGTTAGTGTGTGTGTGTGTGTGTGTGTGTGAGGAAAACGGGGCTCAGTGTTTTGGCTAAGCCGCATAACAAAGCGACAAAAAATTTTATTCAACGCATTTTTTTTTCTTTTTTGGATAAAGCACTTTAGTTAATGTTTGCTCTTAAATTTTGGTTGTTTTTTTAAGAAAAGTTTGCAGCATTGCAGAATATTTGTTTAAACATTGCTTTTATATCATCAAAAAAAAAAAAAAACCTTTTATTATTAGATTTTTTTTTAGAATCTTTTTTGGTGCACTGCAGATTTGCTTGATAGTGTTTTTTTTTTAGAATCTTTGACTTGATTTGTAATTTTGAATTTTGGTCTAAATAATTTTACAATTATCCAATTTTCATAATCTAAAAACTCCTCTAAACATAGTTGTGCTTCTATAGTTAACAATCAGAATTCTTTGGCGCATTGCAGATTTGCTTGATTGTGATTTTTTTTCGAATCTTTGACTTGATTTTAAGTTTTACAGTCACGACTCTCTAATCTAAGCCAACTTGTGTGCGACTTTGTCAGCAGAAGAACAAAACAAATACAGAAAGAAAAAGAAAAAAAGAACTATTACTTTAATCCAAAGTCTGTCACAGAAACTTTACAAGTGAAGCAGCAAATAATAAATAAATATAAAAATAAAATGAGTCCGAGATGTCGGAAATGCGTAAAAAGAAAAACAAAGAGCACAAAGGGTAAACTCGAATGGAGTCGAAATCAGAGTTGGAGCTGAGTTAAGTTGCAGCCAAATATCGCACATATAGTGGAAGTTCTTATCGTTGGTAAAAATAGAATTTGAAGAAAAGTTCAAATAAACAGAACAAAAATACAAATAAACCGACAGTCAAAGGCAAAGGCAAAGGCAAACAAGTTGCGACGCGGCGCACAAGTAATGTAAAACACAATAAAAGTGTCTAACTGTATAAAGAAATGAAAGTCAAAATGTGCTTGGGCTCAGGCTCCTCTGGCCCCTCTGGCCGCCCCCTTCGCTGGATGCCCTACACTCGCAGCATCTTTGGCATCATTAGCGGCAATTGAGTTTCGGCCAAGTCGTTGTGTCCGACACAATTTTACGGCTTTTTTGCTTCTTCTTCCCACTTCTTCTCTTTTTTCAAGTTTCAGTCTCTTCGTTTTCATCATGATCAACAACAACAACATCATGTGTTGTTGCGATGATCGTGAACTCGAAAAATATGTGAAAAATGTGCTAAGGTGCCGGCGTTGTAGAATTATGTTTTGAAAGACGAAAGTCTCTGCCTAAGTCGAGAAGAAAGCGTGCAAATCTTGTCTGTGATTTGCTGTGTGTGTGTGTGTGTGTACGTGTGAGTGTGTGTTGCTTGCAAACTGCAGGCAGCTATTACAGTGGTCCATTTTTATGGTTTTTAGAATATTTAATTTTTTTTATATTTTTTTAATGGGAGTTAGATAAAAGGTGTCGCCTGGGAGATGCAAATACAGATACATGGGAAAGTGTTAAGATAGATAGACAGATAAAAAAAAAAAATAATAATAGATGCAAAACCTAGCTTGATCATAGTTTAAGTTTTATTATAAAAGATACTTAAACTATGATATAGGTATAGATTCTAATAGATACTGAAACTATGTATAAATTGATTATTTATATTCATTTGATATATACTCTTTTTAAATGAAAATAAAAAATTAGTTATATAATAAAACAGAATTCTAAATATGACCTTTATATTTATAATATGTTCTATATTAATCTAAGGATATATAGTTTATATATTTTCTAACCGAAAACTTTTTTTTTAAATTTGTTAAAACAATTTTTAGTTGGTAATTTTTGTGGCCATTTAAAAATCTGTCCAAATAAAGCAGATTAAAAAATAAATTTTGTATGAAAATAGTTTAGAAAATCGGACATAATTTGAACATTAAAAAATTATGCTTCTGCAACCAATATTAAGTGTTCCACAATTCAGTTTCAATTTCCCACAACTATCAACCCAATTTGCTCGTTACCCACCTATGTAAATAGCCGTCTTACAGGTTTGAGTGCAGCGCCAAATAGGTATTTCCTGCCTGCCAACCAGACGAACCCAACTAATTTGTAGGCAACAAATTCAAGTGCTATAAAGCCACAATTTTCGTAATGCCTTCCACTTCCTCTCTGGCCAATCGTTTCTAAAAAATAAAAAATAAAAAAATAGGTTACAAAGCAACTGAAAATGAAAAACAGAGATCAGACGGAAAAAAGTGTTCCCACTGTGGATTTGGTTGCCGGTCATAATTGAATTATGATCACCGACTGTGTCAAGCGTACACTCAAACAGACAAGCTAATGAACACGCCAAGCCAGAAGGGTAGTCGAGTGAGGCACATGATGAAGAAGTAGACAATGATGATGATGACGATGATGATGATGCCAGTTGCAGTTGCAAATGCAAAGCGAATGAATGTAGGAAAAAGCAGTGCAAGTGCCAGACCAGACCAGACCCGACCAGACCCAAGTCCAAGCCCAACCCGGCTCGAACTCAGCTCAGAGCTCTGTTTGCTGTTTGTTACAGCGGCGGCAATGAACTCAAAATTAAAAAAAAAACAAAAAGAAAAAGAAAAGAAAATGCCAGACAAACAACAAAAAAAAAACAGAAGATGGGTAAGAGGCAAACACGAGCAATAAATGCAGCCAGCAAACACCAAAGATGCAACATTATCAGCCGACCAGATTTCAGATGTGTCCGTTGCAGCAGCAGCCACAGCCACAGCCACATCCGAGACTCGAGAGTCAAGTTGAGCCTATTAGAGAAGCACCAAATGAACGCACTTTTAATATTTACTCGTGCATTTCGTAGCTGCAGCTGCAACTGCAACTGTAACCAATTTTGGTTAAACTCAACACACCACAAGCCAAGAACAGACCGAAAGAGAGAGTGCGAGAGCTGGAGCGAGAGGGGGTAGGCGAGTCAAGCACTGCCAGCTGGAAAGGTCATTCATCCAGCGGAGCGTTTATCACGTTTATCACGCTGGCCCGGGCACTGGCTATGCCATTTGATTAACATATTTGTATACCCTTTAACCAAAACAAAATACAATTTGAGGCCGTGTTTAACGGGCAGAACGTAGATCGAGTCAGAAAATTTTAAATGCAGTCCGGAACTTTAATAATAATAATATAATAATAATAAATTTAATAATAATACCATGCCGAATTCTAATTGATTTATAAACAAAAAAAAAAAAAGTTTAAGGAAATTAAGTGCACATTATTTACACTAAAAACTACTTGCAAAAAAAAATTATTTTTCTGAAAATCTTTATGAGAATTATGCAAAAAATACAAAATGCAAAATACAAATGCAAAACAAAAAAAATAAAGAATATAAAGAATAAATCATATTAAAAATACATTTTTTATCGGCAAAGAATAGAAAGCGATTCTGCTATTACTTATTCCTAGGTCTTGGAAGGTATTGTCTGCAAAATACATAAACTAAAGCGATATATGGGAAATAGTCTGGTTGGATAGAGGAAAGCTAGGAAAGGAAGGAAGAAGAGAACCTATCACCTGAAAGGCTATAGACAAGAAAATCGTCTGGAAGATACATATGCGATAACGCCTGCAAAAAAACTTTCAAATTCGATTTGTCAATTGCTCTAACTCGATTGCTTTAAATGGGAGGGAGGCAATACCTCTTGTGTAACGCATATTCGGAATATATCTTCCTAGTAACTTTCTCGCTAAGTATTGCCTTTAAATATTCCCACTTTTCAATACAGAGTATACAAAGAGTAGTAATTAGATTCAGTTAGTTATATGAAGTTAATGATAAACAGCTAACAACTACTAACTGTTAAAGGGTATGTTCTAGTTGATCATTTGCACGTCACGCGAACTGTTGTTAGTGTTGATATTTTTGCTGCTGTGGCCCCGTTTCCTCTGCACGTTTTGCTAGAAAAACGCCACAGCCATAGGCCATAGTTATGCGCACAGACCCATTCCGAGCCACTCTTCCTATCATTCGCATACTTTGTCTGCCCCCGTTGCTCTTCCTTCGGCCGTCTCGTCTTGGCCCCCTTTAGCTGCTGCTGGTGACGCACAAGTTGGTGCCCTTTATGCATTTTAGAATGCTTCATGTTGCCTGTTTCTGTTAACTCGCTGCGAGTTTGGTTTCTGGGGTTTCGGCCAACAGGAAATGGCCAGCATTAGACAGTTGGCACGTGTTCTGCACACACACAAATACCGTATGTATGTGTGTGTGTGTGTGTGTGTGTGTGTGTATATATAAATTCTTTTTATGCAAGCAACGAACGGAAATGCGACAGGAACGCGTCACAGCAACATGCTGTGGAAAAATTATATATAGTATAAAGCCAGCAGGATGACAACTGTTTGCATTTTCGGTTGATAAAAAGGGGAGCTAAAAATATATTACCATTATTATTATTTCCATTATGTAATAACAGCAATTGCAGGTCTTAAATTTATAAGACACTTTTCCGTGCTGAAAGCAAAGCTGAAAAGCTGCTCGTTTATCTTTCATCTTAGGTGGAGCTAAGTAAGTTGCCAACAACTCGATTGTGTACTGATTTATGCACAGACAGGGGAGAGAGAAGAGGGGGGGGGGGGGGGGCAGCTTGCAGCCTCTGCAGCTCATTCATCTCATTAAAGTGTTTGCCGCTCTGCCCGCCCTTCCTCCGACTGTCTCGGTTTCTGGCTGTCACTCTGCTCATTGTTGCCAATTCTTTAGCGCTCAAAAGTCACGCTCCCCAAACAGCTGCTGCTATTGCCTTGGTGTTATAGTACATGCCACCCTCCCCTCTCTCCGGATACCCTTTAGCCATACCCATACCTATTCGCGCAATATCAACAGCTTGCAGCTTCTGGCCAGCCCGTTGGTCATCATCGGTTAAAGCGATGCAGTAAGGAGAAAAAAACCAAGGATGCTCTAATCGAAAGTATTCGACAGGGAGATACCCTGTAAATAGGCTCGAATTAGCGTATGATATATTCTAACTATACGAATATGATGTAGGTTTCAATCAATATCCAATCAATCAATATAGATACCGATATTTATCGATTTTAGGCCACTGATGGAAACAGCAAACGACAATTTTTAAAAAAGTTACATTGTAATTTTGTATTTGATATATTATTATTATCTTTATCTGCATTTTAAATGATAAATCTCTAGTTACCAAAGTTCCCGAGTTTGGACTTGGCTAGATCGACTTGTTTCTTAATTCTTACCAGGAACATACACTCCTTATTTTGCACAATTCCAATATACCCTTTTTTAGCCGTACAGGGTATTGAAAGCGGACAATATTTTATTCTTTTGTTCTCGTTGGCATTCCTTTCCTCGTGCACAGTTTCCACACAGTTTGTCTCAGTTTTTTTTCCGGACAAACGTTTTGTGCGCTGCTCTCATAGTTTATTTTGTGGCTCATTTGCATTATTTTAATTCATTTCGCTTTGGTAATCGTCCATCGCTTCGGCTTGGCAACCCAATAAATGAAACGAAATGAATTCTGAAGTGAAAACTCCAGCTGGAGAAAATGCTACGGTTCTTGCCGTTATGTTTGCTGCATACACTTAATTATTTTTTTAACCAACTCGAATGAAAGGAAAAACTTAACAAATAGCAACAAAATAATAGAATAGGGTAAATTATACGAACGCAAAAGAATCGCAATGAAATCATATGCCAAAGTTTTCAATTCAATTCATATTTTCAAAACGAAAGCCAAAAGACAAATTACCAACTTTTTCGGACCAACTGAAATCATAGCAGATAGTTTTACGCTTCTTCAGGTAGCAGCAGCGAGAAAGAGAGCAAATCAGTGGAGAAGATAAAGAGAGAGAGAGAGAGAGAGAGTGCGTTGAGTCGGACACAAAGCCAAAGGAAACTTGGTCCTGGCAATGCCAGCAGGACACTTGAAACAAATTGCAATTTGCTCCATGCCAGCACTCAGTATATATTGAGGGGTTAAAAGGGGGGTAGAGTGGTGGGGTTGCTTGGCTTTTTCACTCTGTGTGGCGCCTATAAATTAAGTGCTGCAATTAATAATTAAAGTGTGTGTTAATTGGAGAGCGGGACCAACATTTGCCGCCTTCGGCTAATTGCAATTTCAATTAGGCACATTAGAAATGCAAGAGAATTTCTCTCACTCACTTTCTGGCAAATAATTTTCCTAAAATCTAATCAACGCTTGCTGACAGCCGAACAGAGAGAAAACATTTCGGAAATAAATTTATTATCTATACCAAGTTGTTTATTTTTTGGGATATGTTATGCTCATGTTTAACAGGAATTTATTAAAAAAAAGAATTACTGATTTGTGAGGATTTTCAAAACAGGAGTTCAGCAAGGAACCACAAGGAACAATGGAGCCCGAAAATATATTATCATAATAAATTGCACTCAAAAAATAAACTTTACACAAATTGTATATACTTTCCAGCGATAACTACCATTCTCACTCTTTCTAACTCTCGCACTCTCTATCCTTCTCTTTCTTTCATTCTTTTCCTTCTCTCGTTCTAACAGCAAATACCAATGTATATACTTTTGCTCTCCTGCGCCTACCCTCTCACCAGAGAGCGTTTGGTTATTCAATTATGCTTTGTGCTGTCTTCGTAAACGTTTTCATTAAGCACAAAATATGTGCCATAATTGCCAGAATTATATTACCAAAATATCGCTTAGTTCATATGGAAATAATACGTTTTTTCATATTATTCTTGTCCTATTTTCACATTCATTGTCATTTCTTTTCCCGCGTCTTCCATTTGTGCACCATTTCATTTGTCGAATGTCAAAACATTTTTCGCTGACAATTCGCAGGGCCAACGGCTTTGTGTCCAACTCATATTTCATGCGTATTTTCATTGTGCGAGGAGGAGCGTAACGAGCAAAGGATCCACCGCAAGACGTTGTTGTCCTGCCGACTGCTGAATATTTCAGCTGGCTTGTGAATCAGTGAATCTTTTATAACATAACACGGATTAGATTTCCAAGGACTCGACCGGGTCTTGGGTCGGCCCATTCTTAAACTGTGCCTAAATGCTCCTCTGTTGCTCTTCGGCCTAAGCTCTTGTGGCATGCCCCTCACGCTTCGCTTATGCCCATTTGTTTTGGGCCGTGTAATTGAGTTATGCGGCACGCACTGGGCAGCACACGCGTTGAATCCCTTGCCCAGTGTTCACATATCGATATATGTATTATCGCATATACATATGCGCATTGATTATTAACATCAATCAGCGAATTGGGCTTTTTTCTCCCCCATTTCGTATTCATTTTTGTTGCTTCTCTGTGGCACCGCACGCAATTAGCTTGCAACACATGAATTCAATTGCCAATTGCAAATAATATCATTTTTCTGCCAATTAGTTAATTAAAGTCGGTGAAAATATTTTATTGGTTTCGCAATGTAAAAGCGTAATAAATAAGCCTAGGCGTTAATTGAAGGCAAAGTTAAATCTGACGATGGCAAAAAATGGAGTTTATAATAAAATTAAATATATTTTAAAATTTAATGTTGAAATCAATAAAATTATAAAAAAAAATGTAAGCAGACTTATTTAAGGATATGCAAATTTTCATTGAAGAGTTCTCAGTCAGCTAGTAAATCAGATAATAAATCCTCTCAAAGTGTTTATAAATTATAAAATAAATTTTAGCTATAAAAAAATATAACCTTTTAATATTAACTATTAAAAGGTTGTCGCTAATTGAATTTAATTAATAAAGTCTTTGGCCTGTTACCATAGATGTGTAAACGCAGCTTAAGCCTTGCTACCAACGAACATAACAAGCCGCAATTAAAGCAATTTTATTAACTACGAATTTCATATGCCGGCAAATACCAATAACCAATTGTCAATAGCCAGATGTAAGTCCGCAAATCGAGCACTGCATTTAAAAATCATGATTGCCAATTAAAAGCCGGATAATTCAAAACTGACAAACGAATAAATACATAAGAATTACAAGCGCTGCTCGTTGCATTTATTGCCTGTGCAACATTGCGTATGTGTAATCTGTGTAAAATGCTTGCAATTAACCGTTTGAATTCGAGTTTTCTAATTTATTTTCTAGCACTGGTTCACCTTGCGGCACAAAATACTAATTTTCATTTTAAATGAAGCACAAATACCAGCCGAAAAGTTAAAAAACCAAAAACTAAAAAAAACTGAATAAACACGAGTAGTTTAAAATAAGAAGAAGAAAAAACGAATTATGGATCTGATTAGAACCAATTTAAATGGGTTCAAAATGTTTTGTCTAGCATAAAAACTCCAATGGGATAGTTAAGATTTAAAGCGCAAAAATAGCTCGCCATGCAGATACCCTGTAATTAGTTTAAGTCGTTTATATATGTATAACTTCTGTGTTTATTCAGCAATTGTAGTAATTATTTCAAAATACATAGATTATTTAATAATAGTACCAGATACCAAGACTTCATTCATGATATGAGTTATTGCAATGAAAAACTTTAAACATTTTGTAATATAAGGCTACACACAGCTAAAATATAACTATAAATTTCTTATTTATTTGATTTTTCGCTCTCAATAATTTTATGAACCTTCCGCGTCTGACTTCCTGCTACAATCAATCGTACAGGGTATCTAAGGTATGCAGCAGGAGCAACTGCTTGACTGATGTGGCTAATTGATGGCATGACGAACTGACAAACTGACAGCTTGTACTGGCTGCAGAAAGCCAGCGAGCAGCAAAAGTGCCTGACCCAAATACCGAGCATTAAAACAAAGCAAAACAAAAAATGTTTCTAATGAAGCAAATTAGGCAAGAGCCAAACAATTAAAACAAAAGCAACAAATGAGCGCATAATTATTTTATAATTAAATTCCATTTAACAAAATCTACACACACACACACATACACACGTCTGGCGGTTGTTTTCGCCTTTGTTGTTGCTGTTGTTGTTGGAGTTGCTAAATTTTGTGTAAACTTTTGTGCATTTTTCATGTGTTGACTTTGCGCCAGCGGCCAAAAGCGCAACAGGTGTAAATTACAGCACATCGCGAAAAGTGCTTAGACAAACAAGAGCCAAAGTGTTAGGGACAGGCGTGGGGTGCAGGCAACAGGTTTGCAGGGGCTAAGCATTGCAGCTATAATCGCTGTAATCAACGCAATGAGCAAAATTCTCTTGCAACTCAAAATTAGTTTGGCTAAAAAATGGGGGAAATCTTGAGCAACACTTTGCGGCATAGAAACGAAATTTAAATACCCTTTTAAACTTTGGAATATACTTGAATTTATTAGGACCTTAATTTGTGATATAAATAAAGAGTTATATTTGACATAAAAAATAAATAAATATGCAAATCAAACAAGAAACAACATTTTAAAAATTATATTTCACTTAAATGCAACATAATATTTTTAGAAATTTAGACTTTAAATTGTAAAACTTGAAGCTTTTTGATCTTCCAATTTAATTATAATATTCTAAGCTAAATTATTTGTAAATATCTTTTATAATTCCAAAAGGGCTCAAACCAAGTTCCATAGCATTTTTAAACAAGTTTGTAAGTTGCCAATATTTTCAAATTGTTTTTGGGTTAAATTTTTGAAAGATTTTCTTCTGTGATAATGCAAATGTTTAAATTTCTTTAAAGCAATTTTTTAACGGGAAATAAAAGTATTTATAAGACTGTTAGATCGTAGCATAAAGACTTGAGTGCAGACACTTTATAGATATGTTGCATACCACATGACAGCATTATGACTAGAAAACAATTAACAACAAGTGTTGTTCAAATTGAGAATTCGTTGGAGAAATAATACAAATAATAATTGTGATAACAATAATATTGTTTGTTTTTATTTTTTGTATTGCTATTGTTGCAATTGAAGCAGCCACAAATTGGTGAAAGTCCACAGAGATATTTGAAGAAGCACTGTAGCCCGTCAGGCGTTGGCTTCTCAGGTGCGTGCAACAATTTGCGCTGCCACCGCTTAGGTGGGTGGCAGCAACAACAGAGAAAAACGCAAAAAAATAAAAAGAAAAGGAAAATGCCTGCTAGTAGAGAGGGGGAAAAAAAAACGAAAAACTTCATTGAGCTTCTTGAGAGCTGGCGTCGTGAACTAGTTTCCATTTTAATAGCCTATAGTTGTCGGCTGTGCAGCAATGGCAGCAAAGAGAGCATGAAATGTGCAACGAATTGTGGCAGCTACAAAGATTTATTGAAGCCCAGCCGCGGCCGGGGCCTATTAACAAAATTACTTAACAAGCGGCCAACTGCAATGGACAGCGCCAAATGCATTGCATTTTGGTCAAACAATTCCCAAAACAACCAACAACAACTAATAGCAACTAACAACAACAACAACAACAGCAGCAACAACAACAACCAGCAGCAAGTGAACAGCGCTGAATTATTGCCATGCGAGTGAGTTTTGAGTTTTGGCTGAGGCGAATCCAAGTGCCAGCTCTGAGTTGAATACACCGGCTCATCCGTGGGTTTTGGTCTGGTCTCTGCTCTGCTCTGCTCTGGTCTGGTCTGGTCTGCCAGGCGATATATTCTATTTAATTGCATTCGCGGTCGATGCCAGCACAAAGCACAGCACTGCAGCCAGAAGGACACTAAGCCTGTCCTTAAACTCCGCTCTTCATCCCCCCTAACCCTCCTCCTCCAGCTCTGGCTAGAACCAGTGGCGTGCGAAATGCTCTTGCTGCTGCTGCTGCTGCTTTCTCGGGGGTCAGTAAAATGTTAAGCTCTGGCTTCAAGCTGGCAGCGAATGAAGGAAAATGTGTAATGGCATCAAATGTACGTAATACGTTGATTTATGATCTCTCTCCAGCTGTGAAAAACTACTTGCAGCAAATGTTGGACCCTTTGTTATGTGAATTTAATTACAAATTCAGGTGGACTCCTGCAAGGCGTTGAGATTGAGTATTTAAGGACTTGCAAACAGTTTCTAGAGCATTATTAATTTTAAATAAATTATAATTTCTTATCTTTTATTTATATCTGAATATATAAAATATATATAGTACATAAAACATAAAATACATTCATCGTCACTTTTTTTTATGTGAATCCTTTATGAATTCAATGCTGATTTTTTGCAGCTGTCTTTTATTTATTTTTTTTTTTAATATTTTACTTTTATCAATAAAATTTGTAATAACAATTGTACTCAAAGAAGGAATTTGTAATAAATTATAAAAGCTGTGTGATTATATATTTTTTAAATGCTTAGCGACAGTCTTTTAAAGTTAATTTCGATAACATGATTAAGATTATAGCCATAACCTGCGTGCCACTCGCTTTTAAGCCCTAAGTCAGCAACTTTTCTTTTAGCCACGCTTAAATCATATTTTTAAAGTGCAAGTCACTTGTTTTGTGGCTCGTGCTGGCAACGCCCCGTTAGCAATTTGCGCTAACGACGCCCCTGGCGCAATGGGTTGGCTTTTTTAGGGGGCAGCGCCAGTCACAGTTTAATAGACAGGAAAACACCACAACAACAGCAGCAACAACGACAATAGCAAGAACAGCAACAGCAACAGCAACAACAACAACAACAATTGTAGCTGCAATCGCGGTTGCCGCCTGCCAATCGGCAAAGTTGCAAGCGGCAAAGTTGACGACCGCAGTGACTAAAAAGCAAAAGCAACAACAATTGTAGCTGCAACAACAACGACAGCTACACAGCGGCAACATCGATGCAATTTGTTATTTTGAATTTTCGCAATTTTCGAGTTCAAACTATTTTTGTGCACGAGCGAAAAGCAATCACAGAACGCAGAGCGAACACACGAGAGGCCTTTGCTGCCAACTTGCTTAAAGGATTTAAGGCGTTGGGGAAGGGGGAGGCGGAGTGGGAGGGGCCAACTCCACCCAACACACGCGCAGCTTCTTTGAACCATCTGCAACAAATATTTAATTAAATGTTGCTTTGACTACAGGCCACAAGTTGGACTACAATCGCACAGACTTACGGATACAGCTCCACAGGGGCTCGGTTTATTTGCTTCCATTTTTTTTTTTTTTTCGTTTTTTGTTTTATTTTTTACTACAATTTTTTTTTGGCTTACCCCACAATGCCATCATTATTCCGTGGCATTGATAATCATTGGTTCGCAGTCAATAAAAATGATGCCTTTTGCCGAGCTAAATATAAATCTGAGCTATTTCTGTTGCGGGCCACTTCGTACACTCATCACGTTGCCATTTTCAAGCACTTGGAACGGTATGGGATTCTTGGGTTGTCAAGGTGGGAAGAAGGTGCTTAACTCCCATTCCTTGTCAGCTGATTCGATTTATGCAGCTCTCCTTTTTTTACACTCACCTCTGACTGCTTTTAGTCCTGCACTTTAGCAATGACGACATCGAATTCAAATTCCCAGTCAAGGGCTAAATAAACTTTGTCGCGTAGCACTGACGAAAAAGAGCATAAGAAGCTTTTCACAATTTTTGGCAGCAGTCGGTTCGATTCTCTACTCTTATACGCTGTAATTATCCAATGGGTTAAGAGAGTATCCTTGGAATGTAATCATGCAAGGCATATAAATATACAACAGTTGAGAAAATACTTTCCTTAAAGCACATTTACAATTAGATTTATAAAGAAATAATATTTTCATATTAAATTTAATGTTTAATATATTTCACATTATTATTAAATATATTTTTAAAAATTGTTTCACACTCGGAAATAAACTCAGAAATTAAAAAGAAAAAAAAACACACTTTTTTATCCCAAGTTTAGGGTATCTTCAATTCTTATGGTCATAAAGCCAGCTGTTTTACTCGTCGTCATCCATTTCGCTCTCGCAACGAACATATTTTATGTGTCTATCAATTCGACCTGTAGACTGGCAGCAACCGCGCATCCATCCTTGAGCTATATAAATACACTCCTCCATATATACAATATATATATATAGCGCGTCCGTCTGCCTGTCTGTCTATCCATCTTCGCTTACTGTTTCTCGCTATGGAAAATTTATTGAATTTAATATGCATTTTGCAATCAAATTTATGCATTTTTCTGTCTCACAATTTGTTTTTTCTTTTTCTTTTTTCCTTTTTTTTTGTGTCATATAATTTGCAACGTCGGGGCGTGAATTTGTTGTTGTCTGGCTATTGCTGCAAAATGCAATGGATTTTCAGTTTGATATTGGTCTTTTGCCTAGAGATTTGATAGGTGCCGGCAGCTGAGTAAAATATTTTCATAAAAATATATATAAAAATTCATGTTATATCTTCAGGCTCTTCTGCGCTTTGAAATTTATGAGCTATTAGCAAGCACAAGCATGCAAATAAACATGTCAGGAAAACTTTTAATGCCAACCAAACTAGCTGAAATTGATGCTTCAGAATTTTTGTAATCTATAACAATAATAAACAGCTAGTTAAGGAGGAAGCTCAAGGCCGAACTTGTGATAAACTTTATTGCGTTTAATAAATGTTCTGGAATTTAATGTGCTTTTAAGGATATAAAAGCTTAAAGCTTTTAAGCAAGCCTCATTGCCTTCAGTCAATTAAATTTTGACGGAATTGAATGCGTTTTAAAGCTAAACTTAAACTTACGAAGTAATTAATCAGCTTATAAAATAAATAAAATACAAATAATGTATAAATAACTTATATTCCCAATTTTTCTATCTTTTCAGGTATGTGATATAATTCTGTTAGCGCTTTGAATGTTCGCCAAGGTAAACAACAAAAATTTCCCATGCTCTTTGACCCACTCGCCAAAAATTTCTCAAAGCTCAGCTAATTACATTTGGAGCTTCTGTATGTTTGTTGTGCGTGTGTGTTTGTGTTTGTTGTGTCTGTTTCTGCGTTGATCACTTTTCACAAAGTGCTCTCGAATGACCCATTAAAATGAGCCATTAATTTTTAGCCAATGACCCTCTTAACTGCTAGCTAAGACCTAGAAAAAAGTTTGGAAACGTATAAACCAAAAAGCCAAATTAAAATGGCAAAACAGAAAAATAAAATACATATTTGCCCAAACACACATAAAACAAAATAAATAAGCAATTAACGGCAATAGCAGAGCCCTGGGCATTGCTAAAGGCGGCCGGCAGTGGGCGTGGCAGGGCGCTCTAAGCGCCATAAATTTGTGAGAAATGTAGTGCGAATTCCATTAATTAGCCATAATGAGCAGAGCCAATGGCATCCAGTTTTTGGTGGGCAGTGAGGAGGGATGGGGAGCGTGGCTCCATCGGCCGATTGGTCCGATTGGCAAATGAAAGCCACATGTGGCGCGTGTCATGTGCGGCAAATGTCGCATGCAACATTTAACTGCAAAGTACAAGAACAGGGCACAACATGAAACGCACATAAATGCGGCTAATTGCCAGCCAAATGGATGCCTGAAGGTCAGCTTACAGCCTGTCAGACAAACAGCTACAGATACGGACACACGTACAGATACAGATACATTAACAGCAATAGATACAGATACAGATACAGATAGAGATACAAAACGCATAACTAATACTTAGTTGACACACATATGAGGGCTCATAAACTGTGCTCAGGAATGGGGGAATTTGGGGGCTGGGCAGTGCGGCCTGGGGACTGGGGACCGGAGGCTGAGGTCTTTGGGCCCAGATTAACCGTTAATAGCTTCAAATTGTTGCCACGCTTTTTGATTTTCGGGCATTTCGTTTTAGTCGCTCTTGCCGTTGTTGTCATTGTTGTTGTAGTTTTTATTGTTTTTGCTGCTGTTACGCATTTTTCCTCGCTTTTCTTTCGGGCTGTTTGGTATGCGACTCAACTCGATTGACTCGTTTTTTGTCTGTGTGCCTGTTTTATTTTTTGACTGACACTATACGGTCTTCTTCATAATCATGTTAACACTAATGATGATGATGCTGATGATGCGGTAACTGAATCGCCTTTTGCTCAGCTCCATTCCATTCGCTCCATTGGCCAATGCAGTCAATTGCCAATGTTTATCTGGCCATTTGAAGTCGTTTTTCGAGTCCGCTTCCAATTTCCAATTGAGTTGTACAGTTGCACGAGAAATACCAATCTCCAAATACACTGTCCAGCACAGTTACGCACTTAGTTGATTTTATGCCGTTCGGATTGCTGGTGTCCGATAGCATGTTCGGATCGAGATAATGACTGAAAATACGATTTATGTTGCTTAGTTATGCGAAGGGGTTTGATTTCAATTGCGTTGCCAGAGTGAGGAGATTGTTAATTGTCTGTTGGCAAAATTATTTTAAATATGTTAAAATTTAATAGATTTTTGTTTTCTCTTTGTGCGTACCATGGATCTTCTCTGAAAATGTTGTTTCTGGAGCATGCACTCAGAGAAACTTTAGAAATTTGTGACAAACAACAAATTTCTTCTTTTAAATACATTTTTGTTTTTATTTATAAAATTAAATGAATATATGTTTTGGTAAAAATTAAACAAACTTATCAAGACTCAATTTCAGACTATTCTTGAATATTTGCAGGGAACTTGTATATTTAGTTTATCCTGTTTTCCCGATAAATTGCCGAGTTACTTAGTTTAGCACTTGTGACTTGATTGAATCAAATTTAAATTTTCTTTAATTTTTCTTTTAATTTTTTAAAAAACCTCTCATATATATAGTTCTTCAGCAAGAGTTTAATTTTTTCCTTAGTATTATTCCGCTCTTACTCTGACTTTCTATGAGTTTGCTTACACGTTCTATTGAGCATGCTAAGTACATCCCACGCACAGTCAAATAAAGACTGCAATAAACCGCATTAACTCAACATTCTGATGACAACTCGTGCTTCTTCTTGTTGTCGTTGTTGTTGTTGTGTGTTGTTCATATGAATTACATAGTCTGATCCCCACGCAAATCTCTTGCTAACTCGTTGGGAAAACAAGCACACCAAAAACGGGTCTATGAATATGTCGACGAGTCAGAAAACAGTTACAACATAAATAAACAACAGAGCCAAGTTGAAGTCATGCGTATTAAATACCAAAAAAAAGGAAAAAAAAAATAATATATATATATATAAAAAAAGAAAGAAAAATTCAAATCGTTGCGCACGACCAAATTGTAAGCAATCATTTGGAAATACACATGCATAAATGATGTGTGTGCGAGTGTGTGTGTGTGTGTGTGTGTTTGTGCGTAAATATTGATATCCAGCTAAATGGCACAATATCATTTCATATGTGACTAACTTTATAACTGTGTCCCACTTGCCAACGATTTATTTGTGAAATGTGTTTGCGAGCTCGCCCCTAGAAGGGGGCGCGTCTGATTTACAACAATCAGCGGCAACTAAATCAGTGCAACTAACAGTGCAACCTGTTCGAACACACACTCACACACACACACAAACGAGCGTTGACAGCGCGGCGAGCACTTGAAACAAGTTTCAAATGCAGCCGGCAGCCAGCAAATTGGCCCGCAAATACATGCCCCCTAATGCTGCCCCCTGGTTGAAGTTGCAGCTACTGGAGCTCGTCGCGTGTTTGGCAAAGTGCAGCGTCCACAACAACAGCGACAACGAACGGGACACTTAACGTTTTGGCCATTGACAACGATTAAAAACAAGTTTCCCCCTTAGCCTGGCTAGAGCCAAGCCAGGTCCTCCCCGCCGTCCCCATGCGCCACATCCTCTAGCCTTCAATGTGGCCCAAATACACTGAAGCTGCTGCTGCTGCTGCTGCAACTGGAAGTGGAACCGGGACCGGGGCAGCAGCCAGCAGCCGGGAGGCAGCAGCCAAGCAGGCGAGTGGACAGGCGCGACAGCATTGCTGACCCAAATACAAAGACATTCAATCGACGCGCGGCACATGAACTGTATTTTGTATCATATTTTTTTTCTCTTTCTCCTTTTTATGGCCTTGCAGCACCAAAGAGAGAGAGAGGAGAGAGAGCGAGTCAGAGATATGGACAGGGTATTATGTTGTGGTCATGAAGTTTAAAAGTCTTGACGACTAAAAGGCGGCTATGAAAAAAAATACATATTTCCTAACAGCTTATAAAAGCGTATCGTTCGACTTTACAGCTGAGGAGCTCTAAAACGCCGCAACTTAAGATCTATAAAGTTCAGACTATATTATGTTAAGGGAATGGTTATTTCAGTACTACAAACACTCTGTTTTTCTACCTTAAAAAATAAACGAGTAAACGTATTACTAAATCCGAAAGATAACAAGTCGTATTTCGAATGAGGTTTTCAAGTTTCCAAGGAGGAAGGATTATTTGAGCGTGTTATATTCTTTAATATATTTTCTTGGATTTAAGTAGATATCTTATCATGTTGTCAATTACAAAAATAAAAAATGTTCTTTAAATGTTAATACAAAAATGTTTATAAAAAATAAATATCGCTTTTATATCGCTTTTGCTTTAAAGATAAATATTTTGTGGATGCTAGCAAAAGTTTTGAGCCTTAAAAACAAAAATGTCATATTTCTTTACTCCTTTTGGAAAATAAATTGTAACATTAAAAATGCTTGAAAATTAAAAATTTAATATTATATATTTTAAAAAATACATATTAATAATTTTTTTATACTTGAAAATACTTCAAATAATATTATATATTTTATGAAATACATATTAATATTTTTTCTATTTAAAGAGCATGCCTGCTTCGTTTTAAAAAATTGTAGCTCTTGATACTTTTTACGAGTATAAATAAAAATTGAACGGTGTTGGCAAAACGAGACCGAAATGTTTGAGAGCTGGACAGGTGCAGGGTCAGGCGTGGGGGGCTGGGGGAGTGGTTGGCTGCTCAGTTGGCGGGCGACTTTTGTCGTCATCAAAGTATGCGAATGCAGGTGTGTGCGCGCAGGTGTCTGTGTGCAGTGTGTGTGTGTGTGTGTGTGTGTGTGTATATGATGATTTACCGTTGTGGCCTCATACACACAAAAGCCCCAACAAGCAGAGCCCGATGCTTTTACACTTGTGTTGGGATCTGGTCGCCGGTTCGTTCGTTCGTATCCTCGTCAAGAGCAACAGTCGCGCTGCGGCTGCCGAGCGGGTTCTTGTTGCTCTCGTGGCTGTTACTGTAGCTGTTGCTGTTGTTGTGGTTGTTGTTGTTGTTGTGCCCATTTGAACGTCAGCTGCACGTAGTTGGCTTGTTAGCCCAATGTACGGTACTTTTGCCTGCACACACGCACACACACAAACGCACAGCCGCACGCAACAGCAATAGAAGTACAAGAAAAACGACAACACTCACACACACACACACACCTCAGCACACACGCGACTGTTAACATCAAAGGAAACGTTTCAATTTTGATGCGTAATCAAACTATTGGTCAAGTTGGCAACGCAATTTTCACACAATCCAATTGATTCGTTTTATTGTTCAACTTTAGAGCTGTAAAAATTGCTCTTTCTTCTTTTACGATGCCCAAGAAAGGGTCCAAACTTAAGCGTTTATCAGCAGAAAAATCGTTGTAATCAACTTTTGTGCGTTTCAATAATGTGGCATTTAAATCTTATGCAGTTGTTGAAATACATTTTTTTGGAATGTATCCAGAACATTTTTGCCTATATTTTTTAGCTTAAAAAAATATTTGAAATATGAAATCTGCACTTTTCAATCGTTTTACTAATAATAACATTATTAATAAAAATAAAAAAATAAAATATATATATGTCTAACAGATTTAAAATGTTAATCTTAATTAGATTCTGAGTAGATTTTTTTTGTTATTATTATTTTATATTTCATGATAGCATTATGATTTCAACCAATTGTTTTCTAGTTTTGCAATAAAATGTTATCAGTATGTAAATATTTTAATATAAAATATAATTTTATGTTTAATAATATTAATAGCTTTAAATTTGTTATTTTTTTCGAGACCTTAGGTCAAAATAAATATATATGAATAATCTACAGTGGCAGCCTAGAATGTATATTTTAAAGTTTTACAGTCTGGGGCTTAAACTTTTGCTGGCTCGGTTTCACTTGTGGGAACACAAAGTCTGGACTTTTTGGTTTTGCTCAGTTTGATTTATTTTTATGCAATATTTCTCACATGCTGATGATGATAGGAGGGGGGGAAAGAGCAAAGTGAAATGAATGAAATGGGCACAACATGCATAATACAGGTGCTTGCCACGCCCACACAATGGCAAAAGTGGGCGGCCGGGGGAGGGAGAATAAAAATAAGCAACGGCAACTTTTGCTGCTTGACGGAATAAAGCCCGCCAGTCATTTGCAGTTGAGACTGGGCCCGATGGGGCAGGGGGGGAGGTTGGAACGTTTGTTTGCTGGAGGCGTGGCACAGCCCTAGTTGCAACATAAGTATTAGCTTCATTTTGCGCAGCGTTTAGGCCAGCTAAGAGGCGACCCAAAGGGGCACCGCTGCAACTAAACAACCTTCTACTCTAGCCACTGTTGGGTACAATGTGCACCTTCCCCCTGACCCCCCTGACCCCCCTTGACCCCCTGACCCCGCCGACCTCCGCTGTGCTCCTTCAGCTACCTGGTCTTTGTAACTTTGTTTGCTTTTTTGTTGGCAGGCCTCAAATGAATTGAATGTGAAAAATTTAAATGCAAACAGCCGCAGTCGACGCAGCATGCAGCCTGCTCTCTGATGCTGAAGCCGAAGCTGAGGCTGATGTTGATGCTTTCTGCTTGCGTTGCATTACACAAGCCGACCTCCAACTACAGCAACCCCCATCCCGCCTCAGTCCCTTTAGTATAGCACAAAATGCCCCCAATGCTGTACAAAGTTCATTGTACCGCGCTTAGGCTAAGAGCCGCAGCAGCAGTCGCAGCCCAAAAGAAAAACGCCGCCGCTTTTGATTGCCAACGGCCTGAAGGGGGAGGGGCAGGGGCAGGGGCAGGGGGATGTTGTAGTGGGTGTGCTGCTATATAGTACTATAGGTAGCCGGGTCATAGACTTCAGCGCACTGGGCCTGTTACTTAGGCCTGGTTAGGCCTGACACACGCACACCATTTTTCTCATATTTGTTTTGTTTTATTTTGTTTTTTTTCTTGCTTTTCTGTTTTCTGTGAACTCATGAGAAACTTTTATTGTTGTAGCGTGTGTGCGTTTTTTTTTTTTTTTTTTTTTGTTGTGTGTTGGAGATTTACTGTTACTGTTGGTTGTTCGCTTCAGTTGAATGGATTTTGAATGGGTTGCCATAGTGCCTCAGTGACTTCTATTGAATATTCTGCCCTGACAACTGCAGCTGACAAATATTCTGCCATATTCTCTTATGGCTCAAGAAGGACTAGAAGAAGAATTAGGCAGCTTAATGCAAGTGCTTGACTCGAAGTTAATCTGCAGCAAACTGAAGTGCCATCAATTTGGAGTAATTGCTAATTTCAAACTCTCTGCCTGGTATGGGACGTACATCTGTTTTTATTTTTTTTATATATATTTTGTCGTTTTCCATTTAACATTTATGTGTTATTTTTATTCATTTTAAAGTTTTGGTTTTTCTATATAAATTCTTAAAATATGAATGTTGTGAAAATCAGTATTTAATTAAGATGTTTATAATTTGTTAAAATATTTAAGAGTATATTTTAAAGTTCTTCAGTTCGTTGTTCATGAATTGTTAAAAATTAATTAAAACTTATTATTTGTGCGTGTCACTTATAAAAACGAAAATTGAATTTGTACAATAGTTTGCATACAAAAAGACTCTTTAATAATTATTGAAACAACTTTTGGCCATTTTATATATATATTTTTTTTTTAAAGCAGCTTAAATATGTAACAAAAATAGATTAAAAATTATTATCATTTAGTCAGTCCATTTTAATAAGCCATTTTCCTTTCAGTTCTGTTTAAGTTAAAAGTTGCTTCACTGAGTGATTGTCACATCGAAAAGTCCACTTCACATGGACTCGACTCTTTTTGACTTTCCTTAAGTGCCTTTTCTTTGTATTTCTATTTACCTGCTGTGTGTGCACACCATTAATGCTGGGTTCGATGCACTCACACTCGCACACGCTTTAGCACCTTCTCCATAATCGCTCCATTCTCTTTGTCGTTGGCAAACTGAACTTTCTCGGCTTTTGGAGTCAACTGAAACCCTTTTCGGCCACATTCACACACTTGGCTACAAAATTAGCACTCTGGCAACTACGCATGGACGGCACATGCCAATGAAATTAGCAACTAGCCAGCTAACAAAACCAAACAGACTGCTCGCCGCTCGCACACCTCAATCCGCACGTCTCCCTCCCCCTGCCCCTCACCGTTCTGCCTCTTCGCGAGCTAGTTGCCTCTCACTTTAGTCGGCTTTATTCGTGGCACTAAATAATACGCCTTAACGCGTTCATAACAGTTTGCAGCTACTGAAGAGGCTGCTATTCAAATGCTGCCTGCTCTTTCTCACCGCTTCCCTGGTGCTCTGCTGCTCTGCTGCTCTGCTGCTCCTTCTCATTCCTCACTCACCCGCAGAATTTTTATTATGCAGCGCACGCGTTCGCCATGAGTCCTGGCAGCTATCTATGAAGTCCTAGACGCGCCGACTGCCAGATAAGCAGCCACATTAGCACACACCTGCCTCTCCCTGCAAACACACCCCCCACACTCCACCTCCACCTCCCCCTCTCATTCTCTGCCTCTGTCTTTGCATTTATTTCTTTTTTTAGCATTCAGTCTGCCAGAGTTGTTGTTGGAGTAAGTGCCCTACTTGAGCGTGGCATAATAGCTGGCATTGTTTGGTTACAGCTAAACAATTCGAGTCTCGAGAGCTTTTGGCAAACACCCTTTAAAGGTCGACATAATCTGGGGAATCAGCGATTTCTATAAAGGACAAAACACATGAATTGAGGACTGATTTACAGCAAAGAAGAATATGGCATTTTTGCAAGTTTCTGTAATTAGATTTGTTGCGAGTTTCTCAATTATAGTTAAGAGATAGGACTTTTGGAAAATGAGTCCATTTTTATACTAAATAAAATTTAATGTGTGTGTTTTTTTTATATAATTTTTAAATTTAATTTTTTCTACACATTTAACGTCCTATTTTATATAAAATAAAATTTAATGCAAGTGTTTTTTTTTTATATAATTTTTAAATTTAATTTTTTCTATACATTTAACGAAGCTGGATTTTTGTTTAGTAAATTTTTTTAAAATATATTTTTTATATACTTATTTTTTTGTATTTTTGTAATTTTGTAATTTGTATTAAACTTTTTACTATTTATTTTTATTAGTTACAGTATATATATTATCCATATAATCACTAACTAGCTTAATAGCTTGCCCCACAATTTTCTAGCTACCTTTTAAATAGTCCCATTACGCAACGAATGAACCGCCTGACATTCCATTGTTCGGCGCTTCATTCATGCGCTGCCACATGTCTAGATTTCAGTGCTATCGCTGTGAGCTGTTAATGATTGCCCGCTATGATGGCAAACTTTTCGCTTGCAGTCACAATACAAACTCGGAGAGTGGCAGAGAGACAGACAGCGCACATGTAGAGCACATAAATTACGCATACGCCTCATTGACCAGCCTGCCAGTCTCAATATACATACACATATTGTGTGTTTTTTTTGTTTTTGTTTTTTTTCCCTGGCACCGAGTCGTGGGCACATTCTGTAAGCCATTCATCATTTTTCATGGCGTTGACACTTTCACTTGTTTCAGCAAACAAACTCAACCAGTAACAACGACAACGACAACGACAACAACAACTACAGCAAAAACATGCTCCAAAGTTGACAAGTCAATTTTTTATAGCCACGCCACGCCCCCCACTGACCCTTTTGTCCTTTTTCCGTGTTGCTGGTTACGCGCTGTCAAATTTATTTATTTCAATATAAATTGACAACACTAAAATTTGTTTATACATTTATACATTTATTTGTAGTTCTTATACCCTGTAAAGTTCAGAAGTTGCACACAACATGTCAAGAGGGGGATCAGGTGGCGTTAATAGAAAACTGTTCGCCTGGGCGACAAGAATTTATATCGCCTAGTCACATTTCCGATAATTTAAACAAAAAAAAAAGCATTTTATATTAGTTTTTTATTTTTAAAATTGTGACAAAATTCTCACTGTTGAAGATAAGAAAGCGTATATTGGAAACGCAAATAATTTCAAAAGTGCTTCCCAGGAGAATGCTTGAAGCCCATCTGCAGGGTATCTCCTAGTGGAGCATGCCCAACTTGCCTACCCTTATGGGGTTTATTTATCACATTGCCGCCATCTTGTTGACTTTTTGAACTGTTGCAAGGCACTGGCTTTAAATTTCACTCTTAACTTAGATTTATGTGTCGACCTTACCTGAAATTATCATAAATTGCCCCTCATTACGGCCATAACAAATAAAATGTAGCAAAAGCAAAATGCAAAAGTAAATAGAAAAAATTAAAAAAAAAAAAAGGTAAAAAGCAAAGCAAAACATAAACGAGCCCACAATAAATATGAAAAGCGTTTTTCATAATGTGTCCATAGCTCACACTAGTTCAGTTCAGTTCAGTTCAACTGAGTTGAGTTGAGTTGAGTTGAGTTCGGTTTCGGTTCGGTTTTCTCATTGGATGCTTCGTTGTCAGTCAGTGAAAATCGCTTTCATCTTCAGCACGTAGCGAAACCGAAGCAAAGTGTTGACTGTCCAACCGTACAGCAATCCAACAATCCAGCAATTCATCCAACTAGCTTTAATGCCTTCACTTTTATTGTTGCCGACAACATTTTTGCTTGCCGCTGATGTCTTCATTATAGTGCAGAGTATGTTGCCGAGGTTCAGGTAAATTTTTGATGAACTTTAATTAACATCTGGCACGACTTTCAATGTCAATGGCAAGTGGCGAGCGCACGCATATAAATTATATTATATCGTCTGCTATATAAAGCAAATGAGTTAATTTCTTTCGCCAGGCAAAAGCCAACCCCAACGCCCATTGACAAAGAGTCTTTTCTTGAGTTCATTAAACAATGTTGGGGACACGCAGGCGGGCGAAGGGGTAGTATTAGTTGATTAATATTGTGAATATGAAGCTGTGCTACGCATTTTAATTTATTATGCGTGTAAGTGCTGATATTAAGTTTTGCGTGTAGTTGTGGGGCTAAACAGGTCAAAGTTTGACTTGGGGTTACCTAGATAAGTAAAATTGGCAGCTTAAACAGCTTTAATTTTAACCAGACTCTGAAAATGAGCGTGTCAATTTTAAGAACTATCTACAAGTTTTATATACAAATTAAAATTTTTATGATTTTAATTTTATAGAATTTTTACCTTTTTTTTGGATTAAGTATATCAAAAACTGCATCCCAAAGTTTATTATTTGAGCTGTTAAGGTCTCTGAGATATACCAGTTTATAAGAACTGAACGCTTAATAAACTACTTCAAATAGAAAGTTTTCTTGAGAGCTACACACATATATTGCTCCAATACTATTTACGTACTTTTTCAAAGAGGATGCAATTTATTTTAAGCACTTAACTCCTACTAAAAACGGAAGCAAACTCCGTTTTGCATAGCGTAGTGCGGCAAACCATAATCCTTAACTAAAATACGACTACTTGAAACTTTAGCTGTAATTTGTCATTTCCTTAGCTGCAATCAATCTTTAAATCGAGCTAAACAAGTTCTTAGCCAGACCGCAAGCCCCCTCCCCACCCGCCCTTTAAAAAGCCACCACGGAACATACATTTTACATTAACCAACACTTGAGGACGAGGCAATTCACTTAACTTTATTTGCTTGGGGAGTCTCGAGTCGAAAGCAAACTACGTCAATCTATCTATCATAAGCTCCATATTCCGTGCACTCGTATTTACAACTCACTTGGTCACACTTGACCCAGCTAACCAAGCAAGCCAACAACCCAGCGACTTCTCGTTACGCAACTCGATCAGCTGCCACTTTTGTGCCACAAGCCGCACTTCAGCGAGAGTCACTTGAAAATAAAAAATACCCAGAAAAACTCCACAGCCGTAAAGATTGTGGAGAAAAAAATGAAATTTGTTAGACAGCCCAATTTGTTGTTGCCGTTTTTTTTTTTATTGATTAGTTGGTACTGATGTTACTTGCTTGACCTTGGCAAGTGTTTCTTCTAGTCAAATGGAATTTTAAATTACAAAGCACTTCCTCGATGCGAAATATTTAACTGCCCACATCATTTCAATTCGTCTGGCTACCAGCTCGAGCAACTCATCAACATCATCATCATCATCATAAGAGTGTTTTTTTTTTTTTTTGTGTTTTGGCCATCTGACATTTTGGTCAACATTTTTTTTAATCTTTAAACATTTTTTATACATTTTACGCTTCATTGTGCATGTTGATTTTTTAGCCGTTGCCGTTGTTATTTTTGTTGCTGCTGTTTTTTATGGATTTGAAATTAGCATATTTCGGAACTTTACTGAGCCCACAATACTCTATAAGCCATTAACAGAAACTTTGTCAGTTTTATCTGCTTCTTTCATTTGAGTTCTATGAGTTCTGTTTCAGTTTTTTTCAGCTTCCTTTCGTTTTTGCCAAAGAAAACTTTTTGTGCAGTTGTTGTTCAATAAACAGGAAATCGCAGACGAAATGTCGTTTTGATATTGGTAAACACAGAAGTTGCTGCTGTTGTTGTCCGAATTATTATGATGCTTGACTTGACAAATACATTGGATATATCGTTTTTTTTTCCTTTTCTTTGTTTCGTGGAGCATTCATAAGTTCTTCATGTTTTTAATTATGAGCAGCCGGTTTGTTTAGCAACTTGCTTATGAGTTATCATCATAAAGTTTGGAATTTATGCATAATCTGGCAATAAACTGGTTTTTATTTGTAAAAACTGACCATTAGGAATGTGCCCAAATGGATAAATATAACAGAATAAGATCCCAAATTAAATAAAGATGTTCTGCTAAGTATTAAATATCAGACTATACAATTGAAAGTAACTTGAAAGATATGAACAGACTTAGCTTATAAAAGTTAGTAGATGGTAACAGGAAAATTAGAAAAAGGTATTAAAATGCAGCAAAAATATATCTTATATTTTCTTCTTTTTGATCATCTTCAACATGATGATTTTAAAAAAACTAAAGCTAAAAACTAGAAAACATAATTAGTTTAAGGTCTCAAAAATTGATAAATTCTCACATGAACTAATTACGCTTCAAATTTCCGTACATCTAAAGCTCATTAAGCTCTACCCCAAATTGAGTGCACTGCACAACCTTTTCAAATCTGTGCAACTATTAATCTTTTTCCAACGATACAAATGATCTGAGCAGTCCCATGCACTGACACAAAATATTCTAATGCAAACAAATCATATTTTTCACAATTTGGAATATAGGGAAAACCAGCTGCCCTGCTCTACCACTGAAATAATTCGGCCAACAACCACGTAGCAAATCACTTAACAACTGTCAAACAAACAATGCTAAACAGCTAAAGAACACACCACAACGAATCCACCCAAACCCACCCAAATTCACTCCAAGCCCCCGCCCTTTGACTGTCGAACGTTTGACTTTATCACACAAATTGATTGCATGCAGGTCCAACCATATGCCAAAATATTTGATTGATAACTTATTAGTTGGGTTGCTTTCATGTCTCGAGCTGGAACTAATCCCTGAGGACGAAGGTGGGCATGGGCATGGGCATGGGCGAGCTGTGGGTGGGGTCGGGCGGGGGCGGTGGCGGTGGCTTGGGTGTGGCCTTGCGGCCGTCCTGTTTCACCATTTTGCATGGCTTTGCAAAACTTTTGTCTCTTCGCTCGGACCGTTTATCGACTTGAGCTGAACGCATGAATGAATGCCTAATAAAGATGAATACACCCAAAAGATATGAGTATTACCACGTTTGCTTCCCCCCAGCAGCTGGTTTGACAGCAACAACAAATAACAATTTAAATATGTATGTGTGTATACAAGTATTAAATTTTTGTTGCTTATAAAAATACAAGTTTTTTGCTCTCTCTAAAAATTTAAACGACTTACGGGGAGTTACAAAATTTATTGGACGGCCAAACCGAATGCTAATACAAACAAGCGGATTTTGCGGTTTATGCAAATTGTTGCCCAAAGTCACAGCACAAAAATAACAACAGTTTTTGGTGTTGTTTATTTATATACATATATAAATATATATATATACAAATCTATCTAAATATTTGCATATGTATATTTCTATGTGTATAGTATTGTTAAATATAAAAATAAATACAGATTTAATGTTAAATCGATGGAAGAGGCAAACAAATGCAGGAAAAACAGTTAAGTCAGAAATGCAGTATCTTAAATTATACGACTTTTAGATATTCTGTAAAAAATGTTGCTATCAATTTATACTTCGTTCATGCCGATCTGCCGAATCGAACTATATTTTAATATAATATTCTGAACTTTCCTCAGTTTAAATTTCTGTTTATATATATTAAATTTCGTTGAGAACTTATATTTGCCGAGTTTTTATTTTTCAATTAATTTTGTGTAACTAATGGAATATATATATATATATATATTTATATTCATCTATATATATATATATATATATATTTTTTTTTTCATGAATGTCAATATACCCAATAGTACTGCTGTTGAAAAGAAAAAACTATACAATTTGTTTATTAAAATATATTCAACCTGCATGGGAATGTACGTATATATCTGCATAGATAAATATATATATATATATATACATACATATGTAAATGTATTTGTTGCTCAGCTGTCAAACTGTGCAGTTCAAGGCTGACTGGCGTTGGCCTGGCCGACTGCCTGGCGGGAATTGGGGATTGGCTCCGAGTTGCGTATCATTTGTTGAGGGTCTCCTTTTTGGCCAAAAAGTGCGGGTGGCAAATGCCATCAAGATAATGCCAACTTGTTGTTGTAGTTGCTATTGTTGTTGCTGTTGTTGTTGTTGCTGGTGCCTTTTGACTGCTTAATTTTGGTATTTATTTAAGAGCCGTCAAGTTTTTGGCGCAGTTTCCAAAAGCACATTTCATATGATTCATTTTCATTCTCATTCTCATTTTCATTTTCATTTTCATTTTGGATTGCAGCTCGTGTGTGTTTTGGTTGTTGGCTAGGTCCCAGCACCAGATTTGGGTCCAAAGTAACGCCCAAGAGCAATAATTCATTTCGCAGGTCCTGCGTCGACGTGTTTGAATTTGATGAGAATTCTTTTAAATTGAATTCATCGCCTCGTACAACATTTGGTTAACATTTCAAACGGAAACATTTTTGCCCCAACTGAGCTCCGGCTGTGCGCAAGAGTGTGTGTAAGTGGGTGTGTGTGTGTGAGTGTGTGTGTATGCTTGTTTGTTTATTTAAGCTTCTGTTAGCTACCCACTCTGCGACGCCGTATTGATTGCATTCTATTTTTTATGCCATATATTTGAATTTTTATTCATTAGTTCATTTGATGGGTGAGGTTGAAGCTTGTTTTTGGCACTTCAATCTACAAATCGCACGCGAAGCCATTGAAAATATTTTGTTTATTTATCGTGCTGTCTAAACTTTGCAGCTCATATTTGTTATGTGAAATGATAGGAAAACACACGAATTATAACATTTTGACTTTTATACATTTGAAGAGAGAGTAATTTTTTTTTTCTTTAAAGAACCTTTGACTGAAATAATTAGAAATTATAATTTTTGCGTATTGACAGTTATTTTAGCAAACCAGCCCTGTTTTAAATAGGTACAGCAAATTTCAAAAACTGATAGACACTTGTCTCAAAATGATTTTAAAAAAGTATTTCCCTTGGGCACTTTTTCAATTATGCCGTTTTCGAGTAATCCAAATATGTCCGAAGTAAAAGTAGAGGTAAATAAACACTAATTAATTTATAAGCCAAAGCGACTTCTAAAAAACAAGACAAATTGATGTCAAATTTGAAAGAAACTTTATCGTTTACTTTCAGTTTCCATGCCCTATCTAATATACTTGTTAAATATTATATGGCATACTTTCATATTCAGCTCAATTCATTCGCTGGCATTCAATGAATTTCCATCTCATGCACCTCAGGCTAGGACGAATAAATCGTTTATATTCGATCCAATTTCAGTTCTCGATTGCTTCGTTTTGACTTTTGTCAGCTCTTTGTCTGCAGTATGCAAATACTCATTAAACACAACAAAAGCCATTTGAGAGTCGACCATAGCCACTGGCAATTGCACTCGTTATTCTCTTGCTACGTTTTCTGTTGTTGTTGTCGTTCTTTTTGTTTCTATTCCATTTACATGAATTTTTTCATTTGCACTCTAACTAACACAGTCGGTTTTATTGTATTTTCTCTGCTCGGTTTGGCGGTCACAGCCGTTTGCAAATTTCTTCTTTTTCTATTATTATTTTTAGCTGCAACAACGAAAAACTGTCAAAAAAAAAAAAAAAACTTTTTTATCGTTCTGCGGGTGCTCCCTAGTTGAATAACCAGAGCCGCCAGCAGCAGAACCAGAGCCACAAAACAGAGCTGCAACTGCAACCAAATTCTGTGGCACATACGCACGCACACATAAGCGCCACACCTCCCACAGACACACATGAGCAATAAATATAAATTTTGTACAAAACTAAAGTTTTTGGCAAATAAATTAAAATATACTTTTACCACTATTTAATATTTGACTTTGCTTTTATTTTATTTTTTTTACTATTTTTAGGTAAGGCAAAACTTTGAACTTCATTGCATTTAAATGATTGGACACATCAATTCGGCTTATTGAGCCACTGTTCATGGGTAAGTGAAACGTGGTAAGTGGAGCAACTTCGTTTTGGCACGGGCTCAACACTTGCCACACACACACAATACCTGACCTTCAGAGCAAGCGGAACAATGGGGCACTTCTGAAGTATTGCCTGGCAATCTACCTAAAGATTCGTATCAAATTCTTGGGTATTTTTTTGGGTCAGTTGGTCGTCGTCGAGTCGCTAGACGCTATTGCCGTGGATACAGCTGATTTTTTTTTTCGCTTTTCATGACACTTCCGCCTCATCAGTCTGCAGAGGCTAAGGCAGGTGCGCATTTGCAGGAAATGGGGCCCAACTTTGTAAAATAAAAACAGTTTTATTTTATATTTTTGTCCTGGAAAGTAAAAAGATAAAATTAAAAAACATAAAAAAAACATAAAATTTAACATAATTATTTTACTATAGAACCATTTGGACCCCTTATATTTTGATGGCAGCAAAACCCTTGGGCCCGTTTACTCAATGGACTAGTCCGCCCCTGGTCCTCGCAGTTAGCAACTGCAGTGGTCTCATTGTCGCCGCAGCTGCTGCGGCGCAGCCTTGAGTTGCCAGTTAGCAGTTCCACAGACATTTCTTAGACCAACTTGATTGCATCTAGCACTCCGTCGCAAGTGTTTACTGTTTACACTCATTTTCGTTTAAATTTGCATTTTAATTTGTTGTCTTATTTCTGAGTTTGGTTTTTTTCTCTCGTTGACAGTGTTTTATTGAAAAAGGCCACTTTGGAGCTCTATCAGTGCAGTCAACTGAATAGATAAGCAAAATAAAGAAATAGGTTTATTAGATTTAATTTTTCCTTTTGTCGACTTAAATAAGTATTTTTGTATTATATTAATAAATAAAAGGGTATTTGGTCTGCGGCTTTCCGTCCATACTTTTTGCCTTCTTGCTAAATACGCTTTTTGGTGCATTTGTGCGCTCGTTGCACAATTCATGAAGTTGTCGCCGCTATCTTTGTCTTTCTTTACATTTCGTTTTCCCCTTTTTCTTGCCGTTTGTCTTCCGGCTTTGCCATTTTCTTGCAATTTATGCACTGACCTGTTTCCATGCATCTCCCCCTGCCGCGTAGGGGGTCCAGCTTAGCGCTGATTGTTACCTTTAATTAATTTTATAGTTGATTTTAGCAATTGTTGTGTCACTTGCATGCACTGATTTAATGACGTTTTTCAATTGTTTGCATAACAAACAATTTTGATTACTTCATTAGAAAGTTTAACATAACAAACAATTAACCATAAACAGTCATATTGCACTTTTGTTATGCTAAATGAATGAACGGCTTGATTGAAAGCTCTTTTCAACTTTCAATAAAAACTGCTGGAAATTCAAGTTAGACTGGAGAATAATCAAGAGTTAGAGGCTTTACGAAAAAAGGAGCTTCTTAAAGCTTTTAAGCTAGCCTTGGACTTTATAAAATGACAAAAAAAAAAATCAATCTACGTTATTCTAATACTGCTTTTAAGTAATAATAATTAAGTTGATTTACAGATCTTTGAGCTTAAAGCTGTTTAATCTTCTTCTAAAGATCTGTTTTTCTCTCTAATCTCTGTCCTTTGGCCGACTAATCCCCTTCTGCTCTGTTTAAAATAACACCTTAGATTAATTTAAGATTTAAATCCCCTTTTAAATCAATGTTGGAAAATCGAATATGTATTGTTTAATATTTATAGCTGAACTGCAGCATTTTTCCGCTGACTTTTCCGTCATTTGCCAATGCCTACAATTTATGCATAGTAAATAAAAATGCATAAATATACACATGTATTTATGCGCTATACAAATTCATATGTGTATATACAATTATTGTTGTTTGCGGCTCATTTAAATGCGCTCGCCGCGTGCTTGTGGCTCAGAGTGATAAACAATTTTTTATTGTTAATCGAAAATGCACATGACAGAAGTGCTTTAAATTAATGCTTCGTATTGATTGCTCTCTTTGGATTGCAAAACCATTTTAATAACCCGACGATTAAATTCATCCATTTGCCATGAAGTATAATTCTTTTTAAAAGTGTAAAAAAAAATGTATATATATAAATTTGAAATACGAGCAGATGTTTATGAGTCTGCAACTGGCAGCAAAAGCGAGCAACAAATTTATGTGAAATGCCATTTTTATGAAAGGCAAAATTTTTTGCAATACTTGCGGTCTAATATATTGAATTTGTTTATTTAAATATTGTGAAATATTAAAGTAATGTTATAAAGGTATTTATTTCGCTTGAAGTGCTTGTAAGCTTCACTTGAATCTGTTTTCGCTAATGGCCTAAACTGTATCCTAGTATCCTTGGTTATATTTATTAGTAATATAAGCACTAGTAAGCACATTTAAATATCACTAACATCTGTATATAACTGCACAGCAAATTGCACAGAATCACTTTTCTAATGCAGACTTAAACCTTATTTTCACCAGAATTAAATTTAATTAATTTTATTTTCACATAATTTTATTCAATCCAATACCATCTGATTGATTTTAAAAGACCTGTTTCGAACCATTTCTGAAAAAATTTCTTAACCAGTTTTTAAAAGACAATTCTTGTTAGTGGTACTTTTTTTGGTCCTCTTTAAACTCAAGTACGACATTATATAACAAGTTCACCAACTACTTATCAGGCAGCTTACTAAGAAACTTGAGTTATTCAACATGGCCACAATACAAGTTTTTAATTGACCCAATTCCGGGAAAGTTTGTTGGCTTGTGTTAACCGCTTTATCTCTCCATTTGGCACGCACTTGTATAATTATATCGAAATTTTGTAAAGAGATAAAAAGAATTCATATTTCAAATTTAAAAAGAAAATTAAAATGCACTTGAAACAAAGCAAACTGAAAACTCAAACAATCGCCGAAACTTAAATAATTTTGTGCAACTGCAGAAAGTTGAGAAAATGGCTGCAAAACTTTTCGGTTTATCATTTTTCATTTTTTTTTTTTTTCTGTTGTGTTTTTAATTTATTTTTGTTCTACGTTTTTTTTAAACTTATTTGACTCCCCCGTTCCCAGACTGTCAGACATTGTCTTGTTGAAAAATTGCGCATATTTCCGTTTCCGTTTTGAAGCAGTTGCGTGCGTGAGTGTGCGTGAGTGTGTGTCAATGAGTCTGTGTGTGAATATGTTGTTGAGGTCCTAACCCCCCACGGCGACCTGTGCCTTAGTTTTGCTGCCTGTGTCTGCTGATGTCTGCGCATAAATTAAAATGAAATTCATTTTGCAAACAGACACCGAAAGGGGGGCAGAGACACACTCGTACACACACGCATGTGTTTGCTGTGCGTGTGTGCAACTTAAAAGCCGAATGCAACATGGCATATAAATGAAAACTTTTACGCAATGCAATTTTAATGCAAAACTGTGAGCAATTTTTTCCGTCGTGCAAATTAAACTTAACTTTTTGATAATCTCCCAACTCTGGGCCGAACTGTGGCCATGTCAATCCAAATACCAATCTGAATTTCAATCCCAATCTGAAGCCCCAATTCCAAGTTCATCATTACTGACAGCCAATTCATGCATGAACTGCCATTGCAAAATATGTCGCAATTTCAATATGTATATGTATGTGTGATGTAAATAAAAAAAAAAAATGAATCCAACATTTTCTTTCATTTGCAACATTTCATATTGATGAAATTTTCGTTTGTCGCACACGTGTTTCTCGCTCTATTTTTTGTAATTTTGAAAATTGTTGACAACTTTTGAAGAACTTGTGTTATTTTGTGGGATGAGCCAACACGTCGACCTGTGTACATATGTACTTGGCCCATATGATATGCAAACGAGCTGTTCAATCAACATTGCCGACATTTATTGTGCAAAAATTCTTCAAACAACTCTCGCTGCAAACATTTGATGTATTTCTAAGCGATACCTCTTATGAAACGTGTCAAAGAGGATTATCCGTGGTGGAATAAGATCTAAGTCTTTTCAAGCTTCCAAAGAATTCCTTCTTCATTACTATATTTCCTTTTTAATCAGCTTCATTATTCCTATGAACGCATAAAAAATTTGAAAATTGTTTTTTTAACAATTAATAAAATCTCATTTAATCGCAGTCAAATAAGCTTTGTTATTTTTTTTTCTTATATAATTTTTGCATGTGCTATTAAGTCAATTAATTTTATATTCAGCTTCAACTGCCAGCTAATTCTTTTCAAATAAGTTAAATAAGTAATCTAACTGGCTTCAAGTAATTACAGGGTATCTCTTGTGCTTATTACTTCATGCCTGTGCAGTTAATTTTAACAGCGTGCTCTGTGTAAATTTCAGTTTGCAGCGAACGCTGTGTAAATTTTTGTCGTCAATATGTGGCACATCCAGACGACGACGACTGATTGCGTATACGTAATGTGACAGTTACTGAAAATGTTGCGTATGCGACGTGTGTGCACAAAAATAGTTGCCACTCGTCGTCGGTGTGTCAGTGGCTGGGGCCAGCCTGGCAGATGTGATTTTTAATTTTACAATTTTTGACATTTGCGTTTGCATTTATATTAGATTTTACAAGGCCAAATTTCAGCTGGCCCAACCCCTCCGATCCCACAAACACACAAACACACACACACACACAGGTGTCCTGTTGCCGGGTCAATGGAGACTGACATTCCGAACGGGTCGAGCGCCGAATCGTTGCAGGCGTGACAAATGGGATTCTGTTGAACTATGTGAGTGTGCGCGCGCGTGTGTGTATGTGTGTGTGTGTGTGTGTGTGTGCATGCTGCAACATATTCTACACTCGTTCACATGCCAGCCACGCTCCACGGGGAGTAATGTAACCCAGCCAAGGTAACGAAATTTCCGAGCACACGTAGACGAGTTGCAGATATCACTCGCTGCTGCAGCCGGGACTTAGTTCGGCCGTTAAGCTTAAATGTTGACTCTGTGTGTGTCTCATAAATTCTCGGGCAACATCATTTTGCAAATGGCCGCTCGAGTTGGCTGTTAAGCCAATTTGGCCCTTGGCTTAGGCGCCTACACTAATTAAAACATTAATTTTGCAAAATGTCTCAATTCGATTTGTGTGCCACAAGCCGAAGGAGACGAAGGTGCCGTAGAGGACGAAGTAGCGCAAAAATATCGAAAGTCTGTGACATTGTCTTGGCCCGCTGCCTGCGGCATTGTGGGGCATGCTACAGCTAGCTGCAACATCATTAATTGCAGCAGCGTTCACAACAACCACAAAAAATAAATATAAAAGGCGACTGACAAACTGGGCTCCAATCAGTTTGCAGCACCAGCTCGTTGAATCGCCGCTGGCAAATGGCTGTCACAAAATGCTGTTGAAGCCACAGCAACAAAAAACGACAACAACAACAATGTGGCAGCAACTTTGCGCCATCAAATTAATTTTAATAATCATGACGTTTATTAAACGAAAGTAATCATAATTAAAGACTTGGCCCAGTAAATCGCTGTCCCGCCAAAAATTTGTTGTTCGAATTAATTAAACTTTAATAGCCGAAGGGTGAACATTTTTATGTTTGTAAATTAAACATAAACGCAATAAATTCGTTTAGCACCAGAACCAATTTTTTTCTAACACCCAAATAAGGCGTAATTTTATAATTTAATCAAGCTGGGACAACGGAACATTCTCATCCAACTTTTATGGAGCTTTTAGGGAATTTTGGCAAACAAGAATCCTTCTAAGAAAAAGGTATTTAATTTTCATTTAAGAATTTTTCATAAATTTTGTCTGTCAGCTTCCTTAAGCGCAACCTTTTTTATTTGTAGTTAAAGTCTGTTGTTGTTTATATAAAACTTGGGGGAATTATTGTCGAAAAACTTAACACAGAGGAGATGATAATATATATGTACTTCAAGAAAAGTGACATTAATTTTGCTGTTTTTTCGTTAATTGACTCGTTATAGTTGTAGATTGTTTTTATGTGAGATTACGTTTTGTTTTAGGCAGGTTTTTTTTTTAAATTTGTTTTTATTTTTCTGCATTAATAAGATACAGATAATTTTTTTTCGATCAGAATTTATTTCTATGCAAGCCTTTTAAAATACAGAAAAGTAATAATCTTTTATAACACTCTGTTTATATTTTACCCTTTTGTTTTTTCTCAAAATAAACTAACCAATTTGCGACAAGAATCAAAAATTTCACATCAACCTTGACTCAATTGTAAAGCTGTCAATTTCAGCTACAGATTTATCTTAAATGTTATTTTAAATTAACTTTCTTTGATATTCATAAATTTAGCTGGCACTCATTATTATATAAATATAATCAATATAGAGCACTTGCCATTTTGGGATGCAAACAGGTTTTCTATTGGCATTTAACATTCAACAATCAAAAATAAACAATAAACAAGTAATATAAATTCGTAAACAATTTCTCAAAATACCTAATCATAATGCACACAATTTGCTAACACAATTTGAACAGCAATGCACACACAGCTTACACACACGCAGCTTACACACTCATATGGTCGATTGCACAAGCCCAAAGTTGGCAGCTTCTTCGGCAATTTCCTCTGGCCTCGCCTGCTTTCCTGGCCAACCTCCCCTCTCCTGGCCACCATCTTCATCATTCAACTCCATCATTATGCCGTTTACAATGAGTCGTAAAGTAAATTTAAGCGGCTGCCGTTTGACTTTTGTGTGTGCGCCTATTTGACTTTGCCTCCGAGGCAGCCAGCGCGTTGCCATTTGCCACTTGCCACGTCTCGGCTCAACTCGGCTCGGCTGGCAACAAATCTCAGCAGCGGCAGCGGCAGCAGCGACAAGAACAATGGCCGGCGATAAATGGCAAAGCGCAATAACATTAACCGTTAGAGGCAGCGCTGTCAGCGTCGCAGCTGCAGGCCAAAAATGCGGCATTTGACCCAATTCCCTCTTTCGCACAGCGCGTCGCGACGACGTCCCAACTCTTTCTGAACGGTTTTGGGAACAGATTCAATCGTCTGCGTCATTGGCAAGCAGCAAAGGGGCTTACCGCGGGGGCAGGGACTGCGGTGTTGGGGCTTACTATGGCAACACTGCCAAGTTTGTCTGTGTTGCTGTTGCTGTTGCTGCTTTGCCATATTTGGCACACACGCACACACAGACACACACACACAACAACAACAACAACACGCACTGTTTGCCCGGCCAGGCGTTTGTTGGTCTATCTCTTAAGCACCCAAGCAGTCACTTATCTGCGAGGACGTGTTTGTATGTGTGTGAGTGTGTGTGAGTGTGTGTGAGTGTGTGTGCGAGTGTGTGTGTGTGTTTGTGTGTACTTGCGCCAAACCACTGACGTAATTTTCTTGAGCTTCTACAAATGCACTTTTAGCTAGAGATGAGCACGCGATTTTTGAAAAAGAAATAGGAGCGATATTTAGTATAAAATGATAAGACCAGGCTATATATATCATATACTACATTAATATCAGTAGCTATCATTATTCATTAATTTTTAAATACGAATCTAGTTTCAACAAAATGTTCTCCAGAACTTGAAGAAACAGCATCTGCATAATATTTAAAGTATTTTTATATTTATAAAGTGTAACAAACTAAAATCTATAAATGGATTAAAACCAGAAAATAAAAAAATGTATAAATGCCAAATAATATTCGTGCGAGTAGCTGCTCGTTTTTATCTTTCTTTTCTTTGCAAACAAGCCTTTTTTATTTGTTCTCTATGTATTGTATTTTATCAAAAAAAATGCATTATATAATAACATTGTAAATAAAAAGAATATTATTTTAAATATGATTAATTAAAATTAGGAGAGTGCTTTAGTGCATTTATAAAAAAATTTTATAATTATATTTAAAGCAATTTAGCCTACTTATGCATATACCGACAATAGGACTTGAATACTGCTGCTGTAATATTTCGAATAATTACGGTTAATATACAAAAAAAGAATATTTGTATATATTTTGTATTGTTTTTTTAGGGCTGATTAAAATTTTAATGTTTTAAGCTCTTTAAGGTATTGTAATTAATTCCCCGGATTAAACTTGACAAAAAATTCATCATTAAAATAACATAATTTTTTATTTTTGCGTGATTCATTTCCGAAAACATCGTTAAAGCGCTCAGCTCTATTAGTACATCTTGTACTTTAAATTTCTGACCACAGTCAACGCGCGATGTCCGCAACTTTGCGCAAATGTTTGTGCGGCAAGTGTTCGCTGGTGCGCAAGTGTGTGAGTGTGTGTGTGTGTGTGCGTGTGTATCTATGTGTCTTGTTGTATCTATGTGCGTATGCGAGTGTGTTTCGTTGCGTTTGTGTTAGCAGTTGTTTTCCAATTGAATTTCCAATTTGGCTGGCCATCGCAACTTTTTCAATTGGAGATTTCAACTTTAAAATCGTATCGCACGTTTTGCGCTTTTCGCTTGCCAATTTAATTAGCCATTAAAAAAATGCGCTCGCCTGGCCTCCTTGGAGAATCGGTAACGCGCAGACAATTTCATAAATATTTTTTTTGCATTTTTTTTTGCAGCTTTCTGGCATTTGAATACCCTGTTGCTTAAAAAAGATTGTTTGAAAAGGGGTATCATAGTGTGAAAATATAAGAAACAGAAGGAAGCTGATTATAATCTTATTTGAAATTAAGCAGGCAATATTGCGTATGCTAAATAATATTTAAAAATTTAATATATTTAAAATGGTTTCTTAGCATTCGATCTAAAATTTTTAAAAATTTTTAAATTTTAAATTTCATAACATTTCATGATAATCAAAAGGGGATTACAGAGTATCAGCTTAGTGCATCACGCACCCAACTAGAACATTTTTACACATTTATTATTCAATTTTTGTTGTTTTTCGTTTGTTTGTTGTAATTTATGGAGCTGTGCGTGAAATTTACGCAGATTTCACAACGCTCATATCCAGGGCTTAAGCTCGTGTGAGTGAGTCAGCCTCATCATCATTTGCTCGTCGTGGCTGCCACTTAACACCTTTTGGCAGCAGCTGCCACGCCCCAGCCAGCAATGTTAATAAATGCCTCGCTTTACGTCTTCCATCTCGCTCATCTTACGTCTTCCTCTCGCATCTCGCATGCCTCACGGTCCGCCCGAGACAACCAAGCAACGCGCATCGCGTTGATCTGCAAAACCCAAAAAAAAAAAAGCAACAACAAAAAAAAAAATAGAAAGGAAAACCATGCAACGACTTAAAGTTTTGCCAACGTTGTTTTTGCTTTTGCCACTTTCGCCCTTTGCGCGGGGTATTAAAAAGTTTTTAAAGCCGTTTATAAGAATTTAAGCGTGCCAGGCAGAATATTTGTTCAGAAATGTTTTCCTCAATTTGTTTGCTTAAAAATACCAGGCAAAATACACAGCTTACACTGCTGATATCAATAATCCAATTTTGTCAGTTGCTTTCAATGCGTTTCAACAAGAAATTGTGGGAGCTAAAGTGTAAAGTAAAAGTCGCTGTAAATAATATACAAAATTTATTACATATTATAACAAATACTTAAAAACTTCAAAGTTTTTTTAAATGGTAAACTTAAGCTTTTAAAAATTTGCTTAAAGCTTAAGCTGAAAGCACCTTAAAACTAACTCAATTTATATTAATAGCTTCAGCCAACTAACTACTTGACCTGCTGCTAAAAACTTTCAATAAATATTGAAATAATTCGCAAAAAATACCTGTCTCTAAAAATGACTCAGCAAACACTTTAATTAGCCAAATACAAATGCTAAACTTGAGGCCAGAGCAGGTTAGTTGCCAAAGCGGATGTTGTCACAAGTTGAATTTAAATTTTAAGATGCCAAACCTTAAGAGATTATTCAAATAAAATGATTAAGATGCGGGCGTACCAATAACCCACACAAAATGAAGTATACGTAATCACACACACACACACACACGCTCACCAACAGACACAACCATAAGAGATGACAGCGCTAATTGCTGGCAAACAATTGGCATCTTTAATTACAAGTATTTGCAATCACTTCGCTGGCTCGAGTGCCAACTACACAACTACGACGAGTTGTTCAACCTTGCTGAGTATTTTTGAGTACTGTTGAGTATTTCTTCGGCACACCCCACAAACTCGTAAATAACACACACACACACACACACTCACGCACATCAGCGTCGCGTGTTTATTTATGCATACAGCAAATTTATAATAAGCTGCTTAAGATTGGTTTTCACGCTGCTGCCGCTGACAAGCCTAATCAGACAGCATGTTACACCTCCAAAATGTTGTATATATATAAAAAAAAAATATTTAAACCTTACAACACTCAATTTAACGCACCTAACCTCAACGCTGAGCCCCATAAAATGTGCGTAATTTGTTGTTGTCGCTCTTTGGCACGTTTTAATCTTAATTTGAGTTGCTTTTCGTTTTTAACAGCTCTTTTGTTGGGTTTACTTTTAATTATTAAGTTGTGAAACTTATAATCTCAGTTCAGTTCACTTGAGCCGAGTTTTACTTCATCTCCTCCATTTCAGATTTTGTTTTTTTTTAACCAAGACTATGCAAATTTGTGCAGCTATGTTTGCAGCGCATTTCCCACAGTTATTTTTTATGCGCCATTGTTGAAAGACCTAAAAAATAAAGTACTAGAATTATTTTTTATTACTTGATCTAAAAGCCGCAGAACTCTCAATTTCATGCAATTAGATCTTTGAAAGAGCACTGAATAAATTCGTTATGATTACTTTCCCACTATCGGTGAATAATTCATGTGCATAAAAGCGGAAATCCACCAACTCAATGCAATGCAACGAAAAAAAAAAGTTCTTTAAGACTTGAAGAAAATTCTATTCATTTTTATTCGCAGCTACTTTTCAATTTGCAACCACAGCAATGGCCACCGTTCAATAGAAATTGAAAATCTCAACAAGTCCTGCATTTCACTTTAGCCCTCTCTCCCCTCTCTTCCTCTGCCTTTTCCCCTTTTTTTCCCTGCCTCCCTGTATGTCTGCTATAATTCAATTTTCTCTGTAAAAAAAAAAAAAAAAATAACGCTTTCATTAAAATTCAACTGCATCAGCAAAATTGTAACACTAGCCGCATGCCACACACCACACACAACACACCCACACACCCATACAAACACACACACACTTCTCTCTGTGTGTGTAGGTACCACAAAACCAGCATCAAATCAATTGGAAATGAACTTCTCCATTCAGCGACCATTTCATGCCAAATTGATTGTGAGAATTTAATTAATTTTTTACCATATTATTGAAATATACCACATCGCACAATTATGGTATATACTGAATAATATATATATATATATAACATATATAGCGCATCTCATATCATATCGCTTTTTAGTTTGTGTGCGCAATTTATTTTTGATTTACTAAGTGGATTTGCATTCGTGAAAAGGATATTTTCACTGCCAGGCACAACTCGCATGTGTTGGTATTGGTGTGAAAAGCTTTTAATAGCAGCATTTGAAGTGAATGGATTAACTTTTGAGACTAGCCTAAAGCTGTTGGTTGTGATTGCAGCCGGCAACAACATTTTATCAAATTGCAGTATTTAAGAAAAGCTTTAACCTTTATAAATTTCACTTCAAACAATCCTGTCAAAATTTTCCTAACAGCTTTAAGTAAGCTAAACTGCAATTCGCTTTTAAAATGTATCTTTTCTTAAACTCTTTGCTTAAATGGGAACTGAATAAAAAGAAATCGAAATAATTAAATTCTAGTCAGTAAATTGAAATTTTAACTCTTCTTTAGTAAAGCTTGAAGCTTTTACAAGCAATCAATTGATAAAAAATTTAAAGCTCAATTTTAGCTGCTATTTTATTAATTTAAAGAAGCTTTTGCGCTCCCTAGAACAGAAGTCAAACTTATCAAATTGTTAACTTATAAATTGTTAAACACAAAAGAAAAATAACAAACTTTTGCAGTTATCTAGAAATTGCGTTGAGTGTAGCGTATTTAAAAGGATTATTACAAGTATCTTGCATCGGCTATAAATACAAAATGCTTAAACGAAATACTATTTTTACACTTTTGCATATTTCGGATGGGGCGCAAGTGGATTCGGGGGGCAAGCGGAACCGTGTTGCAGGGCTGCACGAGTTGCTGTTGAAGACTCCCCACTCCGTCTCCGACTCTCGACATGTACACAAAACAATTATAGCCCGTAGGTAATTTAGTGGCGGAACATTTACGAGTACCAGCAAACGGCGCAAAATAAAAATAAAAAAAATATACAGAAAAAGGGTAGTGGTAAGAGGAGAAATGTTTTATGTGTTGGCCATGAGGCAAAAATGTTGCTTAAGCTATGGCAACGAGAGCGCTTAAAATAATTTCAGTTAAACATGGCCCACAAAACGGGCGTTAGTTTCGTCTTGGGATGGTTTTCGAAGGAGTCGCCTTTAGCATAGTCTTGTGTTTACCGCTCGGTATGTAGGCAATTTTCATGTCTGAAGTTGCGCAGTTGAATTCATTCATTCAAGTAGATGCCTTGTTGGCTGTCATTGGAGTAAAGTTTTTGGTTGCCTGCAAATGGCCTAAAGTGCTGCAGTCGAGTGTTGAGTGGTTAGCAAGGGGGTGGCAGAAGGGGTTGTGCTGGTGATTATGTGATTAGATGTGGTTGTGTGCTGTGGAGTAGACACAAGTGTAAATGTTGTCTTGTTATAATTGATATTGATATTGCCGGATACAGTTGCAGTTGCAGTTGCAAAATTCAAAAAGAGCATTTCAGATTGAAATAATTTTATTGCGATTATGTTCACAGTTTAACCTAAGGATTACAAAGCACCAATAATAAAAGCAATACATATTTAAGAGTAACATAACAGGATATTAGCATTTAACTTAGTTAAAAGCTAGGAATAAATGTATATTAATAGAATATTTATGATAGATAATCCATGACTTTGTGAAGCAGTTGCTAATTTATTATTCAGTTCTTCTAGTTAGCTCCACTTTGAAAATCTTTTTCATTTGGATAAGTGATTAATATAGATAATCCATATGATGCAGCTTTTCTGGTCTATTTCTAAACGAAGGCAGTGCTCTCCGTGAAAGCGCCACAGAGCCTCAGTTTGTCGCCCGTTACAATCGCTCGCATAAACTGCGGTCCCATATAGAGACCCTTTTCGGTTGATTTCGTGTCCCCGTCGAGGCGTATAACATAATCCTTGCTGATCAAACGATTGGATATATCCTGTTCCAATTTGGGACTGAGTATGTCAAACAAACTGCCCGCAGAGCAGGCCACATCGCCCGCTGCGCCGCGCTTCTTATCCACAATTGTGCAGCTGTTCTCGTTCTTGAGTATTTCCTCGAACTGTCGCTTGATCTCCGCCAGGGAGCTACGTTTTGGATAGCCAGCGAGTCGTTCGAAGCACTTGAACTGATAGAAACGACGCTCCAATTCCGCCAGATCCTCGAGTAAGCCCCTCGGACTGGGCAGCTCGTTGGAGTGGCTGCGCGAGAGGCGACACAAATCAGCTAGGAGCTGATCAATGTGTGCGGTGAACACATCCCCAACGCGGGCATTGTTGTAAATGTCCTGTGCGAATAGAAGTTGTAAATTAAATATTACTAAGACTCAAAAAGAATTCATTAATTAACTTATATATATTTTTATATATACATAAATATATAAAACTTATTTTGTATGCTTTAACTTTCTTAAGATCTGCAGTTTATGGCTACCAAATATTGTTGATTTGATTTGATTACCTAAACTCAACAATTAATAATTTAATAACTTATAAATATAAACTATTAAAAGACTTATTTTGTATGCTTTAACTTTCTTAAGAACTGCAGTTTATGGGTACCAAATATTTTTGATAGGATTTAGATACTTGCAAAGATCCCTGATTACTCAAAAATGAATAATTTCATAACTCATAAATATAAACTGTTACAAGACTTATTTTGTACGCTACAATTCTCTTAAGAACTGTCGTTTATGTATACCAAATATTTTTGATACGATTATTTCTTCATTTTATATATGCTTTCAAAGTTATAGCTTATCAAACTTTGATCTCTGAATACTTACGACCAACTTGAGAATGGCCGCGTGCAGCGCTGGGATCATGGTCAGCGCATAGATCTCGCTCATATCTCGCGTTTCCAGATAGTGCAGCACCTTCAACGCCTCGTTGGTATCGTCGAAGAGGCGTCGCTGCCTGGCCACGGGCACCGGCTGTGCCTGCTGCCACACCTTTTGCCAGGTGTTGCCCTCGGTGGTCATGCGCACGCTCAACTGTTGCGTTGTCTCGCCGCTATCTAAGGAACGAAATCAAATAATAATAATAATAATAATCTTCTGTAGTATCTGTGAATTCTTTCCTTGGTTTCTTCGCTCACCATTCTGCACCTCCTCCCAGTCTTTGGGGCTGTACCAACGTATGAAATCCTCCATTTTGGCGCGTGGATTGGCCGCTTTGAATGCCTCCATGTCGGACAGTAGCGATGTGCACATCATTTGTGTGCTCAGACCGGAGCCGGGTCCCAGTTTTAGCATAACCTCAGCGTCATCATGCAGCTGATCTTCCGTCTTGGGCACCGGCTCTTGGGTCTCCGGTATGTACAGAAACTCTGCGGGCTCGTCCAGCAAACGCTCTTGGCCCAAACGCTTTAAGCGACCCTCTGGCTTAAGGCTCAGCACCGCTTTGGTCGGTGAGCCGCCAGCGGAAGTTGGCTCATCGCAGTCAAAGAATTCGCCATCGTCCTCCTCATCCTCGTCGCTAACCAGCTGCTCCTCCAACTGTTTCTGCTGCCTATGTTGTTGCTGCCTGCGCTGGCCACTCGCCTCGCGCTGCACGCGTCGCTCCACGCAAACATTGAGCATCTGCAGCTTCTGGTGCAGCAGACAGGTGCGTGTATCCGGAAAACCCGGCGAAACCCTGTGCAAAGAGATTTTGAGTTAATAAGTTTCATCAAAAGTAAATTGAAGTCAAAGCTAGCAGACATCCCTATAGCTATGGTAACAATTTATTTAAAATTAAAATTATATAATATATTTTATTATATTATATATTATATTATATTATATTAAATATTATATTATATTATATATTATAGTATTCTCCACCATTCTAAATCCTAAGGTAAAATACTTTACTAAAGTATTGCAAAATGAACTAATAAATAAATAAAAAAAAAACTGACAAATTTGTAGAACGAAAAAAAAAGATATGTTTTTATAGAAAATTAGTCGAGAGCGCAAGAAAGTAAAGTTGGAGTCATAAAACAAAAAAAAAACAGAATTTCGAAGGAATTTTATAATTGCAATTTGCCGAAAGTTAGCCAAAAATTAAAATAGAATTAAATTAAAAGAATAAAGTATTTAAACGTTTTTCTTTTTTAAACTTACTTTTATATTTAATTTTCATTAAGATCAACTTAGAATTTATAAATCAGCGATATAATGTGATTTCACACAAAGACAATTCCAAAGAGCCCAATTGTTTTTGTTCATATTTTTTACATACCCCGAACAAAGCCGTTAATTTAAAGTTCTGAGCCCGTCTTCGAGCCACGAACAAAGTGGCAAATAAAGGCTGACGGCGACTTCACCGCCAGCTGTCGGTGTCTATGCGAGTGACAATGGCAGCCTCAATATGATATATGTATTTGAGCCCAACTATATCTGCCATCCATGACACGCACCGTCTAAAGTCGCACAGAGCGAGTCTTTGTCATCGCCTGGCCCCTTTTGGCCCATTTAGTATTCACGTGGTTCCCCCGCGCTTTTGTGTGTGGTGCGTGGCTTTCGGGTTGTGCATAGCAAATGAGCTAAGCGGCAGTTGGTGCAGCCACCAAGTGGCGAGTAGCAAGTGGCAGGAGGGGCAGGAAAAGGTGCTGGTCTCGTGAGTCATGGACGCAGAGTTTATTGAACCTCAAGTTGTGGCAATTTGAACAGTTATGTGTTGCATGCACAGCGCTTCTTTTAGACAGGGAGGAACTGACTTATTTGGCCAGCAGCGGATGTGTCCAGCAAGTTGCCCCTACTTTCCCCCGTTCCCCGCCCCACCCCCTAGCTGCGTTGTGCATTTGCATAAAGTTTGCTTATGAGTTTCGTATGGACAGCTGCAGGCGGCAGCTGCTTAAAAGCTTTTTAAAGCGGCTAAAACCAATTGACAAGCATTTTGGGCAAACAACTGCTGACCACAATAGAGCCAGCCACTTTCAGCTGCTATCTGTTGGCCAGTTTAAGCTCAAGTGCCCTGCAAATCATTAATTGTTCTTGTTGGTGGGTAGGTGGAGCTCATCAACACAACGCCCAGCCATAAACTGGCCAAATATATGAGCTAACGTTACATTTCAGTTTGTGGCCAAGCACAACAATTTGTTTTGGTCCATTTTATTTCGGCCAAGTCACTTTATAGTTCTATTTATTTGCACAGCTAAGATGTTGCGTCGGATAAACACACAACATGCGGAAATTGCCGAGGCCTTAAAGAGGCCTATGAGAGTTAAGAGACTGTGACAAAAGTGTGGTAAATACTAAATACATATTCTCTTTTTTGAGCAGGAGATACTCAAGAGTCGTTCAATTAAAATGATAAAGCGTAGTTGCATTTATGGGAATGTTAACTAAAAATAGTAGCTGAAATTGGATTTTATTTAAGCTAAATTTAAAGAAGTCAGGAAAATGGTTGAAAAAATGTTTTACTATTTCAGTGAAATCTATTTAGATTGCCAAAAAATAAATATAATAATTTTCAAATAAATCAAGAGATAGTAAGGCTGAAATTTTGTATATAGAAAATGACGAAAAAATAAAACCCTATTAAACTAATTTGTACAAAAAACTCAACAAATAATTTTGTACAAAAATATAAAATAGGAATTTGTTAAAAAACAATTTGTATGCAATTATCTGAATTTTTCAGAACGTTAAATTGTCTTTCAAACAGTTCGTACGATTTGGCAAATCAGTTCTATATGTCTGCAAATTGTATTTATAGATATTTATTCTCTTTTATTGCAATTTTTACTCTTTATAAAGCAAATTTATAAACAAGCGCCAGCTGTGAAGTGGAAAGTGTTTTATTATTAGCACTTCTGCCGCCGATTGATAAGAGACCTGAAGTTGTTTATGCTTATATATGGGTTAGATGCCACAATGTGGATTCAGCTGACCAAATTTTCGTTAAGCTTGGGCTTTACACAGATTGATTTATCAATGTGACAGACAATTCCACAAAATCAAAACATCTGCGCAATTGAGAAGCATATAATATATATATATATATATATATGCTCTATGTATACGATATTATTAATCTAATCTCTGGTTATTTCCTTTGGCAAGTTGTTCAATAATGAATTCAGATTTCAATTGGCTTATCAAGCCAATACTCTATATAGATGCTTTCTTATAAAAGCAATGCACAGTTGACTCTGGCAAAGTTTTTCGATTAGTTTGAGGCCAGATATCACAATGAAAGGTGGGTTGGCTGCTTGTTGCCAGTGCTAGCATCCGGATTGAGAACTTTTAATATTTGCAGCTAGCTGCAGCCTGTTGGCGCTCCTGATCTTGGCCCTGTGTGGTCTGAGTCAGAGCCAGCGCATCGATGACATTTGCGCCCTGTTCTCAAATAGTACGGTGATACGCGATCCGGAGTCGTGCAGCCGTTCGATCACCTGCATCAATGGAAAGAGCGTCTACAGCACCTGCAAGGGCACCACGCCATTCTTCGACAAGGACACGCTGAAGTGCGTCAAGACGCTGGCGGAGTCCGACAATTGTGACGTATCCTGCGCGAATGCTGCGAGCGCCTTCGTGGCCGATCCAAAGTCATGCTTCGGCTACTATTACTGCTGGGATGAGGAGACGCCCATCTACGGCACCTGTCCGGATAGTACGCACTTCAATGAGACCACGCAGGAGTGCACCTGGAGTCATGCGTCCGAGTGCAGGACGAGCGCCTTCGACTACTGCAGCATCATCAAGAACGGCGTCAACTTTGACAACGTGCAGGGCTGCGATCGCTATCACGTGTGCACCAAGGGCAAGCTGGAGGACAAGACCTGCAAGTCGGGCTACTATCAGGCCAGAACAGGCGATTGCGTGGCCAAGACGCTGGTCAGCTGCGATGCGCATCCGCTGCCCAGCAACGTGTGCGGCACCGCGAAGAGTCCCAAGAAGAATGTCCGGGTGCCGGATGGTGCCACCTGTCAGGGCTATTTCTTTTGCGCCGCGCAGGAGGACGGCACACCCGATGCGAATCCACGTTGGGGCAAATGCAACGACAACTACTTCTTCGACAAGAGCTCGCAGCAATGCATTGAGCCCAACAAGGTGGCCTGCTCCGAGGATCGCTGCCAGGGCCGCACCATACCCTTCGTCCTGAGCCCGACGAAGGGCTGTCGCCACTATCTGCGCTGCGGCGATGGTCGCACCATCGATGAGAAGAGCTGCGGCAACTACTTCTTCGACGAGGCCAATGCCGTTTGCGTGGGCCAGATATTGAAGTATGATATTTGCTAGTTGTACAGTTTCGCGATATCATAAAATAGATTCTTATTTTCAAGAGATTTTATTAATTTCTGCTGTTTAAGTAAATAAAAGTTTAGATATTAAGATATCTAATGGTAAGGTCGTTAATTGCCAAGCTTCCAAAGCATTTAATGATTTTTGTTGGAATTCTCAACTAGTTTAAGCTGCAAAGAGCATAAGTTTCAGATACTTTTCGTATCGCTAGCAAAATTCGCAGCATATTATTCTTGGTTTCCCTTTCTTTAAATGCTTACCTATTATTCACTTTGTTCACCTATTATTACTTTCTAATCAAGCACTTTCTGAACTCCATATATTTATAAAAGTAATTAAAGATTAGCTTTATTAAATCGTCTGCAAAAAATTCGTAGCTCTTCACGATTATCTTATCGTGGCTCGACAATTCAGAACAGTAAGCCCATATAAATGATTAGGTAGCGGGCTACCTGTGTTTATTTAAGAAATCAAAAGCGTCACAACAAATTATTGTAAACCTGTGAAATGTTTATAATCCCAACTGCTGATATGACCAGCTGCGTGTTATTAATTATTTATAGATCAATTAATTAGCTACATATTACTGAAGTGATCGATAAGTAGCCAATCATAAATTACGAATCACTTTCAACAAAACCTTGAGAGCCAATTCTATATGAAACTGAAACGATGTGTACACATAAATATATTTGTAGACTGTGGGCAACACCTAATCAAAGTCAACGAAGTTTCTGTGTTTCTAAACTTAACAGTTTATTTAGGTATATAAATTATAAATAGAATTATTAATTCCTTTTTAAAATGTCATTCAACCCAAACCTGATTGGAAATTCCGACAAGTAGCGTATATTAAATTACAAGTGAGCTACAGCAACATTTGGAATGAAATGTATTTAACACTGATCAAAAGGAACAATTTCCTAGCATTTTAAATGAATTAAATCGTCAATTAGTTTTCGATTAACAGCTTTAACGAAATTACGATAAGTCAATTTGTGGACAAGCTGGCAACCGATGGTAGCTCCAAATTTAAAGCATTCTTACTCTTCAAATTTGTCAACCTTTTTAATTAATTTCCATCCGAGTCACCACCCAAAATCAACTTAAAAATACTTGAATGGCTTCTGATAACATCAGACCCAAACAAAAATTTCATTTTCATTTACTTTTACAATTTTAATGCGAGCGATGACCTGAAAGATTAGTTCAGCAAACACGAATTCAGCTAACACTTTCACACACCCACACACACACCCACACACACTCCGGCTCATATAAGCAAACTTTTCAATTGACAACTTTTCGTCTTTAGCACCCAAAAAAGGAAAGAAAAAACTTTTTACACCTGCAAATTCTAATCCACTTAAATGCTTAACAGAATTATCATGCGGTCGCTCAGCCACGCCCACAATGTTGGCAATCCAAAAGTGTGCCAGTAGCAACAACAACTTCTCGCCCACAGTAAAAAAAACTTCAATTAAATCTCGTTTTAAGTGAGGCTCAGACCCTAAGGGAAAAATTGTTTGTAAGCTGTCCCAAAATAGATGGGAAAAAAAACGAAAAAGACGAAAAACAAAAATAAATTTTTGCTTTGCCTCCGACTCGCTCGGCCATTGTCTGAAAATGCAAATTTGACCGAAAAAAGACAAAAGTGAATAATTATGCGGCAGCAAAAAAAAAAAAAAAAACATTTACACCTTCAATTGGGCTGAGAGAAAAAATTTGTTTTTTTTTTGGTGGAAACTTTGCCGCCCAACTGTACTTGATTCGTTTTTCATTCACTATTTTTGTATCTTGCAATTTTCGCACTTTCGCGCATTTAAAATTTTTGTGATGCAATTAATACGAGCGGCGGCAACGGAGAAAAGCGCTGCGGAAAAAACGGGTGCAAGAATTTTTTAATTAAATTTTGCGGCCGGACAGTTGAGTGAGAAATGAGCAGTGGATGGAGTGTGTGCAAAGAGTGGGAATGCGGGGGGAGGGCGTGTCAAGAGGAATGCACACTCGAGCGCAAAATATTTGTTAGCCACGTAATGCAATTTAGACTTGAATTGTACAAAACATAAGGAAGCCCACAAATGCTAAAGCAAAGAAATAAGCGAAGGAGAAGAGAGGTAAAAAAACAAACGCAAATCGCATGAAAAATTAAGTCAAGCGAAGCGACATTTTGAGCCGCAGGGCAAAGAAAAATAGAAAAAGAAAACATCTGCTGTAAAAACTATCAATCAAAAGACAAAATGTTGATTATTATTACGAGGGAGCGAAGCGTGCAGCTTAATTTATTTATTATTATTATATTTACTTGTGGTCTTGTGCATGTTAAACAAATCAATGAAGCGTTTGATTTGTTTAATTTGGAGGGGAGAGCAATTTGTGGCGGGGAGAGGGAGGCGAGCAGTTGCAATTTTACTTTTACTTTTGCCTTTAAATAATTCAGCAAAATTGAAAGTGCTTTGCCCGATGTTGCAGATTTTCATTTTATAGAAAAAAATTAATATTTCATTTTATTAAATATTAAATATGAATTGACAAATATTTTATGTCAATTTTAAAATATACGTTTTCATAGAAAATTTCGATAAAGTAAATTTTGAAAATGTTATAATCTAAAATAAAAAGAATGTTTATGTAAGCATCATTATAATATTTAAATAATTTTTAAATCACTAAAAAAAAGTTAAAATGGCCAAATTTGGAGCATTGACCTCCTTTGTCAACTATTTTTAAGTAGTTGCAATTATATTTTAGTTAGTAAAATAAAATTTACAATTTGTCATTTGTCATTGTTCCAGTTCAGCGTTGAACTTTCGTTTCGCACAACACGGCGTATGCGTAACATTTATTTAAAGCGCATTCAACCCGTCTCCGTGTGCGGCCCCTAAGAAAACAATGAAAATCTCTCACGCCCGCAAATAGAGTCACCTCAGAAACGTAAAACTTGTGAGTCTCAAAATTGAGTGCGGCCATAATTCATGATTATGCAAAAAGGTCAACAGCTTTGACTGGACCAAAGCGGCAGCCAATTGGGCGGACTGCCGCTTGGCTTTTGTTCCTGCTGAGGGCAGGGGGCAGGGGGCGGGAGCTGGGTGGTGGGTGGTGGGCTTACACTTTTTTTATGACGCGCCTGTCGCGTTGGCAAATTAAATTAAATGTCCGCCGGCGCAGAGAACGATTTTGTTGCTGCTAAAAAGGATGCGGGATTATTGTGCCTTCCTTTTTTCACTTTTTTTATATTATTTTTGTGCATTTTTATGCTTCTTTTTATGGGCAGAAGGGCTGGCAGCTTGACAGGCCCGAACGGGCAGACAGGCAAATTAATCAAACTAAACTGCCAAAGGATCAACAAGAGAATGATGAGCGGAGAAGTGGACGAGGGTATTAGGTGACACACGCTTCACGCACAATTTGTTGTTTAACGAGCATAAAAATGAGATTGAAAGTAGCTGGACAACTGATTGATAAAGCTAGCTGTCTCCTGTGCCCTGAATTGTCCTGCTTAGGCAACTCCTTTGGCAACTGGCTACCGCTTTACCCAAATATATTAATTATATAATTTAAGGCATTGACTCCTTACTTAACTTATTTTCTTTTCTTTTGCTCCTTGCAGCTCTATGCCGGCGCCAAGATGAGACGCAACAGCACTCAAACAGCGACCACGCCCACAAATCGACAGCTTTGGCTGCCGTCGCTGCTTTTGCTTTTAGCAGGCAGCAGCCGCACCCACGCCCAATGTCCCTGGCAGCGAGATGTACCCGATCTGCAGACGAGCTGCATCTGTGCCTATAATCTCGGACGCGAGCTGAGCGTGCAATGTGATCAGGTAAGGAAATTGTTATGAATTCAGGTATAGAAATATCTGTGAATACGCTCAATATTGTTTTTAGATTGAAATAACGAAACAAGAGATGAAATCCAAGCAAAAGAAAATATATATTAGCATATATTTAATTTTATAGATTTTATATAGAATTCTAAATTAAACTTCACAATCAAAATATTTTATAATTTCTATGGATTCCTGATTGCTGCTATCTTTATTTGTAAATGTTTTTCAGAGCAGTTTACAAATTGGGTTTATTTTTTCAAAATATATGTCAGAATTTACTAAGAAAAAAAATATATATATTATTTGCCAAGTTCATGGTAAATGCTGCTGATAAACTGCAAGCGCATATATTTCTATCAAAAGTAAAAAATAAAAATATTACTAACTTTATAAAAAAATATATTTTTTTAAATTTTAAAAGTAAATACTTTTCCAGTTTTTTAATATTATATTTATATATGTTATATATAACTATTTTTGCCATTTCAGGTGGAGTTCTCGCAGCTACTGGAAGCGATGAACAAATATGCGAGACTGAAGCCCGTCGATTTGCTTTATGTGAACAATGCGACAATTGAGGAGCTCCCAGATGAGATCTTCAGCAATTTGAGTCTGCACAACGTGCAGCTCTCGAGCTGCGGCATCAAACGGATTGCGAATGGTGCCTTCAGGGGCCAGGAGTCTGTGCTAAAGAATCTCAATCTGCAGGATAATCAGCTGAGCGAGGTGCCCGTCGAGGCGCTGCAAGTGCTGTCCAAGCTCAATCTACTCGATCTCTCGCGCAACCAGCTGGCCAACATACCGGACGATGCCTTTGTGGGCCTGAACAAGCTCTCCACGCTGAAGCTGAACGACAACAATGTGACCCTGGCACCGGGCGCCTTTCACGGCCTCGAGCAGAGCCTGAAGAATCTCAATCTGAAGGGCACGCGACAGCGTCGCGTGCCGGAGGGCATCCGCGGCCTCAAGAGTCTGGCCTTTCTCGATCTCTCGCAGAACGGCATCAAGGAGCTGCCCGGCGCTGGCGGCATACGTGTCTTCGACGGCCTGGATGCGCTCACCGCGCTCAACATGGAACGCAATCTCATCCAGAGCATTGCGGAGACGGCATTTGCGGGCGTGCGAAAAACGCTTAGCTCGCTGAGTTTGCTCAACAATTTGCTGGCGGAGTTTCCCATCGGCGCCGTGCACTCGCTGAAGGAGCTGCGCGTCCTCGACATTGGTTTCAATTTGCTCACCACACTGCCGGAGGCGGCGTTTCGCGGCAATCCGAGCATCACACTGCTCGCCCTCGACGGCAATCCCCTCAGCACCGTGCCGGAGGGCGCCTTCGCCCATTTGAATGCGACGCTGCGAGGCCTGTCCCTGGGCGGACGCTTTCTTCACTGCGATTGCAAGCTGCGCTGGGTTGCCGAATGGATACGCAACGGCGACCTGCAGGTCAGTCTCGGGGGCATATGCATTTTATCAGCTTGCAGGTGACATAAATCTTCCTCTATTCAGGTCACCTCGCGCGAACGCAATCCTCAGTTCTGCGGCACGCCGCCGCGTTTCCGCGACCGCGGCTTCTACTCCATACAGCCGGAGGAGCTGAGCTGTCCCGAAATTGCGGATGCGGCGCTGCGTGGACCTGTTGGCCTGGCCGATAATCTAAGGCCGACGTTCGCCTCGTCCGCGGACTCGGTTGAGTTTGAAACGGGCACGGGCACGGGCACTGGAACAGCTGCCAGCAGCGTGAGCAGCACAACGCCCACAACAACAACAACAACAACGTTGTCAACGACAACAACAACGACGACAGTGGCGCCAACAACTAGTTCCAGCTCCAGCACAGCGGCCAGCACGGTAAGTCTTGAACCGGTTGCTAAAGGCACCAAAAATGAACCGTTTTGAATAGGTATTGTGCGAACTTTAGATAGCGACTTTAATCCCGGCTTATATCAGTTTTATGTCTATTTTGAACCGGATATTATGAACTAATAACGAAATATACTTTAACCTATTTTTGACTACTCTTTTAAAAGGATTTATAGCACTCTGTGAACAATTAGAATACTGTGCAGCTTTATTCAATTTGCAGAGGTTTTTTAAAAAGGGTTTAAAGGAGTTGGCTTCAAGCCAAAACTCCGATCAGTTTTAAAACAAGCTTTCAATCTGTTTGGCAACGAGTTTTATTAACCGAACATGCAACAGACTTTAACAAGAATTGACAGAGTTTTTTAACTACACTTCAAGCAATTTTAAATGGAAATAAAAAACATATTTAATTCAATTAATTCGAATTAATTCAATTTCGAGCGTGTTTGATTTTCCAACTGAACACGAGCCAGTTTTAAGCCCTTTAGCCCTTCAAATCTTGAAGTTGTTATAAAAAAACACTTAAGCTAAATTATTTAAAGCGTCAAACGGATTTTAATATTTTTTTAAGTAAGAAATTAGTAAAACTTATGGGTAAGAACTGGTTATATTTTTTATTAAAATGCACAAAAAATAAACTGAGAGATTTATTAGTACTCACAGCTGGGCTACACAACAGTTAGCTTTAAGATTTTAATTAAAAAAAAAAATTTATATACAATTCCACACTAGCCTAGAGATAATCAATGGACTATGAAACACAGATAGTTCATTAGCTCTAACTGCAAAGCAGATATTGCTGGACATTTATCCTATACTACTATAATAGTATAGCTAGTTTATCTAAAAATAAACAAAATATATCGATAGAACTCTTTTCACAACTGCTTCCAAAAAAAGCAGGAAAAAAAACCACAATTTATGAGCGATATTCAAAGTGTCAGCAGTGACTTATGCGAACTCATCTGCATTGTTGTGTCTTTCCTTTCTATGTGGTGCCGCACAACAGACTCGTCCGCCCACCGCAGCGGCAACAACAAAAGCCACACGGGTGGCGTCCGCGCTGCCCACCGTGGGCGTCAATGGCACCGGCAGCGTTCAGGCCACGGCCATTTCCTCGACAAGCAGCAGCAGCAGCAGCAGCAGCAGCAGCTCCACACTGCATACGGGCGCTGGCAAACAGGCGCCCAGTTGGCGCCAGGGCGGCAATGCGAATGGCAACGGGAATGCCAATGGCAGCCAGCACAAACCGCAGCGACCGCCGCTGGTGCTGGGCTATCCGCCGCAGCGTGGCACCCGCATCGACGATGCCAACGAGGTGCAGGTGAAGCATGCGTTCCGACAGGACAGCTCCGTGATCATACAGTGGGACTCGGAGACGGCCAACATATTGGGCTTCCGTGTGGTCTATCGCCTGTTCGGCGAGAAGGCCTTCAAGCAGGGCCCGCCGCTGGAGGCCAGCGAGCGCGAGTTCAAGATCAAGAATGTGCCCGCCCAGGAGTGCATCATTGTTTGCGTCATATCGCTGGAGGAGCTGCACGTGACACCCGAAACGGTGCCGTATCAACAGTGTCGCGAGGTGCGCACCGTATCCTCGCAGACCTCCAACATGGATAAGATAACCATAGCGGCCAGTGCGGCCATTTGCGGCACCATCATTGTGGCTGTGATTGTGTTCATTGCGGCCAGCAGGTGAGAAAATGTGTTTGGCTTGTGGTTGGGGTTGGGCTACTTTAAAGTGTGTATAAGTAGAAGTATTTTGTGCTATCTGCACTTCAACATCATCATTATCAGCTCGGCCTTTCTCTAACGTATATTTCTTTCCTTTCTCGCTCCGCTCTATCTCGCTTTGGCAGGCGCTCGCGTAAACTGCAAAATAACCAGCAAAAGAGTCCGCTGCCAATTGGAGGTCTGCCCGTTAATTGTTGCGGTCCAACCGGTTCGCCAGGACCACTTGGCTCCATTGCCACGCTATCGGCGTTTAACAATCACAAGGTGAGTTTAGTTGCCAATTGGCCATAAAAAATATAGAGCGGTGTGTGTGGCGGGTGGGGCACCAAATATTGGCCTCAGGTTGTTGTTAAATTGGCCTGCGACTCGGAAATGGCCGCAATCGAAGCCAACAATTTTTTTTTACGGGCCAACAAATAAACATAGTAGGTAAAAAAAGGAAAGAATATTTATATATATATATATATATATATTTTTTTTTCTCTACATTCCCATTTGTCGAAAGTTAGTTGGCAAAAAAATAAATATTTATTTAGCTAACAATTGGCTTTAAAATATATTTAAATTTATGAGTTGGCGCTTTTTAAAAAAAATTCTTTTATTGCAGCATAAAACTTTAGAGCAAATTTTTTAATGTGAGAAAAACTATTAAAGAATGTTTAACAAACAAAGAAATACTTGCAAAGCTTTATGGAATTGAAATACAGAAAATAAATTGCATTTACATTTTGTATTTGTTACACAATACTTATTGATGTAATTCCCAATAAATATGTGTTGAACCCCACTGCAAAAATGAGAAATACGACAAAGGAAAAATAATATGGGCAAATGTTTAACGAAAGCAGAGTATAAAATACAGTTTAGTAAAACGACAAAGTGAGATGGCCTACAAAGTGAAACTTGTTACCCAACATTGGCTAAGAATATATATAATTTATATGATATTTATAAAACATATAAAACATATAATATATAAGAAATATATTTTACTACGCCCTTTTAGCATTTTTTTAAAAGTTATCAGCCATTTTAGAATATTTTCTTTATGATAAAATTTTCGAAAAATTATTCTCTCTTTATCTAGGAATGGGACCAGGTATCCGCGTACAGTGGACGCTCGATACCGCGACCACGCATCTATCCAGTCGAACAGCCCGACGATATGCGCAGTCATTTCTCCGGCATGCCCGGCAAGGTGGCCAAATCGAGGTGAGTAGTGTAACACTCGAGTCGGTGTGGCACAACATTTTGCTGCCTCAATCATTGAAAATGTTGCCAAAATATTTGCTTGATTTTTGCCATATTTTATTTGTATTTGTTTAATTATAATTTCATGTTTCATTATGTTTGTTATTTGCCCATGCCACAACGCACACACACCCACACACACACACACACACACACGCACACACATCTGGGTCTGCCAAACACAACAATCAAACTACCCTACGGCACACCACCCACTGCCACGCCCACTTCCAACCACAGCAGGTCCATAGCCGATGGGCAGTCGCAGCACAGTTTCTCGAATAATTCGCATCGCGGCTATTTGGGCAGCGCGTTTCCCACAAATCTGGTCAATTCGCGTCCGGAGCTGCGTCAGTCCCGCCAATCGCTGGCCGCTGCCTCCGAGCGCATGTCGCGCGCCTCCTACGCCGGCTCCATACACGGCAGCGGCAACGGCGGCGGCGGTGGCGGCATCAACGTTGGCGGCGGCATTGCTGGTGGCATGGGCGGCATGGGCGGCATGGGCGGCGCCGGCAGCTTGATGGGCATGAGCGGACTGGTTGGCCCGGGCGGGCCAGCGAGCATTGCGTCCAGCAATGCAAGACGCTCGCGTCCGCGCTCCAGATCACGCGATCAACTGAACACAACGCACATACATAACCATCGACCGGGAAGTCGGTAAGTAGAACGCAGACAAACAAGCGCTGCTCAAAGATGCTAACCCCGGTGCTGGCTAACAACCACAAAGACTGCATTCACACACTCAATTAACACACACTCGCACACACTCGCACACACGCTGGTGTCTGTCAACTAGCAGCTGAACACATGTCGCTAATTGCGAACGTCACACTTTCAATTTTTTGCGTTGAAAGTTTCTGAAAACGAACAAGTTTTTGTTTTTATTGTCGTCTTTTATGCTTGCCATTAAAGTTTATTAACAATTTGCGTCTATTCGCCCGCACCAAGCTCTCTAAAATACGACATAAAAATGGCATTAAGCATTGGTGTTTTATTTTCTAAATGCGTATCATCAGATTAACATTTCTGTTTTATTAATTTCGGTTGGTTTTTTGTATAGTGAGAGAGAGATAGAGATTATAAAATAGTTTCGATTTTAATCTTAGCTAACTGGATATACAGAAACATATTTATAGATGCATGAACAAAAAACCCAATAATTTAACTTTTAGCTATTTTAGGTGAAAGCTAAATATAAATATGCCAAATATATGATTTACATAGCTCTGAAGACATCTAATTCAAAAAACATAAAATTTCAAATACTATAAAAAAATTAAATAATAAATTAAACATTTTTAGGGAACTTCAGCCAAAAATAAGGCTTTAAGTTAAATACAAGATTTAATAAAAATGACAATTTAAATATTTACAACAACAGAAAATTTAAAAGCAAGTAAAATGCGAGAGAATACCCTTTAGAAATATTTTAGAGCTAGATATATAGATATAGATATTTCTTCCAACAATAGAAATAGTTTTCATTAGCTGGCGAATACGCAGATATCAATAACAATCGATTAATGTATCAAATGTACTTATAGCAAAAAGCAATAATAATTATATTAGGGATATTATTATAATAATTATAAGCATTGTTAGAACCAATATAATTAATTATTATTATTATTTTTATTATGTTTTTTTATTTGTAAATGCCATAAAAATAACTATCGATTGTTGTAGCGAGCTTATTCTTAAAATAAGTAAATAAGTAAAACGTAAAAGTAAAATTGCAATTGCATTTATTAAAAATAAAATCCATAAGCCCATAATAAGTGCTTTCAACAGCTTAATTATTGTATTTTTTAATTAGCCAACTCCCCTTCCCAAACCCCATGGTAACATTTAAGTAATCGAACACAACTAACTGTTAATTTAATTCCATTATTTCGCTTTTGCTGTTGTTTGCTTTGTTCAATGTTGTAAATTTGTTACGTCCATTTTATTTAATTTCGTTTCGACTTTAACAATTTTGCACAAGTCATTAACCGCACAACTTTCCACACACACACACACACACACTCACTGAGTAAATTGCTGTGCATTGTAATCGATCTTTATCCCCCCTCATTCCACAGATATTCGACAGCGGGCTCAACGCACACGTTAAACAATTATTGCGACACATCGGACAATTGGACCGATCACGATATGGATATATATATGGCGCGCAATCCGACAACGCGCAACGGTTTGGTGCCATTATGAGGGCGACTTATGTTATCCTGATATTTCAATGTTGTATTAAATTTGGATGGCATTTTCTGACAATATCTGACGCCGGCCATTGCAGCGGGTGGTGCGGGCGATGGAGCTGGTCGGCGTCGGCAGCAAAGGGCTGCAGCACAACAGCAGCAACAACACCAACAACAACAACAACATCATCGACACAGAAACAATCAGCAGCAGCAGCAACAGCAATTGGAGCAGCCATATCAACAACAGCAACAGCAACAACAACAGCAACAACAACGTTTACAAAACTACAATACACCGCAGATACAACGCTGCACCTCGCCGCCCGATGTGGTGCCGCGTGCAGCCAATTTCCATAATAGCAGCAACAGCCATGCGAGCAGCAACAACAATCAGCAGCAATCGCTGCTGCCAGCGTCGACAGCAGCGGCAGCGGCAGCGGCAGCAGCCAACGGCGGCATTGTTGTTGAGAACTATTTTAACGAGTATGAGCGTCAGGAGATCATTTATCATCCCACATGCAACAGCAATAACAACAGCAGCACGCCAGCAACACGTCTGGGCAGCCGCAGCAATGCCTTTCGTTTACAGTTAAACGCGGCGGCAACAACGACGAATGCAACGACTAATAATATTTTATATAGACGAAACAATTATTTTTTAGATGCAACTAATGCGCATACATTTAGTAATAGCTGTAACTGTACTTGTAATTGTAGGCTAAGCGAGCAGCAGCAGCAGCAACTGCAGCAGCAGCAGCAACAGACAGCAGCAACAACTGACAGCAGTCGCGTTGACACACAAACAGACGCATCCTTGGCGCCCAGCACCTCAGTGTCAAGCATCGAGCAAGTGCAGCCAGCTAAATATGAGCATGAGACAGCAACAACTGCAGCAGCAGCAGCAGCAACAGCAGCAACAGCGGCAACAGCGGCAACAGCAGCTGAGGCCTTGTCTGAACTGAACTTGACATTGGCTGACATTGACACGGACTTGGACTTGGACTTGGACATGGACACGCTTTGAGTGCAATTCACAGTTGTTGTTATTGCTGCTAACAATATTGTTGTTGCTGTTGCGGTTGCTGCTTTAGTTGCTGTTGTTTTTGTGTCCTAAACAATTTGCATACAATTTAAAAAAAAAGAAGCAAAATAATTCAGTTTACATAACTAAGCTTAACTATTTTTGTATGCTGTTTAAAAGTGCAATGAATACATATGTTAACCACACACACACACACATTATCTTTTGTTTGTGTACATAAATGTATCTCTAACTGTAACTGCAATTGTATCTGTATCTATAAGAGCGCTTTCCTTGGTTCTTTGTCGTTGGGCGCGTAGTTTTTGGTATAGCAGCAAATGTTAAGCAATCAAAGAACTAAAACGTAAGTCAATATATTATAAATGGTACTAATATATATACACACGTATATACACACACACACACACACACTTAATAGCTATTAAACAACTAAACTATAAAACAACTTTATTTAATATAGCATAGAACAGAAAAAAAAACAAAAAACTCTTGCAAACAATTAGAAGCTACGGTTAGACAAGCATAGAAAACTAAAATATATATATAAATAAATGATTCTTATGGCATTTAATGACTGTATATTATATTTGTATTTCATTGACTAGCTGAAGTATTTTTTTTAAGTAAAAAGTAAAGCTATTTTTTTTTCTTTATATTGAATATTCCAACTGATTTTAATACATAAAAATACATTTTGAAATTTGTAAAGATAAATGAATATTGAGTTTTAAAAACATTAATAAAATTTAAAAATTTGTTATGCATTTATATTTTTTCCCCATTCTGAACAATTAAAATATTGCTGAATAAAAATAAATCAGCGCTCAAGAGCAGTCAGAAAGTATTATATATATTTTATTTACTATGCTTGTCGCACGCAGTCAATAAAAAAAAAACATAAAAAATGAATAAGAAAACATTCTAAAAGCTCTAGAAAACGGAGCATTCCACTGCCTTGAATTTTACAAGTAAATTATGAGAAACTGCGTTTTCTCATATTTCTGCTTAAAATTGGTGTCATGCAATTTTTTATTTGCAGTTTTGATTTAGAGCCCAAGAATTAACTTTTTGTATAAAAGCTTCAGTCGAAACGTTTGTGTGCTAAGTTTATACTTATAACAAATAATTGTTTAATTTTTATGTTTAATTATAATTTTATAGTGAGATTTTAATAAAATAAAATGACTATAATAAAATAGATTAAATGTTTTTGAGTTGAATTATTAATTTTATTCCTTTTGATTTTTTATAATAACTGAAAATAATGGTTAGTATATTATATTATATTTTAAATATTTATTAAATTTGTTTTCTGATATTACGTTTTTACCTGATTTTAATTTTGGAAAGTATTTTTGAGTCATTTTTTAATTGTAATTTTGGTTTTAATTTTTTTTCTTTTTGTATCCCATTCAACGCTTGTTGTAAATCTATGTACATAATTGATAGTCCTAAGTTTTCGAGTTGAGTTTCAAACAATTTTAACGAAGGGATTTGCCCGAGCGCAAATCCGAGCGAACACAGTTGACAGTTAACAATATTTAGTGCCCATGGACAGGGTTTTGGTAAACAAAAAGCCAAGCCCACAACGTCCATGTCTGGCACTAAATACTTAGCGAAGTAAGGCAAAAAATATCTATTAGAATTCTATTTAAGAACCAGTTAAGACGACGCTTTGAGCATTAGACAAGTAAACACATTTTAGATGGAAAACGGGAGCAATTATTTAGAACAACAACAATAAAATTATAAATATTAACCATATGATGAATGTAAAACAAATGTGGGCAATAAATTGTGAAAAAGACAAGAAGAGAGAAAGAAAACACCCAACAATTTTAGGCATTAATTATAAACTAGAGCAAATGCAAATGTTTCACTTGTAAAGTAAGCAAAATAGTTAAGAAATTTATGTATCGACAACTCTATTAACAGCAGAGATATCGACTATAGTTAAATTTAAGAAGTTTAAAATCAAATTTAGTATTATTAACATGATTACAATGAATTAAATTAATAAACTGCCTTAGCACCAGCGAGAAAAACTTTTGAAGAGTTACGAAAATGCGAAGAAGAAGAAGCACGTGCTTAGTTTAGCAGCACTTTAGAGAACCGAGATGAGCTAGACTTAATGGAACTCTGTACATAACACAAATACTGCCAAACATAAATAGAAAATCACGTGACTTTATGACACATTTCAATTTTTTAGTTCCATTTATCTATAAAATTGAATTTTTTTGGTTTTTGATAATATTTTCGTTATTTTGAATATGCTTGGCAAATGTCACGTTGCAACCCCACACGAAAGGTGATATTGACAAAGGCTCATCTCTTAAAACCAACCACAAACGACACCAAAAACGATAGATCGTTAACAAAACAAAAAACACCACCCGATTTTAGATTATAGAACGGAATGAAGTTACTCTTTAGCCATAAATGTGCGTTTAATTGTTAATATATTCACAAAAATGTTAACTTTGCGGCTTCAACATAAAAAAACAAAAGCAAAAACTTAAGTATTAGCAAAAGTTAATTAGAGACAAATTTTTGACAATTTTGTTTGTTGTATTTGAAACACGTTTTTCGTTTGTGCGCATCAAGTTCCGAATAAAGCATATTTTTGTTAAGGTCTGACGAATTTTTAATATAATATAATGGATTGGTTTTGGCACTCACCCGGGCACTGTCAGCGAATTATCCCACATCAAGCGCAACTGACGCGTAAAGGCCGCCCACAGCTGCGCCATGCCCTCCAAGCTGCCCAAGTGGGCGTGGCAAGTGGCCAACAGGCAGCTGAGACGACAGACCAAAGAATCGGCAACGGCGCTTTTAATCGTCATGCGATCAAACTGCGAAAAGAAAATTTTATAAATTAACTATAAATTATAAATAAAACGATTTATGTGTTAGGAAATTAAGAACAAACAGTGGAGGTTTAATAACACTTTGTTTATCAAAAAAGAAATTAGGGTTAAAAATAATTTTTATATTTTAAACTTTTTTTTTAGGTCAATGGAAATGAATTGTAAAAAAAAATGTTATAGATAGTAATTCACATAAGTTCTTTAAACTTTGCTAGAAGATGTTAAATTTATTGGGATAACAAATATTTTCTCATGCCCCGAACCCTTTGAAAATGACTGAATAGGGTATAATGGTTTTGTGCAAATGTATGTAACGGGCAGAAGGCGGCATCTCCGATCCCATAAAGTATATATATTCCTACTATAGTTTTTTGACATTAATAAAAATACATATGTCTCGGAGGCGGGTTACCCGAGAAAATCCATATCTCCCACAATTTTAGAGCTTACTTGTTTCGCATGATATCTTAGACAAACTGAGCAATCGGAAGCAGGCAAACAGACAGACGGACAGACAGCTGGCCATGTCGACTCGCTCTTAACACTGATCTAGAGTATTATTTTCGATATTTGGTAACAGATAAAATTACCTTTGGCATGGGCTTGGCGTAGGGATACAAAGCCATTGCGGGATGCATGTCGGGAAACAAATAGGCCAACAGCTCGGTGAGTTCGCTCTCTGTCATGGGTCCCGGCAGACGCTTGGTGAGGCCCGACTGCGAGGGCAGCTCATAGCTGCGCTCCTTACGCGTGGTCAGCGTGTGCTCGGTGAGTTTGTCCAACGGATTTGTGCGCTCGGCGCCGCTGCTGATGCCCGAGAAGTTGCGACCCACATACGATTCCAGGGAGCGCTTGACCTTGCCCACCGCCTGGTAATCGCGCAGGCAGTCGCTCAGATAGGAAAATGCCTCCACGGATAAGTAGATCTTGCCCAGCGGCGCCTTGGAGGGCAGAAAGTCCGTGCGCTGTTCGCTGTCAAAGACGACAGTCTCCGATAGCTCCGGCCACGTGTACACCAGGTAGCTTTCCGTGCACGACTCCGGCGCATAGCCATGAGGCAGCGCGTAGAATTGTTGCACATCCAGACGCTCCACGTCGCCATCGATGGCAATGTCCTCGGAGCTCAGACCACGATCGAAGGGCACATACAAAGGCATGCGAATGCGCACCGCATCCAGCGAGTAGGTGATGCGCACCGACACCCTGGCATCCTGGCTATACGCAGCGGGCACCTTGTCGTGGAAGACCGTCAGCAAGTCCATCAAATAGCGACACTCCGGCGGCGCCTGCTCCAGCCCAATGATGCGGAAATTGGTGCGCAAGGCGGGCGCCATGGCGACGCCCGTGTAAAAGTTCCACTTGGGATCGTACAGCTGCACAAAGATGGGCACCACGCTGGCCACCTCGGCGGCCACGACGGCCGCGGCGCTCAAAAAGAAATTGAACTCCGACGTGGACTTCATATAGTTGCTGGCCGCATTCGCTGGATGCAGCACCACAAAGCGACGCAGCCCGTAGATGCGCGCCAGCGTGTGCAGCTCGCTGGAATTGCGAATAGGCGGCCCAAAGCTGTTCCCGCTGCTCATCAGGTCGTGGTGGCAATTCGTGCGCTGCAGGCAGCCGCCGCTCAACTCAGTCGCCGCGGTCGCTGTCGCTGTCGCTGTCTGCGCCTCGTAGTACTCGACGGCGATGCCGTTGCGCAGCATGTCCAGCGTCTCCGACTCCACGTGCCACTTGCAGCGAAAGAGCTCCTCCGGCTGCAGTGGGACGCCAACGTCCACGGCCACCTCCCACTTCTGCAGCAGCTCGCCAAGCTGCGCGTTGAACACCTCCCAGTCGGAGTCGGCGCTGAAGTTCTCACGATAGAAATCGTTGTCATCTATTTCCTCGGCCATTCTTTCTTGCCTAATTCGTATCAACAAACAAAGGACGAACGACAAGCGAGCAACAATATGCAAGTAAATACTGCCAGCTGGCCTGGCAGAGTTGCCACCTTGTTGCAATCACATATATGGCTGCTAGAGATGGCACAAGACTCATTGCGATGAATACATGTTTTTTTTTCTTTATAGAAAATCATATCAATAAAACGTTTATATTTAAAACTTTTTTCACAATCTTCACGAGTGCAATTTAGAGAAAATCGATATAATAGATATGGATATAGACATATCTAGCGTTCAGACTACTCTAGTATTTAATTTTTGTTGGTGGTAATTAACATATCATCATTACTGTGTATTAATATCATTTGAATAAATTGTATAGTTTGGGATGATAATTTTTTCAAATTTAATTATGAAATAACAAGCTGTTTTATTTACCATTTTTTTCTATTAAATTTGTGATAATCTAATAAAAAAAAATATCGCATAGTGAAAGAGACTAATATTTTTTGTTTATTAATTTAATTATCAATTCAATTGTCTGACTGTGCTAAAAACCCAATATTCCTTCAATTCATACACATATTAACATTTTGCCTAGCTAGTACTTAGTATTAACAACATACTACGCATACGCCAGCGAGCGTTGCCAGACTATGCACGTCGCAAGCCACTTCCAACACAAAACGCATTTTTATCGATTTCTGCCTATCGCATTGCAGGTAAAATATCAACACAACATGCGGCGAATGGAAAACAGGAAAAGTATGTATATAAACAAAACAAGTGGGAAAATGAATCAACGACTAAGTATTTAAAATATGTAACAGGAAGACGGCCAGGCGGCACGCGCTTCGTGTGGGATCCGGCGCCCACGAGGCTCTTCCTGAAACTGTGGCTCGAGAACATCGAGGGTTTGCGCGGCACGCGAGTAAACACGCACATTCACCGGGAAATGGCAGAGAAAATGCACAAATACGGCCCGACTCACATTGAGATCAAGGCCAAAATGGACAACATGACCAAAAAATACAGGTGTGTAACAAGTGAGAACTTTGCAGTCGGGTGTAACCGACTGCTCAATACTCGTTCGCAGCGCCACAGTAAAAAGCAGTTGACAAAAGTCCTAATGGTTATTACCCCGAAGCAGTTGCCTTCAAATTGTAGTTTGGGAAAAATATAGATTTTTATAATTTTTGTATCCTACATTTTTGACATCCTCAGTCTTCTGTAGTCTACCTGGCAAACTTGGTGACGTGCTTTAAACTGGGAAAGATATAACTTCAAAACTGTAGGAGCTATCGATTTATGCCAATTTGTCAAGCCCCCAGTGGGAGTATCCGAAAAATCGTAACACTTTATCCGATTCCGGTGCACACGAGCATATATTCCAAATTTCATGTCGCTAGCTTCAATATTGGCGATAAAAATTGCGTTCATACGAACATTGCTCAAATACAATATACTCAGCTCACTTCGCGAGCGCGTATTACAAAATAATACTCTACTAATTGTATGCGCTTTCTTTGCAGAATAGAAATGAATAAAAATCGCAATACTGGCGAGCCATCGAAATGGGAACATTTTAGTCTGGTGCAAGAAATATTGAAGGAATCAAAGCTGGTCAACTTGAGCCTGTGCATGAACGACAGCTTTGGTACTATACTCGACAAAAGTCATCAACAATATGCAGCACTAAGTTGTCATATAAATTACAGACTTTTCGCCGCTGGAGGACTCCGACAGCAATGATTCAGCCGCCTCGCAGTACGGTTGCGATCCGCCAACCACAGAGCACACTGAGCCTGAACCACCAGGGAGCCCTGAAATAGCCGCTTCCCTCAGAAGCGACTCGGCTTACTCGGCAGAAACTTATGCGCCGGCACAGGCAAACGATCGTATCTTGGAAATAGAGGAGGCCAAACTGGCCGTACAGAGAGAAAAACTGAAAGTAATGAAAAACATTGCCGACGAGCTGTCCGCTATACATAGGGATTTTCTCAAGGCATACAAGTTTAAGTGATCATCCATCAAGTCGGCTATTGTGAGCAAAAATTGGCTTGTTTGTAAATCTTTCCACAAACTCTGCCTTGGCTATTAGCAAAAGTTTCCGATTACTATAAATTGACAGTTGTACAAAATGCAAAAATTCCAATAAATTAATTGTTATATTAGTGTTAATTCTGTTGCTGCATTTTACTTGAATTAAAAATATGAACACGAACGAAATTAATTTGTTACTATCATTTGATCATTTGAAATATATTCGCTAGCTCTTAAATTTTCCTAGCTATTATAGTTATCAGATCAATATGTTTGGCTAAATCGAATCAGCTCGTCGACCTGATCAATAATATATATACTTTATGGGGTCGAAGATGCCCCATTCTGCCTGTTGCATACATATGCATTGAGCTAATAAACCCTTTTCGCTCATTTTCAATGTGTTCAGGCTATAAAAAGAATTCGCGCACTCTGGCAACGCCCAAACGTAAGCTGATCGATAAATTCACAGATATGCAAGAGTTTGTCAGGTGGCAGCTCCGCGCAAGTTTAACACGTTCGTCCGCGCTTTAATTCCTGTGATGTTTGTTTTTAATTGTAGTTTAAACCTGCCTTTAAGTTAATCTAAAGAACAACACTTGATTTTTAACCTGCCCAGGTTAGTTTTATAGCATACTTAAACTTTATCGCTCGCAGCAATTTTGTTTGTTTGGTTGTTTTTATTAATTTACATCAATCCATTCTCACTATTTGCTGTCGCGGGGGCTTTGCTTAAACGTAAACAAACATGTCACGGCTTAACCCACGATGAGGGTGCCCTCGTCGGGGAACTCGTGGGTGGGCACTTCCAGATTCAGTGGCGCCGGTCCCTTGCGGATGCGCCCGGAGGAGTCGTAGTGGGAGCCGTGGCAGGGGCAATAGTAGCCGCCATAATCGCCGGCATTCGCGATTGGGACGCAGCCCAAGTGCGTGCAGACGCCGATGACGACCAGCCACTGGGGCTTGATGACGCGTTGCTGCAAGGGAAAGCACGGGTTATAGCAAGCATATTGGGAGACTCTTATCTAAATGGTTGATATACGCACATCGTCCGTCTCGGGGTCGCGCAGCTGCGATGTGGGCACGGCCCGCTCCACCTCGATCTCGGACGGGGTGCGGTGGCGAATGAAGAGCGGCTTGCCGCGCCACTTGAACGTCACCGACTTGCCCTCGGGTATGTCGCCCAGTTTGATTTCGATCTTGGCCATGGCCAGCACATCGGCCGAGGCGCTCATCGAGCTGAGGAAGGTGTTGACCAGGCCCTTGGCCGCATAGACGCCGCCAACGGCGCCGGCACCCACCAGCATATAGGAGAAAGCCTTGCGCTCCTCGTTGGTCTCGCTGCGGCGGCGCGCATCCTTCACCGAATCGCGGCGGTAGGGCGTGAAGTCGGGCACCTGCAGATCAGTGTGTGCCTGTCGCGTGGCTGCAAAACCAAAGGACATGGATTAAAATGGGATCAAATGGGGTTCCCTTGTAAACATGGCCACACTCAGTCGCCAATCAGCTGTTTGCCAGCGAGGTTATGTTGAAATTACGTAAGGAAATTCGCCACTTAGGCCATTTGGCCAAGGTAAACATTGCGAAAATCTAATTTCCTCAAGTGTTAGCGCTGCTCCGCTCACAAATTTTGGGCGCTGGGCTGCATTATGTAACGGCAGCTGTCGTTAATCACTTTTTCTGTAGCTTACCAACGGCGACTCCGCTCGCCCGCAGGGTGTTGGACAGCGCCTGTGCGCTGGCACGCACGTAGGCGCAGGACGCGGCTTTCATCATCTTGTGGTTTGAGTTTTACTGCTATTTCTATTTGTTATTGTATCGAAAATCTCGTCTGACGAGACCTACGTCGTCCGTCTGCTTTGCTGTTGCTGTGAAAACCAGAGTGACCGAGTGCTGCAAACGCGAAATTACCAAAAAGTTGGATTTAGAATACGTAAACAACCATTTTTTTTTTTATTAGAAATATACCTTCACTAATTGTCGTTTTCCACAACAAATCACAATATGTATTCGATCGAATGGAATATTGTACTGTTTGTATGACAACTATAAAATATTTCTTTAATGTCAAAAAAAAAATACTATGCATTTAAAATTCTGTCGTTTTGTCATCACTCAAAATAACGTTAACGCAACGTAACGCAAACGGGGCTACGTTGACCAGTTGATACGTTGGGAAGTGATGTTGGCTGCGCGCAGGAACTGACTCACTTAAAGTTGGCTGCGTGCGCAATTTAACTCACGCGAAAATAAAAGCCCGCGCAATTTGAATTGCCAACAGACAAACTTAAGCGAAGTTTATTTTTATATATTTTTTAAAATAATTTATATTTATATTTGCGATCTGTCTTTTAACAACTTAAAGTCAATTAATGCTTTAAAGTACATTACAGATTTGGCTGAGTTCCCATAAACTCAAACACTACATTTTACTAAGTTTGTTAGTTTTATAAAATTTTAATTTATTTATCTGTGTTGTATATAGACAATGTGTGTTTATATCTAAAACACTTTTTTACGATATGTTTCTTTTGTTGCGGCTTAATCAACCATATTTCTATTGGTTTTTTTAACTATTCGATATTGTTTATTATGGGAGAATGGATTCTATGCCGATTTTCACTTAAATGTAATGTGTATTCATGGATTAACAGCTTAGAACAATACAAACGTATTGTTTGTTTATTCGTATTCTTCCACAGTTGCCACCTCGATGAAAATGCATGCCTATTTTCCAGCTAATAATCCTCAACATCCCCCCCACCCGCTGAGTGGCATCAGGTAAGCAACCCCTTTAATGAAAACTTTTCCCTCCTAAATTAGTTGCTGCAACAATTTAGCTTTCGCAAAAAGAAAAGGGTTTTCTTTGGAAAACCGGTTGTGCACCACCGAAAAACCCACCACCACCACATCAGAGTTTTTCCGATTGCATTCTGCTCTTCCGACTGAGCCGCGTGATGTCATTGCTTACAAATCTGCGCTTTGAAGTTCTTTGCGAGAAACTTCAATAATTGCCCAAGCATGCGTTGGGGGTGGGGCTAAAATTTCCATTTAACTTAATTAATAAGAGTTGTTCAAAATTATGCCAAAAAAAAAAGAATATATGCAAATCGTTTGTTTCGCTCTACGCTGACCTCATCGCGTTCAACCACAAAACAATAAACAATAAACAATAAACGCATAAAATGTCAATAAAAAAATGCATAAAAATGAGAAACTCGGCAAAAAATAAAAATACGCATTTTTATGCGCATAAAAGTAGGCAACAAAATATTCGCTAAACTTTAAACCAAATCCAAAACTGGAATAAAAAACCGTACAAAAATAAAAACAACAACGACAACAAAAAATAAAGCTGTAAAAAATGCGGCAACGCGCAGCCGGCAAAAGTAATTCCTTTGGCGCCAGGCCTGTGATTATCGAAAGTAGTTCTTTTTGATGTCGAAAGTTTTTGCCTCCCTCGCCGCCAGCTCCCCTAACCACCTACCCCCTCCATGCGCCCGGCGCTCGTCGGTAGGTGGCGTTGCGAAAGTGAAAGGCGAAATTCCGCCCAGCGCCCATTTTCAGCCTGGCAGCAAGGCAATCTGCGCACATAACGGCGCCTCTATGTACTTACCACGACACTTACACACACACACACACACACACACACACACACACACACACACACACACATACACATACACTCTATAGCATTCACATAGAGGCGCACGAAAAGTGCGTGAGTCTTCGGGCAAAACAACAAATGCAGACGGAAATCTTTGCAGCTGCAACGAAGCCAAAATACTCTGAAAATACTTGAGCGTATATTTAAGATGTGAATACATTTTACATGGGGTGAAAATCTTAGCAAAAGACCAATTTTGATGCTTAAGAAGAAAGCTGTAATGCTGTATTAAAGTACGAATGGAATGAAACATAAAAATCGTGTGAAATGAAACATTTGGAATAGCTCACTTAAAATAAAACATATAGAGGCGAATATATGGAATGGCATGAAATTAAATTGAGCATATGGAGTGGAACGTATGGAATTGAACACAAGCAATTAAATTCGAAAAAAATATGCATTTTATTTTATGGAATATTGGCAATATGGAACTTATGTACATTTGGGAAATATGGAATGGAACAAATATTATGCAACATATGAAATGCAGCATATTAAATTGAGTAAATGTATTGGAATGTATAGAATAGAATACGTTAAGTGAAAATTCAGGAAACGTGCAATTTTCTATACGCAATGTATGTAACGGAAAATATGCAACATGTGGAATGAAACATGAAACATGCAGTAAATGAAATATAAAAACAAAATTTGAGCAAATGAATTTAAACATGCGAAATATTATGTTAAATGGAATGCAACTTATTGAATGGAACATGTGAAATATGGAACATGTGTCAATTCAATTCAATTATGTGAGAAAGTAGAAGACAGAATTAAGAGAAAATGTTCACTTATCAGTGATAAATAAGAATGAAAGCTTTACAAAGACATAAATGAAAATGAAATGAAAATCAACAAACTTTTTACCCGTTTTCATGCTCAACAAACCCTATCAAATAGTCGACTGCGCCCCCTGTGGCGAGTGTATTGCAACAGCACAGTTAAAACTATGCCGCGTAGGCGACGCAGCAGCAGCAGCCGAGAACCAGAACCAGAACCAGAATCAGAACCGGAAAGCAGCTCCCTTTTACTCAGCACGCCCTGCCCACACACCCACCCCGCCTGCTGGCGATAACTGCGTTACACTTTTCAGCAACTTTTACATTGGGCAATGGCGCCAACTACAACAGCAGCAGCAGCAGCAGCAGCAACAGCAACAACAAACAGCAGCAACTGCTTTTGCTGCCTATTTTTCAACTCCCACCTCCACAAAGCCAGCGCCAAGGGCTGTCCCAGCTCCACTTTGCTGTATATGTGTGTGTGTGTGTGTGTGTGTGGCGTGTGCAGCGTTGCGGCTGCGGCTGCGGCAACAACAACAACAACAACGACGACGACGACAACAACGACGACAGCAACATTGCCTGCTCCAGCCGCTTATCGCAACATCAGCCAAGCATAAAGCTCAATACGCACACCCACCCGCACCACCAACCACCCAACCAACAAAAACAACTACAACAACAACACCCCCCCTTTGGCGAAAGTTGAAAGTGGAAAATTGTGCGTGGCAGCCAAAAGTTTCAGCTGAGCCGAGCTGAGCTGAGTGACGGCCTCCTAGCTGACTGACTGACAGTCGAGTCGGGCTGACTGACGCCCATGCACAACGCAACACCCTTTGCCTGCCACCTGCCACCTGCCACCCGCCAGCCGCCAGTCGCCCCCTCGCTCCTGCCCCTAGAATACCTTGCCATGCAAAACCCATTTACTCCTTGGGCGGCTTCTCTGAAAATTAAATGAATAAGCAGCTCGCTCTGTGCATCGCCAAGACGGAGGGCGTGGCAGGAGAGAGCGGGTGGGCGGGAGGGGGGGGCTGTGTGGCATAGCTTGTGGCATGTGCAGCCTTTAAGTTGGCTTTGGCAGCACTCTGGTCCCTGGAGCCGCCGCCAAATGTAGCACAGCTGGCAGTCATTTTGCGCTCTTCTCGGTTTGCATTTAAAGTTATTATGCCGTGGGCCACGATTCAGTTTGGGTCTATATATTTCATATATATATATATATATGTATATTTATATGTGTGTATTTGTTCTTTTATTTGTTGGCTTGTTGTTGGCACATGCTTAGCCAGGCTAAGTTGTTGCCCGGCTAAGGACTTGTCTGCACGTCGGCCCTTTGGCTCGGCCCGGATTAGGTGACCATGACAATTGGTCAACGGGCAACGAGCAACGGGCAATGGTCTGTTTGTTTTCAGCCTTCAAAGAAATCTCTACATCTCCCTTCTCCAAATGACGTTTAAAATCAGCAGCCCCGCAAATTATGCGTTCATATTTTATAAACAAGTTTCGAATGTGCCCGCAGGAAGATCATAAATCTTTTCTTTGGGCATATTAAGAAAAAGAAAAGAAATAATTGTTTCATGAAAAGAAATAATTACGTGAGCATTTTTAATAGAATTCTCTGTAATTTTAAATATATATTCTATTATGCATGCATATATAAAATCTTTGTTCGGCTTAAACTTCAACGCTCAGCCCAAAATGAGTTGCCCAAGAAACAGAATTTTTTGTCTTAGATCCCTTTTGAGATGTGAACTTTTTAGAGTATTTTTCTAAAATTATTGCTGCAAGTTTAACTATTGTTTAAAGAACTATTGTTTCAACATACAAATTAATTTTTTATTTTTTTCCATATTCATAAATCCCATTCATTGGGATGGAAAAAAAGAGAGATGTTTTTTAAAGCTCAAAAAGAGATATACATATATATAAAAAGATATATATATGAGAAATTTTTTTGAAGAAATATATTTCTTAAAACAAATAACTATTGTATTTTTGATCCGTTTTCATAGAAATATTTTTGTTAACAGAAAAAACTATTTTATTTTTGATCCGACTACCTTTAAACTAATTTAGATTTAATACGATTTTTTTTCGACTGGAAAATGGTTTGAAAAGTGATCGGCAATATTTTCTAAAAAATAAATTGCTCGCGCAAAGCCGGGTAACACCAAGCTAGTGGTATTTCAGTCGTGTGGTTTTTAAAGAACGGGATTTAAAATTATTCAAAAAATTCATGAAAATGAATATACATAAAAAATTTCAAATATATATGTATTATATATGCACATAATTTTTTTTTATTCTTTAACTAGTTTAAAATCTTTTTTGTAGTTTCTAAATTTGAAATTTCCTATATTTTGAAATTTTGATGCATTTCGCAAATTGTCGAAAATAATTCAATTAAAAATATGTTTTTTGTGTACGAGTTTGCCGATCAAACTATTTAAGGCGAATGCCTTAGAGCTCGTCTGCGACGATCCGGCCGCAGGTAGCCTCCTTGGCCGGCTCTGCATCCTGGCAGTTCCAGGCTGGGACGCTTCGGATATTTGGTCGCCGGGCGCAATTGATGTAGCTGGTTTTTCCATCGCCCTTGGCAATGTCGGCCAAGAATTCAGTCAGGCCAGCCTTAGAGAATGAGCCCTTGAAATTGGAATGCAGCGACTTTCTACAGTTGACCACGGCCAGTGCTGGATAACTCTTAATCCTCAAGCCCTTCTCCAGCGCGGGCTGTTGGCCGCCCTCTGTCCAGATCCAGCCCCAGCTCTGCTCCTGAAACTGGCCGCCCACTTCGCGCAGAATCTCGAGCAATTTATTGCGGCACTTGGCATTGCAGTCCGGCAAAGGCGGCAGCACGGCGATCATGCACCAGGACTTCTCCTCGCAGGCGCTGTACAAACGCAACTCCTCCGTCAGCTCCAGCACGTCCACGCTGCGCACAAGCTTCGCGTGCTGTTCCTTGGCCCAGCTAACGATGTCCGCTGCAGTGCGTCCGCCAGCGTAGTCCCGAGCATCGCCCGGCCGCTTCGACTGGGCCGGAAAGTACTTGATGGTCGGGTAGCTGCGCACATTCCACTCCAGCGCCTTGTTGTTGTGCACGCTGGCATCCAGGGCGGCCAGCTTGATCGTGTCCTTCAGCTCCTGGGCCACTTTGGACCAGTCGGGCGCCAGACTCTGGCAATGCGGGCACCTGGGCACATAGAACAGCACCAGCCACGGGTTCTCGGAGTTGAGTAGCCGCTCATCGAAGCTCGCGGCCTGCAGCTCAGTGACGTCGCTGTCGAAGCTAATGCCGGCAACTTCCGCTTGCTCCGCCAGCACCTCATCCGTTGCCAAATCCAGCTTCCTCTTGATCTCGGCCAGGGCCGCATAGCCCATGGCCTTGGCCAAACGTGGCCCAAAGTAATTGAGGGGCTGCGTCTTATCAATGCCGTAAAGTTGGATCATCGGATAGCCGCGTATGTTATATGCGGCTGTCAGCTCCGACTGGCGCTCGCCGTCGACGGCGCCCACTTTGACGACGCCCTTGAGCGCCTTGGCCAGCTTCCTGTATTCGGGGCGCAGGGCGTGGCAGTTGCTGCACCAGACCGCATAGAACTGAACGATCCAAATGGCATCGTCCTGCAGCACCTCCTTGTCAAAGTTCTCCGTTGTCAGCTCCACGACGCCATCTGGCGACGAGTAGTAGATTACCGACTGGGCGGCAACGATCACGATTACCGTTATCAGGCCACCGCCACCCAAGAGCACCGCCAGCTTAATGTGGTCCGGATTCATTGTTGTTGCACCACGCGCGATTGGCAAATTATTGTAAAAATAGAATCGGAAAAAATTATTTAAATTCAATATGTAATTTTATAGAAAGTCAATTGTGAACACATGAATTTTCTATGAACGTTTGAATTCAACTAATGCCAATGTTCACTGATGTTCGATTATTTGAGCGAACGCCTGCTTCGATTGCTTGTGGAGACTTTTAGTCTTATGGTTTTTGAAAACATTTTTTAATTTTTATTTTACTGTGTTTACAATTTAAATAATGGGTAAATTGAGTAAATTGTGGGATTGAAAATCAGTATTTAAATTATGCGTTTTAGTTATAAACCATCTTAGACAGAATCCTTCTTATTCGCCGAGAACAGCCATATATTAGATTTGGAAGGGATTCTGAGATCTTATCAACTATTTGAACATACTTAATTCAACTACTTTTGGGCTATTTAACATGCCCTTATTGCACTTGATATTTAGCCGATTCTTTCTAATATATATAAATTAATTACTGCATTTGGTATAGATATCCTTGAAGACTCAAAAGTTGTTCATACAAAAACATATTTTTCGACCGATAGCTTGCTTTTGGAGCTACAGGCTATAGCAGTCCGATATTGATAAGATTTTGCGTATATGTTGGGAGCATAGTTACACTCCCAATTGTCGAGTTTGGTGACGTTATCTTGAAAAACAAAAAGTTTTTCATAAAAAAATTTAATATATTGATCAATTGTTCCTTATGGAGCAGTCCTATGTTTATACCAAAAACTCAGTTTTTGAATGATCTATGATCTATGGGATCTAAGATAATATATTGATCCGATCCAACTGACTTTGACATACCTATATTCTGCTGCAACAATAAGATTGATCTAGGCAAAGTCTTTAAAACCGTATAAAAGCAGACAATAAACCCTTTTTCTTGCCACTGATCAAGAATATAAATACTTTATTGGCTTCTGTGTATTAAACATTTTCTGAAATAATTATCATACCCTCTAAACCCTGTAAACTCTTTCTCGAAGTGAAACAACCATTTTGTGTTTTTGAAATGTCCATCCATCCATTTTGAGAAAGTTTGTCCGATCATCGGCACTTTTAGGCATTATTCTAAAACATTTATGGTTTTCCAAAAAATAATACATTTTTTCCAGTTTTCGTTTTTATCCAATCTTATTGTTTTTTTTTTATCATATTATACCAATTTATTATTTTATCTCTTTTGGCCTGTTTTTTTTCTATTGAAAGAAAACTCTCTACCAAGAAAAAAAAACTCTCTACACTTTCCTCCATCTCCCGCCTCAACTTGCACTTTAAACTTTGTTGACATTTTTCAATTTGCGGCAACTTTCAAGCTAGAAACTTGAAAGTTTTTCTTTGTAACAGCCTAAAAAAAATATGTGTACAAAAAAACTTTGCTAGAAGCTAAGAAAAAAAAAGAAAGAAGAAAACAACAAGAAGAAGCAGAGGCAAGCGGAAAAAGCGTCAATGAAACCTGCCCTAAATTCGCACAAGCGGCTTAAAACAACAACAACAAAGGCGCAAGGAAGCAAAATATGAAATAAAAACAGGACACAAAGCGTGGCAAATAAGAGGAAAAACAACAAGCATAAGGCGCACAGCGGGCGAGCCGCAAACTGGAGCTGGAAGAGGAAAATGTCGACAAAGAAGAAGAAGAAGACGAAGAAGAAGCAGTTGGCAAACGTCGACGCTGCGTTTTCTGGAGCTCCTTGTTGCGTTTTACGCTCCTGCTCGCAGGACACGCGCCAAAGGAGGCGCAGCACGCATAAATCTAATGCCAAATTACATTATTTTGTCATTTTGGGCGCCACACACCCACACCCCACCGCCCAGCCCCGGCCCCCTGCTCAGTGCTGCTGCTGCTGCTGCTGTGTGCAGTGTCCTGGCCGCAGGGCATAAAACACTGTCAAAAATAAACTTGCGCCAAAAGAAAAAAAATGCAGAAAGCTCTTGGGGTAAAACTTTTGTTTGCCTACCAAAAAAAGTACATTATATGCAAGCATGCAAAGGGAGCAGGAGGTGTGTGTGTGCGTGTGTGTGTGTGTGTGTGCGTGTGTGCGTGTGCTGGGGTCTGAGTCCTGGGGTTGTTTGCCAAGTTCGCGGCCAGCCGAAAGTGAAAGTAAATGCAAGCCGCCAAAACGAAGCTCACGCGTCGCAGTCGCCGTTGCCGTCGCCGTCGCTGTCGCCGTCGCCGTTGTTAGCGCTGCCGGCAGCCGGCGTCGCTGTTGACGTCGTGCGTTTACCAAATATCCTTCGGCACGTTGCTTGGCCAAGGACATTGCGGCCATTAAAATGGAAGCATTCAAGCTTTTCCAAGCGTTTTCTTGAGACGCGACTGCAGCCAAAACATTGAGCGCCCAACTCGCTCTCGCGCTCACTCTCCCTCTCCCTCTCTCTCTCTCTCGCTCTCTGCCCGTCTCTCTGCGCTTGCGTTGTGGCCAACTTTCACTTTCTTTGCCTTGTCCTTTGCCTTCACAGCTTTTCACTTTCGCTTTTCACACGAAAAACCCTGAAAGTTCGACGACGTCGCTGGCTCTCTGTCTCTCTCTCTCTCTCTCGCTCTCACGCACACGCTTGCAAGTTGGCCCACTCTATTGCCGGCTCGCTCTGTCGCACGCATTGCGACTTCCTGTCTGTGTGTGTGAGCTTCCGGTTTTGTTTTTACAACTGATAAGGCGTCAGCCAGGCGACGTTGCGGCCCCAAAAAAGTATGCTATGCTTTTTACATGCGCCCGCAATGCTCTCTGTGTGTGTGTGTGTGTGTGTGTACGTGTGTTGGTATGTGATTTTTGTGTTTTGGGAAGACGACCAGCAGGCGCCCTTTTATTGTTGTTGCTGTGCGTTGCAAGGATCAAGGACGTTCAAGAAAACTGAAATGGGCGCGGGCCTCGAAGTGAGCGGCAAAAAAAAATAAAATAAATACAAAAAATGCAGGGCGTACATTTTCATTTACTTCTACTGCTTCTTCTCTTTGCTTTTCTGTTTTTAGGTTTATTTTTATTTTTTTTTTTTGTTTTTTTTTATTTTTTTTTTTTTGGTGGTGGCTTGACTTTGACATGGGTTTGGCGGGCGGGGCCGGCGGGTGTTGGGTGGCTGCAGCTGCCTCGCCAGCACATAGCAGATGTGCGTGTGCGCCTAAATGCGTGCTGACTGGGGAATGGGGGGCAGCGTGGGGGCTAGCCTCTGCTGCTGCTGCTGCTGCTGCTGCAGTCCTTTATTGCGCCCAGAAACCACCCAGTAACCACTTTGGCTTCAGCGACAGAAGCCACCCAAACGACCGACCGCTGCGTTTGTAATTTGGTTTTTTTTTTTTTTGGCGCTTTTTGTGCGTGTGCAGCGAGCGTAGGGAGGGTGGGGGCCAGGGTGGGGACGGAGTCGTTGTCGGAGCAGGTCTTAGGAGCGGCATTGTGACTGACGTTGATTGCTGTTGCTGTTGTTGTTGTTGTTGTTGCTGGGGATGGTGCGTGTGTATATAGCTTTAGTATATAGCAGCTTAGTTGTTGTTGTTGCCTGCTTTTCTAAATTGCGTAGTTTTCGCAGTGCACAAGGAAAATTTTCATTGCCTTTTGGCTGTTTTCCTGCCGCTTCCTTTTTTCCTATTTCTTTGCTTACTTATGTGGGTCGCAGCGGGTCTCGGGTGTCTGCCTCCATGTGCTGTGCATAGCAATGAGTTGTGCGTGTGTGCCTGTGTGTGTGTGCGTTAGTTTAAAGTTAAGGCATAGGCAAAGACAAAGTCGGTGGCATTTTCCTAGGAAAAGTTCTTGCTTTTGCGGTCGGCCCATTCTTTTCAATTCGTAATAAAGTGCGTGCCAAATGTCGTATGCGGTCTTCGGGCGGTTAGAATTTGTTTCCTTTACAGTTAATTGCCAACTTAAAGCATTCCAGTATATACTTTAGATAGCAAAGCAAAAGGAAGCCAAATTAATTTCGGCATTAATGTGCTTTGAAAGGACAACAACAAGTTCGAAGAGGACGTTTCTCAATACGGGCATGGTACAACAATCATCATCATCCATTAGTTGTAGCTCAATAACTACCCAACCCAATCCTTAAAATTTATTATATTATTTATTAAGTACAGAACTTATCTTTTTTTTTTAACTTTGCAATGCTTTGAACCACTTTAAAGGAGCTCGTAAATATTTTGAAAACTCTGCTCTTTTATTCTCATAGTTTAGCATCAAAACTAACTATATTAATGAAACGCTTTTTAATTTAAAATTGCTTTGAAATAAGTTAAATGCCTATCTTATCCCACTTTAAAAAAAAATGACAGAGTCTAATAATATTTTTTTTAAGATTTTTAAATAATGAATTGTGCATTCAAGTCTTCATAAGTTTAATTACAAATGAAATTTAGTTTAATACTTTATGAAGTTTAAATTTAAACATACTTCCTTAAATTGCAAATGATTTCAATAAATCTGTTTAGGCAAATAAATAAATGGTTTCTAATTCAAATTTCTGATTCTTTAAATATTTGCATTCCTTGCTGATTTATTATAATTTTCAATAATAAACTAACATTAATCCAGTGCAGCTTAGAATTAAAATTACTATTGGATAGAGGGCTGTAGCATAAAGCTAAAATTATAGCTATTACTATTCTATTATTAATTTCATTAAAATATGTATTATTATTATTATTATTTTTATTATTATTATTATTATTATTATTATTTTTATTATTATTATTATTATTATTATTATTATTATTATTATTATTATTATTATTATTATTATTATTATTATTATTATTATTATTATTATCATTATTATTATTATTGTTATTATTATTATTTTTATTATTATTGTTATTATTATTATTATTATTATTACACACCTTATCAAATAAAATTTAAAATTGCACCCTTCCCCGATGGCAATACCACCCCCTACGCATGCTTGATTAGGTTACTAAGGCGGCTCATCAGCGCCGCGTAGGCTTCATATCTAATAATTTATATTTATCTGCCTCAACTTTCCTCCGCCTTCATCGCAAATCCCACAGCGCATTCATCATTTTGCATGCAGCGCAGTCTTAGCGACTTTTATCCATTCAAGAATGTGCTCACTGACAGCACCTGCCCATCAGAGGCAGCAAATGCCACCACCTGATTTCCCTTTCACTTTCACTTTCACAATCTCGAAAATGTCAATCAAAGCAAAATGTCAGTCTGCAAGCGGCCCTCTCTCTCTCTCTCTCTCTCACTCACCCTCTCTCTCTGTCTCTCTCTCTCTCTTGGCTCATTTAAGCGCAACCGTTTCGCATTTTCCATTTCGCTTTCCAGGCTTTTCAGCTTTTGTCCTTGCGCCAACGACAACAAAAACAATTAAAAAACTTTCTGGATTAAATGTATTTGTAATTATGTATTAGCTAGACGAAAAAAATATATATATATGAAAAATGTGTGCCTTTGAGCTGCTGTCGCAGTTCTTGTTTTTGTTGTTGTTGTAATTGCTGTCATGCTGATAACACACACAGCAGCGCACACGCACACACACACACTATCTTCTGCTATGTAAAAGCTTTTTGGTACATAAAGCGACAGGAAACACGCGCAGCAGCGACGCTGACTGCGCTGCCAGCGCTGACATCCAAAAATTTGTTGCATTGAAAGACGCAGCCTACGCACAAGCCGCACACACACACACGCACACACACACACACGCACAGCTGCAGAGTAATTATGTTGCCCGGCATCTATGTGGCTTGCCCCAACTCCAACCGCGCGCGCTCTTTGGTATTTTTAGTTGTGCCTCTGCCTTGTTTTCATTGCATGCCACCACCAACCACACACCGCCCACCACACCCCCTTTGCCACTAGTTATGTGTATGTGTGTGTGCTTTGACGTCGACGTCGGCTGCGCTGCGCAGCTCATTGAAATTTGAGGATTTTTGTCTCAGTGCCCTAATTAATTTTACGTACCATGAAAATCATTGTTTGCTGCTTTGCTTTTTCTATATTTTCTTGTTGTTCTTGTGTGTGTGCGTGTGTGAGTGTGCAAGTGTATGTGTGTGTGTGTGTGTCTGTGCGTCGCATTGCAGAGACCTGTTTGAGCTCAGCTACGAAAACATCAGCTCACGCTTTGTAAATGAAAATATTCCTGCAGCATCACTAAGCGATTTACACTGTGATAAATATTTTGGGAATCATTTAAAAAAAACAAAACTATTTGCAACATTTTAGGATATATATATATAAGCAACACAAAGATGTATGTAATCTATTTATTATAGCAAACAGGTGTGCTAGAATTATTATATATTTTGTACATCAATGAAAAGTAAACTGCAAAAAAAATTAAAAAAAAATATATATATTTTTATAGAAAATTAAAAAAAAAAATTCGAAACATTTTTAAAAATTAATCAATCTGTGAAATAAAAATATTTGCCTAAAAATATGAATAATTTTTTTTAATAATAGTTTAAAAGCATTTAAAATAACTTTAAAAAAAAACATACATATGTATATTAATATAAATATAAACACATATACAATTCAGACGCTAGTCTGGGATTCGAACCCGCAGGCTAGATAGATTCTCTGAATAATTATAACGCATTTTACATAGAGATGAAATTACTTTATTTTTATTCATGAAAAAATCGGAAAAATCTAAATAATTATATTGAAAACTTTACCTGCTAAATTATAATCCAACATATCACGATATATTCATAGTTCACTTTGAATTGAATGTCTTGTGCCGGCATTTTGCGCAGTGCATGACTCTCCACACACCACCGCTCTGCGGCCCCTTGCCACAGCTAAAGCGCACTTAAACTGCGCCATATTTTCCGAACCCCGTTGCTGTTGTTGTTGGCCTAAACGTTGTCGTTGTCGTTGGCCGTTTTGGAAATTTGAGAAAATTAGGTTTTGTTTTAGCTGTTAGCAAGCCGGCGAGCACAGCGCAGCGCAATGTCCTGGCACGTCCTGGCCGCGTCTTGTGACTGCCTAACCTGTTTTTTCTTTCCCTTTTTTTTGTTTTTCTTTTTTTCGTTGTGCTGAAGTTGCCGCCGTGGTTGGCTGGTAATTAAATGCTGCGTTGCTGGACCACAGCGACGGCAACGTGGACAAAGTGGGCAGGACGAGGGTTGGGGGACGCAAGCAGCGCACGCAGCCGATGGCAGGCACCTAATCAGCAATCCCAGCGATGCTCGAATCTGAGCCGCTGCTGCTTTCACCCCATCCCGGGGTGGAAATTATGCAAATGTCAGTTGCCAGTTGCCAACGACCAAGGACCAAGGACAGGGCCAGGGCCAAGAGCAGAGAGCCGTATTTTGGGCTGGCAAATTGTTTTTCATTGCTGCATTTAAAATATGCTCCAGTTCGCATTTGCCATGGCTACAAATGGCTCTGGCAGTTTAATTAAAATTTCACTTTCGATGTGCTTTCGCTCTCTCTCTCTCTCTCTCTTCGCAATTTTATTTTATTTTTTAAACCCACGGGCATGTGATTTATTCGCAAGTGCATTTTGGCTACACCTTAAGCATTTGATCAAATAGCTACGAAAAGATAACCATTAATAATTTATAAAATAATATATACATAATGAAGGTTCATAGTTAGATTTTATTTGTTTATGGATTGCAACTTTTATCAAAATAACGCAAAAAAAATGCAATTTAGATCTAATAAATTTAAAAAATTAATTTACATAGTTTTATATCTATACAGCTTATCAGAGACTAGGGACTAAATACGCGGTGTAGCTACGAATTACCAAATTATATTTTTCTTTTAATGATCGAACCACATTTGGTACTTAATTTGTTTATTATTCTTAAAAACCAATTAGCCAAATTATTTTTTTAATTATATAATAATTTTTATAATTGCTTAGCATATCACAAAGCTTATTTACTTAAATCGTACTCTAAGCTTTTAATGAAAATTTTATTAATTTTGAAGCCAACTCATAATTTGTATATAATTTAGTGGCTCTTATTACTTTTTAAATTCACATTTCTTTCATTGTTTGTTCTTTGTCCTCTGTCTGCTTTATGTAATGCCGTCCGTTCTTATCCAGTCTCTAATTTGTATTTTTGACTTTAGAGAATTTCCTTGGCAACCTTAATCCTTAGCATTTGCTGTCATCCATTAGCCTGATGTACCGTTGGAGTTGCTGTGGCTAATTAAGTGCCTGTTAGGCCGTAATAAATAAAAATTTCTCAACATTTATTAGCAACAAATATTTTCGCCACGATTGCTGAAAGCTGCCTTAGATTGAGGGTGCTTTGTCGTTTGTTACGACATCTTAAAATACTTAAATAAACCAACGAAATTTAAAGTTTGAAATGAAATCCTATATTTCAAGTTTCATTTGGTTGACGTGCTCAATATATTTATTATTAAATTTCCTTTTTGTTTTTTAAATGATAAATATTTCATTTAACCATTATTGCGAATCAACTGCTGGAACATCAAAAATCATTTCCTTTACAACATACAAATTCTTGAAATTCCGCAAATGTGTAAGTATATTTTAAGTATTTTAGGAATCTTGTCGCGCTTTATTTACGAACGTAATCAACCGCATCGTTCGACTGCAGTGGCTCATGATTTATTAGCCAACTTTGTTGCTGGTTGTCGTTGTGACCATTAAATTAATTGCAATTTATCGATTTTTAAATTGCAATCTCAACGCAGGACCGTTAAAAATATTGCGCACGATTCCCCAAAAATGTCGCAGCACGACCCCCACGATAAGGGGTACTGGGACCGAGTCCATAACGTGCGTGGGGACAGCCCAGCACTCGTGGGTTGGCCAGTGCCCGCGGCAGGATGCAGCCACGAAATTTGCGTCCTCTGGTGTATACCAAATAAATTTGACCGGCACAGACTGCGCGCGAGTCTGGCATGCGTTGCGTATACGTAACGCGACGTTGGAGATGAGTAAGTGAGGCAACTCTTTCAGTGAATTCCACATAGAATAGGGCTTATTAACTTGGCGAGAAGTTTGGCGCAGCCAACAGAAAAGTTCGATTTGGATGAGGGGTAATGGAATTATGTATATCTATGCGCGCTTGCTGGGACAGCGTGAAAGACAGTTAAAAGCAAGTCAGTTTGAAGCAAACCTAGGAAAATATTTTAAAAAAAAAATGTATGCATGTGTTTATGATGGTATAAGTTTCGCAACATTGAGAAATTCTGTTTGCTTTTATTTTTGCATTTTTTGTGATTTATTTCTTGGAATCTTTCACACTGACAAAGAAGGAAGTGCGACAAAATTATTGGTAAATCTGATGGACACAAATATTTACACACTGTTTACGAACTAATGTTGGCGAGTTTCGTTTCTTAGAATTTTCTGCTTAAGAAAAAGAATTTTTGTTTGTTTGTGGATAAAAGATAAAATAAAAGATATAATAATAAATAATAAAATAATAAAAGAATCGAATCCAATGGCGAAATATTGGTTCGAATCGTGAACCAAACCTACAGCAAATATTTGGGTTTGCAGCCCTGGATGCATTTTTAAATTAAAAGCAGTTTTAGGCAGATTTCTGCAATATTTTATACTCTCAAATTTCATCAATTTGCTTACAATAATTGTAAAACAAAGCTCTGAACCACTATTCATCTAGTTAACAAACTTATTTTAGTTTGCATCAACAATTTCTTAGTAATATTTTCATTTTGCAGATTTTAAAATAAATTGTTTTGTAATCTTTAGCAACAAAGTGCTGCATTTGAATATTCTTACCTGAACTTACTATAACTATAGGGTATCCAAAATTCGTTGATTTAATTTCTCTGCAACATTCACTTGTTTGACTAGCTATCGCTTTTTTTCTGCTTTGTTTCTTTTTTCTCTCCAGCAGCAATAATGAAAAATATATGTGAGCACCATTAAAATACATCAGATAGGCATAGATCACACCATGCTGAGAATGGCTGTGTGTGTGAGTGTGTGTGTGTGTGACTCCTGCTGGTCATTTGCTTGCCACATGCATTGACATTTCTCGCACCATGTTGCCACTGGAATTGGAGTTGTTGCCGCTGTTGCTGCTGCTGCTGCTGCTGTCGCGTTATCTTTGCTGTCACAGCAACGTCCGTGTGCTCGGCTCCCAGGGCAATCTCATGTGGGTGTCTGGCCAGTGTGTGTATGTGTGTGTGTAGATTACGTGAGTGTGTGTATTGAAGTGGGAAGCGTGCAGCTTTATGCAGGTTGTGGGTGGCTTGTTAGCACGATGGAAGGCATCGTATGTAACTTTAATGAGGTGTTGCCCCACAGCAGTTGAATGCGCGCCACGACGATATGACCAACTGGGGAGAACGCACCCTAATAACCTTGAGTGTTTGACTCCAAACTCACACGCGTTATTTGTCTATAAGCTCAGCGGGCTTTAAGGTGTATACAAAAAAAAAACTGTAGATTACTTGAAAACAATTCAGGAAAAAAAAGAATTTTATTTGTGTGAAAATAAATAATTTATATTACAATTATAGCATATTTGGAAGTATTAAAAAAAATGCAATTGTTTTTGATTAGTTTTTTGGCACTAAAATCATGATTGAACACTGATTGATTAAAGTTCCACTGATGAAAGAATGATTAAAGAAGTTTATGCCAGAAAAGTATTTTCTCCATGTCAGAAATATATTTTTGATAGCTGATTGATTCTTGTTAATGCACCAGAGTCCTTTTCGTGTGGTCAGCGTATCTCAGTAGGTAAATGGCAGAACTTTTGATTGATATACAACGATTTCTATGGCTATGATAAAAGCATTCTTCTGCTCGTCTACTCTCCTGTCAAATGCCTACCACTCCAAAGGGGAAACGTAACGGAAATAGACAATTATCAAGGTATTTAGGTGCTCGTATCTTGTCCCATAAAAAAAAAACGTCGTATGACAAAGCAGCTTATGCTTAGCATCTATGGCACTTTAAACTCAATGTCTAAGCAACATAAATTGCTATGCCCAAAACGGATAAAAAAAAGTGCAGAAAAAGAGAAAAACAGGATAGGGAAATATATTTCAAGTGCTTCTTGACTTGGCCTACTTGTTGTAAATTGTACGCCGGAAAAAAAGGGAAGAAGAGCGCAGAAGGCAAGGAAAATGTGAAGGAAAAAACAAGTTCGGAGTTGGAGTAACTTTGGTTCGCATGTGTTGTGGTCTTCCATCATGGCTCGGAACTGTTTTTTGGGTGGGTAAATGCCAGCATCAAGTATGCGCACCGTTGGCCAGGCATAGAAGGAAGAAGAAGAAAAAAAACAAGAAGAAAAAAATAGCTGCCTCACTAAAGTGAGCCTAAAAATTGTGCGACGCAGCAGGCAAGAGAAAAAAAAATAAAAAAAATAAAAAAAATAGCAACTTTAGCAGGAGGCGTGGCAACTCCTGCCAAAAGTGCGTGTGTCTGCATTGTAAAACTTTTAATGGCTTGTAGCTGGCTGTAGCGGATCTCGAGTTTTCCTGCACACACACACACATGTGTCCCGGCAGGTGTGCGCCTACCTCGTTTGCCTCCCCGCACTCCCGTTCTACACCCCCTTTGTAGCGTGTTTATCGCTTGCCAGTGCTGCCATAATCATTAACGTTATTGCCAGTGCTGTGCAGCTGCTAAATCTGCCTCTTGAATTTGCTTTTGTTTTTGAAATGCATTTTCAATATACACGAAGGCGTCGCCAATTTATTTGCGCCGCTTGCTTTTTGCACATAAATCAAAAATGCGTAAAAATTTATCCGTCGTACGCAATGGCAACGCGAACATGGCAGGTGTGGGGGTAGGGCGGACGATGGGGGGGGGGGTTCTCTGGTTACTGGATGGGGTGGGGGTGTGTATGCCAGCCAGCCTGGCATCTACTTTCTGCCAACCATGGCAGCTCCCTCAGGCAAACCCCAGGCCCATTATCATCATCAACAGTCAGCAAAATGGCCCCAACTTGAATGTTGAATGGCAAACGGCAGCAGCAACAACAACAATTACAACAACATGCAGAAGAAGAGCAGCGGCAGCAACAAGCAGCCGCACCTGAAGCTGGTAGAAAATACATTTTCAGTGGAGGGCGGGCGGGCAGTGAACGGCCAAGTGGGTGTTGTTGCCAGTGGGTCTGTGATGATGGGGTGCATTGAACAGTTGTTCGAGCATCAAACAAAAAAGCGAATATCATTTAAATTATATTAAGACATTGCCGAATTCAGTTAAATGTAAACAAAAGTTTTATATAATTGTATCATTTTATTTTTTACTTATAGAGTTTTTTGGGCACGCTTGGATTAGAGATTTTCATTCTTTAGGAGATACTTAATAGTAATGTTAAAATTATTTTTAAAAATAATAATTGTCTTTTATTACATTTTTGTCTTCCTTTTTATTTTATTTTAATAACATTTTCATTTCATTTTAAATTACTTTTAATATGAATCTGCAACTATTCTTATAAATGCAGCAATCAGTAACAGATATTTTTATATACCTATAAAAACCTATTATATATTTAAAAATTAAATTTTTATTTTTTTTATATATTTTTTTTTATGTATGTTGAATTCTCTTTCAAGATCTGCAAGACTTAAATCGCATTTTTAAAGAAAATTAAATGCACAGATCATATATAATATATATATATATATATATTTTTTTTTTTAACTTCTAAGCATAGATCTGATCTGATTCAGTCTGTATAAAATTGTATATGATCAAATACCACATTTTTAGTAATAATTGAATAATAATTGAATAATTTGTTCATCTGAACAAATTGTTAACAGTTCATAAAATGCCGGCAATCTTTTGAGTCTTCCCTCGTTTTACCACCCCTTTTTGGGTATTTCGGTAACAACGTTGCAGCAACAACAACAACAGCAACAACAATAGCAATAATAACAAGCAACTGTAGTAAAGGCCGCCAGCCGTCGCTACAAGTGCCCATGGCCAGAACCAGAAGCTGCAAGAAAACGACACAAAAAAAGGTAGCAGCAGCAGCAGCAGCAGCAGCATTTTGACAGAGGGGGGCGGAGGGCGTTGGCAACAGTAGAATGGGAAAGCGCAAAGGTGCGTACAATCATTTTATTGATTTATATGCCGAAGCTATTACAACTGACATTCGAATTTTCCAACAAAATGCGGCCCAAGTTTTGTGTACATGGCCAGAGCCGGCGCTGTGAAGGCCAAGGGAGAGGCCGGCAGAAAGGGAAAGGCGGTTGGTAGGCGTTACGAGGGCGTAGCGCAACCCCAAACCAAAAAAAAAAAAAAAGAAAAAAAGAAACCTTTTGTCAATGTTGCTGCTGCTGCGGCTGCTGTTGCTGCTGTTGCTGTTGCTGCTGCTGCTGCTTCTGTTGTTGTTGCAACATGCCCCACGCGTCGCGGGGGCAACCTGCAAATATGAAGACGCAGCAGCAGCAGCAGCTCCGGCCGGGCCGTTATATACTTGTGTGCCTTATGTGTAGCACACTTTTAGGCGTTGCTTTTGTCTTTTTAGTTTACTTACTTCGCCAGTTGTTAGGGGGCGCCAAGGCTGGGCGTTCAGCCGGTGAGTGTGGGTGTGGGTGTGGCTGACAGTCTTGACAGCGCACTCGTTACTTTGACAACACAGCAGGCAGCGTAGGCCCCACCACGCCCGCCAACCACCAACCCACCAACCCACCACCCACCGCAGCCAAGCAACCCTCTCCTCGCTGGCATTCAGAAGTTACAGCTGCCGGCAGGCTCAGATTCTCAACAGTTTGTGTATCCGTGAGATACTTTCGCGCTGCGCTTTTGCACTTGTCGTTTTGGCCCAAAAACTTTCGCTCGGTGAAAATCAATTTATCAAAAGAGACGCGACTTGAGCTCAATTTTCACTGTGAATGCCCAACAAAATTTTGAGATACATATATAAATATATACTTATATATATGTATATATTTATAGATGTGTGTGTGTGTGTGTGTGTGTGCTGTGGGGAATGTCACTTGGCCAAAAATTAATTAAGGCCAAAATGAATCCCCGCTACAAAATGTTGGTTTCTATGCCGCCTTGACTGTGATGTATATGCATTAGTATGCGTGTGTGTGTGTGTGTGAAGTCTAATTAAAATTTATATATGCGCAGTTGATAAGTTTTTAGTGGCTTTACTTGTTGATGAGTAGCTGTAGCAGCTGTCTGCCGACTTGCAAATAGATGAATTCCATTCGCTGAACATAAATATTTAATAACCAGGAAAACAACACAACGTTTAAGTGCTGGCAGTAGTTGGGAAAATTATTAAACTATTGATTTGATTGCTAATTTAGTTCATATTTTAAAAACATAAATATTTGCTTGCAGTAGTTGGGAAAATTATTAAACTATCGATTTGATTGCCAATTTAGTTCATATTTTAAAATCTGTTTATGGTTACTAAAAGGCCGATTGATGATTGCCAGGCCAAACATATTTGAGTACAATTTTTAACCAAAAAAATATAGACTCGAAATATGGAAATATATATGAATTAAAAAATTTTATATAAATTTTGACTAAAAGTTTGGACTAAAAATTTTGATTTTTAATTTAAATGCAAAATCAATCTCAAAGAGAAATAACAAACAGCAAGTCTTTCCGAACTAAAATCGATGGAGTTTTGTCAATGTTATGGCAGTGCGATAATTGAATATATGCAATTGGAGATTATGAAGATATTATATATATTTATGCTTAGTCAGTCAATGTAATGTCAACTAAATTAAATACTTTAAAATTATTCGTCAGCTGGGCAAAGAATCACACTAGCTTCCCGATTCTTGTTCTTCCCATTCAGTATACTTTTCAGAATTCTGAAACAAGCTTAAGTTTGTTCACTATCCATATTTCCACACTTTCCCTTCCACAGAGTATCAGAAGCTATATATTCCCAAATACTATATCCAAGAATGGGTCAATCCATAGTGTTTTATGGTCCACCATCATGAAAACTATTACAGTGGTCGCTGAGCGGAATGGAAGCACAGTGACCAAAATTTATGACAAATTTTTAGCAAATTGTAATCCAATTTGACATATTAATTAAGTACATTGTTAATTTGTCGCATTACACACACAAGCACGAGAGCAATAGCACGAACAACAACCCCCAGAAGGCCAAGCACACATTTACAGTTACGGCTGTAACTTCCCTCCTCGCCCCGCCCCCTCCTCCCCTCATCATTTCTTTTCTCCACGCGTTGGTTCTAACTCTAAGTAGTGAAAGTAATAGCCAGAAACTTTTTGACACACTTTGCGCACTGCGGGCACACGCAGCACACACACACACACACACACGCACCCAGGCGAAAGTATATTTGGGACAGGACAAAGGACGCAGGACATAAGAAGCACTTGGCCAGGGTTCAGCATACAGGATGTTTGTTGCGTGTGTGTGTGTGGAAAAAAGGGATAAACATGTTGAAATTTATTGCGCGCGTATTTAGCTGTACATAAGCAGCTGTATGAGTGTGTGTGTGTGTGCGTGTGTGTGTGTGCTTGTGGTCGGCAAGTGCAGCAAACCAGCTACAGGACGGGACACGAGCCCAAAATAAACTCAGCTCAATGTACTCGTCCTGGCGTTAAATGAGATATTTAAGTCATTTCAGATATGTGTGAGATAAGCAAATTCGGGGTCAAAACAAATTTTGAGCACCTTTTTCAAACCCTGTAGCCAAACAAATTTTTAGAAAGGGTATGATAAAGTATGGAAAGTTGTATGTAAATTTTCTATATAAAGCCAGTCTTCTTTTGCAATTGACAATATAAGTATATAAGTAATTTGGCACTCCTTATTAATTAATTGTAAATTTAGTTTATATATATATAAATTTAGTTTTATGTCTTTCTTAAATACAATATATATTCCAATATACATAGTAAGTAAATAGTCCTAATTATAGGGTATTTTCTAGTTAAACCCTTTCCACTAGACTATGTTTACTCACTCTGATTTACCGTTGACCCGGAGCGCACAACAACAACAACAACAACAGCGATTTTTTGGCAATCAAAGTATGTGAAAATAATGCAAAAGGTCTGTTTTACATGCAAAAAGAATAAACGAAAATTTTGCCTAGCTTCATTTTATTTACATAATTTGCATCTCTGGAAAATAAAAGGGATGCGGATAATTACCAGCAGCATCTCTTGTACGCTTCGCCTTTTTTCAATCTCTATAGACTAAAAGTTGTATTAGGTTACATATTAAGTGGATCAGTGGGCCAAGGGCGCTGCCCAATCAGATTTGTTCTCTACTCTCTTGAATTGGTCCCATTAAAGCTTGCATACGCTGGGGCGACTTTGTAAAAAGCATGAACTGTATTATGGAATAGAACAAGATCACTTTAGACGGCAGTTCGCGCTAGTGGCGAAGCATCACGAAGTGATTTACTTTATGCAAATTAAAATCAGTTGACGGAATGAATTTGGATTTCGTTAAACATCAGTTCTGCCTAAAACTTGGCGCGAGTCGCTATTTGCTGAACATTTTTAATTTATTTTTAAGTACAACAAATATTATTTTAAAAAACAAAAAAAATTGAAAAATAATTTAGTGGCTACCAGGCTAAAATTGGGTAACATCCTAAAAATCAATTCAATTTCAACTTTATTTAAATTTAATTATTTTTTTTGATACTTTTTATATAAACACCTTCCTAATTTTTTTGTTGTTATCCAAAATTTACTAACAAACATTTGTTCTTATGCTAATTTTTGGAAATCCAAGTTCTCTGTTAATATACCTTTAAAGTATTTTATCATTATAAAAATAATAAAAATTACTAACAAACATTTTTTCTTAAGCTAAATTTCGTATACCCTAAAAGTGTTTTATCATGATAACTTATATTTGATTGTCAGCTACTAACAACGAATTTATTATATTCTCCACTTCGCTGTCCTCTCAACCTACACCAATTATTTGTTAATAAATGTCGAAAACCAAAAAAAAATGAGATAAAAATAAATCGCAGATGACAGCCGCTGGGCACAAACATGTCTAGAGGCATATTCCCACATGCGACAGGCAGACGAGCATAATAAACATAGATTATGCGAACCCCCAAACGCCAGACAAATGGACATAGAAAGCCGCAAACTGTTCGTCACTAGATGAAACCCAAAACCCAATAAAACTAATCGAGACTCATTAAAAAGTGCGTTGATGTTGTTGTACTAGTTGTTGCTGTTGCTGTTAGCTAGTTCAGCGAAGGCACGATCCGGCAGATAAGATAAGATCTGAGTGGTACGTTGGCGTTGTCAAAAGCTGTTTTGGCAAACGCATAAAATCAAAAAAAGGTAGAGAGAAGAAAAAAAAATATATATATATATATATATATATTTGAAAGCTTTTTGAGCACACGCATTTTACACACACACACACATGAACATATATGTCTGTATGGGTTTTATAGATAAAGTATACGTCTAGTAATTTTTTTTGTTTTTTTTTTTTGTGTTTTGCTTTCTGCTCTATTCGTGGTTTCGTTTTGTTGCTATTCTGATCGCACGCACTCTCCGCGTATGTTTGGGGCTCATTGGGTTCCCGGTCTCAGTTCTTGCCCTCCGCTCATCGCTTCTGCCGCAATCAGCAATAGTTACTGCTAGTTTTCCCCATGTCTATGCTTTGGTTTTGCTCTTTTTTCTATTCTTATTTCCCTTTTTGTGCTGTTCTGTTCTGTTTGTGTTTGATTTAATGGCACATACCTTGAACTTCACCGAATTTTCGTCATTTGTTTTGATATGTGCAAAAAAAAAAAAGAAGAAGAGTAAACTTGTTGTTCATTTTTGATTTCGCATTTTGCCAATTTTGATTTGGTTTTTTTTCTTTTTGCTTGTGCGTTGGGGGTGTGCGAATTTTATTGTGATTGGCGTCAAACTGCGTAATCAGAACTATTTTGGTTGGGGTTGCCTTTCGTGGAACCCAACCGCGGTATTTATATTTTCTTTGAATGAGTCATGGGGCAGTATTTAATTATAGGAAGTACGTCAAATTTAGATATGTAGTTTGGAAACAGTGATAATAGAGGTTGAACTAGAAGTCTTCAATTGCAACCAGAAATTAGACCAGTATTTAATAATTGCATACTTTTAAATAATTATTTTATTTTATTACAGACCAGAAATGTAACTTAGGAAATTAATTGTAAGTCAAGGTATATTAATGTACTTAAAATTCTTGATCAGGTTTTGGTTTTTTGTCGTTAACGATACTTAAAGCACAATATGTTATTGTTGTAAGTAGAGCGATATGATAGTGAATGCTATAGTATTGCATATCATATCTGCATTGCACATAATCGACTGATAAGATAACATTCTAGCACATAAACATATATATACATATATATACATATACATATATATACATATACATATACTTATACATATACATATACATATACATATACATATTTATAACATATTACGACAAGCTAATTACTTTTGTTTCGATTAATTTTGCAACTGGGCGGTTCAAAACTCCTATTCAACTTTTCTAAACTTTATGCAGACCGTGCAGAAATTCCCAGAACTAGAAAGCGCCCATTTGGCGGAGTGCACACGTGGCCGGTTAAAAGAAATAAAAACTGACCATAAATAGTCGGGACTTCAAAAAGTGCGTATATATTTGCATTATAAACGATTCACATTGACCGGCGACTGGTCAGCAGTTAGGGCAAAGAATAATCCAGCACTAGCTCTAGCTCTCTCTGGCTTACTCTACCCCTCTCTCTCTAGCTCTCTCTTCTCTTTAGCTCCCTTTTGCGTCTGTTTTGGCGTGCAGGCAACAAAAAAATAAATTATGTTATTTTTGTGCAAGTTTTTTACTACTTTTTTTTGGTGCTGCGTTTCGGCTTTTTTTTGGCTTTGGCGTGAATGAACTTTTCAAGGTGAAACTAGCAAGAATAGGCAAAGTGTAGCGAAGACGTCGGCGTCGAAAGCAGCGACGCTGGCAGCGACTGTAGCAGCGCAAAGCAAGTCAGAGAGTCGAAGCGAGAGAGCTCCCTACCAGATACCCTGGATTTTAATATTAAATATACAGGTTCGTGACTATTGATTTACTAACTGAAATTAATTTAAATATATTTGATACATTTTATTTTTTATATTAAAATTGTTTTAAGGTAATATCTGGAATAACTATTTTGTTATTTTAATATTAAATGTATATACATACGGATATAGACTCTTAAATATTGATTTACTTACTAAAATAATTTAAATATATTTTATTCATTTTAGTTTGTATTAAAATTGTGTTAAGGTAATATCTGGAATAAATATTTTGTTATTTTATTTATGGATTTTAATATTAAATGTATATATACGGATATAGGTTATTGACTATTGACTATTATTGACTAACTAAAATTAATTTATTTTAATTTATACTAAACTTGTGATAATGTAATATCTGGAATAACCATTTTTCGCGTATATTCTTACAACTTAAGCGTAACCCTTGCACACATTTTCATTGCTACAGGGTATACAAATAATATAAGAACTTGCAAAAGAACAGGAACAGCTCTTGTGTGTGCCGGGAAGCGTGTGATTGGCGCTGCTTCATCAACAACAACAACAATAGCAAATCGCACACGCATTTGATGCCCGGTCGGGACGGGTTTTGTTTTTTTGTTTTTGTTTTTTCATAGAAAGAGTCAAAGTCAGCGCTTGCAAGTCGCCATCGTTGGCTACCACGCACAAAAAAAAAAAACCAAATGATATACGAAGTAAAATAAAAGACGAAAAATAAGAAACAGCCACATCGAACATCAGAACGTAGCTCGAATGCTAGACAACAATTTGACTGAGTCCATAGAAAAGTTTGGCTTGATTCTTGTGGTGGCTGCTGCTGCTGCTGTTGTTATTCTTGGTTGGAAAGTCATTTTTGTGGTCTCTGTTGTTCCTCTGCTGCTTCTTCGCAGTGGCCTTTTTTCTGGCTCTCTTCTTGACTCAACCCTGCCCACAGACATTGGCTGGTTGTTAATGGTTTGCACTGGCCCACCGTCTTGGTCACTTAAAGCCAAGTTCCCTTTTTTTTTGCGCTGCGTTTGTTTGTCTGTAATTTACAAATCATTCACTTAAAACCCTAGATAGGCTAATGGAAGAGTAGCGTGTACTTGAAGTGTTCCAATCTCATCTGTTTCAATTTCCACTCTACTGGATTTTACTGTTTTATTATACTCTGCTTATCTAATGCATTTTTTCCTTCTGTAATTCAGCATTACATAGTAAATTCATATTTTTTAAATTGTTGTTTTATTTTCAATTATTTCAAGCACCACTTTTACGTATTCCAACGTTCCATCCCACTTTGTAATATATTTTTCTGTTTCATTCTGCTACATTTGAAACAGTTTCCAATGTTCCATTTCCATATGCTTCAACTTTGGCTTCCTCAGTTTCCACATTAAGCTCCAGATTTTTTTGTTTGTTTGTTTCACCTTCTATTGTTTCACATTGTTCCATTGTTCCCCCATTTACGGGCTTATATTCACTGCTCAAACTTTTACTGTTCCACAATCCACAATTCCACTTTTCTATCTTCGCCACTTTTGTGTATGTTCCATGTTAATTAATTCCACACTCTACTATTCCAAGTTCCATTATTTCAAATTCACCCGTTCCACTTGCCACCCAGCTGTTCTGATTTATTTCAAAGTGTTCATGATATTTGATGCTGTCCCTCGCCCAGCATTTGTGCACTTCATTAATGTGTTCCATTATATGCCAAAATATTATATTGTTTTCCTACTGTTGTAGAGCAGCCGGCACTTGAAATACCCGTCGAGTCGTGCCTCGAGTGCTCCAAGGCCCACGCGCTCAGATCCCGCATTGTAAGTGACGTCTCGGCCAGCCAGTCGCAGAGTATCCAATGGCTTGCCAATCAATTTACAGAGCCAAAAAAAAAAAAAAAAAAACTGGAAAAGAAACTGTTGGTTAATTAATTGCTTGGTGCGCGTAGAACGCAACATCAATTTATTCAAACTACGCGCACACACAGACGCATAAATCGAGCCTATGTAAAGCTATCTGGATATCTGTGAGCTGTCGATGTGTTTTGTATGCAGAGAGTGGAATGATCGCATCCACAACTTTTCAAGGTTAACAATGTCTTGGGCTCTGTCATGCGTGCTGACATAGGCATCAATTTATGCTCGGCCTGTTGGCCAACTCTCAATTTTTAGCTATTAAATTATGCATAAGAAAATTATACCAAATTTGTATACAGAATAGATAGAAATGTTGAAAGGAATGGTCTATTAGTTATTGGAATTATATTGACTTTGATATACCCAATATTAGAATCTTTTCAAGAAGAATTTTGGAATACATTAATAATTCCTTTAGATCTTAAAAAGATCTGTTAAGATAGATTCGAACTGACTTTTAAGCTAACAGCTATAAAATTAAAGAGTTTAGCAGCAATCAGCTTGTATACGTCTTATAGCAAGCAGCTTACGCTTGGAGTCAAGGTTTCATTTTACATCAAAGCTGATTTAACTCAAAGTTATGTAAGATCTCGAGAAAGTATTTAAAGTCCTAAAATCGCATTGAAAGGATTATTAATTATTAAGTTACATTTTAAAGCAGTTTTATAGCAACCAGTTTGCTGCTGTGCGTGATATACAGTTCAGATAAGAAGTTGCCATATCAATCAGCTTATATTTTAATTGAATGTCCTATTAATATATCGAGCAGATCGTTCCAATAGTAGAATTGATAAAAATGAAAGAACATAAAAAAAATATTTATTATAAATTTTTTCTCTTTTATAGCATTCAGCCTGTTGTTGTGTGCGCTGCATAGACAATCTGTGAGCGAACTTTCGTGTAGGGTACTCTAATAGTCGACCCTTTTCACTTAGTGAACGCATTCTTTTCACTTCTCTCAACAATTTGGTATTCAATTTAATGCGCAACTGATTTGCATAAAATGTGCGTGAAGTCAGCAGCTTCAAACTTTTTGCAGCTATTTGTTTGTTATTGCTGCCGGCTGTTATTGTTATTATTGTAATTGTTGTTATTGTTTTAGTAGGCGGCACATAAATTGAAATTTATGCTTTGCTAATAGGCAAACGTATCCATCTGCATAATGAGCCGCATTAATTGAACAACACTCGAGAGCGCCTGCAAGAGGCGACGCCTCTGCAGATCGTGCCACAAGAATCGGCACACATGCGAATCCGAGAACGTGTGTGAGAGTGCGAGAGAATGTGAGAACTTCAAACGTCAAGCATTGGAAATGCTCACACAAATGCCAGCGTCAAACGCCAACGCCAGCGACGGCGTCGTTGCTGATTGGTGCACGCCAGCAACATGGCATGACAGCAGCAGCAGCAACAGCAGCAGCAACGTCAAGTTCTGGCAAATAAATAAAAAAAATATATATATGTATATAAAAACATTTCTAATGAAGTCAATGAACTTTTTATGCGGTAATTTTTTTTGCTTGCGAAATTTCGTTTCGAGTATTATCAAAAAAAAAAAAAATAAAATACATAGAAACCTACAATAACTCAAGCTCAAAGTGTTGTTGTTGTTGCTGCTGATTTGAGCGCTGGCGAGTGCAATGACTGCTACAACAAAAGCAAATAGCAAATGGCAAATAGCAACAGCACAAAAAACACAACAACAGCTATAAATAATCTTTTGCGGACTGTCTTGTGTGGGAGCTCAAAAGCTAATAATATTAAATTAAAACCAACTAAGGCTCACGAACGCAATATTTCAAAACAAAAATCTATAAATTAAATAAAATCAAAATCAAATATAAGCAAACTATGTCAAATGGCAAGCCCCCCTCGGAAATTGATAAAAAGTGATAGTGCTCAGCTGCTGTTGCTGTTGATATTATTATTATGTATTTCAGCTCTTTCTTTCGCTTGGTAAACAGTGCTAAAAGCAACTTTCGTTACCTTTTTTTTAATGTTTTTGCTTTTATTTTCTTTGGCAGGAACGTGCCACAAAAAATCATAAAAAAAATCTTTAAAAAAAAAGTAGCTAAAATCACAAAAACAAAAATTATAAATATACGTTCAGCAGTCGAATATATTTGCTAGACACAGCTAAAAGTGTGTGTGCGTGTGTGTGTGTGTAGACCATGTGTTTGTGCGAGTGTGTGTGCAAAAAAAGTAAAATTAGAATTTTTGTGCGTACGGCGCGAATGGCTAATCATAACAAAAGGCCGCAAATAAAAAAAATAGAAAAAAAGAGAACTTTACTTAAGCTACATAAAAATGAAAAGCCAAAAATATACACCCAAAAGCCTTTGTCAAGGTCATGGAAAACTGTTACCTACTTAAATAAAATGCTCATAAATTTACATTCAGATAACAATTAGCTGAACTAGCAATTGCTTCTACAATATGCCAGCATAATAACAACGTCTTCATTATTGGGGCCCTAATTTATTGGATTCGTTATGCATTATCTAATTGTTTACAAACTACTTGCATGTATTTAGAACTTTAAATAAAAAGCCCATAAAAGTAAAATATTTGAGCAATTAAAAAAACAAAAAAAAAAAACATTTAAGTTGTATATAAATTTGTCTTTATAATAAAAATACATAAGCAGAACAATATATCCCATTAAATGGACGCCTATAAAAATATTAAGAACTCAGCGATCTGTTATTTAGATTTCTATATACTCTATGTCGACTAAGCGCATTATGCATTCAAAAATATTTCTTTATAATTATAGTGTGGCGATTCTAGAATAAATATCTCGAAACCTGATAACAACCAAAGCAGCCTAGAAGTATGCAAAGATATGAATTAGCTTATTATATACTCTGGTAGATCAGTGAATATAAATTAGTATCAAGCCACACATAAATAAATATGTTTAATATATATATAAACACATATCATTAATATGCAGTATATCTATAAAATATTCTAACTTCATTTACTTTGCCGGCTCTTTACTCTATTAAGTTTTCGTCGTCTACGGCTACTTCTTATTCTTCTTCATTCGCTGGTCCGGCCAATTTGTTGTTGTCTTTCAAATGCAAAAAACTTGTTAAGTGGACTTTGATGAATCGCCATTTTCAGTGCGTGGCTCTCGCTCTCATTGCTGTTGTTGCTATTCTTGTGTTCTCTGCCATTTGCCTATTATTCATGCTATGTCTGACAACCCCTCACACTCCGCTGCCCAGCTGAGCCCGCTGCTGCTGCTCTTGTTGTTGTTGCTGTTGTTGTTGTTGCTGCGTATTCGAATTAGACACAAAAAGTCGCAGAAAGCAAAGTGCAGAGTGCGTGTGAAGAAGCAAAGAACAGGCGAGTAGAGAAGCGAAAAGCAAGCGACGTCCCAAAAAAGTGTTGAGGCGTGTGTGCGAAGACGTTAAAGGCAACTGTTGTTGTTGTTGTTCTTGCTGCTGCTGCTGCTGCCGCTGCGGCGGCGTTGGCGTCGCTGGGCAAAATGCGTGTATTGCATCATCAAATTTAGAAAAACAAATTTAACGCACAGCCAAAAAAAAGAAAGAACAACAACAAGTTGAACGATTTAACGAAGCATAGCCGATGTCTGCTTCGTCCAAATGCTTGACGTTCATTCGCTCGTTTGTTCGTTCGTTCACTCGTTCGGCTGCTCGCTGCGACTGAAACGCAGCGTTGCTGCTGCTGCTGCTGCTGTTGCCGCTGCTGTTTGTTGTTGCCGCTTGCTGCTTTCGCAATGTTGTTGTGCATGTGTTGGTGCGCGTGCTCGTGTATTCGTATGTCTTGCGCATTTATGCTGATCATCGGAAATTTTGCTCGTACATTTTTGCACCAATACATATATATACGCAGCACATTTTGCGCGGCTCGTTTAATTGTGTCGCTGCTGCGCCGCTGCGTCGCTGCGTTGCTTACTGCCATTTTTTTTTTTCTATTCTCAGCTGTTGTTGCTCTCGTCGCCATTTGAAAGTGCAATAACCTCGCCAAAAACAACACTGTTTAGTTCTATACTCAACGCAGATCGTTGCGATAGGAAAAAAAAGTCACAGCTAATTTCACTTTGCGCGTGCAGCTCAAGCGGCGTATGCGTAATTTTAATTGTTTAATTTTTTATTTGTCATCTGACGCACTTGCACAAATATGCTAAAATATGGCAAATATGTAGACAAATTTTCTACAGCTTTTTCGTAAGTACAATATACAAAAATATTTTGACCGAAAGTAAGGAGTTGAGCTATTATAGTTATGATCCGTGTCCGGTTATGTGATTAATTGTACCTCAACTTTAATAATAAATGGCATAAGCTTAGAAATCATGCATAGGTTTTCAAAAGATTTGGTCATGTCGTTGGCTAACCTGACGTATGCGTTATTTTTACTCGATATTTCAGCTTTTACATGTGCATATGCCTTTCTAATAAGAAAATTAGTTTTTTTTGTTTATTTTCAAGAAAGATTTTTAAATAAATTTCCCAATAATGCGAAAGTTTTTGCAACGGTTCGTATATTTTTATAAAATTCGTTTTTGACTGCTGGTCTGGCTGATAAAGAGGCAGTCAAATTATTAATAATAAATGTTTAAAAAATAATTAATGCTGAATCTCTTATTATATATATCCAATCAAACTTTTTTTGCAAATCGTCTTCTTAAATAGTCAATTTCAAATATTTGGTGCTTGTGAACTTTAAATTTTATATCTTTAATTTTAAAGCTGGGGCTTAGCTCATAGAGCACGCATTTATCACATGATGTGTTGCTGCCAAAATTCTATCGAATGCCATGCACACAAACACACACACACACACACACAGATACACACGCCAACTTGCCAAGCGGAGTAAATCCTGTTGGAACTCAATACATTTGCCCATTTCTGAACAGTTCTCAGCATTTGCACTACACAAAAGAGCAGCAGCAGCAACAACAACGAAAATAACTGACTAAGTTGTTTACGAAAGTGCGTGTAAAGCAAGCAATCAGAACAATGGCAACAACAACAACACCAACAACAACAATGACAGCAATGCGCAGTTGTAGTTGTTGTTGTAGCTTCTCTGCGTTCTACCTGCAACATCCCACACACACACACACATACACAATCAAACACACACACTCTCACAGATAATAGCAGAGCAACATAGAAAACTACCTGTCATTATTATTTGCGCCTTTTTTATAGTTCACATTCGGTTTTTTCTTTCTATCTTTTTTCTTTTTTTGCGGCGCTGCTTCTATGACATTTATTTTTATTTTTTAAGCTTTTTTTGCTGCTCTTTTTGCTCCTCACGCACTGCGACTTGGAAATCAAAAAAAAAATGTTCAAATTATTTATTGTTTGCTGTTGTTATTGCTGCTGTGGCTCTCTCAAAAATATATATGTTTAAAAAGGCATACGAAATGAGGGGAAAAAGAATTGGCTCTATCGCATTTTTCAAAGTCAGTAACCCTCTAACCTTGAATGTTGCTCCTATGATTCTATGCCATGCCGACCCGAGCTGCCACCGCTCCAACCATATTTCAGTGCGTCTCTTGTTGTTCTTGTAGTTTTTTTTTTTTTCATTATGGAACGCAACGGGGCGCTCGTAGAATTAGACATCTGTTCTGTGCGAGTGTGCGTGTGTGTGTTTTCGACAGATTTTAAAGTTGCAAGTGCGTATAATTAATCTCTATTATAAGCTCACTCACGAAAGCGGAGTTGTGATGATTTTCAGTGCTGTTTGCTACAAGGTTCAAACATTTTCCAACACTCAAACTATTTGGGTTGACTGTTGTTTCTCTTTATGCTTACTTTATTTTCAACTTAATCTTTAAAGCTTGTTTGCCAGCTTTTAATTTTAAGCTTTTGTAATAATTAAAAATAATAATTAAATATTATAACTTATGCTTATTTTACTCTCCTTTTAAAAGCTTACATAGCGTCCAAGATAACTTTCTTTATATACCGCATGGTGCACCCTCACTTAGTCATTCTTTAATTAAGCTAATTGCAGTTAAATAAGTATGTGAGGTCCTTATATTCTACAGTTCATAATTCACCTGTGCTTCATGCTCACTTCACCCATAATATATATTTCAGCTGTTTATGCCTGCCCATCGCTTGTGAGGGTATTAAATACTTCGATTTGATTTGTTTCTGGACAGTTTTTTGGTGCTGTTGCAAGTGCGTATGATGAATATTTATTTTTAATTTGGCTTTATGCTTTTTCAAGCCTATGCCTCGTTAAGACTATTATATTATTTTTGTTGCTTATGTCTTTTTTGTTTTTGTTCTATGTATAAGTATTTCCGCCAGCTAATGACAGAACACCTCTGCGCTGCGATTGCGCTCGATGTTGCTATTTTGTGATTTTTCGAAATGTTTACGGATTCTATTTCAGCGTAAAGTGCGTAAGCTGCATGAGGCAACGACAACGACAACGACAATCACAACAACGGCAGCAACAACAACTTGAAGAAAATGGCGCTGCGTGTCTCGAATGACAGCTGTCAAACGCTGCGGTGAGTTCAGCTTTGATTAATGCCCTGCCGCTTGCTAATTTTGCATTTAAAGCATTTACGCACACACACAAACACACACGTACACAATACTCACGCACTTTCTAGTCAAACACCTATTAGTAAATATTAGATGACATTTTCTTATGGGTGGTCGAGATATCTATTTGGCCTTGGGAAATTTCGAAATTTATGTGATTTATTTGAAAAGTGTTTTTCTATATAAACTAGTGGCTATATTTAATAAGCTATAATTGTAAAAGTGATAAAGTAAATAACAAAAAAATCAGAGAATTAAAACCTGAATATATAATCTTAAATGTTTAAAAAAAACTTTTTTAAATTAAATTCAAAGTAGAAAATGACTAATCAAGAAATTTTAAAAATTCTCAACATTTTCAAATATTTCAAATTTTGTTGGATTGTAAATAATTATATTTTTGTTTAAGCTCCATTTAAGAGTCTTATAAAAAAAAACTTTCTCAAGGCAAAGAGTTTTTTAATGCAGAAAATTTAAAGACTTCTCCGAGATTTAGTTTTGATTTTCAAAAAATAATGTAATATATAAGTGTTATTTGTTAAAGTAAGATTAGGATCGATTAGAGTTTAAATACACACAAATTCTTATAAAATCTTCACAAGTTTTAATCTTTTACACTGTTTCAAATCAAAGTTCGTACACTTGACCCATACGCAATTCAACGCACAATCTGATTAATTGTGTTACAATTTTTTCATTTTAATCTTATAGTTTAGTATTCGCGACGCCAGGTGGCGGCACTCGTTGCACACGACATTTCGTCATAACTGTCAACTTAATATCAAAACCAAATAACTCAACGAGACACTCGCATGGTAATTAGTGAACAGTAATTAAATTGTATGCCCCTATACAAAAGAGCCGAAATCCAAGTCCAAAGAAAGGGCATCCCACGCAAAGGTACAAAAAAAAAAAAACAAAACTAGAAAAAATGAATAAAACTGAAGTAGCCGAAGCAGCTCGAAGAGATGAAACGAAAAGAGTCGAAAGTCGCGTGTGTGTCACACCTTTGAAATGCCACAAAACGTGGCAAGTGTGAATGTGTAATTAAATTTTATGAAATAATCTCGTAAATATGTGCACACATTTCACATGATATACACATATTTTATAGACACACCTCCCTATGCATAAAACTAGCCGAGTTGCGGCTGCCACCCAATGATACGTGGCGTATACGCAATATTATTTTCACTCGCTTTACAAGCTTGTAACATTCTGATTTATGTATGTTGAATATATAATAGGTGCGTGTGTGTGTATGTGAGTGCCTTGACTGATAAGTTTGTGACTAGGCTAAAATGTTTGCTCACTCCACAGACCTTCCAACATATTATAAAGCGTTAAGAACTGTTAGCTATAATATGGAAAAGCTTTTATTTTTATTTGTAATATGTGTATAGCATTAGGAAGATTTTATATAACTAAGCTTTAATCAATATATTTTGGAATCTAATATTGCATGAAAAAAAAATAATTTAACAAAAAAAAAAATTCGAATTTCCGGACACTCTATTTTGAAAAGCAAAAAAATTAAAATACAATTTAAAATACAAATGTATTTTTCCAAATTCTTTTAAAATCTACCCACTTTAATATCATATTGAAAGGTAAGATTTTTAATTTTTACCAAATGTGACCTAATTACTAAAAATTTCCGCTGCACATAATTATGAGATGTTATCTTTCAATGTTACCATAACAGCAACATGCACGCAGTCACGTAGTTTAAAGGTTTATTATTAATTTCCATCAAAAACATGAATTTAAGATCAGCTCAGTAACTCAAAAAAAAAAAAATGAAACAAAAACTTGACTTCCTGTGTCGCTTCATCAATAAAATGCACAAAAAGTAAAGTTGATCGCATATACACGTGCATATTTATCGAACGTATTAAAACTGTTTTTCATGGACCTTAGCGGTATGCTCCAATGCAGCCAACAACCAGTTCACCAGCTAACAGCCAGAGGTCAAGTTGACCACAAAAATCGAATATTGACCTTGAGAACAGCCGCCGACTTTACAAGTTACAATTTACAGCTCAATTTGAATATTTGAATAGCGCAGCGAGGGGTGTGACAAATTTGTTGTATTCAATTTTGTATACCCTAACAAAGAGTATTATAGTTTTCAAATTAAATATGCATTTTACACAAAAATATGCTGATAATCTATATAAATGAAGAAAACATTTCGGTGGCCGTATTTATATGTATATATGTATATCGTATACATTGCTATGTGTTGCAGTAGCCGATATTTATTATAGCAAAATGATATACTATAAAAAAAAGCCACCATAGAAAACAGGGCTAAAAAATGAGGATTTGAAATATTTTTTTCAATCAAATCGTTACTCAGCTATTACAAATTTTAATAATGTTTTAAATCTATGTTAAACACTAGAATGCTATTTAAAACTTCCGCAAGAGTATTGTATATTCCGAAAGAATAATGGTTCCTCCTTCGATTCTATTTTTGTTAGCTGCACGCAACTGAAAGACGCTTTTGCCAGTTGTCTCTAGTCACATGTAAAACAACTATTTAATTGTATATATTGTATATATATTTTGTTAACCTTGGATCAGTTCAATGCTTCCTCGGGGCCTGCAGTTCTAATTTCCATTTAAATATAAGTCTATATGCCAGCATATAATTGTGTAATCAAATTTATATTACGTGTTGTTTCTAATCATATTTTTAGTGCGGAAATGAACGCACCAAAAGCTCTTAAAATGTAAACTTTATGATTGAAGGGCCTCAACAACAAACACAACAACAACAGCAGCAGCAGCAGCATTTAATTGATATACGCATTGATAGCGCAGTCCGAAACTTTTTGAATTTCGGTTTTCTAGAAGGGCAACGCAGCGCTCGCCTTGGCTACTATCTGTGTGTGTGAGCGCGTGTGCGTGCGTGCGTGTGTGTGTGTGCGAGTGCGTTTGCTGGGGCCCTTAACGAACTACTCTAGCGATACTTGTGCTTTAAAAAGTGCCCAAGGTCAGCAGCGCCCAACAACAAAGGCGACTATCGACAGAAAAAATAAAACAACCATTTGAAATGTTTGCTTTCAGCAAATGTAATGTCAGTTAAACTTACAGCTTTTATTTGGATATCAAGAATTGTATTAAGAACCGGAGATCAGTTCGAAACTAGTTCTGTAAAGCCTTCACGCTTTAATTACAATCGTAATTTATGCATTTATTGTGAACTCGTGTGCAATGGCAGCTGATCTTTAGGCCGAGAGGTAACAAAAAAAAAGATTATTTATTTTTATTATTAATATTCTTTGGTAGAGTTTACATTTTATTCGATATGATTTAATATACTTATACTTAGCATTTGATATATGATTTTTATATGAATTAATTCATTTGCTTCATAATATAAAAAATATAAATGTTACTCAGGTTTTCAAAAACAGTTGTAGGGATTAGACATTTGGTTTAAGCTAATCCAATCTGCAAATCTTATTTAATACACTATGCATTTTTTAAGCAACAAGCCCAAACCGGGAATCACACAAAACCAATCTTCAGATCATTCAACCAAAAACACAGCCATAAACTGGTCGTCAGTTAAGTTATACACCTTAATTTAGAAAACGATGGGAAAGATAAGGCTATTAATAAAGACAAATAAAAAAAAAAAAAATTTTAAATAAAAAATATTTTTCAGTATAATCTTTTTTTATTAGATATTCGATAAAAAATATAAAAAAAAACCAAATTATATCTAATTAAAACGTTAAATTATTGCCCTTTTCAAATTCGCATTGCAATTCGAAAATTCAACTTTTATTTAACCTTGAGAGATTTGTAATAACAATCTGAACAATGGAAATAATAATTTTAATTACATGTACTCCATTTTTCAAGCAACTCCCAGTTCCAAAACGCACTCAAATACCTATATATTAAAATGTATCTGTGTGCGTGCTCTGTGTTTCGGATACGCATACAGTTTGCACTGCAAATACAAATCAGTTGCGTAAATAATGCGTATCGCCAGCCGCTAAACTACAACAAAAACTACAAACATTTTTCTCCAAATGAACAAAAAAAAATCGAAAAAAACTGCTTGTTAGGCATTTATAAATTACAGCGGGCGACAGGCCCAAAGAGCATTAGGCATTTTGATTAGCAGCTGCGAAAAAAAAAAAAAAACTACAAATACAAGCACACACTCGAACTGAAAATATGCCCGAACTACAACAAAAGTGACAAACGCACTAACGAAAAAAATAAAAACCGAAACAGAAATTCGTTGTCGATGCGATGCGTATAGCCCTGAACATAACCTTGAATAGAGCCGCGTTCAGTTAAGTTCGGCGTTTTTTTTTTTGTTTTTTTATTTAAAGATTCGTTAATTTTTTTTTCATAAAGTTTTTAGTGCCTTGTTGTTGTTGAATAAATGCGTTAGAGCGAGGCGCAACGAGCGAAATGCCCCACGACACAAATGCGATACGCATATGAGCAGACGCACACACACACACACACACGCACACGCACACAGCTAGAGAGTCATAGACAAGCTGAGTGCGTGCGCGAGAGAGAGTGCGCGATATATGCGTGCCTAGTCGCAAGCGCATGACACTTGAGTTATGCGTTGAGCTTTTGTTTAGGCTGCGTGGGTTGTTCGCATGCGCTCCAAACAGCTCACTCGATGCGCTGAGAATTGCGTAGAGAGGCGGAACAAGTGCGTCGCACATCATTTGCATAACAATAGCGAAACAATGCGCATTCATCATGTTTTGGTGCCAGTGGCTTTTCCTTTTGGTATTTTGTATTCTGAATATCTCTATAGGGCATGCGGAACGACTGTTGCATTTAATTAAAGCATCTGGAAATTGCTTAGAAGGGCTCAAATGTTGCTCTGTTCGTCACA